>OY728165.1:115589195-118089195 GCA_963277665.1 Viscum album | reverse complement strand
TAGTAAAAACATTATGAAAACATATTTTATAATACATGGAAATAGATGATAAATATAAACCATGAAAATACTTAACAATAAATAATCTCGGATAAGAACGAGATTGGAATAATTATCTCTTAACTTGTGTACAATTTTTTTGTAATGTGTCTAAGACTCCTGTATAGTGGGTTTAAAAATATTATTAACCTGTAACAGAACCATAATAACATTTATGATATCATATATGATTCACTTATGACTTTACATTACTCGTCCATTTGTCAATTCCATGTTAAAGCAGTGTTTTGGGGAAAATCGTTTCATTGGTCAAAAGTGTTTTGAATTTTATTTATTCATATGTTTACATAGATCATGATTACTTACTTCCATAATGTAAAACATCATTTATATTTAATATATATTCAGAATATAATATATATATATATATCAGATCTTTAAATGGAATTAAATACACAGTTCATGGAGAGGTTGGTCGTACGTGCACATGAACGTTGTTTTCTATTCATTATTAAATGGAATGGAAGTAAGTAAATAACATATAAATAAATCTATTATCATAATTATGTCATATATTTTATTATTATTTATTATAGATATGTTATATTTATTCTTGAATGGTTAACATTGAGAAGGAATCTGATCGCGTCATGGATATGGTAATCTGTATGTACGCGCGTGTGATGATATCGTTCCCATAATAATTGAATGGAATTGGAGTGGATGATATAATATCTCAGAATTTATAATAACATTATATAGTCATTATTTCCACCATTATACCCATCCAAGTAAGGTGGTGGTGGAAAAACATATTTTACCATGGAGTGGAGACGGTATTCTGTACGTATGCACGCGCGGTGATTTCATTTTTCATAGGATGGAGAGAAGGTGAAATTTGGTTATTTCCTATTTATAATAAAATATGATTATATGAGTGATACTATTATTATTACATTATAAGGAAACAACTAAATAAGAGGATGTAGAAAAATAAATATATTTGAATGAATCGGTAAGATGATATTACCTCTTCCTCGAAGTTCCTCCTTTAAACATCTTCATAGGGCACAAGGGTTTGTATTTTGAGAAGACCATATCCTCTATAATGTAACTAGAGAGGTTGAAAAAATTAATTTTTAGGGGTTGGGGAATCTTGAAGGCTCAAAATTGAATTAAGAGGAGAGGTATGGAGGTTCCCTAATATAGGAGAGGAGAGGGGCATTTTGGAAACCTCCAAAATATTTATTTATAATAAACTCAAACACCACTTAGAAACATAAAAAGGGACTCAAAATAAAATATTAGGTATGATAGGGTTGAAATTTCATCAACCAATCAAATTTAGATATGTTTTTATTTTATTTTAACCCTTATCATTTTGATTTATCCTTAATCTATTTAATCTTATTTGTGGTAATAATATTCTAAATTTTAAATGGTTATAAATACTTTTTTATGTGTTGGGAATTGTCTATAATTTCATACTTTATGAAATTTTAGGCCATATAAATTTCACTTTTTAATTATTAAATATTTTCTTTATTTTCAAACAATTTAATAATATGTTATTTTTATAAAATATCACTAATGTCAATTTTTACACTATTCATTTATTTGAATTTAAATAAAATCCACACATAAGATATGTCCGAAACAAAATATTTAATAGATTTATTTCATGTTATATTTACTTTTAAAATTCATGGATCGGATTAAGTAGTTCATTTATATCTATTTTAATATTTTTAAAACCATTTATTTGATTTTTATCTTAATAAAATAATTACAACAACATTTTCATATAATTATTTAATATACTAATTTGTTGCATGAAAATTAAAAATAAATTACTATGATAAAGGTAAATCTAATATATTTCATTATTATACTTGTAATCTAATTTATCATCTTAAAATAACAAGATATAAATTGTTATATTCATTAAATTATGATGGTGAAAACTTTGACTTCATTTAAAATAATATAATATTAATATCCTAATATATTTTATAAGGCTTCAAAATGTCCACAAGTTGACATAAGGATGATTATGGAGTTGATATAATTTTCTAATATGTTTTGTTCAAGTGTTTGGGTCTTTTGACGGGTATTATTATTTTAATAAAAACTATATTATTTATTATTCACTAAAAAATTAATTTTTGCATCATTAGTTTATAGGCTATTAAGGTAATTATATATTTCTTAAAAATTAAACATAAATTACCAGGATGAATAAAAACATTTTATCTTTCAAATGAGTATTTATAATCGAATTTAAATTCTGTATTACCTTATATTAAACATAATTTAATTATTAATGTTTGAGTGAGACGTATTTCACTTTATTTTAAATAAAATAAATCAAAAGTCTTAATCTCATCGAAGTAGGTTATAGAAGATAAAATTTCCACCCAATTATATGTTATGATGAATTATAATCTTAGAATTATATTAATAAAAGAGTTGGGGTAATATTATAGTATTATTTATACCCTTAATTACACTATTTACCTTTAACTGTGGTAAATGAAATTTTCCGTAGTTACTATTCATAATGGCCAAAAATAAAAGTGGCCAATTAACATAATTTAAACCTACTGATTATATATGTGGAATCCATTTTTTCAAATTAAATACACATAAGTTGAAGTATTTAATTTAAAATCAATCCTGTTGTTGAGAAAATGGGTTTTAAAAGTTAAAATATTGCAAAAGATTGAAATATTTTTACCTCTGAATTTTTTGTAATTTTAATGATAATGACTTATATTATATTAAATGGTAAAAATATATTCTATTTATACTTTAAATACCTTAAAAATTATAATTTAACTATATAAATTATCTCGAGGGAAAAACTTGTTTTTTATTAAAATTTAGCGTATTTTTACTGTTCATCATAATATGAATGATATCAGAATAATGTCATAAATTTATCCAACATAATTTTTTTTACCCTGATTCAAAATAAGAATTTTATATTTTCAAATTGAAGCTATAAACATGTCAAAAATTATATATTAAATGGGTGTGTCATCAAAATGCATCAAAACTACATTTTTTGAAATATAATTCCTTTATATGAAAAATTGATTTTGATCTCATACCATGTTCGAGAAAATGTGTAAGATTAATTATAATGTTATGAAATATAAAATTTGTCTAATACTATTCATAATGGCCAGTTCATAATAATATTATAATATATCATTGTTTAGTGAAACTAGGTTTTGCGTACCACATAATATATCGAGGAAGGTCACTCTTGCGTGTAACACAAGACAAGTATATTGTTGTGTATAATTCAATACAATATTGATGTAGAATAAAAAAGATGATATCAAATAAATTAAAATGAACATATCTCTTAAAATATCAGGGTGTTACATTCTACCCCCCTTAAAATGAATTTCGCCCTCAAAATTCGTTGGTGTTTTAAATGGTTTAAAACTTGAATGTTTTTTTCACAGAAAACCAAATCGTAAAAAGGAATACTAAAACATAATTTTAAAAAGTAAATTTAGAAAAATAATGTTCACCCAATGTAGCTCAACACTGGGTTTCCACATACGAGAATATATGTGAAAATATGGATATGGAAGAGAAATCTAACTGTCAAGTTCTGATGGAGAGTGGAAGAGAACATGTATTTGAAAAATACAACAATTAAAAACCTTAAATTTTAGATGAACTAAGGTACCATATAATTCATTTGATAATATGGTACTAGGACAATGTTTTTGGTTTTCAAGATCATTTCCCTAAAGTAGATGAATTTTTTCAAAAGGATAAATACGTTCTTGATTTTAGTGTAATATCATCGTTTGTCATTCCATGAACAGTTTTCACGTCATATTTTATTTAAAGAAATGATGTTGAATTTTTCATTCTTGAGATATTAGAAGATCATGAGATATAATGATAGGTCATTCCATCTGTATTTATCACTAAATGGTTATCACAAATTATTAAATATAAATAAGTCCTTCTATGATGAGATTAATTGTATATGATTCCAAAAATGGAAACATACTTCATCTATCATAACACGTAAAAAATAAAAAAAAATTCTTTTTAATCAGAGACTTCCTGTAGGCCAGTTGTAAGCGATAAAGGCATGTCGTACTTCGGTTTTGGGTTCAATTCCTGCAGACTTGTCTGATGCAATGGGTTGTCGCTTGTCCAATGAGTTGTCCTTTTTCTAAATTAATATTATTACTACATTCCATAAATAATATAAAATATTTCTTGCCTTAACTAATTCTATCTGATGTCTACCTTAATCCATTCCAATCTTTAGGCTTATCAAACATACATCTGTCCAATCTCATAATATATAAAAAAATATTCTTAGAGAGGTCTTCTACCAAGCATGTGAATACCGTCATTTATCCACTATATATAATAAGATATATCTTGTTGGTTATATTCCAAAAATGTGAATACCTTAATCCGGTATTCTCTTGAAACATGAATTACTATAGAATCATAGTGAAAACACAAATGCTTTCAAAATTTAACTCTTTCCCCATACCAAAATACCAAAAATTCTATATACACAAACCATGATATCACTTTGTCCTTATATCAATCAGGATCTCATTAATACTATCAAACATATTATTTTCCCATTATCCCTTCATTATGCACATATAATCTACTTTTGAAGAATATTTCTTTCACTTTTCATGGTTACTAGAACAATTCAACATATACTTTCAAATACTAAAGGAAAAACAATAGTGTACAAATCCTTATATTTTTCTTTATTCAATAGTAAGATACATTATTCTTGATAAACATGAAATCACTCTATTACATTATTAAACCATTAACCATGCTTCATCATTTTACTCCTCAATACTTATTTCATCTCATATATCTTTTGTAGTCTCCTCGTCATCTGTAACATAAATATTATCCATACGACCATGCTGATTCTCCTCAAGAGATTTTCCCTTAGTGAATCGATTTCATAATGCCCATAAATTCCGCATTTAAAACATTTAACTATTGTTGACGACTTAGCAATACTGTTATCCTTGTCCATTGTGTTAACTGGTCCTTTTCCTTTTCAATTACTAGCTATGTGTCCTCCTTTTCAAAACCCAAAACATCTTCCTATTCCTTTGAAACATTTTCCTTGATTCCTCTTCCCACGGGATTTACATTAGGGAAATTAAACTTTCTTTCATCTATGATCATCATGAAACTTCATCTTTCTCCTATTAGCTGAGTCAGGATACTTACCATAGTTGAGATTATTGATCCTATTCTGCGATTTATGATTAGGCATAATAAATATGTTTGGACTTCCAAATCCCTTTCATTTGGTTTCTCATAAAGAATAACATTCCATTATCCATTATATTCTCCATTATCATGGATCTTCATGTTTCCATCCATGTTCTAAAACCCAAAATGAATTGCGTGAGAGGAAAAATCGTGCTAGGAAAACAACATAATAAAGGGGGAGTACCTTTAATATCTAACATATTAGGTTTAATTCTATGATTGTTACCATAATTCTAGGACTATAACATATACTTATACTTAACCTTAGGGACATCCCTAGACATAACATAGATATATCACTAGGGATCTCACTAAAGTTTTCACATCCTATTTTCCAAAGGTTAACTAAACCTTTCCTCTGATACCAACTGTAAAGACCTAATCTTGACGTACATGGACATTAAATTATTTTTGCTGAATACTTAATACATAACCAAAATAGACACCCATGGACCGTAATAGTTTAGTGTCTTTGGAAACTCGGAAAAAAATCTTTAAATCATGGTGAAAGATCTTCAACATCACCCATAAAGATATTCCCCTTTTGTTTTCATACATAAAACTTTAATTATATCATGTGGAAAGGAAAAAAAACATAGAAAGGGTGAGCTCAAATGCTAAACAAAGGTAAAAATAGAGAACAACAAAAAAACCATCCATAAACATTTGAACTTAATAACATGTACCTAAATTTAAACGTCAAAATCTTGAGCAATGACATAAAACATGGAAATACGTATGGTATGGATAATAAGGGAACATTAATCATGATAAAATATCATGGGAATAGAATATGTAATTGTGTAAACCCATTAAGCACATAATATGATTTTTATTGTAGTAGAGGCATTACTGCCAAGACCATCATAGTGGATAAAGTCCATTAATGAACCGAGTTTACCTTTCGTTCCATCCTTGTATTACTGAACCAGATTTTACTTCCCATTCCAGCAATGTATATCTTATGAGATATAAATCATTCACCAATGAATTGGAGGGAGATATAGGTCCCACCGATCTCATAAGGAAATAATTATTTTGTGTTCCAAAAAATAATCATAAAACATTCATCATAACCCAACGAATAAAATGGGTTCCATACACTTCATCCCATAATAACATAATCCATATAAAACAATCGATATAATTTCATAATAAAAAAAATTAAACCATGTTAATAACAAAAACATTATTCTTGAATCATAACCATATTAAAGAATGTCATCATAGATGGAAAATAGTTTAGATAAAACCGTTGAAATTAATTCTTGAGGAAAATATCCTTTCTTCTTTCAAATCATTTTCTTTTATCAAAATGACATGCAATTTTAAAAGAAATAATTTTTTTTGAAAATAATCATGAAATATTTTATAGGAATATTCAGGGAAATAAGGATTTATGAAACCATAAAAATACATTCATTCCTTATAAGTAAAAATATATTCTTCTCATACTTTGGCCAAAAAAGTAAAAAAGTATCTCATATGGTGAGAAAAAGAATGATTCCTTCCATAAAACTTTGTAAAAGTCAAAAATAAAGTTAAAAATGACTTTAAAAATACAAGGAAGAATAATAAAAACATTATGAAAACATGTTTTATAAAACATGGACACAAATTGTAAATATAACCCCAATAAATACTTACGAATAAACAATCTCGGATAAGAACGAGAATGGAATAATTATCCCTAACTTTATGTCCAATTTCATCTATATGTGTCTAAGACTCCTATATATTGGGTTTAAATATATTATTAACTTGTAACAGAACCATAATAACATTTATGATATCATATTTGATTCACTTACGACTTTATATTATCCATTCATTTATCAATTCCTTATTAAAGCCGTGATTTGGGTAAAATCGTTTCATTTTTCGTACATGTTTCAACATCAAATTACTCATATGATTACTTAGATCATGATTAATTACTTCCAAAATGTAAAAAAAATTATATATAATATATATTCAGAATACAATATAAATATATAATTGATCAATAAATGGAATGAAATATACCGTTCGTGGAGACGGTAGGTTGTACGTACGCTTGAACGCTGTTTTTGTTTCCTAATTAAATTTGAAAGGAAGTAAATAACATATAGATAAATCCAGTATCATTATTATGTCATATATTTGATGAAAATTGATTATATATACACTATAATCCTTGTTGAATGGTTATTGTGGAGAATTAATATCATCGCGTCGTAGAGATAATAATCTGTACGTATGAATGAGCAATGACATTCTTCACATAATTATTGAATTGAATTGGAGTTGATGATATAATATCTCAGAATTTATAATAATAATATATTGTTTTTATTTCCACCATTATACCCATCCAAGTATGGTGGTGGTGGAAAAACAGATTACACCACCGCGTGGAGACGGTATTCCGTATGTACGCACGCATGGTGATTTTGTATTTCGTAAGATAGATAGAAGATGAAATAGGGTTGTTTCATATTTATAATAAAATATCAGTATATGAGTGATACTAATGTTATTACTTTATAATGATCCAACAAAATAAGAGAAATTAGAAGAATTTTTTTTTGAAATAATCGAGAGAAGATATCACCTCTTCCTCGAAGTGTCTCATTTAAACATCCTCTTAGGGCACTAGGGTCAGTATTTTGAGAAAAATATAACCTCTATTATGTTACTAGAGAGGTTGAGAAGAGGTATTGGCAGAGGTTGGCCGAGAATGAAGACTCAAAATTTAATGAGGAGGAGAGGGAAAGAGGTTCCCTTATATAGGGGATGAGAGGGGCATTTTTGAAACATCCAAAATATTAATTTATAATAAACTCAAACCCCACATAAAAACCAATAAAGTGACTCAAATTCGAATATGAGATAATATAGGGTTGTAATCTCATCATCCAATCAAATTTAGATATGTTTTTATTTTATTTTAACCCTTATAATTTTGATTTATCCTTATTTAATCTATTTAATCTTATTTTTGGTTATAATATTCTAAATTTTAAATTGTTACAAATACTTATTTAGGTGTTGTGAATTGAACATAATTGGATAACATTTTTTATTTTTAACCATTAAAATTTAAAATTTTATTTTTTAAATATTTTTGTAATTTTTAATCAATTTAATAATATGTAATTTTCATAAAATATCAATAGTGTCAATTTTGAAACTATCCATTTATTTGAATTTAAATAAAATCCACAAATAAGATATTTTCACAATCCATCCCTCAGGGCCCATATTGTGACTACCCCAAGCCCGCCTTGAATAGACTAGGGGCTGGAGACTTTCACTAGAGGCGTAATTCCCTAAAACTGGGAAGGCATTGCCTTTATAAATTGTAAACACACACAACCAGAGTAAAAGCGGAAGAAAACACTATGTAAAAGTTGTATAACAAGTATTATGAAATTAAAGGGGCCATAAATACAATCCCAACAGTAAAGTAGAAGGAAAGGAAAAACAAGTACAACTAAAAAGACAAATAGATGGAAGGTGTCTAGCAGCACCTGGATCATCCACCATGGATCCTAATTGAAGGGTAGGTACATATATCCTCCTTAGTGCTCCATGTTTTTTCGTCTCCTCCGAGTATCGACTTGCCGTGAGTTCCACCTTCGGGTACCATCTAGCCCTCATACACTCCGCCTCGGTCAACAATGTCCATCGTCTGCATCCAACACAACGAGGTGCGGGAATAGCCCGTGCATGGGTGAGTATAACAATACTCAATAGGGATCCCGAGACCCTCAAGGTCTCACAAAATCCAACAAGTATAAACCAAAAATTATCCATTCAATGGATAACCATTAAATAGGTATATTCCCATACATATACCTAAGTTATCAAGTAACTTATCTCAATCATGAGGAAAACACAAAGGTCATTGACTCAAGTCAAACTAGGATTTTCATTATCGAAACCACAGATATTGGAGAACTCCTCTGTCATGTATAGTGGGCATGTCATGACACTGAGGCGCTTCTCACTAACCTAGGACTACTGAGGTACAACTGGTATCGAGTACCACGTGTCTTCTGCCAAATATCGGGCACTCCGTCTTCTGTGGGCCTGCCACCAAATATCAAGCGCTCCCCCTAATAGGCTACAAAGGTACTCCTCCTGTCGAGTACCGCATGTCTGCTGCAAACTACCAAGCACTTTGTCCTCCATGGTTATGTCACCAAATACTGGGCACCCCCCACTAGGATATTCGAATCACTCCGAGTCGAATCGGTCAAACAGTCGTTAGGTCTGTCAGGTACTTGGTCTCTGCACTCTACACGCTAGTCTCCGTGAGGATCCACTTCACGAGATACTTGTTGATACTCCAAGTGTCACGAAGTATCTTGTGGAAGTATCTCAAAGGTACGCCACATCATAGGGGTCTCATCGCAATAGACGGTTCATAAATCGGACGTCCAGTCTGTGAGTTATTAGCCTTTTAGTCCTGGGGCCTGGTTGTTTTCGTGTAAGAACCAACCTGACTATATCTAATTTATACCCCAAACTCCTGTGAGGTACTATCAAAGGGACAGCTTCATTCCAGGAATATTAGTGCTGGGGACAGTTTTTCAAATAGATGCTCGTAGCCCAAGATATGGGCGACAAGGTGTAAATGGGTCTGACGGGTTCGGGTCCGGTGCAACCCGGTTAGACCGACCCGACCCGGTCCATGAATCATACCTGGCCCGAAGGGGTGGCCCATCCTGAATGGGGGGGGGAACCCGAAGGTATGGCCCGCCCCGATGGTATGGTCGGGCCCACGTGGACAACCCGACCCGAATGCGGCCTAGCCCGAAGGGGGACTGACCCAAAGGGGCAGCCTGGCCTGGAGGCCCGAGTGGCCTGGTGGCAGCCCGCGTGGCCAGGTGGTGGCCCACGTGGCCTGGCCGACTGGCGGCCCGTGTGGCTTGGATGGTCGGCCCGCGTGGCATGGCTGGCCATGCCATGGAGGGGGGTGTTGCGCCCCCCAGTGACCAAAACGGCCGGTGAGAGGTGCCGACCCCTAGTAACTGCGGGACCTGAAGGGTCCCGCCTAGCGCGCACCAGCGGTCGGCTTAGACAGCCTCGATCTCTTTTCTACCGTGGCCAAAACCCGCAGTCTTGCACCTCCGGCACGGTGCGATGGCGATGCACCCCTCTACCAGGGCCCTCCTAGCCGCGACCCTTTTCTTCCGACGCGGTACAACAGAACCGCACCCCTCTGGCACTGCCACTGCCCGCCTGGCCGCAGCTCAGTTCGTTGAGGGTTGCGGTGGTGCCACGCCCTTGTGGTGACCCAACGGCCTGGCGCCGATGGCTTTCTTCGTGGCCGGATCATTGTCCATCACTGCGTGTACCACCTCTATCATCATCAAACATGAACCAACAAAAGGGAAGGGTCACACTGGGTTCGTGGGGTTTGAAACCTCCTCGTTAAGGTGATATCATTCGGTTCTCATACAAGAAATTTGTAAAACTAAGAACCAAATACGAAACAATTCAAACCCCTGAACTTGCTTGATTTAGATCATTGACGAAGTCATGGGATGGCGACGTCGTTTCATCCACATCGTAAGGGAAGATGAAGAAGTCGAGGAGAAAGGATTTGGGGAAGAAGAGTCGATATGATGTCGTCGGTGTTCCTCCATGGAGGTGGTGTTTATTCTACTTTCTCTCATTGAAGAGGGAGAAGATGGGGCTCATCATTCTTCGGTGGTGATGGGCATTATTCATTGAGATAATAAAGTCCTCTCAATTCTCTAAAAGGCTCTTCCTCTGTTTAATTCTCCCTAAAAGGATTATGCCAACCCCCACCATAATAATACATCACATATTATAATGTTGGCATAATGAATTCAAATAATTCAAAAATATTCCAAATTAATTAAGATACATTACTTAATTAAATTGGAGGAGTTGGACCATTAAATGAATGGGGAATGTAAAGGGTTTCACAAATTTAATTGGGGGTTAGATGTGTTCCAAAATTAATGGGGAGTTAGAAGAGTTAAGAAACTCGTGTGGGCCCCACTAAATGAAATCCTCCCAAGGGAGGTTATGAGCAGGTGGTCCCCACCACTAACCTCCACTTGAAGGTTTTAACCACTATAAAATAAAAATTAATTTTTAACACTAATTTTTATTCAATTTAACTCAACCTCAAAACTAACTTCTATTCTCGTCAGAATTCAACTACTGTGAAGGTGTCACTAACAATCGTCGACATTGTGATTTCAATGGTGCCCTCAGAATTCGATTCCGAACAACATTTCAGGAGTTATAAAATCATGCTCGCACATTTACTGAACATACCTGAGCAAAACTTCTAAAATTGATTCTGAGCACACCAGTCCTCGGAATCAAGTTCCGTCGAAAACTGCGAAATCGTAAGATTTACATGTATTGAAAAAAATTCCACAGGAAATTTGGTTATTTACATTCTCTCCACCTCAGGTATTTACGTCCCCATAAGCTACAACTCACACTAAGAAAACAAAAGAGGGTACTGAGCATGCATCTGAGACTCTCGCTCCCATGATCTCTCTTGGAGGTTCCCGTGCTTCCAACGAACGCGCACCAGTGTTATTGACTATCCACATAGGACCCGCTCTTTCGATCCTCAATCTCCACAGGAACCTCCGTGAAGGTCTCCCTATCATCGATGTCCATCTCCTCGTGGTCGATGTTGTGGGATGGGTCGTGAACGTCTCTCCTCAGATTAGATATGTGGAAGAGGTCGTGCACCTGATGCAACTGAGGTGGAAGAGCTAAGTAGTAAGCCACCTCACCATCTCTAATGAGGACATGAAAAGGTCCAATGAATTGTGGAGATAACATTCCGCCTCAGCCAAATCTTTGTAGACCTCATCGAGGTGAGACACATAGGAAGACATTGTCACCATCCTCAAACTCCAGAGGTATCCGTGTCCTATCATCATATGACTTCTGTCTCCTCTGTGCAGCCTTCATCTAATACTGTATGATCTGCACCTTTTCCATGGTAGCCAGTACCATCTCTGGTCGTACTAGTGCAAACTCCCCTGGGTCTGTCCAGTACAGTGGAAATCTGTAAGGTCGACCATACAATGCCTAAAAAGGTGCCATATCTATGGGGGAGTGATATATATTGTTGTAGGAAAACTCCACCGAAGGAATGTGATCCTCCCGGCAATGGACGAAGTCAAGGACACATGGACGGAGCATGTCCTCGAGGGTATGAATGTTCCTCTCGGTCTGACCATCTGTCTGAGGATGGAAGGCGGTGATCAGATGTAGCTGCATCCCGAAAGCCTTCTACAACCCCTTCCATTTTCCGGGTAGTAAACTGTGCATATCGGTTGGAGAAACTTGAAGATTTTACATCATGTAATCTTACAATCTTCTGCATGTAGGGGCTTCCCAAGATCTCTATTGAGCCCTACTCTCTGATCGGTAGGATATAGGCCGACTTGGTGGGTCGGTAAACGATCACCCATATCGAGTCATGACCCCTAGATGTACATGGAAGACCCGTCATGAAGTACATGGATATCCCATCCCACTTCCACTTTGGGACATCTAAGGGTTGAACCAAGCCTGCAGGTACCCGGTGCTCCACCTTCACTTGCTGAGAAGTGAGTCATCGTGAGGCAAACTCTGCTACCACCTTCTTCATACCTGGCCACCAGTGCAATCGTTGAAGGTCCTCGTACATCTTCTCCACTGCTGGATATACCGCTAGAGGCGATGTGTGTACCTCCCTCAATACTTCCTCTTGAAGTGCAACTGGTACCATGGTATGTCCTCTGATGAGGATGAAGTGCACCCCACCTTCAGAAAATCCATCAGGTGTCTGCCCTATGGATATCTGAGCACGTCGTGTCTCACAGTTAGTATCCCCATGCTGTGCCTCCCTGACTCATTGAAGAAGTGGTGGAGTGGCGGTAAGAGACTGCAGATAGGCGGATCCATATCTATCCACAAAGGATATCTGTAAGGCAGCCAGCTTCTCTGTCGCCTCTCCTAGTAGCTGTATACCCTACCTCTTACTGAGCGCATCTGCAACAACGTTCCCCATCCCAAATTTATATAATATCTCAATGTTATATTCCTGGAGTAACTCATGCCATCATCATTTTCTCAGGTTCATGTCCTTCTGAGAGAAGATATACATGATACTATTGTGATTAGAGTATATAGTAAAATGCTCACCCATCAGATAGTGCCGCCACATCTTCCAGGAGAAGACCAATGCTACAAACTCTAGTTCATGGGTAGCATAGTTCTACTCATTCTATCTCAGCTTTAGTGAACCATAAGTGATCATTAGTCTCTCCTACATCAGGACCCACCCGAGTCTCGTACCTGATGTAACATCCCAGGTAAATAAAGAATAAAGAATTTTCATATTTTTTAATATTTACGAATTAAATATTAATTTTATTTTAAAGGGGTTTCTATGTTCGATAGCGTACCCGATACGCAACGATGAGTTTCTTTGAAACTTACGTAGCACACTAGTAATAAAATAATATTATTTTAAATGTTAGTTAACAAGTAGCCGTTGTACTGGCGAGAATGGATAGAAATAACTATAATATGATTATATATGTTTTTAAATGTTTATACATTTACCCAATAAAAGATAAAGGCTTAAAATACGGAAAGAGTTCAATTTTAGGGCATATATACTCTAATTTTCACTAAAGGTTTACTTATCACCTTTTAATGGTGAACCGTCATTAAATATAGTTTTGATCACTCTTATACTTTCTTTTGGACCAAATAAAACTCTTATTAAGAATCGGGACATCAAATTTTACTTTGTGTAATTTTTTGGTATTTTTCTGATAAAGTTCATTTTTAATGAATAGTGTAAAATGTTGTGTTTTAATTCAAAACCTCTTTTTAATCTAAATTATTTATATGATTATATTATTATTTTAATTGGTTTTAAAGTGAAATTAGAAAATATTTTTACCAGTTAATCCAATGGTGGTCATTGGAATCAATTTCACTTTGAAATTGGACTTAAACTGGTGTCAATCTTTTGATACTTATTGTTTCACAAAAACACGCTATTTGTCATGACAGCATGAATTAATTATTAAATTAATTAATTTGACTTATATGTTTTGAATTTTGTAAAATGGACTTCATTTTTGAATTCATAATATCAAATATATCTTATGGTGAATTTTTGGTAATTTTCTGAAAAACTTCAATTTTTGATGAATAGTGAAACCACTAAGTGGTAATCAAGCAAACTGATTTTTTAGTTAAGTGAAAGTTTACCACTAATGTGTATTGAATTTTGAAAATCCGACATACATGGTTGTCATTAAGAAGTAAAATGTGGTTCAATGAGATTATAATAATTTTTTGGTGAATAGTAACTTATTAAGTTCTTAATCGCGATTAGTGGTAATTAGTGTAGTTTAATGTAAAAATAATGCTTTAATAAAATAAGATGAGCTTGACACTTGTCCTACACCTATTGGTTGTGTCATGGCCGACCAAGACAAGCCATGGGCCAACTTGGGGTCCCCATGGAGCCACTTTAGTTCGAAAATGGCATTAATATATTTTTATTTAATGTTAAAGTGAAAATGACACTAACATAAATTGTTTTACTAAAATAATTTTTGAGTGGGGATATACAAGTCCAAATTTTTATTATAAATAGTAATTTGAAAGATAAAAAGATTTTCTACATCATAATATTTTTTTATAATTTTTAGACATTAAATAAATTAAATTATATATGACATAATAATGATGCAGCGATGACATCATTATTTGACGATTTAAATAAAATGGAAAGATAATGCAAAATCTAAAACCTACACATGGCCAAAACCAATTGGATGAGTGGATTTCGAACCATTATCACCTTATCCACGACTTATATCAATGTGGGACCTTTTAAAACCGAAACACATTTTCAAATAAAGTAATATTTCTTTACATTCCAAAAGTGCCCCTCCTCTCCTCTTATAAAAGGCCCCCACCTCTACCTCATTTCACACATTTCTCAAGCCTTTTTCTCGGCCAACCCCTGCCCAATTACTCTCTCCACATCCCTCTCCTCATCCTAGAGGATTCCCTTTGGGCAAAATCCTTTCAATGGAAGCCTTTAGGCTCAAATCAAAAGGGAGTTACACTTTTAAAGGTAATTCATTCTCTCTTGTTCATTTGTTTTATTTTGCTTCTCCAACCCTCTAAACTCTCTTTATTTACTTCTTTTGTAACAACACAAGTATCTTCAATATACTAGGATGTTGTCATAATATTTATTTGAGCTACACTCTCACACAACTACATCAAATTGTTAAAGAACATACGGTTTCCGTGGATGGCGAAATTCTGCCTCCTGAAACGATGATTGTTCAATACTCATTTAACACCTTCAAGGGTGGCCATTATGATGTCACTATTTTTATATATGATATATAATATGTTTATGTTTTCTTTAAGCTTCTGTATTTTTCATTTTTGGCATACCTTTGTGGTTTCCATTATGGGTAAACACGATATCTTCATTTAAGGAAGTGCGGACTACCGCCCCCTAAAAGTGATGTGATTCGTTAATGCCATATGTGGGATGTGTAAAGGATGGATTTAAAGTTATTATATATGATGTTATACGGGAATTATAATATACCTCTATATCATTATTATTTCGTTCAATTAAAGTATGAGATAGAAATGAAAGTAGCGTTCATGCGTACGTACGGCTTACCGTCTCCATGAACGGTGCATTTCATTTCTTATCCCCAAATGTAATTCACTATTAAAATTAAATGTATATAATGTATATATATAATTAATGATATATATAAATGATGAATATAATTCTTGAATTAAAATATACATACCTCTCATTTAGTTTTAATTCCACTAATATGACAAAGAAATGAAAGTAGCGTTCATGCGTACGTACGGCTTACCGTCTCCATGAACGGTGTATTTCATTTCTTTCCTATAAATGATTATGTAATATTATAAATACATGTATATTCTGGATATATATGATATATATGATATCCAAATCAGGAATTTCATTCTGGATATAAAGAACTTTTGACCACACGAACAACATGTAATTGTAAGAAGTCAACTTTCGACTTAAGAACCAAATATTGACAAAACAAACATTATTAACTTAAATGGTTACATAATGTTTATAACATGGAAATAAGTGATATAAAAGGAATAATGAACTTTAAAAAGGTTCTTAATCAAGTATAAATTAACTAAAGTTTATTATTCAGGACGTTAAAGAACGATCGAGTCAAGTCGGACCCAAGGTAAGGGACTTCGTCTCAATCTCCTTTCATTGAGGCATATTTCATTTTATACACACCTTTCTTTTATACGGTGTATAAAAACCTTTGAATTTTACTTTTATACAAAAGGAATCTTTTTCTATGAAGTGTTTTACAAAATGAAAAAAAGGAATGTTTCTTTTAACATACGTGGCGACAACGACCTTTTCCGCCGCCGCGAGTATTATTTGGTCTTTGGCTTCCTCAACAAGCCGTAATGTTTTTTTAGAATAAAATAAATACCATATACTCTTTTATGTATTTTGGTATTGAAAATGGTTTTGATAAAGGATTCTATTATGTCAATATATTTATGCTATATTGTGATTGAAATGTGGAAATGTTATCTTTACTTTATATTGGTTTTATGTTTTATGATTTTATATTGGTACTTGGACATTTTAACGGGTGGTTACGTTATAAATCATATGACGGGTGGTGCCGTGAATACTAGGACGGGTGGTTACGTTATAACCTCCAATGCATTGGGTATGGAAGTCGGCCGTATGGCCATTCCATTAAGTATGTATGGAAATTGGCCGTATGGCTATTCCATTTAGTGATATGTGTGGAAGTCGACCGTATGGTTATTCCACTTAAGTATGTTTATGTCCCAAGTTACCTTTATATATGTTATGTGTTCTTTTTATGGATTTTATGGTAATCCTATGGTTACAAAAAGGTAAGTAATGATACTTTATTCAGTAAAGAGTTTTTTACTACTTCACGCAGGTGAAGGTATTACTTTGATATAATATACATGGTTTACTTGATGTTTGAAAAAACTAACAGTTTTCATTCTTTTTGTATCCCTTACTGAGCTTTTTATGCTCACCCCAAGTTTTTCGAAATGTTTTTCATAGGGATTAAAGTGGAATAAGGTCACGGTTGGGATCAAGGGAATTTCATGCTATCTAAAACATGGAATCTAGACATATTTCTTTTTAAGAGTTTTTATTTTATGGAGACTTAGTAGAAGTGTCTACTTTGTAATCTTTTAAGATGTAATAGTTATGTTCTAATTCTCTAAAACTCTAAACCTGAAAAGATCCTCAATGTGAATTATTCATTTAATTCAATATTATTTAAGGTTTAAGGCTGGGGCCTTATAGTTGGTATCAGAGGTCGGTTTAGACAACTTTAGGAGTTAGAAAAGTGTTAAATTATAATATGATTGAAATGATATAGCATATACGGATTACCATGTTGCTTCGCCTAAGATATTTCTGTGTTCAGAATGGTTTTCCGCAGAGGAAACAAAGCATCTATGTTGGGACGACATCAGGAGGAAGAAAACCTTCCAAATCAGCAACCTGGGATGGTCGGAATCGGAACTGAACAGTTTGTTGCAGTGATGGCATAGTTGACTCAGGCTATAAATGGTGGTGGTATCCATGCACGAGATCAGCCAGATCAACCGCAGAAGAACATGTCAGTGGTGGAACATTTCATTAGGCAACATCCCCCATCATTCAGAGGATCATCTGACCCTGTGCAAGCTGAAGGGTGGATTAAAGCACTGGAGAAGATTTTTGATGTCATGGGGTGTTCAGAACATCAAAAGGTTAGTCTTGTTGTTTACCGTTTTGAAGGTGAAGCTGATCAGTGGTGGTCGATGGTGAAAAATATAAGGGATAGTGATGAGATTGAGGATCTTCACTGGGAATAATTCAAAGGTATGTTTCTTGAGAAATATTTTCCTAAGGTGGTTCGTCTTAGGATGGAAAAACAGTTCCTAGAATTGAGGCAGGAGGATGATTCAGTGGCTGCTTATGAAGAAAAGTTCACTCGATTGGCAAGGTATGCTCCAAACATCATACGATATCTTGATAGTAAAATAAACCGTTTTTACTCAGGGTTAAAGCCAATGTATCGGAGGGCTTTAGCTTCTCGTGAGTTCAAAAGTTATGAAAAACTTGTTCGATGTACGGAGAAGGTGGAAATGGAGTTTGCCGATGATCAGGTGTTCGATGACAAACAACAGAATAAGAGATCTAGTTGGCGGGAAAAGGGGAAGAATTCATCAAAGAAGCAAGGAGGTAAGAAAACCAAATATCCATCCTGTGAGAAGTGTGGTAAAATGCATCCTGGAGAATGTTTATCCAAGTCTGGTAAGTGCTTTCAGTGTGGTAAGTCTGGTCATATTGCTCGTAACTGTAAGGAAGATGATCAAGCAGGCAATGAAAAGCCAACGGTAAGATGTTTTATGTGTAATGAAATGGGTCATTACGCAAATGAGTGTCCAACGATGAACTCAACTGGGGGAATGTAGCCAGACTACAAGCAAAAAGGGGTGGAGAAATCCTTTGCAACAACTTCAGAATATGTTGGGCCATCGAATGAAGTGGTATCAGCTCCAAGGAGCTCAGTATTTTTCGAAGATTGACTTGAGGTCAGGGTACCATCAGTTGAAAGTAAATGAAGAAGACGTTCCGAAGTCTGCGTTCCGTACTAGATATGTCCATTATGAATTTTTAGTTAAGCCTTTTGGGTTAACCAATGCAACTGCTGTATTCATGGACCTTATGAATAAAATTTTCCATGAGTTCTTGGATAAGTTTGTGTTTGTGTTTTGAGGTTTGTGAAGAGGTTATGTGTGCCTTGTGATTCACAGTTGAAGAATGAGTTGTTTTTTCATCCTGGCAGTACTAAGATGTACAGAGGTCTGCGGGAGTATTACTGGTGGGATGTAATGAATAGAGACATTGCTGATTTTACTGTGAAGTGTTTGACATGTCAACAGGTTAAAGCAGAGGGGCAGGGATGCTTCAGCCTTTACCAATGCCAGAGTGGAAATGGGAAAACATATCCATGGACTTTGTTGTTGGATTACCGAGGACATCTCGAGGTAATAATGCAATATGGTTTATTGTTGATCGCTTGACCAAATCTGCTCATTTCTTTTCTATACGAGATACTTTCTCTCGTGATCAACTTTCCCGTTTGTATCTTAAAGAGATAGTTAGGTTACATGGAGTTCCTCTCTCCATTGTATCGGATCGTGATCCCAGGTTTACTTCTAACTTTTGGAAAGGCCTTCAAAAGTCGTTGGGTACTGAATTAAATTTTAGTACAGATTTTCATCCTCAATCAGATGGGCAGTCAGAACGAACAATCCAGACATTGGAGGATATGCTACGAGCTTGTTCTATGGATTATCAGGGAAGTTGGGACCAACATCTTTCTTTGGATGAGTTTTCTTATAATAACAGTTTTCATTCCAGTATACAGATGGCACCATTTTAGGCATTATATGGGAAGCGGTGTCGAACTCCAGCTTTCTGGGATGAAGTGGGTGAAAGGAAGTTGATGGGACCAGAATTGGTAGAAGAGTTGGCAGAAAAAGTTCAGCTGATTCAGAAGCACATGAGAACAGCTCAGAGCAGGCAGAAGAGTTATGTGGACAACAGGAGGAAGGATCTCTCTTTTGAGGTAGGTGATCATGTTTTTCTCAAAGTATCACCATGGAAAAGTGTGATGCGATTTGGTAAGAAAGGAAAGATGAGTCCAAGGTTTATTGGACCATATGAAATTCTGGAAAGAGTTGGATCAGTTGCATACCGAGTGGCTTTACCTTCGAGTTTATCTCAGGTACACAATGTTTTTCACGTTTCGATGTTGAGAAAGTATATGCCAGATCCATCTCATGTTTTGAGCCCAGAGGTAGTTCAGCTAGAAGAGAACCTATCTTATGAGGAACAACCGGTCCAGATTCTTGACCATAGGGAGCAAGTGTTACGGAATAAGGTGATTCATCAGTTAAAGGTTTTGTGGAAAAACCATGTGATTAAAGAGGCAACGTGGGAATCTGAAAATGCTAAAGGGATAAATACCCCCACTTATTTTGATAAGTGAATAAAATTGCGAGGACGCAATTCCCAAAAGGGGGGAAGGATGTAACATCCCAGGTAAATAAAGAATAAAGAATTTTCATATTTATTAATATTTACGAATTAAATATTAATTTTATTTTAAAGGGGTTGCTATGTTCGATAGCGTACCTGATACGCAACGATGTGTTTCTTTGAAACTTACGTAGCACACTAGTAATAAAATAATATTATTTTAAATGTTAGTTAACAAGTAGCCGTTGTACTGGCGAGAATGGAAAGAAATAACTAAAATATGATTATATATGTTTTTAAATGTTTATACATTTACGCAAAAAAAGATAAAGGCTTAAAATACGGAAAGAGTTCAATTTTAGGGCATATATACTCTAATTTTCACTAAAGGTTCACTTATCACCTTTTAATGGTGAACCTTCATTAAATATAGTTTTGTTCACTCTTATACTTTCTTTTGGACCAAATAAAACTCTTATTAAGAATCGGGACATCAAATTTTACTTTGTGTAATTTTTTGGTATTTTTCCGATAAAGTTCATTTTTTAATGAATAGTGTAAAATGTTGTGTTTTAATTCAAAACCTCTTTTTAATCTAAATTATTTATATGATTAGATTATTATTTTAATTGGTTTTAAAGTGAAATTAGAAAATATTTTTACCAGTTAATCCAATGGTGGTCATTGGAATCAATTTCACTTTGAAATTGGACTTAAACTGGTGTCAATCTTTTGATACTTATTGTTTCACAAAAACACGCTATTTGTCATGACAGCGGGAATTAATTATTAAATTAATTAATTTGACTTATATGTTTTGAATTTTGTAAAATGGACATCATTTTTGAATTCATAATATCAAATATAGCTTACGGTGAATTTTTGGTAATTTTCTGGAAAACTTCAATTTTTGATGAATAGTGAAACCACTAAGTGGTAATCAAGCAAACTGATTTTTTAGTTAAATGAAATTTTACCACTAATGTGTATTGAATTTTGAAAATCCGACATAAATGGTTGTAATTAAGAAGTAAAATGTGGTTCAATGAGATTATAATAATTGTTTTGGTGAATAGTAACTTATTAAGTTCTTAATCGCGATTAGTGGTAATTAGTGTAGTTTAAGGTAAAAATAATGATTTAATAAACTAAGATGAGCTTGACACTTGTCCTACACCTATTGGTTGTGTCATGGCCGACCAAGACACGCCATGGGCCAACTTGGGGACCCCATGGATCCACTTTAGTTCGAAAATGACATTAATATATTTTTATTTAATGTTAAAGTGAAAATCACACTAACATAAATTGTTTTACTATAATAATTTTTGAGTGGGGTTATACAAGTCCATATTTTGATTATAAATAGTCATTGGAAAGATAACAAAATTCCCTACATCATAGTATTTTTTTTATAATTTTTAGACATTAAATAAATTAAATTATATATGACATAATAATGATGCAGCGATGACATCATTATTTGACGATTTAAATAAAATGGAAAGATAATGAAAAATCTAAAACCTACACATGGCCAAAACCAATTGGATGAGTGGATTTCGAACCCTTATCACCTTATCCACGAATTATATCAATTTGGGACCTTTTAAAACCGAAACACATTTTCAAATAAAGTAATATTTCTTTACTTTCCAAAAGTGCCCCTCCTCTCCTCTTATAAAAGGCCCCCACCTCTACCTCATTTCACACACTTCTCAAGCCTTTGTCTCGGCCAACCCCTACCCAATTACTCTCTCCAAATCCCTCTCCTCATCCTAGAGGATTCCCTTTGGGCATAATCCTTTCAAAGGAAGCCTTTAGGCTCAAATCAAAAGGGAGTTACACTATTAAAGGTAATTCATTCTCTCTTGTTCATTTGTTTTATTTTTCTTCTCCAACCCTCTAAACTCTCTTTATTTACTTCTTTTGTAACAAAACCAGTATCTTCAATATACTAGTATGTTGTTATAATATTTATTTGAGCTACACTCTCACACAACTACATCAAATGGTTAAAGAACATACGGTTTCCGTGGATGGCGAAATTCTGCCTCCCGAAACGATGATTGTTCAATACTCATTTAACACCTTCAAGGGTGGCCATTATGATGTCACTATTTTTATATATGATATATAATATGTTTATGTTTTAATTAAGCTTCTGTATTTTGCATTTTTGGCATACCTTTATGGTTTCCATTATGGGTAAACACGATATCTTCATTTAAGGAAGTGCGGACTACCTCCCCCTAAAAGTGATGTGATTCGTTAATGCCATATGTGGGATGTGTAAAGGATGGATTTAAAGTTATTATATATGATGTTATACTGGAATTATAATATACCTCTATATCATTATTATTTCTTTCCATTAAAGTATGAGATAGAAATGAAAGTAGCGTTCATGCGTACGTACGGCTTACCGTCTCCATGAACGGTGCATTTCATTTCTTATCCCCAAATGTAATGTACTATTAAAATTAAATGTATATAATGTATATATATAATTAATGATATATCTAAATGATGAATATAATTCTTGAATTAAAATATACATACCTCTCATTTAGTTTTAATTCCACTAATATGACAAGGAAATGAAAGTAGCGTTCATGCGTACCTACGGCTTACCGTCTCCATGAACGGTGCATTTCATTTCTTACCTATAAATGATTATGTAATATTATAAATACATGTATATGCTGGATATATATGATATATATGATATCCAAATCAGTAATTTCATTCTGGATATAAAGAACTTTTGACCACACGAACAACATGTAATTGTAAGAAGTCAACTTTCGACTTAAGAACCAAATATTGACAAAACAAACATTATTAACTTAAATGGTTACATAATGTTTATAACATGGAAATAAGAGATATAAAAGGAATAATGAACTTTAAAAAGGTTCTTAATCAAGTATAAATTACCTCAAGTTTATTATTCATGACGTTAAAGAACGATCGAGTCAAGTCGGACCCAAGGTAAGGGACTTCGTCTCAATCTCCTTTCATTGAGGCATATTTCGTTTTATACACAACTTTCTTTTATACGGTGTATAAAAACCTTTGAATTTTACTTTTATACAAAAGGAATCTTTTTCTACGAAGTGTTTTACAAAATGACAAAAAGGAATGTTTCTTTTAACATACGTGGCGACAACGACCTTTTCCGCCGCTACGAGTATTATTTGGTCTTTGGATTCCTCAACAAGCCGTAATGTTTTTTTAGAATAAAATAAATACCATATACTCTTTTATGTATTTTGGTATTGAAAATGGTTTTGATAAAGGATTCTATTATGTCAATATATTTATGATATATTGTGATTGAAATGTGGAAATGTTATCTTTCCTTTATATTGGTTTTATGTTTTATGATTTTATATTGGTACTTGGACATTTTAACGGGTGGTTACGTTATAAACCATATGACGGGTGGTGCCGTGAATACCAGGACGGGTGGTTACGTTATAACCTCCAATGCATTGGGTATGGAATTCGGCCGTATGGCTATTCCATTAAGTATGTATGGAAATTGGCCGTATGGCTATTCCATTAAGTGATATGTGTGGAAGTCGACCGTATGGTTATTCCACATAAGTATGTTTATGTCCCAAGTTACCTTTATATATGTTATGTGTTCTTTTTATGGATTTTATAGTAATCCTTTCGTTACAAAAAGGTAAGTAATGATACTTTATTCAGTAAAGAGTTTTTTACTACTTCATGTAGGTGAAGGTATTACTTTGATATAATATACATGGTTTACATGATGTTTGAAAAAACTAACAGTTTTCATTCTTTTTGTATCCCTTACTGAGCTTTTTATGCTCACCCCAAGTTTTTCGAAATGTTTTTCACAGGGCTTAAAGTGGAATAAGGTCAAGGATGGGATCAAGGGAATTTCATGCTATCTAAAACATGGAATCTAGACATCTTTCTTTTTAAGAGTTTTTATTTTATGGAGACTTAGTAGAAGTGTCTACTTTGTAATCTTTTAAGATGTAATAGTTATGTTCTAATTCTCTAAAAATCTAAACCTGAAAAGATCCTCAATGTGAATTATTCATTTAATTCAATATTAAGTAAGGTTTAAGGCTGGGGCCTTATACCTGATGCATCACAGTAGACTACGTACTGTATGCCTTCCTTTGGAAGCCTCATGATTAGGGCACTAGTCAGCCTCTACCTTAGATTTTGAAAGCTCTGCTTCCATATCCTTGACCACACGGAGGGTTTCCCCTTCTTTGTCAAGGCTGATAGTGGTGTTGCAACTCTGTAGAAGTCAGTAATGAATCTCCGGTAGTATCCAGCCAAGCCTAGGAATCTTCGTACCTCTATCACACTCTAGGGTGGCTCACAAGAAAGCACTTCCTCAATCTTCACTAGATCCACAACAACCCCATACTTTGAGATGTTGTTCCCTAAAACGTGAACCTCTCGAATCAAAAACTGGCACTTCGAGAGCTTACAATAAATATGGTTCACTCGTAGTGTTTCCAGTACTACCCGAAAATGGTGGGCATGCTCCTCCATTGTAGTCGAGTTGATCAAAATGTCATCGATGAAGACTACGACAAAGTGATCGAGGTGAGGCTGGAAGATCCTATTCATGAGACTCATGAACACTGCTAAAGAATTGGTTACACCGAAGGGAATAAACAAGAACTCGTAGTGGTCGTACCGATATCTGAAGGTCGTCTTCTGCACATCCTCATCTTGAACTCTTAGCTAGTGATAGCCTGATCTGAGGTCTATCTTCGAGAACCATCGTGCTTTATTAAGTTGATAAAAGAGGTTGTGAAACCTCAAGAGTGGGTACTTTTTCTTCACAGTCTCTTAGTTTAGGCAATGATATTCGACACAGAGCCTCAAGCTCCCATAATCTTTCATGGTGAACAGAATCGGGGCTGACCAGGGAGAAACACTGGGCTAGATGAATCCCTTCCTCTACATGTCCCCCAACTATACACAAATCTCATGAAGCTCAGCGGAATCCATCCGATATGTTGGAGTATATATCTATAAATTCTTGGGGTATATGTCAATGTATAAGTCCACCTCTCTGCAAAGAGTTAGTCCTGGAACATCGTTCGGGAAAACATCAACATACTGGTCCACCACTACAGGATAAGTCAGACTCTCCACATCAACTGCTCCGAGGGTAAGGCAAGCCAACTGGTGAGTGATCGGTTGCACCCTCCTCCGAGTTAGTCCGTCCTATAGTGAAAAGGTTCCCTTATTTTTGGTCAAGGTGAACTTGTTCCCATATGTGCGGACACACCGCACTTTGTGCCTAATACAGTCGATCTGAGCATGGACTATATATAAATAGTCCATAACCAAGTTGTTGTCGTAAGGCCTCAACGCCGCTATGAGGAGATCCCATACGAAGCTCTCACCTCCTAGAGTAATCTCATAATGCCGGAACCATTGTGTAATCATCAAGTATTCTCCCATAGTAGTCTCTACCCGTAAGGATTGAGCCAATGACTCCATCAGAATCTCTGAGCTCCGAACCAGGGCAGTGGCAATGAAAGAGTGACTGGAACCTGTGTCTATAAAAACTAAAGCTAAGTTGGAGTAGACATAGATAGTACCTTGAATCATCTCTGGAGTGCCATGGTCGTAGGACTCATATGCTTGAACCTGAGCTCTCCCTTGTCCACCCGCTCCCTACAGTCAGGGTGGACCTCCTGGAGGTGGTGGCGGTAGCACCTCGTATCGTCGACCACTGCCAGCTACTCGACCAGCTCCTATCCCATGTCCACCTGCTCCCTACGGACTGCCACAGTCAAACCTCTAACTCTGCCTCGGAGGTCTCTCACATATCTATTGATCATCAGTACGGTGGGTCAGACAGTGAAGAGCCATGTGACCAATCCCGCCGCAAGAGTAACACTGTCCACTCCTGGCATGTCTGGCTCTGTCTCCACTCTGGGTGCCCCGCACAACCGATCCTGAGTTGTGTAGTTGACCACCTATGGGTCTGGTCCTCTTGAACCTCTACGTCATTTGTATTATGATAGCTGTAGAATAATCTACTGCAAGACGACTAGTGGTTGGTCTCACTGCTCGAGACTTCTCAGCAAGGAAAGTCTCCACTAGGAGGGCTCACTCCAACACTCTCGTCTGTGTCAGGATGCTGTGGGAGATAACTGAAACTCTGATCTCTCTCCTGAGTCCCTGCTCAAAGGTCCGGGCCCTGGATAACGGGTCCCACACAATATCATTGGAGTAGAGCAAGAGGTATGTGAACCTCACTTAGTACTGAGATACCCTCATGCTGCCCTTTTGCAGATGAAGTAGATACTATATTTGCACCGCTTGAAGGGTGGCTAGTACACACTCCGCCTGGAATAGGCTCTCGAAGTCTGCCCGTAGATGTGTCACCTCATCATGCATGTCGAGCATCAGGTACCACCATATACCTGTTGGTGGATGAAGGAGGCTAGAAGCAAGGATCACCATGAAGTTGGTTGGTGTCCCTATTATCCTGAAGCCTCTTGCCACAACCTCCATCCAATCCTCAGTCGCATGTGTGTCCGTCTCTCCCCAGAACATGGCTGGCCTCTGGCGTTGGAACTCGTGCAACGCACTCAAGTGGCATGCATCATCTTCTACTGGGGATGGTGCTATCGGTGGCCTAATGAGAAGTAGTACCACTAGTGCCTCCACTGTAACATCATATTGAAGAGGGTCCTATAATTAGGCCTCATCGCTCGACGGTCTGTTAGTACGTATAACTCTCAGGGATCTAGCCGGTCGTCCGCGGGGAGGCATCCTGAATGAAACAGATGTGACATGGTCAAAAGACTATACCTGGTGATCTGACTTAATGAAAACTTTTGAAAAACACACAGGCAATCAGTGTTTTCATGCACTGAGTCAGAAATCAGTAGTCAGGCTCCAGGTTTTTGGATACGTCAGCCTCCGCAGAAACACTGGACTCCCTAAACTGAAAACCACACTCAGTATGCTTAACACTATTGCTTAACAGAATGAAATATTAGATTCCTATGTTCTGTGGTAGAACCGACTGCTCTGATACCAATTTGTCACGACCCATCCCCCAGGGCCTGTATCGTTACTCCCTCAAGCCCGCCTTCCATAGTCCAGGGGCTAGCGACTAGTACAAAAGAAGTAATTACCTAAAACTTGGAAGTCATTTCCTTTATAAATTGTAAACACACAAAACCAGAGTACAAGGAGAAGAAAACACTATGTAAAAGTTGTATAACAAGTATGCTGAAAGTAAAGGGCCCATAAATACAAGCCCAACTGTAAAGAACAAGGAATGAACAAATAGGTACAAATAATATAGAAAAATATCTGGAAGGTGTCTAGAAGATCCTAGATCATCCATCACAGATCCTAATTGAAAGGTAGGTACAGATAGCCTCCTCAGTGCTCCACATCCGTCCGTCTCCTCCGGGTACCGACTCGTCATGAGGTCCACCTCTGGGTATGGTCAAGTCCTCGTACACTCCACCTCAGTCAATGATGTTTGTCATATGCATCCAACACAATGAGGTTCCACTACTACAAAAACAAGCAAGGGATGCGCCACCTTATATCAGCACTAAGAAAAAATGCTGATAAAGAAACCCTTTATTAACGCTAAAATTTTAGCGCTGATAAAAACAACCTTTATCAGCGCTAGAAAAGCACTGATAAGGAATCCTTGTATCAGTGCTAAAATGATAGCACTAATACAGGAAGGATTTATCAGCGCTTTTGTAGTGCTGATAAAGAGGACCATTATCAGTGCTAAAAAAGCGATGATAAAACCTTAGTCCATTTTTTTATAAAGTCGGTCGCATAGTGCCCTCGTGTTATCGTGACCTAAAGCTCTCGCGGTACAGGAACCCTTTGACTCCCCTCTTTCACCCGCTGAGTTCGCCATGTCGGACCTCCGCCACCCTTGAGCTTCTTGTTGTCGGACCTCTGTCGCCCTTATTCTTTTCTTTCCCGGATCTCCACCGCCCGCTGAGCATCACGTTGCCGAACCTCTACCGCCTGCAATGCCCTAGAGCTTCACGTTGTTGGACCTCCGCCTCCCGCTGAGCTTCGCCTTTCCAGACCTCCCTTTAAGGCATGTTTTCCAAATCTTTTTTTAATATTTTTTCCTCTCCCATCACACATAAACATATGTTGATTTTCCGGACCTCCCATTTCTTCTTTATGATTGTCTCTAGGGTAATTCCCCCATCAAAGCTAGATTTTGGTCCAACATCTTCTAATGTTTCTACAACTATTATTATATAAGTCATATCATACTATTAAAACATTGTTAATTGGGGTTTTGGGAAGTGAGGCTTGCCCATCATTGGTGTTCTAGTGGATTTTGTGTTGAATTATTTCATACATAGGTTTCATTTCCTCCAGTGGTGATGATTCTACTTCATTGTAGATTCATGAGTGTTCTTCTTACATATTTGGATGGGGTTACTGGGGGTGATCATTGAATATATTTCTATTACTCCTAAGGTATGACATTTTTTCTAATGGATGTGGTGGGGTTTTAGGTGGTTTGGTATATGTTTATTGTAGATCCTAGAAAACATTAAATTTGATGGTGGAATGGATGGATATGTTATATAAATTCTTCCAACAATAACCTTTATGTGAAGGTGTTGTTTCAATTATAAAATATATATGCTTTGATTTAATTATATTTTTAGGTTATGTTGGGTTGGAAATGGGTGATGCGGTTCCTAAGGTGATGAATTCTAGTTTGTTATCTTGTTAGTGATATTGTGGATGATGATGTTGATCAGGCGTATCACGGTGCAGATATCAAGGCACGGGTGTCATCATGATTTGAGGCATGATTCAATAGCATATTTTTGTTTGAAATTTGAATTTCGTAGTGTTTTATGGGGTATTTTTTATAATTTCACATACTATTTTAACATATGTGGCTATGACATATTTTTTTTATCATTACTCTATTATTATAGGATTTTCTATTAGTATAGTTTTTTTTACTGTTAATCAAAATGTGGAATATTTGGAGAATGTTTGACATGGGTTGATTTTATTTAAAAGGGATAGTTTATTCATGTAAAATATCTCTTCAGAAACCTATTATTGGTGGAAAGATTGATATTCTCGTCATCAATGGTGATCAATGAGTTTACACTATCAGAGTGAAGTTTATGAAAAATTTAAGGTCCTTCCCACTTGGATTCCAATTTAACTAGATTCCTCCTAGGTATCATCGATTCCCTTAGATCCAACACCATGTCACTGTAAAGTAAGGATTGAAGGATAAAATTTTTCTTTAAGGACAACACCGCCCGGTTCTGATGCATTTTTAGGTCATCCAATGCTTGAAACCTATTTTCTTCCAGGGTTCTCCCCATATTTCTTTCATGCTATCTAAGTGAAATTTTTTGGAAGTGCACTTGTATTTCATGATGCCCAGACCACAATGATTTCTAGCATTTCCACCCTACCTCCATCTCTGTCTTTCTCCCTCGCTGAGGTTACTGACTGCTTCACTATAGTGGTCAGGCCCCTTCCAAGCAGTGTTTGTTATGTCTCCCTTGGCTCTGAGCCTGTCATCCAACTCCAAATACTTATTAATCCATAGATAACTCCCTCACAAGCCCCCATGTTTCATTACCCATCGTTACCTTGCCCCTTTAGATCCTCATCTCCCACTCATATTAGGCTTACCAACTAGAATGGATTATGAACATGTTCAATGTTAAGGGACCTCAATGAGATATCATCCTCCAACTTCAATAAGGATACTAGCTCTAGATCCAATGCCAGATCCCTATCCTACCCGTCATTATTATGTTCATATGTAATGCTCAGGGTCTTAGTGCCCATGTTAAATTGGAACGCCTCACCATAGAAATCAAAAAGATTAATTTCATTGTTTTTGTTGTCAAATAACTCAAAAACCCAATAATAATCATATAATTTTCCTGGAAGATTAAGTTTCATGGATTTCTACACTATGACCCTTCCAACAGACATAAATGGTTATTTTTGAAGAATAAATATGTTGTTGAGACTATTCAAGATTGAAATCAATTCATCACTACCAAGGTGTCCAATGGTGACACCTCCTTCCTTTCCTTTGGGTTGTAAATTACCTTAATGTCACCCCTAACAATGGAAGGCCATCATGCAGCTTGTTTAATTCATGGCTGGGAAGGGCCTCATTGATCTCAGCTTCTCAGGTTATAGTTTCCCCTGGTGCAACAACTGCAGGGGCCATCACCACTTGTGGAATCTGTTGGATAGGTGTCTAGACAACAAGAAATCCACTAACCTATAATAAAATACCATGTTTTTCTATCTTACTTGAGGTATTTTTAACCACTCCTCCCTCATGCATTCCATTTCTTCTTATCAAGATCATCAGGAACGGTTTCACTTCCACCAGTAGTGGGTTAACATCCTAGGGTACCAGGACATGGTTTATGAAATATGGAATGAACCATTGTAGTAGTATCAGGCCACCTTCAACCTCAGTGACCTGACCTCAAACCCCGATAGGTGCGTGTTCGCCCCTTCCTCATCATGAACCTTCACCACCTGGGACTACTATCGCATATGGTCTCCTTCAGAGAATTATGATAGATGGAATGATACCTTGGGTTTATTAGATTTTAACCACAGTTTGAGATTTATGTGTGACTATATACTTATTATATTTTCTTATTATGTCTTACACACCACCACTTCAGTCGAGTAACCTGATTGAAATCCATATCGGTACTTTGGTTCTAATGTGGATATGGTTTTTTTATATGTTTGTGACATGTACATGTGTAGATATATGGGTAATTAGGCATGATGATATTGAATGTAGGGCAGAGACCTAGGAGGGTAGATGTATCATTCAATATTATTCTTGTGTTTGGATTGTGGTGATTTGAGGAAACTATAATGAATCTACAATAATTATATTTAATAAAGATGAATAAATACTAATGGTTACACTCAATTAATCAATATTTTTTAAGGAAGTGGTTCTCTTCTACTGTATTTGGAAGACTTGTCTTGTGTACGTGAACCGTAAATACTAATAATTGAGATTCAAATAGGATGAAGATGAATAAATATTGGATGAATTCTAATCATTTGACAATATAGTACGAGAACAGAGTGAAAGAGTTCGTCGCATTTTCAAAGGATCACACAAAGGATCCTTCTAAAATCCTTTTTCTTTGTTTACGTTGTTGTTATTCTGGACTACTTACTCTAGATGAGTGGGAATAACATTTGATATGTCATGGAATAGATCATAGTTATAAATGTTGGAATAAACACGGATAAAATAAGAATGTAGCTACTGGCTGGGATAAAACTGTGTTTTATGGATAATCAGATATGAATACAAATATGGATAATGAAGAAGATCATATGGAGGATCTGATTACATATTTCAATGATGATGAAGACTTTATTGAGGAAATGACAACGAAAATTGAAGATGAACTCCATAATTTCCCAAAATTGTTTGAGAAGTTAAACAGTTGTTAAATAATGCCATTGTATACTGGTTGCACGAAGTATACAAGATTTTTAGTTGTTCTGAAGCTGTATAATTTGAAAGAAAGAAACATATGGAATGATTTCATTTTTACGGAACTACATGCTCTCTTGAATTACATGCTCTTTGAAGATAATGAGCTACCAAGCCGGACATATGAAGCTAACCGAATGCTACGCTCGATGGGTATGATTTCTTAAAGAATACATGCCTGCCCAAAAGACTGTATATTGTTTCTCATGAAGAACAAATCACATACATAATTCCAAAAGTGTGGTGCTTCTCGATACAAGAAAGATGAATCCAATCCTAAGAAAGTTGTATGGTACTTTCCTATCATTCCAAAGTTTAGGCGTCTATATGGAATTGAAGAAACTGCAAGACAATTGTCATGGCATGTAGATAAAAGAAATAAAGATGGGAAATTATGTCATCTAGCCGACTCTCCTCGATAAAAGAAAATTGATCCTGAGTATCCTTAATTTGGATAATAGCTGAAAAAGATTCTTCTTGTGTTATCTACAGATGGATTAAATCCTTCTGGTGTTCAAACCAACACTCATAGTACATGTCCTGTTATGTTGGTAAATTATAACTTTCCACCCTGGTTATGCATGAAGCTGAAATTCATCATGTTATCAATGCTTATATTAGGACCAAAACAACCAGGTAGTGATATTGATGTCTATTTGGCTCCTTAGATCGAGGATTTGATGTTATTGTGGGATTCAGGTGTTATGATGTATGATGCTTATAAAAGTGAATACTTCACGTAGAGAGAGAATTTGTATGGGATAATAAATGATTTCCCTACTTATGGAAATTTGTCATGCTATAGAATAAAAAGAACCCAAGGGTGTCCTGTGTGTGAAGAAGATACAAAATCAATTAGGTTGAAACATTAATCACAATCCGTGTTTCTAGGAAATCATAGATTTCTACCTCATCGGCAGAAGTACCAATCTTGGATGACATCATTCAATAGAAGTTCAGAAAAATGCATAGAACCGTCTCTACTAACTGGTGATCTGCTGTTTGAGAAAGTAAAAGATGTGAACACTACTTTTGGTAAACCATTTTCAAAAAACCTTAAATAAATTGGCTGGAAAAAGAGATCAGTTTTTTTTGAATTAACATACTGGAATTGTTTGTACGTCAGACATTTTCTTGATTTGATGAATATGGAAAAAAATGTATGTGAAAGTGTTATCATAATGTTGCTAAATTCCCCTAGCAATTCAAAGGATGTAATTAAGGAATGGTTGGACATGGTTTACATGCTAATACGAGAAGAGTTGGCTCCCGTGAAGGGTGAAAATCGAATGTTTCTTCCTCCAGCAGCTTATACTCTTTTTTTTGGGAGGAGAGATACCAGTTTTTCAACTTCTTCAATGATGTAAAGGTTCGAGAGTGGTATTCATTAAATATCAAAAACATTTTTTCAATGATTTATTTGATGTTAAAAGGTTTGAAATCACATGATTGCCATTTTTTGATGTAAGATCTAATTTTCTATAGATTTACATTACATTTTCCCCAAGAATGTTCATCATACGTTAAGAAAACTTTGTTTCTTTTTCAAAGCTATATGTAGAAAAGTTTTAGACCCGGTGAAATTTCCAGCTATGGAAAAAGAAATTGTCATCATATTATGTGAACTAGAAATGTTCTTCCCACCAACATTATTTGATATGATGGTTCATTTGATGAATCACTTGGTGAGAGAGATTCGACTTTGTGGTCCTCTACACTATTGATGGACTCATCCTATTAAACAGTATATGAAGATTTTGAAAGGTTATGTCTAAAATCGATGTCGGCCAGAGGTTTTATAGTGGAGCGATATATTGTTGAGAAAGCTATTGAATGTGGTACCGAATAACTATATGATATGGAAATCATTGGTATCCTGAAATCTCATCACAGTGGATGCCTTTAAGGTGATGGAATTTCTGGAAGAGATGTTGTGAAAATCAGTGTTACAGTTAGGGAGCAGGGCCACCTTTATGTTTTTCATAATAGTTGGGAGGGTACTCCATATATTGAAACTCACAAAGAAATTCTTAGGCAGTTGAATGCATCAAGGGTAGAAAACAGGTTATCAAATACACATAATCACCAGTTTATAGGATGGTTTTGGGACCATATTTTTAAGTAGTTGGATGAAAATACAAATTCAATTTCAGAACGACTTCGATGGCTTGCCACTAGACCAAGTGTGTATTTATTATCTTAAAGTGGTTATGTAATTAATGGTTATACATTCCATATAAATGAACTTGATGAAGATAGTACCATGAAAAATAGTGGAGTTACACTAGTGGATGAAGCGATGCATTTTTCTGGTAGTATAGACAGAAATCCAATTTATACAAATATGTCATACTTTGGAATTATCAAACTAATATGGGAATTGGATTATATGACATTCAAATTGCTGATTTTTCAATGCAAATGGGTTGATTAAAATGACGGTGTTAAAATAGATGAATAGGGATTTATGAAAGTAGATTTTAATAAAGAAGGGTACAAGGACAAACAGTTTATAATGGAATCAAAAGCGGTACAAAAATTTTATGTTCCATACCCCGCAATCCCAAAGTGGTCGATTGTTCTGTTAGCGTCCAAAACTACTGAAGGTTCCATTGAAAATTCAGTTGAGGAAAATCATTTCAGTGGTATGTCAAAATCATTTCGGAGCGGTACCAATGTAGATGATGTTTTGTATGTTAGAGGAGACCACAATGAAGGGATTTGGATAATAGATAGTGGTTTCAAATCCATTCATCCTTTGAAAAAAGAAAGAGAGTTCAATAAACAGGTTATATTTTGTTTGTAATATAGATCTTGTTATCTCATGTTATTATATTATCATTACTGAATTTATGTAATATAAATTTACTTTTCAACCACTATTGCAGATAATACCTTCTAAACATTCCGGTTCTCTTATCCTTGAGGCTGAAAAAGTCTCTCATGCTGCTGCTGTGGCTGCTATGGCTGCTGCTCCCGCTGCTCCTGCTGCTTCCGCTGCTCCTGTTGCTGCTCCTGCAGATGTGGCTCCTATGGCTCCTGCTACTCCTAGTGTTGAGGTCCAACAACCATCATCACATGATGTTGCTACCATTTCAAATGAACATATATATGATGTTGATATCGATGAAATGGTCGGGAATAATGGATCGACGTCACAGAAAACACAGGTGCATCGTAGTTTGACGGTGTTAGCCAAAGTTCTTAAGGATAAAATCAAAGGAATAAAATATGACGTTTGATGGAATGCATGAGGCCAACATGCGAATCCCAAAAAGGCTATGTTTAGTAGTTACATTGGATTTGTCGCTCGGCAACGCGTGCCGATTGACAACGATCCATGGCACCATGTTGTGTCCGGGTTGAAAGCTGTGATCTGTGAAAAAATTAGAGTAACATTATGAATTTATTTCGTTAATTTTCTAGAAAATAAAGTAATGAAACAATGTCTTACACTTCTCAATATGTTTTAGAATACATTTATAGTAGACGATTCACACAAGGATTATGTACTAAGGCTCGCAGGAAGGTTTCATCGAGGTTTTAGAACTATTTTAACAAGAGGTCAGCTGAAAGATTCCAAAGGTAAAATAAACCCGCACCCACCCATTTTCTATGTTCACCTGATATCCCAAGAATCATGGGATACATTTATTTCCCACCGTGGGGATGAGAGGTTTTAGGTACATTGTGGGTGATAATACATTGTTTGAAAATATGTGTATTCATCACTCTGATTGTCAATATTTCATTTATGAAACAACAAATCTGTAAAGAAAATAAAGAACATCCATTAAAACCAACATACCCCTATCGTAAAGCAAGGATGGGGTACACTTCACCAGAATAGAAAATGATACATATTTTAAATTTATAGTAATATTGTTAGGTGCCAACAAACAACATCATAATTATCATTCAATGATTATATGTAGATTGACGAGTCTAAAACCAAATACACCTCCATCCCACGTCAGGTGCATTAGAAGGAGTAACGTGTGAATAAAGAAGGGAAGCTTGTAGATGGGAACACACAAAATGTTTGGGATATTTGTGTATGTATGACATGACAATAAAAATATTTGTTTTAAATTGCTATTATATAAAAATAATTAGTTATTTTTCTATATCCGACAGTCAAAGGAATCAGCTAATCCTATAGTGGATGCAGACCTATTATAGATGGCTTTGAAGCAGTTGTAAAAATGTGGCCTAGTTAGGGGTGTGGGGTTTGGGGTGATACCCCGAGTATATTTTTAGAGGAAGGAAAAAACGGATGATAGAGATGAAACATTGAACAAAATGAGCGAAAAACTAGCAACCCTAGAAGAACAATTGCAATGGCAGGGAGAGTTGATAGAAACTTCTATGGGTGGGAAGCAAGGAGAAGACACAACTCAAGAAAAACAAGCGCATGAAGATCCCGCCCCACCCCCACCAGCTTTAAGGAGAGCCATTCCCCTCGAAGAGCTGTCTTTGTCGTGGTAATAAATATTCTAATAATTTTTCCCATGAAATTTGATTCAGACAAACACTGATACATTTCCTGTACTAATATTCTACAGGGTGATAATGATTTTGATTTATATCTGTCAACACCCACCTATCACCCTGTAGTGAGGGATATAGTGTTGAACATCGCAGATGACATGATGCATAATAGAATACTTATGAAAGATCATCTAAAAGTGACGATTACTGTAGCTCATGATCCAAATGCAGAGCTACCTATTCCACTTGATGACGATGATATTCATACAGTCAAAAGGATATTGGGATATTAATTGCATGGCTGTCACAACTTGTAAGAGTACATGCAGCCAAAGAGGTATTTATTTTCTGTTTTTTCAAGATAAACCTTTAACAATTACTGAAAAAAGGGTATGTACCAATGAATGTCATTATAGACGAAGAATGGGAAGGGGTGAAAAACATCGGTTCAAAACCATCTAAATGATTGACCAACCGATCCCAAGGATCTACTGAAAGCCAAATAACACCACCTGTTCTCTATCCACAATTACTAGCATTGAAGACTCATGTTGATACGAAGCAAAGAGGTGGTAGTAGTCATATAGTGTTTTTCGAAGAGAATAAATACGGTGTGGAATGTCAAGATTTCATTGCTTCTGAAAATGTAAATGAGATCCTTGAAAACGGTTGGCTAGGAGTCACAGTTTTAAATGTATATATGAGGTACATTTATGTGAATTTATTTTATAAAAGCTGATCTAATGTGAAAATTATGACTAAATTCATTTTATATTGTCGACAAACATATATATGAAAAACTGTTGAAGGAAATTTCACTTGAGCCAAGACTTGGAATCATTATTCCTTATACCACACCATCACATCTGACAAAAATAGAGCCATCAAAAAAGAATGAAATAGTGAACGTCTTGCTAAAACCATTTGAAAGAAAGATTACATAGGATAGACTCTTCTTAATACCAACCATGCAGGGGTAAAACTCTACGATTAAATCATATCAATTATATTTTGACTTCTTTTATTACTTATTCCTTTTTGTGTTCTTTGGCAATATTGGATGCTAATTTCCATGAACTTGGATACTCCAAAGATTTATTTTCTGGACTCAAAGAAAGTATATCCATGAAACCGACCACACATGATGGATTTTGTGAATCTATAAGACACTACATCCTATGTTTTAGGTCTAAAAATCAAGTAATACATTTTAATTTATCTTTTACTGAGGATTCTGTTATCATAGGGATGTGTATTATTATCATCTAAAAAAATTAATGAGGATAGAGGATAAGCATAATGAGGCAAGCAAGTACTATGTCTGGACAAATATCAGGGTATATAAAATAAAATTTCACTATCCAAACACATGTCAACACAAGTTTCCTATTCTCCTAATGATCAATTTATTTCCAGTGCCCAAAAAAAAAACCATAATTATTGCGGTTATTATGTTTGTAAATTTATGATGGAGATCATTTTTCATCAAGAAACAAGAATCAATAAAGAGGTATTTTAAAAAAACTACTAGTTCGTTTAATTTATTTATTAATTCTTTATTTTTATATTTTGCAGTACTAATCTGACTGCCAAAAAACCTCATACTCAGAAGATGATATAGATATGTTTATAAATGAGTGGTCTGCATACCTTATGATAGATTTTACACAAATACCATGAAGATCTGACTAGGGGACGTGTACAATTGGTGGTAATTTTTGAGTGGGGTTTAGGGGATCAAAAGATGACATATTGTTGTATATAAATGTTTTTTTGGAATATTTTAATTTTTATTAAATAAAATATCCTTTCTCCAATGAGTCAATTTCCAATTTTGACATATTATATACACCAACAACATGTAATAATGATGAACCACTCAAAGATCCTTTCTTTTGATTAAAATGGATAGATTTTTATGTGAAAATAACAGCTTACCTACAGAAATCTAGCCAAACGTATTCGGATTTTCATTATCCTTTATGAGAATGATACATGGGTCCTTTGTGACATGAATGGGTCATTCTCGCTTCAATATACGACACAGTGTGGTAGGTACACTCAAAGGGTCTCTCTTTTCTTTAAAATGGACAAAATTTTAAGTGAAAACAAAAACTGAACTACAGAAATCCGACCAAACGCATTCAGATTTTCATGATCCTTTAAGAGAACGATCCAAGGGTCCTTTTTGACATGAAAAATTCAACCCCACCTCAATAAAAGGCATGGTGTGGCCAGTACTACTCAAATGGTCTCTCTTTTCTTTAAAATGGACACAATTTTAAGTGAAAACAAGAACTGACCTACGGAAATCCAACCAAACACTTTTGGATTGTCTTAATCCTTTAAGAGAACGATACATGGGTCCTTTGTGATATGCACGTGTCATCCCCGTCTCAATCTGAGGAATGTTGTGGCTGGTACCACTCAAAGGGCCTCTCTTTTGTTTTAAATGGCCAGATTTTTAAGTGAAAACAACAACTGTCGTACGGAAATCTGACAAAACGCATTATAATTGTCTTGAATATTTATGAGAACAATCAAAGGGTGTTTTTTGACGTTCACATGTTATCCCCACCTCAATCTGAGGAATTTTGTGGCTGGTACCACTCAACGACTATCTCTTTTCTTTAAAATGGACACAATTTTATGTGAAAACAACAACTGACCTATGGAAATCCGACCAATTGCATTCATTCTATCTTGATAATTTAAGAGAACAATCCATGGGTTTCTTGGGGACATGAAAAAGTCATCCCCACATCAATCTGAGGCACGGTGTGTCCGGTACCACTCAAAGGGGCTCTCTTCTGTTTAAATTGGACTGATTTTTAAGTGAAAACAAAAACTAACCTACAGAAATCTTAACAAACGCATTCGAATTGTGTTGATCCATTAAGATAATGATCCACGGGTGCATTGGGGATGTGCAAGAGTCATCCTTCCTCAATAAGCGGCACAATGTGACCCGTGCCACTCAAAGGATCTCACTTTTGTTTAAAATGGAAATATTTTCAAGTGAAAACAACAACAAACCTATAGAAATTCAACCAAAGGCATTCGGATTGTCTTCATCCTTTAGAAGAAATATCTATGAGTCCTTTTTGACATGCATGAGTCATCCCCACCTCAATCCGAGGCATGGTGTGGCCGGTACCACTCAAAGCATCTCACATTTGTTTGAAATGGACAAATTTTTAAGTGAAAACAAAAATTGACCTACGGAAATTCTACCAAACACATTCAGATTGTCTTGACCATTTAGGAGAACAATACACGGGTCCTTTATGGTGTGTATGAGCCATTACCACCTTAATCCTAGGCACATTGTCATCGGTAATACTCAAAGGGTCTCTCTTCTGTTCAAATTGGACACAATTTTAAGTGAAAACAACAACTAACCTATGAAAATCTGACCAAACGCATTCGGATTGTCTTGATCCGTTATGATAATGATCCATGAGTTATTTGTGACGTGTAAGAGTCAACCCCACCAACCCCCTAAACCGGCCCCCCTGGACACCAACCCACCCCCTGGACACCCCCACCCCTTTGGACACCCCACCCCCTGGAAAGCACCTTCATCCCCTGGACACCCCCACCCCCTGGACACACCCATAGACAGCACCTCCCCCACCATGGACCTCCCCAAAAAGACCGCCCCGGACCCCCCCAGACCCCACCCCCCTGGACAACCACCACCCACTGGATGACACTCCCACCCCTCCTTGACACCACCTTACCACTTGCATACCCCCAACCTCTGGACACCCCCACCCATGGACGGAAACCCCCTCCCTCCCAGACATAATCCCACCCCCCTTGAACAACCCCACCAACCCCTGGACCCCCCCGGACATCCCCCACCCCCTAGAAAGCCCCCCCGACACCGTTGACACCATCCCACCCCCATGGACACCCCATAGACCCCCCCCCCCCAAACTAGACACCCCCTCCTTGGACACCACCCCACCCCCTTGGACAACCCCACCAACACCCTGGAACTCCCCCACCCCTGGAAAACCCCACCCCCTTGGAAACCCTGATCCCCCTCGACTCCCCCATCTCGCCCTCCTAGACACCACCCCACCTCCCTTGTACAGCCCCACCACCCCCCCCCCCCGTACCGCCCCCACCCCATGGACACGCTATTGACCTCTTGGAAATCCCCCCCCCCCCCACCAACACCCTGGACACCAGCCCCCCTGGACAGCCCCCCCCCACCACCTGGACACCACCCCCCTCCTGGACACCACCCCACCACCTAGACACCCCCACCCCCCTGGACCCCACCACCCTCATTAGACAACCCCAACCTCCTAGACAACCCCCCCCCACCACCTTGGACACCCCCATCCCCCCGGACACCCCTACCCCCCCCCCCTTTGGGATAGCCACCCAAAACCCTCGAACAACCTACCCAACCGCTTGAATTCTGAATAGAATTTTTTATGTATTTAATTAACTTATGAATTATGTGTTAATGGTGTATGGGTATACTTGGTGTAATTATCTTATGATTTATGTGTTAATTTTGTATCGGTATACTTATGGTGATGCTGAATTATTTGCAGGTGTTGTTTGGGAGTGCAGCTATAGAATTTTTTTTAGAAGCAGACAGGGCTTTTATCAGCACTTTTTTAGCGCTTATAAAATAAACATTTATCAGCACTAACAGATACCTGATAATACAAGACATTATCAACATTGTATTAGCGCTGATAAAATGTACCTTTATTAGTGCTAAAAAAGCGCTGATAATGGGGACCCCCTCCCCCTATCAACTATGAGCTTTACAACGCTTTTTCATCATTGATAAAGCCCGTTTTGAGCACTGAGAAATCCTGTTTCTGTAGTAGTGTGTGAGCATATCCTGTGCAGGGGTGAGCATAACAATACTCAATAGGGACCCCGAGACCCTCAAGGTCTCACAAAATCCAACAAAGATAAACAAAAAAGTATTATTTCAATGGATAACCATTAATTAAGTATATTCTCATACATATACCTAAGTTATAAACTAACCCATCTCAATCATGAGGAAAACACAAAGGTCATTGACTCACCTCATACCAGGATTTTCATTATCAAAACCATGGCTGCTAGAGAACTCCTCCTCTATCGAGTACAGTGGTCATGTCGCAACACCAAGTCACTTCTCACTAACCTTGGACTGCAGAGGTACTCCTCCTGTCAAGTACCGCGGGTCTGCTACCAAAAACTAGGAGCTCCGTCCGCTGTGGGTCTACCCCCAAATATCGGGCGCTCCCCCTAATAACCTACAGAAGTAATCCTCCAATCGAGTACCGTGGGTCTGCTACCAAATACTAGGTACTCCATCCGCCATGGGACTACCACCAAATACTGGGTGCACCACACTGGGCTTATCGAATAACTCCGTGTCTAATCGGTCAAGCAGTCATCATGTCTGTCAACTACTAGGTCTCAGCACTCTGCACGCTCATCTCTGTGAGGTTCTACTCCATGAGCTACTGGTTGATACTCCAAGTGTAATGAAGTCTCATGTGGAAGTATCTCAAAGTTCCTCCATGTCATAGGAGTCTCAACAGAATAGATGACGTGTCAAGAGGATTCCCATTCTGTGAGTTATTAGACTTTTAGTCTTGGGGGCCTGGTTGGCTTCATGTACGATCCAACCTGACCGTATCTCATCTAAACCCCAAACTCCCATGGGGTACTCTCAAATTTATGGCTTCATTCCAATAATAGTGGCACCACTGACGGTTTTTCAAACGGACGCCCCTAGCCCAAGAAATGGGCGACAAGGTGTAAACGGGTCTGGAGGGTTTTGGTCTGGTCCAACCTAGTTAGACCAACCTGGCTCAGTCTGTGAATATAACCCAGCCCAAAGGGGTGGCCCACCCCGAAGGGGTGTCCCAACCTGAAGGTACATCCTGGACCACGGGGGTGGCCCGACCAGAAGGGTGGCATGACTCGAAGGTACGGCTCGGCACGTAGCGGCGGCTCGGCCCGAAGGGGCGGCCTGCATGGCCTGGCTGGATGGAAGCCCGTGTTGCTTGGATGGCCGGACCATGTAGCCAGGCTAGCTATCCTGCATGGCCTAGCTGGCCACGCATGGGAGTGTCGTGTCACGCCCCCCTTTGACTGAAACAACGGGCCCGAGGCACTGTCCCATCGTAAGCACGGGACCCGAAGGGTCCCGCTAGCGCGCACCGGTGCCCGGCTTAGCCAGCCGCCCTCTCCTTTCTTCCGCGGCCTAAGGTCATGGTCCTGCACCACTAGTGCAGTGCGATGGCGCCACGCACCTCCCCCACAACCCACCCTGGTCGTGGCTCCCTGCTGCTCCACGTGGCTCGACGGCGCTGCGCCACCATCCGACCACCGTGGCCCATTTCTTCCGGCACGGGGAGACGGCACTGCACCCCTCTAGAACCACCACAGCCTACCTAACCATGGATCGGTTCATTGTACGGAAGTGCGGTGCCGCACCATTGGGGCAACCCAGTGGCCTTGCGCTGTAGGATTTCTTTGCATCTGGCTCATTTTCGGTCACTACGTGTACCGCCTCCGTCATCATCTAACAAGAACCAACAAAAGAGGAGGGTTAGTCCGTGCTCGTGTGGTCTGAAGCCTCCTCGTTACGGTGATATCATTTAGATATCATACCAGAAATTTGTATGATGAATAATGAATAAAAGACATTTGAAACCCCATACCTCACATGATGTTGATCATTGACGAAGTCGTGGGATGGCAGTGTCATTTCTTCCACGTCGGATGAGAAGATGAAGATGTCGAGGAGAACGGATTCGGGGATGATGAGTTGAGATGACGTCTTCGGCGTTCCTCGTGGGCAGTGGTGTTTCCTCTACTTGCTCTGGTTGAAGAGGGAGAAGACGGGGATCGTCATTCTTCGGTGGTGACGGGCATTCTTCATTGAGAGAATGAAGTCCTCTTAATTCTCCCAAAGGATTTTCCTCTCATTAATTCTCCCAACATGGATTATGCCAACCCCCCACTATAATAATACATCACATATTATAATGATGGAATAATGAATTCAAAGAATTCAAAAAGATTCCAAATTAATTAATTTACTTTACATGATTAAATTGGAGGATTTGGCTCATTAAATGAAGGGGGAGGTGAAGAGTTTTACCAATTTAATTGGGGGTTAGAGGTGTTTCAAAATTAATGGGGGAGTTATAAGAGTTAAGAAACTCTAGTGGGCCCCACTAAATAAAATCCTCCTAAGGGAGGTTATTTGCGGGTGGACCCCACCAATAACCTCTACATAGAGGTTTTAACCACCATAAAATAAAAATAAAGTTTAACACTAATTTTTATTCAACATAACTAATACATCAAAATTAACATCTATTCTCATCAGAACGCAACTGCGGTGAAGGTCCCGCTAAGCAATCCCTGACGTTGCGAGTTCAACGGTGCCCTCAGAATTCTATTCCGAGAACCGGTTCAAGATTTATAAAATCCTACTCGCACCTTTAGTGAACGTACCTGAGAGAAACTTCTGAAATTATTTCTTGAGCACACTGGTCCTCAGAATCAAGCACCGTCAGAAACTGCAGACTCGTAAAATTCCAATTTATTAAAAACAATTCACGGGAAATCCTAGAATTTATAGATATATTCGAACCAAAATATTTAATAGATTCCTAATATGTCATATTTATCTAAAATATTTTTCGAATTGCACTAATTATTTCATTTAATATTTATTTTAATATTTTTAATACAATTTATTTGATGATTCTCTTAATAAAATAATTACTACATCATTTCCATATAATTATTTAATATAATTATTTTTTTCATAATAATTAAAAATAAGATACTATAATGAAGATAAATCTAATATCTTTCATAATAATAATTTTTATCTAATTTATCATCTTAAAATCATAACATTTAAATTGTGAAATTCATTAAATTATGAAGGTGGAAACTTTGAAATCATATAATATAAAATAATATGAATGTCCTAATAAGTTTTATAAGGTTTTAAATGGTCCACAAGTCAACATGTTTATTATTATGGTGTAGATATACTTCAAAAATATGTTTTGGTCAAGTGTTTGGGTATTTTGATGTGTATTATTATTTTAATAAAAACTAAATTATTTATTTTTCTGTAAATAAATAATTTCTGCATCATTAGTGTATAAGCTATTAAGTTAATTATATATTTCAGAAAAAATAAAAATAAATTACCATGATGAATAAAAAAAATTATCTTTCAAATGAGTATTTATAATAGAATTTATATTTAGCATATTCTTATACTAAAAATAATTTAATTATTAATGTTTGAGTGAGACATATTTCACTTTCATTTAAAGAAAATAAATTTAAGGTCTTAATGTCTTACAAGCAGGTTCCAAAAGATAAAATTTCAACCCAAGTATATTTTAGGATGAAATATGATCACCCAATTATATTAAGAAAAGTGTTACAGTAATTTTATAATATTATTTTAACCCTTAATTACTTGATTTACCTATAATTGTGGTAAATAAAATTTACCGTAGTTACTATTCATATTTCCCAAAAATAAAAGTATCATATTAACATAATTTTAACCTACTAATTCAAAATATGTAATCCATTTTTCCAAATTCAGTACACAAATGTTTTAGTATTTATTTTAAAATTAATCCCGCTGTTGGAAAGACGAGTTTTAACAGATAAAACATTGCAAACGATTGAAATGGTTTTACCTATGAATTCAATGTAAAATTAATTATAATGAATTATATTATATTAAATGGTAAAAATCTACTCTATTAATACTTTAAAACCATTAATTATTATAATTTTTCCATATAAATTATCCCGATGAATAAAGTTGTTTTTAAATTAAATTTTTCTTATTTTTACTATTCATCAAAATATGACGGTTATTAGAATAATATAAAAAATTTGTCCAACGTAAATTTTTCTATCTGGATTCAAAAGAAAAAGTATAAATTTTCCAATTGAACTTATAAAATTGTAAAAAATTAGTTTTAAAATGGGTGCGCCATCAAAGGGCAGCAAAACTACATTTTTTAAAAATACTTCCTCTGTACGAAAAATTTATTTTTTTCTCATACAATGTTCTATAAAATGTGTAAGATGAATTATAAAGTTATAAAATTAAAAATTCGGTAAATACTATTCATAATGGAAATTCATAATTATATTATAATATTTCATTGTTTAGTGAAACTCGGTATTGCGTACCATGCAAGCTATCGAGGAAGGTCGCTCTTGCAAGTAACACAAGCCAATTATATTGTTGTGTATACTGCAAGCTAATCTTGGTATATCATACAACAGAAGAAATCAAAGAAATTAAAATGAATATATCTCATAAAATCTTAGGGTGTTACATATATCAGGATTATCCAACATCATAATTATATTTTTATGGGCCCCGAAATACATAAAATAGTTTCAATTTCTCATTTACATAATACAATAGTATAAAGTGTTCTACATAACACATATGACAATGAAATTTTCAAAATCAAATAATATAATGATAAAAAAATTTCATTTAGATCACATAAAAAATCCAAGAAGAATGGAAAAGCATATATTATTTAAAAAAATAATTAAAAAATAGGATTAGCATTTTAAAGAGTAATTTTAATGGTGATAAATAATTATTCTCATGTTTTATATGTCCAAAAATATATTCCTTACACAATTTTGTAAAAAAATGTTCAAAATGACCCATTTTTTTGAAATATGAGGTCTTCTTTTAAAAATTCAATAAATAATGTAAAAAATTATTTGAAATTAAATTATAATTTGATTAATCTGTCCTAAAAAAATACATGATAATATCTAATCAGAATTTTTATGGAGTAAGAATAAAAAAATTATCTTTTAAAATATTGTTTTATAGAAAAATCTATTACAACATGAAATCATTTGAAGCAGTTTCTAATTAAAGTGAATAACATAAATTTTTTTAAACACTCTAATTTATTAGATATTAATTATATATTACATAAATAAGGGACATTATATTCCACATAAAATTATTTAAGTTGTTATGATAGATTAATTCATAATGAAATGGAGTTTAGGCAAGAAATACCTTCATACTGTCTAATATTTCATATGAAATATCTATCACCATGCATACAAAATTTATGTTTATCTATTACCTAATTAATATTTTTTTAAATTTAATTATATTTTAATTTTAATTTTATTTCAATTAATAATATGGATTACTTTATAACTAAATTTTTTAATATAACTATAGTCGTGTTGAGGATTTTTTGGTTAATATATCTTCAATGTCTTCTATAGTTTTACTATGGTAAATGGTTTCTTTATTTAATCAATCCTATAATATTATTCTTGTAATTGTAATCATTTTTATTCATTAATTATAATTTTATATCTTACCATATTTTGTGGTTTTGAAAAATTAATCATGCTATGAGGTGGAGATGGTTGTTCGTACATATGCAAATAAAATATTTCCAATTTTTTATGAGAATGGGGGAAAAGGTAATATTAATTTTCAATTGTTGAAATTATTATTATCCCATTGACTTTATATTATTTTTTTTTGTTCCCATATATATACTGTCCATGTCAGGTGGTGAAAAAAAATATAGATGAGTTCGTGTGGTAGTAGTCCACACGTACACATGAGTGAGGTTTTTATTTTTAATTAAATGTTACTTAAATATTTATAATATTTATTTACAATTCATGAGTGAAATTTATTTTACATATGTCTAATTATTTCATTATGATTCGACAATCTGATCCACCATCAGATTCAAGGATCAATTATGAATTATTTCATTTCATGAGGTTGTTGTCAAGGTATAGAAAGAAATAATGATTTCTTTATTATTATTTAGATGAAAAAAGTTACAAAATAATAATAATATAATTATAGTACATGTAAATTATATTTATTATTATATTAATTTTTTGGATATGTTTGATGGATATTATATAAGAAAAAATAGAAATCACTAGGTTAACCACAATAACGTTTATTGGGACAATGTCTTTAGGTTTATTACTAATGTCCTCATTGGATGGTACTATAATCTAGAATTGACTTCATGGTCAAGAGGATGGAAATTATAAAAGAATATCGGAATCTGTTTTCTATAATTATTGTTCATAGAAGTCTGGAAATGATAGAAGAGTTGGCGTCCTTTAATAAGTGGGCTTGATGACACATTTGGAATTTTTCAAAATTTTAAAATATTTTTAATAACATACACAAAAAATGGAACTAAATTTTACCATATTTAAATAATGATTAAAATAATTTATAAATAAAACCGAATAATAGGATTTAGACATGTGTTTTCGTTAGATTAACCCTTATATTTTTAGTTTTAATCCTTTTATCTTGTTTAAACTCAAACTGTGATAATTTTATTTACCTAATATAAGATTAATCAATAAAAATAATTTAAATTCATTTCCATATATGAAAATTCTTATAAAAAATATTTATTCTATTTTCAACTTCAATTTCAATCATGGAAAAATGTTAATTGAAAAAATAAACTGTAAAATGTCATGGAAAATTATTTTTTAGAAATATGTATTTTTATGTATAAAATTTATTTATTCCAAATTAATTTATACCATTAATCCAATAGAAAATAATTTAATTATTTATAATTAAAATAAAATAAATAAATATAAAAATAATGACAATATATAATGTGACATTACGAATATGTAAAAAATAATTTTTTTATAAAAAATTGGTAGTTTCACAAATTCACCCAAAAGTCAACATCTTGATAATATTATAAATAGTAAACTCTAAGATAATTTGGTATTTTTTTATTTAAAAATTTATTTTCTTTGTAGAAAAATAACATTCTATACTTTATACATTAAACTTTTAAATTATACCATATAATGAAATATTATCAATTTTGTTATGACAAAACATTTTTATTTTGGTTGTAAAATTTTAAAATATTCATATTATGAATTTATATATATATATAATAAAAATTAATTATTTTTAATAAGGAAATAAATTTAATTATTACAAAAATTATGTGGGTTGTTACATTCTATTCACCATATTGAAATCATATCATCACCATTTAATCATGTGTCTGGTATATGTGATTTTAAATATTTCCATTGTCATTTCGAAGGAGTAGAACATAAGATTATAAATGGAAAATCCTATAAAAATAATAATAAACATTTTTTGAATGAGCACAACATAAAATTAAATAATAAAATATCATTTCAAAAAGGGGAAATGGAATATGAGGGTAACTTGGAATAATACATTTTGAAGTTCCAATATAATGAAATTATTGGAGGGATGTGAAAATATAAACATGATGATAATGCTTTACATCACAATGATTTGGTTTAGTGATATAGAACATTATCATTATAAATTTATGATGCCAAAAACATAAGTAATTAGGTGTTAATATAAATATTAACCCACTATAAATGATTGTATTATGAAAATAATTTTATTTAAATATCTTTTTTCAATATTTGATGTATAATTTTTTATCAATATATAAATGGTGAGAAAACATACATACATGATTTACTACAATTTAATATGTACTATTTAACCCCTTGGTTCTGAATTTATTATTTTATAATTATATCCCATATCTAACTAAAAAAAATGAATAATATAGAAGAATTTTTTATAACATAACCTCTAAAAAATTGGTTTGGACCATAACAACCAAGTAAGATAAACAGATTATTACACTTTTCATTAAAAAAAATAAAATAAAAAATTAATAGAACAAGCTATGATAATATCCAATACCAATAAAAAATATTTTTCAAAAATACTATATTGATTCCTATATCCACAAATAATAACCATAATAGTTAAATATTAATAATCGAATAGTTTATTAACCATATAATTCCTCATAATAGTCCAGAAAAATTTCAAACCCAATATATCCAAAATATTTGATCTCATAATCTTTCATGACAAACGTAAAATTTATCTGAAAATTTCATTATCAACTACTAAATAAATATAGAAAAAATTATTTTCTAATCATATAATCTCTATAAAAAAAATTTTAACAATAAAATTATTTATGATTTTATAAATTAATCAAATATTTGATCTTCAATTTTATCTCCATTATCAATGAATATTCATATAATAGTGAACTTCTTCAAAATTAATATTTACCACATAGCCAGAATATATCATTTCAAACCCATGGTTTCCTTTAAGGATAAATATTTTTTAAATATAATAATTCCTTATACTAGCTAACCATAATTAACTCATCATAAATAGTTTTTTTCTCGATTATTTTTACAAATACACTAATATTTTTTTCCAAAAAATAAAGAAAAATTATTCAACAATAATTCTTTTACAAAATGAATAAGTAAAAAATTGGTGATTCATGTACATTAAATTAATATTAAATTTTATTAAATGTATCCCAATGTACACCCATCACATAAAACATTCAAAATAGTATTGATTAATTTAAACAAATGATCATCATTAAATTTATCGTCCCTTATATAAAATATCATTATTATATCAATACTATATATACACACATCAATAATACAACATTATTCACAATCCATTAACCATTATTTTCCATCTTATTACATTATAATTAATTCCTTTAACAAAAAATGAATCATGTTCTAGGATTCATAAAGCTCAATATATTCATTATTTCAACATTAAAGAAAAAAAATAACTTCTAATTATAGATAAAAATTCATTCTGATCCAATTTTCAAATATATATGCCCCCAAATATACCATTCCAAGTCTGTAGATTATTAGAAATCCTTACAAACCATCATTGATATTCTCCTTCTTTTGTACCGATAAAATTATTACATAAATTTGGAATTTTTGTAAAGTGATTTATATTTCTAAATGATCAATGGATTTATTTGTAGATTTCAAAATTCATCTTTAACAATATTCCTAAATAATTTAGGATATAGTTTTGCATGAATTTTTCAAAAAACGGGTTGTGTTTATGAATATAAAAATATTAGTTATTATGAAAATCAGATAATACAGTCTAAGTTCACTGTCTATTGTAGTCATGTAGAGTTTTTGGGATAGATTTTTTTGACGAATCCATTATAAAACCATGAAAAACAATTTATGGTATTTTACAATATAGGTATGAAAATATTTGTTTTCAAAATCATATTAAAATTTATAATAAGGTTATTCCCAATATCTATTATTTGAATTTTATTAGGATACATTATAAATTAATATGTATATTTTTAGAGTATGAGAGAAGGTGTCTAAATCATATGTGAAATATTTTCCAATTATTATTGTAATATGATAATTTGTAATAGGAGGGAGGGTTTTTTTGATTTCGCAATGTATATCATAAAGATTAAAACAACCCAGTCTTTTTATAAAATATTATTACCCGTGAATAGAATAATAATCAATAACATGTACATAAAACTTTTCAGAAAACCTATATTTTTAATGTCTTTGGTTATTATATATAAAATCATATTATTTAATGAAATATCTTGAACATATCCCATAAATATATCCTTTCATTGTAATGTTCATAGGAATACAAAACTAAAAAAATTATTCATAATTTTGGTTATGTAAATTTAGGAAAAAGGTGAGCAAATATGATCAATAATAGAATCATGAGAGATATCAATTTTTTATCATATTAGTGAACGAGACAAAAATTTTGTAATGATATGTTTAATATAACATAAAAAAAATTTAATACAAATATTAAAAAGTTAATAAAAATTATATATATTATTAAACATTAACATTTAATAATACTTGAATCATAAGAATAAGAATTCATAATAACTAAATCATGAACCTTATTTTAATTTCATAACTATTTGTGTCACCATCATATGTATAAAATAAATTTTTGAATACAAGTATTTGTACAAATAATAATGTATTTGGTATCAACACTTATATCATATTTTAGATCAATCACATCAACTATTTTCACAAAGTGGATCAAAAAACTCGACATGTTTCCCATAACGAATCAAGTGTATCAACTTTTTTCCTCTAGATATTTAATGAAATAAAATAATTTACACAATTCATTGGATTTAGATATTGGTCAAACCCATCCCATAATGAAAATCAAAAAAATGTCTTCCAAAAGACCAACAACATATAATCATATAAGAACACATGAATTAAATAGGTTTTAACAAAATATGAATAAAGCATAAAAAATGGAAAATAAATGGGTTTCATAAAAATTTAATCATTTAATCGTGATCATAAACCATCCATAAGAATAATATGGTTTTTATAAATGGTTGAAATCACCTGTAAAGATTAAGAAAAATCCATGGATGTTATAATAGGTAAAAATTATTTCTAAATATAACATGTTATAATTAATCAGTAATGTACCTCATCCATTTTATAATCACAGATCATTATAAAAATATCACACATATAAATGAAATTGATTTTTTGAAAATAATGTTTTAACTTTTTTAATGAATAACAAAATAATTTAAGCCTCATGATGGTAGAATTTTTTTTCTCTTTCTATTTATGATAAAAAATATCACTTCTATAATATTTTCAAAAATGAAAAAAAGTACATTATTTAGAAAACCAAAAATATATTCCATTCAAATAATTTAGTAAAATATCAATTCTGGGTAAAATTTTATTTAACATTTTTAGGATAATATTAAAAACATTGTGGATTTTTTTAGAAAACCAGGACATGGAATATAAATATTCCCCTTTGGATACATAAATTTAAACAATCCATAATAATTATGATATTGAGAAACAATCTCTAACTACATTAGCAACTATTGAATCATAAGCCCGATGAAATAAACAAACATGGGATGGATATTTAAATGCCATAACATTTGTTAGAATAAATATAATATACTTGTATGGGTACCATATACACAACTCAAAGAAGAAAAATTGTGTATATTGAATGCGTCCCATATAAATAAAAGTGATACGAAAATCCCAAACCATATGTCTCAAATCCGTTCAGTGTTATTTAACATCCTATATTAAAAAAATTAAATTTAGTATACATTAATACTAGAATAATTAAAAATATTTGGATATCATATATATTCATTATATATATACCAATATTTAAAATTAATATATAGTTATACATATTTAAAATAAACTATATTGTTCATACTGACTATAGGTCATATGTACGATTAAAAGATTTATTCAGTTTTTAAAGGATGAAATGATTCAATGGTAAATAATAATTCACCATTACACAATATTGATTACACAATATATATTATACATATTAAACAACATTATCATCCACGTATTATATTAATGAAAAATTAATCACTTCACTATAGGGAGGGGATGTCAACACTTACGCAAGAGATAAATTATTTGTTTCCAATAGTATGGAATTTAAAATTGATACATATGATATTGTCATTTTAGAATATTAATTATCTCATAAATTTAATATATAAACATTAAAAACATTATATTATCCATTAATTAAAGATAGTAATGGAAAATGAAATGTATCGCTATGTTGAAATAGGAAGACGAATATATATATGAGTGATACTTTCACTCCCCATTTGATATATCATTGATTAATCATGGTGGTTTTATAATCATAAAAAAATTCAAAATATTTATGATATTGAATTTATTATTTTATAAATAATATAATAAATTTATGGGAAGTAAAAGGAAACTAATAACTAAATTGATTGGTTTAGAATATTGTGTCTTCTTTGAGACAACTCCCTTGGTTCTTCTATAAAGGGATTTATTGTTGTTCTTTTAAGAATAACATCCCTGATAGATTGTGAATACAGAATAATAGACGGTAAATTTCCTAGTGATTATCGATCTAGAAGGCTCAATGTGGTGCAGATAAAGGAGAGAAGAGGTTCCCATTTATAATTTAATTAGGGGGAAATTTTGGGATTTTTAAAAGGATTGTTTATAATAAATAAAATATCAACACAAATAATGTGAAAAGTCCTATAAATTCAAATGGGATGATATTTTAAACCATAAATTATACCCTATAATTTCTTTTATTATTAATTTAATTTTTAAATAAATTTATAAAATACTTTTTTCATAAAATATCAATTTTCAAAACTTTTAAGCAATTCAATATTTAGAATTTAAACACATACAAAAAATTCAAACCAAATATTATAATACATCCCAAATTTTTGAAGTTTGTCAATATAATTTTTTATCAAATTAATTCTCTAACATTGTAGTAATTTTATTATTTTAAATACCTTTTGTTTTATTTTTCCATTAATTGGATAAATATTTTTTCGGATTTGTGTAAGTATTTTTTGTAATAATACTACTGTTAATAATTAAGAAAATATTACCCTAATTAATATAATATCATTATAAAAAAATTAATAATATTGTAATTTAATAACTATATAATGTTCTTATGTGAACACATAAATTGTATTTAAATATAAGAGAGTAACATATTCCACTTCCATTTTTTTAAAAAATATATATGTATTTTACATCGAAAAGTTTCAATTGAAATACTCAAATTTAAACCACTGGTTATTCAACTCTATGTTACGCCATCCAATAAGAATTAGGATTAATAATAATAGATTTATCAGATAGTTTTATCCAAGATTTACTTGATTTACCCTTTATCAAGGGGATATAATTTATCACAATTACTATTCATATAGACCAAAAATAAAAGGGGGTTATTTACAAAACATGAACTTCATGACTATAAATATTGAATCCATTTTTCATGATTTTATTTCTAGAAGTGTTTGAATATAAATTTCATATAATTGATAAAAATGAAATGAAAAAATGTTTTTATACCAAATTTTTTAATCCCCAAAATGTCCTTTAGCCAATATCATGTCTAATGATGATTCCAATGAACATAATTAGATAATATCAAGTTAAATATTATTTTTTCACTTTTACTTATAAATAAAATTACAATGATACATTATATGGAAATATATTGTCAGTTTCACAAAACTATGTATTTCTCAATATTTATAGAAAATTCAATTTTTTAGAAAAATTAAAATATATCACCTAAAGATAGTTTTTATATGTTTATTTTAAAATAAATTTAATTTTATCAAATAAATTTCAAAATATTTCGATAAATTAATTTTAATATTATCTCAATATATATATATATATAAATTCATTTTTGATGAAAATTATTTTTTTTAAGTATAAAATTACATTACTAATAATTGAGTGGTTAATTTCTATGAATTTATATTGTTCATGGAAATTTTATATAATTAATAACATAGTTAATCATATTTATAGAATTCAATTTAATGGAAAGTTAGTCATAGTAAAAAATAATATTATAAATAGTATATTACTGGTTTTTTAAACTCATGATTTCGAGTAACACAAGCTACCAAATTATGTAAATATTTTTTAAAAAATTCATAAAATATTAGGGGGTTAAATTCTCCCATCCCCCTCAATAAATGCATCCAATCTATTTATACTTGGTAATGAAAGAATTTTCATTTGATTTTTTTGGACCACAGTTCATTACAATTATTAGTAGAAAATCCTATTCAAAATATTCCAAATGAAGAACGACGGTCATTATGGATTTCACATACAATGTTTTAAAATAAGAGAAAATTTTATTTATGAGAATATATGGACATGCAATAAGATTGATTTTAATATATCATTTATCAAACAAATTTGAATAATCATGATAATGTTAACAATCACAAAACTATAAACAATAGAAGTAGAAAACAAAATCAATTAATCAGAATCGATGGTCATATGAAAAAAAATGTTTTTGGTATTAAAATCCTTTTCAAATTTTTGAGGAATTCATTCAGCTTCTAGACAAAGATCATAATGAAATATCACAACGTGATAACTAAAATTTCATCCTTTACTCATTTTCTCTTATTACCTATTCCTTTCCCCAAAAAAATTGACATTCGAAATGTATTTTTCTTGCCATAATTACCAAGATAAACTTATAATAGATCTTGTATTATCCAACAGGAAAATACCCCACATATATTTTCTTTTGATATTAAAAACCCAAAGGGTTAGAAAATGATATCTAATTTTTAAAAATACACGAATTTCTATAACATAAAAAATAATTCCCCTAGAGTAAATTCATCCTATATATATATATGTAATCTAAAATAAATAAAAAATATGTATGAAGAAATTCATAACCAAAAAATTAAGAAAAAAATTCATTATGATTCCAATCTCAACGTTATCCGAATCCTAAAAATGTCGAACTTGGCATCACATAGCTGATATGTGAGCACCTTATACTTATATTCTCTATAAACATTGTAATTACCTAAATTAAATTAAATCTTAAGGAAAACATTCATTCATTGAATAAATAAAAATATATGTTTTCTAAAAATAAAACAACACAACATTGGAAATATTTCATAAATTCAAAAATCAATGAACATTACCTAAGATGACTAAAATTACATTTTCAACTTATCACTCAACATTTTATAGGTTAGAAATAGTTCCCCATAAAAATTAATCATCAAATTATATCAAATAAAAATTATTATAACAACACTGGGAACATATTAAGTGTTATGTTTCCATAAATCATGAGTTTTACAAATGAACAACTTTTCATAATATCACATTAAATTTTTTTTTCTACCATTAAAAAAATTATTTCATTTCTTTAATGTGAAAACTCACAAAACAATCAATACATGTTTCTTCATTCATACAATCTACAATAATATTCATATAAACCTAATAAAACATATTTAAAAAATCCATATACCAATGAATTTAATTCATTCCACTTTATTATTAATCCATTACCCATGTTTTGAAATCATATTCATTAATTCTTATTTCCATTCATATGGAATTCTGAGTAACATCATCATCAATAGAAAACCCATTACTCATAATAACTATTTAATACACTTATAATGATTTCACCATGTGACATATATTTATCTAATGAGCATACACTTTAATTTTACAACATTTAACTATAAATAAATCCTTTTTAAACTTTTATTATTATCCTATATGGCATGTGGACCTTTAAAGTTTCACATAAATTAAATTTGGAGTGTTCTTATTTTCCACACCCAAAAAATCTTTCCTATACATTAATTAATTACCCTCCAAGTGTCTTTACAAATTCATTACATGATGAACATTTTACATTTTCTCTTTTATGGTCATCATAAAACTTCCTTATACTATTGTTTGGTTTGATAAGAATAAAAAATATATTTCAATTTATAATCATATTATTAAATATTTATTTGGAATAATGATATGTTTTCTCTATCCATCTCTCATTTACTTTTGTTTCTTCATGACGAAAATCATTCCATTTTCTATCACATTCACCATTAATAAGAATCCCACAAGTTACGACCATTATCTAACACCACAATCCTAGAATCAAAAACTATAATAACAGTAGGAAACCATAGAAAAATATATAGGGATTATAAATCAAGAAATGCTATTTTTAATCTACGACACTTTAATATTATCATTGTTCGTCCATGATAATGTTCAATTTAAATCCTTTATAATGGTTCATAAAGAAAATATTAATTAACTTGAAGAACATCTCTAGGGACACTCATACTATTTTTTCTACACGGACCATTAATTTGAATGAGGAGATATTCGAGTTTAGATCAATGAACTTTTTGGGTCAATTACCTCTAGGTATACTATAGTAAGTCCACATATTCATGTAGTATCTTGACAAAGATGCAATTTCTTGGAAACCCACATTATCATATCCTTAGAGAAAAAATAGGTTGTTATGCTATACTAATACTTTTACCCATGGTTTTAATAAGTTTTTTTTATCATTATCTTTACAGGGTAATGATTGCTTTATTTTATAAAAACTATAATGTCATAATAATTAAAAATATAAACATTACATCATAATAAATCAATATGAAAGATATTGTAAAAAAACAATAAGGGATTTTCCAAGTGTAGTTTCTTTAGAGATTGGATTTACTATTATCTTATTTTATCCAATACCTTCAACATATCCAACATGTATCTTCCTACATTGTATTATTTATAATAAGACCCTATTAAAATAATTTCTCATTACCATAGTAATGGAATCAAAATAAAATAGGGTTCTTAGATTAACAGTATGTGTAAAATTAGGAAAATCCATTGATTATCATATCAAAATATATGGTATGATTATGAAAATTAAATATGGATCATAAATTATTAATTTCATACCTTGTATAAAAAAGATCATAACCATGGGATATGGATTAAAAATTTAACATTTTAGAATCCTTGATTTAAAATAATGACAATTCAGCATAACTCAATCAAGAACCATATATTCATGGAATAAATTTGTCTGGACCCATCATATTATAGATTATTCTTCCTACGTCATGTTGAATGAACAAAAACAATATATTAGGAATTGAAAACCTCCTTTTAATTTTAGATCAATCATATCTACTTTTTTACCATAATAGATCATACCCTTCGAGATGTTCTATAACCGTTATGGCATATCAACTTGTTTATCCTAGCCATCTCATGAGATATAATATACTGCCCAAATAATTGGTGGGAGATACTTGTTCCACCAATCAAATTATTAAAATTTTACATATGTGTGACACTTAATAAAAAATAATTCATCATATCAGAACACTTGATTGATATATGTTTCATATAAATTTCATCATAAAATATCCCATGGAAGACAAATGGGTTTCATAAAATTTTATCGTTCAATCATAAATGTAAAAAATTCTAATAAATAACGTGGATGTAATAATTTTATCACATCCCTCTTAAATCTTACGTAACATCATAACATGTAATAATATATTGAAAATTATTTTTAATGATCTCTTTGAATAATTTTTGGGGAAAATAAAATTCTATTTGAATGTCACTTCAATTTTTAAAAACAATTGCACATATAAATAATTAAAATTATTTTTCATAGAAAATTATCAAATAATTATTAATTAATTGAGGAATAATGATATTGGATAGTTAAATTGAATCAATAAAAGTTGAAAAATTATTATTTTAGTAATTTTTTAGATATGTCAGAAAGTACTTAATTTAAAAAAATATGAAAATATTATTTTGAACCATTTTGTAAAATCACAAACATGTGTAGAAATTATTTTAATAACATTTAATTTAATATGAAAAAAAATAATAACATTTATGTAAAACATGTACATTATGTATAAATATTACCTAGTATAGATTTAAACATAATCAATCTCAGATAATGTGGTGATTGTAAATTAGACACTTACCACATTGGAATGTTTTTAATCATAAGACTCAAGAAGTAAAGAACGTAATAATTTTTTTTATATTAAATAGTTTTATTGAAAGTAATAATAAAATAAACTAATTTTTTGAACATAATACACGGAAATAAAATTTCAGTGTATTAGGAATGTGTCCCACAAAAATAAAAAATATTTGAAATAATCGTACCTTAATTACGACATCATTTGAATGTTATTTACAATATCTTGTAATAAATTTAAATTTATTATAAATATATACAAGAATAATTTTCATTATAACTATATATTATATATTCCATATATATATATTTTTAAATTAATCCATAACAGAAGAGATAAAAAATTTTACACCATTCCTGAAGATAGTAGGTCGTTCGTACACATTAACAATATTTACTTTTTTAATGATAGAATGGAAGGAATGTCGACAATTATTCATCTTTAATGAATAATTATTATACCATATATGTTATATATATTCATTATATCCATCCTTCTTACCATTCATATAAAATAAAAATTATAAATGAAACAGATCGCTCTACAGAGGTGGTAGTCCACACATTCATATAAGCACCATTATTATTTTTCATTGGAGGGGAAGGTAAACATGTTTAATTTATATTTTCATTTTGGAATCATAATTTTTTTTAAAAATATCATATATAATCATAAAACCTATCATATTAAGCATCCATGAGTATTGGTGATGGAAAATTAAATGTACTGCGTTGTGGATCTGGTAAGTCGTACCAACAAAAAAGTGATACCTTTGGATCCCATTTGATGAAAACAAGATAGATAATGGTGGTTTAGTAATCATAATTACAATTAAGAATATTTAGGATACTAAATTTATTTATTTTTTAATAATTTAATATTTTTATCAAAATTAAATAAGGAATAAAAAAGATAGTGATTAGTTACAGCCATTAACTCTTCTTTATGTTGACAGCTGTCGATATCATCTCACGTGCTCTAGGATTAGTATTTTGAGGATACCTGAACATCTAAATTGTGTATATTGTATTTTGTAGTTGATTTTGGTAAAAATGGTCATTATAGAAGTCTAAATTTTGTTTAACAAATTGAGAGATGATGTGTCCTTTTATAATTGAGGTGAGGGACTCCTCTATAGTTTTTGAAAAGATGGAATTATAATAAAAAAAACTTTCAAACGAAATAACTCCAAATACAATATAAATATGTAGGTTATTATATTTTTTATGATATTATTTACCTTATATCTCTTATTTATATTTTTACAATTTTTAAATAATTTAATACTATATTATTTTAATAAAATACCAGTTATATATATTTTAATACTATTCATTATAAGGACTTTAAATAAATAATGATAAGAAATTAAATAATATATTTTTTATATATACCTAACCTTATTTTATTTTTTATAAAATTAATTTGTCAAATTATTTATCTCAAATTATACTAATTTTAATATTTTCTAAATCATATGTTTTGTTTTTTCAGAAATTGACGATTAATGTTTGGGATTTGTGTAATTATTTAATGTAATAATTTATGTAAAAAAATTCATAATTAAGTTACCATAATGGATATTATTTAATAATGAAAAAGTTATTTTAATATCTCTCCAAAACTAATTTTTCCCCCCTTTTGAACATATAAATTATATTTAAAACAAGTATAGTGAAATATTCACAACATTTGGTTTAAATAATATATAAGTGATTTTCATTGGAAATTATCAATTAATAAAATAATATTATATCCTAAGATGATAAATTTATAATTTTAATCATCAAAAAGTAATTATGATTAATAATTATTTCCTCATTAGTTATATTAATCATAAATTTACCCAAATTTACCATTTATCATAGTGATAAAAATTACCAAAACTAGTAATCATTATGAACAGTAATTAAAGGGGTAGATTTTACACATTTTTAATACTAATTATAACTATGTAATATATTTTTAATTATTTAATTTCTATAAGTGTATGAAATATTTTTAATATAAATGCAAAAAATGAAATAAAAAACAGTTTTTAGAGAAATAGGTTTTTATGCCAAAAAAATGTACTTATACAAAAATATTTTATAATGATGATTAAATTGATGGAATTTATATAATTTATAATTGAATAATAATTATTTATAATTTAGTAAAAAATTCATTATTATAATAAAATTTCAAAAGATAAAATATTACTTTTATAAGAAAATTGTAATTTTCATTAACCATAGAAAAATAAGTCTTTTGAGTAAAATTAAAAAATAAATAACCTAAAGTTAATTTTTATGTTAATAATTAAGAAATTAATTTAATTTTATCAAATATATTTTTTAATATATAAAAAATTAATTATAATAATTTCATGAAAAAATAAATAAAAAGTTATATATGAAGAAAACATATTTTTAATAATAAAATGATATTACTAAGAATAGAGAGATTAATTACCCCAAATATATATTGATTTGTAACTTGGTTTATAAATCATTAACTAATTAATAATAGTCATAAAATTAAAATTAATAACTTAGTGACATCATTAACTAATAAAATTTTATGTTTTGTGTTGGGTTCTCCAAATATCATGACAGCATTTAATGTATGTTTTCGAATATGTTTAATATAATTGAATGAAAAATTATATAAAATCTTACACAATTACAAAGAAAATATACCATGATGAATGAAATTAGTGTGTCAAAAGCTAATAATTTCATTTTTTCAATTAGAGGGAAATCTTTAAATGAATATTATTATGAATATCTTAATTTATGAAATAGTTCTTTTAGAAATGGATACATTTTATTCACTACATGTTAGAAAATCATTTTATTAGGATTAGTTCTCTTATAAATCTTATTCTTACACTGAAATAATCATAATTAATCTACGAATAATAAAATTAATGTTATATTATATATATAACATATAATCCCAATCAAAAATATTAACCATTAATGATAACCAAATTTTTTTTTGATATCATATCCTCATATGTTATCTAATTATTTACTTTGATACCTACTAAAAGAAATTTTTCATAAATATTTATATAAATTTTATATTTTAATTAATGATTATGTTTATTGAATTAGTGGGGATATTTTTTTGTTATATTATTTATGTTTTTTCCATTACTAGTATATACAAAATTATACAATAAGAAGTTAAAATATCCAATCAGTATCCATTTTTTAAAAATACATTACTTCTAAAATAAAAAACTGTTTTTATTTACAGAATATTTTCATAACATTCAACAAAATATAAAAAGTGTACCTTATAATCATTAAAAAATATTAAACAATATGAAAACATGTGATGGGAATAAAAATACAGTAGAAGAAATAAAAAAAAGAACATAAACATGTTAGTCCATTTGAATATCATGAGATCATATAAGAGAGTATTAATTTAACATAATAACCATTGAACACGAGTAATCATTTAATTAAGAAGAAAAAAAATTTACAACCCAATTTTTCCTAAAAATGCTCTATAAGAAAACATAAATGTATAATCATAACATGGATTGTGATATAGAAACCATGAGAAGCCAAGAAAACATTTTCTTTAAGAAATTTCATTTACCATAAAAGGGTATAATTAATCCTTGAAAGGGGTCATTAGACAATCTTTTGAAATCGCAAAATTTTAATAAAAACCCATGGTCAAAAATTTAAAATTAATGTAGGTTCCTTGGAACATCATATTCATTGAACAAATTCAAATATAATAACATGTCATATTAATTTCAATATAATTATCTTTATAACAAAACAATTACCCCAAATATCAATTGAATATATCAGGATCAATCATCAACCTAAAAAATTTAGAAGTGCAATATCATACATAAAAACAATATAATCATTATTTTACATCATATAATCTCATAAAATATTATTTTTACCAAATAGGGAAAGTCACTTTTGGTCTTTTTGTAAAAATATGGATAAGAATTATTTTTCATAGAAAACTCTTTAAGAACATTTTTATATGATTTAGAAATGGAATAGGGTTTTTTAATAACAATTAAAACATTGAGATATATTTTATTAATGAATTGTGGTAATTATGAAGATAAATTTATCTCTTACTTGATAAATTAAAAAATAGGGCTCATTTGAACTTATGTAACAATTTAAAAATTTACCTTTTTGGAAGACATTTAAAATTGCAATTATAAAATTTAAATAAATATTTTTAAATATGGTTTAATATTCATTTAAACATAAATTTAAGAATATTATTAAAATTATTTATAAAGTTGAAATATCATATTTATAGTGTAAATATAGTATAAAAACAATACAATATTAAAAAATATGTTTTCATAAAATATTTCAAATTGTTTGATAATTTTTTCTCTAAATATTTATTAAATGAAATTTGAATTAACAGATTATTATGAAAATTATTTTTAAGGTAATAATGAAAAAATATATCATTAATATAGTATATAAACTATAGAATAGAAAACATGTGGTCAAAATTTCTTAACACTCATTACAGGTAATTAAGACAAGAAATCTTGACCCTAAAGTATGATTTGACACACACATTATATATATTTTTGAATAATAAAATTATTTTAATAACTTAAATTTTAAAAAATGTTCTCAATTTTTATTACATCAATCAATAAATTATTTTTATTTAAGCACATGGAAAAATAAACAATCTTAATTTACTATATTTAATTTAGTTGTTTAGATTATGTTTGTTTCAAAAGCCCAAAATGACTATGAAAAGATGAAAATTTTAAAAATGATCATGATTATATCATTTAAAAATTAATAATAATTTTATAATTATTATCTTAATAAATGAATTATTTTTTATAAGTAAACAAGAATTTTTTATAGGAAAAATTAATTTTTTACAACATGGAGATGTTAGTTTTATGTACACATGAGGAATGATTCCAATTTTCATTGAATATGATGGAATTAGGGTGTGCATAATTTTATAATTATATTTTTTTGAATATATCTGATTTCTAATATTTTATAATTTAAATACACTTATACATAACTTCTATTTTTGGTGGTGGAAAAAATTAAATACATCGGTTTGGGAGGTGATAGTCTTCTCATGCACAGGTGAAATGATTTTATTTTTCACTAAATAGTAAATAAAGAATTAGAATACTTACATACAATTTAATAATAAATTTAATATCACATATATAATATTTTTTAATTTTTATCCATAATTATGACGAAAATTAAATACAATAATGAAAAAGTATATACGTTATCTCATGATACAGTAAACCTCACACACATATGAGATATGTTTTCATTTTTTATTTGATTTTTATATAGATGATTAAAGGGTTATGTGATAATCACGATAACATTATAGTGTATGTAAAATAATTATGTTTTATATGAAATTTTTTAAGAGATTTTTGATGTTATCAAAAGAGGAAATAATAAGAAAACACTCAGTAATGCAATATACCAATTATTTGGAAAACCTCATCTGGTTTATACCTAAAGACATCAAAGGGTTGTATTATTATAAAAACATACATCTATAAAATGGTATAGAAGTAATTAAGGGATATTTATAATATTTCTATGATATTTGTGTCTCTTGATCTGTGAATAAGAGAGGTTATGTGATTTCCTTTTATAAGTGGGAGAAAAGACACAATTGAAATTATTAAAAAAAATTAAATATATTAATGTCCCCCTAAAGTAAATTTGATTTAAACTGAACAATTTTTGAAATAGGGATGTGATAGGGTAAAAATTTGAATATATAATTGGATTTATAAATGTTTTATTTCATTTTAGCCCTTCTCTTAATGTTTATAACCCATTTAATATGTTTCAACTCTTACGATGGTAACTGATATTTTTTACCGAAGATACAAATCACAAGGGAAAAAATTAAAGAGTAATAATTATACATATATAAGTTATGATTATAAATTTGGTGTCAATTTTTATAAATTATTTTATATAAGTTATATAAATCATTTTAAAATCACACCCCTAATACAAGATGAAATTGGGTTTCCTGTAAATATTCCATTGATGTATATAAAAAAATTATATCAAATTAAATTATAATTTTGATCCTATAGATAGTAATTGAAATATATAGATATATATATATATATATATTTCTAGAAAAAATTAAACCAAAAAAAATAATTATACATTTTAAATATATTGATATAAAATATATTTTTCTTAAAAATCATTTTTTCTAATTTTTATCAAAAAAAATATTTTCCTAAAATTTTCAAATATTAATTCCAGGACAAATTTTTTTTGAGGATTTCAAAAATTATATTAATTTTATCAATTTAAAATTCTGAATTCTATTAATTAATCTATTTGATAAAAATATTTTATGCATGAATCTCAATTTATATAGAATAAAATTATTTATTTTTTGAATGAAATATCACTGAATATGAATATGGTGAATATAACTATATAACATATAATTAATTATTATTTAAAAGTATTTTTGTTTCTTTATCATCAATAATAACTATGTTGTTACTATATCATTATGAGGATGGTCTTCACATATGATTCCCTAAAAAGGAAGAATATGGATACTAGCTTAGATTCCATGGGGAGGAACATCTGGTTACTGGCTAATAATTAGTTATAAAGGGGTTAGACTACATAACTATTTACCCCCCATGTTTTTAGGGGATATACATAGTTTTAATGATTATATGACCTTCCACTATAACTATTTCATTATCTTATTGATGATGTGTCATTATTTAATTACTTTTAGGGGCCTCATGAATATCATTGTTTCATGGGGAAGGAATATGATGCCAATACAAGATGACATAATTCCCTTGAAAATAACATACCAATATTCATTGTTGACTGAATTGGGCTATATCGTCAATCATGATGGGATAAATACTGTATAGAAAACACTAACTCATTAAATCCTTTAAAGATTATCATCTACCTATCATTGGAATATCTAATTGACATCCTTAGACATCTTCTAGAATATTCAAGTGGTCCTTTCATATGCATATAGTTATACAGATATGATCCCTCGATTTTACATCATCCATAGTCGGAATATGCAGACATGCATCCTAATTTACGGTAGGAATATTTCCCCACTCCTCAAAGGATTTCAATTAAATACTCCAGTGAGTCTTTTTTTCCAAGGAAAAAGTTTTTGACATACCCAATGATATTGTTGGATCACATTTTTGAACACATACGATGTTAGTATGGATACGAGCACTCTCTAAAGATATTAATGGAAAATTCCAACAGGATCCTTTGGTAGAAGTAATGATATAAGTCATCCCTAAAATGTTCATTAAAGTATGATAGTGAACTATTTTATTGTCATAAATTTTTTCACTCCCATGATCATTAACCTCACCATTACATGCAAATGGTACTCTTATGTTTAAGTTGGTAAATGTTCTAAATAATTAGTATCTTCTAAGATATGATTGAAATATCATTTCATATTGGGGGGGTGGAGTAGAAATATGGGTGGTCCCCAATTGGAAAAAAAAATATTATCAAATTTTTTTTATTATGTAGCCATGTAATATTATAGGTATTATTGGGTTTGAGTATAAAAATAGGCCATATAATCAGATTTCACTAAGATGGGATGGGTAAAATCACTAGTGGGAATAGGAATAGGGAGTTATTCACTCCCTATAGTGGAATCATATCCATGGTGATACGTTCTCCTAGGTGTTCTACTATGGGTTACTGTGGTTGGTTTCTCTAGGGTGGTCCCCAATAAGAGTTCATTAATATTAAATTATAATCTATTTTTATTAGATAAGTGGTTCATAGTATCCATCCTTGATAGATCTTGGACTTTAGTAATGATATATATATCATATTTTTCAAAATTCATAGAATAATAGAGGTAAGTGTTATTTTACGTCACTGATAACCACTCGAATTTGTTGAAATTATCAAATGATTATTTTTATTTATCTTATTCATATATGGATGTGATGGTCCATAGGTCTTAATCACCAAGAGGCTCCCTCATACAACCTCCAATTTATGAATATCACTATTGAGTGGATACATTAATATCACGACATTTACCAACTGAAACTATAGGTATTTATTTTGTGATAACAGCCATTTTATAGATTGGTCAACATCTCTTTAAATTGGTGTGATATATATTTTTATCCTGAGACAATGCACAACGTTTCTAGTTCCAATATAACTATTAATTTTTTCTAGTAGTTTAGTGTGAAATAATGAGTTAGATTATTCCATTTCCTTTGTTATGAATGAGAACATATAGGTTTTACAAATTCAACAATTATGATAAAACAAGAAACATGTTAATTTCATATCCCAAGTAACTAATATGATTTTTGATCAATCACTATTATAGGTCAAAGATCCAAATAAGGGTCATTATATTTTTTCTTATACCTAATGTGATTAGTGATCATTTTTGTAAAGGGAAATGTTTTACACATGAATCCAACTACTGGTGCTTTAACAACAGTAGTTTTGGTGAACAATAGTTAATTAGATAGGAGGTAAAACACATCACATTGTTTAGTTGGAAATTATTTCATACTTTATAAATTTAAAAAATATAAATGAAATGATGGAAAATCATTACTAAATACAATTTAGGGAAAGGATAATGACATTCTAGTGGTATAATAAAAACCATGTTTCAGTTTAAATATATGTACATATATTATATTCTGAATATTTATAAAAATATGTATATATAAGATGTTTTAAACTGATGTAATCTTCTAAATATATCATAGGTTCTCAAACATTTTATTCTTAACTGATTATACCATTAGGGTTGGTGTCAAGCCCCTTTATTAAAAAAAGAAGAAAAAGACAATAGGAACCCCATTTAAATGGTAAGGGAAAACCCATTACATTCCCATGAGAAAAAGGGATTAGCCCATAAAATAAAAACAAAAGCATCTAGAAAGCCGAGAGGGAGATAACCCATTAAATACCCAAAGACCATAAATCAAACCATAAGATGCAAATGACTACATCCAAAACCTTCAATGATTGAACTGTAAAACAAAACAAAACCCTACAAAAAGCATCGTCGTGAAGAATCCATGGTATACCATCCTCTCCATTGAACCCATCGCCTTGCTCCGAAAAACTGGGAAGGGATGGCCGGGAAGCAAGAGCCAGCTTCTAGAACTTTCGACGCCTCGATCTCCTTCACCACCGCTAAGAACCTCAAGTCGATTCGAGATCCATTGCCTGAAGACCTGAGGCAAACAAAAGAAGAAACCTCCTCTTGGACAAGAGATCTGAATAAACCCCCCAAGGAATAATTGACCGCCGGTGAAAATTATAATGACCCATACATTACAAACATTGTTGTTGCTTCAAAATTGAAGCACACTAATTACAAAATATAACAAAACCATGAAAAGATTGTATAGGTATACTGTCTTTAGAAACTGGGAAACATAAACAACTGGTTCATAAAGAATCTACATTTTCTCCCATTTATTTCATCATATCTAGAGTCCCTTTTGGTATATCCTACTTAATAACCTTCTTCCTGGCCTAGGGAATGAAAACATACAAAAGGGTGAGATCAAATTCTCAGTAAAGGTAAATAAAAAAAATATCAATCACATCATATTCATAATAACATAACATTTTGGAAATATTAACCTGCAAAAGAAATCATAATTTGATAACATGGGACAAATAATAGTTGTGAAATGTAATCCCAATAATCATAACACAAAACATGAAACTTTTTTGTATACACACATAATCATATAGAATCTTTTCTTAGTAGTCAAGAATCATTTCCAAGACTATCCTAGCAGACAAAGTCCATTTTTGAACTGAGTTCACTCCTCATTTCAATCCTGTATCACTGAACCGAATTAACCTTTAGTTCCATCCATTTCAATCTCATGAGATATAAGTCATTACCTAATGCATTGGAGGGAGATATAGGTCCCACCAATCTCATAATGAAACCATTATTATGTGTGCCACATAATCATAAATCATACATCATAGAATAACCCATGTAATAAAAATGGGATTCTTAATCATCATTCCATGATAACATAATCCATATAAGATAAAATTATATCATAAAAATAATTCCATCATAACATAATAAAAATAATATATAAATAGGGATAGAAACAGAACCCTATATTATCGTAGATGGAAAATAATTTTGATAAAACACTTGAACTACATTCTTGAAGAAAATATCCTTTCTACTTCAAAAACATTTTCCATTCTTAAAATGTCATATAATTTTAAACTAAAAGAAGTTGATTAAAAATAAACATGAAAACTTATAAGGAAGCTTCATGGAAATAGTGTTTTAAAAATACATTCATGTCGTATATGTTAAAAAAACATTCTTCACGTACATTGGCCAGAAAAGTCAAAAATTACCTCGTACGAAAAAAGACAAAAGATTCCTTTCATATCTTTTACTAAAAACTCACCAAATGTTAATATTGGATTTAAAAAATTGTAGGAGGATATATATAATATTACATATTGAGGAAACATGGATGTGGATGATAAATTTTTCCCAGTATATTCTGAAGTATAATCAATCTCAGATAAAAATTGAGATTGCGAGATTTTACCTTACCTTAGGTCTGATTTGCTTTGTTAGTGTCCGAACCTCGTTACCTCTTCTTTGAAGCGCCTCTTCCTAACCTCATATAAGGTCAATAAAGATGGTCTATGAAGAAGACTAGAACCTCTAGGATGTTTCTAGAAAAGTGGAGAAGAGAAATTGGCAGGGGTTGGCCGAGCTTGAAGGCTCTAAGTGGTGTGAGGAAGAGAGGGAGAAGGTTCCCTTTTATAATGGAGGAGAAGGGCACCTTAGGAAAACATAAAATATTATATTCTTGTAAAGTCATATTCGGTTTTTAATAGCTCCAAATTGATTTATTTAGATGCTAAGGTGGGTATGGGTCGAAATCCTCTCATCCAATATAATTTATACAAGTTTAGGTTTCTATTTTTACCTTATCATTTAGATTTAACTTTATGTTAAATAATTTTACTTTTACTGTGTCTTCTTCTTTTATTACACTATAAGGATAATAAACATACTATAACAAGCCAAAAGAACATCAAGTTGTTTATTATTAATATATATAACCTTATATAAGTAATTTGTACGAACCATAGATTTTTAGGAATAAAATAACAATTAATAATATAATATTTGTTTTAAAAACTATTTTATGTCAATTTTGACACTATTGGGAAATTCATTTTTGTGAAAATAATAACAGAATGGTTATTTCGTAAAAAATATATTTAAATAAATATTAACATGTCATATTAACTTATAAAATTATTTTTATTCATCAAAATTATAAAATTACATTTATTTGGGTATTTATAACATCAATTATGTCAATATTTCATTAATAAGATAATTACTGCATCATCAATGTGTCATTTATAAATTATATTATATAATGTCTAAAAATTATAAATAAAATACCATTATGTAGGAAATATTTTTATCTTTCTAATTAATATTTATACTCAAATATATCTTATGTATAACCCTATATTAAAAATGTTTTAGTTATTAAAGTTTGATTTTAACTATTTTAACTACTCTTTAAAGAAAATAATATTAAATATCCTAATCTAATCCAAGTGGTCCTAAATGTTCATATTTTATTCCTAGGGTTGTTTTGGTCAAATTACACTTATCCAACATAATTAGGACTTGTGTTAGCGTAATAATAATATCATTTTTACCCTTAATTAACCTATTTACTTTTAACCGTGGGAAAAAAAGTAAAAAGTCACTATTCACAAACAATTATTTTCTTCTCATTGAACAACATTTTATTTCTTGATATTAACCATGTCTCGCGGATTTTTGAAATTCCAATCACAGAAGGGGTAAAATTATGTTTTATGTTAATTTGCAAATTCTTTTAGGAGGTGGGTAAAAGACGGTGAAAAGTTCAATAAAATTTTTATATATCTAAAATTATTATAAAATGACTCAAATGACTTACATTGAACTTATATAGGTATTATGTATCAATTTTTACCAAAAATAAATTTTAAAAAAATAAATAATTATTTAAATAAAAATTCGGTTTTGAAATAGTAACCTAGTGTTTTCACTATTCATCAAAAATTGAATGTTTTCAGAAAAATACAAAAATTTCACCGTAGGCTAATTTCGATATTCCGAATCCAAAATTGAAGTCCATTTTGAAAGATAAAATTTAAAAAATTTCAAAAAGTGGGTATTACTATTCATAACGGCTAGTTTTAATAATATTTTAATAGCATATCACTGTTTAGTGAAACTCGGTACTGCGTACGACGCAAGCTATCGAGAAAGGTCGTGATTGCGTGTAAAGTAAGCCAAGCTAGTGTTGTGTGTAGTGAAAGATTTCTTTGATGATTTATATAACATAAAAACAAAATATTTCTCATAAAAATCTTAGGTGTTACATTCTACCCCCCTTAAAATGAATTTTGCCATCGAAATTCGTCACTTTGTAACAAACAGATGAGGATACCTCTCCCTCATCATATCCTCAAGCTCCAATTAAGCTTATTATAATTGTTGGTTCCTCGATAAAACTTTCACCAAGATTGTTTCCTTGTTCCGTAGGAATATTTTGCTATGATCCAGAATCTCTATCTGTTGTTCTTCATAAGAAAGATCTTGCTCTAGCGGTACAACTTCTTAGCATAGTACAGGTTATTGATCAGGTATGTACTTTCTCAGGAGCGATACATGGAATACATCATGAACTTGAGATAGATTCGGTGGAAGTGTCAATCATTAAGCTACCTTCCCAACACGATCCAATATTTCAGAAGGACCGATAAACCTAGGTTTCACCTTTCCCTTCTTTCCAAATCTCATTACTCTCTTCTAATAAGATATATGTAAGTACACTTTATCACCAACTTCAAACTCTAGGTCATTTATTCGGTTAATGGCATAAATTTTTGGTTGACTCTGAGCTGCTCTAATGTGTAATTGAATAGATATGACCTTTTCTGCCATCTCATCAACAAGATCAGGTCCTAATAGCATTCTTTCCCAAACTTCATCCCAGAAAGTTGGAGTCCTGCATTTCATTCCATAGAGAGCTTCATAAGGAGCCATCTGAATACTGAAGTGAAATCTATTATTATAAGAAAATTCCTCCAATTTTAGGTGTTGATCCCAACCACATTTGAATTCCATAGAGGAAGCTCTTAACATATCTTCTAGAGTTTGAATTGTTCTCTCAGACTGACCTTCTATCTGAGGATGATAAGAAGTATGGAAACTCAACTTCGTATCCAGAGTATGCTAAAGACTTCTCCAAGAACATTGAGGTAATCCTCGGATCCTGATCAGATATAATGGAAAGTGTTACTCCATGCAATCTTACCACTTCCTTTACATATATCATGGAACACCGATCGAGAGAAAAATCCTCTCTAATAGAAATTAAGTGTGCAGAATTTGTAAGATGATCAACTATGACCCAGATAGAATTATAGCCTTTCGATGTTTTAGGAAGTCTAGTGACAATGTCCATAGTGATGTTTTCCCATTTCCATTCAGGCATTGGTAATGGTTGTAACATCCCATTAGTCTTCTATCTCTCAGCCTTAACTTGCTGACAAACCAAGCATCGATAGACATATTCAGAAACATCTCGTTTCATTACATCCCACCAGAAGTACTCTTTTAGGTCCCATACATCTTCGTGCTTCCAGGATGAATAGAGAATGAAGAACTATGAGCCTCATCCAGCAGCTCCTTCTTTAATTCTGGGATGGGAGGAACACAAACCCGATTCCTGAACTTTATTATCCCATCACAATCAAGGATGATTTTAGGAAAATTTCTCACCTTATATTGTAACTCTACATCTTCTTTCTGTGCCTCTTTAATCTTCACATGTATAGATAATTGAACATTCATTTGAGAATGATATGATTTTTTCCCTTACATTATAATTCAAAGATCCATCCTTTGTAAATCCATAAATATTTTATCTTTTGTGATCCTCATCATGAATAAGATAGCATGGTCTTGTCGACTTAATGTGTCTGCCACCTTGTTTTCTTTCCCTGGGTGGTAATGAATTGAGCAGTCGTGAACCTTAATCAACTCCAACCATCATCATTGGTGCATATTGAGCTCCTTTTGTGTGAAAATATACTTTAAACTTTTATGATCAGTATAAATATAACACCTTTCACTATAAACATAATTCCTCCAAATCATTAATGCAAAGAGTACCGTAGCTAACTCTAAATCATGAGTTGGGTAATTTTATTCATAGAATTTCAACTTTCATGAGGCATAAGCTATCACAATATCATTTTTCCTAAGAACAAACCCCAATACCTTCTTGGATGAATCACTATAGATCACAAGCCTTTCTCCACTACAAGGAAGTGTGAGTACAGGTGCACTGGATAACCTTCTTTTCAACTCCTTGAAATTCTCTTCACATTCCTCTATCCACATGAACTTAACTCTTTTTCAAGTCAACCTGGTGAGTGGATTAGATAATCGTGAAAAATCGTTCATAAAACGTCGATAATATCCAACCAAACTTAGAAAACATCGGATCTGAGTTACTTTTGTTGGTCTCATTCATCATTCGATAACCTATGTCTTTGCTATATCCACAGATATACCCTCTATTGAGATTATGTGACCCAAAAATGAAACATTCTGAAGCCATAATTCACTCTTGGTAAATTTGGCATAAAGCTTCTCATTTCTCAGGGTCTTTAATATAATCCTCCAGTGATCCTCATGTTCTTCCTTTCTCATTGAATAGTCAAGAATATCGTCTATAAAGACTACTAAAAACTGATCAAGATAGTCTATAAAGACTCTATTCATCAGATCCATGAAGATAGAAGGGTCATTAGTAAGACCAAATGGCATCACAATAAATTCATAGTGTCCATACCTTATACGGAAAGCCATCTTTGGTATATCCTCCCTTTTGACCCTTAACTGATGATGCCCTAAATGAAGATCAATCTTGGAAATGTATTTAGCTCCACATAGTTGTTAAAATAATTCATCAATGCATGGGAGATGATATTTGTTCTTGATAGTGATCTTGTTAAGTTCTCGATAATCAATGCAGAGTCTCATTGATCCGTCTTTCTTCATAAAAAACAGAACAGGTTCTCCCCAAGGTGACACATTAGGGCATATGAATCCCATATCAAGAGTCTCTTGGAGTTGCTTCTTCAATTCATACAACTCAATAGGGGCCATTCTATAAGGTGTCTTTGAAATAGGTAAATCACCCGGATTGAGTTATATTGAAAACTCAAATTCAAGATTTGGTGGAAGACCTGGAAATTCATCCAGAAAGATATCATCAAACTCTCATACAATGGGAATATTCTTAATAGTGAGTTTCTCTCTAACCATTTGATATAAATAACCTTCATTTAGTGGAATTAAGACCCATAAGATGGAATAAATTTCCACTAGAATATTATGTTCATCCTTGCATCGATAGACGATCATAAATTGATCTGGAATATGAAATGTGACTTCCCCTCTTTCACAATTGATATGAGATCCATATTAAGAAAGCCAATCCATGACAAGAATCACATCAAATTCCACTATAGGAAAGATCACAAGATTTTCAGGAAGCACGTTCCCAAAAACTTCAATCGGAGAATAATTATAAACTTTTGATGTTACTGTTTTTCCATTAGGGGTTGTTACAACTAACTTAGCATATAATTATTGTGGTAATATGATGATACCCTTAGAAAATTCTTCAGAAGTAAAAGATTGGGTGGATCCAGAATCAAATAAAACATTTTTTACTTTAGAGTGGATGGTAAGTGTATCTTTCACCACTTCGTTCTCATACTCCACATCGGTGATAGAAATTGCATGTGACTTTCATTTCTTTAGACTTAAGAGTTTATTGTTGTTGATCATCATCAACAACCCTTGGATTAGGGCATTTATTGGCATAATAACCCATTTTCTTGCACTTGTAACATTAAATTGTAGGAGGTTCACTCTGTGTAGCCTTTTCTTTGTTCGCATCACTAGACAACTTCTTCCCATTATTGCAGCATTCAAATTCCCAATGACCTTCTTTTCCAAATTTGAAACATTTAATTGTCCCTTTAATACAACTCCCTCCATGTTTCATTCCACACATTGAGCATAAGGGAAAACTCATCTTCTTTTCAGTGTGGTCTTTAGATTTTCCTTTGAATTCCATTTTACTCTTCTTATCAAACCCATATGACTGATGGGTTACTCTAATATTCATCTCAACTTTGAGAGAACATCTAATGATTTCCTCATAGCTATTGAAGTCCCGTATGGATAATTCCCTTCGAAGACATGGTTTTAAGCCACTAAAGAATCGATCGATCTTAGTCTATGTTTGGATAATAATCCCAGAAGATTACCTTGCAAGTCTGGTAAAATTTACTTCGTAGGTACAAACAGATTAATCATCCTTTTGCTTCAGTTCAAGAAACTCTTTCTCTATCTTTGTTCGAAGAATACGAGGGAAGTACTTATTGAAAAATAAGTTCTTGAACTCGTCCCATTACATGGACTTAATTTCATCTATTGGCCTCGTATTCTTGATAATATTCCATAATTGATCAGCTTCACCTTCCAAACAATATACTGCTAAGATGACTTTATCATGTTTAGAACATTGAAGAACTGAAAATATCTTTTCAGTGGTACTGATACATTGTTCAGCCACTAATGGATCAGTAGACCTGCTGAATGAGGGTGGACGTTGCTTCATGAAGGATTCAACATAATATTTCTCCATCCTTTGCTCGTTTGGATTTCCTTCATGTTTCATATCTTGAAAAGGTTGTATGAGCTTGGCTACAAGATATTTCATTCCAACTACCATAACGTTTGGTTTCTCAGGGGGACAGTCATTGAATTTCTTGTCACATTCCACATTAACATGGTTCCTTCGGGTTCCAGCCATTGACTAAAACCAAGAAAAATAGTGTGATCAACATTGATTATAATAGGAAAACAACATAATCAAGGATAAAATTTCACACATAAGGTCTTATCATAGGTTTTTCATGGCCATTTTTAAAACACTATGATTGTGTTCTATGCTTAGACTTATCCTTAGGGTTCTTACTAAGGATTTCACATCCTAGTTTCCAAAGGATGACTATACCTTTCCTCTGATACCAACTGTAATGACCCATACACTACATAAATTGTTATTGCTTCAAAATTGAAGTACACTTATTACATCATATAACAAATCCATGAAAGGACCATATAGGTATAGTGTTTTTAGAAACTAGGAAACATACTCAACTGGTTCATAAATCAACAACATTGTCTCCCATTTATTTCATCATATCTAGAGTCCCTTTTTTCATATCCTACTTAATAACCTTCTTCATGAACTGGGGAAAGAAAACATACAAAAGGGTGAGCTCAAATGCTCAGTAAGGGTAAACAAAAGGAATATTAATGACATCATATTCATAAGAACATAACATTTTGTAAATCTCAACCTGCCAAAGAAATCATAAATTCATAACATGGGATAAATCATAGTAGTGAAATTTAATCCCAATAATCATAACATAAAACATGAAACTTCGTGGCATACACACATAATAATATATAATGATTTCTTAGTAGTCAAGATTCATTTCCAGGTCTATCCTAGCAGACAAAGTCCATTTCTGAACCGAGTTCACTCCTCGTTTCAGTCCTGTATCACTGAACCGGATTAACCGGCCGTTCCAGCCATGTCTATCTCATGAGATATAAGTCTTTACCTAATGCATTGGAGGGAGATATAGGTCCCACCCATATCATAATGAAACCATTCTTATGTGTTCCACAAAATCATAAATCATACATCATTGCATAACCCATGTAATAAAAATGGGATTCTTAATCATCATGCCATCATATCATAATCCATATAAGATAAAAGGGCATCATAAAAATAATTCCACCATAACATAATTAGAGAAATGTAGAAATAGAGATAGAAACAGAACCCTATATTATCTTAGATGGGAAATAATTTTGATAAAACACTTGAACTCCATTCGTGAGGAAATATGCATTGTACTTAAAAAACATTTTCATTTCTTAACATGTAATATAATTTTAAACTAAAATAATTTTATTAAAAATAAACTTGAAAACTTGTAAAGGATTCTTCATGGAAATAATGTTCTAAAAATCCATTCATGCCAAATATGTTAAAAAAACCATTCTTCTCGTACTTTGGCCGGAAAATAAAAAAAGTACCTCCTACAAAAAACGACAAAAGATTCCTTTCATATCTTTTACTAAAAACTCACTGAAGAGTAAAATTGGATTTAAAAAATTGTAGGACGATATAAATAATATTAAATATTGAGGAAACATGGATTTGGATGATAAATATTCACTATAAAATTCTGAAGAATAAAATGTAGAGACCCAAAGCCTGACGTACATGGACATTACATTACTTTAGTGGAATACTTAATACATAACAAAAACAGGCACACAAGGACCGTAATATTTTAGTGTCTTTGGAAACTTGGAACGTAATATTCTAATCGTGGTGAAAGATCTTCAACATCTCCCATAAAAATCTTACATTGTTTTCTTACCTAAAACCTTTCATTATATCCTGGGGAAAAGAAAACATAAAAAGGGTGAGCTCAAATGCACAGTAAGGGTAATCATGGATAAAATAAAACATACCATATACATTTGAACTTAAAAACATGAACATAATGTTTAAACATCAAAAGTTTGTGAAATTACACAAAACATGGCAGTACTTAAGGCATAGATCATAAAGAAACATTAAGAATGATAAAATAGCATGGGAATAAAACATGTAATTGTGGCATCCATTAAGCACATGTAATGATTTCCATAGTATCCAAGGCATTGCTGCCAAGAGAATCTTAGTGGACAAAGTCCCATTCTGAATCGAGTTCACTACTCGTTTCAGTCCTGTAACACTGAACCAGTTTAACTTACCATTCAAGCCATGTCTATCTCATGAGATATAAAATCTTTACCCAATTCATTGGAGGGAGATATAGGTCCCACCCATCTCATAATGAAATCATTCTTTCGTGTTCCACAAAATCATAAATCATACATCATAGCATAACCCATGTAATAAAATGGGATTCTTAAACATCATGCCATCATAACATAATCCATAAAAGTTTTATATCATTTCATCATAAGAAATTTGAAACCATTTAAATCATAGATACATATTACTTGAAACATACACATATGAAATAATTTCATCTTAGATGGAAAATAGTTTTGGAAAAACACTTGAAATGAATTCTTGAGGAAAATATCCTTTCTTCTTTAAAATCATTTTCTTTTCAAAAAATGTCATGAATTTTAAAAAAAAGTATTTTCCTTCAAAATAGTTATGAAATATTTTGGAGGAAGCTTCATTAGACTAAGGCTTTATAAAATCGTAAAAATCTGTTCGTGCCGTATATGTTAAAAAAACAATCTTCGTGTACTTTTGTCGGAAAAGTTAAAAAAGTACCACGTAGGGTAAACAAAAGAATGATTCCTTCCATACCATGGGGTAAAAGTCAAAATGGGTATAAAAGGACTTTAAACACACAATAATACACTTTTATAAAACATGGACATGAATGATAGTAATAACCCCAGTAAATACTTACGAATAAGTAATCTCAGATAAAAATGAGATTTGCACAATTATCCCTTACCTTAGGTATGATTTGCTTCGTAAGTGTCCGAACTTCATGTATAATGATTTAAATAAGTCATTGACTTATTCGAGAATCTTACTCATTGTTATTAAATCATATATGGTTCACTTATGACTTTATATTACCCGTTCTTTTATAAATTCCTTGTTAAAGAGCGTTTTGGGTAAAATCGTTTCATTTGTCGTCCGTGTTTTGACTTGTAATTATTAATATGATTACTTATATCATGATTACATAATTCTAAAATATAAAACATCATTTATATATAATATATTTTCCGAATATACACATATATAAAAGATCAGTAAATGGAAAGAAATACACCATTCATGGAGATGGTAGGTCGTACGTACACATTAACGCTGTTTTCGTTTCCTTATTGAGTTGAATGGAATTAAGTAGATTCCATACATATATATACACATAAATCCAGTATCATTATTATTTCATATATTTCATGATTACATATTATATATACATTATAATCATTCATTAATGGTTAACGTGGAGAATGAATCTCATCACGCCATGGAGACGGTAGTCCGTACATACGCACAAGTGATGATATAGTTCTCATGATCGTGGAATTGTATTGGAGTGTATTTATACTATTTAATAATCAATATCACTTTACAATAATCATATATAGTTATTATGTACACCATTATACCCATCCAAGTATAGTGGTGGTGGAAAATAGATTACACCACGATGTGGAGACGGTATTCCGTACGTACGCACGCGCAGTGATTTCGTCTTCCGTAGGATGGATAGATGGTGAAATAGTGTTGTTTAATACTTATAATAACATATCAGTATTTTAGTGATACTGATGTTATTACTTCATAATGAAACAACCTAAGAAGAAGAAGTGGAAGAAGAAATAAAGTTGAAAGAATCGGTAACGAACATTACCTCTTTTTTAAAGCGCCTCTTTGAGATCTCCTTTTAAGACACTAAAATTGGACATTAAGGAAGACCAGATCCTCTATGATGTTTCTAGGGAAGTGTAGAAGAGAATTTGGCAGGGGTTGGCCGAGCATGAAGGCTCAAAGTGGTGTGAGGAAGACAGGGAGGAGGTGCCCTTTTATAAGGGAGGAGAGGGGACCTTTGAAATAACTAAAAATATTATTTTATTATAAAGACAAATTCGGTCTTAAATAGCTCCAAATTGATTTATTTCGAAGCTAAGGTGGATATGGGTATAAATCCTCTAATCCAATAGAATTTATACAATTTTAGGTTCCTATTTTAATCTTATCATTTATATTTAACATTAAGTTAGATAATTTAACATTTACTGTGCCTTTTGTGTTCTTACACTAAAAGGTTAATAAAAATACTATAAGAATCCAAACGAACCCCAAGTTGTTTATTATTAATATATATAACCTTATATAAGACATTTTCCCAAACCGTATATTTTTAGGAATAAAATAACAATTAATAATATAATATTTGTTTTAAAAACTCTTTTATGTCAATTTTGACACAATTTAGCAATTGATTTTTGTGAAACTCATAACAGACTGATTAGTTCGAAACAAGTTAATTATATCAATACTAACATGTCATATTAACCTATAAAATTATTGGAATTCATAAAAAGTCTCAAATTACATTTATTTGGGTATTTATAACATCAATTATGTCAATATTTCATTAATAAGATAATTACTCCATCATCTTTCTGTCATAAATAAATTAAATTATATAATGACTAAAAATTACAAATAAAATACCATTATGTAGGAAATATTTTTATCTTTCTAATGAATATCTATAGTCTAATTTATCTAATGTATAACCCTATATTAAAAATTATATACTTATTAAACTTTGATTTTAACTATTTTAACCCTTTTTTAAATAAATTTATAATAAATGTCCTAATCTAATACAAGTGGGCCTAAATTTGTCATATTTTATTCCTAAGGTTGTTTTTGGACGAATTACACTTATCCAATAGAATTAAGACAGGTGTTAGGGTAATAATAATTTCATTTTTACCCTTAATTACCCTATTTACTTTTAACCGTGGTAAAAAAATTAAAAAGATACTATTCACCAAATATTATTTTCATCTCATTGAACCACATTTTACTTACTGACATCAACCGTGTCTCTCGGATTTTTGAAATTCCACTCGCAGAAGTGTTAAAATTATGTTTTATGAAAAATTCATTTTTTTAACTACCACTTAGTGGTTTCACTATTCATCAAAAAAATTAAAGTTTCCAGAAAAATACCAAAAATTAGGCCTAAGCTATATTTGATATTATGAACTGAAAAATGATGTCTATTTTCCAAATTTAAAACATAAAAGTTGCATTAATTAATTTAAAAATTAATTCCCATCGTCAAAACAAATAGCGTGTTCTTAAGAGATAATAAATATCAAAAGATTGACAATTGTTTATGTCTGGTTTAAATGTGAAATTACATCCAATGACCAAAATTGTATTAAATTGTAAAAATATATTCTAAATATACTTTAAAACCACTAAAATTAATAATTTATCACTTTTAATTATTTCGATTGAAAGGGTTGTTTTTATTTAAAATTTAGTATTTTTCACTATTCATTAGAAAATGAAAGTTATCCGAAAAGTTCCAAAATTTCACCCTAAGCTAATTTCGATATTCCAAATCCAAAAATGAAGTCCATTTTGAAAAATATAATTTAAAAAATTTCAAAAATTTGTTATTACTATTCATAACGGCAAGTTTTAATAATATTTTAATAGCATATTGTTGTTTAGTGAAACTCGTTATTGCGTACTACACATGCTATTGAGGAAGGTCGTGATTGTGTGTAAAGCAAGGCAAGTCAAAGATGCATGTTGTGCAAGCTTCTATTGGTGTAGCGTACAACACAAGACATTAATGAAATTAAAAATAATATTTTTCATAAAATCTCGGGGTGTTACATTCTACCCACCTTAAAATGAATTTCGCCCTCAAAATTCGTCGGGGTTATAAATGGTCTACTCCTTGAAAGCTTCTTAAATAGAAACCCACATCGTAAAAAGGAATACCAAAACCAATCTTTAAAAACAAAAGTATGAAAAGTAACGGTTACCCAAATAAACTAATCACTGGGTTTCCACATAGATGAAAATATGGATATGGAAGAGAAATCTAACCATCATGTTATGATGGAGTGTGGTAGAGAACATGGTTATAGAAAAGCCAGCAATCATAAATCCATAGATTTGTGATGATCTAAGGTACCTTCTGATTCACCGGATATAAGGGCACTAGGAAAACAATTTTGGTTTTCAAGATCATTTCCCTAAAGTTGATGAATTAAAAGAAATACTTACATGATTTTGGTACAATCTCACTATTGTTCATTAATTGAACTATTTCCACTTCATCCTTTAATGAAATGAAGTTGAATTTTTTATTCTTGATGTGTTAGAAGATCATGTGATAGAATGATCGGTCATTCCATCTGTCTCAAACAAAAGGTTATAAAAGTTATCAAAAATACATAAGTCCATATATAGTGAGATTAATCAAATTTGGTTCCTAAAATGGACTTATACTTCATATATCATACTGATTAATATAATAAAACTAGTTTCTAATAAACAGGGACTTCCTGTAGGCCAGTGGTAGGCGATAAAGGCCAGTCGCACTTCGGTTGTGGATTCGATTCCCACAACCTTGTCTGACGTGATGGGTTGTCGCCCGTCCTGCATGTTGTCCTTTTTCTAAAACTACATTACTATAACATCCCATAAATAATATCAAAAAAAATGTTCTATCCTTAAACAATACTAACTTATGTCCAACATAATCCATTCCAATCTTTAGTCTTAGCTAAAATACTTCGATCCAGGCTCATATTATAATGAAAATGATTACATGTAATGTCATCATCCAAGCATGTGAATACCATCATTTATCCCCCATATATCTTGTTGGTCACATTCCAATCATGCGAATACCTTAATCATGTATTCTCTTGAAATATTAATACCCATTAAACCTTAGTAAAAACATGAATGTTGTCAAAAGTTAACTCTTTCCACATACCAAAATCCAAAAATTCTATGTACTCAAACCATGATATAACCTTCTCCTTATATCAGTCATGAGCTAATGAATACTAAAAAACATTTAATTTTCTCATTATCCCTTCATTATGCGCATATCATCTTCATTCCAAAAATATCTGAGTAACCTTTCATGGATACTGGTACTATTAATCATACACTTTCAAAACTCAAGGAAAGACAACAGTGTAACAATCCTTAGATGTCTCTTTATTCCATAGTACCATGAGATTACTTATACAACATTACACATGATAAACATGTAATCATTCCACTACATTCTTAAACCATTAACCAAGATTCAACAATTCTTTCATCTCACATATCATTTGTAGTCTCTTCATTATCATCAACATAAATACTACCCATATAACCATACTGATTCTCTTCATGAGACTTTCCCTTAGGGAGTTGGTTCACATAATGCCTGTACATTCCACATTTAAACCATTTAACCATTGTTGATGTCCTAGCAATACCATTATCCTTATACATGGTGTTTACTAAACCTTTTCCTTTGCACTTACTGGCTTTGTGTCCTTCTTTTCCACACCCAAAGCATCTTCCAGTTCTTTTCAAACATTCTCCTTGATGCCTCTTCCCACATGATTTACATAGTGGAAATTGAACTTTCATTCCTCTATTATCATCATGAAACTCCATCTTTCTCTTATTAGTCGAGTCAGGAAACTTACCAAATTTTACTTTATTGATCAAATTATGAGATTGCTGATTCGGCATAATAAGGATGTTTAGACTTCCAAATCTCATTTCATTTGGTTTCACATGAAGAATATCATTCCATTGTCCATTATATCCTCCATTATCGTGAATCATCTTGTTTCCATCAATTTTCTAAAACCCCAAAAGAATAGTGTGAGAGGAAAAATTCATAATAAAGGGGGAGTAACTTCAATATCTAACATCTTTGGTTTAATCTAATATCATTACCTTAGTTCTAGGACTATATCCTATACGTATACTTATCCTGAGGTACATCCCTAGACATAGCTTAGAAATATCTCTAGGGATCTCATTAAAGTTTTCGCATCCTAGTTTCCAATGGTTAACTAAACTTTTCCTCTGATACCAACTGTAGAGACCCAAAGCATGACGTAAATGGACATTACATTACATTAGCGGAATACTTAATACATAACAAAAACAGGCACACAAGGACCGTAATAGTTTAGTGTCTTTGGAAACATGGAACGTAATCTTCTAATCGTGGTGAAAGATCTTCAACATCTCCCATAAAGATCTTCCCTTTTTTTCTTACCTAAAACCTTTCTTTATATCCTGGGGAAAAGAAAACATAAAAAGGGCGAGCTCAAATTCTCAGTAAGGGTAAGCATGGATAAAATAAAACATTCCATATACATTTGAACTTAAAAACATGAATATAATGTTTAAACATCAAAAGTTTGATAAATGACACAAAACATGGAATTATGTAAGGCATAGATCATAAAGAAACATTAATAATGATAAAATATCATGGGAATAGAACATGTAATTGTGTCATCCATTAAGCACATGTAATTATTTCCATAGTATCCAAGGCATTGCTTCCAAGACCATCTTAGTGGACAAAGTCCCATTCTGAATCGATTTCACTCCTCGTTTCAGTCCTGTAACAGTGAATCGGTTTAACTTACCGTTCCAGCCATATCTATCTCATGTGATATAAAATATTTATCCAATGCATTTTACGTAGATATAGGTCCCACCCATCTCATAATGAAATCATTCTTTCGTGTGCCACAAAATCATAAATCATACATTATAGCATAACCCATGTAATAAAATGGGATTCTTAAACATCATGCCATCATCACATAATCCATAAAAGTTTGATGTCATTTCATCATAAGAAAATTAAAACCATTTAAATCATAGATACATATTACTTGAAACATACACATATGAAATAATGTCATCTTAGATGGAAAATAGTTTTGGAAAAACACTTGAAATGAATTCTTGAGGAAAATATCCTTTCTTCATTAAAAACATTTTCTTTTCAAAAAATGTCATGCATTTTTAAAATAAAAGGATTTTTCTTAAAAATAGTCATGAAATCTTTTGGAGGAAGCTTCATGAAAATAAGGCTTTATAAAATTGTAAAAATCTGATCGTGGCGTATATGTTAAAAAAACATTCTTCTTTTACTTTTGTCGGAAAAGTTAAAAACGTACCTTGTAGGGTAAACAAAAGAATGATTTCTTCCATACCATGGGGTAAAAGTCAAAATGTGTATAAAAGGACTTTAAAAATACATGAATACACTTTCATAAAACATGAACATGGATGATATCAATAACCCCAGTAAATACTTACGAATAAGTAATCTCGGACAAAAATGAGATTTGCACAATTATCCCTTACCTTAGGTCCAATTTGCTTTGTAAGTGTCCAAACCTCATGTATAATGATTTAAATAATGTCATTGACTTCTTCCAGAATCATACTCATTGTTATGATTTCATATATGGTTCACTTATGACTTTATATTACCCATTCTTTTGTAAATTCCATGTTAAAGAGCGTTTTGGGTAAAATCGATTCATTTGTCGTCCGTGTTTTGACTTGTAATTATTCATATGATTACTTAGATCATGATTACTTAATTCCATAATATAAAACATGATTTATATATAATATATATTCAGAATATACATATATATAATAGATCAGTAAATGGAAAGAAATACACCGTTCATGGAGACGGTAGGCCGTACATACGCATGAACGCTGTTTTTGTTTCCTTATTGAGTTGAATGGAATTAATTAGATGACATACATATATATACACATAAATAAATTATCATTATTATGTCATATATTTCATTCTTACTTATTATATATACTTTATAATCATTCATGAATGGTTAATGTGGAGAATGAATCTTATCACGTCATGGAGAGGGTAGTCCGTATGTAAGCACGAGCGATGATATCATTTTCATGATCGTGGAATTTAATTGGAGTGTATGTATAAAATTTCAGAATAAATATCACTTTAAAAAAATCATATATAATTATTATGTACACCATTATACCCATCCAAGTAAGGTGGTGGTGGAAAATAGATTACACCACGACGTGGAGACGGTATTCCGTACGTACGCACGGTGATTTCGTTTTCCGTAGGATGGATAGATGGTGAAATAGGGTTGTTTCATACTTATAATAACATATAAATATATGAGTGATACTTATGTTATTACTTCATAATGAAACAACCTATGATGAAGAAGTGGAGGAAGAAATAAAGTTGAAAGAATCGGTAACGGATATTAGCTCTTCTTTGAAGCGCCTCTTTGAGATCTCCTTTTAGGGCACTAAAATTGGAATTTTAGGAATACCAGAACCTCTATGATGTTTCTAGGGAAGTGGAGAAGAGAATTTGGCAGGGTTTGTCCGAGCTTGAAGGCTCAAAGTGGTGTGAGGAAGAGAGGGAGGAGGTGCCCTTTTATAAGGGAGGTGAGTGGCACCTTTGGAATAACTAAAAATATTATTATATTATAAAGCCAAATTCGGTTTTAAATAGCTCCAAATTGATTTATTTCGAATATAAGGTGGGTATGGGTCGAAATACACTCATCCAATATAATTTAGACAAGTTTAGGTTCCTATTTTAAACTTATCATTTAGATTTAAAATTAAGTTAGATAATTTTACTTTTACCGTGTCTTTTTGTGTTCTTAAACTATAAGGTTAATAAACTTACTATAAGAATCCAAACGAACCCCAAGTTTATTATTATTAATATATATATCCTTATCTAAGTCATTTGTCCGATCCTTATATTTTTAAGAATAAAATAACAATTAATAATATAATATTTGTTTTAAAAACTATTTTATGTCAATTTTGACACTATTTAGAAATTGATTTTTGAGAAACTCATAAAAGATTGATTAGTTCGAAAAACGTTAATTATATCAATACTAACATGTCATAGTAACCTAAAAAATTAGTGTAACTCATAAAAAGTCTCAAATTACATTTATTTTGGTATTTATAACATCAATTATGTCAATATTTTATTAATAAGATAATTACTACATCATCTTTATGTCATAAATATATTAAATTATCTAGTGTCTAAAAATTACAAATAAAATACCATTATGTAGGAAATCTTTTTATATTTCTAATTAATATTTATAGTCGAATTTATCTTATCTATTACCCTATATTAAAAATTATATACTTATTAAACTTTGATTTTCACTATTTTAACCCTTCTTTAAATAAATTAATAATAAATGTCCTAATCTAATCCAAGTGGGCCTAAATGGTCATATTTTATTCCTAAGGTTGTTTGTGGTCGAATTAAACTTCTCCAAATATTATTAAGACATATGTTAGGGTAATAATAATATCTTTTTTACCCTTAATTACCCTATTTACTTTTAACGGTGGTAAAAAAATTTAAAAAGTTACTATTCACCAAAAATTATTTTCATCTTATTGAACCACATTTTACTTAATGACATCAACCGTGTCTCTTGGATTTTTAAAATTCCACTCACAGAAGCGGTAAAATTATGTTTTTGAAAAAATCATTTTTTTAACTACCACTTAGTGGTTTCACTATTCATCAAAAAATGAAAGTTTCTAGAAAAATACCAAAAATTATGCCTAAGCTATATTTGATATTATGAACTGAAAAATGATGTCTATTTTAACGAATTCAAAACATATTAGTTGCATTACTTAATTTAAAAATTAATTCCCATCGTCAAAACAAATAGCGTGTTCTTAAGAGATAATAACTATCAAAAGATTGACACTTGTTTATGTCTGGTTTAAATGTGAAATTACATCCAATGACAAACATTGTATTAAATTGTAAAAATATATTCTAAATATACTATAAACCCACTCAAATTAATAATTTATCACTATTAATTATTTTGATTAAAAGGGTTGTTTTTAATTAAAATTTAGTAATTTTCACTATTCATCATAAAATGAAAGTTATCCGAAAAGTAAAAAAATTTCACCCTAAGCTAATTTCGATATTCCGAAACCAAAAATGAAGTCCATTTTGAAAAGTAAAATTTACAAAATTTTAAAAAGTGGTAATTACTATTCATAACAGCTAGTTTTAATAATATTTTAATAGCATATTGTTGTCTAGTGAAACTCGTTATTGCATACTACACACGCTATCGAGGAAGGTCGTGATTGCGTATAATTAAAGGCAAGTCAAGGATGCGTTTTGTGAAAGCTCCTTTTGTTGTAGCGTATAACACAAGACATCAATGAAATTAAAAATAATATTTTTCATAAAATCTCGGGGTGTTACATTCTACCCCCATTAAAATGAATTTCACCCTCAAAATTAATCGGTGTTATAAATGGTCTACTCCTAGAAAGTTTCTTTAATAGAAACCCACATCGTAAAATAGAATACCAAAACCAATCTTTAAAAAAAAGTATGAAACGTAACGATTATCCAAATAAACTAATCACTGGGTTTCCACAAAGATGAAAATATTGATATGGTAGAGAAATCTAACCATCATGTTCTGATGGAGAGTGGTAGAGAACATGGCTATGGAAATTCCAGCAATCAAAAATCCATAGATTTGTGATGATCTAAGGTACCATCTAATTCATCAGATAGAAGGGTAGTAGGACAACATTTTTGGTTTTCAAGATCATTTCCCTAAAGTTGATGAATTAAAAGAAGTACATACATGATTTTGGTACAATCTCACTGTTGTTCGTTAATTGAACAATTTCCACTTCATCCCTTAATGAAATGAAGTTGAATTTGTTATTTGTGATGGTTAGCAGATCATGTGATAGAATGATGGGTCATTCCATCTGTCTCAAACAAAAGGTTATAAAAGTTATCAAAAATACATAAGTCCACCTATAGTGAGATTAATCATATACGGTTCCTAAAATGGACTTATACTTCATATATCATACTGCTTAATATAATAAAACTAGTTTATACTAAACAGGGACTTCCTGTAGGCCAGTGGTAGGCGATAAAGGCCAGCCGCACTTCGGTTATGGGTTCAATTCCCACAGCCTTGTCCGACGCGATGGGTTGTCGCCTGTCCTGCAGGTTGTCTTTTTTGTAAACCTACATTACTATAACATCCCATAAATAATATCAAAAAAAAGTTCCATCCTTAAACAATATTCACTTATGTCCAACATAATCCATTCCAATCTTTAGGCTTATCTAAAATACTTCGGTCCAAGCTCATAGTATAATGAAAACAATTACTTGAAATGTCATCAACCAAGCATGTGAATACCATCATTTGTCCCCCATATATCTTGTTGGTCACATTCCAATCATGTGAATACCTTAATCATGTATTCTCTTGAAAAATGAAAACCCATTAAACCTTAGTGAAAACATGAATGTTGTCAAAAGGTAACTCTTTCCACATACCAAAATCCAAAAATTCTATATACTCAAACCATGATATAACCTTCTCCTTATATCAGTCATGAACTCATGAATACTATCAAACATTTAATTTTCTCCTTATCCCTTCATTATGCACATACCATCTACATTCCCAAAATATCTGAATAACCTTTCATGGATACTGGTACTATTAATCACACACTTTCAAAACTCAAGGAAAGACAACAGTGTAACAATCCTTAGATATATCTTTATTCCATAGTACCATGTGATTACTTATAAAACATTACACATGATAAACATGTAATCATTCCACTACATTCATAAACCATTAACTGAGCTTCAACAATTCTTTCATCTCACATATCATTTATAGTCTCTTAATCATCATACACATAAATACTACCCATACGACCATACTGATTCTCTTCATGAGACTTTCCCTTAGGGACTTAGTTTGCATAATGCCCGTACATTCCACATTTAAAACATTTAACCATTGTTGATGTCCTAGCAATACCATTATCCTCATACATGGTGTTAACTGAACCTTTTCCTTTGCACTTACTGGCTTTGTGTCCTTCTTTTCCATACCCAATGCATCTTCTAGTTCCTTTGAAACATTCTACTTGATGCCTCTTCCAACATGATTTACATAGGGGAAATTGAACTTTCTTTCCTCTATGATCATCATGAAACTCCATCTTTCTCTTATTAGTCGAGTCATGAAACATACCAAATTTTACTTTATTGATCATATTATGAGATTGATGATTCATCATAATAATGATGATTGGACTTCCAAATCCCATCTCATTTTGTTCCTCATGAATAATATCATTATATTGTCCATCATATCCTCTATTATCGTGAATCATCTTGTTTCCATCCATTTTCTAAAAAACAAAATGAATAGTGTGAGAGGCAAAAATCATAATAAAGGGGGAGTAACTTCAATATCTAACATCTTTGGTTTAATCTAATATTGTTACTGTAGTTCTAGGACTATATCCTATACGTATATATATCCTTAGGGACATCCCTAGACATACCTTAGAAATATCTCTAGGGATCTCACTAACGTTTTCGCATCCTAGTTTCCAAAGGTTGACTAAACTTTTCCTATGATACCAACTGTAGAGACCCAAAGCTTGACGTACATGGACATTAAATTACTTTTGCGGAATACTTAATACATAACAAAAACAGGCACACAAGGACAGTAATAGTTTAGTGTCTTTGTAAAATTGGAACGTAATCTTCTAATCGTGGTGAAAGATCTTCAACATCTCCCATAAAGATCTTCCCATTTTTTTCTTACCTAAAACCTTTCTTTATATCCTGGGGAAAAGAAAACATAAAAAGGGTGAGATGAAATACTCAGTAAGGGTAAGCATGGATAAAATAAAACATACCATATACATTTGAACTTAAAAACATGAACATAATGTTTAAACATTAAAAGTTTGAGAAGTGACACAAAACATGGAATTAGGTAAGGAATAGATCATAAAGAAACATTAACAATGATAAAATATCATGGAAATAAAACATGTAATTGTGGAATCCATTATGCACATGTAATTATTTCCATAGTATCCAAGACATTGATGCGAAGACCATCTTAGTGGACAAAATCCCATTCTAAATCGAGTTCACTCCTCGTTTCAGTCCTGTAACACTGAACCGGTTTAACATACCGTTCCATCCATGTCTATCTCATGAGATATAAAATCTTTACCCAATGCATTTGAGGGATATATAGGTCCCACCCATCTCATAATGAAATCATTTTTTCGTGTGCCACAAAATCATAAATCATACATCATAGCATAACCCATGTAATAAAATGGGATTCTTAAACATCATGCCATCATAACATAATCCATACAAGTTTGATATCATTTCATCATAAGAAAATTGAAACCATTTAAATCATAGATACATATTACTTGAATCATACACATGTGAAATAATGTCATCTTAGATGGAAAATAGTTTTGGAAAAACACTTGAAATGAATTCTTGAGGAAAATATCCTTTCTTCTTTAAAATCATTTTCTTTACAAAAAATGTCATTAATTTTTAAAAGAAAATTATTTTTCTTGAAAATAGTCATGAAATATTTTGGAGGAAGCTTCATGAAAATAAGGCTTTTTAAAATCGTAAAAATCTGTTCGTGTCGTATATGTTAAAAAAACATTCTTCTTGTACTTTTGTCGGAAAAGTTAAAAAAGTACCTCATAGGGTAAACAAAAGAATGGTTCCTTCCATACCATGGGGTAAAAGTCAAAATTTGTATAAAAGGACTTTAAACATACATGAATACACTTTTATAAAACATGGACATGGATGATAGCAATAACCCAAGTAAATACTTACGAATAAGTAATCTCGGATAAAAATGAGATTTGCACAATTATCACTTACCTTAGGTCTGATTTGCTTCGTAAGTGTCCGAACCTCTTGTATAATGATTTAAATAATGTCATTTACTTATTCCACAATCATAATCATTGTTATGATATCATAAATGGTTCACTTATGACATTATATTACCCGTTCTTTTGTAAATTCCATGATAAAGAGCGTTTTGGGCAAAATCGTTTCATTTGTCATTCGTGTTTTGACTTGTAATTATTAATATGATTACTTAGATCATGATTAATTAATTCTATAATAGACAACATTATTTATATATAATATATATTCATAATATACATATATATAATAGATCAGTAAATGGAAAGAAATACACCGTTCATGGAGACGGAAGGCCGTACGTACGCATGAATGTTGTTTTCGTTTCCTTATTGAGTTGAATGGAATTAACATGATGACATACATATATATAAACATAAATCCAGTAACATTATTATGTCATATATCTCATGATTACTTATTATATATATTTTATAATCATTCATGAATGGTTAACGTGGAGAATGAATCTCATCACGTCGTGGAGACGGTAGTCCGTACGTACGCACGAGCGATGATATCATTCTCAGGATTGTGGAATTGTATTGGAGTTTATGTATACTATTTCAAAATCAATATCACTTTAAAATAATCATATATAGTTATTATGTACTCCATTATACCCATCCAAGTAAGGTGGGGGTGGAAAATAGATTACACCGCGACGTGGAGACGGTATTCCGTACGTAGGCACGCGCGGTGATTTCGTTTCCCATAGGATGGATAGATGGTGAAATAGGGTTGTTTCATACTTATAATAACATATCATTATATAAGTGATATTGATGTTATTACTTCATAATGAAACAACCTAAGAAGAAGAAGTGGAATAAGAAATAATGTTGAAAGAATCGGTAACGGACATTACCTCTTCCTTGAACCGTCTCTTTGAGATCTTTTTTTAGGGAACTAAAATTGGACTTTGAGGAATACCAAAACCTCTTTTATGATTCTAGGGATGTGGAGAATATAATTTTTCAGGGTTTGTCCGATATGGAAGGCTCAATGTGTTGTGGGTTAGAGAGGAAGGAGGTGCCCTTTTATAAGGGAGGAGAGGGGCACCTTATGAATAACTAAAATTATTATTTTATTATAAAGCCAAATTCGGTTGTAAATAGCTCCAAATTAGTTTATTTAAAAGATAATGTGGGTATGGGTCTAAATCCTCTCATCCAATAGAATTTAGACATGTTTAGGTTCCTATTTAAACCTTATCATTTAGATTTAACATTAAGTTAGATAATTTTACTTTTACCATGTCTTTTTTTGTTCTTACACTATATGGTTAATAAACTTACTATAAGAAGCCAAACGAAACCAAAGTTGTTTATTATTAATATATATAACCTTATATAAGTCATTTGGCCGAACCTTATATTTTTAGGAATAAAATAACAATTAATAATATAATATTTGTTTTAAAAACTATTTTATGTCAATTTTGACACTATTAAGTAATTTATTTTTTTTTGAACTCATAACAGACTGATTAGTTCAAAAACAGTTAATTATATCAATACTAACATGTCATATTAACCTAGAAAATTAGTTGAATTCGTAAAAAGTCTCAAATTACATTTATTTTGGTATTTATAACATCAATTATGTCAATATTTCATTAATTAGATAATTACTGCATCATAATTGTTTCATAAATAAATTAAATTATTTAATGTCTAAAAATTACAAATAAAATACCATTATGTAGGAAATCCTTTTATCTTTCTAATGAATACTTATAGTCTAATTTATATTATGTATAACCCTATATTAAAAATTATATACTTATTAAACATTGATTTTAACTATTTTAACCCTTCTTTAAATAAATTAATAATAAATGTCCTAATCTAATCCAAGTGGGCCTAAATGGTCATATTTTATTCATGATTTTGTTTTTGGTCGAATGAAACTTATACAATAAAATTAGGACATGTGTTAGGGTAATAATAATATCATTTGTACCATTAATTACCCTATTTACTTTTAACCGTGGTAAAAAAAAGTACAAAGTTACCATTCACCAAAAAATATTTTCATCTCATTGAACCACATTTTAATTACTCACATCAACCGTGTCTCTCGGATTTTTGAAATTCCACTCACAGAAGCAGTTAAATTAGGTTTTTTGAAAAAATCTTTTTTGTTAACTACCACTTAGTGGTTTCACTATTCATCAAAAAATGAAAGTTTCCAGAAAAATACCAAAAATTAGGCCTAAGCTATATTTGATATTATGAACTGAAAAATGACGTCTATTTTACCAAATTGAAAACATATCAGTTGCATTAATTAATTTAAAAATTAATTCCCATTGTCAAAACAAATAACGTGTTCTTAAGAGATAATAACTATCAAAAGATTGACACTTGTTTATGTCTGGTTTAAATGTGAAATTACATCCAATTACCAACATTGTATAAAATTGTAAAAATATATTCTAAATATACTTTAAAACCCCTCAAATTAATAAATTATAACTATTAATTATTTCGATTAAAAGGGTTGTTTTTAATTAAAATTTAGTAATTTTCACTATTCATCAGAAAATGAAAGTTATCCGAAAAGTACCAAAATTTCACCCTAAGATAATTTCAATATTCCGAATCCAAAAATGAAGTCCATTTGGAAAAATAAAATTTACAAAATTTTAAAAAGTGGTTATTACTATTCATAATGGCTAGTTTTAATAATATTTTAATAGCATATTGTTGTTTAATGAAACTCGTTATTGCGTACTACAAACGCTATCGAGGATGGTCATGATTGAGTGTAATGCAAGGCAAGTCAAGGATGTGTGTTGTGCAAGCTCCATTTGGTGTAGCGTACAATACAAGACATTAATGAAATTAAAAATAATATTTTTCATAAAATCTCGGGGTGTTACATTCTACCCCCCTTAAAATGAATTTCGACCTCGAAATTCGTCAGGGTTATAAATGGTCGACTCCTCGAAAGTTTCTTTAATAGAAACCCACATCATAAAAAGGAATAACAAAACCAATCTTTAAAAACAAAAGTATGAAACGTAACGGTTACCCAAATAAACTAATCACTGGGTTTCCATATAGATGAAAATATGGATATGGAAGAGAAATCTAACCATCATGTTCTGATGGAGAGTGGTAGAGAACATGGCTATGGAAAATCCAGCAATCACAAATCCATAGATTTGTGATGATCTAAGGTAACATCTGATTCATCGGATATAAGGGCACTAGGACAACATTTTTGGTTTTCAAGATCATTTCCCTAAAGTTGATGTATTAAAAGAAATACTTACATGATTTTGGTACAATCTCACAGTTGTTCATTAATTGAACAATTTCCACTTCATCCCTTAATGAAATGAGGTTGAATTTGTTATTCGTGATGTGTTAGCAGATCATGTGATAGAATGATGGGTCATTCCATCTGTCTCAAACAAAAGGTTATAAAAGTTATCAAAAATACATAAGTCCATCTATAGTGAGATTAATCAAATTTGGTTCCTAAAATGGACTTATACTTCATATATCATACTGATTAATATAATAAAACTAGTTTCTAATTAACAGGGACTTCTTGTAGGCCAGTGGTAGGTGATAAAGGCCAGTCGCACTTCGGTTGTTGATTCGATTCCCACAGCCTTGTCCGACGCGATGGGTTGTCGCCCGTCCTGCATGTTGTCCTTTTTCTAAAACTACTTTACTATAACATCCCATAAATAATACAAAAAAAATGTTCTATCCTTAAACAATACTAACTTATGTCCAACAAAATCCATTCCAATCTTTAGGCTTAGATAAAATACTTCGATCCAAGCTCATAGTATAATGAAAATGATTACATGTAATGTCATCATCCAAGCATGTGAATACCATCATTTATCCCCCATATATCTTGTTGGTCACATTCCAATCATGTGAATACCTTAATCATGTATTCTCTTGAAAAATGAATACCCATTAAACCTTAGTGAAAACATGAATCTTGTCAAAATTTAACTCTTTCCACATACCAAAATCCATAAATTCTATATACTCAAACCATGATATAACCTTCTCCTTATATCATTCATGAGCTCATGAATACTATCAAACATTTAATTTTCTTCTTATCCCTTCATTATGTGCATATCATCTACATTCCAAAAATATCTGAATATCCTTTCATGGATACTGGTACCATTAATCATACACTTTCAAAACTCAAGGAAAGACAACAGTGTAACAATCCTTAGATGTCTCTTTATTCCATAGTACCATGAGATTACTTATACAACAGTACACATGATAAACATGTATTCATTCCACTATATTATTAAACCATTAACTGAGCTTCAACAATTCTTTCATCTCACAGATCATTTGTAGTCTCTTCATCATCATCAACATAAATACTACCCATACGACCATAATGATTCTCTTCAGGAGACTTTCCGTTAGGGAATTGGTTTGCATAATTCCCGTACATTCCACATTTAAAACATTTAACCATTGTTGATGTCGTAGTAATACCATTATCATCATCCATGGTGTTAACTGAACCTTTTCCTTTGCACTTACTGGCTTTGTGTCCTTATTTTTCACACCCAAAGCATCTTCCTGTTCCTTTGAAACATTCTCCTTGATGCCTCTTCCCACATGATTTACATAGGGGAAATTAAACTTTCTTTCCTCTATGATCATCATGAAACTCCATCCTTCTCTTATTAGCCAAGTTAGGAAACTTACCAATGTTTACTTTATTGATCATATTATTAGATTGCTGATTCGGCATAATAATGATATTTGGACTTCCAAATCCCATTTCATTTGGTTGCTCATGAATAATATCATTCCATTGTCCATCATATCCTCCATTATCGTGAATCATCTTTTTTCCAGCCATTTTTTAAAACCCAAAACGAATAGTGTGGGAGGAAAAAATCATAATAAAGGGAGAGTAAATTCAATAAATAACATATTTGGTTTAATATAATATCGTTATCATAGTTCTAGGACTATATCCTATATGTATACTTATCCTTAGTGACATCCCTAGACATACCTTAAAAATATCTCTAGGGATATCACTAACATTTTCGCATCCAAGTTTCCAAAGGTTGACTAAAATTTTCATCTAATACCAATTGTAGAGACCCAAAGCTTGACGTACATGGGCATTACATTACTTTAGCGGAATACTTAATATGTAACAAAAACAGTCACACAAGGACTGTAATAGTTTAGTGTCTTTGGAAACATGGAACGTAATCTTCTAATCGTGGTGAAAGATCTTCAACATCTCCCATAAATATCTTCCCTTTTTTTCTTACCTAAAACCTTTCATTATATCCTGGGGAAAAGAAAACATAAAAAGGGTGAGCTCAAATTCTCATTAAGCGTAAGCATGGACAAAATAAAACATACCATATACATTTGAACTTAAAAACATGAACATAATGTTTAAACATCAAAAGTATGAGAAATGACACAAAACATGGAAGTACGTAAGGCATAGATCATAAAGAAACATTAATAATGGTAAAATAGCATGGGAATAAAAAATGTAATTGTGGAATCCATTAAGCACATGTAATGATTTCCATAGTAGCCAAGGCATTGCTGCCAAGACCATCTTAGTGGACAAAGTCTTATTCTGAATCGAGTTCACTCCTCGTTTCAGTCCTGTAACACTTTACCGGTTTAACTTACCGTTCCATAAATGTCTATCTCATGAGATATAAAATCTTTACCCAATTCATTGGAGGGATATATAGGTCCCACCCACATCATAATGAAATAATTCTTTCATGTGCCACAAAATCAAAAATCATACATCATAGCATAACCAATGTAGTAAAATTGGATTCATAAACATCATGCCATCATAACATAATCCATAAAAGTTTGATATCATTTCATTATAAGAAAATTTAAACCATTTAAATCATAGATACATATTACCTGAAACATACACATATGAAATAATGTTATCTTAGATGGAAAATAGTTTTGGAAAAACACTTGAAATGAATTCTTGAGGAAAATATTTTTTCTTCTTTAAAATCATTTTCTTTTCACAAAATGTCATGCATTCTTAAAAGAAAAGGATTTTTCTTGAAAATAGTCATGAAATATTTTGGAGGAATCTTCATGAAAATAAGGCTTTATGAAATAGTAAAAATCTGTTCGTGCCGTATATGTTAAAAAACATTCTTCTAGTACTTTTGTCAGAAAAGTTAATAAAGTACCTCTTAGGGTAAGCAAAAGAATGATTCCTTCCATACCATGGGGTAAAAGTAACAATGGATATAAAAGGACTTTAAACATACATGAATACTCTTTTATAAAACATGGACATGGATGATAGAAATAAACCCAGTAAATACTTACGAATAAGTAATCTCGGATAAAAATGATATTTGCACAATTATCCCTTACCTTATGTCCGATTTTCTTCGTAAGTGTCTAAACCTCTTGTATAATGATTTAAATAATGTCATTCACATATTCCAGAATCATACTCATTTTTATGATATCATATATGGTTCACTTATGACTTTATATTACCCGTTCTTTTGTAAATTACATGTTAAAGAGCGTTTTTGGTAAAATCGTTTCATTTGTCATCCGTGTTTTGACTTGTAATTATTCATATGATTACTTAGATAATGATTAATTAATTCCAGAATATAAAACATGATTTATATATAATATATATTCAGAATATTCGTATATATAATAGATCAGTAAATGGACAGAAATTCACCGTTCATGGAGACGGTAGGCTGTACGTATGCATGAACGCTGTTTTCGTTTCCTTATTGAGTTGAATGGAATTAAGTAGATTACATACATATATATAAACATAAATATAGTATCATTATTATGTCATATATTTCATGATTACTTATTATATATACTTTATAATCATTCATGAATGGTAAACGTGGAGAATGAATCGCATCACGTAGTGGAGACGGTAGTCCGTACGTATGCACGAGTGATGATATCGTTCTCATGATCGTGGAATTGTATTGGTGTGTATGTATACTATTTCAGAATAAATATAACTTTAAAATAATCATATATAGTTATTATTTACACCATTATACCCATCCAAGTAAGGTGGGGGTGGAAAATAGATTACACCACGACGTGGAGACGGTATTCCGTACGTATGCACGTGCGGTGATTTCGTTTTCTATAGGATGGATAGATGGTAAAATAGGGTTGTTTCATACTTATAATAACATATCATTATATTAGTGATACTGATGTTATTACATCATAATGAAACAACATAAGAAAAAGATGTGGAAGAAGAAATAACGTTGAAAGAATCGGTAACGAACATTACCTCTTCTTTGAAGTGCCTCATTGAGATCTCCTTTTAGGGCACTAAAATTGGTCTTTGATGAAGACCAGAACCTTGTATTTTTAGGAATAAAATAACAATTAATAATACAATATTTGTTTTAAAAACTATTTTATGTCAATTTTGACACTATTTAGTAATTGATGTTTGTGAAACTCATAACAGACTGATTAGTTTGAAAACAGTTAATTATATCAATACTAACATGTCATAATAACCTATAAAATTACTGGAATTCATAAAAAGTCTCAAATTACATTTATTTTGGTATTTATAACATCAATTATGTGAATATTTCATTAATAAGATAATTACAGCATCAGTTTTGTGTCATAAATAAATTATATTATTTAATGTCTAAAAATTACAAATAAAATACTATTATGTATGATTTTTTTTTACTTTCTATTGAATATTTATAGTCGAATTTATCTTAAGTATAAAACTATATTAAAAATTTTATACTTATTAAACTTTGATTTAAACTATTTTAACCCTTTTTTAAATAAATTAATAATAAATGCCCTAATCTAATCCATGTGGGTCTAAATGGTCATATATTATTCCTAAGGTTGTTTTTGGTCGAATTACACTTATCCAATAGAATTAGGACATGTGTTAGGGTAATAATAATATCATTTTTACCCTTAATTATCCTATTTACTTTTAACCGTGGTAAAAAAAGTAAAATGTTACTACTCACAAAAAATTATTTTCATCTCATTGAACCACATTTTACTTACTAACATCAATCATGTCTCTTGGATTTCTGAAATTCCACTCACAGAAGCGGTAAAATTAATTTTTATGAAAAAATAATTTTTTTTAACTACCACATAGTGGTTTCACTATTCATCAAAAAATGAAAGTTTCCAGAAAAATACCAAAAATTAGGCCTAAGCTATATTTGATATTATGAACTAAAAAAATGAAGTCTATTTTACCAAATTCAAAACATATCAGTTGCATTACTTAATTTAAAAATTAATTCCTGTCATCAAAACAAATAGCGTGTTCTTAAGAGATAATAACTATCAAAAGATTGATAGTTGTTTATGTCTGGTTTAAATGTCTAATTACATCCAATGACCAAAATTGTATTAAATTGTAAATATATATTATAAATATACTTTAAAACCACTCAAATTAATAATTTATCACTATTAATTATTTCTATTAAAAAGGTTGTTTTTAATTAAAATTTAGTAATTTTCACTATTCATCAGAAAATGAAAGTTATCCGAAAAGTACCAAAATTTCACCCTAAGCTAATTTCGATATTCCGAATCCAAAAATGTAGTCCATTTTGAAAAATAAAAATTACAAAATTTCAAAAAGTTGTTATTTCAATTCATAACGGCTAGTTTTAATAATATTTTAATAGCATATTGTTGTTTAGTGAAACTCGTTATTGCGTACTACACACACTATCGAGGAAGGTCGTGATTGCGTGTAATGAAAGGCAAGTCAAGGATGTGAGTTGTGCAAGATCATTTTGGTGTAGCGTACAACACAAGACATTAATGAAATGAAACAAAAAATATTTTTCATAATATCTCGGGGTGTTACATAAACAATCTCGGATAAAAATTGAGATTGTGATATTTTCCCTTACCTTTGGTCTGATTTTATTCGTAAGTGTCTGAACCTCGTTTCCTCCTCTTTGAAGAGCCTCTTATGAACCACCTCTTAGGGAACTAAATATCGTCTTTGAAGAAGACCAGGACTTCTAGGATGTTTCTAGGGAGGCTTAGAAGAGAAATTGGCAGGGTTTGGCCGAGCTTAAAGGCTCAAAGTGGTGTGAGGAAGAGAGGGAGGATGTGACTTTTTATAAGGGAGGAGAGGGGAACCTTAGGAAAACATAAAATATTATTTTTTTATAAAGTCATATTCAGGTATTAATAGCTTAAAATTGATTTATTTCGATGCTAAGGTGGGTATGGGTCAAAATCCTCTTATCCAATAGAATTTAGACAAGTTTAGGTTTCTATTTTAACCTTATCATTAAGATTAATCATTAAGTTAAATAATTTTACTTTTACTATGTCTTCTTGTTTTCTTACAATATAAGGTTAATAAACTTACCATAACAAGACAAACTAGCCCAAAGTTGTTTTTTATTAATATATATAACCTTATATAAGTCATTTGGCCGGACCTTAGATTTTTTGGAATAAAATGAAAATTAATAATATAATATTTGTTTTAAAAACTATTTATGTCAATTTTGACACTATTTGGTAATTGATTTTTTTGAAAATCATAACAGAATTATTAGTTCGAAGAAATTTAATTAAATCAATACTAACATGTCATATTAACCTAAAAAATTAGTGTAATTCATAAAAAGTCTCAAATTACATTTATTTGGGTATTTATAACATCAATTATGTCAATATTGCATTAATAAGATAATTACTGCATCCTCATTATGTCATTAATAATCTAAATTATTTAATGTCTAAAAATTATAAATAAAATACCATTATGTATGAAATATTTTTATCTTTCCAATGAATATTTATAGTCGAATTTATATTTTGTATATCCATATATTAAAAATGTTTTAGTTATTAAACTTTGATTTTAACTATTTTAACTATTCTTTAAATAAAATAATATTAAATATCCTAATATAATCCAAGTGGGCCTAAATGGTCATATTTAATTCCTAAGGTATTTTTGGTCGAATTACACATATCCAATAGAATTAGGACATGTTTTAGGGTAATAATAATATTATTTTTACCCTTAATTACCCTATTTACTTTTAAACATGGTAAAAAAAGTAAAAAGTTTCTATTCAGAAAAACTTATTTTCATCTCATTGAACAAAATTTTAGTCCTTTATAATAACTGTGTCTCTCATATTTTAAAAATTCCACTCACAGAAGCGGTAAAATTATGTTTTATATGAATTTACAAATTCTCCTAGGAGGTGGGTAAAAGACGGTGAAAAGTTCAATAAAATTTTTATATATCTAAAATTAATATAAAATGACACCAATAACATACTTTGAAATTATATAAATATTATGTATCAATTTTTACCTAAAATAAATTTATATAAAGTAAATAATTATTTAAAAAAAAGTCGGTTTTTAAATAGTAACCCAGTGTTTTCACTATTCATCAAAAATTAAAAGTATTCCAAAAAATACCAAAATTTCACCCTAAGATAATTTTGATATTCCGAATCCAAAAATTAAGTCCATTTTGAAAGATAAAATTTATAAAATTTGAAAAAGTGGGTATTACTATTCATAATGGCTCGTTTTAATAATATTTTAATAGCATATCATTGTTTAGTGAAACTCGGTATTGCGTACGACACAAGGTTTCGAGAAAGGTCGCAATTGGGTGTAAAGTAATAAAATCTTGTATTGTGTGTAGTGAACTATTTATTTGATGATGTATATAACATAAAAACAAAATATTTGTCATAAAAATCTCCGGTGTTACAAAAATCGTGAACCGCCGCAGATCTCATTCCACAATGACGGACGTCGTCACCGCCTCGCCACCTGAGGCAAACAAAGGAATAAAAAATTATTGGCAATTCATATACATCATTAATAAGAAAATAAAAACATAAATAGTTAAGATCAAATTAATGACTCTCATCATTCCTTTTATAATAATTTGAATGAGACCCATGTGGTGCCTTATAATTTCATGAATCCATCAAATTTTGTCGTTTATTCTATGTTCATTCATCTATGATAATTTCCTAAAAAAATAGTATAATATAAAATGAAATAATATGAAAAGGATTTTTATAAATGTGGTGTGTGTGGTTTACGCTTATGTGTAACTTTTTGGTTCATATTATATATTGGTATTGAGACTTGAAAGAGAATGAAGGACCCACATGAAATATGAACCCGGTGAGAATATTTTTTATATATCACTATGATTATGATATAACGATAATTAGTAGTATAAATCATATGAAATATATCTATATGATGATATGTGGAGTACAATGATTTAGGTATAATTGTTTTATATACTTGGATGTTGGGGTTGGGCAAAAAAGATACGTCTTACATATCCTGAAAAATAGAAATTAAATACCACACAATTTTAATTAAATTATTTAAGGTCATGGTATTGTAATATTCAATAAATATTACTACAATTATATAACGTCATTTTCATGTAGTTTTACATGATATGAAAAAAACTTTTACATCAAAAAATTGTAAAAAATAATTGATTTAGTGGACCATATTCATGGGAAACTGATATATTCATGAGATTGTAGTAGATTCAAGTGATGTTATTATTTTGGGTCTCATAGATAATTGAAATTACATATTCATTGATCCCTACCTCATTTAATAGCCCAAATTTTTGATGAATCTATAATTGGAATTAAATGTGAGAATCATAAGCTAGATGTGATTTCATCGACCTCGTTATTATAGGGACCCTCATTATTAATGTAATAGATGATAATTGTTATATATATGTTCCTATAATTTTAAGTGTAAAACTATATAGAGGTTAATTATAAAGGAATAAATGATCAAAAGGGTGCATACTAATGTTCATGTATAGAATGGGAACATCAAATTGTTAAAGAGGTGTCCTCATTGAAATAGGATATTTAAAGACATTAACCATGGTGAACAAATATAAATATGTAATTTAAATTATATATAATTTTCTTTAAAAGATAGGGGGATGGAAATATTTTAATGAATAATTGTTTTGAATAATTTAATTTAATTATTAAGTGTCCATCCATAGGATATATGCTTCACACTAATCGACTATTGTTAGGTGGCTAACATATACATGATATAGACTAATTTTAATAATGATTTTTCTATACTATGTGAATGGATGAAGAATATCATTTATGGATACCATTTGGTGAATGGTTCTTCTCATGTTTTATTATAAAAAATGTGTTAAAAGGGTTTCTTCATAGAGAATCATCAAGAGATTGTTGATAGGAAACAATATCATCCTTGAATTCAATACGTATTAATATTAGAAATTAATTTAATTGTTATTTTTAAGTGTTGTTAAATTTGTGTCATTAGAAAAATTAATTTTTTATATAATGTATGTGTCCACATAGAAATATGACATTGTGGAGTGATGATACCTAAACTATAATGAAAAATATGAGCATAATGTTTGGGTGGTATCTTTCCACTATTTAGATTAGTCTTCCAATATGTCTTGATTACATCAATGGATCATTGTCTTCCTAAATGAATGAAAATTTCCACTATGGTTGTGAAAAATCATGAAGGGTCCATCTTAGTCCTACATGAATTTTATTTGGTCTCCATGGAAATAGGCACTTGAATACCATTTAAGATGTTGCACTATTAATTACCTATATCTGACAAGAAATTACACGCACACACACACAAACGAACTGCACATAATATTCCCCCATGAATGAAAATCATCAAATAAGGAAATTCATACATGGGAAATTATCAAATTAGTAATCCATAAATAATATTTTATCACCATGTTATTATTACTACACCAATTTCTTCCCCGACTATGTAAATGTTTTACCATTTGTTATTGAATATTAATTTATCAAATTTTCCTTGCATGTTTTATTTTTTTATTATAATTGTTGATTGGTTATTCATGGTTGTTATCAGTCAGTGTAAATATTATCCTGAATGAAACTATAAAAAATTATAAATAAGTCATTAAAAATTATAATAAACAATAATTTTAAATCCTATATAAGAATAATAAGTATAATAATGTGAATAAATAAAATGAAAAAGAGTAATTATTTAACAACATTGTAACAACTCAGGTCAAACATATTTGATGAAATATTATATAAATATAAATCATTTATGTAATAGATACATAGTTGAAAATAAAATCAATAATTATAAAAAAAATCTAATATTATTTTCAATGAACACCCAAACTGTTACTAAAAAACCCACTCCCATATCCATGTGGAGAAACAGTTTTTCAAATATCATAGCATTGTGTCATATAAACCTGCTATATAAACTTCTAATGCTAATTATCATTGATTCAAAAATTCCTAGTGAATGTAATATATTATATAATACAAAATATAATTTATATTAAATATGGTATAATGATATTATAGATAACATGTTCCTATAATCTAATCACATGACCACCAAATCTCCAATATTAATGTTAATGTCACAATATAAATATTCTCAATTTGTCTGTCATAAAAAATGCTAAAAATTTAATAATAAAATATCATAAATATCATGTTCAAAAATTAATAAAAGTAACATAAAAAATTCACATTTTCCAATATAATAAATCCCATTTTTAACATCATTTTTATGTCATAGATTTCGTCAGTTTTTTGACGATGACCTTGGGGAACATCCTTCTAGTACTCCAACACTATGTACAGACTTCTCCTTGTGAACATTGTATATAATTATTTTTTTCAAAAAATATCATCATCTATATCTTCTAAACCTAATTCACATTACCTGAAATCTCATTTTGTATAGTAAACTAAATTTGATATTTCAAATAACTTTTCATCATTGTAAAAGAAACTATTTTATGTTAACATTTATGTAGGATGCTAAAATAGTTTATGTATAAATTTATCAATTTAGGATCAATAAATTCGGGTGCGACATAGAACCCCTATAATCAATGCCACCAATATGAGACACTATAATGTATCAAATTAGAGTTTAATTTTAAAATCTCATTTAGGATAAAAAATATTTGTTTTTACAACAAGAGGAGGAAACATGGCATCACTATATTCCACTCTATGATATGAAATTTATCCTGACCATCCCACTATATAATTTAGATACCTATATCACATTAATTAATTTTTCCTCACGTAAGATTCATAAAGAAACTTTCCATGTATTTTAACATGACTTATTGATATGGTTAAGGATATAAGTTTTGTTGGAGTCGACATCAACATGATAAAGTTACCACAATTGTTCCACATAACAAGATAAATGGATCATATATTCTCTATATATATAATTCTTAAGGTACTAATCATATAAATAATTGGAATAAAATAAAATACATGTTGGGTGTACCATGTGATCTTAGCCTCTACCGATTTTATGATTTGAGTCACATTGGGATGATGATCATGCAACAAAGGAGGGACCACATCACTTTTCAAATTTCATGATCGTAGACCTATTTCATGATCAATATAGGGGATAAGGGTTACCACCCAAAGCATTGGGGTTTTTATTCATTCTTAATTACAATTAAATTGAGCCATTCCTGAAAAATATGAGAAACTATACATTTACTTAATTCCTATCCTTAGCAATCTCATTGGGTGGTAACTAAAACCTTTTTTGGGACATGGTAGACCACATGATGACTTATTTTAAAAAAATTTAACATTTTGGCTTTCCAAATATATATATATATATAGTGATATACATTCATAATCACCATTTAGTTTCAATAACCATTATTGGTTTCCATAACAATTATTTTCATCATTTTTTTTAAATTTTTAGGAATTTAATTTATTTGTGGTTTTCAATGGTGTTCACTAAAACTGACTAATGAGTAATTATTAACAACCCCATTTTATTTCAATAATACTAATATAATGTAAAAGATTAAATGAATATATATGACATAAAAAAATAAAATAGAAATTACCATAAAAACCTCAATATAGTTAATTAATAAAAAAATATAAATGAAAGAAAGTGATTAAATTATAGCCAATAAAAATTCAAAAATCATATACCCAGCAATTAAATTATTTTAATCAATACACAATAATTTCAAATTAATTTTACTACACACACACACACACACACACACACAAATATATATATATATATAAATTCAACACTTTATTAATATAATATGTATACCTGACATGATGATTGAGAAGCTATCTATGAAACACATAAAACCAGAAAGCTTTAGTCTCTTAAATTAAATCATGTTAAATAAAAATAAAAATATATACATTCAAATATAATTTTTTTAAATCTAATAATGTATTAATGTACATTTAAAACAAAAAATATAATATAATTTTAATCACTCGTATTGTATTTTGTTAAAATTGATCCACAACACAACCCCATGTTTTGTAGAATATTATGAGGCAAAATTCATGAGTTTTTATAATCATATATTGTTTTCTGATATGTATTTATTTCTAAAAAATATTTTTTTTTGTAGAAAACTCACAGAAATCATATATAATTTTAAAATGTATGTTTATTTCTTATTAATTAATTAAAAAAAATAATTCTGGTGTTGTTTGAGGATTGTAATTCATAACATGTTTTTATTTATATAATTATATTAATCATCCATGTAACAAATATGAAATATACAAAACACAATAATTAATGTAAATCAAAATTACATAAAAATTTATAGAACACATATTATCCAAAAATCATTTAGAAGTATTAAATGTCAAGCATTTAGTATAGAAATATATTTCAATAATAAATTCTTATCAATCTAATATACAACTATCCCGTATCACGATCAACTGTATCTAATTTTTTATCATCACATTTTTTTATCATAAACTGAAATTCACATCGGTATAAGAATAAAAAATAAAAAAATTTGAAATAGTGATGATACATAAACTATCTCTTTAGATGATTTCATCTCATATGGGAGAAGGAAGTATTATATGATATGAACCATCTAGAGAAAAGGAAACCAAAAAAGCATAAAAATATGATCATTTTTTAATTTAAGTTTTTAAAAACAATAATAACTATAATAAGATGATATTTTAAAATTAGAGAAATATTAATATATATTAACAAATTAAATTTTCATTTATATTTGATTTAATAATATTCTGATTAGAAACTAATTGATATAATATAATTTTTGTATAAAATATTAAGAAAATTAAATCAGAATATAGAGAATTAAAAATAACATAAAACATTATTATTTATATATAGTAACATTTTCATAGAAAAAACAAATAAAATGAGATTTTGTATTCCTTTTGAAAATAATTTTTTACAGTAGTGTATAAAAGAATAAAATTAATGAATCATATTACAATCCAAATTTATTTTTTATTCAATATTATGTCCATGATTTATCAATATAAGATTTTACATTTTTACATTAAGAAAACCCCATACAAATGTATGGATTTAGAGATTGGTCCCAAAATCTGATGGTCAAATTGAACCCTCCATCCATGAAACAAAACTACAATATTTGGTAAATGGTATAGGTACTTACCTCAAAAAATTGGATAGTAAGAAACAAAAATCTAAAAATTTCCCTCATATTATATATTATTTCTCCACATTGAGAACCCCATTGATTACCCTTTTAACAAATCTGTTTATCCTCAATGTATAACACCCCCTTTAACATTTTGTTGGAAAAAATGGATGAAAATGAAATGACAGTCATCATCCCCTATGTATCTTTTATCTACATGAATAACATCAAACCCTCTTTATTTAGTAATTTTATCTGATGGTAATCCCCCTTGATAACCTAATTGGATACAATTCTAGTATATGGTAAAACATTCAAATCATAATTATGTGTTCATGAAAAGTATAGAAATAATTAGTCAAAATATAATGAAACAATTGAAAAAATTATCTAGAATATAACACCATTAGATAGAACATAATTTATTATACAATAGTAAATATTATAAATAAAAAACATACCAACCAAATATTCTCAAACAAAAAAATAATGGAAGGTCCATTTTTAATTTTTGATTATTATATGACAGAAATTTTCTGGTAATAAAGCAATAATTTTTTTGTGCTTATTAATTTAAATATAATAATGTTTGGTTCAATTTATAAAATATTTTACCAACTACCTCAAGAAATTATTTCAATATCAAAAAAAAAAACAAGTAGTAAAAATAAAAATAGATATAAAAAACACACTAAACAAATATATTAATCTAGGGAAATTAATTAATGAGAATGAGGATATAATTTCAATGTTTATTTTATAAAAAAATTGAAAATTTATTATGATCCATTAATCCATGTTATAATACATTAAATGGGTAGGATTCCATGGTTGTTAGGATTTTATAATACTGGTTAGTAAAAATATGATCCTTAATCTTTTTACATTATTTCATACCCCAGAGAAAATTAAAAACCACATAATAAACGATAAAGACCAATTTGGTAGATAATTGAATACACAAATAATATAATTTAATAAATGGTATATAATTTCTTTAATAATTTAGATTATTACATGTAAATAGACATGAGATAAAATTGATAAAGAATTCAAAAAATTTCACTTTACAATTATGATATATATGTTCCAAAAATACTTCAATATTGTTCTATTTATTTATATATACTTGAATATATTTTAGATATAAACCCACATTAATAATTAGTAGAATATTTATTTTTCAAAAATAATAATGTTGAAGAAAATATAAACATGTTATTAGTGTGAAATATTATAACAAAATTATAATACGTGTTTTCAAATACTTCCATAATTTTTATCTATGATATAAAAAATGAAATGAAATTTGAACGTTCACAAAAAAATACAAAAGATAAATTAACAAAAAAAATATCCCTATAATTTTATGATTAATATGAAATATGGAATCTCAATACCATTAAAATTAAAAATATTAAATTATTTCCCCACTCTTCTTGACGAATTAAATAATCAATATAAAGAATATGTGAAAACATTCCACTATATTTTTATCAAATTAGTTATTTCAAGATTTGGTATTATCAATGCATGAAAAAGTATTTTAATATGAAATTATATCATTAAATATCATATATATTATTATAATAAATTATCATTTCTCTCAAATAAAATATTTCATTAATATGATGGAAAATAAAATGTTTGAAAAGAACTATTGAAATTACATCGTTAGAAAACCTCATGTAAAATATAATGTATAGAAGTAAAAAAACATTAAAATAATATATTTATGATAAAAAATGTGCTACATTATTTCTTCTATTGCATTTTAGTTTCACAAATTTTAAAATAATAATAAAAAATTCAATAAAAATTTTATTGATGAATGAAAAATAATTGTATAATTTTATTCATAAAAATCTTGTGAGTTTTGATAAATTAAATAATTTAATTATTACATTAAAACTATTAAAATCATAATTATTATAAGATATAAGATTACTATGTGTTTTTTGGATTTCTCTTAATGATATTATAAAAAAAATATTTAGAAAATATATATATCAAGAAAAAAATTGAACTAATCTAAGAAATAAATATTACACACTATATAATGACATTGTAATTATTCATAATGGAAAATATTTGAGGTGGGAGCGGGATAGATACCCTATGGTTAAATACATCTACCATTGGAAGAGGGTTTTGTGTTCTAATATAGTTATTATATTTTTCGATGTAGTAATAACACAATTGATCGATGAACCATTATGTAAATTTGTTTAAGATACTTATCTCTCTCCATCACCAATGACCTTTTAAACTCTTATTGGTATTTGGATCAAAATATGTAAGGTAAAATCCATAATAAGTTAATATAATATATAATATAAAATAAACAATAAATATGTTTAAAGACTACTAAAATATCAAGTAAATCCATGTTTAATACTAAAAAATTGGGAATGGCCACACATAAAAATTGTGAATTGATTTTATTCAATAAAATGAGTAATTTTGATAAATATTAACCTATATTAATAAACATAATGGAATATTAAATGTCATATATATCTATATATCCATAAATCCAATATTATAATCTATAAAACAAATAATTTTTATGATGTTATCTAGCCTTATTCAAATTTTCCATTTCATTGAAATGATAACTTATTATTTATTGAGATGTCATTTTTATGGTCCTATGATATAATATTTATATAGGATCCTATTTAATAATTTTCCCAGAAAATAATTCCCAATTATCTTGTATTCAAATCATCATTATGAAAAAACCATTGTGGTCAGTTGAGATTCTTCTTGAACAACATTTAGACCAAAAAGGGGAATAATATACAATAAATTTATTAAGAAAATTTATTTTCTAAAAGAAATAATCATGAAATATTATTAACCCCCACATAAAAAGAATAAATATTTGGGAATATATTTGTAGCTGAAATAGTTGGTTATGGAATTGGATTTTCATGAATATCCTTCAACTCATTTGGCTTCATGAACTAAAAATATCACCACTCAAAATTAGTAAATTTTTTAATTAGATTATGTAAAATAATTAATTTTACTAAAATTATCTATGAATTTACAAAAAACCCACTAATAGATTAATATGTAACCATTTTTTGATGAAAATAAAATTCCAACAATTCTATTTAATACTTCCAGTTAATATAATCTCATTTCCATCTACATAAAATTACAAAATGTACTATTTTTTACCACATTTAATTTATAAGATAAATAAAATTACATATATCATAATTTATAAATATATTCATGAATAAAAAAATTTGGTTAATAATATTTTCATTATATTGTACAACTATACATTAAAAAATTTGTATTTTGAGAAATCATAAGATATATTTAAAACTATAAATATTTAACTGATGGATATGAATAATCATAAATCATCATCAAAACAAGATGAATTATAAATAATTACATGATACCTTTTTTACAATACCATAAACCATTCTCTATCATTTTCATTTCAAAGAAAGGGAAGAAAAAAATGTATTCATCCATTACCTAATAAAAAAACTCACCAACCCATTTCCTTTATAAATTTGAATCAATTATAATGAAAAAATATAAAAAGATAACCCCAATAAAAAATATATCCAAAAGAACAACCTTGAAAAATAGGTAACAAATATATCATTGTAGAAATATACTAAATCTCTATATTAGATTAACAATTCTATTCAGATCTACAATAGAATTATAAAAAAAATACTATCTTAGAAAAAGTGTAATAAAAAAATGGGTTGTGTTGAATTTGATGGGGTTTAAAAAATATAAATAACTAATAAGAAACACCCAACTATGATATATATTATTTAATAAAATGACACCATTATTGATATTCTAGATTGGATTAACATAAAATTTTATTTTTTTACATATCACAACATTATTATAACTTATTCACATTGTCACCATTATAGATCAATATTAGTGACAACCGTTTGGATCTCGATATTTAATTTTTATATAATAATATGCATTGATATCCTTTTATTTTATCACAAGACCATAAAATAAATTTTTACTATGTAATAACATTAAATAAAACAAAAATTTCAGTCAATGTTGATGGGGAAATAATTTATAGGTTAATAGGTGGAAGGTTTAGTCAATAAATAAGGATAATATTGAGAAGGAACAGAAAATAGTAAAGGTTGTCTATATACATATCACATAAAGGGGATCCAATGATATAAAAATTATTTTTATGGGTGGAATTCTATAATTCTCATCGAATGTAGGGAAAAAGTAAATCATATAAATTTAGGGAAGGTTTTTGTGCGAAAGATAAGGATCGATTGGAAAAATTTAGAGCATTGATGGAATAATGGGAAGGTGAAATTTAATGTTGTAAAAGGGAATATTTACGAAACAGTTTTTTCACATAATCATGTAATATCAAAGGAAATATATTATCTCATGAATATAATACATCACATCAATTAGTATTGAAAACTATGATATTTTTTGATATATTCCTCTTCAATGAAATAAAATATCATTAATTGATTGATCTATATGAATCCCTGAGTTCAAATGGACCACTAAAAACTATAAAAATATTATTTTGATTTATTTTTATCCTCAATAAATTATTTATTTATTTATTTCTTCATGTCTAATTTAATGGATTTATCAAGAATGATTTATTTTTCCAGTGAATTGTGAAAAATAGTTATTTCCGTATTAAAATAATTTATTTCCATTAAATAATGTAATATAAATGTATAATTTTATTTTGGAATTTCCCTACCAAATAGATATATTATCCATTGTATTTACATGAGGATTATAATTTTATAGAATTTTTATATACGTCATTTTTAGGTTTAAAACATAAATTTCTTGAAAATTATTTTTCTTCAATTTTATGTGTGTATTAATATTCGAAAATTATAAAAATTTAAATTTATACAATGGACTCAATATTTGATATTTTAATATTAAAATTTATTAAATTGTTCCCTTTAGTTTTTGTAATTATGAATAGTTTCAGTGGTAAAATGTTTCCCCTCGATAAAGGGTGCATTGGGTTATTATGTGTAAAAACATGTATAAATGAATTAAAATTTTATCCAAATCATGAATTTATCTCATTGTATGAGATTAATTTGAACATATAAATCCTAAAATGTAATATGTTGAAATATTATTCCGTTTACCTATGATAATCACTTTTATATTTTTTTATGTTATGATAATTCCAAAAATCCACAGTTTTGACCATAATATTTCTAAAAATACTATATAAAGTTAAAACCATGATAAGTTCAGTTATAAATTATTAATTTGGAATATGAATTAACAAAAAAATTTAATGATAATTTTTGTTTAATATTTTGTGATGAAAACATTTCCTTCAATTCTTAAACGACACCAACATAGTTCTTGTCTAGGTAGTAGAAAAGTCAACTAAAGAACATAAAAAACCAAATGTAATTATTTATTAGATAACTTTATGTTCCCCAAGATTCTTTAGATTAATATAAAATATTAGGTATGTCTGAAATGATTATATAATAATACAATATTTTTATTGTGGTCTTTAATATCAAAATAATTGAATACTTTCAAAAATGACATTTAGGATACATTGAGAAGATGAAATTTCATTAAATTATTTTAAAATCAAAAATATATTTAAATAGGAAATTGGGGTTAAGATATTTCATATATTATTATCCTATTTTAATTTATTTTCTAATTTTCATGATATAAATGAAATTATTACCCATTATTTATTAAATTGTTTTTACTGTGATAATGATAAAAATGGTTAATGAAATGTTTAATAAAAGCAGATAATGTTTAAAATGTTATATAACCTTATTAAAAATTTATTCTATCATTATATTATGGAAATATTCTCCTTATCCTATAATAAGATTAATTTTTAAGTAATATAACATAAATATTTTTTTACTATATTTTATTATTTTCATAAAATACAAGTTTACCCTTCCTCCCACTTATAAAAGAACACCCCTTCTCTCTCTAGTATAGACCACCTTGACCCATCTTTCTCACCCAAAAACGTCCCAATTTCCTTTTTCACATCATCATTCATGAATTAGAGTTTATGTAATTATTAGAATATTATTTTAAGGGTACATAAAATAGGATATAAAGGAATTCTAATGATAAATAGTTAATCATCCTTACTGGCTATATCCAATTTAGTTTTCCTCTATTTCCTCTGATTCTATTATACACACAATTAAATAATAATGAAAGTGACCTAAATATACTATGTGGTTATTATAATAATGAATACATTTATTATATTTTATATTTGTATCATAATTACAATTCTTTAATTATGATATCAAATTTACATTTTTACATTCATATCCGTTGAATAATAATAATTTTGCTCATTCGTACGTGTGGACTACCACCTATATAATGTAATGTGCTTATGTCTTCAGTTATCAATTATATATATTAGAATTATGATATATTAAATCCACATATATGATATGATATAAAATGTTTATAGTTTAATTATTATATATCTTCATTTCATTTCATCTGTCGAAAAATGAAATCGTTGTTCATCTGCACATAGGGCCTACCTTCTCCTTGAACAATACGATTTATTTTTTAAAAAATAACATTTATATATAAATATAATTAATATATATATTATTTATATATTAATTATCCTTAAATATATTATATATTAATAATCAATGAACAAGTATTAGAACCACCAAATCAAAATTCCCACGAAAAAATATCCTGTTAACAACCGAAACATTGATGAAAATAAAATATAACTAAAAAATATGTTACTAGTTGTTATAATATATCATATATGATAAAAAATTTATTCACATATTTATTATATATAATTATTTTAAGTAAAAATTTATAATTCTTTAATATAAATTCACTTACAGGGAATATGAAACTTAATGGAAAAGAATTCATATTAATTTACAATCCACTGTTACATAATTGGTATAATAAACCAATTTATATTAATTTATTATTATAATTTAATTTTAATGTATTTATAATTATTATATATTTATATAATTTTTTTACAATGTTATTTTATATTTACCCTTTAGTGTGTTAAAATATAAAATTATCCAATGTGGTAATAATTTATTTTACAATCTAATTTTTTAGATCACTCTTTTTTCATTGAAGGAAACATATAATATCTAATTAATAAATATAATTTAATTTAATTTTCATCTATATAATAAATTATTTGACATGTTTTCTTATAAGGGTTTTCCTATAACATACTTGAATCTGGAAAAAAATTCAATGAAAATTCAATTTATTTAATTTTTTGATCAGCTATATTTTTATACTATGCACATATTATTCTAAATTGTTTTTGAAATATATTTTATTGTTTTCTATAAAATTAAATTTAATAATTATGCGGTATACTTTAATTTTTACATGATGTTCAAGGAATACTTCTATAGTTTTCTAAAAAGGTTACGTTTCGATTTTTTTTACAAATAGGCAAATAGAATTTTTTTAACATGTATGATGTTAATGGATTTTCATGATTTCATAAATATTTTTTTATATTATATTATTAGATTATTTTTCTATTTATTTAAAAATAAAAATATTTTAATAATAATCATCGTAATATTTCTATTCCATTTTCTTTTGTTTACTAAAAGTGATGAATTTTTCTCAAAACATGTATTTATAATAATGTGATGGTCATCTATTATCTATTATTTTATTTTGTGGTTATTGATTATATTTTAAAATATTTAGTTTCCTATGATTTCCTATAATTGAACATTATATTTATCATGGATATTAATATTCATTTTATCATGGATATTCTTATTCTTTAATCTATATAGCATTTATACATAGGTATATTTACTATGAATGATACTTGATTGACTATGGAAATATTGATATTATTTATTAATTACACAATACATGTATTTCTTTAATGGTAAGATGAAACCCTACAATAAATATCTGCAATCCATTATTAACAAAATATACAATGTATAAATGAGTATAAAAAAGAAACATTACATTGATACCTCTCAATAAGGGAAATGATATGAATAAGAATATGACCTAAACATAGTAGATCATTATCCTCCACACCATTATTGGTAAGAACGAATACCAGAGTGTTGTTCCCCTTTTAAACATGAGTTATTATATAACCAATTTATGAGAGAAAATCCATGAAATTGATCCACTAGTTTGTTTACTTATATAGGGTATGATCATAGCCTATTTTGATTTCTTGAACAACAATAGTATAATGAAATTATAGCAAAAAATTATTCTAAATACACTCTTATTCTTTGTCGGTAATAATGATAACACCAATAAGTTAGGCCTATAGAGATTAATATACTTCACAAGAAGTATTTATACATTCTAATTCATGTCCAAGATTATCCCATTAAATTGCCCTAGAACCCAATCGAACCAGATTACCTCTTGATGATCTATTAGTTATAATTTTGATCCATAATGTAAATGCTGACATCAAAATAATCTATTATGATAAAGGGAGGATTATAATTTATCATAATTTTAAAATTTCTAACAACAGAGAGATAATTGATTGAATTTTGATAATACACCCATTGAGATATTTTTTTTTTATCATAGGTATTAGATGATCCACATAAACATGTGGTTTGAGACCAGCATGATTATGTACCGACATATTCAAATCATTCAATATAATAGAAAACAAATTACATTATAGAATTCTAGAAGAGAATAAAAATCTATATATATTGAGGAATATTAAAACAACATATGATGAACTCTCGAATATTGGATATTCAAGTAAATTAAATATCAATGATGTCAAAAATATTTACCCCCATGGATAAAGTAGTAACAAAAATCATGTTAAATTGGTTAGTATAGTCCCTTTGTTGATGAAAAAGAGTGCATATTAAGAAAAGGTAAATATAATAATTCTACAAAAAAGTAATTCTCTTGTATCTTTTAATGAGATAACTACTATATAAAGGTAGATCTAGAGGGACCGATGATACTCTTGTTCAATTTATCATGCCAATGAATACCCCCTTCAATACCAATGGAATTTCGATAAAATAATTTATAAGTGATAATTCCACATTCATCACTCACCCACACTGAGAGTCACCCCACAAATAGAAGAATAAATATGAATTGTGTCTTTAATGTGACATGTGAAAGATTCTAAATCAATCGGTGTGAGGAAAAAATAGTCTCCAAATGGAAATTACATCCACCGTATGAATTATTCTATATATTAAAGAGATTTATTTACCTTATATGGTTGGGAAGATACTAAGCATTGAATATATAGATATATTAAATAAGTTTTTTGATGTCTTTATTGACAGGATTCCTATTCATCCCCCGAAATAAGGAATTGGAGTTTGAAATAGAACTCACAGTGGGTGCTGTAACAATTTTAATAACTCCATATATAATGAACCTAATTGAAATGTTGTAATTAAAGAAAAAACTATAAGAAAATCTAGAAAAAGGATTTATTAGTCATAGTGATTTTTTATGGGGAGAACTTGTTTTTTTATTATGAATATATATCATTAAAAATATATATTAATTGATTTTTGGGAACATAACAAAATCACTACTAAGAAAAAGGATCTTCTACCTTGTATCAGTGATCTATTTGACCAATTTAAGAGAGATAAATATATTTCCATGAAAAATATTTGATCTTGATTTTATCATGTAATGGTCTAGGTGGAGGATATAATGATACAAAAAATTCTATATGAGTGAAAGTCATTATATATTTATTTACATTTCATTTGTATTTTCCAATGATCTGGGTATCATTTGAGATTCTATTAATGAAGTTATTATAGAATACATTGATCATTTTATGGGAGTAATTATAGATTATATTATAATATATTTGAAGAGTAATGAAAAATGAGGAACATTTGATCAATTTTATGACGACACTGATGAAAGATATGCTCTATGAAAAATTTACCAAGTGTTAATTTTATATATGAGAAGTATCATTCTATGTTTATATATTATATAGTTAGGATATATCGGTGGATACTTAAAAGACAATGGCTATTGATAAATGTCCTAGATAATCCATGGAAAATGCGATCTATAGTTGTATTAGTCTATATGTATAATAATAATTATTTGGGAGATATTTCCCATCACTATTTAATTCAATTGCTATGTTGACCAAAATGGTAGCCAAGTTATTATATATAGATTAATATGAGGAGATTTCAAATAATCAATGAAATGGTCAGCTAAAATGTATATTCTGAAACTACCCTTCAGTGGATAAGGGTTTGTGAAATAGAGTACTGAATAAAATAAGGGATAGGGATTCATATAAATGTACAATAATATGGTGATAGGTTATGACTATCACTAATTTAAAATCCATTATCTAAATTACCTAGCTAATGATTTGTAACTAGAGGGGGTAATTTTCTTCCTTAAAGATATTCATGAAATATTTTTAATGTGAAAGTTGTGATATATATTGTTAAAAAAACATTGATTTTTGTATTTATAAAAAAATATTAATATTCACTAGATTGAAGGATTGAAGTTTGAATCATCATTATGAAAACTAAATATATTACCACCCTAGGAAATAGAACAAGGAGGATGATTGTTGAAGTCAGAAAGACCATAATTGTTTATAAATGGATATGATTGATAAATATCCAATATTAATGGATTTTCATAACTTTGATCTATAAATGTTGTAAAAAAATTGATAGATCATATATTTTTATATAAATGTTCAAACCTACAACCATGATGTTTTTTGGAAGGTACATAATAAATATGTGGAAATTCAAAAAAAACATAGGGAATGTTTAGTTTCCAACCATTATCATGATGATGTGATATCATTAGGAAACCAAGTGTCTGTCCCTTCAATAAAAGAATTGAATATAGATTTATAGAAGAGGTTGATCATTCATCCTTATCTATTTATTTTAGTATCAAAGTGGTTTCTAATTATATGAAATATTATTTTTAGTGGAATAAAATATAAAAGGATATTTAAGAGTATGTAACCCAATGACTCAGGTGTTAGTAGGATAATAATGAGGTACATAAGTATAATGAGATTTTAAAATCATTTTCCATATTTAAATGGTAATGAAAAAATATTACCATGGATTTAAGCATTAGATACCGCAAAACATCTATATATAACAAAAATATTTATGAAATAGTTGATCACTTTATTATATTGTCACATTTTATCACTATTAGATAATATTTATCTTTTGATCAACTTACACACTTGTACATTAAGAATGTTGTGAAATTGCATAGATTACTAATCACAATTTTATATCATTGGGATCCAAGGTAAACCTCAATGTTTCTAAGAATCATTGAGATGTATTTCAATATATATTTGGGTTTTTAATCATTTTATCATCCTCTGATATAAGGCTAATACTATCAGAACATCCAAACACTAGAGGACATGTTATGAAAATTTATATGGATTTGAATGGAGGATGGGATCAATAGAATAATTTGGTAAGATTGTTTGGCAACAGTTTATTTAACTCAATATTTTAAATCATTCCTTATAAATAAAAATGTTGTAGGAAGTGAAAAATAGAAATATGTTGTGATGGATTTGGTGAAACAATTCTCTTGTTACCTGATCAATAAATTAAATAGTAGATAATATTTGATCCATTTAACAACACAAAAATTGATATTAGTATTGATAAAAAAATTATGTTAAATATAATTGGTAATATATGATGTTTTATGTTATTGGTAATTTATTCCAATGAATATATCATTAGAATACAATTATGAAATTTGGAAAAAGGGAATACTTCTACTTATATATATTAGTTCCTTTGAAATTATTGATCTAATCAAGATGGTATATAACTGAATGATGATTCCAAAAATTATATCTCATGTTCATGATATTTTCAACGTATCTCAACTATGAATGTAAATACCTCATCTTTCACATGTTTTACACTCATATTTCATACTGTTGTGGCTAGATCTGTATTATTAGGAACTACAATTGAAGATTAAGGATTATAGAGACAAAGTGGTATGAAATAATTCCACTCACCTTGTTAATGATTTTTAGTGATATCATAAATTTTTTTAATCTACATGTGAACATGAAGATGAATTTAGGAATTATTATCTGAAGTATATTTAATTAGTTTGATGGACTCATGAGAAATAAATTATTTTAATGGGCATAGTATAACACCCTGAGATTTTGTGATATATTACTATTTAATTAAATATAATTTCTCTAATGTATTATTTACTCGAAACAATGTGTTTACAGGAACCAAAAAAATCTATTGTAATATTATAATGAGAAGTGTTTTTAATTTTTTATATAATTATTTCAGTAAAATCTTATGTTAAATATTTATGTATTTTCAATAAAAACATTTCATGAGTTTTGAAGAATACTATATTTAGAAAATATTTTATTATTTTTACATAAATAAATTAATTTAAATTATCATTATATTTTTTATTAGGTATTTATGTGATATAAGATCAATTATATTTACAGTTGGAACAATATTTTATATGATTTTGATATAAGAAATTTTTAGGTTAAAAATATTATTTTTATAAAACACATTTTCTCATCCCATTTGGGTGGTTTGTTATTTTTTGAAACTAAAAAGAATTTAATAAGAGAAATTGGATTTAAATTTATTAATTAGTAGGATCAAATTTAGTCAATAGGCCACTTTTCTTTTTATGTATTATGAATAATAATCATGGAAAAATTTACGACCTCTGTATAGGGTAAATCAAGTAATTATGGTTTAAAACAATATAACAAGGCATTAAAGACATATTCTACATTGAATATTTTTCATTTGATGAGATTAAATAAATAATATCTATTATATATATATAATTATTATTTAATTATTATTTAATAATGATATTATATTACTTTTTGTAATGAACATTCCAAATTGTCATCATCTAGAGTTTCATATATATAAATTTATTAAATAAGGATAATAAGGAAATATGTTTTCTTAAAAATTATTTTTTCAAATATTAATTATTTTTTATCATGATAAATTATTTATATTTTTTGTGATGTGTTAAATACATTAAATTGTAACAGAAAGTCGACATAGTACTTATGCAAGTAGTAGGGATATTAGTTAAATGATTTTAAAAAGTCCAAAAGTTGATTATTTTTGGAGAGCTACATTTTGTATTTTATTTTATATCCAAATATAACATATTTTTTATATTTTGAATTTATAAATTTTAATTTAATATTTTTATTTATTTCATTATCGGAAAATTAAAACAATAGTGTAAAAATGATATAAATTATTTTTTATAAATTATTTTTTGTTAAATTAAATAATAATAATAAACATGAAAAATGTATCTTGGGATAATATATGATTTAAAATAATCAGTAAATTTGTATTTATGTCCCATTTTTCACCATATAGGTAAAATTATATCCCTTCAATAATGATATAATTTTTACCACAATTAATTCTAATAATGGTAAACAAAGTAGTTAATAAAAAAATAGGTTCTAAAAATAAATATAATCTTATATAAAATAAGTGTTATGGTTTTATTTGGACCATAAACACAATATGTTTAAATCGTATAATTTTTTAACAACATATACCAGAATTTAACTATATTACAATATTTTATTTTGAAAAATTAAATGTGTTCTCATCTACTCACTTATAAAAAGAATCCCATTATCTATTTTCAAAAAAAAATCATTAATTAGTATCGACCAAATGAAATAAAATTATCATCTTTATGTCTATATAAATAAATAAGCTGTTTCACTCTCCTTTTAATTTCACTAAAATAGAACTTCAAAACAAATCATGACAAATTAAACTGAAAGAAAATTTATCATCCTTATCGAAAATTTAAAATTTATATCATATTATAGTCCCACTAAATATATTGTAATCATTCTAAAATAATAAAAACAACTTCATAAAAATAATAATATATCATTATGATCATCAGAAAACCAATTTACATCCTTTTTCTATAATACAATAAGAGAAAACATCTGATATGCATGCATGTGGCTTATTGTCACCATGTTGCGGTGTAATTCATTTTTCATCACCACATTATTTTATTGGTTTAATAATTTAGAAAATGATTATATACGATATATATGAAATAATTATGTTTCTTTATTTTTAATACCATATCTTTCTTTTTAAATTATAATCCATTAGATGATGAAAATATCACTCATGCGTACATATGTTCTACCACCTTTACGAAGTGTTGGGATTTGTTAATATTTTTATCGTCATGTGTGTTGTAATAAAGATATATTTTATTAATATTTATGATATATATTATTTAATAATTATTATACAATAGTAAATTATGAGTTATTTTTCATTCCTTATATATTTTTAAAAGAGAATTTAATGTTCGTGAGTATGTACGACCAACCATCTCATAGAATAATGAAATTAATTTTTCTATCTCAACCTATTTGGGATGATAATAAATATTTAAAAAATAAATATATATGATAAATTTATTATTATTAAAATTATATATGTTATGGGACCATAATCCACGTACATGCGTTGGAACTAGACAATATAAATTCACATGAACAATGAAATATTTAACACCTAAAACAATGATAGTAATAAAATATTGTCAAAACACATGTGATAATATGTTTTAAATGGATAATATATGAAATTATCTATATGAATATGATTATAGTATTTAATTATAATAAATATAAATTTATTATTCAAGTGGTTAAAATAAATTACAAGGAATGTGGATCTTGAGGTAATTTAATTAACCACAATTTCCACACCATTGTTATATCATCTATATCATGAACCTAATTATATTCATGTGGAGTATATACTTCCCTTTTCATTTGATTTTACGTAAATATATTTTTATTCCTAATTTTTAATTTTTCAATTTAAATAGAATATTTTAGGGGGTTGAAATTTTTATATTACTAAAATGGTATGAATTTATATTACAATCCCTATTTTGGTGATTGCTCATATTTTTAATTTAAGGAATTTTAAAATTTTCCATTAAAATTCCATCTTGTTTACTTATTCCTAATATATATATGGATTTGAAATTATTAATTCTTTATTTTACCCAATTGGGATCCTTAATAATGAGGATTAATTTTTTAATGTAATTTTGATATTATTTCTAACACCCCGACCCCAGTTACCCAGGGTCGGTGCATTATTACATAACATTAGTATGATTCCAAAAGGTAAAGTCTCGAAAGACCGATTAGTTTAGTAGTCTTGGAATCACTACATATATTCATATGTCTTACATTACATCATAAAGTGAAAAAAACTACCACAACATCTTGTCTTCATATCCCATCATACTATCTCTGCAGGTCGTTCATAAAATACATCTTCATATCCTAGGAAAAATAAAAAATTGAAAGCGGTGAGATCAGATGCTCAGTAAAGATAACAATATAATGAAAACATTCATAAGTAAGCATAAACATTTAAGGCAATGTATAACTAAAACAAAATCCTTTTAAACTTGAACTTCAGCATAATATGGAAAAAATATTATGAAGTAATTCCATTTACTTATTCACATGGATATTATACTAGTCAAATAATCACATGGAATAACAATAAACACTTTCCTAATGATGGAATGCATAATGCCAGACAATCATAACCACATAGTCAGGGCCTTGTGCCAAGACTACAAATATGAATTTTTTCAAAGCCTTGTGCCAAGATACTAGTTATTCTCATGCATCCTACTGATGCATCGAGGAGCTATTGCGGGCTCCACCCGTCACTTATTAAGTCCAATGCATTCCACATATAAACAGGTTTAAAAATAATATAAATATTCATATTAAAACAAGAATACGAAATGTTAACACATTATCCATAAACCATGAATGGTATAAAAATAACACATCCACAGTCAAACATATCACAAAACATTCAATACAATATCGATGTTTTGTATCATAATAAATCAACTTCATATAGGCTTAAAATCTATCAAAAGATGTTGAAATAGCTGAAATCTAAACTATTTCAGAGAAATATCTCCTTTTTCTGAAATCATTTAAACATCACATAATTATAAAATAAAACATTTACTTTGAAAATATTCTTATAAGCTTTTAAGGGATGCTTCGATGATTTTATAACGGTGGAATATATCTACACATGCAGTATAAGTTAAAAAAATACATTCTTACCTTAATTCTATCGAAAAGGTTAAAAAGGACATTGTTTGGAAAACGATAGAATGATTCCTTTATAATCATATTATAAAAAGTAAAACAATGGTATAAATAACTTTAACCCATAGTATATAAAATAATAAGAATTTTTTTAAATACATTTTTATGAAACATGGATGTGGATGATAGAGATGTCCCAATTGATACTTACATAAATACTATAAGGCCCCAGCCTTAAACCTTACTTAATCTTGAGTTATTACAGGATTACACATTGAGGATCTTTTCGGGTTTAGAGTTTTAGAGAATTAGATCATAAAACATGCATTACATTCCACATATAAACAAAGTGGTTACGTAAAGATAGTATTCTTCTTTCCCATCAATGGAAATATATTTAAAATAAAACATGGATTCTTTCTTGACACTTCCTTGACACTATCATCATATCATGTACCTTTCCCTTGACCTGTGAAAAACATTTCAAAAAACATGGGATTAGCATAAAAAGCTCAGTAAGGGATATAAAAATATGGAAAGGAAACATGGGTACTTATATACATAAGAATGAACTCATTCTTTACCCATAAAACATAAGCACTTTAACATACCTCATTAAATCATGAATAAATCATAGAAATCATAAGACATAAAGTTAACTTGAGGCATTCATAACATTCTTACATAGGGAGTAACCCTATTGGTTACATTTGGAATACCCATCACATTATATTCCTTAAATCTCTTCGGAGAAACCTTAAAATTTCACTCCATCACATTACCCAATGCATTGGAGAGCTGTATCGGGCTCACCCGCCCTTAGTTTATCACGGAACCACCCGTCTTCATAATAATGCCCAAGAACCTCAACATAATCGTATCACATAAAACATGCATAAAGGAAACATAAAATTTTCACCTTTCAATCACAAGATATCAATACAACATATTGATATAAAAACATTATGAAAACCATTTTCAATACCAAAATAAAATAAAAGTAAAATATGGTATTTATTTTTCTTTTAAAAGAAAAACTATGGCTTATAGGGGAAACTGAAACTCAAATAATGGTCACGGCGGCGGAGAAGTCGTTGTCGCCGCATACGTACGACAAAACATTCCCTTTTATTGTTTAGTAAAACGCATCATATAAAAAATATTCCTTTTGGATAAAATTAAAAGTCAAAGGGGTTTATACACCGTATAAAAGAAGGTTGTGTATAAAACAAAATATGCCTCAATGAATGGAGATTGAGACGAAGTCCCATACCTCAGGTCTGACTTGACTCGATCGTTCAGTAATGTCCTGAATAATAAACTTGAGTTAATTTATACTTGCTTAAGAACCTTTTTTAAGTTCACTATTCCTTTTATATCATTTATTTCCATGTCATGACCACTATGTAATTATTTAAGTTAAGAACGGTCGTTTTAACAATCATTGGTACTTGAGTCAAAAATAAACCCTTTATAATTACAAGTTTTTCGTGTATCCATTATATCCAGAATTATAATCATGATGTATATATATTATATATCCAGTATATACATGCATTTATAATATTACATAATCATTTAGAGGTAAGAAATGAAATGCACCATTCATGGAGACGGTAAGCCGTACGTATGCAAGAACGCTACTTTCATTTCTATTTCATATTTTATAGAATGGAATCACAATGATATAAAGTTATATTATAATTCCAGTATAATATCATATATAATATCATAGTTCCATCCTTTATACGTCCCACATATGGTATTTAACGAATCAAATCACTTTGAGGGGGCGGTAGTCCGCATTTCCTTAAATGAAGATATCGTGTTTACCCAAAATGGAAACCATAAAGGTATGCCCGAAATGAAAAATACAGAAGCTTAAGGAAAACATAAGAATATTATATATCATATATAAATATAGTGACATCTTAATGGCCACCTTTGAATGTGTTAAAAGAATGTTGAACAATCATCATTTCGGGAGGCCTAAATTCACCATCCACAGAAACAGTAAGTCCTTTAACCATTAGATGTAAGTGTGTGTAAGAGTAGCTCGAATACTTCTTATAAAAACATCCTAGTATATTAAAGATACTAGAGTTTTTAAAAAAGAAATGAATAAAAAGAGTTTAGGGGGTTGGAGAAGCAAAATAAAGAAAAAAGGGCTCAAGTGAAGACATTACCTTAAAATCGGGTAACTCTCTTTGGTTTGAGCTCAAAGGCTTCCTTGGGAAGAATTATGCCCAAAGTGAGGCTTCAAGGAGTAAGAGAGGGTAGTGGAGAGGCAAAATGGACAGGGGTTGGCCGAGCCAAAGGCTTTGGGAGTGTGTGTAAAGAGGTAGAGGTGGGGGCCTTTTATAAGAGGAGAGGAGGGGCACTCTTGGAAAGTAAAGAACTGATACGTTATTTGAAAATGATTTTCGGATTCAAAAGGTACCACATTGATATAATTTGAGGGTAGGGTTAAAAGGGTTCTAAATAGACCCATCCAATAGGATTTGGACATGTGTAGGTCATAGATTTTACATTATCATTTCATTTTATTTAAATCCTTTATTAATGAGGTAATCGCTGCATCATCATGATGTCATAAATAATTCAATTTATTTAAAGTCTAAAAATTATGAAAAAAATACTATGATGTAGGAAATATTTTTAGATTTCGAATGAATATTTATAGTCCAAAAAATCATTTATTTCGAAAAAAGTAAAAATATTTTACATAGGTGATACATTCTTTGTCACATTTAACATTCTTTAAAAATAAAAAGATAAAAAGTCACATTCTCACAAAAGTGATTCCATGGGGCCCCCATGTTTGGAACAAGGTATCCAATGGTCGGCCATGAGACAACAAGTAGCCTTAGGACACATGCTGTGGTATTTTTGTATTATTTTGATATCATTTTATTATCTTTAACTACATAATTAGTCATTAATCAAGATAATTAAAGATAATTACCATCATTACTATTCATAATGTCCAAAAATAAAAGAGTCTTAATTACATAATTTGGAAATTCTAATTCCAAATATGTAATCCATTTTACAAAATTCCAAACACATAAATTGCAATAATTGATTTAAAAATAATTCCTGTGGTCAAAACAAATAGTGGGTTTTTTGGAAACAATATCTATGAAAAGTTTGGCATTAGTTTGTGACCAATTATAAAGTGAAATTAATCCTAATGACCACCATTGGATTAAATGGTTAAAATATATTCAGATTACACATTAATGAGAATTAAAAAGATAATATAACCATATAATTAAATTAAATGAAAAAGCAGTTTTAATGTAAAATGTAGTATTTTTCACTATTCATTAAAAAAATGATCATTGTCAGAAAAATACCAAAAATTTATCCAATGTAAATTTCAATGTCCCAATCAAAATTAATATGTTTATTTTCACAAATATAGATTATAAAATTGTCAAAATATTGATTCAAAAAGGTTTTTCCATCAAAAGGCAGTAAAACAATCTTTTAAGAATATTAGTGTATTCCATGCATAAGATTGTATTTATTTTCATTTTACGCCTCTAAAACTCTATCTTAATCATTAATTGACATAGATAGAAATAACTATTATTCATTACTTACCTGGGATGTTACATCCTTCCCCCCTTTAGAAAATTGGGTCCCCACAATTTATTTACTTATCAAATAAATGGGGGTACTTATCCCTCATTGCATTTTCTGATTCCCATGTTGCCTCTTCCATCATGTGGTTTTTCCACAAAACCTTTACCTGATTAATCACCTTATTTCATAACACTTGATCCCTGTGGTCAAGAATCTGGACCGGTTGTTCCTCAAAAGATAGGATCTCTTCCAGCTAAACTACCTCTGGACTCAAAACATGAGATGGATCTGGCATAAACTTTCTCAACATCGAAACATGAAAAACATTATGTACCTGAGATAAACTCGGAAGTAAAGCCACCCGGAATGAAACTGATCCAACTCTCTCGAGAATTTCATGTGGTCCAATGAACCTTTGAATCACCTTTCCTTTCTTACCAAATTGCATCACACTTTTCCATGGTTATACTTTGAGAACAACATGATCACCTACCTCAAAAGAGAGATCCTTCCTCCTGTTGTCCGCATAACTCTTCTGCCTACTCTCAGCTGTTCTCATGTATTTCTGTATCAGCTGAACTTTTTCTGCCAACTCATCTACCAATTTTGGTCCCATCATCTTCCTTTCAACCACTTCATCCCAGAAAGCTGGAGTTCGACACCGCTTCCCATATAATGCCTCAAATGGTGCAATCTGTATACTAGAATGAAAAATGTTATTATATGAAAATTCAACCAAAGAAAGATGTTGGTCCCAACTTCCCTGATAATCCATCGAACAAGCTCGTAGCATATCCTCCAAGGTCTGAATTGTTCGTTCCGACTCCCTATCTGATTGAGGATAAAATGATGTACTAAAATTTAATTCAGTACCCAACGACTTCTGAAGGCCTTTCCAAAAGTTAGAAGTGAACCTGGGATCACGATCAGATACAATGGAGAGAGGAACTCCATGTAACCTGACTATCTCTTTATGATACAAACAGGAAATTTGATCTAGGGAAAAAGTATCTCGTATAGTAAGGAAATGAGCAGATTTAGTCAAGCGATCAACAATAACCCAGATTGCATTATTACCTCGAGATGTATTCGGTAATCCCATAACAAAGTCCATGGATATATACTCCAATTTCCACTATGGCACTGGTAAAGGCTGAAGCATCCCTTTCGGTAACTTTCACTCTGCATTAACCTTTTGACATGTCAAACACTTCACAGTAAAATCAGCAATATCTCTTTTCTTTCCATCCCACTAGTAATACTCCCACAGATCTATGTACATCTTAGTACTGCCAGGATGAACTGAAAACGGAGAACTATGAGCTTCACATAACAAATATCTCTTCAACTGTGAATCACAAGGCACACACAATCTCTTCCCAAATCTCAAAACACAATCACTATTAATATTGAATTCATGCAACTTACCTTTCTGAACCAGCTCTAGCTTTTTCTGCAACTCACTGTCTTTCTCTTGTACTTGCTTGATTCTATCTGATAGAGATGATCTCACTGATACCTGAAATAAAATAGAAGAACTTCCTGCACCAACAACTTCTATGCCAAAGTTCATCAAATCATTTACCAAAGGATCACGTTCCAAATGCAACATTGCTAATGAAGCATTACTTTTTCAACTCAAAGCATCAGCCACTTTATTTGATTTTCTCAGATAGTAATGAATTGTACAATCATAATCCTTGATTAATTCCAGACATCTCCTTTGTCTCATGTTTAACTATTTCTGAGTGAATATATACTTTAAACTTTTTTGATCAGTATATATTTCAAACTTTACTCCATACAAATGATTCCTCCAAAATTTTAAAGCGAAAACAACAGCAGCTAATTCCAAATCATGTGTAGGGTAATTTACCTCATGATTTTTCAACTGTCGTGAAGCATAAGCAATTACCTGATCATTTTTCATTAGGACACAATCAAGTCCTTTCAATGAAGAATCACTGTATATAACAAACTCACCATTCCTAGAAGGTAGTGCCAAAACTGGAGCATTCACCAATCTTCTATTCAATTCCTGAAAACAATCATCACATTCTTTTGTCCATATAAACTTAACTCCCTTCAGAGTTAGCTTAGTCATTGGACTAGATAACTGTGAAAAATTTCTAACAAACCTTCGGTAATAGCCTTCCAAATCAAGGAATCTACGAATCTCAGTTACATTTTTGGTTCTTGGCCAGTTTTCCACAACCTTTGTTTTTGCAGGATCAACAGTTATCCCATCTTTAGGAACAATGTAACCAAGTAAAGAAATTTGTTGCAACCAAAACTCAAACTTGCAGAATTTTCTATATAGTTTCTTTTCTTTTAAGGTTTGCAATATAAACCTTAAATTTCTTTCATGCTCCTCTTTACTTTTAGAAAAGACCAAAATATCATCAATGAAAACCACCACAAACTTAGCCAAGAACTCATGGAATATTCTATTCATTAAGTCCAGGAATATAGTAGGTGCATTGGTTAGCCCAAAAGGCATTACTAAAAATTCATAATGGCCATATCTTGTACGGAACGCGGTATTCGGAACATCTGTATCCTTTACCTTCAGCTGATGGTACCCTGATCTCAGGTCAATCTTTGAAAAATACTGAGCTCCCTGGAGCTCATCAAACAAATCATCGATATGAGGCAAAGGATTTTTGTTCTTAACAATGATGTTATTCTAGGCTCTATAATCAATGAAAAGTCTCATAGAACCATATTTCTTTTTAACAAATAAAACAGGAGCACCCCATGGTGATGTGCTAGGTCGAATGAAACCTTTCTCTAATAAATCTTGCAATTACTCCTTCAACTCTAAAAGTTCAATTTGAGCCATACGATAAGGGGGTTTAGAAATTAGCTTAGCATCAGGAACTAAGTCAACAGTAAACTCAACTTCCCGATCTGGTATTATTCTAGGAAACTCATCAGGAAAAACATCAGGATACTCATTTACCACTTGCACATCATTAAACTGAACAGTTCCTTTATTTTCAACGTTGTGTGCAAGGTAACATTCATTTCAATCTTTTACAAGTTTCTTGGCCTCTTGATAAGTTATCAACAGTAAGGGTTCATTCTTTTACACAAACTAAATGTATTTCTGAAAAGAAACTTCTTTAGCTCTATAGTCAATCTTATCATGGTAAATTGAGAGCCAATCCATACCTAGGATAATATCAAACACTACTAGTGGTAGATCAATAAGGTTTTCAAGTAGGTTTTTTCCTCAGATAAGGATATGAAGATTATTATAAATTAATTTTTCCTCAACATTTCCCCCAGTTGTTTTTACCAAAATTTTAGGAGTCATTTCTTGAGATGTTATTCCCATTTTACTAGAAAAGTTTTCATAGATGAAAGAATGTGTAGACCCTGAATCAAACAACACACTTGCATAATCTGAAAAAACAAACAAATTACCTGATACAACTTCATTTGATGGCCCGACATCTGCTGAAGTAGTTGCAAAGGATTTCACCACCCCTTTCTGCTTGTAGTCTACCTGCTTCCCATCACTCAAGCTCTTTGTCGGACACTCGTTTGTATAGTGACCCATCTCATTGCACTTAAAACATTTCACTAACTGTAAATCATATTTGGTCTTACCTTCACCTTTATCTTTTTCAGTTCAATCACGAGCCTTATGTCCCATCTTACCACATCAATAGCACTTTCCATAATTCAGAAGTCATTCCCCAGCATGCCTTTTACCACATTTATCACAAACTGGAAACTTAGATTTCTTACCATCTGACTTTTTTGAAGAATTCTTCCATTTCTCCAGCCACCTCGGTCTCTTCTTCTGTTGGTTGTTATAGAACAATTGATCATCATAAAATTCCATTTCCACCTTCTCAGCATATCGAACAAGCTTTTCATAACTTCTAAACTCAAGAGAAGGTAATGCCCTTCGATATTTTGGCTTTAATCTTGAGTAAAAATGATTGATTTTACTATCAAGGTCTCAGATAAAATTTGGAGCATACCTTGCCAATCGAGTGAAACTTTCTTCATAGGTAGACACTGCGTATTCCTCTTGCCTCAATTCCAAGAATTTATTTTCAATCCTAAGTTGAACAGCCTTAGGAAAATACTTCTCAAGAAACATATCTTTGAATTCATCCCAGTCAAGAGAATCAATCTCATCGACATCCCTGATATTTTTAACCATTGACCACCACTGATCTGCTTCACCCTCCAAGCGGTAAATAGCAAGACTAACCTTTTGATTGTCTAAACACCCCATGACATCGAAAATCTTCTCTAGTTCTTTAATCCACCTTTAAGCTAACACAGGGTCAGATGATCCTCTGAATGATGAGGGATGTTTCCTCATGAAATGTTCCACCACTGACATGTTCTTCTGCGGTTGATCTGGCTGATCTCGTGTATGGATACCACCACCATTTATCGCTTGATTCAATTGTGCCATTACTGCAACAAACAGTTCAGTTCCAATTCCGACCATCTCAGGATACTGATTCAGAAGGTTATTTCCTTCTGCATGCCTTCCTAGCACTGCTTCCCTATTTCCTCTGCGGAAAACCATTCTGAACAAACATGTCTCAGATGAAGCAACATGGTAATCTTCAAATACTATATCACTTCAATTTGACCAAAAAAAATATTTTCGGATAATCATTTAATAGAATTATAACTCCTAAAGTTATCTAAACTGACCTTTGATACCAACTATAAGGCCCCAGCCTTAAACCTTACTTAAGCTTGAGTTATTAAACTATTAGACATTGAGGTTCTTTTCGGGTTTAGAGTTTTAGATAATTAGATCATAAAACATGCATTACATTCCACATATAAACAAGGTGGTAACATAAAGATAGTATTCTTCTTTCCCATCAATGGAAGCATATTTAAAATAAAACATGGATTCTTTCTTGACACTTCCTTGACACTATCATCATATCATGTACCTTTCCCTTGACCTGTGAAAATCATTTCAAAAAACTTGGGATTAGCATAAAAAGCTCAGTAAGGGATATAAAAATATGGAAAGGATACATGGGTACGTATATACATAAGAATAAACTCATACTTTAACCATAAAACATAAGCACTTTAACATACCTCATCAAATCATGAATAAATCATAGAAATCATAATACATAAAGGTAACTTGAGGCATTCATAACATTCTTACGTAGGGAGTAACCCTCTTGGTTACGTTTGGAATACCCATCACAGTATATTCCCTAAATCTCTTTAGATAAACCTTAACGTTTCACTCCTTCATGTTACCCAATGCATTGGAGATCTGTATCGGGCTCACCCGCCCTTAGTTTATCACGGAACCACCCGTCTTCATAATAATGCCCATGAACCTCAACATAATTATATCACATAAAACATGTATAAAGGAAACATAACATTTTCACCTTTCAATCACAAGATATCAATACAACATATTGATATAAAAACATTATGAAAACCATTTTCAATACCAAAATAAAATAAAAGTAAAACATGGAATTTATTTTTCTTTTAAAAAAAAGTATGGCTTGTAGAGGAAGCCGAAACTCAAATAATGGTCACGGTGGCGGAGAAGTCTTTGTCGCCGCATACGTATTACAAAACATTCCCTTTTTTCATTTAGTAAAATTGTTCGTATAAAAAAGATTCCTTTTCGATAAACGTAAAAGTCAATGGGGTTTATACACCGTATAAAAGAAGGATGTGTATAAAACAAAATATGCCTCAATGAAAGGAGATTGAGACGAAGTCCCATACCTCGGGTCCAACTTGACTCGATCTTTCTTTAATGTCCTGAATAATAAACTTGAGTTAATTTATACTTTCTTAAGAACCTTCTTTATGTTCATTATTACTTTTATATCACTTATTTCCATGTCATGAACACTATGTAATTATTTAAGTTAAGAATGGTCGTTTTAACGATCATTGGTACTTGAGTCAAAAATAAACCCTTTATAATTACAAGCTGTTCATGTATCCATTATATCCCAAATTATAATCATGATGTATATATATCATATATATCCAGTATATACATGCATTTATAATATTAAATAATCATTTAGTGGTAAGAAATTAAATGCAGCGTTCATGGAGACGGTATGCCATACGTACGCATGAACACTACTTTCATTTATATTTTGTATTATATAGAATGGAATCATAATTATATAAAGGTATATTATAATTACAGTATAATATCATATATAATATCATTGTTCCATCCTTTATACGTCCCACACATGGTATTTAACGAATCAAATCACTTTGAGGGGGTGGTAGTCCGGATTTCCTTAAATGAAGATATCGCGTTTACCCTTAATGGAAACCATAAAGGTATGCCCAAAATGAAAAATACAGAAGCTTAAGGAAAACATAAACAAATTATATATCATATATAAATATAGTTACATCTTAATGGCCACCTTTTAAGGTGTTAAAATAATGTTGAACAATCATCGTTTCGGGAGGCATAAATTCACCATCCACGGAAATAGTATATCCTTTAACCATTAGATGTAAGTGTGTGTAAATTTAGCTTGAATAATTATTATAAAAACATCCTAGTATATTGAAGATACTTAAGTTGTTACAAGAGAAATTAATAAAAAGAGTTTATGGTGTTGGAGAAGCAAAATAAATAAAAAAGGACTCAAGTAAAGACATTACCTTAAAATCGGGTAACTCCCTTTGGTTTGAGCTCAAAGGATTCCTTGAGAAGACTTCTGCCCAAAGTGAGGCTTCAAGGAGTAATATAGGGAAGTGGAGAGACAAAATGGGCAGGGTTTGGCCGAGCCAAAGGCTTTGGGAGTGTGTGTAAAGAGGTAGAGGTGGGGGCCTTTTATAAGAGGAGAGGAGGGGCACTCTTGGAAAGTAAAGAAATGTTACTTTATTTGAAAATGATTTTCGGATTCAAATGGTCCCAGATTGATATAATTAGAGGGTAAGGTGATAAGGGTTTTAATTACACCCATACAATAGGTTTTGGACATGTGTAGGTCATTTATTTTACATTATCATTTCATTTTATTTAAATCCTTTATTAATGAGGTAATCGCTGCATCATCATGATGTCATAAATAATTTAATTTATTTAAAGTCTAAAAATTATGAAAAAATACAATGATGTAGGAAATTGTTTTAGCTTTCCAATTTATATTTATAGTCTAATAGGTCATTTATATAGACAAATGTAAAAATATTGTACTTAGGTGATACATTCTTTGTCACATTTAACATTCTTTAAAAATAAAAAGATAAAAAGTCACTTTCTCACAAAAGTTATTCCATGGGGCCCCCAAGTTTGGAACAAGGCATCCCATTGTCGGCCATGAGACATCCAGTATGCTTAGGACACATTTTGTGGTCTTTTTGTATTATTATGATATCATTTTATTATCTTTAACTACTTGATTACTCATTAATCAAGATAATTAAAGATAATTACCATCGTTACTATTCTTAATGTCCAAAAATAAAAGTGTATTAATTAAATAATTTGGACCTTATGATTCCAAATATGTAATCCATTTTACCAAATTCCAAACACATAAATTTCAATAATTTATTTAAAAATAATTCTCGTTGTCAAAACAAATAGCGGGTTTTTTGAAACAATATCTATGAAAAGTTTGGCATTAGTTTATGACCAATTCCAAAGTTAAATTAATCCTAATGACCACCGTTGGATCAAATGGTAAAAATATATTCAGATTACACTTTAATACCAATTAAAAAGATAATCTAACCATATAATTAAATTAAATGAAAAAGCAGTTTTAATGTAAAATGCAGTATTTTTCACTATTCATTAAAAAATGAACATTTTCAGAAAAATACCAAAAATTTATCGAATGTAAATTTCAATGTCCCAATAATAATGAATATGTTTATTTTGACAAATATAGATTATAAAATTGTCAAAAGTTTCATTCAAAAAGGGTTTGCCATCAAAAGGCAGTAAAACAATATTTTAAGAATATTAGTGTATTCCATGCATAAGATTGTAATTATTTTCATTTTAAGCCTCTAAAACACTATCTTAATAATTAATAGACATAGGTAAAAATATCTATTATTCATTACTTACCTGGGATGTTACAAATACAACCTCAGATAACAAAGAGATTGTGAAATTAACCCTTACCTTGTACTTTCTCCTTGGTCAAGGGTTGGTTAAACTCTAATATAATGGTGAAATAATTTTTTTTAAATTATACAGGAATCATACACATTAATATGATATCATATATGATCTTTTAACATTTCATTGTTAATAATATCTTAGTATTATCGTTGTTTCAGGTGTTAACTTACTCATTTTCTTTTATATGTTTTGTTATATAATCCATTTTTGTTATGAATAGGTTCAATCTTATTCATATTCAGAATGATATAAATTCATAAAATTTATTTTTAATCATAAAATGAGAATTATATTTGAATGGATACGATGGGGAATAAATCTCATCGCGTTCATGGAGATGGTAGTCCGTACGTACGCACGAGCAACAATATCATTCTTTTGATATTAAAATATTATATAATTGGATGTTATACCATATATACAGAATCATTATAATGTTTTATTTATTATTTACTTCAATTAAAAATCATCATCAAACCCATCCAAAAAACAACGTTTTGAATAACAATTACATCACGACGTGGAGACGGTAAGCCGTATGTACGCACGTATGGTGACATGTCATTCAAAAGATAGATAAAATACTTAATATGGTTGTAACATATTTAAAATAACATCACAGTATATAGAATATACTTGAGTTATTTTTTTATAACGAAAATAACAAAGAAAGAATAAGTTTAAGAAGAAAGGAACTTGAAAGAGGGTGGTGAAAACATTAACTCTTCTCCAGGTTCTTCCTTTTGATTTCATCAAAATGGCTCTTTAGGTTTGATTTATGATCAAACGAAGGCCTCTAGGTTGGATTTAAAGAGTTTTGGAGGATATTTGAGCAAGGTTTGGCCAACCCAAATGGCTTTTAAGGTATTAATTGTAGATAAGGGTGAGTTCCCTTTTATAAGAGGGGTGGGGGCACATTTGGAAAAGATAGAAATATTATTTTATAAAAAATTCATATTCGGTTTCTAATGTCTCCAAAGTTGATTATTTAAAGTTTAAGGTGGGGATAGGTCGTAATACACTCAACCAATAGGTTTTAGATAGGTTTGGGTCACTACATTAACTATATTGTTTTGATTTGACTCTTAGTTAAATAGTTTGACATTTACCGTGTCTCTTTGTATTTTTATATTATATTTTTAATAAAATTACTATAAAATTTCAAGATACCATCCAAGTGGTCCATAAATGATTCAAATATCATTATATAAGTCCTTTGTCCAAACATTATATTTTAAGGAATTGAATATCAATTAATAATATAATATTTTTTTTAAAAACTCCATTATGTCAATTTTGACACTATTTAATAATTTTTTTTAAAGTCTTATGAAATTTATTAATTCAGAACAAATTTATTTAAGAAATCATATCATGTCATATTAACCAATAAAATTTTATGACGTCATAAAAACTTTCAAATTATATTTATTTTATCATTTATAATACTAATTATTTGATTCTTTCATTAATAAAGAAAATATTGCATCATTATTGTGTCAAAAATAAATTTATTTATTCAATGTCTAAAAATTATAAATAAAATACAATTATATATTAAATAGTTTTAGCTTTCTTAATAATATCTACAGTCGAAAATATATCATATATAACCTTATGTAATAAATTTTTTGCAAAAAGATATATGCTTATGTCATTTTTGTATTTACTTCAACTTAATTAATATAATGTGTCATTATCACTTACAAGTGGATCCATGAGGTCCCAAAATCGACACAAAAATTCCCATGGTCAAGAAATGTATCAACCAATTTGGTTATGACATGTTTTAGGGTAATTTATTATTATTATAATATTATTTTTACCCTTATTTACCGGATTTACCCTTTTAACCATGGTAAAAAATATATTTACCGAAGTAATTATTCAAAATGTCTAAAAATAAAAGTTACCTATTTACAAATTTTTGACCTCATGATTCTAAATATGGAATCCATTTTTCTAAATTACAAACACATAAGTGTTAGAAATTAATTTAAAATTAATTGCCGTTGTTAAAACAAAAAAGCATGTTTTTAAAAGATAATAACTATCAAAATATTGGCACTTGCTTATGTCTAGTTTAAATGTGAAATTATGTCCAATGATGAAACTTGTATTAAATAGTAAAAATATAATCTAATTATACTCTAAAATCACTCAAATACATAATTTATCACTATTAATTATCTCTATTAAAAAGTTGTCTTTAATTAAAATTTAGTAATTTTCACTATACATCAAAATATGAAAGTTATCCAAAAAGTACCAAAACATCACCCTAAGCTAGTTTCAGTATTAAGAATCCAAAAATGGGGTCCATTTTTAAATATAAAATTGAAAAAATTTCAAAAAGTCGGTATTAAATTCATAATGGCCAGTTTGATTTGATGTGGTGTGTTAGAACTCGAAGTTGCGTACAACACACACTACTGTATTATTCAAAGCGAAGCATACCATGGAATATTGGGGTGTTACATTCTCCCCTCCTTCAAATAATTTTGTCCTCTAAATTTCTATAATACTACCGCATGAAAAGACTGGGGTGGTTCTTCATCATAAGTTCCCCAGGTTCCCATATTGCCTCTTCCATCTTATGGTTTCTCCATAGAACATTTACCGGACGAGTCGTCCGGTTTATCAGTACTTGTTCTCTCGTATCAAGAATATTGGCAGGATCTTCGCAATAAGATAGATCGGGTTCCAATTCTAATTCTTCATAGGTGAGTACATGCATTGGGGGAGGCATGTATTTTCTCAACAGTGATATGTGGAACACATCGTGAACATTGGAGAGACGTGGAGGCATTGCCAAACGGAAAGATACAGCCCCAATTCGATCTAGAATTTAGAATGGTCCGATGTACCTGTGACTCAATTCACCCTTCTCACCAAAATGTATAACACCCTTCCATGGAGATACCTTCAAGAAAACATGATCTCCTACCTGATATTCCAAATCCTTCCTTCGGTTGTCAGTATAGTTCTTCTGCCTAATTAGTGCTGCTTTGATTTCGTTTTGGATTACCATCACCTTTTCCATTATTTCCTCCACCAGTTCTGGGACACCAAGTTTTCTTTCACCAACATCATCCCAACGAGTTGGTGTGCGACATCTCTTTCCGTATAACGCTTCGAATGGTTCCATCTGAATACTTTAATGGAAGCTATTGTTATCGGAAAAGTCCACCAGATGTAAATATTTATCCCACACACCCTAAAAGTCAAGTGAGCATGATTTAAACATGTCTTCTAATGTTTGAATAGTAATTTCTGATTTTCCATCAGTTTGAGGGTGGTCGACAGTGCTTAAACAATGTTGAGTATCCAAGGCCTTCTGAAGACTCTTCCAGAATCATGATGTAAAACGAGGATCACGATCAGAAACAATTGATAGGGGTCCACCATGATGTCTCACCAATTAATTAATATATAGTTTTTCTAGACGTTCAAGTGGTAGATCTTCTCTTATAGCAAGAAAATGTGATGACTTTGTAAGACGATCAACAATGACCCATATTGCATCGTTCCTTCTAGGATTCTTTGGTAGTCCCATGAAAAAGTACATTGTGATATTATCCCATTTCCATACATGTATGAGAAGAGGTTGCATGACTCCTCCAGGCTATTTCCTTCCAGCGTTCACTAGTTGACAAACCATACATCTTGACACAAAATCAGAAATCTCCCTCTTCATGTTGTCCCACCAAAAATGTTCCTTCAAATATATATACATCTTGGTGCTCCTAGGGTGTATAGAGAAATTGTAACTATGAGAACCATCCAACAATTCTTTTTTTAGATCTGGTATATCAGGAACACAAAGTCTCTTCCCAAATTTCAAAATTCCATCTTCATATACGAAGTCAGCCAATCTCCCATCATTCACAGCTTTTATCTTCTTTTTAAACTCTTCATCATCAGTCTAAGAACTCTTTATCCTTTATAGTAAAGATGGTTTTGCAACCATTTGAAAAAATATTTATGTTTCACCTTCCATGGGGATTCCTATATCAATCTTTACTAGATCCATGTATATAGGATCCTTTTAAACTCTCATCTTGTTCAAAACTCCATGATCCTTTCTACTCAAAGCATCTTCCACCCTATTTTCCTTCCCCGAGTGGTAGTGTATCATGAAATAATAATCCTTGAGTAGTTCAAGCCATCGCCTTTGCCTCATTTTGAGTTATTTCTATGAGAAAATATACTTTAAACTCTTGTGATCAGTAGAAATCTCACATTTTTCACCGTATATATAATGTCACCATATCCTCAAAGCAATGATTATAGCAGCTAACTCAAGATCATGAGTTGGATAGTTTTTCTCATGAATTTTTAGCTGTCGTGATGAATAGGCAATAACTCTATCATTCTGCATAAGGACAAAACCAAGTCCTTTCCTCGGTGCATCATTATAAATAACGAACCCATCATTCCTTGATGGTAGAGTCAATATAGGAGCATTGAAAAATATTCTATTCAGTTCCTCAAAATATTCTTCACACTCTTTTGTCCAAACAAATTTAACCCCTTTACGTGTGAGCTTCGTTAATGGGTTAGCCAATCTGGAGAAATTTTGGAAGAAACACTGATAATAACCTGATAAACTAATAAAACTGTGTACCTCAGTTATACTCTTCGGTGCTGGTCATTCTTGGATTGCCTTGGTCTTAGAAGGATCAACAAAGATTCCATCTTTGGAGACAATATGGCCATAAAAAAAATCTCATGAAGCCAGAATTCACTCTTGCTAAACTTCCCATATAATTCATGTCTTCTTAGAGTCTTCAGGGTAATGTGCGAGTGATTTTCATGATCTTCGTATCTTTTGGATTATACCAACATATCATCAATAAATACCACCCCAAAATCATCAAGATATCCCTTTTAAACTCTATTAATTAGATCTAGAATACATAGGGTGCATTAGTCAATTCAAAAGGCATTACTGTAAACTCATAATGCTTATACCTAGTTTGAAATGTTGTCTTCGAAATGTCTTCCTTCTTCACAAACAACTGATGATATCCAGAACGAGGGTCAATATTAGAAAAGTATTGAGCTCCATGAAGTTGGTTAAATAAATCATCAATGCGAGTTAGGGGATATTTGTTCTTTATTGTTATAGCATTGATCTTCTTGTAGTCGATACATAACCTCATAGATCCATATTTCTCCTTAACAAAAAGGACATGGGCTGCCAATAGAGAAACAATAGGGGGAATAAATCCCTTATTACTCAATTCCTCTATTTTTTTCTTTAGTTCAACTAATTCAACAATGGTCGTTCTATAAGGGGACTTTGATATGGGTGTTGAACCAGGAATTAAATCAATGGAAAACTCAATTTCTCGTTCTGGAGGATGTTCAGGTAAATCTTCTGGAAACATATCAACATATTCTCTCACAATATGTATATCCTCTATTTGAATATTCCTTTCCTCACCCACATTTATTTCATTCTATTCCTCCCCAATAATTGTATTTAGTTGATCTACTAGTGGTGGATCTAGATAAGAATCAGTTGGTGACGATTATTCTCTAAATATAATGTGTTCTTCATCATTATCATCAAAAATTGTAACCTCCTTCTTCTTACAATAATTTTTCGCATCACGGTCCGAAATCCAATCCATACCGAGGATTATATCAAATTCAATCATGGGTATGATGATGAGATCAGAAGATAAATAAAATTCATGTTCTATAATTCGGAATAATTCAAAAAACATTCTTGCAAGGATACATCCCTTAGGTTTTTTTCTAACAACTTCCTTGTTAAATAAAATTACAAATATCTAATTTTCCTAGCAAACTGAGAAGATATAAACCAATGCGATGATCCAAAATCAAATAATGCAGTTTCTAAACTTGAGGAAACCATTAAATTACATGCCACCATGTCTTTTGAAGATTCTATCTCAGCAGTAGTGATAGAATATGCTTGTCCTTGATCCCTTGCCCTTTTCTGAGGTAATTTCCCAGGAGGCATAGGAAATTCATTTGCATAATGTCCTATCTCCCTTCAGTTGTAGCATTAAACATCGGTAGCTTCTTTCTTCACCTTGAAATCACGAGCTTGGTGGTTTTTTTCACCACACATGTAACAGACTCCCATTCTCGTTAAGAAAGTATAGGGGTGTTTCTTCCCACATTTACTACAGGATGGATATTCAAAATTTCCCTTCTTCCCCTTATTTCTATTTCTAGAGTGATCAGCAGATCTCTTATTCTCTTTCTTTTCTTTAAAGTCGTAAGACATAGAGAATTATTTTTGTGTCTTGATATCGCATGAGACGATATCTTCGTACAACGAGAAGGATTTTGAGATTAATGCTCAACGGAGAAACAATTTTAACCGATCAAAGAAATGATAAATCTTACTTCTTGGGTTATGTATATAATTAGAATCATACCTTGCTAACCTTGTAAAGTTATCCTCATACTTTACGACACTCTCATCATCCTTTTGTCTTAGACTCAGAAATTGTCTTTCCATATCAGCTCGATGGTCATGAGGAAAGTAATTTTCTAAGAAAACCTCTTTTAACTTTCTCCATTCTATATTTGATACTTCATCGTCTTCCTTTGTGTTTTGAATCAATGAAAAACATTGGTCAGCATCTCCGGTGAGGTAGTAAACAGCCATGATAACTTTTTCCCTTTCACTAATCCGAAAGTCATGGAATATTTTCTCTATAGAATTTATCCATTTCTCAGCTACTAAGTGATTTTTTAATCCTATGGAATATTGGTGGTTATTTCCTCATGAAGCGATCTAACATTGAACCTCCACGCTACGGATCTGGGTGCTCCATACGGGAAAGGTTATTATTCATAACCTGATTCAGTTTTCCCAGTATGGTGATTAGTTGATCAGCACCAATTTCATCACCCACCCCACTATAATTATCTTGAACAAGAGGGAATCCCTACATGGAGTGCGTGCATTGATACAGTTTCCATTTCTTCCACTAGGCGCCATTTTTAAACAATGGCATACACTAGATTAGATTATAAATCAAAATACATAATTCCAAACTTCTTAAACACTTAACATAAATTAAACAATTTATTGATATAATCCATAATCATAAAAAAAATTCTTTGAGGAAGTATTTACTCATAAACCCTTCATAATGGTTTTTAAGGAAAATGAGGATTATCCAAAGCATATCCCACAGGAGTGTCGTAACAATGAGTGTAGCAAGACCCATTGTCATGCACCAGTTCTCATTCGAGTCTATCTCAAAGAGGTGTTTTCAGTTTTTACCCATAGGTACATCTGTGCTAGAGCTGCCTCTACCTGCTCATATCCAAACATGGATTCATTGCTCAGGAAACTCATAAAATCTCTATAAAAAAAATCCAGGAAATTCTTCTACACTAATCCTCAAAGTCTATCTTACGGCTATGTTCTCTAATCAGAGTTTATCTAATTCTAGTTTCCATGGTTTGTACTAAACTTTCTGTGATGCCAAATGTAACGCCCTGACCCCAGTTACCCAGATTCAGTGCATTATTAGATAACATTGGCATGATCACAAAATTTAATGTCGCGAAAGACCATCTAGTTTAGTAGCCTTTGAATCGCTAGATATATTCATTAGTCTTACATTACATCATTAAGTTAAAAAAACTACAACAACATATTTTCATCATATCCCCTCATATTATCCCTGCAGGTCATTCATAAAATACTTCTTCACATCCTAGAAAAAATAAAACGCTGAAAGGGGTGAGCTCAGATGCTCATTAAGGATAACAATATAGCGGAAACATTTATAAATAAGCATAAACATTTAAGGCAATGTATAACTAAAACAAAAGCCTTTTAAACTTGAACTTAATCATAATATGGAAAAAATAAAATAAAGTAATTCCATTTACTTATTCACATTGATATTCTACTAGTCGAATAATCACATGCAATATCAATAACCACTTTTATAATGATGGAATACAAAATGCCAGACCATCATAACCACATAGTCAAGGCTTTGTGCCAAGACTACAAATATGATTTTGTCAAGGCCTTTTTCCAAGACACTAGTTTGTCTAATGAGACCTATCGATTCATCGAGGAGCTAAATCAGGCTCCACCCACCACTTATTAAGTCTAATGCATTGCTCATATGAAAAGGTTTAAACATAACATAAACATTCGTATTAAAAATAGCAGACAAAATGTCAACACTTTCTCCATAAACCATGAATGGTATAAAAAAACACATCCACAGTCCAATGTATCCCAAAAACATCAATACAATATAGATGTTTTGTATCATAATAAATCAACTTCAAAGAAGCTTAAAATTCATCAAAGGATGTTGACATAGATGAAATCAAAACTATTTGAGAAATATAACTTTTTTTAAATCATTTTAATGTCACATAATTATAAAATAAAAAATTTACTTTGGAAATATTATTATAAGCTTGTAAGGAAAGCTTTGAAAATTTTATAACGGCAGAAAATAGCTTCCCACATTGTATAAGTTAAAAAAGCCATGCTTACCTTAATTCTGTCGAAAAGGTTAAAAAGGACCATGTTTGGAAAACAACGGAAACATTCCTTTATAAAAATATTATAAAAATTCAAAGAAGGGTTTAAATTACTTTAACCCATAATATATAAAATAGTAAGAATGTTTTGAAATACATTTTTATGAAACATGGATGTGGATGATAAATATGTCCCAGTTGATACATACGTAAAAACAACCACGGATAATAAAGAGATTGTGAAATTAACCCTTACCTTGTACTTTTCCTTGGTCGAGGGTTGGTTAAACTCATTTATAATGGTGAAATAATTGTTATTAAATTATACAATAATCATATACTTTAATATGATATCATATATGATCTTTTAAAATTGATTTGTAAATAATATCTTAGTGTTATTGTTGTTTTGGGTGTTAACTTACTCGTTTTCTTTAATATATTTTGTTACATAAGAAATCTTTGTTATGGATAGGTTGTATTTTATTAATTCCTAGAATTATATCAAGTCCTTAAACATTATTTTTAATCATAAAATGATAATTATACTTGAATGGATATGATGGGGAATGAATCTCATCGCGTTCGTGGAGATGGTAGTTTGTACGTACGCACGAGCGACAATATCATTCTTTTGATATTAAAATATTATATAATAATTTGGTATATCATATATAAAGAATTATTATAATGTTATATTTATTATTTACTTAAATTAAAAATCATTATCATACCCATCAAAATAATAATGTTTTGAATAACAATTACACCACGACGTGGAGACGGTAAGTCGTACATACACACGTATTGTGACATATCATTCGAAGGATGGAGAGAATACTGAATATGGTTGTACAACATTTACAATAACATCATAGTATATATAATATACTGAAGTTATTATTTTATAATGGAAATTAAAAGAAAGAAGAAGTTGAAGAAGAAAGGAACTTGAAAGAGGGTGGTGAAAACATTACATCTTCTTCGGGTTCTTCATTTTGATTTGATCAAAAGGGATCCTTAGGTTTAATTTATGATCAAACTAAAGCCTCTAGGTTGGATTGAGTGATGTTGGGAGGATATTTGGGATGGGGTTGGCTGAGCCAAATTGATTTGAAGGTATTAATTATAGAGAAGGTGGGGATAGGTATAAAACCACTCAACCAATAGGTTTTAGATAGGTCTGGGTCTCTATATTAACTTTATCTTTTTTATTTAACTCTTAGTTAAATAGTTTGATATTTACCATGTATCTTTGTATTTTTATATTATATAGTTAATAAACATACTATAAACTTCCACGTGACCGCCCAAGTGGTCCTTTAATGATATAACTATCATTATATATATACTTTGGCCGAATCTTATATTTTTTAGAAATAGAATATCAATTTATAATATAATATTTTTTTAAAAAACTCTTTTAGGTCAATTTTGACATTATTTAATAATTGATATTTGTTAAAGTCTTAAAAAATTTATTGATTCAAAATAAATTAATTTAAGAAATAATAAAATGTCATATTAACAAATAACATTATCTTATGTCATCAATACATTCAAATTATATTTATTTTAACATTTATAATACTAATTATTTGATTCTTTCATTAATAAGTAAAATATTGCATCATTATTGTGTCATAAATAAATTTATTTATTCAATGTCTCAAAATTAGAAATAAAATATCACTATTTAGAATATATTTTTATCTTTCTAATAATTATATATAGTCGAAAATATAACATATATAACCCAATGTAAAAATTGTTTTTCTAAAAGATATATGCTTATGTCATTTTTGTATTTACTTTAATTTAATTAATATAAAGTGTCATTATCACTTACAAGAGGATCCATGGGGTCCCAAAATCGACCTAAAGATGCCCATGGTCAGACATGTATCAATACATAGGGTTATGACACGTTTTAGGTTAATTTATTATTATTATGATATTATTTTTTACCCTTATTTACATGATTTACCCTTCAACCATGGTAAATGAAATATTTACCGAAATAATTATTCAAAATTTCTAAAAATAAAAGTTACCTATTTACACAATTTGGATCTCCCGATTCTAAATATGGAATCCATTTCTCTTAATTAAAAACACTTAAGTGGAAGAAATTAATTTAAAATTAATTCCATTGTTAAAACAAAATGCGCGTTTTTAAGAGATAATAACTATCAAACGATTGTCACTTCCTTATGTCCAGTTTAAAAGTGAAGTTATGTCCAATGACTAACATTGGATCAAATGGTAAAAATATAATATAATTAAACTCTAAAATTACTCGAATTCATAATTTATCACTATTAATTATTTCGATTAAAATGTTGTTTTTAATTAAAATTTAGTAATTTTCACTATTCATCAAAATATGAAAGTTATCCGAAAAGTACAAAAACCTCACTCTAAGATAATTTCGATATTCATAATCCCAAAATTTAGTCCATTTTGAATGATAAAATTTATAAAATTTCAAATATTGGGTATTACTATTCATAACGATTAGTTTGATTGGTTGTGGTGTGTTAGAACTCGAAGTTGCGTACACCAAACGCTACTGTATTATTCAAAGTGAAGCATACCGTTGACGCTTCGGGTGTTACATTATTATTCTTTTAATTGATATATTTTTAATCTACGTCCTTATTTGAAAAAAAATTTATTACAGAACTCCACTTCATTTACTTCAACAATTTATGAATAAATTTTATGATATCCCATTATTTTTAAATTGTTTGAAATTAATATTCTTATAGTTCTATGAAAGGATAATTTTTTAAATAATTTAGAAAATATAAAATGTATTATTTTTTACATATGAAATGTTAATGGATTTTTCCACCATAATAACTATTTTTTCTAATTAATTTATTATGAAAGTTTAGAATTGTTTTATATAGAATTTTTAATTAATGATTATTTCAGTGATTAGATTATATTTTATTTCATAATAATAATGTTATGAGATTACACAAACCCTATTATTCTAATGAATTAATGGTAAAACTTTATCTCTTATTTTTTTTCATTTATTTTTTCTGGAATCATTCCCTTTATTGTGATCGTATTTAATGTGAAATAACATTTTTAAAAATATCTATACTATTATTATATGTTATATGTTTATTTAATAAATCATATACCATTTATACTTGTGTCGTTCAACCATGAATGTTTTTCTATTGATTAGAAACATATAGATATTTTCTATTTTTAATTACAGATATTTGGTTACAAAAGAAATATTATTTATGAATTAAATATATCATTAACCATTTTTGGATTTCATTGGGAATGTGGTCATGGGAGGGTATTAGTTATAAATTTTCTCATTATTCATCAATTGGTATCATGATACACACCAAAAAATTATGATTAATTTCTTTTAAAATAATTTTTATTTAATTAATAAATAATAATGCGTGCAAAAATAGGTTTAAACTTAAACGGGTTAGTAAGTCATTTCACTAATAATTTAAATATTTTTTTACAATATTTAAGAAATTTATCTCGGAAAGTAAAAATCATTTTTTAAATCAATATAATGAAATTATCTTAGTGATATTATTTTGTATTTTTTATTAATAGTTTCTTTTTTTGATAAATATTGGAAAATAGATAATTTTAATTGAAAACCAAATTTTCATTTCAATTATTTATGATGATGAATTATATATATAATTGGTTTAAATGTAATATTAATAAATTTATAGATACATTAATCGAATTTAGGTCATTAAGAAGTTTTTATATTAAATTTTGATATTAAAACATTACAATAATGTGATCTATTTTACATTAAAAACCAGTTTTCTCATCGCTTCTAAAGGATAAATTATAAATCATAATTTTTCCATATGAGAATAAAATTTGGAAAAAAATATTCTATATTTGTAATGAAAATAATTTATAATTTCTAATAACTGAAATTTTATTTTTGGTTAAAATAAATTTAGAAAACATTTAAATTTAATTACTATTGTTAAGGTAAAAATGAATTAACTAGGGGTTAAACAAAAAAATATGTGTTAAATTTAAATATAACTATATAAAAAAACTCTTTATATAAATTTTATTCTATTAAACCCAAATTGTTCAAAAATAGTGTATTTTATGAACCTTTTCCATATGCAAAACGTGGGACAACTCATTTTTTCTCAAAATTAAAATGTTTGTCATCTCCCCCCTAATAAAACCATATAAATTATAATCAATTATTTAAAAATTCAAACAACTTTGTTTTAGCCATGAAATTACCAAATCATATAAAAAATCCCATTACATAATCCTTGAATACATATTTTGATCATAAATTCATTCTTTTATGAATTTAGTGAAAAATTAAAGGGGAAACTTATGAGCTATTTAATGTTCTTCAACTTGAAAATTTAATGTAATTATATCTCACCCTAATTCTATTAAAAATGAACTATAATTATATAAATAAAATTATAATAATCTATGTAATTATATTTTTATGTCAATTAAAATACCTAAAACCTAATACATTTCCATCAAATCTGTACAACATCATTGTTTGTCTGTTTGGAGGACTACTGCCTCATGAACCAACATCATTAGTTTTTTCATTACCACCTATTAAGGATTATAATAATTATGGATATAATTTTTATATTAGATATTTTTAACATATTTATACCACTAGAGATATTATAACATATATAAAATTTTTACCTTCCATTCCGAAGGAGATACGTTAACATTTCACAACTATATGGTGGATTACTGCCTCACGAAGTGATATAATTAATCATTCACTAATGATTTATAAAAAAGCTGATAAAGATAAAAATAAATTATGATATATGATATAAATTAAATAATTATGAAATTAATGACATATCTATCATTCAAAAATGATATTGTATATCATTTTACATTCATCCCTCATTTAGAGATTATAACAGCATTTTTGTACGTGTGGAATACTTCTTTCATGGTGATATGTTACTCCCTTTTCATCACCAAGTCACATTACTGAATTATATAATAATATAATATGTTACTAATTATGTGATTAAAATTTTATAAATAAAAAATATTACTTTCCTACTATCCATATTGATTTGTTAGAAATGGAAATGTTACACTTGAATACATACGACCTAACATCTCCATGATTCAAATGAAATTCATATTATAGAAGCATCAATCATGAATTGATGTAAAAAAATAATTCCCCTATAATTATATTTATTATTTCTTTATTATGATTCTAAATATGATAAAACTATGACGTATTTTTAGGAACTAGATATTTAAAGAAAATATATGCATAAAAATAAGGTAATTAACAACCTAAACAATTAGAATATAGAATGATTATCAATGAATGATGATAAAATTTTATAAAATGATAATATATGATATTAAAATTATTAATATGGTTCTATTTTATGTAAATTAAATGTTTAAAACACCTTTATTTTCAGTTAAATAAAATATAACAATTAAATGTGTGATGCAAGTGATTTATTTTCAATTTATAATCTATTGAGACTTAGGCCTTCTAGTGCACCCATTAAATATAACGTAGAGTATATATAGGCCCTTTGATATGTAAAATAATGAATTATTCATTCGTAAGAGTAATTAATGTTTCAATTTGAATCATTTAATCAATGATTATTTGAAATAAAAATTACCAAACAATAATCTTTATTGGGCAAACTCACATTATTTTATTATTGAAAAAATTATCTTGAAACAATAACATAGTTGTGATAATTTTATGTTAGAAATTAAATTTATTTTAAATGCTTATGCTCTTTTATAAAGGTAATTTTTACTTTCTATAACATATACCATTTGGACTTATGGAGTTTTTCTGAAATTTATTACAATAACAAGGTAAATATTGATAAATATGTATCTTTTACTCAATATAAATATTTTAGGATAAGTAACATTTTATATGAATTAAATAAATTAATTGATATATGAGGAAGGTTTTGGAAATGAAATTGGTGATTTAGGGAGATGTTAATGTAATACCATCAATGCATCGGTAATATGACGAGATGAATCAGTTTTTGAAATAAAATCAATATTTACCAATTATGTTTTAAACTAACATGTGGATATATCATGATAGTAACAGTATCATGTGTCAGGGAAACAAGATGTAAAATATTAAATAATTTCCTTCATTTTATATTCAATTAGTACTATACGATATATTTTCATTGTTAAATTATTTATAGATAAATTTAATTATTAGTTATTGATTAAATTGAATGGGTTTTTAGTTATATTTCTTGGCATATTGATTATACCTTATCTTCTTTTATCGTAATTTCATTTAAATGTTATGTGTGTTCATTTATTTATCATTCCAAATTTATTATTCTTATTAATTAAAGATTTATTCCAATATATATATATGTCTTAATAATAATTTTAGATCACCATTATTTTGTTTCCATTCACCAAGATAAATTATGGGAAAGAGTTTCAAATATACTTATATATTAATTTTATATTGATTTATTTTCATTAACCAATGTAAAATGGGATTCATGTATGTATCTAGTTTTCTAAAACCAATTAACTGATATGTCCTTCAAAATTTAGCCAATTTTTTTTATTCAATTAAAATAAATTGAGTAATTGAACTTGGAGAACTATAAACAGGGTCACTAGTGTAGGTATAAAAATAATTTTAGTAGAAAACATAGAATCTAGATTAGTAAAAAATATATTATAGAAAAAATATAAAATAAACTTTGAGGATAGATATAGAATAATATAATTATGTTTTGTTATCATAGATATTATATGGGTATTTCTTATAAATATATCTATTTTAGGATACTATGAGTGGATGTGGTTATGAATATGTGATACCTGTGGGTAATGACTCTAAAAAAGGCACGTCAAGCTTGAATCCAGTGTAACATGGTTCCTCAAAAACCAACTTTACTATGAACCTTGTATGATGTTCTCTACGGATACAATTAAAATTATTTTTGTTTTTGTTACAAAACATATTGATGGATTTTAAATTTGATTTATCCCCAAAAAAACCATTTGTATTGTTACATCATTAGCATATGATAAGTATTTCAATAGTTTTGGGATTATATATCTTGATTTAAAATTGATAATTTTTATATCATTTTAAGTATACTCTACTATTAAAAAATGTATCCTATATGAAAAAATGGTATCATTAGTCAAAAATACTGTAGATATTACACTATTAAAGATACCAATATTACTTCTATCGGATCTGATAAAGCTATGTATATATTATGGCAGATTAATTAGGGTATAGAAAACAAATTTTCATGGATTAAAAAACATGTAATAAAGTGATATAATCAAATAATTGAAAATTTTAGGAAACAAATTATCCCTACATTTAGTGGTTCTACATATCTAATGGAGTATGAGAAATTTATTTTGTTTTTAGATAAGAAATTAATGGCATTGAGATGTAGTGAAATGGAAAAGGTTACACTTGTAGATATTTTTTCAATGTAAATTCTAATCAATAGTGATCATTTATCTAAAATAAAATGGGGGAAGTGGAAATAGAAATCAATGAATAAAAAATATTTAATGAATTATTTTTGGACAAATATTTCCTTCCCGTGCAACAAGATGATATAAAGTGAATTTCATATGCTTAAAGAAATATAAAAAAAATTTGTGTATATGAACGTCCACTTAAAAGGTAATATAGCCATGATATATATTACTCACACAACATGGATAGAAGTATTTACCATTTCAATGAAGGGATTAATAGAAGTATCTAAAGGGACCAAGGACCACACAATTTTCCTTTATACAATGAAACAATTCTCTGTTCTATCAATAAAAAGCAATGAATGATTTCATTTTTATTTCTTAAAACGGAAGCCATTTAAGAATAGTATGGAAGAGAAAATAAAGGATAAAGAGATAATGTCAAAAAAGAGAATGTCCTACATGTGATAACAATGGAAAATTTACCAAGGTAAATGCGTTAAATGATATAGAGTTTTTTATATCTATAGGGAAAAGGACTACCAACATCGTGATTCTAATGGAATGAGAAAAATATATTATGATAAATTACTCTATAAAATGGATAAATGGAACAATAAAAATTAATATACCATGAATAAATGGACTATACCTTAGGAGAAGCTATGATAGAATGGTAAATATTATGTTTTTTATACAAAATAATTATAATTATTAATATTCTTGTGTATTTAGATCCATAAAATATGATATAGAATTATTTTACATATTATATTCTCATCATAATAATTACTAAAAATATAATTATTCAATATTAGACTTATTTAATTAATAATTTTAGAGAATGTAATGAGTGGTTTTAATAAAATTGTTTCAGAAACTATTTGAACCTTTTTGAAAACTCATTTTTGAGGGAACAATAATGCTTAATATATACTTAATTCGAAGATAATATTGTTGGTATAATAGTATGATTGATATAGATAATGTAAATTGGTTAATAATAACTACCTAGAAAATGATTAATGATGATATTATTTTGGAAATCTAGAGGCCATATTTCTAAATTAATAGATAATAACATTTTTTAAGGGACATAAGGTTAAATTTTTATGAGTGTTTAGAGGTTACATTATTTCCTCACCATTTGAAAATCTATGTATATCAGATAAATTTTGCAAAAAATGTTTTCATAATAGTAACTAATGATTGATGTAATATGTTAAAAGATAATTTTTTTATTTCAAGAATTAATAGAAAATATTTTTTAAGAAAGGGATAAATTGTAAATTGATCATGGCACAACCAAAGGATGATATTGTTCATATGGAATTGAGTAAAATAAAATAAGTATATATTCTTATAAAATTAATTCAAAAATAGGAATAGGATATTGAAACAAAAAATTTAACTAATTAACATAATTTTTTATGATATCAATGATCCTTTCAGGCCTATTTGTTTTATGGTTTTTAGGTTTGTAACCTTCTTTGGATCAACCCTTTTTGTGTGATCAATGGTATCTATCACTATCTATTAATCCTTGGCTATTATTATTCTCTTCTATAAACATTTTTAAATTACACAGATATTATTTACTAATTGGGATCCTAGTTTTGACATTATTAATGATGACTTTCAGACTTCCATTTCATTCTTATTAGTAATATGATTTAGTAACACATTCATGATGTGGGTTTTTCCACAATGGAATTTTAAAATTTATATTTTTTTATTATAACTATCATGTTTAAATTTAAATGATGATTTATTTTTATATTGGGGATAACTTAACACTCCATTATATTACAATATATTTCTCTTAAATAAATATAGTTTTGTCCATAGCTATCCATGATGGAAACCGTAGGTTTAAACAAAACATTGTTCAGTCAAGGTTTATACACATAATATAAATTTACTTTTAACACATTAATAAAATTTAACATGTAAAGTTAATTTTTTTCATCAGAAAACAAATCTTATTTGAGACTTAATTTTTTTTATTTTTTTTAAAAATTTATTTTTTGGATGAATAATGAATAATATAAACTTTTAATTGAAAAATATATTTTTGATTCAATTATATGTAATGTTATATTATATTTTGAATTGTTTTAAAATAATATTAGTTAAATAATACCTAAATCAATTCAAATTAGTTCATTTTTATCATTTCTTTGTTAAATTTGGATTGAAAATCATTTCAAACATTTGAAAAATTTCACTTTAAAAACCCAGTTTCTCATCATATTTGTGGGATTAAATTTAAATCCATATTTTCCCATTTGGATAATTTAATTGGGTTAAATAAATTAAATATTAATAATTATAATTATTTATAATTTATAATAAGTTTAATTTTATTTTTTACACAATTTATTACTAAAAATAGTATAAATGAATTAATAATGTATTGGTAAAAATCCATTTATTTGGGGTTATACTGATAAGATAATGTTAAAATTGTGCTATATAATTTTCCTAAAACAATATAATGTATATATTTTGATTATTAAAACACTAATTTTTATAATTGTATATTTTATACTATTTTCTAAAATGAATAAATGTGGGGTCACTCAATTATTTTCCAAAATTGGAACTGTGTCCTCTCACCAACTTATAAAATGCTAGTATCACTCCACTCTTCATCACACACTCTAACCACATTAGTTCCAAAAATACCTAGAAAAAATGACTTCCCAAATTTTATATATTCATCTTATAAATCTTATTTTTTTTATAAACCGATCATTTCAGGGTTTTAGTGAAATCTTAATGTGGAAACCCAAAGGAGAGGTAACATTCTTCAACAAGCATCTTTATTTTATTTTCATCTACACATTATTCAATTCCTATTATACTGTGATTTTATAATAACCATATAATATTATGTATACTATGTTTTTTTATGTTATGGATATTATCTACAAAAATGCACACTTTTCTTTTATGGATTATGAAATTATCATTAGGTTGTATTGCGGACTAAAGCATCACGAATTGATATCGTTCATTTTTCCATTACCACAGATCAATGTTGGCCATTTAGATGGATATAAAATTTATATATGATATATATTACCTATTTATACATATTTTTTCACTATATCGTATATATACATTTTACTTTCCATTTCAAAGGATATACGATAATATCGCTCAGGTCTATATCAGAAAAACGCGTCGCGAAGCGATGTGATTTTCCTCCTACTAAGGCTACACATGGAACGTGATAGTGAGATATTTTATTATTATATATGACATAAATAAAATAATTTTGGTATTAATGACATATTTATCAATATTAAATCAAGGTATATTTCACTTTATTTGATTCCCTTGTACTCATGTAATCATGATAACATCATTTGGGTACATGTGGACTACCACCTTCACAAAGTGATGTCCCTGTATTTTCATCACCAAACCACATAGATGAAATTTAAAAGTATATAATATGGTATTAATTATATTATTGTAATTATTTAAATTTAATATAATACATACCACTTTTCCATAATGATCAATGAAATATGGAAACGTTATGCTTGCCTACATACGACCTAACCTCTCCTATATCATAACGTACTTCATTTTTCTAAACCACTATTAAATATTAGTTATAAAATTATAACAATGATTATAAATATTATAATTATATCACAATTATTATTATTTATATTATTAATAAATATAATATTTAAATAATATTTATATTTAATAAAAAAAACTTGTGTATGAAAACATAGAAATTAACTTCAGAAACTACTATCATAATGAATCATTATAAAAAAGGGATGATAAAATGTTATCAATGGATCATATATTATATTACAAATTAAAATTATATTCTCTTATAATATTATTAAAATTTTAAACTCATTATAAAGGAGGATCAATCACATTTGAAAAAAAAATGAAATGTTAGATAAGGGATTTCATCACAATTTACATTACATTGAGTCTTATTTGTAGTATATAATGACAATTTAACATGAAATAGAATTTATAATTCATTATACATGGTATTTTCTGCTTAAATTTTTATTATTTAATCCATGTGGATTTGAATTGAAATATACTAACATGTAAATGTTATTGAACAATTTTATTTTCTTCTGAGATTTTTCACTTTCTGTTCAAACAATAACATTATTATTATAATATATTATTGTAAATTAAATTTCCCTAACATTTTCATATTCTATTATGATGGATATTATTATGCAAAATTATATATAAACCTTTTCATATGGTGATTAATTTGTATTTTATTTGATTAACTAGGGAAATATTGATAATTTTAATTCATTTACACAATACTGATATTTAAGGATAAGGTGAATTGTTTATGAATTATATAGAATATTTGATGTCGATAAATTCATTGTAAATTAAATAAATGGGTTTCCAACAAGTTAATTTAATCCCCTCGATGCATCCGTAAACTCATGAGATAAATAAGATATCCAAATCATATGGGTCTTAACTTGGTATGTTATAAACTATCTCGATAATAGATCTTAATCATTAAGGTAACTTGTTCCTGGGAAATATGAATTCCAGTTATTAATTATTAACTTAATTTCAGGTTCAATTATCAATATCTCTGATATTTTCACTATTCAATTATCTCTTAATTTATATTATTTTCTATTATTGATTATATGGAATGTGTTTTTTTCTTATTTACCTTATTGTATTTATTGTGAACTATATATTCATGCAATAATTTTATTTAAATCGAATTTGTGCTTAGTTATTGAATTTGAAATATTAATTATGCTTACTGATTACTAATATGATTCATTTTACATAACTGATACATAACATTTAAGGTCACCCTTATTTTGTTTTATTTCCCTAGTTTATAAAGATGAATTCTTGTAATGAGTTTTAAGAAATCTATGTTTTTACTTTTGTTATGTTTTATTTTCATTTCCCAACGTAAAATGTGTATTAGATGTGGTCTTTTTTACCAAAAATACAAAACTAATCATTCCATAGGGATTGAACCCATTATAGTAATTCCATCATAATAAATTAATGTATCGGCTCCCAATTACTAAGGTTGAGGTCATTACATCACATGAGATAAAATAGTCAGACAAAATTATTAAATAGTTTTTTTGTATAGACACGCAAAAATAAATCTATCATAGAACAAGGCCTTGGAGGTACTAATATAATTATTTCATGTATCATGGCATCTAACATTAATCATTTCCTTCATTTAAAAGTTAGTTTTTATTATTAATCATAAATTTATTTCATTGATATTATTCATAGAAACATTTAATTATAATGTTATTTATTAAATGAAATGCTTATTTAACTATTTACATTTCAACATTGATTATCCCTTATTTAATAAATAATTCATCTATTATTAATGTCCATTAAAAAATATATAAGATTACAATTTTTTTATTTTTATATGGTATGAAGAAAGAAATTTGAATAATATCATAGAAGAGAGAATGTTTCTTATGATATTTATTTTATATTACTCGAATAATATTTTAATCATGTATATAATAGTTTCATCAAGAAGATTAAGATGATTGATCCTTGGTTATGTAATAAAATGTATATAATACCAATACAATAAATCATACATATGCGTTGTATTATATTATTAGAGTTTATTACATGTTTAATGAATCATTCGATCATAAATGTCAGAAATGAATTATAAAAAGAGTCAAAAAAAAATTGGAATTATATTAATGTTTGAAACCTTTTAACCCTGAGAAAAAACAATTTTAATTAAAATTAATACTCCAAAACTACCACTTTAATGAATAATCATGACTTAAGTCTCACATTAACATGAAATAAATCTAGAAAAGTCATATTTCATAGAAGTTTGCCTTTATTACAATTTTATTGAAAACAATGTCTGTTTGGGAATCTTACACATTTATAAAACATTAACACATAATATGAATTTATAATAAGTTAGGATTTTAATTTAAGACACCAATTGTGTTAGTTTGAATCAACATTTGATCTCAAAAATTTAAAATTACTTTTGGAAATTTATATGAATATTATATGAGACTAAGAGTGTGTTCAGTGACTTTTCCAATAATCGTTGAGAATTTTATGTTATGTTTTAAACTAGAACATTTTTTTCAAAGATACAAAGTTACTAGAGATCGACATTACATAATTTGTATCCCAATAGATCATATAAATCTCAAGTGTGAGTTTTCTACATTTTTAATATTCCATCGTTTGGTTGGGTAGATTTTCATTTTTAACTAACTACATGGACTAATTATTTTTTTATTTTTTATTTTTTAAATTTATGTTACCTTGGATTTTGATTTGATATTTTGTTCAATATTACAATCCAATAATTTTTTCCGGATTATTTTTGAAATTTTCAATGGATTCAATTTGTATTTGTCGAATTCTATATATCAAAGTAAATGTTTTAAGTCCCAAATTAAAAATCCTTATTTTTTATTTTAAAAAAATTCATGACATGGGTATGGTTTTTAAACACCTTCTATCCTTTAAATTTACAAAACCCCCATGTGTAATTGTTATATAATTTGATTTATATCATAAAAATATTGGGATGTTGTTATATTTAAGCACATATTATGTACTTGTAGTGTGCCAGAATTCGGTTTTGGTAATTTACTTCACATTGATTAATAGTATAATTTCATTAATCTAATAGTTTCAAAATGGTATGTAAAATTATTTTCAAAACATATATTTGATTTATAGTGATTTTGGTATTAATTTATTGTTAAAGAGAACATTTCTTGTCACAATTTATACATGAAAATATAATATTCGAAGATAACACATGAAACTGGTGTCAATTTTGAATGCCACACTTCCGGATAAGTCATAGATCTCCTAGTTGTTTCTTATAAAATATGATTTAGAATAGGGTATATTGTGTAAAGTTTTCATATTTAAGAGACTTTTACACAATTGTGAATACGATTATGGGTGTTTTTTGATTTTCGACACCTCAAGTGTAGGTTTAATTTGTTTTTTGTTAAAACACAAAACAATTTAACCAAGGAGAAAGGTAATAATATTAAATGGAAGATTGATGTTTTTCTGCCAACTTTTGGCTATAAAATAATAATATGTCCCCTATAATTTTACATTAACAACTTTTATTTAAAAATATCATGCAATATAGGTCTAGATTTTTCATGAAACCCACAAAAATTGTGAAATATTGGTAGAGTATTATTATTCTATAATTTTATGCGTATCATAGTTTTTTAATGAAATTTTATCACAATTTAAAAAACTCAAATTCTAACATGATTCTAAATTAGTTTTCTTAAAATAATTATTTCACATTTGTTGTCGTTTTAATATATCAATTGATCCAATATGGCACTAATTACTTGTGCATTCCATTCCACTTTTTTATGGGATTAAATACCTATTAAGATATTTTTTGAGCATCAATGTAAGTATTTTTGTTATAATTTAGGCATTAAAAGGTAATATATGAACATAATCTGTGACTTGAAAGAAATTTTTTTATGCCAAACATCCCCATAGATAACAAATAAACATGTATTTTTTAGTATAATATTTTTGGTTTAACTAAGACTTTTTTGGATACTTTTCCCTATAAAAATATATTATAGAATAATATGAATCATTAATTTTTTTTCAATTTACAATACCATGAGTGCTAGAATAAAATTATGATCGACTTGATAGGATGAAAATGTACTATGGATCATTTCACTATTTTTTTATTAGTAACATGTTTAGCGACCTTTGATTATTTCAGTGAACATATTTTTCCATAATATATGTAGAAACACATATTGTACAAACACAATATAGAACACAATGGTTAGTTTTATAAACTAAAAATAATTATTTTTCACATATCCCCAATAGTTTTTAATGACATCTATAATATATTATATCCAAATTTATGTAGCTTTTAATCATTAAAACACTTCTAGACTAATAAAAATATGGTGTTTTTTTCTCAATTTAAAAGACATTGAATTTAATTTAACACATATTGTGATCCCCAAAAAAATAATGATTGATGGATTGTTTCCAAAAAAATTATTAGACACTAAACATGTTTAGAGTAATTTTACCTTTAAGTCAAACATTTTCTATTATATGTCATACATCAAGAAAACTAGTTTTCAATTAATTAATGGCCTCAAAACAATTTTTAATGGGAATAATATCGATATATCATATTTAATTAATGTATCATTATTCTGTACTTTGTTATATATCAGAGTCTGTATGGGATTATTTTCATATTCAGCAAACATTATATCATACAATACATAAATATTTTGTTATTTTAGAATTATAATCTCTTTGGATATAGTTTCATTGACTATGAAATAGTAAATATAAAAAGTTATCCAAGTAAAATGTTCCTAAAATTGATGAGGATTTAAAGCTTGTCTAATAAATGTTAACTCCAAAACTGAACATTTTTTGTTATAAACTATACAAAAAATAGGGTGTCCTTAGAAAAATCCGGACTCATATGTCTATTTCAAAGTTTTCTTATACTATATTTCAAATATCCTATGAGTGAAATTTTTGTGTAGTTTTATATATATTAGAGTCTATTGTGAAACAATTATACATTTTCTCAATTTTAGGTTCCTCAGGGAATCAATTTTTTTTAATTTTCAATTCTATAAACATCCTATGTCAAATTCCTGTGTCATTCGATAAAAAATGACGATATGGTAAATATTTTTAAAAAATGGGAAAATATTAAAAACATGTGTAATGTTATTAAAACATTAATGGAATTATTCTAAAGTAAAAAAATATATACAATGAGAAAAAATATTTTTTTTAATTATGTGATTCAAGAATCTATTTTTCACATTTATCATTATGATAGATAAAACATTAATGGAATTATCAGGTTCTTTGAAGAATGTATATAATATTTTTTCTAAAAACAATTTACAATCCCTCACATTTTTATATATATGATTTTTCATTCAACATGTCACAAAATACTTAAAGAAATTTACCATTAAATTGGATAAAATAATGTTCTAGTTATATGAATTATAAAATTTTATCTAATTTTTTTTAGCATTACACATAAATATCTGACATTAAAAATTCAGTTAAAAAAGTATTTCATAAAAATCAGAGTCTCTTGAAATATATAACAAATTTTTTCATACACCTCAAATAACATTAATTTCTTATGTGGTAAAAATAACTTCCACTTTGTATTTTTTATTTGTTATTTTTTTTGAAAATTTGTCAATATTAAAATTAACATTTACACTTAAGTATTGAATAGAGAATGTGTAAATGTAAAATATCACAACATATATTCAAAACTATATTTCAGAGTATCATGATGGTAAATTCTTGTTATTAAATGTTTTATAAATGAAAATCCCTTCTTCCATGAGTGTTGGAATGGTATAGCTCTATTTATATACATTGTGTCTGGGTAAACCCTCATTCTCAAATCATGTGTATGGGTATCTTCATCACTAAAACAAAGGTATATAAGGTTTTTTATGATCTATAATGGAATCGTATATTTTTTAAATGATATGTAATGGTAATACATATATGATTCAGTGTAGGTTTGATATACAAAAAGGTGGTACGTCATTTCTAATGTATGTGTAATGGTAACATAGAACACTCATGGAAGAACTATGGTCTACATATATCTACCATCGTGATACCCTTTCAAAGTTTATTTTTGGAAAATTTATTTATAAATCTATATATTAGTTCTTCCTCTGTGAGACCTACCATGTAACAGGATTTTATCATTCTTGAATCCATAAAACCATTCAATAAAAATATATAAATATTTTAAAATTTGATCATTTCATTTTAAATGTTTAATGTAATTCAATTTGGAACTTATTCAATGGTAAATGAAATGAGGATTCTAATATTGAATTTTTAATGATCTAAGAAATAATACCTTATATATAATAGTAAATATATATATAATTATCATGACAATAATTTTTGTTATTTTATTAGGTTCAAGTAGTCTTGAATTACATTTCAAAATCTATGATTTATTAAATAATGAATTAATGCTATTTATTAGGTTTCTAGGCATGGAATTACCTTACTTTTCCCTCCTCATTTTATGTTTATGGTTTCAAAGTATTAATCATTATTGGAATCAGTATTTCTTTTTCTCGTTATTTTATTATAATATGGAAATTAATATTTCCAATTATATTTGAAAAATACATAAATTTTAATTTAAGTGAAATAATCTAAAAATATTTAATAATGATAAATAATAATTCAATCAATTTTATCGATGACTATTCATTAAAGGAATAATTATTATCCCAATTTTAATTATAATATTCCTAATTGAATAAATGGTTTTCTCATTCAATTTCTTAATCCAATAATTTATAAATTATCCAAAAGAAATAAACTATTATGGAATGTGTTAATTCAATTTATTTTTGGAATAAAATAATAGGAATTAATTATTTGAATCTTTTTCACATAGATTTAAATTAATATTATGTGAATGTGTTTCACATGATGATTCTTTGGAAAATATTTGGAATTATCACTATAAATATTGATGCAGGAAGTTCTCTATCATTTGGGGTCTTCATTAAAAATTATTTATTCATATGATTCTTGTATTGTAATTTATTGATTGAACATGTATGATTTTGATCATATATGTGTGTGTTGTTTGTGAGAAACTTATATTATGTCTGATTCCATGAGTGTTCTTATATTCCATTATATCAATACATGATTTTCATTAAATGTATTATTTTTTTATTTTTATTTCTCATGATGACATGCCTAGTGTTTTCATTACATTATATACCAAGATTTTTGTATTAACATTTTTTAGAGGCATTGTTTTGGTACTATGAATATGTATAAAATCTTTTTATGATTATCAAATTGAGGGAGAGTGCATTGGATGTGAGTAAAAGATAATGATTGGATAATAAATGGGATATGGGCATGATGAGCTTGAATCCCAAACCATTAGAGTGAAATGTCCACTCAATGCCTTGAGAATACTGGGTAACTCTTCGACTTCCTTGTGACCTGATCCAAAATTTGGTACCGTATGGATATAGATTAACATGTTTTTGTCCATTTTCCTAGTCTATAATCAATAATAACATGCTTTTTATTATCATTATTAGAATGATATTAAGCATGTATAGTCATGGATCTTGCTGGCTTGGTTAGTATGCAAAATCGTGACTTATAATTGATTATGTTTTTGTGTGAGGATATTGTATTATGAAATACACATGTCGTACCTATTTATATGTTTAAGATACATTGGGGGAATCCTACAGAGTTTTATTAAATGAAACCTATATGAGAATCATGATTGACATGAAAAATTATTGTATAGGGTTCTAGGTGAGAGAATGGGTCATATGTAAGATATCCATGAAATGGAGAATGGATCTAGTAGTGCTATCACGAAAGTCTCTATATGATTATATATTTATTATTATTTTTCATTGTGATCCATTATACACTAGTATATCATTCCACATGTAGATCATAGTTTATTTATTTTCTTGAAATACATTTCCTTTTTATAAAATTATAATACATCATTTTCCCCCATGATATGTTGAGTTAATTTTTATATTTTTATGGATATGATTATGGATGGTATAGTCTCCTCGATATATAAATCTATACCCTTTCTACTAATTGGTATCCTCTTGGGTAAAAAGACGAACTCATGAGGTATTTTGGAACTATTGGTTGGACACTATGGTTTGGGTTTGGGAATTATGAAAATAGTATCATAGGAATGGTTTTTTTCCTATTTTATTCATGAACACGGAAAGAGATAAGTTGTGTGAAACTCTGGTAGGTGAGTTTTTTGTCCCTATATATCACATGTGTATTATATCTCCATGTTACCACTGATATGATAGTTATTATACTATAATGGGATTTTGGTTAATTCATCCACCAAATGAATGAACTTAATATCACATATTATATATATATATATATCACTATAGTTTGTTTCATGGGATTTAATTAATTATATACATTGATTTTTGATATATATATTTAAGATATGTCAATGAACTCTAATTCAGTGATATATTTTTATTCTCTCTCGATGATATATATATTATTTGGGATTTGTTATGTGGACTTATGCTTGACATTATTTTTTTATATAATCATGATTGTAATAAATTTGCTGGTATAGGGAACTAATGTTATTGTGAGGAAGGATATACCATGAGGTATGAGTATCATCCTAGTATAATTTTTTTTATCCTATTGATTGAAATAAAACAATCATAATGAATTCAAATGATTAATGATTATTTTATAATTTTTTAAAAATTATACCCTTGACACACTTGACTTTTCCCACTATGGATGTAATACCTGTTCTACCACACGTTTTTCTGTATGAAGTAGCATATAATTCTCATTCACATAATCAATTGGATTATGTTTTTCAGATTCTCATTCCTTGAGTATTTCACCATGATCAGTAATAATATCAAATACTCTAGGAATGAGGATTTTCAAAACATGAACAATATGATTGAATGTAAGGGAATTTTATGTTTCCTCCTCTTTAACAACCTATAGTGGAAATAGTGTGGCATCCCTGGTGGGAAAAATAAATATATATCCAAGGAATAATTTTTAAAATATTTTAAATTAATAGTTACCATGTATTATAATTTTTTCTCCACTCTTTGGTACTTCAAATATTGTTTTTAAGAAAAATTTGACCATCCCTGTCTCCAAATAGAAATATTTTGTAATTATAATCCGTGTTTTCAAAAAGTTTTTCAAAAATGTTTTCAAAATAACATTAAATACCACCTTCATGGATAAATTATTTTAATAACATTTTATGATTTTAAATTCCTAATTTATTATTATATCCTTCAAATTATTTCTCATATATGATGACATCTATTACAGTAACTCATTCCTTTTAGGAGAAATTATTCAATGATTTCAATCGTATTATTTTTCTCAATGGATTAGGTTTTGATGGAACAATTTTTATGAAACCTATTTCTCTTTCACGATGTATATGCTTTTGAAACCCTCTTATTTTCAATAGTTCTATTTATGATGAAAGGATTATGAGTTTTGTCTTATTCTGTAGGTTATGATATAATTATATGTTAGTAATTCCAATTTTAATTCATGGGTTATGAAATAATTATTTATGATTATGTGAAACTTGTTTGTATAAATAAATTTTGAGATATGTAGGACCTATATATCCCTCCAATGAAATGGATAATAATTTATATCTCATTATATAGACTACTTTGGTGCAGGGAAAGCTCCTTGACTTCTAATATAGCCATTGGAGTGGACCATGACTGCCAAGATTGTATGTGGAGGGAACTCATGTTACTAACATATCTGTGGTAGTGAACCATTACTACCAAGATAGTATGGTGAGTTAACCTATACCACCATGATGGTCTTTGAAATGATGTCTTATATAATATATAAATAATATTATATGCATATGTGTCTCCTAGAATTCGATATTTTATTCCAATGTTATGTTTTTCTGGATTATGTTCTTTATTTCCTTATGATTCATGTATTTTTGACTTCTAATACTAATGCAATGATTCATGTAAAAGATATTTGATATTCTAGGTGTGGTTTTATATTTTCATGATCATATTATTATATCCTTATGTTCATGTTTATTTTTCTATATCTACATTTTTACCCTTATTGAGAATTTGATTTATTTCCTTTTTATATTGACTTCTCCTGGTTATGAAGATATGTATAATGTTTTAGGTGTCTAAAAAGTGTAATATTGAAGAAGAGCCTAGTGGTAGATAATATAGCTCAATTATGTACTACTGTTAATGTTCCCATGTTAACAAATTCACTAGGATAGTATGGTATTTTGGCATCTTTTGGTTTAACATTTTAATTCTTCCACAAATTTTATGTAAAGTCATTTTATAAAATGTAAGGGTTTATATAGTTGGTATCAAATAATTGGTTTGATAAAACATTGAAATATATGATGATAAAACCTTATTCATAACCCTATGGACATGTTAAAGAATATGTCTATAGATAATGAAATGTATAGTAAAATTTCATTGAATTTTATAAAGGATAGGGTGAGTGGTATCATAGAAATACACCCATGTCTAGAAACTACATATGGATGTGGCTATGGCACAAGAACCCATATGCATAACAACTCTAACAAGATTTTCTGAGAATAACTCATGGTAATATAGTATAAAAAATGGTCCTTATGTTACACATTTCTTGAAACTCATGGGGGTATTCATTGGGAATCAAAAAACACATCTAAATCTATCATGACATATTTAAATATAATTTGGCTGTGAATAACCTAGGATAAACGTTATGTGTAATAGATTATGGATGGTTTCTGAAAAAAGTAATTTATATAAGTTACTTTTCTTGATTATATGGTTTCCCAATATGATAAATGTTTCTTACTAAGTTCTTATGGATTTAGTAAATGGCTATAAACCATAGAAACAACATTAATGATGATTTTGATGAACCATGAAATGATTTTCCTACTGGGAAACCGAATTCTATGGGAGACGAAATTCAAAACCTCGTTCCTATACTCATAAATAATTCTCAAGAAATGAATCATGGTGGTCTTCCAAATGGTAGAAGGAGGGAAAACCATTGTATTGATTCATTCTTGATTCAATGCCCAACTTCTTTCAGAGTTTCATCTAATCATTATTATTTTGAACAATGGATTAGTACTACTAAAATGTATTCTCTATCATCCAGACCTCGGAGAATGAGAATGTCATTCTGGTTTCCTATTATTTATAAGGTGAAGGAGGCTAGTGGTGGACTTTAATAAATTAAATGAGGAATCAAGATGATATCGAATCCATGGATTTAAAGGATTTCAATAAATTATTATTGAATTTGTTCATTTTTCAGTTTCCTCGAACTAAGATGGAGAAAATGATCCTTCAGTTAAAGAAATGGTATGATGAAATTTTCATTACCTATGATGCTCATTTCCCAAGACTTGTAGTGTACAATTATAGAATTATCATCCAACCCGAACGCATTGTTGATAGGTTCTTCAGTAGCTTGAATCGAATATTTTGGATGGATTTTACCATATGAGACTTTAGTACCATTGAAGAGATTGTGAGTTTTGTAATTAATGTGTAAATTGAGGTTTAATTCCTATGTCAATATCATGTTTTTTGTAAAATAGAGGATGATAAAGTATAAATTTTATTAAAAAAGTCATTAGTAGAAGAATATGATCATTCCTTTATGATAAACGTGTTTGAAGAAGTGGAGTGGAAATTTCCTTAAGGGGTCTAATAAATATTTTTATGTATGGATGGAAAGGCTATCGTGAATTTCATTAGTGAAGGTATGCGAATAAGAAAGATAATGATTAGAATGTGGAAGAAGAGACACATAATGAAACTCCCATGAGTCAATGATACAGTTGTAAGGGGAACACTCATTATGATAACAAGTACCCAAACCTATGGGATAGTGTTGATGATCGATGTCAACAAATTCTTATGCCGAGGGACATGTGTATGTCTCATGAAAACACAATTTCTGATGAGGGGTGAGATAACAACAAGATGAAAGGTATACTTACCATCTAATGTATAAAAAATAGTTCCATAAATTATTATAGAACTACCAACCATTTCATACATAATAATTTTTTTTTGGTTTTAAGATTACTCTTAAACAATTAGTTGTGGAATTAATAGTGAAAACCCCAAATGTTATGATGAATTTATTTCATGACTGTTTTTACTCTTCAGTTGAGGTTTTTGAAAATTTGATTCCTAAAAATATTTTCATTCATCCTTTGGTTCAATTTGATGTCATATTATTCATGGATTTTATTCCTCTAGAAAAATCCCACACAAATTGTTGTAAAAGGGACGTTAATTTTGATATTTCCAACCCTCCTATGATCAAACATCAATGCAATGATATGTATGAACTTATTAGGGAGATTACTTCCAGTGTATTGGTTATAATTCTTATTAAAATGAGTTGTTTTATCTAAAATGGATGGAGTGAAAATAAACATCTATGATATTGATATTGTTTGGGATTTTTGATATGTGTTTCCAAAAGAGTTTATTATTATTCTAGAAAAAACATATGCTTGAGTTATAAAAAGACTGTATACCTGGTTCCACTCCAATTTCAAAGACTATTTATAGAATGTACCTGATGGAGCTGCATGAATTGAAGTAGAAACTAAAGTCAAACCAATATTAGGGATTCATTTAGCTAAGTGGGTCACCTTGGCGTGCACCAATTATTCTTTTGAAAAAATAAATTTTGATAAATATGACTTCGCATTGATTATTGGGAGTTATACAGGATCAAAATAAAGAAAATGTTTCATCTTCCCCATATTACTGAATTTTCTGATCAACTATCTGGAGAGCAGTACTTTTACAAGATTGAACATTGTTCTGAATATAATAAATTAATGATCAAGAAAAGGGTATAACCAACACGTCATTTTTTTCAACGTATGGACACTATAAATATATAGTGATTCTTTTTTCATCTTACTAATTCCACTAATCTCTTTATGGATTTAATGAATAGAGTCTTTAGATATTACCTCGATCAGTTTTTGTAGTCTTTAGAGATGATATTATTATCTATTGAAGGAGAAAGGAAGAGAAAGAAGATCACATTAGAGTGGCACTAGAGGCCCTAAAAAAGGATAATATATATGATATATTTAATAAGTGTGAATTTTGGATGAAAATTGATTACATTCTGGGTCACAAAATTTCAAGTGAATGCATAGTAGAAGATCAATCAAAGATGAAGGTAGTTGAATGTTGTCCTTGGTAATCCACGGTGACTGAGATTTGTGCCATTCCTAGTTTATCTGTACATTATTGGTGGATTTAACATAATTTCTCATGACTATAAAATCCTGTAGTCATGTTAACATGGAAGGGTGTCATGTTCGTCTGGAATTGTTAATGTGTGGAAAATATTAGGGAACTATAGATAAGGTTATTCAGTGCACATGTTTTTAGTTTACCCAACAGTAAAGAAGGGTTTATAATCTTAAGAGATAAATACATCTAGGGGCTGGGATGTGTTCCCATCCAGAATAACATGGTTTTCACTTATTCCTCACCACAAATAATGATTCACGGAAAAATTACCAAAATAATTATTTGATTTCTGCAATGATTATTTATTTCATTAAAGATATAAATATATTATCATTATGGTGAAATGTGTGATATATATACTGATCATAAACATTTGAAATATATATTCTCATAAAATTATTGGAACATGTGCTAGATATTATGGTTAGATTTCATAACTCATTACGACATCTTAATACATTATCACCATGTGAATAGAAACAAGGTGTTTGATTATTTGATTTAGAAGGATCATGGTGTCTTTTCAATGAAGAGGATCGCACACGATCAAATATTTATGGATTTTCAATGGATGGATATAGAAATTCTAAAGGAAGTGTAAAAATCTAATCTTTCTAAAGTAAATGTCAAACCCTATATATAAGTGAAGAGAAAGGATTAATAGAATTGTTTTGTAGAGTTGAATAAAAACTTATAATAGTTCTTGAGTTTATCCTTAATCAGGATGGAATGTTGAGGTTCTGGAATCATGTAGGTTTTCCTTCAAAACAGGATTTGAAGAAGGAAACATTAGAAGAAGTTCATAGTTATTCATTATCTAATAATCATGGAATTTTAATGATATATAGGGACCTAAAATAACACATCTGATGGGATGGAATGAAGGGAGTTATCATAGTGTTAGTATCTTGTTGTTTTCTATAAAAAAATGTTAATGTTGAAAGACAAAACTCTATGTTGATATTCCATCCGTTACATATACCAGAATGGAAATGTCGGAACGTCGCTGTGGATTTTTCCATGGGAATAACCAAAACCTCTTAAGATTTAAATGCTCTATGAGTGGTAGTCAATCTCATTACTAAGTCATCATATTTCATCACTATTATATAATACTTATCTCTATATCATCTTTCAATGATATACTTTAAGAAAGATGTATTGTTGCATGGATTATCAAATTCCATTATAATTTAACTGGATCCTAGGTTCACATAAATGTTTTGGGGAAGTATTCAGCCTGAAATATATAAAAAATTAAATTTCATCAATGTTTACCATCCTCATACTAAAGGTCTGTTTGAATGACAATTAAATCCCTATATGATATGTTGATATATTGTTCTCTGGATTTCAATGGTTTTTGGGATCAACTCCTTCTTTTAGAATATTTATCATAAAATAATAGATCTCAATCAATATTTCACATGGATTATTATGATTCCATCTAATGGAATGAATTTATTGCTCCAACATTGTAGTAGAAGGCTCCAAAAATAAATCTATTGGGAAATAATATCATCGAATAAATGGAAGGGATAGTAAGAACCATTCAACATCATATCAAGGTAGATCAAAGTTGGTATAAAATTTATGATGATAAAAAATAACATGACATGAAATATTAATTTGGTGAAAAGGTGTTTCTATTAATATAACCCTAAAATAATGTAATTTGATTTGTGAAGAAATGGAAATTATGTCCATTGTATATCAATGCCTTTTAGATTCTTGATCGTATCAAGGCAGTATACTATGTCTTTTAACATCCTCCAAATGTCTCCAAAATCCTTGATGTGTTCCATGTATCTCTCCTAAGGATGTATATACATGAAAATTCACATGTACTGAACTCATATGCCATACCTCTGGAGCAGGAACATTTTTATGAGGAGAAACCTATTGAAAATATGGATCGTACAATGAAAGTTATATGAAGCAATACCACTCACCTAATAAAACCTTTTTGTATAAATAACTAGTTATAAAAATTAACATGTAACCAATGGATATGATGAAGAATATACATCATTATTTATATAATATACTGATGAATTATGAGGTTGATATTAATTTTAAATGGGTAGAATGCACCACCCTGAGTTTATATTGACATTTTTTCTCGGATAAATTAAATTTTCATTAATGTATTTAAGTTCACTAAACAAACAACCTCTTCCCAAGGTACTAAACTATTTTACATTACAAGACACCAATTCATTATACATTAGATAGAACATCGACTCCACATACATTACATGTTACACCGACTGGGTGTATGTTAAACAAAACGCTGATGTTGCTACGAAAACTCATTTTTTGTTATGATGATTTAAATGAGAATATTATAACCTAGATGTTAAAATTAGTTATATAAATAATAATAACTACTTTTAAAATATTTTCTTTAATTAGGTTAATACATAAAATATATATTGATAATGAAGGAAGTAATTTTTTGTGAAGTCAAGTTTTGTTTAAAAATAAAATTTTCTCAATTGAACTGCTTTAAATATCCTTCTATGAAAGAGAAAAAAATAAATTTAGACACATTTAAAAATTCAATTTGACAAAATTAAACTCATTTTTTAATTCACAGTTCTAAAATTATTTTAGAGATAATATTTTATATATTCTAAGAAATGGTATTTTACGATGAATAGTGAAAAATACTGCATTTTAGTAAATAACAGACTTTTTCTTTAAATAATGATTAATGTGAAATAATACATTAACATTATTTTATGGTCAGATTAGATAAATTAAAAATATATTAATAAAATTTAGTTTTTTATTAAAAAAAATTACAATGTAAATGAATATAAAAACATAATAACATTTTGAACATTTTTCTACTTTAAACCCTCATTATTTCATCATATCTACAGGATTACTATTAATCCAAATTTTTCTTATTCAATGAATTGAAATAAAAAAATGACATGACATTTTTTTATATGTATTATATTTAAATCCTAATTAGACCATGTTTACTTTCTACCAAAATTATTTGTAAAAGTGAATAAAATTTTTCATAATGATGAAGGTAAAATTGTGATTAATTAAAGAATAAACCTTAATCATCAGGGCCCAATTAGCCTAACCACTTTTTAAAAACCCATTGGATTGACATTATTTTCCCATAAATCTTCTATGATTATTTAATTCTGGGTTTTTATGAATTTTTTAGGTAATTCCATGTGTATAGATACCATGTTATAAAAAATTTCTAGGGAGTCATTATATATTTCTATAAAAGGACACCACCACTCCCATTTCCTCACACCTCTCTATACTATTATGTTTTTCCATGATATAACCAACATAAATCCTATAAAACCACCCTTACTCTAGAAATACTTCCCTTGGGAATAAGGCAATCCAAGTAAGCCTTTTGGCACAAACCAAAAGGAGTTACCCGATTAAGAGGTAGACAACTTCAATCAAGTCCTTCCTTTTATTTTTTCCAGCACACCTATAATATTATTTTCCCATGATTGTGTAAAAAAATTTACCCTCAATATACTATTACATTTTTATGATATGGTGTCATCTAAAAAATACACACACATCCATATAGATTATAATGAATATACTTTTTATGTGGATGAGGATCTACTGCCTTTGTAAATGATGATTGTTCACATTTCCATACCACCTCTAATGTTGGAAATAATGATGGAAAATCAATTTATATATGAAATATATTATATTTTTTATTTTTTAATCTTTTATTCTTTTAAAAAAATATCCTTTTGCTTTCCATTTTGTGTTAGTATGATACCTTTCATTGGGGAAGTGTGGACTATCGCCCATTCATAGCGATATGACTTGTTCATACACTAAATTAATAGTATTATGGATGGTTTTAGTGAACATATAAGAAATATATAATATCATAAATATATATTAATAATTATAAATTCATATTCATATAGATATATAGAAATATTTATTTTAATTTCTTGCATTCCACCCAAAAACTAAATGGAAATAATGTTCATGTATACATATGGCATACCATCATCATGAATGGTGTATTACATTAAATTAATATATATTATATAGATTATAATAATAAATATATAATTTATATAAATTTTATATATATAATGGAACAAATTAAGTAAATCACGACATAAATTATTAATACTAATGATTTAACAAATTAACAGACATGAGAAGAATAGATAAATTTGTACCTGATGTAAAAACATATCATATGTTTGGTCGTAAGTGGGTAATATATGGTTATAATAAATCCATATATATAATAAGATGGTTTTTTAAAATGTGAATAATAAATTTAAATTTATAATACATGTGGGGTTAATGAGTATGATTATAGTCATGACCAAATGTAATGTGATCTGATCTAACTTTTTATTTACGTGAGATACGTCATATGTTCACCACCATTTAAATATGTGTGGTGTATGTACTACTTATTATTTTATAATTTATATCATATAATTAAATTTATTTGTAATAACATTTCCATATTATGATATTTATTTCATGAGTAATAAGGTTAAAAATAAACCAAATCGGTAAAATAGTTTTGTCTCAATTTTCCTTCTCAGAGACTCGTGTATTTTATACACCTAAATTATTTTTGGAGGTGTATAAACATCAATTTTACATGTAATATACTAAATTTACATATTTTCATTATATTGTATTCTTCAAGTGGTTTCTTTTTCTTACAAGAGGAGTATGGCCCCAAGATACCATGTTATAATAGTTTATTTAAACAATCTAATTGCCTTTCAATATTATTTATATTTATTAATTATTTGATGAAAAAATATGACCAATAAATAAAGAACAATCCTATGTTTCCCTATCATATATTTATTTAGGATATATATTGTTATTATTACCCTTTATCTTCTATTTGGTTCCTAAGATAATGTTTTTAGGTAAAATATGTCCATGTATTTATCTAGTGAAAAAATATTGTATTCAAGAACGATGTTTTCAAAAAAAAAATTCAAAAGATATTCGAATCCCATTTTCATAGAAAAATTATTTTAAAAACATTAGTTGGTTTTCAATACTTAATTTATATGTTTTCAAAAATATTTTCAATGAAAAATGTTTTTAAAAAGGTTTGATGTTTTAAAATGAGTTTTCAATTGATAAAGGATATTTTCCACGAGAAATTATTTTAAATGATCATTCAAAATCATATCACATCTACGATGAAATACGTTGGTGTTTCCCATTCCTTTCTTGGGAAATTATTCAATTTTTTCATTCATGTTCTTTCTCTGAATGGATTTTCTATTGATGGAATGATTTTTACGAATCCTATTTTTCATTAGAAGTTTATATGATTTTGAAACAATTTGTTTTATTGTGTTCTGTTTATGATGAAATGATTATAAAACATGTCCCATCCCCTAGGTTATGTTATGATTGCATGTTTATAATACCTATTTTATTTCGTGTTTTATGATATGATTATTTAAGATATAATGACACACGTATGTATGATTTCATTTTGAAATGGTTGGGACCTATTTCTCTCTATAATGCATTGTTTAAATATTTATATCTCATGATATAGACTACGATAGTCATATGAAAGATACTTGAAAAATAATATGCCATTAGAGTGAGACTTGACTACAAAGATGGTATGTGGAGTGAAATCATGCAACTATGATGGCTATGGAAAAAAACCATGACTAACATGAAGGTATAGGGAGTGAACATATACTACCAGGATGGTCTTTTTAGGCCTTGGATACTATATAAATAATATTATATGAATATGTGTCTGCAACTATGATGTGATTCATTTTTTATTACCACATCACATGAATTGTATATGTATAGGTATTTAAATAAATAATATTATATTAATGACATAAATATCATTGTGAGGATGGAAAATAAATCTTAGTTTCATTCTATTGGGATCTTTGAAAAATGGAAACATTGCACATGAATATGTACTACCCACCATCTCCAAGATTGTAACGTATACCATTTCACATAGCCACATTTAATAGTCGGTTTTAAAATTATAATATTTGTATAAAAATGATAATTATTTTATGATAATTATTCTATTGATTATGGAACAATGAATCCTTTTACTACGGTAAAAACACCAATGTTGTTTTGAATTTATGGACTGAGCATCCTCAAAACACTCTATTAGGAAAAATGAAACATAAGTATATAAGATGGTCATTAAAATAAATGAAATATATTGTTTATGTATAATTTATTAAACATAAAAATATTTCTTTAGAAGAAAAATTAATATGTTTTTATTAAACATGAGATAAAGGACATATCAGACATGTTTGGACACAAGGTAAGGGTTTCATCTCAAAAAATCTTTTTTATATACACATACATTATGAAACTAATTAATATGTAATGGTGTATATACGAAACCTTTTATCACAATATATTGAATAACTCATACTTAATGATATTTTAAGATACAATTTTTCAACATCATATACGGGAGTTATTATTCAAATGTTACCAAATTTGAATGATGTTAAGGTTAAATCCCATTTTAATTGTGATTGTTTATGCATGATTAATAATTATATGAAAATACATGATGATTTTATAAAAAACCATTTCATTTTATTATCTTATTGTTATTATGGAATTTTTAGATTAATAGTATATTTTTTCTTCCTTTGGTTCTTAAAAAATATATTTTTTAATTTAATAAAAAGATTAATTTTTTTTCATCTATTAGAATCCTTTTTTAAACCATAGAAGTGTTTTATGAATATATTATAAAAAAATTAACATTGATAGTTGATTTATTAATGAATTATTTTTTAATTATTTTTTGATTTTTTATTGGAATATTCATTTCATTTTTTGAATGGGTAAATTTTTATCCTTTTTTCACTAAATTGAAATTAATGATTTATTTCTCTTATAAAATATGTAAGGAATTACCCACCATTTTGAACACTAAAAACATTGCATATTACTTGGTAATTTTCAACAAATATTTTAAATAAAATGTTTTAAATAATAAATTTATAAATATTTAGGTTTTGAAAAAGTTATATCAACTTGAAAATGGAATTACTCTCAAGAAATCCTGAATGGGATATTTTAAATAAATTTTCCTCAATCAGATATACATTTTATATTGATAATTGGTTGAAATTTCTGTATAAAATTTTCTCACATATATACCAAGATTATTCTATGTTAATTTTTTGTGGTAATATATTCCTTTCGTTCATCTCTCAAATGAATTCATCATGAAATTTTTTCAATAAATATATCAGACAAAATTTTGCAAACCACTTCATTTAATCGGTAATTATTATTTTATTCCACAAGTTTTATTTTATTTTGTGAAAAAAAATCTCATGAACATATTAGGATTGTTTCACATAGATAGTACTCCAATGCATTGGGTAATACATTAGTCTCATGTGGCATCATGTAAAGGGATAGGGAGTAATCCTAATCCATTGTGTGACTTTTTCCACTATTTGATATTATCTAAAACGTTATCCAGGAATCACATTTACATCATTTTATATATTTATTCAACATAAAATATAATATTATGATATTATGCTATTATTTTCTTTATGTAATTCTCTGATGTGATTACTATAACTACCCTACCCTTTATTTCATTTTTAGACACGATTTTCTACCTAAAACATCACATAATACAACTCATAAGCTCATGAGGTCTTGTGGGTTTGTGAAATTAGGTACATAACATGAGAACTTAAAACATGAAAATAAATAACGTTATTGAAATCATATTTCCCAAGACCAAAACATTCCTTCATACATAACACTTCATGGGATAACCTAAGGACATATATAAGAAAGGGGTGAGCTATAAAGACCAGTAAGGGAATAAAAAATTTATAACCAGATAAGAAAAATAAATGTCTGAAAATATTAATAACAATGGACCATCAAAGGGAAATGAATAATAAGGCATGATATATCAAGATTATCATAACATGGAAAACGTGGAAACAATATAAAAAAATAAATCATAAATAGATCATGGGTAAATCATCCATGAAACCATGGTGGAAATATTCCCACTAATTAATTACTTATATCCCAGTACTAACATGACATATCATGAAACTAACCATTTCCCAATGAATTAAAATGAAATCTGGTTGCACCCTTCATAATCTTCTCATTCGTAGGCTTATGTGATCCCCATTGAACATACAAAATTAATTCATCCATCATAATATTTTATTCCATGATAATGTATTGTTGAATACATGCATGTAAGTCCAAAATCAATAATTATATTCCCATAAAGTTGACTACACATGATTGAGAAATGGGTATGGTATTCACTAGACCATTATCTTTTCCCTGAATGTCATGTGGCTGTTTTTGCAGCATAAAAATGTCTTATAGAGGATAATAAAATTATTTTGATAAGGGATAATGGGGGATCTGAGTATTAATAAATGAAATGTAATGTAAGGGTCATATTAATTGTCATATTTTAACATAGTTTATGTGAAATTAAAACACATAATATAAAATGAGTTCTTGATTGATGAGGATGGTTGAGCGATTGTATGTTTGAGGAGCTATCCGGGAAGAAATAGGTTTGGTACGATTTGATCCTTATGCAGAAGTGAGTTTTTTGCAAATGATCTGGGATTAAGTGATTGCGTGAAGGTGATATGAATTCGGCCTTTTTGCGTGCCTACCTAAAGGAGCAAGGGTGGATCAGTAAACCAAATATTTTATTTGAGGATGGTGCGTACACGGATGATGGAGACACGATGGAGATCATGGACCATTCTTTCTTTGGGGAACTCCTTGCTGGTCCTAATCCGTGGATGGCCATGGGTTACCCATGTGGCTATGCGGCCCTCTGGGAGGTTGTGATTCCCTCTATTTCTATCAGTAAAAATTACTACTTATAGAGGATCCCGGAAGAGGAATAATTTTATTCGGCCCTGATGAATGTCAATCTGGAGAGTGCCCCTGGTCCCGATATCTTTTTTGGTTCTTTTTATAGGGATGCATGGGAGGTGATTAAAGATGATATTATTGTTGTCATTGAAGATTTATTTTGGGGTGGGAGCCTTCAAAGGGTTTTCAGTTCCACCACACTTGTGATTATTCCAAATATTAGAAATCCTTCTTATCTTTCGCATTTCCATCTGGTGAGTTTGTGAATTTTTCCCTACAAAATTCAAGCTTCTATCATTAACTTGAGGCTGTCTTGGTTCCTCCCCCAGTGGGTCTCAGTTGAGCAGCATGGGTTTGTGACGGGGAGGTCTATTCAGGGGGCCATCGGTCTAGCATAGGATATGGTGAGGGATATCAACAACAAGACACATGGTTCAAACATGGAAGTCAAGTTGGACATGAACAAGGCCTATGATAAGATAGAGTAGTGTTTCATTAAATGGGTCCTTAGGGCAATGGGGTTTTCCATTAGGGCTGATGATCTTATGTTCAGATGTTTCATCTCCTCGTGGATGGAAGGTTCGTTTATGGGAAGGACCCGTGTATTCTTTTAACGCTAGCCATGGGCTTCTCCAAGGTGATCCCAATTCCCCCAGTATATTTATCTTAGCCCAGGACACTCTTAGCCACCTCATCATCAAGAGTCTTCACAGTGGTGGTTTTCTCCCATTTCGAATGATTTGGAACCGTGGTTATATTTCTCATTTGATGTTTGCGGATGACACTTGGATTTTCACAAATGGTGGGAAGAGCTCTGTCAGAGGCATAATGAAAGTTATAGAGGAGTATTTTCAATGTAGTGGGAAAGTGGTGAATAATAATAAGAGCAATTTCTAAATTTCTACCAAATTCTAGGCCGGCATGAACTCTTCTCTATGTTGCAGGTTGAGAATTCTGTGTTGTTTCTTTCCAATAGAGTACCTTGGCTCCCCTATTTCCTCTAGAAGACTCAAGGTGCGAGACTTTGATAAAATTGTGTGTAGAATCTCGAACGGGGTGCTGAATTGGAAGAATAGTTTCCTCTTGTTCGGTGGGGGGGGGGGGTGGATTTCCCTGATTAACAGTGTCCTTTCGGCCATACCTATCCATGCTTTGGCTTCCACCTCTGTGCTGAAGGGGGTCATTAGTGTGGTTGACATGATTTTGGCTAGTTTTATGTGGGATGCATGCTCAGAGGGGAAGCGGCATTGGGTGTCCTGGGAGAGGATGGAAAAGCCTGTTCAGGAGGGGGGTTAGTGTGAGGATTAAGAGTTCCAGTCTTCAGTGTTACCCATCCAAGCTTTCATGGGAGGTGATTGAAGGGGAAAATAATTTGGGGAATATTATTTCTAGCCATTGGGAGGGTGATGTGGTGGTGGAAGATGGCCATGCGTCCCCCTTCTGGTCCAAAATTTTTCCTCTCACCAGTGTTCTTAAACAGAATTCTCGTTGGATCATTGGTGGTGGGTCCCTACTGTTTTGGTTCCATAACATTTCGGGTTTGGTTATTGGATTACCTGGGTGCCCAGTGTCGTTAATCTCTTTCTAGGAAGCCAGTGGTCACCCCACATTCATTAAAGTAGTTTTGGATTCTGATTAGTAGGGAGTTTGGGAGTATATTGTCTTGACCTCGGATCCGGATAGGTGTGGTTTCACAGCTTCCTCCATAGAAAATTTTTCCTCTCAGGCGTATCGAAGGCTCTTGGCTCCTCAACCTCCTACAGACAGGTGGGATGTCCTACTCTGGTGTAATAAAATTCCCTTAAAATACAATTTCCTTACCTGGTGAATCAAGAAGCAAGCAGTGGCCATAGATGCTTAGATTCAGAAGGTGGGTATCTGTCTAGCCTCCATATTACAATGTTGTATTTATCCGAAGGAGGAAATATCCAACCATTTGTTTTTCAAAAGTGACTGGGTTGTTGCCCTTTGGCTTTTCCTTGGGGATTTCACAGCCTTCTCTTCAGCCTCTCATTATGAAGAACATTTTCTGTAAATATGGTTCTTCGGTTATGGCGGCTTTGATATGGAGCGGATGGCATGGTCTATGGTTATTTTTGCTGGGTGATGGAGCTTGTGGAAGGCACGGAACTAGGACCGTTTTGATGGGGCATTTCCAACAGTGAGGGTCATCATCATTCGTACTCGGGTCCTTCTAGAAGCACTGGTTCATCTGGTACCCTAGTAGTACGAGGCCCCCTTGTTCAGGCGTCTTCAGGTGTGCTCCCTCACTCTGGTTATCTCCTGTATCAGCACTCAGTGGAGAGGGGGGCACTGGATACAATGGAGTCCGCTGTCCTGGGGACATAAGCTGAACTGCAATGGCTCATGTGTGAAAGGTGAAATCCGGGGGGGGAGTGGTCTGTGATTGGTGTGGGAGTGTGATGATGGCATTTACAGTGTACCTTGGGTGGCGTACTGCACTTTTGGCAGAGGAAAATATGGTCTTCTCTTGTCAGCATCTTTGTCTCCAGAAGAGTATTGATATCTCCCAAGTAGAGACAGATTCTCTAATTCTTTATGGAGCTCTGATTGGTACATTCCATGTTCTTTGGTCAATTGAGTACATGGTTATGAGTTGTTGTGCCCTCCTGGATGGTGTTAGTGTGTTGCATACCTTGCGTGAGGGGAATCAAGTTGCAGATCACCTTTCCTCTATGGCGCAACCGGGTTCCAACATCACCTGTCTTCCATCCATTAGTTTCATGAAGCCTGAAGGTGTTAATATTATCATATTATATGCACTCGGTTTACATTATTTTAGTCCCCCTAGTCCTAGTTGGTCTTCTGGATCCTAGGGTCTTCCTGTAGTTTCCTTTGTTTGTGTGTTTTCCTTTCTTGTTTTCTGGCTTCCTGGACACTCCATTGGGTTTATATTTTCTTGAATAAAAATTTGATGTCGAATGGTCATAATCTATACATAAAATGGACTATATTGGGATCATGGAACATCATATCCCAATATATGGAAATTAAATTTATGAATCATATTAGAAAAGAAGTGATTTAATGGAAATGAGGAGAGAGAAATAACTAACATGAATTTGTAACTCCAATGGCTTGGGAGAGCCTTCTGAGTGCATAGGGATACCATGGGAGGACTAAAGAGAGTGGAGGGAAGAGTTTGATCTTGATCCAAGTAGTTTGGGTGAAAAGAAATGAGCTCATGGGTTGGTTTATATTGGAAAGGAAGTGAATTTTATTATTATTTTGGTTTTGTACATTACATAATAAGATATTCAAAACGACAAACTATCTCATTATTTTTTCAAATAGTTTTTAGAAAAGGGGAGGGTATTAAATTTTTTATAAGGAAAAGGGCCTATGATAATGAAAAATTGTTCTCTATTATGTGGATCTAAGTCAAACATTAAAAAATATGATTTCAAAATATTTAATTATTTTATATGTATTGGAAGATTCACTAAGGATTTAAAAAATAAATAAAATAAACAAAAAATATTAATATTTTAAAGGAAAAAATATATTTGTCTCATTATACCTTTTATGATATATATTAAATCACTATTTGGATATTATGATTTTATAAAACACAATATATATTTATAGAATATTTAATTATACACAAAATCTTGATTATCTCAAAAAAAATTGAAAAATTCACTGTTGGATAATTTTAACATCGTAATTCCAAAAATAATATTAATTTTATCTATTTTTTAATTTCTTATTTTTCACATTTAATAAATTACATAAATTTAGAGAATATGTTTAGGTTTTTACAATTAATTGTTTTGAAACCCTTATAAGAACTACATCTGTATAAATAAAAACAATATAAACATTTTAAATAGTAATTTAAAAATATTATTTGATTAAAATATTATTTTAATAAAATATTATTTATTTCATAAATAAATTAATTCATCAAAATATTTTTATTAGTTAAATTTGAATATTTTAAAAAATACTCTTTGGGTATTAGAGAAAATTCATAATGAAACAATAATAGGATCATAATATACCCATTATTCTTCACCAAAATAATATTCTTATTCCTAATTCTAAGGCTATTATACATATACCTTTATTTAACTAGAATACACCTTATGAGTATGATGTGCGATGGTGGGGAATTAATTGGGCCATTCGATAAAAATGGTTTGGATCTTGATCTAGATGATGTAAAGACCCCGAAATTCCGTGATTTTTTTTTAAATACATGGGATTTATAGGAGTCAGCAGTTTCTAATGGCGCTTGATTCTAAGGACCGGTGTACCCGAAATAAATTTATGAAGTTTTGCTTGGGTACATTCAGTAAACGTACAAGTAGGATTTTATTTGTTTTGAAATGGTGCTCAGAATTGAAATCTGAGGGCACCACTGAACTCGCATCACCGGTATTCTCTTAAGGAGACCTTTACTGTAGTTTCATTTTATCAAGGATGGGAGATAATTTTTTAGGATTCTCAATAAAATAAAATAAAAATATGTGTAAATATTCTTATTTTACTGGTGGTTAAAACCACCAAGTAGAGGATACAGGTGGGGACACTACACCCTAACCTCCCATGAAAGGATATAAGAAGGTGGGGCCCACTCTAGCATGAACCTTCTATAACACCCAAGTAACTCTCATTTAATTGAGGAGAGTCTCTTAAACATCCAACTCCCCCCTTTTAGCTCTCTTTACCCTTGGAACTCTCCTCATTTATTTTTTTACCATCCACCTTCTCTCATTAAAGTGAAAACCCACAATAATTTATTAATTGAGCTTCCACAATTAATTAATTAATTTGTATAGATTTTTATTCTTTTGAATTCCATTTGGAATGCATGGCATGAATAAAATAATATTGATGCTATTATTTTATTTTGGGGTTGACACATACTATCTTTGGGAGAATTCTTGGAAAAATGTCTTCTTCCAATGAAGAACAACCTATTCCAATGAAGAATGCTCCTCATCTCTGAAGAACGTGAAGCATCATCTTCTACCATCTTCAACCGGATGATGGAAGGGATGCATCACCGCCCATGAAGTACACTGAGGGTGTTGTATCCACTCATGTTCACCAAGATCTACCTCCTCTGACATTGACGGAATGATGTTCGTCTTCCAGGACATCCGTCTTCCACGACGTGTCAACGTACAATGACAAATATGAGGTAGGGGGAAATTTTCATTATTTTTATGTATGAGTTATACTCTCCATTCCTCATCGCATGTTTTTCTCTTGGTGAAAAATGTTAACAATGTAACGAGGAGGGATCAGATGGAACGAACATGGTTTGACCCCCCCTGTTGTTGTTCTCATTGTGATGAAGATGGAGGCAGATCACAGAAGAGGCCGGAGGCGCAAGGGCCGCTGTCGCAACACGCAAAGAAAAGCCGCGGCCAAGCAGTCCGCGATGGAGCCGAAAGGGATCGTTGTCATCGCACCTCGCTGGAGGAGGACCGCGGGCCGGGTGGGCCATGGTTGGGGGCATGACATCATCACGCTGGCCGCATGGAGGAATAGGCGGCCGCTTGGGCTACCCAGTCCGGGGGACGACCGAACGACCAATCCGGTCGGCCCGCTAGAGAACCGCGGCACCCACGGGTGCCGCGTGGAGGAGGACGTGTCCCGTGTTCATGGGTCAGACAAGCCGGAGAACCACGGCACCCACATGCGCTGTGTGGGGAGAACCGCCACCCGCAGTGCGGGCCGCGTGTGCTAGCTGAACTGGCCGGCTACGGCCGACTGGGCAGAGGTGGAGGAGGCATCGCGTGGTGCTACCGGGTGAAACGGACCGGCCCACAGCATGGGTCAGGTCCGCGGGTGGGCCACACCATACAATGCTAGGATGACCCATAGATGGTTCGAACCCTCCGAGCCGGGTCAGGCAGACACGCCAGCCCACTGTGCTTGACTGGCCAGGCCCATCTTCGTTTAAATGAAAATTTCTCCTAGATCGCGCTTTCGATTGATGTACCGTCTACGACACAAGGACCCTCGTGCCGAGGGGGTCCTTTTGAGATACCCTATGTTAGTTTTATAAAAATTTGTAAAATTTCTTGGTTTGGATCGAACATAAATCGAACAGGACCCCTGGAACAGAAATGCCAATAACTCTCAGACCGGGCGTCCGATTTACGCGTCGTCTATCACGTTGGGTTCCTTAGTATGAGACAGAACTACAAGATACATGAGCTCATGACTTTTTTATAGTCGTTGTATCTACACTTAGGTCTGAGGAGCGGACCCTCTTGGAATCGAGTGTGATGTGTGTGGGAATCCTAAGGTTGGCTGCGACGTTACTCAACTAGAATCCTCCGTTGGTTCGACAGCGATGACTACTGTACCGGAATCCTCCATGGGTTCGATAGTTATGACTACTTTACCGGGATCCTCCATGGTTCCGAAAGTTCTGACTTCTGTTCCTGGATCCTGTGTGGGTTTGATAGAATTGCTGGTCCTCTATCCTGTGTGAATCAGATAGCTTAGTTGGTCCTGTATCCTGTCAGCGTCTGATAGCTTAGATGGTCTTGTATCCGGTATGGGTCTGACAGGTCAGATTAATCATAGATGTTCCTGTATTCTATGTGGGTCTGACAGCTTAGCTAGTCCTGTATCACGTTTGGGTCTGATAGCTTAGATGAATCAGTGACTACATCTGATAATCTCTATCTCTCTAAAAAAGATTTATACCAGTGTGAGCTGAGTCATGTCTTCCACCCATTATCATCATGGTTATTGACTTTACTACCTTTATGGAATTTTTTGTTCTTGGGCTCGAGAGTTGGAGTTGGACTGTGATTGATAACTTAGGTATATGTATGGGAATATACCAAAGTAGGGTTGTATGATACTTTGTGATTGTATCTTTCTACTGTAGTTTATCCTTTGTGGATTCTGGGAGACCATCAGGGTTCTTGGGGTCCCCTATTGAGAATTGTTACACTCATCCCTGCATGGGCTTCGGCCGCACCATGTTGTGTTCTCTGCAGATGACAGACAACAGTGATAGAGGCAGAGGGTGACAGACCAAAGGTTGCTTAGAGATGGACTAGATGAGACGTACAGCAAGGACGAGTTGTTCGAGTTCACTACCTACCCTTCAAGTAGGAATCCCTGGTGGCCGATTTGGGAGCTGTTTTCCCCTTTTTACGTGTACTTGTACTTTTTGTATCGTTGGGTTTGTATACTGGACCACTTACATTCAACACTACCTTTTTATTCAGTTTTACTTAGTATTTAATTTCTGTTGTGTACTATTTTGTTTTTTTTTTGACTTTTATAAAGTCAATTGCTTCCCTGCTTAGGTAATTACACATTTGGTTCTAGTCTTCATCCCTTGGCCTATAGAAGGCAGGCTTGGGGTCAGTCACGGCACGGGCCTCGAGGACGGGTCTGAAAAATTTGTATCAAAGGAATCAGTTCTACCGCAGAACTTGGACTTTGATTCATTTAATGGAAATAATGTTATGTGTTTTGGGTGTGGTTATCAGTTTAGGGAAACCGGTGTTGGTGCGGCGGGCGACGTATCCATACACTAGGAATCTGACTTCTGATTTCCAACTTAGTGCACGAAAAAACTGATTGCATATGTGTTTCCTTTGAAAAAGTTTTCTTCATGATTACTTTGTGTCAGCTCACCAGGTAAACTGTTTTAACCATGGCGCACCTGTTTCTTTTTAGAATGTCCCCACAAAGGAAGCCAACTTGGGTTCCGAGTTACGTACAAGATGGTATCCCACTAAGCGGTGAGGCCTCGGTGCAGGGCCCCATCACAACGGAGGTAACAGTGGTACTACTACCCGCTGGGCCACTGATACCAGCAGCTCCAGCAACAGAGAGTGCACGTCACCTGAGTGTGTTGCACGAGTTCGAGCACCAGAGGCTGCCGAGGTTCTGGGGGGAGGCGGACCCACAGGCAGTTGATGATTGGCTGGAGGTTGTCGTGAGATTTTCCATATTGGTAGGGACACCAGCAGACCTCATAGTGATTCTTTACACGATTATCATGAGTGTCGTAGCAAGAATATGGTGGATCCTGAAGCTTTAGGTGCATGACAAAGCATCATTACTCTATAAATACTTCGAGAGTCTCTTCCGCTCAGAGTTTGTTCCAGCCACCCTTCGTACGGTGCAGATTCAGTAGTTACTTCATCTGTAGTAGGGCAGTATGACAGTAGCTCAGTACTCAGTGAGGTTCACCAACCTCTCGCACTACTCCATAGATATGGTAAGAGACCCATTCATCAGGTCCTAGACCTTTGAGCATGGACTCAGGCATGAGATCAGGGCTTCGATGATTCCCCTCAGTATCCCGACATTGGCGGGGGTGCTGGAGTGATCCCATCTATTGGAGATTTTTCTCGCTGAGCAGTCAACAACAGTGAGACCCACCATAGGGTGACATGTAGTGGAGTCTTCTACAACCAGCAGAAGAAATATGTCACATAGGTCCAAGAGGACCGGGCCATCAGGTGGGTGACCCTAGGATATAGGTATGGTTGTGTAGGGAACACTAGATAGAGCCAACTTTATGAGGAACATGCAGTGCTATGCATGCGGCGGGCAGGGTCGCATGGCTCGAGACTGCCCGACCCTCCTTGCAGATGAGCCGAAAATAGAAGAAGGACCTCCTAGGCAGAGGCAGAGGTTCGAACGTGGTGGTCCACCAGGAGGTGGTGGATGTGTCAAAGGAGCTGGTCGAGTAGCAGGTGGTGGATGACGTTTCGAGGCTCTACCACCACCACCACTAGGAGGTCCACCCTGACCACAGGGTGCCGGTAGATAGGCGTGCTCATCTCTAGGCATTCCACGACTTTGACCACAGCACATCTGAGATGATTAGATGTACTATATGTGTCTAATCCACCCTTTCTGTAGTACTTATAGACATAGGTGTGAGTCATAATTTTATTGCAACTTCCCTCATTGGGAGCTCAGAGATTCCGACGGAGCCGTAGGCTCGATCCTTATGACTAGAGACTCTTACGAGAGTAGAATTGATGATTACGAAGTGGTGCCGACATTGTAATATTACACTAGTATGTGAGAGCTTAGGTTGGGATCTCCCCTTGGTGGCGTCAAGGAATTACGACGTTATCTTGGGTATGGACTGGTTATCCATAGTTCATGCTCAGATTGGCTGTATTAGGTGCAAAGTGTGGTGTATCCATACGTATGGGACCAGGTTCACTTTCACTACTGATAAGGGAGCCATTGCAGTGCAAGATGGACTTTCACAGAGGAGGGGGCATCCAGTTACACATGATTTGTAATGTCTCATCCTAATTGTGGTTGAGGTGTGAAGTCCGAGTTTTCTTATTGTGGTGGATCAGTACGCAGATGTTTTCCCTGACGACATTCCATGTCAACCTCCTCAGAGAGAGGAAAAATTATATATTTACCAATACCCCGGGATGGCACCGATATCTACTCCAGCATTTTGTATGGAGCCCACAAAACTTCGCAAGCTACAGGTACAATTGTAGGATATGTAGGGAAAGAGATTTATCCAACCCAGTGTTTCACCCTGGGCATCCCTGATTTTGTTCGCCTAGAAGGAGGATGGGAGCTGGAGACTATGTGTTGACTACCCTCGCCTGAATCAGGTGACCATGAAGAACAAGTACCCACTCCTGAGGATAGAAGACCACATTGATTAGCTCAAGGGAGCAAGATGGTTCTTGAAGATTGACCTCAGGTCAGGCTATCACCAGCTCAGAGTTCGAGAGGAGGATGTGCATAAGACGACCTTCATGTATCGTTATGTCCACTACAATTTTTTGGTTATGCCCTTCGGCGTAACCAATGCTACAGAAGTGTTCATGAGTCTCATGATCAGTATTTTCCAGTCTTACCTCGATCACTTTCTTGTAGTATTCATCGTAGACATATTGATTTACTCAACTACTGAGGAAGAGAACGCCTACCATTTGCGGTTAGTACTGGACACACTCCGAGAGTACCAGCTTTATGGTAAGGTCTCGAAGTGCCAATTTTTTATTCGAGAGGTTCACTTCTTTGGACACGTCATCTTAGAGGTTGGAGTTTCAGTGGATCCAGCGAATATCAAGGCAGTACTTGCTTGGTAGCCACCTAATAGTGTGACAGAGGTTTGGAGTTTTTTTGGGACTTTGTGGGTACTATCGGAGGTTTTTTCCAGGCTTATCCAGAGTTGCAACACCACTTTCAGCTTTGAAAAAGAAGGGGAATCCCTTTTTGTGGTCAAAGAGATGCCAGAAAAGCGTTCAGGAGCTGAGGTAGAGGTTTACTATTGTTCCTATGTTGAGGCTTCTAGAGGGGGAGTGGGGGACGTAGTATACTATGATGCATCAGGGACCAGACTTGGGTGTGTCCTGATGCAGGAGCGTACAGTGATCACATATGGTTCTTGGTAGTTGTGAAAACAAGAGAAAGAACTATGATACCCATGACCTGGAGATAGCAGTAGTGGTCTTCTCCTCGAAGATGTGGCGACACTATCTGAAGGGTGAGCATTTTATAGTCTACTATGAACACCAGAGTCTCAGGTACATTTTATCATAGAAGGTTTCGAACCTGAGATAACGGCGATGGCTCGAGTTACTCAAAGACTATGACTTTGAGATAGTCTATACTCCTGGGAAGGTGAACATTGTAGCAGATGCTCTCACTAGAAGATCAGGCATTCAACTCCTAGGAGAGGCGACAGAGTAGCTGTCCACGGTGCCGATATCCTTTTCGGATAGAGATGGAGCAGCCTTTATAAAATCTCTCATAGTCACTCCTCCACTTATTCAGTGATTCAGGGAGGCACAACGTGAGGACATTTACTGTGATATGCTACGTGCTCAGATATCCATAGGGTAGGCACCTGATGAAATTTTGTAAGGTGGGGAACACATCATTCTCTTCATAGGATGTACCATGGTACCAGTTTCACTTTAGGAGGATTTGTTGCAGGAGTGCCACTCATCTCTTTTAACGGTACCTCTAGGAGTGGCGAAGATGTATCAGGACCTTCAACAACTTCATTGGTGGATAGGTATGAAGAAGGCTCTAGAAGAGTTCTTCTCGTGATGCATCACTTGTCAGAAAGTGAAGGCAGTGCACCAGGTTCCATCAGGCTTGGTTTACCATTTAGAGGTCCCAGAGTGGAAGTGGGATGAGATATCCATGAATTTCGTGATGGTACTTCCACGTACATCAAGAGGACACGACTATATCTTGGTGATTATCGATCGACACACCATGTCGGCCCACATCATACTATTCAGAGAGTAGGGTTCAGTAGAGATCTTGAGACGCCTCTCCGTACAAGAGATCGTATGGCTTCATGGTGTTCCATCGATGATTGTCTCCGATCGAGATTCTCATTTTAATTCCCCGCTATGGAAGGCGTTGTAAGAAGATTTTGGGACGCAACATCACTTGAGAACTGCCTTCCATCCATAAAAGGATGGTCAGACTGAGAAGACCATTCAGACTCTTGAGGACATGATCTGTGCATGTGTCATTGACTTTGGTCGTATCTCAATGAACCACTTACCATTGGTAGAGTTTTCATATAACAACATCCCCCACTCCACCATCGGGATGGCACCTTACGAGGCACTGTACGACCGACCTTTCATATCACCTATGTGCTAGAATGTCCTAAGGGAGTCAGCAATTTTAGCACCAGAGATGGTGCAGGCTATGGCAGAGAAGGTTTAGATCATCCAGTAGTGGATGAAGGCTGCACAGAGGAGGCAGAATTCTTATGTTGATAAGAGATGGAGACCACTAGAGTTCGGGGATGGAGACCACATCTTTCTATAGGTCTCAACTCGACAATGTCTATAGAGATTTATCCGAGGTGGAATGTTTTCCCCGCAATTCATCAGGCCATTCCAGGTCCTCAGTAGAGTAGGCAAGGTGGCTTACTACATAACTCTTAAACCTCAGTCGTACCGGGTGCACGACGTCTTCCACGTATCTCTGCTGACGAGATACTTACACAACCCGTCCCACATCATCGACCTTAGAGAGTTGGACATCGATTACAGGGTGACAATCACAGAGGTTCCATTGGAGATTGAGGATCGAAATGTGTGGGTCCTATGAGGATGGACGATTCATATGGTGCATGTTCACTGGCAGCACAAGAACCTCCAGGAGAGCACATGGAAGCGAGAGGCTCAGATGCATGTTTAGTACCCTCATTTGTTCCTTTAGTATGAGTCGTATCTTATGGGGATGTAAAGATCTGAGGTGGGGAAAATGTAATGACCTGGAAATTCCGTGAATTTTTTTTTATAAATACATGGTATTTTTACAAGTCCGCAGATTCTGACGGTGCTTTATTCCGAGGCCCGGTGTTCCCAGAATCATTTTTTGAATATTTTATCGGGTACGTTTAGTAAACGTACGTGTAGGATTTTATATCTTTTGAACTGGTGCTCGGAATTGAAATTCGAGGGCACCGCTAAACTCACAGCACCGGTACTCTTTTAAGGAGACCTTTACCGCAGTTGCGTTTTATCAAGGCTGGAAGATAATTTTTGGGGATTCTAAATAAAATAAAATAAAAATATGTGTACATATTTTTATTTTATTGGTGGTTAAAACCACCAAGTGAAGGTTAGAGGTGGGGCCCACCACACCCTAACATTCCTTAGAAGGATATACCAAGGTGGGGCCCACTCTAGCATGAACCTCCTATAACCCCCACGTAACTCTCATTTAATTGAGTAGACTCTCTTAAACTTCCAACTCCCCCCCCCCCCCGCCCCTTTAACTCTCTTAACCCTTGGAACTCTCCTCATTTATTTTTGAACCTTAATCCTTCTCTCATTAAATTGAAAACCCCCACTATTTAATTAATTGAGCATCCATAATTAATTCATTAATTTTAACATATTTTAATTCTTTTGAATTCCATTTGGAATGCATGGAATGAATAAAATAATAGAGTGGATATTATTTTATTTTGGGGTTGAAAAATATTAGGTTTGGGAGAACTCTTGGAGAAACGACTTCTTCCAACGAAGAACGACTTATTACAATATAGAACTCTCCTCATCTATGAAGAGTTTGAAGCATCATATTCTACCATCTTCAACCTGAGTAAGGAAGGGAAGCACCACCGCAAACTAAGTACAACAAGGGAGCCATCTCAACTCGTCTTCACGGAGCTCTACCTCCTCCGACATTGAGGAAACGACACCCATATTCCACGATGTCTATATTCTGCCACTCGTCAACATACAATGACAAATACGAGGTAGGGGAAATTGGATTATTTTTATGTATGAGTTATACTCTCTTTTCCTCGTCGTGTTTTGTGCTCTTGATGCTGAATGTTAAAAACGTAACAAGGAGGGATCGAACCGCACGAACATGGTCTGACCCCCCTATTGTTGTTAACATTGTATTGAAGATGGAGGGGGATCACAAAAGAGGCCAGTTTCGCAAGGGCCGCCATCTTACCACCCAAATAAAAGCTATAGCCATGCGGGTCGCGGCGGAGCCGGAAGGGCACGGGGCCATCGCACCGCGCCAAAGGAGGGCCGCGACTCGGGCGGGCCGCGACAGAGGAAGCATGATGTCATCTCATAGTGCTGGTGATGCATATCCATGGATAGTCCAGGCTATGGTAGAGGGTGCAGTGCCGTCGTGCCACCCACGTGGAGGGACCAGCGTCTGGTCGGGCCGCCTGGTCCGCGGGACGACCTGCTGGCCGATCCGGCCAGGCCGCTGGAGAATCGTGGCACCTGCAGGTGCCGCGTGGAGGAGGATGTGGCCCGCGTCCACGTGCCACTCAGCTGGGAGAAATTTCCAGCCATGTGCTGGCCGGGCTGGAGAACCTCGGTGCTCGCAGGCACCGTGAGGGGAGAACCGCAGCCCCCAGGGGGGCTGCGTGCGCTGGCCGATGCGGCCGGCTACGTCCGGCCAGGCAGAGGAGGAGGCGGCGTCGCATGGCGCCCCCTGGCAAATCGGACCGGCCCGAAGTGTGGGTCGGGTCCATGGGTGGGCCGCGCTCCACCAGGCCGGGATGACCCGCAACCGGGATGGACCCGCCAAGCCGGGTCGCGCCGACCCGCCACCCCACTAGGCTTGACCGGCCAGACATGTCACTGCTTCAATACGAATATCTCTGAGACCGCACGTCCAATTGACACACTGTCTGCGGCAACTGGACCCTCGCGATGAGGTTGTACATTTGGGATACTCTAAGTGAGTTTTGGGAAAAATTGGAACACGTCTAGGTTTGGATTGATTGTAAATCCAACCAGGCCCCTGGATCGGAAATTCCAATAAATCTCAGACCGGGTGTCTGATTGACGTGTCGTTTGTCACGTTGGGTTCCTTATGATGATATAGAACTATGAGATACATAAACATAATAAATTGGGATAGTTGATGTATCGACACTTGGCTTTAAGAGTGGACCCTCCCGGAATAGAGCGTATTGTGTAAAGAAACCCTAGGACTGGCTGTGACGTTACTGTACCAGAGTCCTCCGTGGGTTCAATAGTGATGACTACTATACCGGAATCCTTCGTGGGATTGATAGTGATTAATACTATACTGGGATCCTCCGTGGGTCTGACAGTTCTTACATCTCTTCCTGGATCCTATGTGGGTCCGACAGAATAACTAGTCCTATATCCTGGGAGGGTCCGACAACTCAAATGATTCATAGCTGGCCCTGTATCTTATGTGGGTCCGACATCTTAGCTGGTCTTGTATCCTGTGTGGGTCCAACATCTTATATTAATCAGTGATTATATCTGATCACCTCTATCTCTCTATAAAATATGAATACCTGAGTAAGATGAGTCATGTCTTTCAACCCTTATCATCATGGTGATTGACATTACTTACTTTTCTGAATGGTTTCTGCTTGAGCTCGAGAGTTAGAGCCGGACTATTATTGATAACATAGGTATATGTAAGGGCATATACCTATGTAGGGTTTTTTGATACTTCATGATTTTATATTTCTACTTTGGTTTATCCTTTGTGGATTCTGGGAGACCATTGTGGGTCTTGAGGTCCCCTACTAAGTATTGTTATACTCAACCCTGCATGGGCTTCACCCGCACGGTGTTGTGTTCTGTGAAGATGACAGACAATAGTGATCGAGGCTGAGGGTGATGGAAGGGATGCTACTCGGAGCTGGACTAGACGGGACGTACCATAGAGATGACTTGTTAGAGTTCTGTACCTACCCTTCAGGTAGGAATCCCCGATGGATGATCTAGGACCTGTTTTCCCCTTTTTACTTGTACTTGTACTTGTTGTTCAGTTGGGTTTGTATACTGGTCCACTTACTTTCAGCAATGCCTTTGTATTCAGTTTTACTTGGTGTTTACTTCTAGTTGCGTACTCTATTGTTTGTGATTACTTTTATAAAGGCATTGCCATCCCAGCTTGGGGAATTACAGCTTTGATGCTAGTTTCCAGCCCCTGGCCTATGGAAGGCGGGTTTGGGGTCAGTCACAGCATGGGCCCTAAGGATGGGTCGGGACAGATGAGCTCAAACTTCACCCATAAACGATTTCATTCATTCTTAGGTTATTGGATCATAGTATGGGTTCGGTCTAAGGAAAATACCATAAATCCTATATCCCTCGGAATCTATGATATGTGAGCTTAATTGGGTAAGATCCTACTGTTTGAGGCCATAACATCATTTGTTCGTGCCAAAGGTGTTTATTAAAACTGTATGTTTAAAATAGTCATTTGATCACGGTTCAAAAGCTATATTATCTGTGTTACATGTACATAATGGTCTTTTATATCCAATTGGATTTAATAAAATACAATTTCATGTATAGTTTTTATCAACAAGACATCTAATTAAATAAAATTGGGGAACTTTATTCATAAAGTTTCATATTTATTCAATTATTCTAGAGATTTCATTTTCATGATTCATGGTACGTCTTTAACCAACATGATATGATTTCTTTTAATATATATTCTTTTTCTGGTATTTTTATCTTACCCTCATTGTCTATGTATTCACTTGGATATACAATGGTGTTTTAGGTGATAGAAAAGATTTAGTGGCTAATTATGGAAAATAAAATAATGAAAATTTAATTTTGCCACACTATGATTTTTTAGGATCACAGTTATACATAAACATACGGTATCATGATCATTGGGTGATAATTATTATATTTTATTTGAAAAAAACATAGTATAATTTTTGTAATGGTTTGGTTCAAAACATTTGTTATTAGGGAAAATTTATGTTACAGAATCAATAATATGATGAGAAATAATTATTGGGAACAATAGGTATATGTCAAAGGATATATTGATATGACAACCATTGTTTTTATTGCACATTAAATTAGGATTTATTTCATAAAAATAAACTTAATACAACCCATAATATTTAAAATTATAATTTCAAAGGATAATTAGATACATAAAAGATGATATATAGATAAAAAAAATTATTTAAAACACTTGTAACATGATTTTAAGATTACATTCCTTTTATAACTGTTGACAATAACCGTGAGACCCATATAAGAAATGGGTAATCTATAAATTCATGTAAAGGAATATATAAATAATAACATGAAGAATTTTTTACTTGTTAGTAAATAGTCTTATTAATGGGACGTAAAGGCGATAATAATCATAACCATGAATGAAGATGTAGGATATAGAATAATAATATTGTGGAACCATGGGAATGGGGAAACAACATTAAAAATCAAATCATATACATATGACATGGATAAAAACCAAGACATCATAACATGGTGTAAAAATACATATAATGGACTACTTTCACACCCATATCGCATTAATGATGTCTCATGAGACTAAATAATATCCCAAATCCCTTGAGAACTATGTAATTCTATTCACACCAATCATGTTCATATCAATTACAAGAAAAAGTATGTTTCATTGATCATTTAACATAGAGTTATTATTTCATCACAAATATTACCTCTATAAAGGAATGTATCTTATATACATGGAAGATCACAATAAATTAAATATATGTAATACTATTTTAGTAACTATAAGTGGAAATGGGTTTGGGTATGCACCTCACAATTTATTGGCATGGAAAATGTTACTGACTCTTCGAAAAAATAACATTGGTACGTGAATATTCATAAAAAAGATCTACCAGAACGAAAGGGGAATCTTATCCATCCATCCAATGGCCCGAAGGCCTTCATTTTTTATTGATTTTGATAATACACCGTTTAGGGGGTGAGGTGGAACCCTTACAAGGCCCTTAGGTGTAATTATTACATGGCCCATAGGCCTTAGAGGAATTCATTTTCCCGTAGGCTTCAAACATTGAATACAACCCAGACTAACTACTTGGAACTTATCCTTCCGAGCATCTTCATCGTGAAATCAGCTATCCACCTTCGCATGGATGTTTGTCTAGGCATTCTCATGCATGCACAAGCTTGTCCCGATGGAAGGTTCCATACCCTCTCATTCTTGAAATCGTTTTAGCTTCTATTGTGGTGAATGATCCTTCCTCATCCTCCGTGCAGAGCTTGTTCCTCATAGTTTTTCTTGTTTTCATCTACACTTAAGGTGGCCCAAAGGCCTTGACGTGCCCGAAGGCCTTACTGACCCGAAGGCCTGGGTGGCCCGAAGGCCTTAAAGGACTCAGAGACAAAATCGGTGGCTCGAAGGCTTAAACGAGGGGATATTCTCAGTTTTACAGTGCCAAACAGTGCCTGCTACAGTACCTTCTATGGTACTTCATAGTTCCCTCTACAGTACCTACTATAGTACTACTATAATACCCCCCAGAAATAATGTCTCTGCCTGGATTTGATCACGGGTCTCCTGGATTCACATACGGTGTCCTTAAAAACTTATCTATGGCTCATGTTCGGGAATCTTAAAAATCATAATTAAATATGAAATTAAATGGTATATGTTATTACTTTTTACAAAATGAAATGATTGGACTTAATTTTCATATTACATGGAGGGTTCTTGAATAAAAACATAGCATGGAAAATATACTGTATAATTTCAGCAAAGTAATAGGGGTACATAATGAATCAAAGGAGGGATTAATAGCAGTTAAAGGGGTAAATAAAGAAACAATGATAATATCTGTATTATGAGATATGTGTAAGAAAATATCCCATAAAATATAATAGGAATACAGAGTGTATTACATAAATAAGGTTCTTGAATACTAAGGATAATATAGGATTCCTTATTAAATTTTAGTATAGAATCTATCTTGGATAATAATATAATGGCAGGGGATAATTGATCAAAAAATATAATGAAAAAATTAAGTAGTTGAGTTCTCATTAAAATTCCATGAATGAATAACTAATTAAGATTAAAAAAGATAATTACAAATAAGGTGATTGAATTGAATAGAAGAAATAAATCACTTTGTAAATTTTTACATAGAAAAAATTAGGTAAATAATATAATTTTAGGGTATAAATTATCTCTTGTTGTTAGTATATAATTTTTATAGTAGAGGGATCTTTATAATTTCATGATTTAATAAAAAATTGAGATAAAAATATTCCAATTATAAATAATGTGCTACAATGAAAATGAATAGAGGGAAATCCCTTACTTGAAAGAGTGATACCAAAATCATGGTTGTGAAATTCTTGAGAGATTAAATGAACCTTGGAGTGACTATATAGACCAGATTTAATTTTACATTTATTCTACATGGTTTTATGAAGAAATATTATTAAGATCTTGGGAGGGTTTTTAAAGGATTGTAGAGGGGGTTTATTTTTATTTCCCCAACATATGTTTTTAACTATATAAAAAAAATAATCAAATCCAAAAACATTACCATGGTCATTCCCATAGTTTTTTAAAATTAAAATTATTTTTTATTATTTTATAATATTAAGGGAATAAATCATTAAAATATTACCCTTATAGATGTGGAAGAGAGTCATGTTTATTATGAAATGATTTTAAATCCATGAAATATAATAATTTTTTTGTGTATTAATAAAGGATTTATAATGATTTTAAAATAACCTAAAAATTTCATTATTTTAAATTGGAAACATCAATTAATCCATGGATGCCCTTTATATAATTTTTTAAAAAACTTCAAGGTCGTTTTGATTTTATAAAAAAACAACCTATTTTTATATCGTATTTATTTATTAAATGAAAATTTGATTGTATCAAAAAATTATAAGAAAAATCAATATTGGATAATTTAGATGTGTTGATTCCATAAATAATATCTATTTTATCAAAATATATTTTTAAATAAGTGAATGATTTCTTTTAAGAGAACAATATTAATTTATTTTGAAATGCATGTTTTTTGACAATAGAAATTTTTATAACCATATAATATTTGAATTTTACTTCACAAAAATTATATTATAAACTAAATTTTAAAAATATATATAAATATGTTATTTTATTAAAATATAATTTATTCATCAAAATTCAGGATCTCATGAACAAGATATGTCTTAATTCAAATTACAAATAAAAAAAATATACTTCGTGTTTTAGCGTATAAAAATATATTTCTTAGTAATTAATATTCAAACAAAAAAAGATATTATTAATTTTTTTGTAAATTAAAATATACAAATTCATTATATTATTGATACAATATTTGTTGACACTGTAAATTATTTTCCCATTTAATTACCCTATTTTAACTTATAATGGAAATAATTTTTTTCAATAGATTTTTATTGATATTTACCAAAATTCATGTTGAAATTATTAACTCATATTAATTACGATTATGAAAAATAATAAATCCATTCTATTAAAATTAAGTCACATAAGTGAAATAAATTAACTGAATATTAGACATGCAAGAGTGATATATTTGATTTTTCTAAAAAATCAATTTTTTTGGAAAATATGTAATTACATTAAATATATTAATAGTAATATTCCCAATATGAATATAAATTAATTATTAAAGATACATAATTTGTAAATTTATTTTTAAAATTTAATCATTAAGGTTTATTTATTACTTTTAAAATATATGAAACATCAATCATTTTAATATTATTTTCTGAAAAATGTGTTTTCAAGTATTCAAATAAACATATACTAAAATATGGATTAAAGTTATTTTAAATGAAAATAATTCAATTAAATTTAAAAAAATAAATATTATGATAAATTAATAAAAAATTAAAATAATAATAATACTTAATTTTTTTTTCAATATAAATTATAATTTTACAAGAAAATCATTATTTTTACTATTGACTAAAAAATAAATACTTTCTAAAAAATAAAAACATTACCCTTATTTAATTTTATATTATTATTAAAAAAATTATTTAAATTTTTTCATATAATATATCTAAATTAAATATAATATAATTAAAAACATTCATAAAAATAAATAATTTGGATCAAAATTTTGTTTTTCAAAGAAAAAATGACATTACTAAAAATTGTCTTATTTTTAATAATAATTAATAAATGTATTTATGTTAATTATAATATATATATACATATATCATAATGTATTTATTCATACTCATATCCTAAAAGTTAATGTCTTGTTTGAAATGGTCATATTTAAATTTTCATTTTTTGTTTATGCTCGGTGATGTTTATCAAATACAATGTCGAATAAAATTTTCTTTTAAAAAACATGAGGTGTTATATTAATCCCCCTATAAAGAATTTATTCATTATAATATTAAAATTTTCATGGTATGAAATGTTTTGAAACATAAAAATATATTTTCTGAAAAACAACATTTTAAAAATTAGTCAATAAAACATCTACTTCAAAAGATAGAAATGGATGTAAAAGAGCATCATATAACTAGGATCCCATGTAGAAGAAAATTATTGGGAATTTAATTGATATAAATTCAATAAAACCAACTAATTCAAAATATATAATAGATATTGTTAAGGATCATGTTTTGGAAAAATTCAATGGCTAGAAATTCATAAAAAATGTGATGGCTGAAAAGATCATCAATTCATAATATGTATTGATTTCTATTTCAAAATTATATTCCTTGACTGATGGAATTTCTAAACATTCTATAATCATAAAATAAATAAATAAAGTTTCTTTACATGTAAAATTTCATCAATAAATATTTTTCTAGTACAATATTGTATTTTTCTCTAAACAATGAGTACATTAAATGAATCTTTATGGCTATTTTTCTTGAATATACGTCTAAGAGATCACATAATTGACTAAATAATTAAAATATATTACTCGTTTCTTTAATAATTTAAAAATTCATATCAGGAAATGAATAAACATTTATACATTAATCTTTATAATTCTCCAATAATATCAATGGTTTAATATAGATCATTTCATAATTAAATGACTATATAACCCAAATAATACAAATAAAATCAACATTAATGATGGATTTAACCTCAAAGGTTATGTGATACCCTTACTCATACACCTATAATATAAGAAATTAATTCTTTTAAAATATTCAATTATATTATTCGTAATAGTTTTTATACATTCCCTAAATTAAACAATTTCATAAAATATAATTACTCACCATGAAAACATAACATAAAACTTTTGATCATATAATATGTTTCATAAAAATACGTTAATAATACTAAACCTTCATCACATAAATCTCCAAAACATTCATCAATGATTATAGGCATAATATTGTACATTGACATTTCATCGAAATACTCATTATGTTTATCATTACATAAAAAAAATATTATGGATTATCTATACCTATATCATGTAATTTCTAAATTATTACCTTATTAATAATTAAAATTTATAGTTTATTAGTACAACTCAAAATATGTTTCAAACCCTTAGAGAAAACATATCATGGAAAATCATTAGATTATTCATTATTAAAATATCCAGTTTATATATATATACTACATATAAAACATAAATGAAAATTACTAATACTTAAAAACATTAATATTATACATGATTAATTACTTTATCATATGTGTTTCATTCGTCTAAGTGTTAAACACTGGTTTAACGAATTGATTTAGATAATTCCCATATTCACCATAGATAATAAATTTTTAAGAAAGGGTATCGTATGATGGAATTTATTCCATTAAACCAAAATCTTATTTTTTACTATAAATAGTTACTTTATACACTATTTTTTCCCACATAAAACACCTTTATGTTTTTTGTGTAATATCAATTTGTGCCACATTCTATGTTTTTACACATAGGAAATTAAGTCTTCATTCCTTCATCACCATTATAATATGAAATTCTTTGAGATAATATGCTCACACTATTTTATGTATTTTTATATTCAACCATGTTCTAATTTTAAATTATGATTTTTGGTAGTAATTTTTTAATAATAATGATATTTATTACTCGAGCTTCCTATGTTTTAGGCATCCCATTTGCGCAGTCATCACAATTTCATTCTCATTTTTTGTTGAATTATATTTCCTTAATTACATGAATTTAATTGAATATAAGGAAGAATATAGATTATTAATTTTAAAGTATTAAACACATAAATGAGAAAGAAATAATGTTAAATGAATAATTTATAAATGAAATTTTTTCCTTATCTTAAGAATTTTAGGATTAAATATTTTATATCCATGATTTATTTCATAACATAGGCTCCATTGAGATTTTTCCACTAAATAATGGATCATAATTATATTATAAATTCACTAAATCATATCCACTAGGAGTGTAAAACCATGTGTACATTAAAGCCTATTCTTGTGAACCAGTCCCCGATCAATCATAGCTAATTATGTTTTTATTGGGGTTGTCACCCCTATTTACATCTGCACTAGAGTCACTTCCACATGTTCTATCCAAAAAAGGATTAATTTTTTTTGGGAAACAACTTACACTATTCTTCACCAAAATATTGGTTTGTTTTCTTATATTTACTATTTTTCATAAGGATTTTTCTATATTTTTCTACTAATAATCCAAAAAGTAACTAAACATATATCTATGAACAACTAAAACAAAACATGCCTTTAAAATAAATTAATTCTTGTTTTATTAGATGAGAATAAATTTAGTGAAATCAAGAATATCTATAAGCCAAGTGTAATTAGGTAATTTCGTACAAAACACAATATCATGATTCATGGATAAAAAACATTACTGAATGCTTTCATAACATTAATCTAAAATTATTTAACATTTAAAACTACATGTGATAACCTTGGGACATATACAAGAAAGGGTGATTTATATAGCCCACCAATGGAATAAAAAAATCCTAAAATGATGAATGTATGGTATTTTATACAATAGGTATTTAAATGGTACGTAAAATGGGTGGGAATAAACAATATTTACAAGGAGTCATGATATAACATGATAACATGAGAAAAACATTGTAATCTAGAAACAACATTAATCATGTCATCATAAATATTGGTCAACGATAACTAAAAAGACATCATGAAATGGAGGAAAAATTCCTATAATGTATTAGGTCACTATCTAATCCCATGTATGTATCTTCATGATACGTATACCATACCCCAATAAATTAGACTGTTATATAATTTTATGCATATGCATCTAGTTCATATCATGTACATATATAACCATTCCATATAGATCATTCATCATAGATTCCTTTCTATACCACATTTATTTAAAAATTCCCGAATATTGGTTAAAAAAATGTGATTACCTAAGTAATTATTTTGAATGAAACTAGATGAATACCATTGAATTTAAATGATTAAGGGTGTATACCTCACTTGTGTTTGTCAAAGAAATTTGATGTTACATTTTAGAAACATAATGGTCATACATGAAATTTCATAAATTTCATAAATGGGAGAGGAAAGGGTATATAACCACATGGTATTAAAAATGATATTATTATTGGAATTTATAAACACAATCTGATATGTAAATTTGGGAATTAATAGCCTTAAGACAATGAGGGTTCATGAAATCACAGGATAATTTTGAAAGCACATCAAGGGTACATAATAAATCATGGGAGGGATATATGAATTTTATATGGGTAAATCATCACTTATAAATCATAATAAAGGTAATGGGGATGTGGAAGATAATATACCATAAATATAAATTGTTATACAAATCTTATCACATAAAAAAATTTCTTTAATAAAAATATAAATAGGGGATCCCATTCTGAATTTTGGTATAGTAATGGCTTAGGTAAATGTTATAGTGAGTGGGGATATATTATCTCACATTATTATGATTTAAATTTATCCTTATATGCCTCATTATATAAACATTATTACATTTTTGGTCAAAGTGGACACTCAAGAGGGGGGTGAATTGACTTCCAATTAAAATTTCTATTAAAAATTTTTCTTTTAAAATCACCCTATTTAAAAAAAAGATAAACTGTAGTGAATTTATAAAGAGTGTAAATGTTCAATTAGTTTCCCAATGATTGATTAGGTCTCAGTTAATTTATTCTGAATATTAAATTGACTTTTGAAACTAACTTACTGGTTGACAATAAGTATAAACACTTGATAATTTAACGATCAAAGTAACTTTAAAACCAATTATATTTCAAAGTAGTTAGCAACGGAATATGAAATATATAGTATACTTATGACTTAAACCAAAATGCACAGCTGATGTAACCAAGTGGTTCAGTCTCAAGCTGAGACTTAGTACTCTCAAACAATTTATATAAATTGATCCACACCCTGGATCTGGGTAAACAACAGTACAATACTATCCAGGTCCAATGAGATCTACCACAGTTCTATGTGGGAAAAAACAACATCTCACAACTTTCCAGGTCGTACTCGACCTCTACCACTATCCACAGTGTGATACAAGGGAGTTATAGAGTTTTAAGGAGGATTTAAGAATCCTCCAGCTTAGCTCTGGAGACAGTGTGTTTGTAAAATAAATAGGGTACACACACTGCTAGAAATGTAAATGAATGAATCACTAGAGAAAGTATGAATGAGTTTAGAAAATATTTAGTGATTGGCAGTGCATCTCTGGACTCGTTTGATTGGTCAGAAAAGCTTCTGAGTCCTTGTCTGTTTTTATTTCTGAAAAAAAAGAATATAGTTTTCTTCCTTAGTTCGAGGTCCAGCTTATCAGCCTGAGTGCATGAAGTGTTTATTGTAGTTCTTCACTCAAGATGCATCTTGGGTCCTCCTCTATAGAAGATTGCTTCATGTCTATCCAGTGTTCTTGAATTATGGATGTAGTCTTGTGTGAATGCACCACGTTTGAATTTTGTTGAGCGTTTTTGTTTTTCACCATTCATGTGTCTTCTTAGTTCCTTGATTCTCACTATATGCACACCCTATGTTCACTTCATTCAATCAATCTATGTGTTCACTGCTTTTTAGCAAGGTCTTTATCTTCTCTTTTATAGGTTTCAACTCCAACAAAAAGAAATGATTACTTTTTCATGGTTACTAGGTACGGTTTCCTTACATGCCAAAAGATATCATTAAATAACATTAACTGCATTAAAGACATCAAATGTAACCGTTAGCTTAATAAATAAATAGTATTGCGAGTATAGAGTTTGATTGGTTGGTCAATCATTAGTAGCCTTCTGTTGGTAGATGTGTATGGTGGACTTTCTGTACCAGTGACCTTCCATCGGTAGTTCATTGAACTTGTATCGATAGCTCTTGGTATCGGTAACTCCTTACTCTGTATCGGTAACTTTTGGTATCGGTAGCTCTATATACAGGTGACTTCATTCTACCGGTAGATCTATATACCGGTAGATATCTGCATCGATGACCTTGTTCTATCGATAAATCTATCTATCGGTAGATCTTGGTTTATTGGTAGATCTGGTATGTCGTTAGCTCTAGCTTATTTCCAGTGATTATGTGTATCGGTAGACTTATGCACATCAGTAGATCCATTATGTACTATCGGAAAACTTGTTCTATTGTAAACTATCTGTATCGGTGACCTTGTTCTATGCTTACCGGTGGACTTGTACATACCGGTAGCGCTGTATATATCGGTAGCTCTGTGTATTGGTGACTCTGTCAATCGGTAGACTAAGTCTATCGGTAGACTAAGTACCCGTAGTTCTGTATCAGTAGCTATGCGCAGATCAGTGATTAACACTTATCTATTTTATGAAAAACATATCTGATTGGATTAGAATAATTTCAAAACATATATAAACAAAGATAAAAATAGATTAACATAATTCAAGGATTATTTTAATATTATTATCATCTTGATAATTGAATATCATATATTTAGAGAATTAGAATATAGATAAACATTAATTGGGATTATCAAAGTATGTGAAAGTATAATTGGGATTATCAAAACCGATGAGGTCAAAAATATCCCCCTTTTTGATAATTACAACTTATGATATTATAGTTTTAATAAAATGAGTAGTTTTATCATAGGATATATCATTAAATTCAATTATGTTAGAAAAAATAGTATGTTATAAAACAAAATGTATCACAGGTAGAATAAAATGCAATGATATCAGAGGGGAAAATCATGGTAGTTCTTCCTTAGATAATATTGCTCCCCTTTGAGAATATTTCTCCCTCTTTGATACTTAGATAGATAATATTTCTCCCCATTTGTGATAAGTAATAAGTGGGAAACAATAAAGAGAAAAAGAACAAAATGAAAAGGAAGATAAAGTTAACTATATTATATGTTGCAAAAAGGTACATAAAAAGAAAACAAAATACAAGGGATTCCTGTCAAAAATATTTGACACTTATTCAATCCACATCATAGGAGGCTAAGCGATTGAAACGATTCCTGGTCTGTACTGAGGAGCTCTTTGAGTGATCATACGTGTAAGGCTACGAATGGCCTAGGCTGGAGTCATCTGAACAAGAGAAGCAGTAGAGGCAGAGGTTAGTAAATCTAGAGATACAATCACTGGCCTAGCATTGACATGAAGGAAAGGCATCAAATGATTTCTGAAGTCCGTAATTATTCTTCCTCCTCTCTCCAAAGAAAATATGAAATATTCCTTGTTCTCCAGGAATTTTTCCAAGGATGGAGTTAATTCCCTTAGTTTGCTGACTTGATTTCTGAAGGCTTGATTGACAGGAGGTAACTTCATGTTTTCCAATAGAAGTTTGAAGTGATTGTTGAGATGATGCTTGGTGTAAATCTTTTGGAAATAGTAGTCCACCTTGTCTTTCACTTCTTTCTGAGGGGCAAAATCTTATCTCATATAGTCATGGCTATCTTCATTATTTCTCTAGCTGAATCTCTAGTAGAAATCACAACTTTTCTCCAGTCGGATGAGTTCACAGAGCCACTGGTTGATGTTGAACCAAGCTACTCCTTCATCATAGCTTGATTCTGATTCAAATCCATTGAGGGTTTATAAAAATAGAACCAATAGATAAACATACAGTTTCCAAGATGTTTTTGGTCAACCCACTAATATGATTTTGAACATGATAATGCTGGAGTTTGACAATATCTTTCATTGTGGATTTAAAACCTTCAAACATTGAAACCATTTGGATCACAACACTTTTGACATAGGATAAGTCCTTGTATGCTTGGGATTTTGAGCTCATGTAAGAGTCTAAAGAGATAACATATTTCTTTAGAGCTTCAACATAATCATCCACTCTAGATACTTGATTCTGGTAGTCTGTAACTTTTTCCACTATTTCTGCCACAGAAGTTGACAAATTACAACCAAGAGACAGTTCAAAAGATTTTTCTAAATTACTCATCTCCTCAACAAAGAAGTGATTCAACTCAGAAACAGAAGCACTAAAGGACTCCTTCAGCTCATCCTTTAAGGATTCAAGGTCATCCCTGGTGATCATATCAGCAGGATCAATCACAATAGGTACTCTTTCAGTTACAATGCTAGCCACTGAGTCAGTCATAATCAATTGGATTGATGACACTAGTGATGCTTCCATCTTCATTGTATCTTGCACAAAACTGTCCTTATGATTTTTCTTCAAAATATCTAGTTCATGCATTCTGACCACATCTTTAAGTAAAAACTCAGTATCAACATCATAAATAATCTTTGGTCTATTGAGGGATGCCTCATTATCAGAATCGTGATAGTCTAATCCACAAGTCACAAAACCTGGTTCTTCTGCCCAGTCCTCAATATCAACAGCCACTAAAACACTTTCAAAAATTGTTTGATGCTCCCCTTCAATGGGTGAATTCCCATGTACAGCAACAGAATTCTTAGCTGGTCTTTCTTCCTCATAAAAATCTTCTACCACTAATTATTTCACTACAACAGCAGGAGGATCCTCTGGATTAGGTAAAACTTCTTCCATTTCTCCTACTACATCCTCAATAGGAAAAGATAAGCTTCAAATTAATGGACTTAGACATAAGCAGACAGAATCATAGGCTTCAAATTCATTCCCATTTTCTTCTTTATGCTCAGGGGCTGGCTGGTCTTCCTCATCAGCAGAAGTCTCTCCTTCTACAAAGGATTTCTTTATAGAAGATACAATTTCAGCAGACGGACTTGGAGGTAAGTCCGGATCTCTTCCATCATCCATAGAAGTCTCTTCTTCTTCCGTCTCATCACTGTACTCAGGTTCTTCTTCATCAGGTCCTAGACCTGGATCCCTCACATCCTAAGGTCTAAAAAGGATGATTCACAGGATTGAATTTATCATATACCTTTTGGTCATCATTAACCCACTCTCCTCTCTATAGGTTCCAATTTATCTTCATGTATTTGAAAAATGTGGTTGTGATACAAAAATTATTCCTTACTACAACTGTCTCATGTTGAGATTCAGCTACCCCTTTCACTTTGATCATCACTGAGATCATCTTGGAAAAGAATAGGGCATTAGTATTTGATTTTGGCCATGTCATGTCTTCTATTTCTATCATCATCAATCTACACAGATTCACTTTTACACAATGTCTCAAGAGATACAGGCGATAGATATCCTGATATCTTAAATTCGAAAACTCTTCACTCCTTGGTATTAAGACATGTTGAACAAATTTGAACATCAATCTGTTTTTTCAATCCATTTCAGCAGCCACTACATGTCTTTGATTTCCCTCACTGGTGAGCTCCTCCAGGGTAGTCTCATAATCAAATATATCACTTGTAGGTGGCCTAGATTTCGAGACATATCAGATATACCTTACTATGGAACTTTCATGCATTTAGCCCACTCAACCGATGAAAAAGACATCTCCTTTCCATTCACAAAACAAGTCACTAGGTTCTCATCTTCTGATTCTCAATGCTTACAAACTCATAAAATTGTTTCACTAGCTTCATATATTAGGGTCCATAGTTGTTCGTAAATCAATCTACCCACTTTTGATCTTCCAGCACTTCGAGCACTAATGACTTTCTAGGAAACAACCATTCCACGCACAACTCTTTTTCAATCACAATAACTCTATTCTGCAAATGAAAATTTTCTAGTCGCCTACCTGACCTCGTTCTTCCAAAAATACCACTTTCTTCTATCCTGGACTTCTGCTTCTTCTTTTTTCAGCTCATCTGTGTCATCTCTGATGGTAGGAAGTTTGGTTTTTTCCATCTCTAGTTCGAGGGATTTAGGGTTTTCGAGAGATTCGGGAGATAAGGATTAATGGAAACAGATTTGAGGCTCAGTGGATTGAGAAGTATCTAGGACATTGTTTTTATCATTTAGGAATTATAAAATAAATAAATAAATTGATATAATGTGAAAAAGATTCAGATTATGGCGGCAGACAGATGTTTAAAACAGCGCACTCATCGGTAGGGTTTATCTGTGAGAATTCCTATCAGTGAGGTCCATCAGTGAGGTTACATCGGTGAGGTATTACATCAGTGAGGTATTACATCAGTGAGGTATTACATCAGTGAGGTTACATCAGTGAGGTTACATCGGTGAGGTTACATCGGTGATGTTACATTGGTGAGGTTACATCGGTGAGGTTAGATCGGTGAGGTTACATCGTTGAGGTTACATCGGTGAGGATACATCAGTGAGGTTACATCGATGAGGTAGTTACCAATCAAGGTTAATCATTCCCAACTCATGTATAATGTAACATAACCTATCCGAACTCAAAGGTTTGGTGAAAATGTCATCTATTTGATGTCCAGTGCCTGTAAATTCAAGAGTAATATCACCCTTTTTGTAATGATCTCTCAAGAAATGGTGCCTTACATCAATGTGTTTGGTCCTGGATGGAGGCACATGATTCTTTGAAATGTTTATTGCACTAGTGTTGTCACAGTAGATATAAACAAGCTTAAAATCTTATCCATAGTCCAAAAGAGTATGTTTCATCCACAGAATTTGTGCACATCAACTACCAGCAGCTATATACTATGCTTAGGTAGTGGACAAAGCTACAGAATAATGCTTCTTACTACACAAAGATACTAAGGATTTTCCCAATAAATGACATGTTCCAGATGTGATTTTTCTATCCAACTTGCAACCAGAAAATTCATCATCTGAATAACTCATTAACTCAAAGGATTGTCCTTTTGGGTAAAACAAACCTAAGTTTACGGTGTGTTTAAGATACTTAATGATACTTTTAACAACAAGTAAATGAGATTATTTTGGATTTTCTTGAAATCTTGAACAAATACACACACTAAATATAATATCTGGTCGACTAGAAGTAAGGTAAAGTAAGCATCCAATCATACCTCTTTAATTGGTTTGATTCACTGGTTTCCCAGTTTCATCTACATCCAATTTATAGACTGTACTCATAGGAGTATCACATTCCTTAATACTATCCAAACCAAAAAGTTTTAAATGATCCTTTTTATATTTACTTTGATTCAAAATAATACCATTTTCATTTTGAAAAACTTGAAATTTAGATAAGCAGCATTGGAAAGTAATACCCTAATGGCTTCTAATCTTGATATAGGTGCAAAGGTTTCCTCATAGTCTATACCTTACTCTTGAATATATCCTTGTGAAACTAGCCTAGATTTGTTTCTAACTATATTTCTAGATTCATCAAATTTGTTTCTAAAAACCCACATAGTGCATATCGTCATAGTGTCTTTGGGTCTGTCAACTAATTCCCAGACTTTGTTTCTCTCATATTGATTTAAGTCTTCTTGCATAGCCATTACCCAAAATTCATCATTGATTGCATCATTGACATTTTTAGGTTCTAGCTGTGAAATAAAATCTTGATGTTCAACCTAGTTTCTTAGAGAAGCTCTAGTCTATGTACCTCTATCAAGATTACCATAAACAACATCTAAAGGATGATTATTTATAATCCAAGTTGATCTAGTATATGTAGGACTAGAAATTTTAGGTTCATCTATAGGTTTGGGTTCAATAGAAGTAAATTCTGAAATATGTCCGGAACTTGATATTTTTACGTAAGTTTCTTTAGTTTTATCATTAAGGTCCATAATAATCAAATATTCTTCAAGATTTTCAAGAGAGGTTTTAGGCTCATGTGGATCAGTTTCATCGAACTTGACGTGTAAAGATTCTTCCACACATTTGGTTCATTTGTTAAATACTCTATAGGATTTTCTAGATAATGAATAACCAAGAAAAATTCCTTCATCACTCTTAAAAGAAAACATGTCCAGATTATACTTTATATTAAGAATAAAAACATTTCAGCCAAAGACTCGAATGTAACTAAAGTTTGGTTTTCTATTATTTTATAGTTCATATGGGGTCTTCTTGAGAACATGTCTAATCAAGACTATATTAATAATATAAAAAATTTTATTCACAGCTTCAGCCTAAAAATAAATAGGCAGGTCATACTCATTAAGCATAGTTCTTGCTATTTCTTGAAGGGTTCTATTTCTTCTTTCTACTACACCATTCTGATGAGGTGTCCTAGGAGCAGAAAAGTTTTGACTATAGCCATTGTGTGAGAAATAAGATTCAAACTCATGATTTTCAAACTCACGACCATGATCACTTCTCGGGGTTTTAATATTAATTCCACTATGGTTTTCTACAGACTTGGAGTATTTAACAAAGTAAAAACAAGCTTCACTTTTGTGAGCCAAGAAGTATACCCAAGTATATCTAGAAAAGTTATCTACTAGGTCATAGACATAGTGCTTCCAATTTAAACTAGAAACTCTAGAAGGACCAAACAAGTCCATGTGAACCAACTCGAGAGGTTCAGAAGTTGAAACTTCGTTCTTTGATTTAGAAGAAACGTTATGTTGCTTTCCCTTTTGACAGGGATTACAAACTTTGTTGTTTGGGAATTCATGTTTGGGTAGGTATATAACTAAGTTCTTCCTAGTAAATTTTATAAGTGAATAGATGTTGCAGTGTCCTAATATTCTGTTCCATAGCCATGACACCTTATGAAAATCTTTTAAACAAGTAACATTTTTCTTAGCAAAAGAATTCAGATCAACAACATAAACATTTTCATTTCATAAAGCAAAAAATACTAAAACTTTTTTATAGTTAAAAACATTACAACAATAATTTTAAAATATCACATTAAAGTCATCATCACATAATTGAGAAATAATTAATAGGTTATACTTATGTCCATCAACAAATAAAACTTTAGAAATCAAAACTGAGTTAATGTTACCAATATAGCATAGGCTGATGCTTTTTCCTTTAGAATTATCCCCAAAGGTGACATGGACTCCATCAACTTTGATTAGACTCTTGAAGCGTGATTAATCTCCAGACATATACCTTGAACATCCACTTTCGAAGTACCATACCTTTTTGTGAGAACTCTTCAAGCAGGTTTCCTACAACATAGATTTAAACAGAAAATGATTTTGGTACCTAGATCATCTCGGGTCCAGAAAGGTTAGCAATCAAACATTTAGGTACCCAAATTTTTCATATGGGTCTCATATAATTTAAAGAGTCAATAAATTTTGAAAGATAAACATTATTTTATCTATTACAGTATGAATAACTAGTAAAATCATGCAAATTTCTAGAACTGGAACAAGCATAATTTTGTCCAGATGTAGAGATAAATCTAGTTATCGTAAACGGCCTCTTTCTAGGTTGGTATCCCAAACCAGTAGTGTATTTTTTTGAAACATTCTTTCCTAAAATTTTCGTAAGCATATATTTTTCCTTTGTGAACTTTTATAAGTCCTTTATAAATTGCTCATTAGACATTTTTAGTTTAGTATTTTCCTTCAATAGTTGAGCATTATTTTCATTTTTTATATCAAAGTCATATTTAACATTGGTAGTGAGAGAATGATGTTTCTAAAGTGACTTATATTTGTCCTTAAGTTCATTACAAGTTTCTTCTAGCATGTTACAATATTCAAAAAATTCAGCCTTATACATATATTCAGAATCAGAATCAGATTCTACATCATCTCTAGAATAATAGGAATTTATAATAGGATTATCTAAGGTTACCTCAGATGTGTTGGTCATGAAACACATGTTGGCGCGATTATTTTCAGAATCATAAACTTCAGATTCACTTGTGATGTCTTCTAAAGCACTCCAAGTAGCTTTCATAGCTTTCTTTTACTTCTTGTCCTTATAATCGTGTTTCTTTTTGAATTTTAATTTTGGACAGTCAACCTTGATGTGTCCATTCCTCTTGCATTCATAGTAGACTATATCAGCTTCCTTATCAGACTTCTTCCAATCCTTCTTCCAGTGACCCTTGTTGTCATACATTCTTTTATAATTTGATTCTCTATAGAATTTCTTCTTCATATAGAACTTCTTAAATCTCCTAGATATTTGAGCCATCTTATCATCACTGTCTGAATCCGAATCATCACTGGTTGAACTTTCAGTAGGTACATGTGTTTTCTCCTTCTCTTTGCTCTTTGGAGCAGTAGACTTGAATGCCATGAATTTTCTAATGATTTCATCATCATCTTCCTTATTTACATTAAGTTCTTCCTCATACATCATAAGCTTACCTATTAATTACTTAACAGGGAGTGTGTTGATGTCGCATGATTCTCTAATGGAAACAGATGTGCTTCTCCATCTTTCTGTTATACATCTTAATATAATCATAATTTGTTCCTTTGTTAGAACTGCCTTTCCAAGAGATCGCATAGTATTGAAAACCTCATTGAACCGGAGATACATATAATAAATAGGTTCATCAGATTTCATTTTAAAATTATCATATTTAATAGTACAGGTATTCAACCTCATTTCTTTAACATTGGTTATTCCCTCTTAGGAAATATCCAAAGTGTTCCATTTTTCATAGGCAGTTTTACAAAAAGAAATTCTATTAAATTCGTCATATCCAAATGCACAATACATAGAATTCATAGCTTTACAATTATTATTGTAAGCAGTCTTTTTAGGTTCATCCCAAGTTGTTCTTTCCATTTTTGTAATTTTATATTGTGACTCTACAGTAATCCAGATATCAAAAATCATACTCTCTAAATGAATTTTCATCTGATCTTTCCACTGGGAATAGTTTTTACCATTGATGAATGGTGGCGGGTTAGTAGTAGCATCCTCTAGTCTATTATCCATAACTATATTTTAGAAAATAATTTTAAAGAGGTAAAATTTACAACTAAGAGAAATTTAAGATCTTTAAAGATGAAACTAAAATCCTAGTTGAAAAATAGAATGTTTTGGAAAATCGTATTAATAAAAACAACCTCTGATACCAAATGTTGGTCGGAGTGGACACTCAAGAGGGGGGTGAATTGAGTTCCAATTAAAATTTCTGTTAAAAATATTTCTCTTAAAATCCCCTATTTAAAAACAAAGATAAACTATAGTGAATTTATATAGAGTGTAAATGTTCAATTAGTTTCTCAAAGATTGATTAGGTCTAAGTTAATTTAATCTGATGATTAAATTGACTTTTAAAACTAACTTACTGGTTTAAAATAAGTGTCAACATTTGATAATTTGACTATCAATGTAACATTAAAACCAATTATATTTCAAAGTAGTTACCAGTGTAATATGAAATATATAGTATAATTATGACTTAAAACAAAATTCACAGCAGATGTAACCAAGAGGTTCAGTCTCAAGGTGAGAATTAGTCCTATGAAACAACTTATATAAATTGATCCACACCATGGATTGGGGTAAACAATAGTATAATACTGTCCAGGTCCAAATAACTCTAGCATAGTTAAAAGTGGGAATACAAACAACAGGTCATAGCTTTCCCGGTCGTACATGACCTCTACTACTATCCAAAGTGGGATACAAGGGAGTTATAGAGTTTTAATAAGGATTTAAGAATCCTCTAGCTTCACTCAGGAGACAATGTGTGTGTAAAATAAATAGGGTACACACACTACTCCAAATGTAAATGAAAGAATCACTAGAGCAAGTATGAATGAGTTTAGAAAATCTTTAGTGATTGGCAGTGTAGCTCTGGACTTGTTTGATTGGTGAGAAAAGCTTCTAAGTCCTTCTCTATTTTTTGTCTGACAAACATAATATCGTTTTCTTCCTTGGATCCAGGTTCATCTTATCATCCTGAGTGCGTGAAGTGTTTGTTGTAGTTCTTCACTCAAGACGCAGCTTGTGTTCTCCTCTATAGAATAATTTCTTCATGAATGTCAAGTGTTCTTGGAGTATGGATGTAGTCTTGTGTGAATGCACCATGTTTGAATGTTGTTGAGCCTTTATCCTTTTCTCCATTTCTATGCATTATTAGTTCCTTGATTCTCACTATATGGACACCCCGTGTTCACTTCTTTCATTTAATCTTTGTGTTCACTACTTTTTAGTTAGGCCTTTATCTTCTCTTTTATAGCATGCGGCTCCGGAAAAAAGGAATGATTACTTTTGTATGGGTACTAGGTACGGTTCCCTGACATACCAACAAATCTCATTAAATAACATTAACTGCATTAATAACATCAAATGTTACCGTTAGCTTAATAAATAAATAGTATTGAGAGTATAGAGTTTGAATGGTTGGTCAATCATTAGTAGCCTTCAGTTCGTAGATTTGTATGGTGGACTTTGTGTAGCAGTGAACTTCCATCGGTAGTTCTTTGAACTTGTATCAGTAGCTATTGGAATCGGTAACTCCTTACTCTTTATCAGTAACTTTTCGAATCGGTAGCTCTATATACCGGTGTCTTGATTCTATCAGTAGCTCTGTATACCGGTAGATATCAGCATCAGTGACCTTGTTCTATCGGTGACTCTTTCAATCAGTAGCTCGTGGTCTATCGGTATCTCTGGTCTGTCGGTAGCTCTAGATTAGTTCCAGTGATTATGTGTATCGGTAGACTTATGCATATCGGTAGCCCAATAATATACTATCGGAAAACTTGTTCTATTGATAACTATCAGTATCGGTGACATTGTTCTATGCTTACCAGTGGACTTGTACATATTGGTAGCTCTGTATATATCAGTAGCTCTGCATATCGATGACTCTATCTATCTGTAGACTATGTCTATCGGTAGATTAAGTACCGGTAGTTCTGTATCAGTATCTGTACGCAGATCAGTGTCTAACTTATCTGTTTTATACAAAACATATCCGATTGGAATAGAATAACTTCAAAACTTATATAAACAAAGATAAACATTGATTAACATATTTCACGGATTATTCTAATAATATTATTATATTGATAATAGAATATCATAGATTGAGCGAATTAGAATATAGATAAACATTAATTAGGATTATCAAAGTATGTGAAAGCATAATTGGGATTATAAAAACAGATGAGGTCAACATACATAACATATTGATATTCAAAAGAAAATCAACAATGACGGTTCTAGAATGAAATAGAAGAGAGATAAATCTCATATTAAATGTAAGCATAATAACACCTCAGGTAAATTCGATAATGAGATGGGATAAATGTTGTATAATTATTTGGATAGAAATTAAACTACAATGGGATGTTTCTAAAGTAATTACAACATAAAAAATTTACATTCAATAGGATAATTACAAAGAAGATTATTGAATGAAACAGAGTATAGGGAAATTAATTACATAATGAGGGTGATTCAAAATTCTTGGGAGTATATTTTTGAGTGATTGGGAATTATTGGGAGGATTATATAGATATTTTATTATTTTAAGGATGATACTCTTGGTTTATTTAAGTGAATAAAACTGAGATATTTGGTTGGTTAATATAGTAAAAGGGAGGGAAGTTCTTTATCATTTCCGAAACAAAGTTTCTAAACTCTATACATTAGAATAATAAAAACAAAAAAACATACCTAGTTTTTCCCAACATTTCTTCTAAATAAGAGTTTTTTAAATTCATTTATAATTTCATGGTCATATATCATTAAAATATTTCACTTTTTGAAGTGTAAATGATTCATAATAATGAATAAAATATTTTAAACCCATAAAATATAATATATGTTTTAGAGTAGTAATAATTGATTTAAAAAATTAATAAAATGACATGAAAATAATAATTTTTTAAGGTGATTTATAAATATGTAATTTTATACCCTTTATATCTTTATTTACATCACTTTTTGGGATATTAGATGTCATAATACATAACGTATTTAATTTTTAACTGAAAATACGGCTCCCTTAGAAAATTATGAAAAATTAACTACTAATTAATTTAGATTTTATAATTAAAAAATAATAAATATATTATAAAAATAATTTTTTAAGTATTTTAATTTAATTTTTAAAATAGAAAAAGGCATTTGTTGAAAAATGTTATTATTTTCAATAATAAATTTTTTAAAATTTTTATAAAAATTTATTTTGAAATAAAAAATTTATATTATGAATTAAATTTCATAAATATTATAAAATAATACTATTTTGTTAAAATATAAGTTTGTTAATATGAATTAATTCATTAAAAAGAAATATCATAATGGAAATTTTAAATTATGAAAGAATATAATTTTTTTCCTATCAAAATATTCATTTTATCAAAACAATTTAATAGTTATTTATAAATAAACAAAAAAATAAAATAATTATTACATTTAAATAAAAATAAAAATATTCATACTAGTATGGTCACATTGTGTCTAGTCCTTTTTAAGTTATATGTACCCATAATTTTCGTATTTCTATTTTATATTAGAAAGAATTATTTACTACAGTTGTTGGGCATATTTCCCAATAATTTAGTGGAACATATAAAAAAAATTAATTATTATTTTTCCAAATTTGGAATTATTTTAATAAAAAATTTTAACTAAGTAGTAATTTTTAATTCGAAAAAATTCCACAAGTGTAATAGAAAACAATTTTCTAAAATAATTAAAATTCCAGGAAAATATTATTTAACATTAATACAATAATTATAAATAAAAATATTTTAAATTAAATTAAAATTTTAATATATATGATCTATAAATTTAAATTAAATAATTCCATGTTAGATATTATTTATAATTTATTTAAATTTATAAACAATATGCATTTTCAAACGGTTTTCTAAAAAAAATATGTTATCAATCCTACAAATGAACATAAAATAAAATATTGTATAAATAAGAATTAAATGCTTTTATTGGATTAAATTTATATAAATAATAATAATGTTTTTTTTATATTAAAATATAATAATAATGGTAAATTTAATTTTCATAATTTTAAAAAATAAATTACAGGTTTAGAAAAATTCTATATTTTTCACTATTCACCAAAAAATAAATATTTTCTGGAAAATATAATAACCTCATCCTAAGTTTATATTGATATTTTTTTTTAAAAAAATAATATAATATTATGAAATAAATTTTCTAGTTTTTTTTTCAGATTATAATAAATTATTTTAAAAAAAATAAATAAATAAATTTTGAAACGAAAATAATTATAGAAAATTGAAATGACATTACTAAAATTTACATATTATTTACTATAAATTTTAAAATATATTTTTGAAAAGTGTCAATTTTTATTATATATATTTCATTATTTATTTTATATTATTTTTAAATATGAAGATAATGGTGAGGTAAAATGGGAAATATTCAAAAAATAATTATTTGTTTGGGTTTGGTGTTTAGTATTGCAAACACAATAGATAAAAACATTCACTTTTATAGACATGGGTAATTTCAAATAATGTTTTGGATAATATATTTGAATTTTTTAAAAATAAATAATGTGTAGTTTTTGATAAATTGTGTCCCATATTAGACAGTACCATTAGATGTGGCTATAAAAAAGCTATACGAGGGGGAAATATCATCAAATGGTATCATTGAGATATACATAGTCATCACCTAGAGCACGAATTTTGATATTTTTGAACACATATATTAACACTATCATGGGATATGGTTTGGAAATTGAAATACTATTTTTGAACCATTATGAAGGACATCAAAAATTTTGAGGTTAGAATACCTAATTATAAACATTAACATGGTAGACCCAAACTAAAATATTGAGACTCATAAATTTTTATAGGATTATCATTTATATGTTATTCATCTAATTTAAATATATTTAATTTTTTTGGTTTATTAGGTTGTTTTTTATCATCTTTTTTTACTTCTTCTTGTTAATGGTGGGAAAAGGGGAAAGTGTGAAATAAACTAATTTTGTAACATTATTCCCCTCTCCCACTGTCGCGAGAAGTAGAAAATGTGTTGGAAGGACTTAAAAGATATCCCCAAGACACAGAATGATGAAAATAAATTCTATGAGAATCAAAAAAATTTTAGGGACAATTTATCCTTTTTGAAATAAAACAACCAAAACAAGATAACCGTTACACAAAAGCCAATATACTATGCATGGGAAAAATTTAATAAAAAATCAATTCAATAGCATATTAAGACAATACAAAACTAATAAAATGAACTATATTAGAGTAAAAAGTGAAAATAAAAAACAACAACCCAAACATATCCAAGACATCTATGAGGAACTCTCAACTACCACCATGAAAAATCCAAATAATTCATACCCAATGAATCCTGGACCTCCACTAAATTACATGGATACCTTTACATTATATGAGTCATGATATTGAACATTTAAAAATGAAAAAAAGTTCCCAAAACATTGGGTTGGTATAAAAATTAGTAGCATTTCACCAAATTTCTTTCATTCTCGTGCCATCGGATAGAACATGTTAGTACATTTTTATTACAGAATTTATATAAATGAATAAAAAATTATTTTATCATACCATAATATATTTTTATGAAACCAAAGTAATATCCATGGAAAACAACCAACAATTAATTGTATCCATTTCTCAAAATCCATTTTTAATAACCCATTTCATATCACATATCAACACATCCATACATGCGTGGAACTATGGACATCCCTATAATCATTAGTGGTGAGTCATCCTTTCACCAATAAATCACATGTGGAACCATTTTGATGGTGTAAAGGTCATACTTTTATCCATAAATATTTCGACTAGGGAAACATCATAAACAAATCCATCCCAAATGAACATGAACAGACAACAATAATTCATGTCCAGGATAAATTGAATATAGTTTTGAAAAATAATTTCAATAGAAGATTCATTTTCTTTAAAAAAAATTAAAATCAATTTTTTCATTGAAAAAAAAACAACTATTTTAATCATCATTTTTAATGTATTATTCAATGTATTATTAAACAGAACAACTAATTTTGAAAATTCCAGGAACAATCAATAAACAGGGTTTCTAATAATATTTTCACGTCAATTAAACTATTTAAAATAATAAAATAATTTTTTTAAATTCAATCCTTGTCTGGTATCACCCTACTCCAATTTCTTGTTCCTATGCACCTCTCTAGGTTGGAACTGGAGCATTGGTTCAAAGAGATTTTGGGTTTATGTGGTCCAATTGTCGATAGGTTTCTAGCCTCTTTGGGAATTGACTTTCTTCTGTTATGCCTGCTACGATTCTTATTTGTAGATGGTGTCTATCGGAGACCTCTTTCGCTCAAATCTGATGTGACCTTGAATTCCACATCACCTCTCTGAGTTAGACTTGGAGCTGTATAATCATTGAGGTTCTTGGATGTGTGGTTAGGCTATTTTTGGTGCAACAGACATTTCATGAGGTGGTATTTTCTTGAGAAGTAGTTTTATTGCTAGTCAGTTTTATGTGTTTTCCTACCTCAATGAAATTAGTAAAGAAGTTTTCTGACTCTCCATGTGAGATAGTTTAGTTTTATGATCAATTTATGTAGAATCTGGATTGGGTTTCTATTTTCGGTGATATTTTCTTCTGTGCGGTGCCAGACATTGGTGTCGACAATGAAGATGAAGATAAAGCGACGGTGGGGTGGCTTAGGTTTACTATGGAGACCCTGATGCTTGTTCATTACTCTGGTTTCTAGGTTCTTTTCACCCTCCAAGTTTGGTTGGGCATGGTAGCTTCCGAGGAGAGTTGAGAGGTGTTTGTGTGAGTGGATGGGTGTCCATATAGGTACGACTTTTTGATTGTTTTCTTTTTTGGTTTTTTAGCGATGTCCATGATGTCTTGTATGGATATGTCGATGAGTGGACATTGGTATTATGCGATGTGGACTGCAAGACAGTAATGGTAGCTCTGGGGATGCTAGTGATGGAAGCTCCAACGATGACGACTATGTTGGTTTTAAGAAGCAATGTATATGATATTGACTAGATGATGATTACGACGTCCGCTCGAATCAAAGTGGGTAACTAATTTGGTGTCTAAGCTCTTGGATCAACTCTTATTGTTGATGTCGAGAATGTGGATTGTAAATAAGTTTATGTTTGTGAATTTTTAATTTGAAAACTCGGGTTGTGGAGTGTCACATTGGCTATGAAGAAGGTGGGATGTGAGTTTTTGTAATGCGTTGCCGTTTTTGAATTTTGTGTTGTACAGTTACCACTTTTCATTAAATCAGATATTAGAAAATATAAAAAAAAGGAATCTTGAAGATATGTTATTAGATGAATGAATGTAAGAGAGAGAATAATGATAAAAGTACTGAAAACCACCAAGGAATAACACTTACCAGGGAATCTAAAATCCAACACAACATGATTCTCCAACGGATTTCTGCCTTATCATGAAGTACCTTGTGAGTAAAGAGAAATAATGATAGGGTTGGGTAAAGAGAAAATGATTATTTAATATGGTTATTTTAAATAGATATAAAATATATGTATCTTTCTTTTAATTCTTCATGGTTAGGGCTTACATTTAGGAAAACCTTGTTCCAAATGTGTTATAGAAACTACCTCTTAGCACCCCTCACATGGTTTCCCTGAATGGTTAAAAAAATTGTGCGCCAGCCTTACTAAACCCCTATATTGAACATAAAATGTTTTCTCTTGTGGGTCCACATGGATTGGCTAAAATGAAAACTCAAATGTAGGCCTACCCATTGTGAAAATATTTAATAAAACTATTTCCTTTCAGAATATTTACATTTTTTATTAACAATGATCAAACCGAGAACCGCCAAATTCCCCAAAAATATGAAAAACACCTCCAAATTAAACCATCAATTAATATAGATACATTTGGAATATCATATTGATCTATTAAATATTGTTAATTGGTGAATTCTATGGAACTAAAGGCATGAAAACATAAATATTATGTACATACCTACTTCCGAAAAATATCTTCATAATATCATCCAATAAACATGAAATTAGTGATATTGAGATCTAAGGTCATCTTTTGATAACCACTGGGACCCCAATAATTGATCAATCATATCATCAATCTATGTAAGAGGGTATTGGATCATTATCTTGTCTTGAATAATATTATGAAATTCCATATAAAAGAAAATAGATCCACATGCCTTTTTCACTAGAAAAACATTTTTTTAATAGAGTCATACTAGAGAAAATGATCCCATTGCACTAAAAATATTTCGACTAGACATTAAATTCCAATAATTTTAATGGTATCATCCTAAATGATGTATTTGAGATGATACTCATACATAGAAGGAGATCAATTGTAAAATAAACATAACTTTTTGGAGGAAACCCTGAGAAATTTTCTTGAAAATTGTTACTAAAATACCGAAACATTTCTAATAAAATATATTTTCCAATATCATTCACCAATTTTGTTATCAAAACTTCTTACAGTAATGATATCGTTATAAAAACATAGGAAAGTAATCATGTTTCAACTCTCCTTAAATTTTGGTATCTGGTAATGAAATTATCAATCATATCATTAATCATTAAATTAACCCTCATGGTATTAATTTCAATGTACGCTTCACTAAAATTCAACAAATTCATACCTAGGATTATTTCATAAAAATATATTTATAATATAAAGAAACCCATATTATCTCAACTATTATAAATAGTTATAAAAAAACTATTTAAACATAAATTATCAACATTATCTTTGAACAAGAGGAGATTAAATTTAAAAATTGAAGGAATCATCTCAACATAAAAACTTAGAAGATCAAAAACATGAGAAAATAAAAATTAATTGCCTAAAAATTTAGGAAACAATTATTTTATAATTCTTTAATTTAGATTAATCCTACCTATCAATATTAATGGTCCTGATTATTTGTTTACAATCATTTCCTCAACTCCATATATTTTCATACATTCTAGATTGTTTCCCATTTTTTCCAGTTTAGAATCCACTAGTTGAGTAGTTATAGTATTCCTCAAATCACCATGTCAATCATGATTTCATTGATGATGATTATTATTATGCACTTTTCTAGAAAAAGCATACGACTTCTGTGAAAAATGAGGCGTGTTCCTAAAACATGACCATGGATAAATGTGACAATCAAACTGAAGATTCCACATATGGTTTAAATTATGGAATTATCAACGTGGTTTTATACAATCTAACTTCATCTATTAAAAAGTACATGAAAGAAAACACATATGATTAATCTTTGGTTTAAGGGGAAGATTCATCAATCCAGCTATCTAATTTGAGTCATACCAATACAATAGAAATAGTTTTCCCTCTTATGGTTATTCCCAGCATTACTGTTCTCACTTTTTCACATAGGTATCAACATGCTTCTTCCACCCTTATTTCATGAGATTCCCCAACCTTCAAACATCTCTCTTTCATCTATATTTTTATAATCTGTTATAAAATATTTGAGAATATTCAAATGAATCTCTAGCCTCATCCTAGATTCAAAAACACGTAACTTCAAATATACACATGTAAAAAATTCAAGTCAAAATTTGGATGTATTCTTAAATTTATCTTTATAATATATCACTATTAGGTTCACCTATATCCGAATGAAAATGAATGTTTTTGTAGAAATAATTAATATGTGAGTATTGAATTATATGTTGAATAATTATTCAAAATGTATGAATGAAATTTGTGGGTTTATCTTTTCATGGAAAACTAAATTTTACCACTATAATGAAAAATCCATGAACATGTATTTTTATGACATGAAATTCAGTACAACAGTTGTACCTAAGATATTGAAGAATTCATTATTCCTATTTATCCACAAAAATACTTTTTTTAGTTTAAAGTCATCATGAATGTTGAGAGGATTACGGTTATAGAACTGAATAAAATGATCCACTTTACATGGTTCATCTCTTTTGATACCTCAATCCTTAAATTAAAATTTTTAGATAATACTCTTAACCAAATAGTGGTTCACTTGTAGATTATGTTCAATAAAATATTCTACTGCCTCTTTTGGATAGGTTCTATGATGCCTACAAGTTTCCCTTTTCAATGACAAAAAGAAAACTCTATTTAGTATCATTCCCAACAAACTGATTGAATGTCAATTAAAAATTTACTACAACACACATATTACAACATGGCTTTCCAAAAATTATACATGTTTCCTCAATGATATATTTTTTTAAAAATTTCAATAATTCTCTTTAAAAATCAAACCATTTTCATCTATTTGAAAAACTCATCCCTTTTCCCCCAAATATGAAATCATTAATCAACATTACTTATGATCTCCTACTAATATTTAATTTCTATAAAATTCATTTAATGATCATCTACTTTGTTGAACCCATGTTAATGAGATTAAAAACCCTAAATGTGTCTCATAAATATTATATTCAAAACTCACTAGTAACATAAAATTCCACACAAATAGGTTATCTATTCTATTTAATTATATATAATCAATTTAATAACAATATTACTCATTTATACCATTCCAACTCAAGGAATTATTAATAATAAATTTCCAACACCATGAAAAAACTAAACAATTCAATTTGTCCCAAACTAAAATATTGGTTATCCACGACTAATTCCATTTGTATAGTCCTACCCATTACCCAATGTCATCAGAAGAGGTGGATGTGTTACTCGGCCTTTGTCTACATCCCCAAGACACAAAAGGGTGGAAGTAAATAGAATTTTCTTCATAAACTATTTGGGGATTATTTTCCATTTTTAATATAAAATAATAAATAAAATATAACCATAACCATAACCCACTATATGTTTCCTGAGTATTGTGTAATAAAACTCAATGTAATTTAAACAGACAAAAAATACCAAAATTTCCCCAAATACATATCATTGTATAAAGTGGAAAATAAAACCAACATCCAATAGACAACCAAATCAATAATCCCTTTCTATGGAATAAAGATAAGTCACTAAAAAACATTGATACCTTTCCTTTGACTATGTTTCGATATATGAAATTTTCAAAAAAAAAAGTACACAACTAGGGGATGTGTATAAAAATTTGTAGGATTTCCTTAAATCGTTTCCCTACTCACACCACAAGTATAGACCAGGTAATTATATTTATATAAAATATTATATAAAATAATTGTTAATAGTTTATATCATAGCATAAAATTCTCTTTTAAAACCCCAGACATTTTTGTTGAATGAAACCAACAATACATTTAAAAAATTCCTCAAAACCCATTTCATAAAACCCATTACATTTTAAGTATCCTCACACCTATACATGTGTGAAACCAAGGACATGCCTATACATATGAGTGATTAGTCATCTGTTAAAGAAACCATTACTTGGTGAACCATTTTAATGGTGGAATGTTTAAAACCATTTATGTTCCACTTTGTATAGGGAAATCATATTACACATATCCATACCAAATTCCCATAAAAACACGCCAAATATTTAGTCCAAAAACCAAAAAAATTAATCTGAAAAAAATTGAATAAATCCTTTTTTTATTTAAAACTAATTCCAGTTTTTTCTCATGCATCAAAACCAAACCACCATTTTAAAATATTTTTTTAGGTTTCTAAATAATTTCAAAATCTAATAAAAAATTAAACAATTCCACAAATGATCACTATATAGGGTAACCATAAATCATTTCCCTTATGTTTCAAATTTTAAAAAATTCAAATCAATCAATTTGAAATCAATTTTCATGTTCTAATAAGTTTAATTGAGAGTGAATCAACCAACCTCCCAACTTATGTGAAAATAAAAAAAATTCTTTTATAAAAATGGATAAGATAATACAAAACCTTTTTTAGCCCTTGTTAACAAAAAACAATATATAATCATGATTATCATCACCCATGACAAATCTATCCACAAAGATTTTATCCACTAAACAAAAATATATAATAAGATGAAATTTTGGATAAAACCATGAATGTGAACATATGATGGAATTTAGCCACCAAAACAGCATGATTAACTAATTGATCACTATAGGATCATGACGAAGGTTTTCTACAGTCTAGTGCAGATGTTGAAAAAGAAATTGTGTAGATTAAGTTGAAAATGATTGGTTAATGTGGTGATTCATATTAGATCAACAAAATCTTGATATTGTTTTAAAATCCTCATAGTTAGCGAACATGGTTTGGAAAACAATGCACTAACTATTTTTATCCACTACCTCTAAACACTCCTCACATAGTTGGATTACTCAATTATACAAACCCTGCATTAACAATGATTAAACAATATGTTCACCATCAATCAGTCTTTACTAGGTGGCTTCACGGTTGTGAAAAAATTGCGCACTTACCCATATCCCACTGTTTTACATTCACGGTTTCTACTACCAATGATCAAACAATAAACCATTAATAAATCCGAAAATCATTTCAAAAATTAGAATAACCACTTAAATAATAACCCAATAAAATTATATACATAAAATTCATAAATAATCATTTATTTACTTTAAACCAGGGGATAAAATTGTATAGGGTAATATAATGATTTTGCTAAATAGATTTCATACCAATCAAAAATAGATGTTATATGTCTTTTTATCATTAAAATGAGTTTTATTGAATTATTATTTACAATTGTAATATATTGAATTATGAAAACACTTAAATGAATGTACGAAATGATTATTATGGTTGTACAACTGTAAAATACTTTTAAATAAAAGATGACTGAATTTTATACATTTTTAAAACGTGGAACTATATAACATGGAATGTAACATAAAGTAATTTAATGAATCATTGTATGTGGAAAAGGAGGAAACAAAGTGGATTTTTTGACGAAAAATGAAGAGTTTGGTTGATGATATATAATGAAATAATTTTCTTCTTTTGACACCACTAATAGATTAATTCTACAAAAGTTGAGACCATGGATATTATACAAGTCAACTCTCTATTCCATATATTTATTCTTATGATTTGATGTCATGAAAATCATTGAATTTGAATGATTTATGTTTTTATGTGTTAAAAATATTGAATCGTTATTTTCAATTATTTTTTCAATGGTATACTGTTTATAAGATTCATGAAACATCTATGGAATTTCTAATATAAGTTTTTTCATTTAGGATTGTCATTAATATATTGAATGGAACAAATAAAATGGAAAGTTTATTTAAGGGTGAGGTGATATTTTATAGAAAAAAATATTTCATGAAATGGTAATATTTGATATGTGTTTTATGTTAAAGAAATTATTATTATATAATATCATTTGATTTTGTGGAAATCATATGTTGTAGAGAAGACTTTTGGTTGATAATTAATTTAATTATTAATGTTTTTTTGAGGATGGTCATCAAATTTTTGGGAAATGTTTAATTACATATATATATATCAATATATAACATTTATTAAGAAGTGTTACTCATAGATAATGATTTTATATTTTTTTAGATATAATTTTAAAGTTAATGATATTTTTTGAGGTTGAATCCTTTTATTAATTTCAAGGATATTATTGTTATTTGAGATAAATGTTTATTAATATAAGGAATTGTCTATGTTAAACCATTAGTTTTTTTGATGAATTTTGGAGATAAATATACTTATATTAAAATTTATTATTATCATAATTTTTTATAATAATTTTTTTTCAAGGCAAGGAAAAATAATTTTTTATTCATTTACTAATCTTATGATTCAGTAATGCTAATTTTAGTGATGCATGCATAAAAAACGTAATATAAGATGTTCATTATTTATAGTAATATGTGATGTTGAAATTTATTAATGCATGACCGAAGGATAAAATTGTGTTCAATAAATAAAAATATTTTATGTAATTATATATTTATGATAATTAAATAATAATATTGAAAGATAAATTAACAATATGAAAAGGATCATTATCCAAAAAATTTATCAAATTTACTTTATATATAATTAGTCAATGGTCTTTAAACTCATCACATATTAATTATTCGATGTCTTTTTACAATATTTTGATCAATAAAATTCATGTAATTAATAATATTTATCATCTTTAATATTAATTGGAACTTGTATTCAATTCCCATATTTTAAAATCTATCTGGCGTTCTTCTATGTGGAAAACTATTTGTGTGATAAACATCATATTTTCCTTTCCCACTTTTTAAGATAAAATTTTATAAAATATTTATGAAGTGGGTTTCTATAAAAATGAAATTTCAAATTTCAAACCCTTTATTTCCAATCCAAATATCAAATTGTGAAAAAAAATTATTTAATGTTGTGGATTGTAATGGACTGGAAATTTAAAAGTAGAACTTAATGTTCAATAGCATATTCAACACATAACAATAAGCTTAAACGGATCAGAAAATAAATTATAATCATATCCGAGATGTAAAATTTGTGTTAATGAATATTATTAACAATGTGGTGGAATATAGATAAAGGTCATATATAATATAAATTTTATTGAAAATTTCTTAATAAACAATAACTAAATTTTTAATATAGGAAGTTTTTATTCAATAAAAAATATTTATCCTTCAAAAATGATATCTTATTTCTTTTTATGAGAAAATAATATAATTAATTTATATATTATTTATAAATTTTTTTATAATATTGAAATAATTTTCATAATCATAATATTTAAATTAACATATGGTTAAATTTAGGGATTTTTCAAAAAATTCAAAAATTTTTGTGAATACTAAAAAATACCAATTTTTTAAAATTGTCATTTACATTAAGATAATTCAATTATTTAATTGTGAAATTATTAATTTTATTTTATTTTAAATTAAAATATTTAATTTGTTATATATTTAATCCAATTATATATATTTAAATAATCTTTATAATGGATGTTGGTTTAGGTTTATTTTTAGGCATAAAAACACAATTTTTCTGAAAACCGTTTCCAAATGCGTATTCTTTATTTAATTTTTACTATTTAATATAAAACAAAATGTATAATGAATTAATTACATTTTATAATTAAAATTTATATAATATTAATTGAAATTAATTTTTTTGATTACTTGTTATATAGTTATTAAAATACAATCTTATGCCTGAAAAATGCATTTGAAAACCCATTTTTTTCTACACAACAATGGGTTTAATTATAATATAAATAAATCTAGATTTATGAATTGAATTTAAAAAATGGATACAATGTATTGAATCATAAAAATTCATATTATAAAATAGGTTCAACTTAATTTTTGGTCATCATAAAAATTAAAAATGAATAAAAAACTACTACCATGATTATTTCTAAAAACGTTTTCTAGGGATAGGCTATACTAAATGAGTAAATGTAATAACATATTTTGAAACATAATTATGATACATTTTAGAGGTTTTAATCATAATTATATATATTTTTACTGTTTATTTTAAAAATTTTGGAGGGGTTATTATTTATATTTACTTCATATTATATAATAGTTTTGGTAATTTACAAAAAATAAACTCCTCCTTAACTATAAAAGGAAAACCCTCCCCTCATATATTCATACCTCTAAATACATTTTTATCTACCTATCGATGACTAAATCTCAATTAAAGAAACTCACACATATTCTAGAAGACACATTCTTCCCAAAATATTTTTCTTATGGTCTTTATTAACTTATCAAAAGTAATTTCTTCTATGTAAAGATAATCATATTCATTGAGAACCTTCATTTTTACTTTTTATTTTTCTACATAAAATTATATATTAAAATTTATGGTATAATAAAATATTATATCCAATTTACTGATATTTTATTATGTTAAAAAAATAATATATATCAATATTCTCTTGCATCAAATGTGAAATAAAATCATCATTCATTTGTACGATGAACTACCTCCTCACAAACCTATGTAATTGATTTTACATCATCTCCTCTCATGGATGTTCATGATGATAGATTAAACATTGATACATGTAATTCATCAAATTTTATTCCTTCTAGATAATTAACATATCATATACTATCATAACATATCATCTACTAAAAATGATAATGTCATTTGTGTGTTTAGAAGACTACACTCGGGCGAAGCGAGGTAATTAATTTTTTATTTCCATAACACATAGATTATATATATGTGTGTGTGTGTTTATTTAAAAACATAATATATTTAAGAAAAAATAATATTTAAGATAACATTATAATTCTTTAAATATATAATTACACTTATATTATTTTTAGTATGATTGTTGAAATGTTCAAAACTTACTCATGTGTTCCCAGGACCTAATATATCCAAGAATGTACTATACCTATTTTTTCATAATCATATTTAATTGATTGTTTTAAATTTCAATTTTTAAATAAAATTTTTAATTATTTTATTAGTATTACTCAATATATGGTGGAAAAATTACTCCAATGAATATGGTCAACACACCAATGTCATTTGGAAATTATGAACTCAACATCCATAAAACTCCCAACATGGAAATAATTGAAAAATTGTAAGTTATATCACTCAAATAAATGATTTCAATGGTTATGTTTCAGTTATTATACTAATAAATGGTTCTTTAAAAAAACACTGATATTAATTAATTATATAGGAGATAATGTAAAAACATGACATGTCTTGACTCTAGGTAGGGGTTTCATATCAAAATTTCATTTCTTGAGAAACATTTTTGTTAATGTGACTAATTTAATTTAAATTGTTTATATACATAACGATTACATATTTTATCGTGAATATTTCATACTTATTGATATTTTATATTATAATTCATCTTTATTAAATATTATATTTATGATTCAAAAGTTACCGAATTCGTAAGTGTTTATGTGTAAATCTCATTTCAATCAGTATTGTTATTCCTAAATTTCATTTTTTGTAAATTATTTGATAATTGTAAAACAAAACCCTTTAATTTTATTATAATTCATTTATTCAATAAAATTTCAAATAATTTTACAATTTCCACCTTTTGGTACTTAAAAATATTACGAACATTTATTAAATAAAATATGAATGTATTTACATCTTCTATCAAAAACAATTTTTAATCCATATCAATGTTTTATAAAAATATTTTCAAAACTATTTGTAAAATTATCTTAATGATACAATAAATAAATTTTAAACCTTTTCATTAATTTTTACGTAATTTTCTCAAAGGAATTTTCTATTCATTTTTAGAATGAGGAAAATTTTAACAATTTTTCAACTATTTGAAATGAATATTTCATTTATCATATACAGAATGTATGTAATTACTTATTATCATAGACTCTTAGTGATTTGACGATTAATTTACATGATTCAATTTTTAAAGATTTAATTTTAAAAAACTTTTTGGGAAATTAAAAATATTGAAGAAGTTATTTCAAATTGAAAAGGTTATTTTTCTCTTGAAGTACTCAATGTAATATTTTAATGACATTTTAATCAGTGATAACCACCTTTGATGTTATGAATTGATTTTCAATTATTTATCTATGTCTACAATATATATACCTATCTTATTCACCACTTATTTAAGGTGGAATACATGCCTTTTTTATATATGAGATACCTTCATTAAAATATTTCCATTAATGATGATATGTAACAATTTTATGAATCACATTTTCTTTCATGTATAATTATTATTTTTATACATTATAATGTATTTTCTTTTTTTGAAAAAATGATCATGAACATGATGTGATAGGTTCATCAAAAAAACACTCAAATGAATTGGGAAAATCTTTAGACACAGGAGTAATCTTGTATGTTATTAGAGAAAAATAATATCACATTTTGGGACATTGGAAACCAGTGTATATTGTCTATGAAATTATCCTTCCCAAATTTTTATCTCAGGATTTATGTTGCATCCACATTTCCTATGATTTGATGACATTATTATTCCTTTTTCTTTATGTCAAACTCCATTTTATTACTATTGGGACTGATTTTTCATTATATTAGATTATACATTTGACCAAAAATTTAGGATCCTATATCATTATTTTGCTCATACGTGTATTTTTAGCTCACTTGTTGTTTCTATGTATTCCCTAGGTTATCCCATAAAGTTTTTGGGGATCAAAATTTTTTAGGATATCATTATGGAAAATAGAATAAATACATTTTAATTTATTTAAATTTGGATTTATTAAGAACCCATTCACTGATAGTCACTAAGCTACCTGATTGTTGGGATGTAATTAGTTGATATTTTTTTGTTAAAAATCATCGAATAAAATGTTTAATGCCTTGTGTATTGATATATTTCTTCATAGAAATGAATTAATTAAAATTGTGAATGTATAATGAAAAAAAATTATTGAGAACCATTGGGATATGTCTAAGGATATGTCTATATATATGAAATATATCATGGAATTTTGTTTAAAGATAGAGTTAGTGGTTTTAAACTAATTAAATCCATTTCCTTAATACGTCACATAGATGTGGTTCTATAATTATTATACCAATAGTTAATAACTCCTAAAAAGGCTTAAATGATCTATAATTGATTATATCATGTAGAATGACAAAGGGCCTTACTGTACACCTATTTTGAAACTCCCAAGTGATATGAATTTGAAATTCAAAAACTATTTATGAAACATTGTGATGTACTTGGACAAATTGGAAGGATAAATTACCTAATAAGAACCATTACCAAGAATAATATAGATTGAGACCTTGACAGTCATATGTAATGATATACATATCATTTATATGTTATTCCTCATATGTTTGTATAGTTAATTTTTTTATATTTATTTTTTCATGTATTATAATATTGTTTCTCTTTATTTTATTTTGTGGTATGAAATATGTAAAAGTATTCCAACATCCTATGTAATGGGAAACGAAATTTCTTTTTGAATTATATTCAAAACATACTGTGAATTGCAGTTAGACATATTTTTGTTATGTAGAATGGTAAATATAAAATTCGGATTATAAATTGGAATATAATAAATGTCTTAAACACATAAATTATTTAAAGGATGGTTTCTCATTGAAATTAAAGTGTAATATATTATAAAAAAATAAGATTAAATTTCATATATGTAAAAAATGTGGGATGTGGAACCATTTATATTACCTAAATCTAATTGGAAGAATCATAATGTGCAGAAGTGGAGGTAAGAAGAAAGCTAGTTTCCAAATAAAAATGATGATTTGGGTGGAGAAGATAAATGGAAATGAAGTTAATCCTAATAAACCACTATCTGATTAATGATATAGATATGGGGAACATGGTCATTATGTAGGTAAATTCTTCAATCCATTGATTAATTCATATGGAACTATGATTATATAATCATTATATTGGAATGATAGATATGTTTAGGTATTGAAGAATTATAATCATATTGTAAAAGTATTTTATCAATTGTTTACTAGTTTTAAGAATCATGAAACAATGATGTGTTTTTCTTTATTTTTTATTTATGAATTATTTATGAATATATTGAATCGAAAAACAAAACTAGATAGTTCATTTAATGGTAAAGTAGTAATTTATTTAAAAATAAATGATTTTAGATAGGATAATATTTGAGATGTGCTCAATGTAGAGATAATTATTGTCAAATAAGATTATCCAATTTATTGGGGAAAGTAATTCTTATAAAAAACTTTAGGGGATAAAAGCTAATTAGATGATTAATTTTATTAGGATATTAATAATTTTTTGATTAATTGATTTATTGTTTTATGAATATATATATATATATATATATAAATTATGTTTAAAATAAATTATTTTTTGATATGAATTCAATAATTGTTTTTGTAGATGTATGCTGAAGGGCGTGAGAAAACATTTTCTGTTAAAACATTTTTGCATGTAATGATTATATATGTTATTCCGGATATAGTTTTATTTATTTAGGGAATGGTCAATGTTATATATTTGGTATTAATGATTAATTGTATATATTTATATATTAAAATTAAAATATGGTATTATATTTATTTATTCTATAAACTATTTGGTTTAATAATGATATTTGGAAAGAATTGTTACTATTTTATAGATCTTATGATTTATTGGATAAAATTTTAGGGTACTAAAATAAAAAAATTAATTATATATTCATTCGTTATTGTTAGATGGAAAGTTAAAGTTTATTAAACCACAATTAAAGGATAAAATTACACTTATTAAATAAAAAGATATCACATAAGAATAATTTATCATGTTTTCTATATTGATTTTAAATTAATCACTCAACCCTATAAAAAAGATCTTAACACAAACATGTTATTTTATTACGTTTATATTCAAAGATTTAATGGTTTTCTAACTCATCAAACATTTATGGATTTTTGGTGGTAGTATTTTAATGATCATTCACTTAAATGTTATCAATGATATTTATCACACCATTTATGATGTACACTTTTATTGAATTACCATACTTTTACATCGCAACAATTTTATCTTATGTGGAAACCTGATTATCTGATAACCATGTATTTTCATTTTTCTCTTTTTTAGAGAATATTTTATAAACAATTTTGTGATGCGGGGTTTTCCAAAAAAGTAATTTTCAAATCACATAACCTTGATTAATGAGAAAAATTTCAAAGTGTAAGGATACAATTTATTTATGGGATTATAATTTAACACCATTTCATTTTAAAAGATGAACATAATGTTTAATAGTTTATACGACATGGAACACCATTCTTAAATGGTCTAGGAAATATATTACGACTTTTAACAAAGATATTAATTATTTTGTTATGATTAGTATTTAATATATAATGAAAAGTATTTAAATTGTTTTCTAAATTTATATTTATTGATAAATTAATATTAAATAATTAGTCAAATGGTGATAAGTTTTTTCTTTATAAATATATGATTCTTTCGAAAATTATATTTATATCTTTTACATGTAAAATGGTATTATGGATTTATGAAACATTTAGAAATTTTATATTATAAATTTAAATTACTTTGTAAAATAATCACTAATTTTTATGAATTTTTATTTATGAAAATATTAATGATTCTATGAATAATGAAAAATACCGATCATTATAAAATTTGTATTTTTTATTAAATTATGTAATTTAAAATTACCATTATTATTTATTTATTTTTAAATTTATAAAATATTTATTTATGTAACAAACTGAGATTTTATTCTATATATTCTATTTAATTTCGTTCATATATTCTGTTGTACACTACACCAAGATTATCTTGCACTATACACAACACCGTATTAGCTTGTAGTATACGCAACACTAATCTTGGATCGTGTTACACACAATTTCATGTTTGTTTTATAGTAGTTATTCTACACAAAATTGAGTTTATATATATACATATTCAATTTATAAATGAAATATGGTTGTATTTTGTTATACACAACATCAAAGGAGTCGTGCACTACACGCAACCCTGACATGGCTTGCATTACACACAATCGCAACCTTCCTCGATGGCGTGTGTTGTACTCAATACCGGATTTTACTAAACAATGATATATTGTTATAATATTATTATGAACTAGCCATTATGAATATTATTAACTAAACATTTAATTTTATAACATTATTATTCATCTTATATATTTTCTAGAACATGGTATATGAACAAAATAAATTTTTTCGGGTAAAATAATTATTTTTCAAAAAATGCAGTTTTGCCGCCTTTTGATGGAACACCCACATTAAATATAGTTTTTAACATGTTTATAAGTTCAATTTGAAAAAATAAAATTCTTTTTTTCAATCAGGATATTGAAAATTACTTTGGGTAAATTTTTCATATTGTTCTGATAACTTTTATATTTTAATGAATAGTAAAAACACGCTATATTTTAATTAAAATCAACTTCCTTCATCATAATAATTTATGTGGTTAAATTATAATATTTAATTGTTTTAAAGTAGAAATAGAATATATTTTTTCCATTTAATATAATGTGTGTCATTATCATTGTTTTTACATTTAATTCGTAGGCTAAATCAATTCAATCTTTTGCAATGTTTTAAACAAAAACCCGTTTTCATTTGACAATGAGATTAATTTTAATTTAATTTCAGAAACTTATATGTATTTAATTTGAAAAAATGGATTCCATATTTGGAATCAGTGGGTCCAAATTATGTTAATAGGCTACTTTTTATTTTTAGGAATTATGATTAGTAACTACGGTAAATTTTATTTACCATGGTTAAAGGTAAATCAGGTAATTAAGGGTAAATATAAGATTATAAAATTACCCTAACACCAGAAAAAATTCTATTGGATGAATAAAGTTGATCCATATCACCTAAGGGTCAGAATAGATTAATTTTATGGACTTTTTTCCTTGAAAATAATTTAATTATTATTAAAACAAAAGAAAGTGACAACATGTCACTCTCTTAAATATTATAAGTATATTAATTTTAATTTAGTGATAAACTTCATGACACTTCAAACATGAATAGTATCAAGAAATATAATAAATTTATCTACATTATATGAATTTTTTTATAATTTTTAGTGATTACATAACTATCATTAAAGGTGATATAATAGTGATGTAGATATTATTTTATTAAGAGAAATATCAAATAAATGGTTTTATAAATATTAAACAAAATATTATATGAACTATTTAATGTGCTACACTAATTTTACAGATAAATATGACATTTTATTAATCTATTAAATATTTTATTTCGAACGTATCTTCTGTATATTGTTTATTTAAATTCAAATAAATGAATTGTGTCAAAATTGACACTATAGTTATTTTATAAAAATAACATATTATAAAATTGTTTAAAAATCAGAAAAATAATTATAAATTATAAATTTAAATTTATATGGTCTAAAATGTTATGAAGTATCCAATTATGGACAATTCACAACAAATAAGTAATGATTTTTAATAATTTAAAATTTAGAATATTATTACCACAAATAAAATTAAATTGATCAAATAAGGATAAATCAAGATGATAATGTTTAAAATAAATTCCTAACATATATAAATTTTATTGGTTGATGATATTACAACCCTATCTCATCTATTATTTGGATTTGAGTCATTTTGGTTGTTTTTAAGTGGGTTTGGGATTTAATATAAATTAATATTTTCTTATATTTCCAAAGGTGCCCCTCTCCTCCCTTATAAAAGGGAATCTCCTCCCTCTTCTCCTCACACAATTTGGAGCCTTTAAGCTCGGAAAAACCCTGAAAATTAATCTCATAAACTTCCCTAGAAACATCCTAGAGGTTCTGGTCTTCATCAAAGACCATCTTTAGTGCCCAAAGAGGAGGTTAAGAAGAGGCGATTCAAAGAAGAGGTAATGTCCTTTACCGATTCTTTCAACATTATTTCTTCTTCTACTTATTCTTCTTTAGTTGTTTAATTATGAAGTAATAACATCATTATCACTCATATACTGATATGTATTTATAAATATGATACAACCCTTTTTTCATTTTTTATCCATCCTACGGAAAATGAAATCACCACGCGTGCGTACGTACGGAATATTGTCTCCACGCCGTGGTGTAATCTTTTTTCGACCACCACCTTAATTGGATGGGTATAATGGTGTAAACAAATAACTATATATTATTATTATAATGTGATATTGATTCTGAAATATTATACATACACTTCATTATGATTCCACGATCATGGGAATGGTATCATCGCTCGTGCGTACGTACGGACTACCGTCTCCACGACGCGATGAGATTCATTCTCCATGTTAGCCATTTCTGAATGATTATAAAGTATATATAATAAGTAATCATGAAATATATGAAATAATAATGATACTGGATTTATGTGTATATATATGTATGTCACATAATTAATTCCATTCAATTCAATAATGAAACGAAAACAGCGTTCATGCTTACGTACGGCCTACCGTCTCCATGAACGGTGTATTTCATTCCATTTATCAATCTAACATATATATATGTATATATTGAATATATATTATATATAAATAGGGTTTTAAATTCTGGGATTATGTAAATCAGGATATAAGTAATAATATCAAGAACAACAAGTCCAAACACGTAGGACAAATAAAACGATTTTACCCAAAACATTGCTTCATCATGGAATTTACAAAAGAACAGGTAATATAAAGTAATAATTGAACCATTTATGACATCATAACAGTGAATATGATTATATAATAAGTCAATGACATTATTTAAATCATTATACATGAGTTTCAAATTCGTACGAAGCATATCAGACCTAAGGTAAGGGATAATTATTCCAATCTCATTCTTATCTGAGATTGTTTATTCATAAGTATTTACTAGGGTTATGATTATTATCCATGTCAATATGTTCTAAAAAAATTTCTTAAAATTTTTACTATTCTTCCATGTATGTTTAAAGTCATTTTCATTCTTTTCTAATTTTACCACATCCTATGGAAGGAATCTTTCTTTTGTTTACCATACGAGGTACTTTTTGAATTTTTCGACAAAAGTACGAGAAGAATGTTATTTTTAACTTATACGGCATGAACAGATTTTTTTACGGTTTCATAACGCCTCATTATAATGAATCTTACTCTACAAGATTTAATGAATATTTTCAAAAAAATCGTTTTCTTTTAAAATTTCATGGCATTTTGTGAAAAGAAAATGATTTTGAAGAATAAAGGATATTTTCCTCATGAATTCATTTCAAGTGTTTTATCAAAACCATTTTCCATATATGATGGAATTATTTCATATGTGTATGATTCAAGTATAATGTCTATATTATTTTCATGGTTTCACTTTTCTTATGATGAAATATCCATTTGTTTTATATGGATTTTGTGATGATGGTATGATATTTATGAAACCCAATTTATTCATTGGTTATGATGAATGTTTCAAGTTTATTTTGTGGCACAAGTAAGAATGATTTCATTATGAGATAGGTGGCACCTATATCTCCCTCCAATGCATTGGGTAATCATTTATATCTAATGAGATAGACATGGCTATAATTGTACGTTAATTTCGTTCAGTGTTACAGGATTGAAACGAGGGGTGAGCTTGATTCATAAAGGGACTTTGTCCACTAAGATGGTCTAGGCAGCAATGCCTTGGATACCGTGGAAATCATATCATGTTACTAATGGTTTTCAAAATGAAATGTTTTATTCCCATGCTATTTTATAATTATAAATGTTTCTTTATGATCTATACCTTATATACTTCAAAGATTTATGTCTTTGCTCAACATTTTGATGTTTAGATTTTATGTTCAACTTTTTCATTTAGATGTTTATGGATTGTTTTATGTTCTCTATGCCTACCCTTACTGAGAATTTGAGTTCACCCTTTTTATGTTTTCTTTTCCCCATGAGATATTGAAAAGATTTAGGTAATAAAACAAAAGTGGAAGATCTTTATGGGAGAAGTTGAAGATCTTTCACCACGATTAGAAGATTAAATTCCGAGTTTCCAAAGACGCTAAACTATTACGGTCCTTGTGTGTCTGTGTTTTTTATTTATTAATTATTCTGAAAAAGTAATGTAATGTCCATGTATGTTAATATTTGGGTCTCTACAGTAGGAATCAGAGGAAAGGTTTAGTTAACCTTTGGAAAATAGGATGCGAAAACGTTAGTGAGATCCCTAGAGATAGTTCTAAGGTATGTCTAGGGATGTACCTAAGGATAAGTATACGTATAGGATATAGTCCTAGAACTATGGAAACGATCTTAGAGTTTAACCTGAGATGTTAAATATTGACGGTACTCCCCCTTTACTATGTTGTTTTCCCTACCATGATTTTGTCCTCTCACACTATTCTTTTTGGGTTTTAGAAAATGGATGGAAACATGAAGATTCACGATAATGGAGGATATGATGGACAATGGAATGATATTATTCATGAGCAACCAAATGAAACGGGATTTGGAAGTCCAAACATCGTTATTATTCCTAATCAGCAATGTCATAATATGATCAATAATCTCAACGTTGGTAAGATTCATGACTGAGCTAATAATAGAAATATGGATTTTCATGATGATCATAGAGGAAAGAAAGTTCAATTTCCCTCATGTAAATCATGTGGGAAGAGGAATCAGGGAGATTTTTTCAAAGGAACTGGAAGATTATTTGTGTACGGAAAAGAAGGGCACAAATCCAGAAAGTGAAAAGGAAAAGGTTCAGTTAACACCATGGAGAAGGATAATGGTATTACTACAACATCAACAATGATTAGATGTTTTAAATGTGGAAGGTATGGGCATTATGCAATCCAATTCCCTAAGGGAAAATCTCATGAAGAGAATCATCATGGTCTTATGGGTAGTATTTATGTGAATGATGATGAGGAGACTACAAATGATATATGAGATGAAAGAAGTGTTGATGCTTGGTTAATGGTTTAAGAAGGCAGTGGATTGATTGTATGTTTATGTAACATCCCAGGTAAATAAAGAATAAAAAATTTTCCTATTTATTAATATTTATGAATTAAATATTAATTTTAATTTAAAGGGGTTACTATGATTGATAGCGTACCTGATACGCAACGATGAGTTCCTTTGAAAACTTACGTTGCACACTAGTAATAAAATAACATTATTTGAAATGTTAGTTAACACATAGCCGTTGTACTTGCGGGAATGGATAGAAATAACAAAAATATGATTATATATGTTTGTTAAATGTTTTTTCATTTATCTAATAAAGGATAAAGACTTAAAATATGAAAAGAATTCAATTTTAGGCTTATATACTCTAATTTTCACGAAAGGTCCACTTATCACCATATGACGGAGAACCGTCATTAAATATAGTTTTGATCGATCTTATAAATTATATTGGACCAAATATAACTCTTCTTTAGAATCGGGACATCAAAATTTACTTTGTGTAAATTTTTGGTATCTTTCCGATAAAGTTCATTTTTTTAATGAATAATGTAAAATTTTGTATTTTAATTCAAAACCTCTTTTTAATATAATTTTTTTAATATTATTATAGTATCTTTTGAATTGGTCTTAAAGTGAAATTAGAATATATTTTTAGCATTAAATCCAATAGTGGTCGTTGGAATTAATTTCACTTTGAAATCAAACTTATACTAGTGTCAATATTTTGATACTTATTATTTCATAAAAACACGCTATTTTCTCTGACGGTGGGAATTAATTATTAAATTAATTAATGCAACTTATATGTTGTGAATTTTGTAAAATGAACTTTACATTTGAATTCGGAATAACAAATATAGCTTAGGGTGAAGTTTTGGTATTTTTCTGAAAAAACTCTAATTTTTTATGAATAGTGAAACCACTAATGCTACTTATAAAAACTGATTTTTCATTTAAATGAAATTTTACCACTTCTGTGTTTTGAATTTGAAAAATCCAACATACATGGTTGTTATTAAGAAGTAAAATGTGGTTCAATGAGATTAAAATATTTTTTTTGGTGAATAATGACTTCTACGTTCTTAATCGCGATTAGAGATAATTAGTGAATTTTAAGGAAAAAATGATATTATAATAAAATGAAAATACCTTGACACATGTCCTACCATTATTGGATGTGTCATGGCCGACCAAGAAAAGCCATGATTCATCTTGGGGACCCCATGGAGACACTTTGGTTGGGAAATGACATAAATAACTTTTTATTTAATGTTAAATTAAAAATGACACACACATGAGGTGTTTAACTAAAACAATTTTTACATGGTGTTATACAAGTCATATTTTTGACTGTAAATATTCATTAGAAAGATAAAAAGATTTCATACATCATGGTATTTTTTTTATAATTTTTATACATTATATAAATTAAATTATTTATGACATCATGATGATGCTGCGATGACCTCATTATTTAACGATTTAAATAAAATGGAAAGATAATGTAAATTCTAAGACCTACACATGGAAAAAACCTATTGGATGGGTGGATTTCGAACCCTTATCACCTTAACCTCGAAACACAGCAATGTGGTACCTCTTAAATCCGAATACCATTTTAAAATAAAGTGACTTTTCTTTACCTTCCAAGAGTGACCCTCCTCTCCTCTTATAAAAGGCCCACACCTCTACCTCCTTACCCACACTCCCAAAGACTTTGAATCGGCCAACCCCTACCCATTTTGGCTCTCCACAAACCCTCTATTACTCTTTTAAGCCTCACTTTGGGCATATGTTTTCCCAAGGAAGCCTTTGAGCTCAAATCTAAGAGAGTTACACGATTTTAAGGTAATGTCTTCTTTTGAGTCCTTTTGTTTTATTTTGCTTCTCCAACCCCCTAAACTCTTTTTATTATTTTCTTTTGTAACAACTGTAGTATCCTCAATATAATAGGATGTTATTATAAGAAGTATTAGAGCTACCCTTACACACACCTACATCTAATGGTTAAAGAACGTACTGTTTCCGTGGATGATGAATTTCTGCCTCCCGAAACGATGATTGTTCAACATTATTTTAACACATTCAAAGGTGTCCATTAAGATGAAACTATATTTATATATGATATATAATATTTTTTATGTTTTCCTTAAGCTTCTCTATTTTTCATTTTGGGAATACGTTTATGGTTTCCATTATGGGTAAACACGATATCTTCATTTAAGGAAGTGCGGACTACCGCACCATCAAAGTGATGTGATTCGTTAATGCTATATGTGGGACGTATAAAGGATGGATTTAAAGTTATTATATATGATTTTATACTATAATTATAATATACCTCTATAAAATTATTATTTCTTTCCATTAAAGTATGAGATAGAAATGAAAGTAGCGTTCATGCGTACGTACGACTTACCGTCTCCCGGAACGGTGAATTTCATTTCTTATCCCCAAATGTAATGTACTATTAAAAGTACATGTATATAATGGATATATATAATTAATGATACATCTAAATGATGAATATAATTCTGGAATTAAAATATACATACCTCTCATTTAGTTTTAATTCCATTAATATGACAAAGAAATGAAAGTAGTGTTCATGTGTACGTACGTCTTACTGTCTCCATGAACGGTGCATTTCATTTCTTACCTGTAAATGATTATGTAGTATTATAAATACATGTATATGCTGGATATATATGATATATATGCAATTCAAATCAGGAATGTCATTCTGGATATAAAGAACCTTGGACCACACGAACATCATGTAATTGTAAGAAGTCCACTTTCGACTTAATAACCAAATATCGACAAAACAAACATTATTAACTAAAATGGTTACATAAGGTTTATAACATGGTAATAAGTGATATAAAAGGAATAATAAACTTTTAAAAGGTTCTTAATCAAGTAGAAATTTACTCAAGTTTATTATTCAGGACGTTAAAGAACGATCGAGTCAAGTCGGACCAGAGGTAAGGGACTTCGTCTCAATCACCTTTCATTGAGACATATTTCATTTTATACACAAAATTCTTTTATACGGGGTATAAACCCCTTTGAAATTTACTTTTATACAAAAGGAATTTTTTTCTACGAAGCGTTTTACTAAACGAAAAAAGGAATTTTTTTTAACGTACATGGTGACAACGACCTTTTCCGCCACCGCGAGTATTATTTGGACTTTGGCGTCTTCAACAAGCCGTAATGTTTTTAAAATAAAATAAATACCATATACTATTTTCTGTATTTCGGTATTGAAAATGGTTTTGATAAAGGATTCTATTTTTTCAATATATTTTAATGATATATTGTGATTGAAATGTTGAAGTGTTATCATTCCTTTATATTGGTTTAATGTTTTGTGATTTTATATTGGTACTTGGACATTTGAAGAGTGGTTACATGATAAACAATATGACGGGTGGTGCCGTGAATACCAGGATGGGTGGTTACGTTATAACCTCCAATGCGTTGGGTATGGAAGTCGGTCGTATGGCTATGCCATTAAGTATGTATGGAAGTTGGTCTTATGGCTATTCCATTAAGTGATATGTGTGGAAGTAGACTGTATGGTTATTCCACTTAAGTATGTTTATGTCCCATGTTACCTTTATATTTGTTATGTTTTCTTTATATGGGTTTCGTGGTAATCCTTTGGTTACAAAAAGGTAAGTAATGATGTTTTATTCAGTGAAGAGTTTTTACAACTTCATGAAGGTGAAGGTATTACTTTGATAAAGTATACATGGATTACTTGATGTTTGAAAAACTAACAGTTTTCATTCTTTGTGTATACCTTACTGAGCATTTTATTCTCACCCCATGTTTTTTTGAAATGTTTTTCATAGGAATTAATGTGGAATATGGTCAAGGATGGGATCAAGGTAATGTCATGCTATATAAAACATGGAACTAGACATGTTTCTTTTTAAGAGTTTTTTATTCTATGGAAACTTGGTAGATGTGTCTACATTGTAAATCTTTTGAGATGTAATAGTTATGTTCTAATTCTTTAAAACTCAAAAACTGAAAATATCCTCAATGTGAATTATTCATTTAATTCAATATTAAGTAATGTTTAAGGCCGGGGCCTTATAGTTGGTATCATAGGTTGGTTTAGACAACTTTAGGAGTTAGAAAAGTGTTATATTATAAAATAATTTATGGTATGATTGAAATGATATATCATTTAAAGATTACCATGTTGCTTCACCTAATGTATTTCAATGTTAATAATGGTTTTTTGTAGAGTAAACAATGAAGCTTTTCTGGGAAGGCATACATAGGGAAATAAACTTTCAAATCAGTATCCTCAGATGGTCAGAATCAGAAGTAAACAGTTTGTTGCAGTGATGGCTCATTTGACATAGGTGAAAAATGTTTCTTATTTTCATTGATGACATTTGGTGTTTTCTTAAAGTAAAGAGTAGCATGAAAGTGATTTAAGGGTTATCTTGAAAACCTTAAAAGAAAACAAATTATATGGGAAATTCAGCAAGTGTGAGTTTTGGTTACAACAAATTTCTTTCCTGGGTCACATTGTTTCAAAAGATGGCATAATTGTTGATCCTGTTAAAACAAAAGTTGTTGAAGAATGGCCAAGACACACAAATGTAACTGAGATCCGTAGTTTTCTTGGTTTGGCAGGTTACTACTGAAGGGTTGTTGAAATTTTTTAACATTTATCTAGTCCAATGACTAAGCTAACTCGTAAGGGTGTTAAGTTCATGTGGACAAAATAATATGATGATTGTTTTCAGGAGTTGAAAAGAAGATTGGTGAATGCTCCAGTTTTGGAACTTCCTTCCAGGAATGGTGAGTTTGTTATATACAGTGATGCTTCGTTGAAGGAACTTGGCTGTGTCCTTATGTAGAATGATCAGGTAATTGCTTTTGCTTCACGCCAGTTAAAAATTCATGAGGTAAATTACCCTACACATGATTTGGAATTAGCTATTGTTGTTTTTGCTTTAAAAATTTGGAGGCATCATTTGTATGGAGTAAAGTGTGAAATATATACTGATCACAAAAGTTTAAAGTATATATTCACTCAGGAAGAATTGAACATGAGACAGAGGAGATGGCTGGAATTAATCAAGGATTATGATTATACAATTCATTACCATCCGGGAAAACCAAATAAAGTGGCTGATGCTTTGAGTCGACAAAGTAATGCTTCATTAACCATGCTACGTTTGGAAAGAGATCCTTTGGTTTTTGATTTGATTAACATTAGAATATAAGTTGTTGGTGTAGGATGTTCTTCTGTTTTGTTTTGGGTATCATTGAGATCATCCCTATCAGACAGAATCAAGCAAGCACAGAAGCAAGACAGTGAGTTGTGGAAAAAGGTAGAGCTGGTTAACAAGGGTATGTTGCTTGAATTCGACATTGATAATGATTGTGTTTTGAGGTTTGGGAAGAGATTATGTGTGACTTGTGATTCACAGTTGATGAATGAGTTGTTATGTGAGGCTCATAGATCCCAGTTTTCAGTTCATCCTAGCAGTACTAAGATGTACAGAGATCTGTGGGAGTATTACTGGTGGGATGGAATGAGAAGAGATATTGCTGATTTTACTGTGAAGTGTTTGACTTGTCAGTAGGTTAAAGCAGAGCGGAAGTTACCGAAAGGGATGCTTCAGCCTTTACAAGTGCCAGAGTGGAAATGGGAAAATATATCCATGGACTTTGTTGTGGGGTTACCGAAGACATCTAGAGGTAATAATGCAATCTAGGTTATTGTTGATTGCTTGACTAAATCGGCTCATTTCCTTTCTATATGAGATACTTTTTCCCTAGATCAACTTTCCAGTTTGTATCTTAAAGAGATAGTCAGGTTACATGGAGTTCCTCTCTCCATTGTGTCCGATTGTGATCCCAGGTTTACTTAAAACTTTTGGAAAGGCCTTCAGAAGTCATTGGGTACTGAATTAAATTTTTGGACATCTTTTCATCTGCAATCAGATGGGCAGTCAGAACAAACAATTTAGACCATCGAGGATATGCTACAATCTTGTTCGATGGCTTATCAGGGATGTTGGGACCAACATCTTTCTTTGGTTGAGTTTTCTTATAATAACAGTTTTCATTCCAGTATACAAATGGCACCATTTGAGGCATTATATGGGAAGCGGTGTCGAACTCCATCATTTTGGGATGAAGTGGGTGAAAGGAAGCTGATGGGACCAGAATTGGTAGAAGAGATGGCAGAAAAAGTTCAGTTGATTCAGAAGCACATGGGAACAGCTCAAAAAAGGCAGAAGAGTTATGCGGATAACCAGAGGAAGGATCTATCTTTCGAGGTAGTTGATCATGTTTTTCTCATGGTTTCTCCGTGGAAAATTGTGATGAGATTTGGTAAGAAAGGAAAGCTGAGTCCAAGGTTTATTAGACCATATAAAATTCTGGAGAAAGTTGGATCAGTTTTATACCGAGTGGCTTTACCTCCGAGTTTATCTCAAGTACACAATGTTTTTCATGTTTCAATGTTGAGGAAGTATATGCCAGATCAATCTCATGTTTTGTGCCCAGAGGTAGTTTAGTTGGAAGAGAATCTCTCTTATGAGGAACAACCGATCCAGATTCTTGACCATAGGGAGAAAGTGTTACGATATAAGGTAATCCACCAGGAAATGGTTTTGTGAAAAAACCATATGGTTGAAGAGGCAACGTGGGAATCTGAAAATTCTATTAGGGATAAATACCCCCACTTATTTTGATAAGTGAATAAAATTGTAAGGACGCAATTCCCAAAATGGGGGAAGGATGTAACATCCAAGGTAAGTAAAGAATAAAAAATTTTCATATTTATTAATATTTATGAATTAAATATTAATTTTACTTTAAAGGGGTTGCTATGATCGATAGCGTACCTGATACGCAACGATGAGTTCCTTTGAAAACTTACGTTGCACACTAGTAATAAAATAATATTATTTTAAAGTTAGTTAAATGTAGCCGTTTTACTGGAAGGAATGGATAGAAGTAACTAAAATATGATTATATATATTTTTTAAATGTTTTTATATTTATCTAATAAGGGATAAAGACTTAAAATACGAAAAGAATTCAATTTCAGGCTTATATACACTAATTTTCACAAAAGGTCCACTTATCAGCTTTTGACAGCGAACCGTCATTAAATAAAGTTTTGATCGGTCTAATAAATTATATTGGACCAAATATAACACTTCTTTAGAATTGGGAAATCAAAATTTACTTTCTGTAAATTTTTGGTATCTTTCCGATAAAGTTAGTTTCTTTAATGAATAGTGTAAAATGTTGTATTTTAATTCAAAACCTCTTTTTAATCTAATTTTTTGAATATGATTAGATTATCTTTTGAATTGGTTTTAAAGTGAAATTATAATATATTTTTACCATTAAATCCAATAGTGGTCGTTGGAATTAATTTCACTTTGAAATCGGACTTAAACTAGTGTCAATCTTTTGATACTTATTGTTTCATAAAAACACGTTATTTGCTCTGACAGCGGTAATTAATTATTAAATTAATTAATGCAACTTATATGTTGTGAATTTTGTAAAATGGACTTCATTTTTTGAATTCGGAATATTAAATAAAGCATAGGGTGACGTTTTGGTATTTTTTTGAAAAACATCAATTTTTGATGAATAGTGAAACCACTTAGTGGTACTTATAAAAAATAATTTTTCGTTTAAATGAAATTTTACCACTTCTGTGTTTTGAGTTTCAAAAATACGACATACATGGTTGTTATTAAGAAGTAAAATGTGGTTCGATGAGATTAAATTTTTTTTTGGTGAATAGTAACTTTTAAGTTCTTCATCGCGATTAGAGGTAATTAGTGCAAATTAAGGCAAAAATTATATTATAATAAAATGAAAAAACCTTTTCACATGTACTACCCTTATTTTATGTTTCATGGACGACCAAGACAATCCATGGGTCAACTTGGGGACCCCATGGAGCCACATTGGTTGGAAAATGACATAAATAACTTTTTATTTAATGTTAAAGTAAAAATGACACACAGATGAGGTGTTTTACTAAAACAATTCTTACATGGGGTTATAAAAGTCAGATTTTGACTATAAATAATCATTAGAAAGATAAAACAATTTCCTACATCATAGTATTTTTTTATAATTTTTATACTGTAAATAAATTAATTTATTTATGACATCATGATGCAGCGATGACCTCATTATTTAACGATTTAAATAAAATGGAAAGATAATGTAAAATCTAAGACCTACACATGGCCAAAACCTATTGGATGGGTGGATTTCGAACCCTTATCACCTTATCCTCGAAACACATCAATGTGGGACCTCTTAAATCCGAATAACATTTTAAAATAAAATGACTTTTCTTTACCTTCCAAGAGTGCCCCTCCTCACCTCTTATAAAAGGCCCCCACCTCTACCTTCTTACCCACACTCCCAAAGCCTTTGGCCCGGCCAACCCCTGCCGATTTTGGATCCCCACGTCCCTCTATTACTCCTTGAAGCCTCAATTTGGGCAGAAGTCTTCCCAAGGAAACCTTTGAGCTCAAATCTAAGAGAGTTACCCGATTTTAAGGTAGTGTCTTCTTTTGAGTCCTTTTGTTTTATTTTGCTTCTCCAACCCCCTAAACTCTTTTTATTATTTTCTTTTGTAACAACTCCAGTATAATAAATATACTAGGATTTTTTTATAAGAAGTATTCGTGCTACACTTACACACACCTAAATGAAATGGTTAAAAAACGTACTGTTTCCGTGGATGGCGAATTTCTGCCTCCCGAAACGATGATTGTTCAACATTCTTTTAACTCTTTCAAATTTGGCCATTAAGATGACACTATATTTATATATGATATATAATATGTTTATGTTTTCCTTAAGCTTCTGTATTTTTCATTTTTGGCATACCTTTATGGTTTCCATTATGGGTAAACACGATATCTTCATTTAAGGAAGTGCGGACTACCACCCACTCAAAGTGATGTGATTTGTTAATTCCATATGTGGGACGTATAAAGGATGGATTTAAAGATATTATGTATGATGTTATACTGGAATTATAATATACCTCTATATCATTATTATTTCTTTCCATTAAAATATGAGATATAAATGAAAGTAGCGTTCATGCGTACGTACGGCTTACCGTCTCCATGAACGGTGCATTTCATTTCTTAACCCCAAATGTAATGTACTATTAAAAGTACATGTATATAATGGATATATACAATGAATGATACATCTACATGATGAATATAATTATGGAATTAAAATATACATACCTCTCATTTAGTTTTAATTCCAATAATATGACAAAGAAATGAAAGTAGCGATCATGCGTACGTACGGTTGACCGTCTCCATGAACGGTGCATTTCATTTCTTACCTCTAAATGATTATGTAATATTATAAATACATGTATATTCTGGATATATATGATATATATGCTATCCAAATCTGTAATGTCATTCTGGATATAAAGAACCTTTGACCACATGAACAACATGTAATTGTAAGAAGTCCACTTTCGACTTAAGAACCAAATATCGACAAAACAAACATTATTAACTTAAATGGTTACATAATGTTTATAACATGGCAATAAGTGATATAAAAGGAATAATGAACTTTAAAAAGGTTCTTAATCAAGTAGAAATTACATCAAGTTTATTATTCAGGATGTTAAAGAACGATCGAGTCAAGTCGGACCCGAGGTAAGGGACTTCGTCTCAATCTCCTTTCATTGAGGCATATTTCGTTTTATACACAACGTTCTTTTATACGGTGTATAAAACCCTTTGACTTTTACTTTTATACAAAAGGAATCTTTTTATACGAAGCGTTTTACTAAACGACAAAAAGGAATGTTTTTTTAATGTACGCGGTGACAACGACCTTTTCCGCCACCGCGAGTATTATTTGGTCTTTGGCTTCCTCAACAAGACCAAATGTTTTTAAAATAAAATAAATACCATATACTATTTTCTTTATTTTGGTATTGAAAATGGTTTTGATAAAGGATTCTATTATGTAAATATATTTAAATGATATATTGTGATTGAAATTTGGAAATGTTATCAATCCTTTATATTGGTTTTATGTTTTGTGATTTTATATTGGTACTTGGACATTTGAAGAGTGGTTACATGATAAACCATATGACAGGTGGTGCCGTGAATACCAGGACGGGTGGTTACGTTATAACCTCCAATGCATTGGGTATGGAAGTCGGCCGTATGGCTATTCCATTAAGTATGTATGGAAGTTGGTCGTATGGATATTCCATTAAGTGATATGTGTGGAAGTCGACCGTATGGTTATTCCACTTAAGTATGTTTATGTCCCAAGTTACCTTTATATATGTTATGTGTTCTTTATATGGGTTTTATGGTAATCCATTGGTTACAAAAAGGTAAGTAATGATATTTTATTCAGTGAAGAGTTTTTACTACTTCATAAAGGTGAAGGTATTACTTTGATAAAGTATACATGGTTTACTTGATGTTTGAAAAAATAACAGTTTTCATTCTTTGTGTATACCTTACTGAGCTTTTTATGCTCATCCCAAGTTTTTTTGAAATGTTTTTCACAGGAATTAATGTGGAATAAGGTCAAGAATGGGATTAAGTGAATGTCATGCTATATAAAACATGGAACTAGAAATGTTTCTTTTTAAGAGTTTTTCATTCTATGTAAACTTAGTAGAAGTGTCTACTTTGTAAATCTTTTGAGATGTAATAGTTATGTTCTAATTCTCTAAAACTCTAAACCTGAAAATATCCTCAATGTGAATTATTCAATTAATTCAATATTAAGTAATGTTTAAGGCTGGGGCCTTATAGTTTATAAAGAGTTATGTTGTCTGGGTAATTTAATGGTATTATGGAATAAAGAAACATATAAGGATTGTTAAACTATTGTTTTTCCTAAAGTATTTGAATGTATATGTTTAATTGTACAGCTAATGATGAAAGGTTATTCATATATTTTTTGAAAGAAGATGATATGTGCATAATGAATGGATAATGAAAAAATGAAATGAGCTCATGTTTTTTATAAGGACTAAGTGATATCATTGTTTGAGTATACAGAATTTTGGGATTTTGGTATGTGGAAAGAGATAACTTTTGACAACACTCATGTTTTCACTACGGTTCAATGGGTATTCATTTTTCAAGAGAATACATTATTAAGGCCTTTGAATGTTTGGAATGTGACCAACAAGACATATTATATGATATATGGGGGATCAATGATGGTATTAACATGCTTGTTATATGAACTCTCTGGTACGTGGTTTCACTATAATATGAGATTTGACAATAGTATTTTGGATAAGCCTAATGATTTGAAATGGATTATGTTTAACATAAGTTAGTTTAAGGCTAGAACTATTTTTGATATTATCGGTGGAATGTCATAATCATGTAATTTTAGAAAAAGGACAACCTGCAGGACGGGTGACAACCCATCGCGTCGGACAAGGCTGTGGGAATCGAACCCACAACCGAAGTGTGATATTCCTTTATCGCATACCACTGGCCTACATGAAGTCCCTGGTTAGTGGAAACTAGTTTTATTTTATTAAGCGGTATGATAAATAATGTATAAGTACATTTTTGGAACCATATATGATTAACCCCACTATAAGATGGGCTTATATCTTTTTCTGTCCTTTTGTTTGAAATAGATGGAATGCCCCATCATTCTATCACATAATCTGCTAATGATTCACGAATAACAAATTCAACTTCATTTCATTAAAAGATGAGGTGGAAATTGTTCAATTCACGAACAACAGTGAGATTGTACCAAAATCATGTAAGTATTTATTTTAATTCATAAAATTTTGAGAAATGATCTTGAAAACCAAAAATGTTGTCCTAGTTCCCTTATATCCAATGAATCAGATGGTACCTTAGATCATCACCAATCTATGGCTTTGTGATTGTTGGCTTTTTCATAGCCATGTTCTCTACCACTCTCCATCAGAACAAGATGGTTAGATTTTTCTCCCATATCCATATTTTAACTTATGTTATCCTATATGAAAACCCAATGATGATTTACATTGGTTAATCGTTATGTTTCATACTTTAGTTTTTAAATTTATGTTTTAGCATTCCTTTTCACGATGTGTTTTTTTATTAAAACTAAACGATTTATAACCCTGACGAATTTCGAGAGTGAAATTCACTTTAAGTGTGGTAGAATGTAACAACCCGAGATTTTATAAGATATATTCTTTTTAATTTCTTTCACATCTTTTGTTGTACGCTACACCAAGATTATCTTGCGTTATACGCGACACCGTATTAGGTTTCAGTATACGCAACACTAATCTTGGATCGTGTTACACACAATTTAATGTTTGTTTTATAATAGTTATTCTACGTAAAAATAAGTGTGTGTGTATATATATATTCAATGTATAAATGAAATATGGTTGGATTTTTTTATATGAAACTACAAAAGAGTCATGAAATACACGCAACCCAAACTTGGCTTGCATTACACACAATCGCGACCTTCCTCGATAGCTTGTGTTGTACTCAATACCGGGTTTTACTAAACAATGATATATTATTATAATATTATTATGAACTAGCCGTTATGAATAGTATTAACTAAAATTTGAATTTTATGACATTATTATTCATCTTATACATTTTCTAGAACATGGTATAAGAACAAAAGAATTTTTTCTTGTAAAATATTTATTTTCAAAAAAATGCAGTTTTGCCTCCTTTTGATGGCGCACCCACATTAAATCTAGTTTTTAACATGTTTATATGTTCAATTTGACAAAATAAAATTCTTTTTTGGAATCAGGATATTAAAATTTACTTTGGATAAATTTTTCATATTGTTCTTATAACTTTCATATTTTAATGAATAGTAAAAACACGCTATATTTTAATTAAAAACATCTTTTTTCATCGTAATAATTTATATGGTTAAATTTTAATATTGAATGGTTTTAAGGTATAAATAGAATATGTTTTTAAAATTTAATATAATGTATGTCATTAGCGTTGTTTTTATATTGAATTCTTAGGATAAAACAATTCAATCTTTTGCAATGTTTTAATCAAAAACCCAATTTCATTCGACAACGGGAATATTTTTAATTTAATTTCTGCAACTTATGTGTATTGAATTTGAAAAAATGGATTCCATATTTGGAATAAGTGGTCCAAATTATGTTAATAGGTTACTTTTTATTTTAGGGATTTATGAATAGTAACTATGATAAATTTTATTTACCATAGTTAAAGGTAAATCAGGTAATTAAGGGTAAATATAAGATTATAAAATTACCCTAACACCAGAAAAAATTCAATTGGATGACTAAAAGTTGACCCATATCACCTAAGGGTCGAAATATATTCATTTTATGTACTTCTTTCCTTGAAAATAATTTAATTATTGTTAAAACCAAAGAAAGTGACAACATGTCACTCTCTTAAATCTTATAAGTATATCAATTTTAATTTACTGATATACTTCATGAAACTTAGAACATGAATAGTCTCAAGAACTCTAATAAAACTTTCTACATTATATTAATTTATTTATAATTTTTAGGGATTAAATAATTATAATTACAGGTGACATAATAGTGATGTTGAAATTATATTATTAAAAGAAATATCAAATAAATGGTTTTAAAAATATTAAAATAAATATTATATGAGATATTTTATGTTCTCCACTAATTTTATAGATAAATATGACATTTTAGGAATCTATTAAATTTTTTAGATCGAACATAGCTTTTGTATATTGTTTATTTAAATTCAATTAAATGAATAGTGTCAAAATTGACACTATTGTTATTTTATAAAAATAACATATTATAAAATTGATTAAAAATCACAAAAATATTTAAAAATTATAAATTTAAATTTATATGGTCTAAAATTTTATGAAGTATCCAATTATGGAAAATTCACAAAAAATACGTAATTATTTGGAAGGATTTTAAATTTAGAATGTTATTACCACAAATAAAATTAAATTGATTAAATAAGGATAAATCAATCTGATAATGTTTAAAATAAATCCTAACATGTCTAAATTTTTCTTTTTGAAGATATTACAACCCTATATCATATAAGATTCGTATTTGAGTCATTTTTAAAGTTTTTAAGTGGGTTTGGGATTTAATATAAATTAATATTTTCTTATATTTCCAATGGTGCCCCTCTCCTCCCTTATAAAAGGGAATCTCCTCCCTCTTCTCCTCACACAATTTGGAGCCCTTAATCTCAGCAAACCCCAGACAATTTATCTTCTAAACTTCCCTATAAAAATCCTAGAGGTTCTGGTCTTCTTTAAAGACTATCTTTAGTGCCCAAAGAGGAGGTTAAGAAGAGGCTCTTCAAAGAAGAGGTAATGTCCGTTACCGATTCTTTCAACATTATTTCTTCTTCTACTTCTTATTCTTTAGTTGTTTTATTATGAAGTAATAACATCAGTATCACTAATATACTTATATTTATTTATAAATATTAAACAACCCTATTTCACCTTTTATCCATCCTACGGAAAACGAAATCACCGCACGTGCGTACGTACGGAATACCGTCTCCACGCTGTGCTGTAATCTGTTTTCGACCACCACCTTACATGGATGTGTATAATGGTGTAAATAAATAACTATATATTATTATTATAATTTGATATTGATTCTGAAATTTTTTACATACACATCAATTAAATTTCACGATCATTGGAATGGTATCATCGCTTGTGCGTACATACGGACTACCGTCTCTACGACGCGATTAGATTCATTCTCCATGTTAACCATTCATGAATGATTATAACATATATATAATAAGTAATCATGAAATATATGACATAATAATGATAATGGATTTATTTGTATATATATGTACGCCGTCTACTTAATTCTATTCAATTCAATAAGGAAACGAAAACATTGTTCATGCGTACGTACGGCCTACCATCTCCATGAACGGTGTATTTCATTCCATTTATCGATATATCATATATATATGTATATACTGAATATATATTATATATAAATAAGGTTTTACATTCTGGGATTATGTAAATCATGATATAAGTAATAATATCAAGAACAACAAGTCCAAACATGTACGATAAATAAAACGATTTTACCCAAAACGTTGCTTTAACATAGAATTTACAAAAGAACGAGTAATATAAAGTCATAAGTGAACCATTTATGGAATCATAACAATGAATATGATTCTGTAATAAGTCAATGACATTATTTAAATCATTATACAGGATGTTCGGATACAAATGAAGCATATCTGGCCTAAGTTAAGGGATAATTATTCCAATCTCATTCTTTTCCAAGATTGTTTATTCATAAGTATTTACTGGGGTTATGGATATTATACATGTCCATATGTTCTCAAAATGTTTTCATAAAATGTTTACTTTAATTTCATGTATGTTTAAATTCACTTTCACCCTTTTTTACTTTTACTACATCCTATGGAAGGAATCTTTCTTTTGTTTACCATACGAGGTACTTTTTGTCTTTTTCGACAAAAGTACGAGAAGAATGTTATTTTTAACTTATACGGTGTGAATGAATTTTTTACGGTTTTATATCGCCCCATTTTCATGAAGTGTAGTCTAAAATATTTAATGATTGTTTTAAACAAAATCATTTTATTTTAAAATTTCATGGAATTTTGTGAAAAGAAAATGATTTTGAAGAAGAAAGGATATTTTCCTCATGAATTCATTTCAAGTGTTTTATCAAAAACATTTTCCATATAAGATGGAATTATTTCAGATGTGTATGTTTCAAGTAAAATGTCTCTATGATTTACATGGTTTCAATTTTATTATGATGAAATATCCATTTGTTTTATATTGATTATGTGATTATGGGATGATGCTTATGAAACCGATTTTATTCTTTGGGTTATGGTGAATGTTTCAAGTTTATAATGTGGCACAAGTAAGAAAGATTTCATTATGAGATGGGTGGAACATATATCTCCCTCAAATGAATTGGGTAAAGATTTATATCTCATGATATAGACATGGCTGGAATGGTAAGTTAATCTGATTCAGTGTTACTGGACTGAAACGAGGAGTGAGCTCGATTCAGAAAGGGACTATATCCACTAAGATGGTCTTGGCAGCAATGCCTTGGCTACCATTGAAATCATATCATGTGCCTAATGGTTGCCACAATGACATGTTTTATTCCCATTCTATTTTATAATGATTAATGTTTCTTTATGATCTATTCCTTATATACTTCCTTGATTTATGTCTTTTCTCAAGATTTTTATTTTTAGATTTTATGTTGAAGCTTTTGCATTCCAATGTTTATGGATTGTTTTATGTTCTCTATGCTTACCATTTTTGAGCATTTGAGCTCACCCATTTTAGTTTTTCTTTTACCTAGGAGATAAAGAAAGGTTTTAGGTAAGAAAACAAAAGGGGAAGATCTTTATGGGAGAAGTTGAAGATCTTTCACCACGATTAGAAGATTAAATTCCGAGTTTCCAAAGACACTAAACTATTACTGTCCTTATGTGTTTGTGTTTGTTATGTATTAACTATTACGCAAAATTAATGTAATGTCCATGTATTTAAAGAGTCGGGTCTCTCCAATTTATTAATATTCAGTCCAATTAATTACATTTGTATCATATTAATAAAATATTATGTATAATTGTATTTTTGTGTTTTAGAAGAAATTTTTTATTAAAACTAGATTTAATTGAACAACGTATCTCTATTTTAACTAATTCAAATAATACATAATGATTAATTACTTAATTTAAATATAATATATATATATATATTAATTGATTATAATTTAATTATTACTAATAGTTATATAGCTATTATAATATCATGTCATGCTTTATAAATGCATTTCATTAAAAAAATGATTTTTCAACATATTTCGTGATTAATTGTAAAATAAATTATTCGACATTTCTAAATTTTATTTTTAATATTGGATTAAAAAATTTGAGAAATAATTTTTTCTACTATATAATTTGGGCTACATATTTTTTATCATAATGAATTTTACAAAACATTAAAAATTTATCAGCACGTTAAATGTTAAAAATGGGTTTTTGGGGGGAACTAAAAAAGTAAATATAATTATATGTTTAAAAAATATTTATTTTGAATTTTAGGATTTTTTTGGAATTATTTTTCCCTCAATCATTTATTATTAACTCTTTGTGGAACATGTCTTGATATTGACATCACATTATTGAATTGTTTTGGGTATTTTAAAAAATAGAACTCCTTTATTATAAAAGGAAGTAATTCCCCTATAATTTTCACACCTCAAACACATTTAGATAAACCATAGACTAAAAAAATATTTACATAGTATCCATATAAAAATTCTATTGATTTCATTTTTCAAAAAATAACGTTTTTACTGTCTTTAATAAGAGATTTTAAAAGAGGTTCTTCGAGGAAATGGGAATCATCTTCACTGAGATTCTTATTTTTTATTTGTTATTTTTTCAAACTAAATTATGACTCAATAATTATAATTTAATAACACCAATATTTTATATATAATGATTATTTATTTTTGTGGAATAAAATTTATTTATATATTCCATCATACAATAAATGAAGGCATCGTTTGTGTGTACTGTAGACGACCACAACGCGAATCGATGCATTTTCTTTCTAGAAATTCCTCTCATAATAAATAATTATAATGGATTTAATTTTAATATATTATATTACAAAAATATTAATTTGGTTTAAAAAAAATTAGGCATCTTATTATTTCATACATTATTTTAAATTAAATGATTATAACCTAATTCTTAGGTTCGAAAGACAAACCCCCTCATGAATCAATATTATTCATTGTTTCTACCATATAAAATAGATTCTATATATTTTAATATTTAATTAAATTAAATTATATTTATGATATATATTTCATTATATATATATATATTTAAATAATATTTACTTTATTTCCATCAATTTTTTCAAAAAATTGAAATGGTACTCATGTATACTTTTGGAATATTGTCCATATAAATTTAACGTATTACATTTTTTGAAGACATTTTTCATAGTTGGTTTTAAAATTATACATGTTATATAATTAAGGTTATTGTTCTATTATTATTATTCTACCAATTATTGAATAATTACCCCTTTTATCATGGTCAACACATCGGCGTCATTTTGAAATTATGAACTTAGCGTCCTAAAAACACCTGATGCAGACATAAGTGAATACATAAGTATGTATATCGTTATAATAAATGATTTAAATGATATATATATATATTTTTATTAACCTGTAATATGTTATTAAGAATACTAATTATTGATATATTTCTATTATAATAGACATAAATGATATACACAATAATTAGGGACTTTAGTTAAGTGCATCATCTTAAAAATACATTCTATGACATGAATGATATGTTATTTAAATTATTAAATTTTATTTAACATTATACCTACAATTTTCTTATTATATAAGGAATCTATAATATTTAAGGATATTTGATGTTACAATTGACACATTTAATCTACGGGGTTTTCCTTGAAACCTATTTTGTGGTAAGGGGTTATGTTTCAGTATCATTTTAATCCAAATTTTTTATATTTGAATTTTATTTTGAAGAAAATTATTTTATCATATTATAATAAAATTATTTACATTTAATATCCCCAAATAATTCATGAAATTTTAAAATACTTGAATAATTTTACTGCATTTTGTACTTGAAAATAATGACATAATGTTTATTATAATATTTTTCTTTTATTTATCTCTTTATTCAAAAACCCATTTTAATTCAAACCAATTTTTTCAAATAATATTTAAGAATAACATTTATAAATACCAAAATTATTTACTAATATCATTTTTTACCAATTTTATTAAATGGTTTGGAATCAATATTCTGGTCATTTTTGAAATAAAAAACTTTTTTTTCATTTTTCAATAGAGTGAAATGGATGTTTCTTTTAATTTATATTGAATTTATAGAATTAAATTCCATTATAATTGCTAAATTTTTTAATTAATTATTTATAAGTTTAAAAATGTTTTATAAATATTTTTTATATAATTTTATGGAAACTCTATGATTTTTAATAAGTGATTTCATTGATAAAGCGTATTATTCACCAAATGTACTCTATGTAATATTTTATAAAAAATATCATCGACGATTACAAAATTTTATGTTATTTGTTACTTATAAATTATATATTTATCTATCACATATATAACATGTTTTTAATTCATTAATTTGATGGTTTGATACATAAATTAGGTTTATATCTCAAATAACTTCGTTATGAAGATTCATTTTATTATGATATGAGAAATTGTTATGAAAACCATTAATTTACATGGGTAATTCATTAGTTAATTACATATTATTGATTTCAATGTTTGGAACACCAAATCATGAAAATGTTATGATAGTTTCACCTAGGTAGCTCTCATATTTATTGGGTATAATTTCAGTCCCATAAGGATTAACATATTATATATGGGTGTAAATATAATCTAAAATGAGAATTTTTCTACCATGTGATATTATATATGAAAATAGACATGACTCAGGTTTATATAATGTTACAAATTTTTATACATTTGACTCACATTTAATGATTACTTATAATTTATCTTCCTGTACTTATATTTTTTTCTCACCCATTTTTTCAATGTAATTCCCAGATCATCCAACATAATTTTTGAATCATGAATGGATTTATTATCTCATTATAGACTATATAATAAATATGATTTACTTTAGTCCCACTTTGATGTATTTAAAACCTTGATATATAATGTAACTAGTCCACAAGATGCTTGGGTTATAATTATTCCATGTATATTTAAAAAATTGTGGAATAATATGTGTAAAATCATGGGTTCAAATTGGTAGAGTACCAAAAAAATTATGAAATTGTGATTTATTATGCACCAGCTATTGATAACATCATTACAATGTCTCTTATCCAAATTAAATGGGTATCTCAAAGGTATTTTGATTCGCTATTGGAATAATAGTGGCACTTGATTATCTTACTAGTCAATTAAATATGAGATGGTTTCAAGACTATGGATCAGTTACATGCTACCCCTTTATGATCACATATTACTTAGTAGAATCGTTGAATGATCGTCTAGAATATGAAAAAATGTTTGTTGTTTTGTGGGAATTACTCTTATCTGGTGACCCAGTACTACTGTGGGCATTTGATAGATATTATGTTATAATAATATATGGTATATTTGTTTTCCTTATCTAAATAATGGAAGTGTTTATGAGGGACTTTGATAAATCTTAATTGAGGTGCATACAAGAGATAAAAATATGTTCCATTAATTTATGTTGAAGATTTATTAGCCAAAATTGAAGAAGAAAATTCTTTAATACACTTCCTAATTTATTTCCCATATTAGGATAATTATCAACTCCAAATTACATTGTGATTTTATAAAAACATTCTTATGCTGGTATGGGTATATGAGAATTTTCAGTTGGTTGTTTTGATGATGTTACATTTGACCCTCATGAGTCATGTCTCTAGTTGGGTAATCATTCACTAGCAATAAAATAGTTCCCAATTCATCACTACATGTGAGAATCCATTAGTATATTTGTTTTGTAATTTGTATGTCCTTGATATTGTAAAATTTCAGAGAGTTCCCTATATAATTTTATCTGATAGAGACACATTTTTTGCATTGTAGTTTTAGATGGGTGTAAATATGTTTATAGGGAATAAAAAAATATTGATAATCATGTACTATCATTAAATAAATTGATATTTTTAGAAAATGATTCATATATTCAATGGTAGACTCCATTTATGTTTTTTAAATTAGAGAGGATATTTGGATGAAAACATAGATATTATTTAATTTTATAGAACAATAGGTACATGTATTATATACACATATAATATTATGATGATCTTTATGCTAGGTCATATAGTTCATTTATTTTTAGAATATTTCATTTTAGGGAGTAGTTTTGTGGCTCAATATGGTTTAAGATACATCCAATACATTATATATATTTCAGAAATGGTTAATCATAACATGATGTTAGAAAATGTCTTTTAGAATCTTAAGAAGGATAAATTTATTATTTTCAATAGGAAAACATGTTTTTAGAGTGATGCTATATTTATGCCACCAATGATTGTTGAATAAATGCATCCTAGTACCGATGTATATAAGGCCCTTCAATATTAATGAGTAGATTATTTTGGAAGTGTATCATATAGATCATTCCTGTTAGTACTGAGGTATATTTAATGTCAATAATTGTATCATTTTTAGTGGTAAATACCTAATAATAACTTGTTATATATTTTGAGGTTTTTAGTTGGACCCCAAAAAATTGAATTGGGAATAACTGGTGTAAATTGTAAAACAAAGAGTGAAATATCTATGTGTGAAGATGATACCACTTGTCCAAATCATATAATTTCACAGAAAGGTCGATGAGGATAATGGTAGTAGAATTCATATGTTTGATACCAGCGGCCTATTTTGTTCATAAAATACATCAATAAATACTTCTCCAGTATGATAAGTTGTTAGAAGGGGAGAATTGTAAAACTCTCTGTTATTTATATGTTAATAAAAATAACTTTTAATTTTAGTTTATAAGTTTTTAATGAAAATTTAAAGAAATTAATTTAATTTTTACAATTATATATGACATACAACTAATGTAATATATATAGATCATTTCCTATATGTATTTTAGTTAATTGAAATAACATAAAGTTAAATATCAAATTATAACTATTTCAAAATGGTACCTGTCATTTTTATGAGTTAAATGCGGCTAAATATTTTATTTTATACCTTTAATAATTGAAATCCCTAATTATGAAAGGATTTATAATGGTAAAACATAAACTATTTCATGGCAATGATAGTATTTTATTGGTTTTTTAAGCATATGTCTTCATTTCTAATCGATACATAAGGGTAATCGCATAACATATTATGGTTGGTTTGAGCTGCATAAAGCATATACCAAATTCCTAAATGTTCTGTAGTGGTATCCGAGTACCATTGGGTGATAAAAATGTGTTTTATAAGGGTAATACCATTTTACACATTATAAGAAATCTATTGGAATGAAATTTATTTTAAATATTATTTCTCTTTCTTCTTTTTCGGTAATAACTCTATAAAATTCAATGACGACTTTTAACTCAAAAAAATCATGGGCATCAATTCATTTAATTGTTTAAAATTAATAATTTATCTTCTAGATGGTTTTATATTCTACAATTTTGAATTGAATCAATGTAAAATAAAATTTGTATTTTAATGATAGGGTATCAATGATGTCATCTAGAACTTCTTATGGACAATTAAAAAATATGAGTACTTCTCAAACCCCTCCCTTTTTATATTAAATTTATTTTTGAAATACTCTAAGTCCTTGTCAAAAATCATTAATTAAATCATGTATCAATACATTTTCATTGTCTGGTTTAAAGATGAGGAAGAACCTTCCCTTTTTTAAATCCACATTTTGTGTGTGGTGGTTTAAAAGGATAATTCAAGGTATGAATATTTATTCTTATGAATATGTTTTCATGATATTTTTAAATTAATATTTACTTATAGTTTTGTAATTTATATAGGGAATTAATAAATAATAACAACATTGAATTATCAAGGAATTATAAAAATTTATTTTCTAAATTTCTTATTGGATTGTTCTAGTGATAAGAAATTACCGTCTCATATTGAATTATAATTTACTCAAATGAAGAAATGATTTTCTCATAATGTAGAAACCCTATCTCTATTAGACATGAGATGGTGTCTGCATTATTAAATTATCATAAGATAAAAGGAATTACATCCCAAAAAAAATAATATTTTATTAATCTTTTAAAACTACAAACATACTAGAGTATTGAATTAGAATTGAAAACACGCATCAAATCATACTCATTTTCTAGAATAACATTATTCGATCAAGAACATCATTTAATTTCAATACATGTACCCTTAATGGTTTCCTAGAACAATAAAAAAATATATTCAGATAAAATTGTCAGCAATGATTACAAATATTAGAATCAATCATGAATTATTAAATAATAATCCATAACAAAAGGTAAATTATTAAACACACAATCCATGTAATCAATAAAATGATAAGGATGTTCATCTAGTGATAATATCAATTTAAAAATATCATGGATAAAAACAAGAATATAACATTTAATAAATAACATAGAAATAATAAATGGATAAGGTATCATAAATATGGACTGGTAAGTAACTAAGAATGCATACCATTTAATCAATAACTGAGAATAAAATAATTACCAAGATAACATCCTTGAAAAAATGTCATGGATAATAATAACTACATTCTTAATTAGGTAAATTATTAATTATTGTACTTTTTGTCTCAAGAATATGATACCTCTACCATTATGACATTTCACAAGAAAGGGTAAAACAACAATATAAAAACTCATATAGTTTTTAATTGATTTTATGAAAGATTAATGAATCATCTCAATAGATAATTGATGAATTGATGGTATATATATAAATAAGAACAAAACATGTATCTATGTTGAAAGAATTTCTATAATAACTAATAATCTATTTTTTAATGAACAATGTACCTTTTCAAATAATATTAGTATTATTTAAGGAATGAATATTTTCATATATTTACCAAGATAAATAACTAACATTCAATGTAGAAAATTAAATATATAAATGGTATATATATTAATGAATAAATATATCCATGATAAATAATATGTATAAATAGATGAAATTTAATTTCCACAAGAATGTTAATAATTATTGGACATAAAAATATTAAAAAATGAATCAAGGAAGTTAATTACAATATATCCAATGAACAAAATTTTCATAAACCATATATATGAAGAATATCGATTGTATCAATAAAATAAAAACCCATTTTAGTCTTACTAAATATCTATTTTTATTGATGAATTGAAATATCAAAAAATGTTCATTAAAGAATTCATTAGGAAAATATGATTTTCATATCAGAAAATAATATTTTTAAAACTGAAAGATCATAGATATTTTTTTAAATTCATAAATTTTAAAAATTAAACAAATAACCGTTGAAATAAAAAACACATGTGTTATTAATATATAGAATTTTTGTTTATTCCATTCAAATTGAAATAAAAAAATTTTCCAGTTTTTTGGGTTAAATCAAAGAATTCTTGTGTGTTTAAAATTATACAGTGATTAATTTAAAATTTTCTGTTTGAAAGTAATTATTTTTTCAATAATTATTTTAGAAAAGGATGATAATAATTTATTAAATCATTTTTAGAAAACATGATTTTGGTAGAAAACGGATTTTAGACTGAGGAGTGAAACGATTTAAAAATTTACTAAGAAAAATTTCATAATAATTTTAAGTACAAAAAATGGGAAAATAATAATATTAAATTATTTTTTATAATAAATAAAGGAAAACAAAATTTATTGGTCTACTAAACAATGAAAAAATTAACTCTTTCAATTTAAATTCATGTAAAAATAATCATTATTAAATTGATATTGTGAAATAAACCCTAGAAAATTTCATAAGGTTGAACTTATAGTTAATAAGTTAAAAATTATTTGTATCAACTATAAATCTACAAAAAATTGTAAATATAGTAACCAGAAAAAAAATTCATTTAAAATGTATTTTTTTATTATCAATGAAGAAGAATAATTAACACAACCCAATGGAATGAAATTTATTTTTAAAATTAATTACCACTTGGTAACTCTTATTTAAAATAATATTGAATAAACTAATTCAAATTGAAACATAAAATACCATGAATTATTAATGAAGGAGGATATTAAATAAATAAGGGAAGGTATATAGACCATATAAAATAAATTATGTTCAAAATATTACAACATTCCCCAATGAAGAGAAATAGAGATAACATACCTTACAAATATCATATCGTTTATATTGGGAATAATTATTGAATTAATTATGCGTATGAAAAATAAATACACATAAAACAAGTGTTAGTACAACATAAAATAATAGAAGTTTATTATACACATAATGTTAAAATGTTATAATCAATTTAGTATAATTTTATCCCAATGAATGGAAATTGAGTTATGATATCCTTTATATAACACTATCTTTTGGTTGAACGTGGTTACACAATCTGTATAGCAGTCTTAAAATTGTTATTAAATTATAAATGAACTATATTAATTTTTATAGTATCATATGTTATTCCCTTTTAACCACTGGAAACCATTATTTATTATATTTTATTTTTTCATAGTTTTGGGTGTTAATTAACTTACTATCTCACTGGTTCTTTTAAATGAATGTTCTATATATTGGGAATAGTAAATATTTCAATATTATATATGAAATTATTAATGGAATAATTTTCATATTTACTAATCAATTATATTTTTTATACCCATCATAAATTATGGTTTTTTATAGGTAATTACATTATGACCATAAAGATGATTGGTCGTACGAATACATGAGTAATGATTCCATTATTCAATAATCCATATTGAAAGGATGTAAGAAATATTATATAATTTTAGAGTGATAAAAGTTTCATATAAACCAATTTATTTCGTCAAATAAAATTATACATATAAACTATGAGGTCTAGGATGAAAATATAGTCATATCACTTCGTGAAGGCGGTAATCCACATGTACACGAATGATGTTATAATCATTACATAGTTGAAAAGATATGAAAGAAAATAAAAATTTTGGAAAGATAAATATGACATTATTATCACAATTATTTAATGTATATCACATATTATGATTAAATGTATCCTTATTATCATCCATGTAATGTGTTAGTGATATGCGAATCGCATAGCTTCGAGAGGTGGCAGTCCTTCGTACAAATGATCAACATTATCTTATATACTGTGAAATAGAATGTAAAATGTTTCATATGAAATATTCACTATAAAGGATAAATTATGTTATTAATATCATATATATAGATTATATTTATCATAATACCCAATTGTGATAGGTGGTAATGTAATAGTAAATGATTTCAATTTTTGAGGCGGTAGTCTGCCATACACATGAATGATGATTTTATAACCCATTTGGTGGAAGTGTAAATAGGTGTGATTCATTCAATGAATATAAAAAACTTATATTTATATTTATGACACTGAGGTTATTATATCATCATTTATTATGATAAATTTATGGAAGTGAATAATGAAATAAAATAAAAAATCTTACAGGTGAATGTTACTTCTTCTTTAGGTAACCATCACAGGTTTACACCAAATGTACTTCTTAGATGGATTTCGATACAAAATAAGGATTTTAGAATAATTTTATGTAATTTGGGGATTAATTTGGGAATTTCTTTCTGATGCAAAGTGTATTTATTTTGTGTATAAGAGTGGAGATGTTGTGGAATTTTATAAGTGTGGTGAGTGACACATATATAAAGTTTTTTTAAAAAAATGTGTACCCAGATTTTTCAGAAGAAAAAATGGGAAAAATGAATTATTGTTGAGTATTAGACACAATATGGTATAAATTTGAAATAAAATACTTTTTTTACAATTTATTAGGTATTATCAACACAAAACGTTTTTACATAACACGTTGCTAAATATATTTTTACATTAACTGCGTTAATTTATTTTGACTATTTTCACAATTCATTTTGGAAAAAAATATGTTCAAATTATTATAAAATAAATATCATAATTATTTAAAATATGGAATCAGTTTTTACAAATTAAATTCACATAATTGGGTTCATTTAATTTAAATTTTTTCATGAATGAGTGAAATGAATATAGGTTTTCAAAGACTAAAACATCAAATTTTTACGATTATTTTATATCTAAATTCAATATAAAAATAATTTTAATAACCTAAATATTAATTATTGATATATATTTTAAATAATTTTACATAAAAAAAATTAATTTTATAAATTATATATTTAAAATTGATGTTTTCAATTAAAATTAAGTATTTTCACTTATCAGAAAAAAATAAATTATTTTGGGAAATTATCAAAAAATAACTATAAAATAAATTTGATACAATGATTTAAAGTATGATGTTCAATTTTTTAAATACATTTTCTACTGCTGGAATAAAAACTAATTTTAATTTATGTTACCAATGCATGAATAAGTTATCTTTTGGAATAATGTAGTTTTTCATAAAACATTTTGGTTTCATTTAAATGAATTTCATTTTATTTTTAATCAATATATAACCATAAAATTAATAATTTATTTATTAATATTCAAACCCACAAATTTAATGAGTAGATATAGTATATTATGGTTCACATTGACAAGGGGATGCAAGTTCCCTAATCTATCAATGAGATTAAATTTTCCAAAAATGCAATTCTAGGGTTTTTTAAGACGAGTGTTTCATATCATATCTGATAAAAAAATTGTTATTCAATAATTTAGGGGTCTTACAATCTCCAATACATACATAAATTTCATCATCATAATTTGAACATGACCTAGGAAATCAAGTGTATGATACATGATAATTGTTTTGAAAACTCTCATAAAAAAATTAGTTGATAAAACATCCTCTTAATAAGAGTAAAAGCGAGGTTAAATTGCCATATGGAATAAAAAAAATTATGTTTTTAATTTTTATTTAACGTGTGTTTAGTGCATCAAATTGATAGATCTATAAAGATTTAAAGATCATATAATTTATCTTATATGAAAATAGTAGGATCATATTTTTCTTCTAGATCCTTTTTATAGATTTGAGTAATTGTTTCACTATCCAGTAATATGTGTATACATGCATGACATGTTTCAATTTCTTAACAAAAATTTCATGATTTTTTAATTCTATAATCAATTTTCAATAAATCTCTTGCTCATGAAATAAGCATTTTTTATTCCTAAACCCCTAAAACCCACTTTTAACAAATCATAAGATTTATAATAGTGAAAAAATAAATATATATGGAACTAAATATTATCTATAACCAATAATGTAATAAAAATTTAAAAAATAAAAAATTAACTTCTAAACCAAAAATGTAACACCACTAGTTCATCACAAATATTTACCATTAGAATCATTTAACAAATAAAAATATTTATTAACAAATACATCCCATAGGCCAGTGGTATGAAACAAACCCTTATCATCCTTCTATTATGGATTCATGCCACTCTGCCTTTACAATATGAAACATAACTTTATTTTACAAAACTATATTAATATAATTCTTATAAAATTCCCATTTTTTAGTGACCAATAATTACATCAATACTAATGACATGATAAAAACATAACGGTTAGTGATACATTTATACTTATTCCAGCAAAATTTGAGGGAATTATTCCTTAAATTACATTTTCAGAAAAACATATACTACATCAATGGATTTAATTGACATAAATTTCTACTAAAATATCCTTAATCATGTTATATGCTTACCACATATATTTTTAAAATGTGTTTTTAAGAATATTACATTATGATCAACCTAAAAATAATGAAACCCATTATGCTATAAATAAATCTTATGATAGTGAAGTCACATATTCTTTTAATATTTAATACAATCATTATATATTTCGTGATCTATATAAAAAACACCTTTAGTAAAATACATGCAGACTAACATTATTGAATATGAATACAAAAATAAATCATCTTCTTCTTTTAATATAGGAAATAATTGTTCTAGGGGTTATCTTTTAGAAGTGGTGATTGACTCTGATAATTCCAATGATATCCAAATTTAATAAAATAAACTATAAATTGAATCCTTTGATGATATTAATTTCTTTCCATCGTACTATTCAACTATCCTTGAAAACTCATTAAATTATTCAATCATTTTAAATTCATAAAAAACTTTTTTTCCATTGAGACACATTATTTTTAATCTAAGACACCAGTGGATTAACCATGGTTATTCATTCTTATCATATATTCAAATAGTTCATAGTTGTTATTATTTAAAATTTAAATTATCTTAAGAATATTGTAGAGCAGTGTCAAAACAAGTTCATAGTAAGGCCCATTGTCCTTCCCCAAGTGAACATGAAGCCAATGAAAATGTTCCCTTTTCTGATTTATTACCAATAGGTACTTCATTTATTGAAAAATGTTCATATTTTGTGTCCAGAAGGTGATATATTTTTAGGAAAATACCTCATAATAATTATAATACCAAAACATTAGGATGTTATTATATACTTATCCTCATAGCCTATCATAGTGTTATGATCCCTAATCTATGTTTTCCACAAAATAGTTCCCAATTTTTCATCTAATATTTATCTATTACCTAATATGGTATCCCAAACCCTTGTTTCTTGAATATGGTAAATTTATTATTATATTTTCATAAGATACAAGGAATCACATTTCTATGGACTAAATAGTCTTGTATTCTTTTAAAAATAAATACATACTAGACTCTTGCATTGCGTTTTAGAAAACAATTCAAAATAATTTTTTATCAATAATAATATTATTCCATCTATAATATCATTCAAATAAAATCACTATACCCTTTACATATTCCTAAGAGTTTAATAAAATTATGTGCAAGATAAAATGATTGGTAAGGATTACGTGCAACAAAATCTATCATGAATTTCTCAATAAATGTCAATATTTAATAATAAATTACATAACACACATTCAACGCAATCAACAAACTGAGTAGAAAGTTCATCAAGGAAACTAAATTTTTTAAAATATCATGGATAATAATCAATATGGGAAGGTTAATATCAAAAAACACATTTCATTTAATCAATATGGAAAAGTAATTAACTGAATACACATTCCATATAATAAATATATGAATGCGAAATATATATATACATATATATCCAATGATATTGTCAGTGTAAAAATTTAATGAAAAGTAATAACTGTATTCATAGTTATGTAGATTCTTAATTATTGGGTGGTTTTTCATACACACATTATACCTCTACCACTAACACCATTCAAAAGGTAGTTTAATACTAAATGGTACAAACTCATATAGTTTGGCCAACTAATTAAATGATATATTATGGATGGTCCTCATGAGACTACCAATTAATTGAGGGGATATCTATAACAAGTCCACACACAAGTATTCCTATCCATTTCATTTTTCAAATATTTAATAAACGAATTAATTAATTAACAATGTGCCTTCTAATTATGTTTCCTTATTAAGGAAGTGAATAATTCATAGGAAACTCAATGACAAAAAAACTAACTCAAAATAGAAAATTTCAAAAAATTCATGATCAAAATGATAGGAACATATCTAGAGGAATAATAAATCTATTATCAATACAATATATACCTTTGGATTAAAAATAAATGGATGTTCTAATTTACGAATAGAAATATCATAAAAATTAAATTTAATGGTGTAAATATCCTTTCAATTTTTGAATATCATGTTTAATACTAATATTTCAAAAAAACCTTTTGAAAATAATTTTCTCCAAAATACAAAAAATAATATTTAAAAAATTTGAGTGATCATGATGGTTTCAAATTTGGTTCATTTCACATACATTTAAATAATGATTTGTCCCACTTTTTCTGTAAAATACAAATAGTCATTGTTTGGAAAATATAATGATGATTCCTTTCAAAAAAATTATAAATATCAAAACTATTATTAAATAACTACATTAAAATAGGATTAAAAAATTAATTCATTTTTATAAAATATGGTTTTTGTAGAAAAGATGATTTTTCAACGAATTGATAAATCATGTTATAATTACATAGAAAATAATTCTAAGTCATTGTCAATATCCATAAGTAGACAAATAATACTATTACTTGAAAAAAATGAATTACAAGTTGTGGTGAAAAATAAATAGTTTACTAAATAATGAATAAATAATATTCTTCAATATAAATTCTAGTATAAATAATAATGATTATAATGATATTGCGATGTAAAACCGTGCAATGTACATAACCAAGAAGTGATAATTGATATAGGAATAAATTATGGGTATAAACAATAAATGTACATAAAATATGAGGAATTAAAACATAAGAAAATTAGAATTCATTACACATGTAATCATCAAATATCAATGACTATGAGTATGTAATATAATCTAATGAATAGAAGTTGAGTAGTGAAATCATTTATCACTTTGTTACTCTAATGTTAAATATCCTTAAATAAAATAATTACAAATAAATCCTAAAACAACATAAATTATTAATGAATAATTATAACACATTTCAAATAATAGAATATATACCATATAAATTAAATTTTATTAATAACATTATTTTATGGCTACATGATGAAAAATTGGGATAGAGTCCCATTAAAATATCATAATATTGACATGGGGATTAATAATTTAATTTATTACATTTTTTACATTTAAACCCATATATAAAATGATTCAATAAAACATAATGTAATGAAATATAATTTCAAATAGATTCTTTGCAAGACATAATCAATAATCTAAAGGTTTATCCCATTGAATGAAAATATAGTGATCGAATCCCTTACATCATGCATCTTTTTGGGCGAACTAGATTTATCATATTGTATAGTGTTTTAAAAAATATAAAGTACTTATAATATACCCTTGTTAAAATTTATAAAATAATTTATGATCCATTTAAAAGATATTATCTCATGTTCATTAATAACATCTCGTTATTTTCATTTTTTGGGTGATAGTTGTTTTTTCAACATTAATGATTTATCGAGAATGTTCTAGTTACTATTCTTCTTATATTGTTAAATCCCATTCATTAATGTAATAATTAAAATTTTATTACCCTCATGAACCCATTATACTACTAACACAAAAAATTATATATTTCGTTTAGAAATGATGTACATTACGATCAGGAAAATGGTTGGTCGTAAGAATGGATGAGTGGCATTCAATTTTTTAAATGATCATTATGGATATGATTTAAGTAACATTTTTTCATTAATTTTTTATCATAATATCATTTATATAGCATATTATTTCTATAAATTTAATTATATATATCATTCATGTAATTGTGTAAATAAATTAGTGTCACATTACTTCGAGAAGATGGAAGTCCACACGTACACGATTGATGATATTATCATTAAGTGGGCGAAATTTAAGAAAATAATAAAAATTTCATAATGTTAAAATTTTTATTAATAAAATAATTATTTAACTAAAATAAAATATATTCATATACATTAACCTTATTACCTTTTATTTGATGTGTTAGTGAAGAACAATTCACATTGTTTCATGAGGTGGTATTCTGTTTTACTCACAAGCGACGTTATTGTATCACCATAAGAATGGAAATTAAGATAGATATATATTATATAATTACAAAATAGGTATTATTATTTTATTAATTTCATATATACACTTCATATATATTAAAATACCTAAATACGAGAGGTTTTAATGAAAATACTAATGGTATTAGTTTGAGAGGTTGTAGTCCGCCACAAACACTAACGATGATTTGATAAACTATTTCATTGATGTAGATATTATCAAAGGTTGGTAACACAAAAAAAAAATTATTATATGGAAGACAATATTTATTTATATCATCATGTATTAATGATAATTAATGGAGGTTGAGTAAGAAATAAAACAAAAATTCATGTGGAATAAAATTACCTCTTCAATGGGTATCATCCTTAGGGTTCCACCAAAAGGCTTACTTGGATTATTTTTACCAAATCATAAAATATATAATTATATTTGGTATGTTTAGATGTGATTATTAATTGTATTATTATAACCAAAAGGTTTTCAAATTATAAATTATGGAGGAGAGTGAGTGGCTATTTATATGTGATGGGAGTTAATACTTTATTTTAAAAAAAAATTATTTTTTTCCCATGTATCTCACAATCCAAAAGTATCTAATATATGAAACTGGTCAAAAATATTTCAATGATTTTATATAAAATTTAAACGTAAACTAAATCCAATAACCTAAATTTAATTAATATATATAATATTGATCTGATTTACTTTAAAACAAATTAAAAATGTAATTAATATTTATAAATAATTTAAATGGAAATATTCAATAAAAATTTCTTATTTGATACTATTCATAAAAAATGAGATATTTATGAAAGAAAATAAAAATTATCCCTATGATAATTTTTATATTATGATTTGTGAAATGATTTTAATTTTATAAAGTATGTTATCTAAAAATTATGAAAATTAATTTTAAATTAATTTTACTAAGAATGACTAATCATTCATTTTAGAAAAAATTAATTTTTCATAAAACATTTATTTTTCTCTTAAATGACGAATATTATATTCCTAATTAATATATTATAATAATTTACATAATATAGTTAGAAATAAGTAAACAAAAAATTTTAATTACTAGGTATACTATATTACGGTTTACTTCTACATGGGGTTTCATGTCACAGAAGCTGTTAGAGAGATTAAATTTAAAGACGTATAATTGATTTGTCGTTTATATTGGGTGTTGCATAACATATATACAATCAAACACAATGTTATTATATTATAATTATTGGTTGTTAAGGATTTTTTGTATTAAATATATAATATTTAGATTATAGATTATAAAAATATTATTATTTCATTTGGTGTTTCTATTAAGTTTTGAAAAATAACAATGTGAATTAACCATGTAATCATGATAAGATATATAAATTAAATAAAATTTGAACATGTTTCTGTAGATGATTCATTGGTGAACCATTGTAATTAACACTAAAAATATTATGGTATTAATTTCCAAACCATTTTTTCTTATATACACTTGTTTCCATGATCTAATTCATTTATGGCAATATCATGTTTGACTATGCTTGATAATGACTGCATGTGTGTGCATGGGTATACCATTGGACCCTTATATGATGTTTGATTCCAGGTGTATTCTTATGTTGGATTTTAGAAATATCTATTTTTAATCTTAATTATTGTATCTTTATAATGATTTCTCTTGATAACAAGAATCACCTTTTTCATATATAGTTTTCTTTATGGTATGTATTACGATTCCATTAAGGCATTGTTTTAGTATGTGAATGTGAGCAAAATTATGGTATTATTATTTATCAGTGTTAGATCATAGATTTATCTCGAGTTATGTTTTTTAAAGTTTTAGTTTAATTCCCTTTTTGGTCAATAAGTGTTTCCCAATGTCACGTCGAGGGTTGGGCGGTTTTCTAAGGTATTAGTACACAAAAGAGGGGGAAAATGAGTTTTCTGGGAATGTTTTAGAGTTTTATCACAGTTAGTTAGAACCGCGTAGAAATCCCAAGTAACTGTGCGACATAGTAACTTATAGAAATTTTTAAAATTTCGATATGTAATTTTATTTGTTCCACTCTATATTTTCATCCAAATTAATATTTTGAACCCCAGTGATAATATAATATTCCAAGATTTTCTAATAAATGATTCTCCTTCATTCCAAGGCCGTTTGGTGTGTTGTTAGTAGTGGATTGAAATCTTGGTAAGGTTAATCCATCCCTTGCTTCTATTTTTGGTTTAGCATTTCAATTCATTCACCATATCATTTGGATTCTCTAAACCCATCATTTTTTACATGTGAGTTATGGTTATGCATTGAAGGGGTTTTACAGTGGGATCAAAGGCTTTGATTTAGGGTGTGTTAGCCAATGGTTTTGAGTTATCTTGTCTATAAGTTATATCCCATTGTATGTATATAGATTTTTTCATGAAGGGTGTTATCCTTTCCCTATTTTTTGTGTTCTTCATTTGTTGGAATAATGTGATGTATTGAGTGTCTAAATACCCAAATGAATTTCTTATGGTCCTCATGGGATGCATGGTGAATGTTTTGACTTATTTTAAGGCCACCTATAGGGTGTGTCAACCATTCCGAATGGGTTAATAAAACTATAATGTGTGAATTTGTCTCATGGTGATGTAGAGCCTTAGAGAACATGTTAATTGGATTACGTTGTGACTTTGGATGGATTTTGGTTAGTTGTTTCTAATGTCGTTAAATTCAAAGGGTTTGTTTGGGTGTCATGTAAATTGGTTAAAAGGGATAAAAGGGAATATGATAAATAATTTTTTCCACATGTGAATATGATTACTGAGATAGGAATGGGGAAATGGAATTGGGGTATAATGTATATATCTTATAAATTATGATTATGTTAGTGGAATGTGTCATAAATGTTAAATGAAAATTTATTTATATTGTTGTAATATCACGACTAATGTTAGGTTTTCATGGTTGTAATTTTGATACCTGTGTATGATGATAAGAAATATTTTAATTATGATGTGGTAGAGTGGGGTACATACATGAGGTTTCATGCCCACATGTTGGGATTGAATGAGGTTCTATGCTCTTCCCTCCAAATGCATGGGTTAGGGAAGGGGGTGGATTTCTATTCCCCTTAATAGTTGAATTTCACCTGGACTAATGCTTCAAGGTGAAAAAATTGTGGTTATTATGATGTGATGGAAAGTGATTTAGGACAGGATTCATTTTCATATTCCATAGAAACATTTATCATGCCTAATCTGTTGAACACACAAAAAAATGGTGAACTAAACCATGATATGATGAAGTAGTGATCTTGGATTTATAGGTAGAATAACATAGGGGAACATAATATTGAATAAATTATTGAGGTGTTTTACTTTTCTTCAATTATTTACCACTTGCATAAATGAATTACATTTACTGGATGTTCTATTGAAACTGCTGGTAGTGGCCTATTGAGTTGTACTCACACCCTGCTCGGACCACCATTGGGTAGCTAAGCATATTTCAAGGATGACGGTCATAAAAAAGGCAAGGCCCATCTTCATGAGAAGTGTTTTGTGATCGATATGTTCAGAAATGAGGTTTGGGACATGGATTAAGGATCTTTTGGGGATTCCACTATTTTTCATTCTTTATGATTTTCGTTTAGTTGGCACTGTATCATGGCATGAAATTTCTTCTCATGATTTTTGATTATATCCTCTTTAGAAAATGTTTCAATATGAATGTTATTTGTTTTTTCCTATTGTTTCCAAATTTTTTATTTTTATTCTGTGAATTACTCTGCTAAAGTTGGTATTGTCCCCCCATTTGACATATTAATCCCAATCTGCTAGTCACCAACCTATGGCATACGGGAAGGTGAACTTGAGGTCGTGTGGTGACCCAACTCGGGGAACAGATTTAGTGGAACCTAGGTTAGAGATATTACAAAGAGTGATCATAGGTGTTCTATTCTCTTTAATACTATTTTGGGATAGTATACAAGACCTTTTTATAGTGTTGGGCCTTCAAAATTAGATCGTTCCTAGGAGTTTCATAGCCAAGTACGGAGGCAAACCCAAATCACCCAGGGTGGGAATTGTGGTTCTTGTTAGGTGTCATTACATTTGATGAAATTTATCTATTGGGTTAGGCACATGTTGTGTGATGTGATTGTTTTATTGTATTTTACTCATGGTTCGAATGGAATGAGGTTGTACATTCATGAATAATTCTATAAACCTACCTAAATAATTGAAATGTATCATATTAGGCAACACCCACAGGATGGGTGTGTGGCACATAGAGAATATGTTTCATTTTATTTCTTGAAAATTATGAAAAAGGGTTCTAATAAAAATGATTGAAATAATTTTTACTGTATGGTTTTTCACCATGTTAGTTTGTTGTGGAATTAGAATTGAACTTGGTGAGGTGGCCAAAGGTATTTTTTCGGTTGTGACCAGGCTCATTTGTGTAGTGTGAGATAAATCATTGATTTATAACTGGTGATCACCCAAAAATTATATTTCTATAAAATCATCGTGTCATGTGTTCAAAATAATTTTTTGGCATTGTAGATATATTCCAGCATAAAGAAATGTTCCATTTCGGGACAAGAGGATTTTTTGGAGAATTCTCCCCTAGTTGTGGAGAAAGGGGGACCAGTGGGACAAGATGATAATGAAGAGTAGTTCTGTGAGAAATTATCTCAATTTATGAGGATGATGGACTGAGACCCAGGGCAAGTTTCACCACGATTTTTTGAGATGACTATAATGTTTTCGCTGCAACACCCTCCTACCTATACTGAAGATGGTGGCCCAGAGGAAAAAGTTTTATTGGATAGAGTCCATCGACATAATACTTTTCCTTTTAGATTCCACTCTTATAATGTGAGTCTAGTTACTTTCCTATATGGTGTGATGAAAATATAATTTTTGGTGAGAAATTATGGTTCCAATAGAGAAGGTTGAAGGAATGATGTTAAAGGATTTTCATGTGATGTTCATTGACCACTTTTTCCTAGAAACCATGATGCAAGAGAAAGTTATTGATTTTATGAGTTTGAACCAGGGAATACAATTGGAAGTTAACTATTCTAGTCACTTCAATAATTAGTGACACTTCATTTTAACATTGACCGGAGATGAGGAAGTTGTGGAAAAAACATTCTAGGATGTCCAGAGACACGAGATTATATCTCAGGTGAATATATTCTGTTTGAAAAGGATTTTTGAGGTAGTGTATCAATACATTATCTAATAATGGAATTTAAAGGGAGATTCAGGTAGTGAACATGTAGTTCTAGTTGGATGAGCATGTGCAACAATTCTTGAGAATTGGAAGTTCCATTTTGGAAATATCCACTAGGGTGGAAGTACTTAGAGAAGACATAAGAGGGTACTATCCTCTCATATTGGTACCACATATTCATTTATCAATGGGGTTGGTTAGGGCACATGCCTGGCCAATGTCCCCTACCACCTATAGAGTGACGAGTGAGTTGCAGGATGGGCCTTGTGAAAAGCATATGGAGGAACCCATGACGCATGGGAAATTGGGGAAGTTAGAGAAAGATGAAAACTTTATAAAGGGGTTAGTTTCCCCTTATCTGACAAGCTATTGCAGCTCCATGAGTCCTACTGGTAGATGTAGTGGAAATAAAACTCTGGGGCAAGATCACCCTCAAAAATAGGGTAGTGTAGTTTAGTGTATTTAGACTAGAGCCCAGTGTAGAGTGGTAGGTCATGTATATGAATTTTAGACTATGCTTAAAGGTGGTGATGCCTGACTATCTATTGTTTGAGGTACAATTCATGTAGATTACAAGCCTTCTAGTTGTTGATTTGATTCTAGCGTTATGCATTACTTTATTACTACTCTTTTCATATTTGTTTTGGGCTTAAACATGGAAAGTGTGTGTGGGGTAATGTCACTTGATACACCATTGGGGGTATGATTCGGGTACAATAGGAAGTGTTATGGTTGTCTAGTGGAGGTTGGTGGATATCATTTTCTATGGGATCTGTTTGTTCTTGACATTTCAGGTTTTGACCAAATATTTGGTATTTAATGGTTGGTTTTTTATCAAGACCATATCAACTATTCTAGATTTCATTTAACATTAACATTTCACTATGGAGACACTTATGCACACCTTGGTTAATGAGATACTCAAGAGGGACGAGAAGGGCCTCTATGCCAGTAGTTGGGAGAACTCACATCCCATGTAGCATGTCTTGTGTGATATTATTGTGAGGATGATAATTCAGTCGTACCTCTTATAGTGAATCGGTTTTAGGATGTGTATCCTGATGAATTATCAGGATTACCAGAAATGATAGATTCCATGTTTACGATTGCGTTTTTTTGAAAGTGGGTCCATCTTCAATTCTACCATACCAAATAGTTCCAATAGAGCTCCAAGAACCAATATTTAAGAAATAGGAGATGGAGCATAAGCTGTTAATTCATCCTACTACATCTCCCTAGGGTTCTCCAGTGCAATTTTCTATGAAGGGTGACAGATCAATAAGTTTATGTGCTGATTATAGAAAGCTAAACCAAATAAATGCGAAGAACTAATACCATCTTCCTTGAATCGATGACATTTTTGAACAGTTCAGAGGTACCTCAATGAATTCTATGATTAATTTGAGATCAGGATACCATCAGTTGAGTGTGATACCATTTTATGTACGCCTGACAGCTTTATGTAGCTGGTATGAGATGTATGAGTTTTCGGTGACACTATTAGGTTTGACCAATGCACCGTTTGTGTTCATGTATTTGATTAACTGAATATTTCACCCATGTCTAGGTCAGTTTTTGGGTTTTCTTTTTCTAAAATATTGGTGTACTTCGGAACACGTGATGATCATTCCATACACCATGACATCATCTTTAGTGCACTAAGAGAGAATAGGCTTTATGCAAAGATATCAGAATGTCAGTTTTTTATTGATAAGGAAATATTTCTGGGACAAATGATTTCCATGTTCGATGTGTTAGTGGATCCAGAGAAGGTGTAGGCTATGCAGTCTTGGGAGAAGAACAATAAGGTTTCTGATGTTGGTGGTTTACTTGGATTTTTTGGTTATTAGTGGAGGTTCATCATATATTTATCTCATTTTAAAGTTTCAATATCAGGCTTAACCAATAATGGTTTTATGTTTTAATAGTCATAGGCTTGTTAGAATGATTTTCAAGAGTTGAATAAGTAGTTGAGTAGCACACTTATTTGGATCATACCCAAACAAGGTAATAGGTACACATTGTTTTGGGATGCGTCTCGTATTGAAAATGGGGTATTGTTGAAGAAGAAATATGAGGTTGTATCTTATCTTCCAATATAGTTAATACCACATTCTTGAAATTATCATAGTCATGAACTTGAGAATTATGTTTCGGTTCATACCCTGATGTGTTTGAGGAATTACTTGTTGGGAGAACCCTTTAAAGGGTTTCCTGGCCATAAATGTCTCAAATAAATCTTCTCTCAGTGGGATTTGAATCCAAGATACTGATGGTTGGTTGACTAACAATAATACTTTGATTTTGAGATTGTCTACAAACTAGAGAAGGGAAATAGTGTGGGTAGTTCTCTTTTAAAGGAGACATAGTATCAGGTGGTTCTGTAATCTTGTATAGAGTGAAAGATGATGGACTTATTTTTTGAGAGGTGTTTTGAGGTAAATGATTGGCATGGGCGGATGGCTCTCACATCCATAGAAGATTAATATGCACTTTTGTGCAGGGTCAAGAATAGTTAGCTGGTGGATATCGATTGTTTGGCAGTGAAGGAAAGTCTTAAAGGTGTGGAGTCACATTTTAGTTGGAATTTTGGTGCTGATGGAGTTTCTTATGTTCATGTAACTATTGTAGTACCGTCAAGTGTACAAGATGATATTATGTATGAGTTTCATGCATAGATGTGGGAAGTTCATGTAGTCTTGGCTAAAATGTTCTCATAACTTTTTAGTTCATATTGGTGGCAAGGATGGAAGAAAGAATTTACTGGTTTTGTATCATGATTCCTTACCTGTCTGTAGGTGAAGGACAAATATTAGCATCGAAGTGGGTTATTGTAGACATTTACTATTATGGTGTGGAAGTGGAATGATGTAATGATGGAATTCATAGTTGGTCTTCTATGTACGTTTCCGAAGAACGATGTGATCTGGGTGGTTGTGGACAGACTAAAAAGGTATCTCATTTCGTACAAATATATGAGACTTATACAGTTGACCAGTTGGGTGATTTATATGTTCTAGAAATAGTGTGATTTCATGGATGTATAAGAACCATTGTTTCAGATTTTTATCAATGTTTCACCTCATGTTTCTAGCATTTATTATAGAAGGAGCTTGGTACCCATGAGTTTTTTAGTACGGAATATCAGCCTCCGAATAAAGGGAAGTTAGAACATATGATCCCAGTATTTCATCACATGTTGAGATCTGTATTTTTGATTCTTGTAGTTTTTGTAACAGATACATTCTGGCTATTGTATTTTCATACATCAAATGTTTTCCTGCGACAATTTGGATGGATCTTTTCTTGGTTGTCTATGGGATACAATGTAGATCACTGCTATGTTCTTTAGAGGCTAGGGAGTCTTAGCTATTAGGATCGATTTTCATGCCGGAGACATCTGAGAAGTTTCCATTGATATAGAAGTGTATGGAAATGGTCCAGAGTAGGCAGAATTCAAATAAAGATCAACGTTCTAGAACTCTTGAGTTCAGGGTGAGGGATAGTGTGTTTCTTTATCTCATGCAAAGGTTGGGCATCATCAAATCCATAAACATGGCTAGTTGTAAAATAGGTATTTCGGTCAATTTGAGATTGTGGATTGGATTTGACTGGTGGATTTTTGATTGGATCTTACAAAACGGTATTGTGGGATAAATGATGTTTTCTATGTTTCACAACTCCAAGAGTATCACCCTAATCAATATCATGTGATAATCACCATGGATGTTGAGCTTGAGGCTGATTTGTCCTTTATGGAGCATCCAATTAATATTGTGGATCATAGTGAAAATATATTGAGGGATAAGGTCACTCTATTTGTTCATATTATATCGAAGCATAGAAACTTCTAGGAGGAAACATGTGTGTAAGAATCAGATATGCAAGTTCAGTGGACTAATCTCTTTTTCATGGGACCTGAGTGATTGTTGGATGTAGGGGATCTAGTACGAGCTACTATAAATGTAGAGGTTTCAATATCCTAGATTTTTTAGAGGTATGTTTTAATTTATGTTTCAGTTTATTTCCATTTTTATAGTTCAATAATTGTTTTTCATGGTCACGTGGAGGCTTCAGATGTGTTCAAGGTGTTCGGGACATGAAAGAGGGAGAAAATGTAATTTTTTGTGTTTGTTGTACAGTTTCTTCATTGTTAGTGAAAACCATGTGGATATCATAGTTAACTGAGAAAAGAGGATATTTTCATATTGTAAAATATTCTAGGTTATCAAATTGTATTTCAAACCATGTTTTTAACCATGTGGTCCCTTAATATTGAGATATTTTAAAAAACCATCATGTGATTTTTTATGTTCTACTCTCATTTATTCCTTCTTCCACCATTGAACCCCACTGATGAGCCATGATTCTAGGATCATCGAAGAGGTGATTCTCTTCGGGTCCTAGTAAATTAAAAGTTCCTTTATTTTTAGATTGAGGATTCAGGCAAGTATAATCCCTCTACTTCATCTTTTTTTGGTTTTGGGTTCCCATTCTTTTTCTATCTATTTATGAAGCTTGAAAACCCATCTATTTCAGTGAAATTTAATGTGATGCTTTGAATGGGGTTATATTAAGATCTAAGTCCTTGATTACATGTTCATTAGATACTGGTTTTGATGTAGGTGTTCTACAAGTCATATCACAAAGTTTGTATTTAGATTCTTTCAGGTGGGGTTTCATTCATTATCAATTTTTAGAGTGTTCTTGGTGACATTTGATGAATGTGACGTATTGAGTGTTGAAATACCCAAATTAATTTTTCATGATCCATGTCGGAGGCTTGGAAAATGTTTTTACCTCTTTTAGGGCCACACATTGGGATCACTAACTCATCTCAATGGTTTAATGTAAATATAAGGTGTGAAATAGACCCATTATGATATTGATCCTTAACGAATGTGTTGATTGGTTTATATAGTGAGATAGGATTGATTGTGGTTAGATGTGTCTTGGGTGGTTAAATATTATAGGATTTTTTGGTTGGTATGTAAATTGGTTAAATGGTATTAATGGGAATATGATAATGAATAATGTCTACACTTGAATGTGCTTAGTGATATAGGCATGGGGAAGAAGAATTGGGGTTGAATGGTTATGTTTTAAAAATGACTAGTGTGTTAATGAATTGTGGAATAAATGTTAAATTCCCATTTATTGATATTATATTGATGATTCTAATGATATTGGTTATGCATGGTTGTAATGTGGTAACTTATGGATAATGATAAATAATCATGTGAATACGGCTTCGTAGAATGGTTTTTAGACATGAGATTATATACCCACAGGTAGAGTTTGAATGAGGAACTATTCTCCACCCACTAAATACATTGGTTATTTAGGGGTAATGAGTTATATACCCCAAATGGTTGCATTACACCCTGTCTGAAGTATCATTGTAAGGATAATGTGGTTATTGTGATGTGATTCCTAGTGATCTAGGACTGCATTTATTTCCATATGCCTTAATAAAAATGATCTTTCCTAATCCATTGAAATGGCGAAAAAGGGTGTACTAAACCAAGATATGATTAAGTACTGAAATTGGCATTATGGGTTTCCTAACATAAGGAAACTTAATCTAGAATGAAATTTTGAACTGATTTCCTTTAATGCTATTTTTACCACATTCATGAATGAGTGCTATTTTTTATTAAAGGTAGGAAATTCCAAACAACCAAGTCAGGGGACCTCAAAGAGGATGAAAATGATGAATACCCAGGTAACCTCCTTGGATGATTGCCTTACACTATTGATGATGAAAATACAGGGTATCATGAACAAAAAAAACTTCCACACAGTTTCCATTACGATCTATAGAGTCCGCGAAAAATTCGATTTCCTCCAACTGTAATGAAGAAATTTCACACTCTTGGATTCCCTAGCACATCTGTGGATGATATATGTCATCTCCTAAAGAACCAAGTGAAGTACCTACACTGTTCTAACTGAATTCTATGAATCTGACTCCACCTCCACCATCTACAGTTTGCGTCCCCTACAAACCTACATCCATGAAAGATGTGACCATGACTCTTCACCAAAGGAGTTCCCTGGGCCATAATAAGTTCTAAAACCTAGAATCCCTAAGCCATTATTGTCCATGAGAAACAAACATCCCCTCATAACCCCATTTATGTAGGATCCAACTACATTAATCTTCAGTCCACCAATCGGGGGATCCCATTTGACCCCAAAGCCAATCTCGCGTCTCGGCCTGTATGGATTGCTGAGAAACTTGAACTCTGCCTCAGACTTCCAAAACCATTTTAAAACAAGAATAATTTTAGCGATCATAAGCCTTAACCATGTCTGAAAATAGAGAATAGACTGGCTAATTCTATGCCTGGATAGGTTACAGGTGTCCCAAATAAACCAGTAGATGGAAACCAAAATAACCGTTTGCACTTTCCGCTCCGAAGCATTAGACTTAGAGCTGTCAAACCAATAAGGCAGAAATCAATCAAATGAGAAGACATTGACATTGATCCATGGGTGTGTAATTAAGAGACACTAGAGAAATCGCACCCAGCCTATTCAAAATAAGAGGTGGATAGAGGACATTTCCTGGGGGAACTCACAAAAGAAACATCACGAGGACAAAGGAATCCCCTTCTTTTGATGGTTTTCATCAGTCAAAAGAGACTACTTTTGAATGTGCCACACTTGGAAGCTCATTTTAGTAGGGTTCTCATTTCTCTAAATCTTGTGTTCCCATTCATCTGACATACCATGGATTTGGAGGATCCACCTATAATCCTGAGCAGAAAATAAACCAGAACATAACCCGATGAAGAAAAAATTATCTTGGTCATAACTTCTAATGATTGCTTGCAAATCCTTTATCTAAATAGGTGAAAGCGATGCATAAATGAGGTCATATATCTCCTCTTCCTATCAAAATGAAATTTCAGAAAATTGATAGCCAGGATAGATCAGTTTTTCTCCAATCCAGTTGGTTGTCTAAATGATAATTTTTATATCACCAATAATCCATCTATTTGCATCGCGTAAAAGATTCAGGTGATGAAACATGAAGCGCACAAGGATTTTTAGATTAATAGAATAAAATACATGGACTTCCCAGATATTACCATATTTAAAACTAAATAAATACTCCAAAAATGACATTCCTTCCATAATATCCCAAGCTAATTTGCCCTGCATGCTTTTTATGGCTGTCATGAGATCCCTTACAACGACTCCTCCCTAAGAAACCAGTTTTTCCAATAATCTCTAAGATGCCAAATTAGGATGACCTATTAGGTTGTTGTCCCAAATAAATGTCATTACAATCCAATCCATCCTTCCAAAAACCCCTTTAGGTGGATTTATTATCAAGAAAACAAGCATTTGAATAGTGGAGAGAACACTGTTGATCAAAGTGACACGACGTCCAAATGAAGGAAGCATGTTCTTCCAATTAAGAATACTTCCCAACAAGAAATTAGTAATATCCTCAAAGAACATATTTTTAATATGAACGCATGAAATTGGAACACCATGGTAATTATTTGGAAATTTTATCTGGTGGAGGACAAGGGTGTTCTAAATATCCCTGCATCGTCTCCTAGATCGCATATTTGTGATGAAAATATTTCATTTGGTTAGATTGAAACTCTATCCCCTAAAAAAGACAAAGGAATTCATGATATTCATTAGTTTATATATTGACATGTGTCTTCCATTAGAAAAAAATAAAATATTATCTGCGAACATAAGATGAGAAATTCCTTTCCATCCATGACTGCAAGTATATGGAAAATCCTACCTTCCTCTAGCCCATTATGTAAAATCCTGGAAAGTGAATCATGGGAAAATATAAAAATACTAGTGGATGAAGGATCAAATTTTCAAACACCACAATATGATTTAATGAATCCAAATCATTTCCCTACGAGAGATAAAGATAGCCAATGAGAAAAACAACATCTGATGCAGAGATCACAAAACCAATCATGAAATACAAACAAATTCATCACATAGAGGATGAAACTCTACTCCATTTTATCATAGTCCAAGCCCATGTGAAAATGAAACATAACATTAAGACCCAATTTTTTCTATTCAGGTCATCCACCATTCCATAAGAAATTCCCACTACCCCTTGAATACTCCACCCCTGAACAAATCCATGTTTTTTTTAGACACCAGTTTGGGTATGAACTCATTCAGTCGCCTAGATATAGTAGAACCCATGATCCTGTAGGAAACATTTCATTGACATAGGGGTCAATACAGACTGATACATGTGGGGTACTTAGTTTTTCGTATATGGAACACCCTGGATGAAAAAGATCCCATGTTCATACCTCCGCCAACAATGAAATCATGCACTCCTTCAACCACTTGCGGTCTAACCCCCCCCCCTAATGCAACATTAAAAGATATTGGAAACCCATCCGGTCCGAGGGAACTGTCGGTATCCATTCCCAAAACTGAATCCTTAATCATGTCCACTAAATGGAAAAATAAAAGAGGGATATTATTAGTGGGACAAACTAGATGAATATCCCATCTCAGAAACACATTATTTTCTTCAACATTGTGAAAGTGATCACTATTGACCTCCTGCCCCCCCCCCCCGGCCAGAAGATGATCGATGTGCTCTGGGTCCATTTTTTTGCCACATCTACGTCGGAGGTGAACTCCCCATTTCTGAGGATCAAATTAATATTCATTCTCTTCCTATCTTTAAAAATTCCATGAAAAAGGAACTATTTCAATCACCTTACTTTAACCATCTCACGTGGGATCTTTGTTTTATAAGGGATTCCATTTCCAATAGTTTTTTTATGAGAACCATTATTTTTTCACAAAGAAAAATGAATGTATTTTCATCCCAATCAGATTCAAGTGTATCCTCCATTCTTTCAATCTCAAACTAGATAATTCTCACCCCATTAACATCAATTAGACTATTTGACAACCAGTCCTTAATGTCCTCCTTGAGTTGTTTGAGTAAAATTGTAGGACCCTTCAAAGACCCTCTAGACACCCCTTTCACCCAAGATCACGGAACCAATACCCTTTAGTATATTCACGGATGATGTCTGGTACATGGATCCATGACCATTTTGGGGATTATGCTATTTTTCTTTCTTTTTGGATGTTTTTCACTTGGTATTGTTGCATGACAATGAATTTTTACTTTTTCTTTGTGCATTCTACCCGATTAAAAAAAATATTAGTATGAATGATATTTGTTGTCTTATATTTTTCCTCTGTTTATATTTTTTTAGGAGTCTTACACTATTAAAGAGGGTATAGTCTCCCAACACGGCCTATTAGACCCTCACTGCTAGTCAATGACCTCTTGTGTATGGGGAGACGCTCTTGAGGTCATGTGACAACATGGCTTAAGGCACTAATTTCGAGGAACTTGGTCGGATAAGTTACAATTATAGGGGGTGTAAATGAAATGTTCTAAAAACTAAAATTGAACCATATAGAGGGCTGTATAATTAATTCCTTATAGCCCAACCCATAATGGATTCATGTTTACTAGATTCATTTTGGATTCCAAGTACATTGTTCATAGTTGATAGTGTAGCCAATCCTGAGACATGAATCATTTTAGATAGTATGTATAATATTCAATAATCATGTGTGTAGTTAATGATTTATTCAAACGTCCTTTTATTTTGTATATATTACATGGGGTTGAGGCATGTATGGTTATGTCTCTTGGTGGGATAGTTCATACATGAATTCAATGCATATGATTGATTAGGATTTATTTTAATACACATATTATAAAAATAAAAAAATTATAATGTATTGGGGGAGTCCTACTGGGTTTTATTACTAACACTGATCATGAAAATATCAATTCTTAATCAAACATAATTCAAGGGGATCCATATAAGGGGATGGTTCACATGGTAGATATTGGATTAGTTGATAATAGAGCGAGTATCAGTATTGGGATGTACATAAGGTGATTTTATGTTATTTATTATTTATATTCTTTTAACTTTATAAAGTTATTTGTATTTCAACATTGGGATCCCAATTTATCAAATTTTATGACATGTATTCCATCTGTTGTGACATTATGTTTCTTTATAATCATCTTTTATAATCTCATTGATTATATATATATATATATTTCATATATATATGTTTACTAAGGGTATATTTTCTTATCTAATTGTGTAGGAAACATCATTTCTTAATAAAAAACCTCTGTTATAATTGATTTTTATCATTCGTGTCTTGGTGTTACACCCCAGACGAGCCATTCTAAAGATGAAAACCACTCACATTGAGAACCTACAATGTAATATATATATATATATATATATATATATATATATTTATATTATAATATGTTGAATCATTATTACAAATTTACAAAAATGTGACTAATATGTTTTCTATTATGAAAACTATATAATATAAATGGTTTATTTCCCCTTAGATAACAATATAATTTCTCTAATTATGAATGCAAATTATCAAATTGTGAAAATAATAGTAATACACTGTGGTGGAGGATAGAAAATTGTTGGGTTGTGTCATTACTGTTGATAAAACCTTAGTGTAATTCCTGGTAATAAATTAGATTCATGTATGATTGGAAGACATAATTTAGTTGTTGTGGAGAAATTCATACATCATGATGTGAATAACTTTCTCTCTCTCTGATTATATGTCTGTATTTATGAATTAAATTAATTAAAAATCAATATATCAAAAAAATTACAATATATTCAATTATATACTTAAATAATTAATAAAAAACAAATTCCCTTCCTAAAAATTGTATAGTCACAGTCACCAATCAATCTACCTCCCCACTCCCATGTTATTCAGCATGTGGATAATGAATTTCTTCATAGCATGACTATGGAAGAAATATCACACATCTTTATGATTTTTTATTTATAATTTCAAGTATTTTAGTATTCCTTGTAGTTGAAACATTTGATATAGAAATTGGTTGAGTTGTTTTTCAACATCAATAAATTAAAATAAAAAAACAAAAAAACAATAACAAAAACAACGTTATAATCATTTTCATTTGATTCTCCAATGATATATCGAACAAATACATATCTATTAAAAATTTTGGAGTTCTAATTTCCTTGTAAAATAATTTCAAATTTATAACCGACACAAAAAATTTAGGTTCAGTGTAATTATTCAAAATTAGATAAATTGATGAGGTATAATTTGTCATTATTAACCTCATCATGTCATGTTTTTGTGATTTTTTTATTCTAAGGAAACAGTATTTTTTATTCAAAAATTTTGAAATAATTTAACAACTGATTGTAAATTTTTGCAATAAAATTTTTCAATAATTAATTTGAATAATTTCACATCCTTCTAATAACCACTTCATGTGTATTTAGATGATTTTTTTCTAAATTATCTGTTTTAAAATGAGACACATTATTACCAAAAATCCATTAAATCATGTTAAATTATTAATTTAATATCCATGTAACTTTTTTCAAGAATCTAGGGTCCTTAGCAGCATTTTTGGATGAAACAAATGTTAGCTAAATGGACTCTTATACTTGTTGATAACATTATTCCAATCAGATAAGAATAAAACAATATTAATATGACCTGGAAAAATAATTCATATCAATTATCATTTAGTAATAACATAGTCTTTAAATTATATCACAAAATAATAAAGCAAATAAGATATCAAGATAATATATTTTCTGTGTTTACCTAAAAATTAAAACATAATCATTGACAAATCCATGATCATTTGGGAAAAATGGAATATAAAATGTCCTAACATTAAGATTATGGAAAATCTTTATGTTCATAATGGTTCCCTAGATAATTGGACAATTAATTTTAGTGAAAATAAGTAATAAACATATCATAAATGATTATTATATTTTAATATTTTTTATTATGTCATAAAATATATAGTCTTATACAAGTAATCATGTATTTTAATATAAATTCAGGAATAAATATATAAACATAAGTTGTCCAGAAAAACAATTCTAATAAATATAAAATAATAATATTATAATAAGAAGTATTTAATTAAAATTTTAAAATAGAAATTTGATATGTAAAAAATATTAAACAATGATGATTTATAATAATACTCATGCATGGAACTAAAATGCTCAACCAAAAACTAGGAGTATGTTATAGTAGTATAAAACTCAATGATGTTCATAACCCAATTCAATTATATATTTAGGAGAGAGAGAGGCGCTAATAAATTATATAACACATAAATTATCATTAATTCGTTAATTATAATTTTGGATATACATATTTGAATTATGTGTGAATTTCTGATGGTTTATCAATGAAAAATGAATGCTTAAATTAGTGAAATAAATGAAATTATTAGTTATATTTATAAAAAAAATTATTGGATTCTATTGGATATTATGAGGGATGATGGAATATGTGGACATATGGAAACAAATCAGTCTATAAAGGATGCTAATCATCACATGTGAGGGAATCAATCGGTGTTGGAAGCATTGGATGTCTGACATTATTTGGATTTGGATGGAGTGGGGGAGGGAATCAGGTGATCTATAATTAGATGGATTTGTAGGATTCAGCAGTGATTGAGACTTTTGGCGTGTCAAGTGTTATTATTATTGAAATTTAAAGGGATGTTGAAAGTTATCATTAATAGGGTATCTCAATGAAGTTAGAATTTCATCTAAAATTAGTGGTTTAGGTGAGGGAGTCACAATGTGCAGGTCATTGTAAGGGTAAGTGATTTTATGTTTTTTTAAACTATCTTGATTTAATTAATACGGTCTCCCACTATAGGACATGTTATAAAAAATTTCACTATTAAATTTTGAATCAATATCATATATAAATAAGTTGTTCTATTTGAATTATAATCATATAAAATAAAATCATTTATCCCATTGAGTAGTCTTTAGAGGTTAGCTTATTTTATGAGTTATGTAAAATTTTGAAGCCTCTCAAGAAGCAAATTAATAATGGTAGAGTTGTGAGTTTCTCAATTGGGATGTGGTTTTTCTAGAATTGATTGTAAATTGATTGTTAGAGTTCTCTAGTAAACACTATTCTATCCTACATTTTGGGGTTTAGATATCATACACATTGTATAAATTTTTTTACATATTTAATGTTTCAAATCATTAATTATTTTTAATACATATTACTGCAATATTTATTTTAAAAATTATCAATGATAGTTGTGGGGATTAATGAATTTTAGTGAACATTATAACTAATGACATGTAAATAATAATGGTCCTATCATGTTGTGATGGTCTATGTCATTCTATGTAATGGAGTATTTTGAAAATTTACACATATACAGGATCCTCATTCTGGTCTCATATGTATTTTTCCATAACTAATTTTAGGTAATGGTTTATTTTCCTCATATATAAACATTCCATGATTCTGTATTAGTAGTTTCATAATGTATATGTTTTTAAATAATTATGTGAATAATGATAATGTTTAAAGAAATATCACATTGTTATCACAGATAAATCTCATATAATAAACTCTCACCATATATATATGGCTAAAACTATATATAATTTCACTCCACAACCAGTTATATATAAATTATTGGTTCATTTCATATGAACAAATTTGTTAAAGGCACAAAAAATATTATTTGTGATATTTTACTTTTTCATTCCATGTATCTTAAGGTGTTTTATTAGTTCTATATTTTTCAAAAGATCATATTTTTAAATAGAATATCCACACAATAATGATATTAGAAAAAAGATTTGGATTGTTTTTTAGTTTTTAATTATATTAATTAATCAACATATAGTTTTCCTAAACACATTAAAATGTTAGTCAATGAGTGATGTTACAATTTTAGGTTTTTTCCCCATATTTTTAAGACTAATGTCTCAAAAGAATGATTTCATGATAAAATTACATATATTATTATAAATATTAGTTAATCTATATTTTGAAATTTATAATGAAAATTATGTGAAACTCCTAGATTGCTGACCACCAATTATAAAGTGACTGGAAATAAGATTTATGACATGGGAAGTTCAAAACACATGATCCAAATTTTGGAGGTACTTAATTAATTTGAATGTAAAGATTGAATAACTAGTTGAACGTTTATTTCACTCAAGTAATTTGAATTTTGGTTGATTCTCTGACCCATTACATATTCCAATTGTTAGTAAAATATGATCATGGGTAGAATTACTACAACCAATGAACAACAGGAGATATTAACCTAGTAATAATATTGATTTATCCTTGAAAAAAATTAGTACCATGTGTGTGTCTTACCATATCTCCCAACATTTCAACTTCCCAATTGATATCCAATCACATCAATTTGTTCTTAAAAAATCATTGTGTTGGAGTGGGGTTTTAGATAACAATGGATTCCACCTCTCTCAGTTGTGGCGTACTCTCTATTGAAAATATCACCCTTATATTATAAATTTTTCCTCATAAATAATGAGGTAATTTTTTTCTAATTTCAGGTCTTATTTTTGATAAATTAAACTTTTTTTGTTCAATTAATATAATATAACTAAATGTTCAAAATTAATTAATTTTTACTCTATATTTTATTCAATGTAAATAAGAAATGGCTTAAATTTAATTGAATCTATGTCTCTCTAAATAAAATATTATTGTACTTGTCATGACCCATCCCAATGGGGCACATTCCGCAAATCCCCAAGCCCACCTCTAATAGGTTGGGGGCTGCTGACTAGCAATAAGTTGGCATATTACTAACATGGGAGGAATTTCATCAGAACCTGTACACACACACACATCTCCAAGCCCACAAATGATGAAATGTAAAAACCACTAAAGAACAAAAAACATGCATACAACTAAACCAAACCAATAGAGTACGAAGGAAAGTAACGTGCTGAAAGTAACATGGGAAAGAATACAAGCCCACAAGAAATAAGATTCTGAAAACTCCAAGTCCAACGTGAAAAGACAAAGATGTACTGGGACTAATTCTCATAGCCATAGGAATGCATCGTCCTGTAGGAAACCCAGAAAGCTCGGTCATATCCCGGTTCGCCCTAGAATATGTTAAAAGGCTGCTTGTCTACACAAGAGATGACATGTGCGGGCAATGCTCGTGTAGGGGTGAGTATAAGAATACTCAGAAGAGGACCCCCAGAAAAACACAAATCCAATACACAAGGAAATGGAACAGTCATCTCTACATTGTATATGTCTAATGAATATATAATAGGAAAACACAATCCTAATATACTAAAAACAAATACCTGTAGTCTATATTCATGTCACACAACCGCATACCCCTGATAGGGATTCACTTCTAAGATTCCACGAAGCACTCGTTTGGGGAGAACTCACTCCACGAGTCTGATAGCTCTGATGACATCCGTTTGAGAAGCACTATTAGTCGGGAAAATCCACGAGAGATAGATACAATCATTATGGGATAATACACTTATGTGTTGGGAAGATCATGATTGATACACTCATTATAGGATAACACACTCATGAGTGGGGAAGATCACGATAGATACACTCATTATAGTTGAACACACTCCTGACTGGGGAATATCACGATACATAGATGAGGATCACTACCATGGTCATAGTGGATACTGTGACTCATCCAGATTCACCAGCTAGGTAGAGGATCAATGCCTGGTAGAGTTGGTCATGCTGATGCCTGACTCTACCTATGGTCAGAAATGGATAGAGGATCTCACTTTGTGCCTCACGGAGAGATGTCGACTCTATCACAGAAAGTCCTTCAGAAGGGATCATACTCTTGTAGATGAAAATGATGTCTAACATGCAATGGGACAAGAAGACGGGGAACATACCCAAATGAAACATATCCAAGATACGACGGACAAGAGGACCATTCCATTTTTCAAAAATAACACGTGTGTAGAAAAGTCACACGATTAGTCTTAGGACCCTGATGACTGCCTGTGTACAACTTCCTGTGTCGAAAGACTGGTCAGGTAGAAAATGATTGTACATGGCATGTGGGAATCAGTACACATCATGTCGGAGGGACTGGGTTCTGCTCCGTGTACGCTGGCCATGTGCTCGTACACAGCCTCAACCCATGTGTGACAACCCGTGTAATCGGTACACGGGGTGACCCGCGTTCTAGCCTCACCTAGCCGAGTGGTGGAGTGCAATGTTGATTATTCCATCTCGTGTCCATGTATCCTATTGATACACGATGAGTACTACGTAGTCGCCCCTACCATGCCACGTAGAGAGTACACACCGTGTCGTGAAGCTGTGTCGTTTATCCTGTGTACGTGTATCGCTCGAGATACACGGTGAGCTTCAGGGAAGGTCCAAAATGATGTGTAACTGGGGTCACATTCCGTGTGATACCTATCTGAACCCCAAAACCCTAGTCGCCACTACCAGTACAACATGACGTGTTCTTCGGAGGTACACGCCTTGTATTTTGGAATTTTCCAGAAACAACTCTTCTCTCTAGAGTGCCTACCGTGATGTCCGATCTTTGTTCTGGTGGTTGGATCTCCACGAAACTATAGAATCTAGGTCTCCCCGACGTCTCAGAGTTGTCTACATTGTTTGCAGGCCTCCGTTCGGCCCCAAAAAATTTTTTGATCCTCTGCGTGAAGAACGCTCGATGAATGTTAATTCCCAAACTGTGTTGATTCATCAGTTGTCATCGTCGTCGCCCCTTCACTATGTCGTCATGATGTAGGATTCCCAATTTTTGATCATTGCATCACAAAATGGACATGATAAGATTCATTGTTCACCACCGTATGAAGAACATGAAGAACACGTGAAAAGAAAAGGGGGAGGAAATCCAAAAAATTAAATTGATGAATGAACCTCCGCTGGCATTCGTCACAGTGTTAAACCGCTCCCATTAGTAGGATCAAATGGATCAGGATCAAAATAAAAATAAAAATTGTGGATTGATCACCAATAACATCCCAATGAAAACCATCTTGTTATAATTCATGATCCGCGGATCAACCTATTCGTGGGTTGGTCTATGTTTGATATTTAAATCGAAAACGGGGAAAATGAATTTAAATAACCAACCTCTACTTGAAAAGGAATCGATCACTGATTAAGAGGATGTTTTTTTGTCTTCGTCAAGATCCTTCTTGTTGGTACAACGATTCTCAGCTTTGATTCGTCATCATTCGTCACTGAGTGTTTTTCCAAGGCTCCATGGATTCTATAGAGTTTTCTCTCAAGTTTCTGTCAATGACCATCATTCGACTAACCCATTAAAATGGGGAAGCGCGCTTTGGAATTCCATCACATGATGGAATTAACAAGTCATGTTGTTTTGAGTAATTATGACATGAAATTATTAAATTAATAGTTTCACACCATTTCATGGTAATGAATGTTTCCAATTAAAATCAAAATACACATTTCCATTTTTTTTTACTAAAAACGTTGAAAAACAAACTTTTACCCTCAACCCACACCGGTCAAGGATAGACTCGTTGTTAGGTAATTGTGCCGTCATAGACGCAATGGTTCCCTCATATTTTTAATCTAGGAATCCATTTTGAAACTGCCACAATCGTGCACATATACCAACTCACATAACTTAAATAACATTCAAACAATCATTCCGGGATCACCAGGCCTTGGAATGACATGCCATCTCTGCTCCTGGTCTCATAATAATTCAATATAACATTTAAAAACAATACATGGAAAATCTAAGAGATTAAATTATCCCCACCATGGGGATTTGCATCCCCGAAAAGTCAAAAAAAAAGATTACTCAAAAATATGTGGGTACTGAGCACAGATTTGAGCATCCCTCCCCCACATGATTTTGTAAAGATTCTTGTGCTACCATTGAACGCACACCAAGGGAATCGATCACCCACAACGTATCCCCTCCTTCCGATCTTCATTCTCCACCAGGTACTCTGCAAAGGTCACTCCATCCTCCATGTTTATCTCGACATAGTCGATGATGTGTGATGGATCATGAACGTACCTCCTTAGTTGTGACATGTGGAAGAAATCATGTACCTGATGCAACTATGGCGGTACATCTAGGAGGTACACCACCTCATCAACTCTACACAGTATCTGGAAAGGTATGATGAACCTCAAAGATAGCTTGTCACCTCAGACAAATATACATAATCCTCGTAGAGGTGAGACCTGAAGAAAGATGTGCTCTCCATCCTCAAAATCTCGAGGTCTCTATCATCTATCAGCATAAGACTTATAATAGCTCTGTTCAGTTTTCATATTCTACCAAATGACCTGCACTTTCTCTATGGTAGCTCGCACCTACTCTGTACCCATGAGTGCTGACTCTCTGGGGTCGGTCCAGAAAAGCGGAGACCAATAGGGTCTCCCATAAAAGGCCTTGAACAGAGCCATACCAATGGTGGAGTGGTAACTATTATTATACAAAAACTCCACCAGTGGTAGGTGGTCCTCCCAAGTGCGACCAAAGTCCATGATATAGGCCCACAACATGTCCTCCAGAACCTGAATGGTCCTCTTTGTCTGACCATCGGTATGGGGATGAACCATTGTGCTCATGCTTTGCAGAGTCCCAAAAGCCTTCTGTAATTCGTTCCACAACTGGGATGTGAAGCGGGCATCTTGATCTGAGACTATTGTCGAGGGGACCTCATTATGTCAAATTATCTCTAGCATGTAGAGGTGTCCCATGATCTCTTTGGAACTCTACTCCCTGATATATAAGAAGTGGTCTGACTTGGTGAGTAGGTCAACGATCACCCAGATAGAATCATGCCCCTCGGAAGTCTGTGTTAAGAATGTCACGATGTGCATCTATATTCTATCCAACTTACACTCTAGAACTTCCAGGGGGTGAGCTAATCCCACTTGAACCTGGTGCTCTGCCTTCACCGGCTGGCAAGTGATGCATCTGGAAAAGAACATTTCTACTTCCTTCATCATGCATGACCACTAGAACTGACGTCAAAGATCATGGAACATCTTTTCCACTCTTGGATGTACCACCAAGGGGGATGTATGAAACTCCCTCAAGACATCTTCCTGTAATTCTACTGGTATAACAATTTTTCCTCTGAAAAAAATATGTGCTCCCCACCTTCTGAATAACCATCAGGAGCATGTGTTGTGGATAACTAAGCATGTAATGCCTCATAGTCGAAATCCCCAATATTTGCCTCCCTATATCATTGTATGAGTTGAGTGTTAACAACCATCAACTACCAATAAGCAGCATCCTCTCAATCCATGAAGGATAACTGAAATGTGGCTAACTGCTCTGTCCCCTCACTCAGAATTTGTGAGCATGACCTTCTGCTGAGAGCATATGCCACCTTTTTCCCCTACCCATAATTATAGATAATCTCGTAATCATAGTCCTGGAGGAACTCTAGCCAACGCCTCTACCTCAGATTCAGATCATTCAGTGAGAAGATGTACATGAGCCTCTTGTGGTTAGAATAGACGATAAACCGCTTGCTCATAAGGCAGTGTCACAAAATTTTCAATGCGTAGACTACCGCAACCAACTCGATATCATAGGTCACATAGATCTTCTCATGTGGACTAATCTAGTGCGAACCATAATAAATCACTTCCTGTCTCTATATTACAACATAGCCAAGCCCAGTCCCTGATGCGTCGTAGAAAACTATGTACTCGACATCCTCCTCCAACAATATCAAGATTTGGAGGCTTGTCAAACACTATCTCAACTGCTCGAAAACCTATTGGAACTTCTCCATCCATACAAAGGGTTTCCCCTTCCTATTCAAGGATATCATCGGTGATGGTATTCAGGAGTAATTAGGAATGAATCTTCGGTAATATCCTACCAAGCCCAGGAAGCTTCGCACCTCTATCACGCTCCGAGGTGGCTCGCATTATAACACATCCTCCACCATGGATGGGTCCACAACTAATCCATCTACTAAGATGATATGTTCTAGAAAGTGGGCCTCCTAAATCCAGAACAGGCACTTTGAGAGCTTACAATAAATCTGGTTGTTTTGAAGTACATCTAGAACTATCTAAAGGTGTCTCGCATGCTCCTACTCTAACGCCGAGTACACAAGGATGTCGTCGATAAAAACCACTACGAACCGTTTCAAGTACGTTAGGAAGATCAAGTTTATCATTCCCATGAACACTTCAGGGGCTTTCTTCACGCCAAAAGGAATCACCAAGTACTCATAGTGATCGTAGCGACATATAAATGTTGTATTTGGTATATCCTTATCCCGTACTCATAACTGGTGATAACATGATCGAAGGTCAACCTTCGAGAACCATTGTGCCCCTTTCATCTGATCGAAGAGGTAGTTGATTCTCAGTAGTGGATAATTTTTCTTCACCATCACCTGTTTTAGGTGCCGATAACCACGCACAACCTCAATATTCTATCTTCCTACTTGGAAAAAAATACTGTGGCCGCCCAGGGTGAAATGTTGGGTCTCACGAAACCCTTGCTATGAAAATACTCCAACTCCACCTTCATTTCATGAAGCATTGAAAGATCCTTTTGATATAATGATGAAGAAATTCGTGTCATATCGGGGTGTAAGTTGATGCAGAAGTCGATTTCATGGCGGGGAGGAAGTCCTTGAAAATCTTCCGGCAAGACGTCCTTGTACTCCGCTAATACTGCTGGGAACTGGGATCCCATCACATTTACTCCTCTAATGGAAAGTATAGCCAAATCATTAGTGACCGGCTACACCCTTATATTCATGATATCATTCTATGATTCTTGGGTCTTCATTTCTATAACAAAAGAAAACCTCATCCCATCACTGCTGACACCACACACTCTTCGCCTAAAAATGGCAATCTGGCCAGGGATTGAAGAGAACCAATCCATACCGAGAATGAAATCATAAGGCCTCAACGCTACCACCAAGTGGTTCCAGATGAAACTCTCACCTCAGAGGGTAATATTACACTATCTACAAAGGTGTGTAATCATCAAGTCTCCTATTTTAGGTACCTCCAAGCGCAAGGATTTATTCAAAGGCTCTACCGGAATCTCAAGGTTTCACACAAGACATGTGGCGATGAAGGAATGACTGGAAACTTTGTCTATAAATACAAAAAATATGGTAAAAAAGACACAGATCGTACCTCAGATCATCCCTAGAGCCCCTGGGTCGCACGCCTGGACCACATATAGTTTTCCCCGATCATATCCCCCAGAACCGTAATCCTGGTGCAGACCTCCTGGTGGTGGTGGTTCAAATAAGTCAAAGTGTCTGCCACCACCTGCAGCTCTCCTAACTCCTCTGCCACGTCCACTGCCTGGTAGGTCTGCCTAATTCAGTCTCTGCCTCTACCTCAGTGGTCCATCCACCGCTTCCCTGTTAGCAGCTCGATTGGTCGTACAATCAATAGCGTGATGTACCCTTCTGTCGCATGAGTAGCACCGCTTCCCCCAAGAATGACTGGATCTAGCTTGGGTTCCCTAGACTGTCAACTCCTTGTCCTAGGTCCTCCTTTGACGTCTCTTACATCCTGATCCCAGTGTCTGACATCAGCTCCCACCTTCCCAGGTCTCTGGACCTATCTGCCTGCTACTGACTGTCGTCAACTGTCTCTGCTCTACCAAGAAGCTCTCGATCAGCAAGGCATGCTTGATCAATCCATCATAAACTGAGATTAATATCTGCATTACACTTAGTCGGATGTCCCATCGTATGCATCACTCGAAGATACAATCCCTGAATTACTGATCCCTGACTATATCCATCGAGTACAAAGTGAGGTTGGTGCACCTCGATTAATAGTCGGCTACCGTTATACTACCATGATGGAGTTGAAGAAGCTCTTGGATGTGTACTTCTCTCAGAGTAACCAGAGTGAACTCCTCCTTGAAGAGTTTCCCAAACTCTGTCAACGAAAGAGCCTCCTCTTCGTGAGTCTGTGTGGTCATAATCCACCTTCATCCCACCGAACCATCAAGAAGGCTCGCCCCTATGATCCCCATCTGGTCTGCTGGTGTTGTCACAAGACTGAAAACTCTTGTCACCGCCTCAATCTAGTTCTGAGCCACCTGAGGGTAAGGCTTTCCTCGAAACCTAAGGTGTATCAGTCTCTAGAAATCATGGAGTGTTCTTAGCCTGCACTACACATCAGTCCGTATTGAAATTACCACATTCTACTCCACTGGTGGTGGTATAGCTCGTGCACTACCTGGAAGAAACACCTTGAGAAGTGGTTCCTGTATTGAAGCCTCTTCACTAAGGTGGTCATATTTCGTGATTATGCTGATGAATCTTAGCGGTTATGTGTTGCGGAGGCATCCTGTAAGTAAACAAGATGTACCATGTTTAATGAGTATATCTAGATAGCTGACAAAAAGGATATGGAAAATAAAACCCATTTTTATATGATGCATGTTCCATTATTTTATTTCCCTACAAAAAGTGTTGTCATTTAATGAGTCTAAAAGTAGGTTATTAGAGTCATGGTGTATGGATACATCGGTTTCCCCCACCAACACTGGAGTCTCTGCCCTGAAATCGGAACTCGAAACACTTAACACTATTTCCCCAAACAAAGCTCACAGACTCTGGGTCCTATGGTTGAACCAACCACCTCTGACACCACTCTTTCACAACCCGTCCAAATTGGGACCCTGCTGTAACTCCCCAAGCCCACCTCCAATAGGCCAGGGGCAGTAGACTAGCACCGAGTATGAATATTACTAACATGGGAGGCATTTCCAAAGAACCTGTACACGTGCACACATCTCTAAGACCACAAATACTGAAATGTAAAAACCAATAAGGAATAAAATGCATGCATACAACTAAACCAAACCCACCGAGTATGATGGAATGTATAGTGCTAAAATTAGCCTAGTCTAAAATACAAGCCCACTAAAAACACGAGTCTGAAAACTGCAATGTCCAACCTGTAAACACAAAGAGGTACTATGATTGTTGCTCATAGATGTAGAAATGCCTCGGCCTCTAGGGAACTCAGAATTCTCGGTCCTATCCAAGTCCACCATGGACTCTGTCAAAAGGCTACTTGTCTTTACAAGACACTAAACGTGCGGGCAAAGCCCACGCAGGGGTGTGTATAACAATACTCAGTAGAGGACCCCAAAAACAAAAAGAAAATACACAAAGTAAAGTCACAATCATCTCTACACAGTATATGTCTAATGATCATATAATAGGAGAACAAAATCTAGATATACTCAAAATCAAGACCCGTACTCGATATAAAAGTCAAACAACCGCATACCCCCACTAGGGATTTTGTTCAAAGATTCCACGATGCACTCGTTCCTGGAGAACTCACTCCACGAGTCTGATAGCTTTGATGATATCCGTCCGAGAATCATCGTTCATTGGTAAAATCCATGAGAGATAGATACACTCATTACGGGATAACACACTCTTGAGTGGGGAATATCACAATAGATACACTCATTACGAGATAACACACTTCTGAGTGAGGAAGATCCAGATAGATACACTCATGATGGGAGAACACACTCTTGTGTGTGGAAGATCATGATACACAGATGATGATCATTTCCTAGGCCATGGTGGATACCACAACACATCCGAATTCACCAGCTAGGTAGAGGATCAACGCCTATTAGAGTTGGTCATGTCGATCCCTGACTCTACATAGGGTCTGGAATGGAAAGAAAATCTCACTCTGAACCTCTCAGAGGAATTCCGACACTATCTCAGAAATTTCTGCTGAAGGAATCAAACTTCTGTAAAAGAAAAAGATTCCTGACCTTCAATGGAATTAGAAGATGGGGTACTAACCCAAATAAAACATGTCCAATATACGGTAGAAAAGAGGACCATGCAATTTTTTAAAAAGTACGTGGTGTGTAGAATAGTCACACGCCATGTCTTATGACCCCGGGTACTCCTCGTGTACAACGAACCATGTCAAAAGGCTGGTCGTGTAGAAACATTCAGCACACGACATGTGTTAATGAGTACACGTCGGGTCCGAGTGACTGGGGTTGGCTCCGTGTATGCTGTCCATGTGCCCGTATATGGCCTCAACCCATGTGTGTCAACCCGTGTAATCGGTACATGGGGTGACCCGTGTTCTGGCCTCACCTGGCTGTGTGGTGGAGTACACAGTTGTGTATTCCATCTCGTTTCTATGTATCCCTTGGTTACACTTCGAGTCCGACGTTGTCGCCTCTAGCATGCCACATAGAGAGTAAACACCGTGTTGCGAAGCCATGTTGTTCATCTTGTGTCTGTGTATTGCTCGAGATACAAGAAGATATTTGGGGAAGGACATACATGACGTGTGACCGGGGTCATAAGCCTTGTGATACCTATCTGACCCCTAAAACCCTAGTCGTCGCCACCGTTACTGCACTGTGTGTTCTTCCGATGTACACGCCGTGTATTCCAGAATTTTCCAGAAATGACGCTTCTCACCAGCACGCTTCCCATGATGCCTGATCTTCGTTATGATGGTATGATCACCATTAAACAGTAGAATCTAGGTCTCCCTGACGTCCCAGAGTCTTCTCTGTTGTTTTCAGGCCTCCGTTTCGGCCCCGAAAACATGTTTCGATCCTCCCACGCAAAATATTCTTGATAAACGGTAATTCCCGAACCATGCTGATTCATCCGCCTCTATCACCATCGCGCCTCCACTAGGTTGTTGCGATGTCAGATTCCCAATTTTGGATCGTTGGTCACAAAACGTACGAGCAACGATCCATTTTTCGTCACTCCATGAAGAACTCAAAGAACACACAAAAATAAAAGGGGGACGAAATCCTAAAAAAAGAAATTATGGAATGAACCTCCACTGTTGTTCATCATAACGTTGATCCACTCCCATTAGTAAGATACAATGGATCAGGATAAAAATAAAAATCAATAATTGTGGATTAATCCCTAAAAACATCTCAATGAAAACCCTACCATTTGAACTCATGACCAGAGAATCAACCTTTTCGTGGGTTGGTTCGCATTCAACATTTAAATCAGAAACGGGGAAACGGAATTTAAATAAACAACCCCTACCTCAAAAGTAATAGATTGCTGACGAAGAAGTCATCCTGGTGTCATCGTTGAGATCCTTCAACTCGTTGGCATAGCGATTCTTAGCTTCGATTCATCTTAGTTCGTCACTGAGAGTTTACTTTAAGGCTCCATGGATTCTCTAGAGTTTTATGTCAATTTTCCATTGACGACCATCGTTTGATTAACCCATTAAAAAGGGGAATCATGTTTTGGAATTCCATCATGCTGCATCATAAATGGGTCAAGATTTCTTTTCTGATTCATTATGACATGGCATAAATTATTAAAAAGCTTCCCATCATTGCGTTGAAGTGAATTCTTCCAATTAAAAAAATAAACTATGTCATTTATTTTATTTTATTTTACTTAAAACGTATAAAAATTAAATTTCGCCCTTGACCTGCGCCGGTCAGTGTTAGACCCATTCCTTGTTGAATTCATCGTCTCGGACGCAAGAGTGCCCTCAGATTTTTAATTCGGGCATCCATTTAGAAACATCCCAAACCGCACACATATGTCGACTCACTTAACATAAAAAAAGTTCAAACCAGTATTCTGGGATCACCGAGCCTCATAATGATGTGCCATTTATGAGCCTAGTCTCATAATAATTTCATATAATATTTAAAAATAATACATAGAAATTCTAAGACATTATAGTATTAAATTGTAGAAAAAATAAATAAATTTATCAAAATATCTAGTAAATACATTACACCTGGGAGTTTATGAATGGTAATTGAAACATTATATTTTTTAGAAAATAAGGAGTGAAATAAAAAGTAGTTTGAAATGAATCATTAGAGTATTACCTATAATCATTTGATGTTTATTTTTAAATGATATAAAATTTTATATAAAAAATTATAATAAATTTTCCATCCTCATATCCTCATCAATCTATTTTAGATTCAAAATATATTAAAGGGATGTTGATGGTGGTTTTTATTTATTATAAACACCGTATTAATGTCAAGTATCACATATATTGTCCCGATAATGAATTTTAGTTACTATAAGTAACATAAAATGTTTCATTCAAAAAATAATGTCTAAACTAAATGATTCTTACAAAAAAATCATTATTTATAGTCTATAATTTCTTAATATTCAGTGGAAAAAAGTATGCACATGATCCATAGGACCTACTAAAATAATTATATGATTACTTTTATACATTTCATTACATGAATAAATAACTAAGTAATAAATATTACAAAATATAGTACTGTTATGATAAAAAATGAAATTAATAATTTAATTATTATTCATAAACATCATAATTAGATTTTTATTTTTAATGACTAAATAAATTCAGGATAACCATGAATAATGAATGTAACATATTTGACAAATAATCCATATAATATTTGTTAAAAAATGAAAAACAATAAATCCATCATTTGAAAGTATAACACAACTCTCCTTATTTAATGAACAAAATATCAATTAAATTAATATTTAAGTGAAATGAATCATTTTGCTCGTGAAATTCCTCCCCCATTTTGAATATGAAAATTTAGAAAAAAAAATATAATTATATAATGACCTAAAACTATAGATAAATTTTTTTGGGTTAAATGTAATGAGAGTATTCATGGAATTCCTGACATGTAGACATCAATTATGTAAAAATTATATACAATAAGGCATGATCATTTTGTCTATTTAGTGACACAACATGTATATCAATACTCAAATGAATTTATTAAAAAATATTAAAACATACATTTTAAAAACTAGTATGGTTCAAAAACATTACAATAAATAATATCAATGTAATTCAATAGGAAATAATATTTATGAAATTTATGTACACTCAAAATTAACCATAATTTATATAAGAATAAGAACTTGTTATTTTTTTGTATAATAAATTTTTTTGAAATTAAATATTATATATAAATTATTTTAGATGTAAAAATATGAAAATAAAATATATAAAGTATTGATAATAATCATTAATATAGTTTTCCTAAAATCAATAAACCCCAAAAAATTGAATATCAGTTCACTATGATGTAGAATTTATTGAAGGATGTTAATAAATATAGTAAATACATAAAATATAGATCATAGTCCATAAAAACCCTTTTTAATCTAAATTATATTTTATTAATATATTAATAAATTTTGTTAATCCAAAAATTCATTTACATTTATTTTTCTGCAATACAAAACTAATTTGAATTTAAGAGGAATATGGAAATTTTAATGTTTCCTTAAATAAAACTGAGCATAAGATTAAATCCACATAATAAAAATGTGAGTTACATCATTAAATTATATATTTTTATTCAACAAAAATTATAATCCATTTCAAAAATAATAAATATATTTTTTAAAAATATTGATAAATTTAATTCATCTACATGAAAAAAATAGGATTGATAATGGTTTCATTGACTAAAGTCTAGTAATAATTATAAATATTCAAATGTATAGAAATATTTCAATGTATTTCTAAATTAATATAAAAAACATATGGTAGATATATTGAAAAGATATGCTAGTTGTTTTATATATTTACTACACCACTCAGTCATGTAAAAGTGATAACTAAAACACTTATTACATGATACAAACCCTGCATAACCCAACCCGGTATATCGATAAGGATATGTTTTTCTATTCAATATGAATCTAATGGTTTATACTATGGATATAATACAATGATGGAGTGCACAAAAATTATAATGCATTCATCCATAGAACAACTAATAAGACAAACTCAATACACCAATAAATCATTATGGGTATAAATAATTCGAAATATAAAATTAAGAAAATCATGTAAATGTAATATAATAAAAACTAAGAAGAAAATCCATTAAGGTAGAAAAATTTAAAATTTATATTGATTAAATATTTAGAGACAACAAATTCCAAAAATGTCAGTCCTTTATAAAAATGTATGATAGTGGTGAGTCTTGAATTAATATAATATAGGCCATAGTAAATTACAATGATGGTTAAATAATTATAAATGACCAAGAAGGTTTCCCTGGAGACCATGTGGTTTTCATACAACTGTGATGACATTTTTGGTAGCATTGATGTTGTTTCTGTGTAAATATGCGATCTTATGTGGTCCATTAATCATTTACAACATCAAGTAATTGATGTTTTGTGGCTATTAGATTGTCATGAATATTGATAATCCTTCTCAGCATCGATGGTGATGTCCCATTCTTCTAATAGAATAAATTAAATATATATATACTTATCTATAAATACCATGTAATTTTTTTATAGATTTTAATGTTAATACATCTGATGTAATTCATTAAAATCCTGATTAAATTTTTTAAAGGCATGGATATTGAGAAATCACATAGTAAATGTCAAAATAATTGTGAAAAGGTTTTATGCGTTAACAATGTTATGTTGACATTCACCATCCTTCTAAATATGTGGGATGGACTCCCTTTTAATAATTTTATTGTCACACCTTATCCATATAATAATTTTTTAGATTGGTTCAAATAAACCATCACAGTCCTCCTCCAAATATATTTCATGACATCCTCATGTGGGAAATACTGTGTAATTAATATTTGGTTTTGAACCATAAAACGTTTTAACAGTTATAGATTCTATCCATCAATATAAAGACTTTAATCATATATTAATTCTTCACATTTTATAGTACATAGTCTCTTATTTTCAAGGTTGTAGTTCCAAAAAAATTCAAATAAAGGGTATCTCTTTTTTGAAGGCTTCATCCCATGGGTATTTAAACATCATTAATAAAAAAATATTTTATTATATTCCATTTAATAAGGTCACAATGATAAAATTTTATTTTAATAATATCTATACTATTCCCACAGAACATAAATGATTGAGTAACCCTATATGTTTATTTCGTCTTCTTTAATCCTATATTGTCTTGATAATTGAAATCTATGATATTTTAGAAAGTGTCCCATTGATTTTATTCTCTAATTTATAGTGTCATTGAAATTTATTAATTTAATAATGAGTTCCCATATCATTTTAAAACTAATGAAATATCTATTTCCCATGGAGAACATCCTAATATATTTGTAAATAACAACATATCATTCAATTTTCTAGATAGTTTCCATTTATCCATTCAATGTGCCACTAGCAATCCACATTCAGTTTATCCCTCATATATTAGTGGTCCTAGATATTTTAAACCTATAACATGTTATCTAAGTACCTAAACAATCATGTGATCAGCCACCCTTATCCCTAATTAATATTCCTATGAAATAAATAGGCTTCTAACTCATTGTATGTCACAACTATTCTTGAAAATAACAAATCACCATTTATTACAATAAATATTTCATATCTATTTACCATTGGATAGAAAAATCTTGAAATCTTATCTCATGCAGAATTCCCACATCGATATTTTTTAGCCTTCAAAAATATAATATATGATTTTTATATGACTTAAACCTACATAGAAATTGCAATTTGTCTTATGAACTTAAACCAAAAGACATGATGGTCCTTGATGTATGAAGTTAAAATGAACATTATTATTATTGACTATATTTTCCTAAACAGAACCATGATGGTCACATAAAAAATTACAGTTAAATATATGTTATTGGGTACCTGACCATAAAATGATGGGTGAATGTGAATAAAACAACAGTGGTACATGTGGAAGGAACATAATTGAATGTTTTGAAATATTAAATGAATACAAACTATATCATTTTGACTCCCCTTATCAAGATACAATGGTATTACTTATCATTCATGAAATATCAACTTTTCTTAACCTTCTTTCTCCCTATATGATGATAAAATTCAGTGTATCCAACAATATTGATTTAAAATAGAGGGTAATAAACTAAAAAAGTGGAATATAGAGGACATAACATACATATATATATATTAAATCTATTATATATATATATGATCACACAAATGTATGTTATTAATTGACCACTTTCATGAAAAATGTAGTTGATATTATTACTAGGAAGTATTTAAAATATATATCATAAATCTATATGATATTATCATATTATAAAATAAGTCACTTCATGAGATGATTTTTCCTCAAATCATATCAACCATAAGGCTTCACTCTAAGCATTGTTAGTCTAGTCTAATGGAATAACACCTTTAGAATGAAGATACACAAAAAAATAAAAACAAGGGAGTTAACAAATAAAATAATAAACAAGTTATATATATATATAATTACATTAAATGATGAATATAATGAAACAACATCGGAAAATCCATGTAATTATATATATGAAAATAAAATATAATTATTTTATCCAACATATAGAAAATACACATCACAAAAATAACTGACTATTTCAATAGGACCTCCAATGTTTTAAATACAAGTCAATATATTTCATCAAATATATCCTATAAATTTAAAATGTATTCAATACCATGTTTATATCACCACTCATGTTTCAACTAATTGTTAAATATGACTACCTAGAATGTAATCCTATGTGTTGGGAGATTCCAATTTCAAGATAAATAATACATAAATATAAATTTCAAATATAAAAATATATATAATAATCTCAAAGCACATCTATTACAAATGTTTATATCACCTTAACAATTTACCTCCAAAAATATCCCCTAGAACATTCTCCCTATAACTCAATTTTTCAATCTTGAATCTAAATTATGACCCATTTTCACCAATATGGATCTCATAGGATCCACCTATCTTGTTCTCTATCATGTTACCTAGTTCACCATATTCTCCTCAACACCATTTACCCACATCCTCCTTTCCAACATAACCCCAATTTTCCAATCCATCCTCTAACTCACAATGTATATAGTATTTTATTCCACTTCAAAGATTTTATGCATTAATCAATAGTCATCACTTATTCTAAATCAATATAATTGTTTCCCAAGAATCAATTTTATTCGTGTTTTCCCTTCCCTTCCAAAATACACATACCACACTTTATTTTCATAAAGAAAATTTTTTCTAATATAATTTAATAATATATCAAGTAATAATATTTTTAGTCATTCTTGTCAGGGATTCTATTTTATATTTGATGGAAAAACCCCCGCTCCTTTTAGATCAATTATATCACTTTTTCAAAAGAGTAATCCTAATAATGTTTGAAAACCTAATTTAATTTCCACCTCATCCCTGGTGGATTTTAATAATATAAATCTATCAATAGTAATGTTTTAAGTGATTTATTATATTTTTATCATCTTCTAGTATCTAATTTTTCTTCTCAAAATACTCTAATATACATTTTCCAAATGAGATACATATAATTAGTAATATAGTAGCAAGAATTTCATATTAATTAAATTTTTAGCACATTAATATTAAAATCACTACACATTACATCTTAATGCATTCATTCTTAGTGTTTTCATTTCTGACATAATTTAATAATAATTCTAATGAAAATGTTTAATTAATCCTGTCATTTATTAAATTCCTTTACATGGAATTTATTCTTTTTTACTAAAATTTATTACACATTTTAAATTTCTGAAATAATTAATGTGTTCTTTCCATTACACAATAAAGGTAGTTTCCTTTTATTTATTTCATTAATTTTCCATTTTTGCATCAACATCACTAATTGGGACCGTGTATGCCTTCTTCGATATTTTCTATATGAAATTAAGTTTTCATTAATTCTACTACTCTTGGGTTAATTCCTTCTTTTTCATACATTGTAATATTAAATCATATAGTCATTTTTAAATCCATTTAATATTTTTTTATCACAAATTGTATAACAATATTTATAAAAAATATTAATATCATGATTGTGTATTACTATTTATCATACCAAAATTCCAAATAAGTCACATCAAGATTTAAACATTCATAAAACATATAAGGAATCCAAATTAGAGAAAAAATTAACGAGTATCTAAAAGGAACATGATACATGAAAAGGAATGTGAAAACTATTACTATAATAATAAATAAATGTTTTTATTAAATAATCGTATAATAAATGAAAACTATATACATAATATATCATTGATCACATTCAGCTGTTGAAACATTATTCTTGTAAAAATAAAATCTTCTACTTATTATGAATTAGAAAATGTATAACATTTTTTATTATCAAATAAATCATTAGATTATTTGTTTACATTTTGTTCTTCAAAATTTCTTTTATATTTTTTTATCATATCTAAAATAAAAATTATTTATTGTGGTATTATGTATTCCAAATACCCAAATACAAAAAATCATGAGTGATTTTATTAATCCAGGTATTGTAGTGAGAACACTAAAAAATTTGGTTTTAGAGAAAGTTCTACCCAATTTTATGTCCTAAATAACATCCAATTTCTATTTCCACACAAATTTTTATTTATTAGGAACATTTTTTCTTTTCATATAATTCAGGTTAATTAAAACAAAGTTTTACAACATCAATCCATCCATACCTTCAATGTATCCAAGAATCATCTGACAAAAATGAAAACTAGTTATTATTTATATATCATCTGTGTTCTTCAAATTCATTTAATAGTATTACATTTATCCAATTTTATATCTCTCAGATATTATTCATTATTGATACATTTATTTTATAAATATGATTTTTTTTATTTGAATATTTTTTCTAAATATAATTCCTCTAATTATATAGGAATGATTTCATTTCATTATTTCATTAAAAAATTTACATTTACTAGTAATCGAGGTTCATGTTTTACAATAAATTTTTAAATTAATATTATATGTGTGAATAATGAATTTTTATCAAGCCGTACAAATATTTACCAAAATTTTTTATTATAAAAGTATATAATTTATTAAATATTATATACTTCTTAATAAAACATCATGTGAATAACATTATATTTCTTTTTTTATATTATCATGATGCTTATTTCATAAAAGATTCACTACATTTTATAATAATATTTATAGTAATAATCATGAGTAATAATACATTTTCTTATATGGTTTAACTATCATTGCTTTTGGTTCATATCACTCATTTTATACTCTTAATCCTTTTACTGAATATATAAAATCACATAGAAATATAATATAATAGTGCATAGTAATTCATATTATATGAATTTTGTATGCACTGCAATAATTTTCAATTCAATACACTAATATCCATATTTTTCACATAATATATTAATTTTTTGTTGTAGATATTGATTTAGTTGAATAAAATGAAAAAATATGATTTTTATTCTAGACATACTTATAACAAGTCAAATATTAAATATTAATTTTCATCTACAAAATGCATTTGCATTTGTTCAGTTCTAATTTGATGTAAATGAGAAGACTACTAATTTTTTACAATTTACATATATAAAATTAATTAATTCATGAATATTTATTAAACAATGAAAAAGAATTTTTTTATCCATTGATATAATTTGATGGAAAAGTACATATAATAACAAAATATCAAACCCTATAAAATTCATTAAATCCTTTTATGAAACCCCTAGATTTAAACTATGTAATCATATGAGATAAAAATATTATTACTATATTAAAAACAATTATTGATCATGATATTGTCTTTTGATATTATTTTGTTTACTATAAATATTTATTCAAATAACAATATAGAATATATTTCACTTTTTCATTTTTGTGAATACATTTATATCTTGTGATACTACCATGATCCCACATATATTAAAGGGAAGTTATATAAAAAAATATACCTTTTAATTATTTTATATATAATAACAAATATTTCATTTTATATATAGAAAATATAGTTTGAAATTTTATCTAAAATAATATTTAATATTTTATGTTTTTATCGTAGATTAGAAATAATATGTACAATATATAACTATTATATTTTTTTCAGGAACTATATATATTAATCACAATATAATTCTAAACTAATATTTGTTTGAAAAAATATCTATTTCGGTCAATAACTATATATATATATTAACAGAAACAATGTATTTTGATCAACAAATAGATTAATTTATATACAATATTATGATCTAACATATGTTAGAGTCTGAAATGTATCATGTAAAATAAAATATGTTCCTATTTATTATTTAATAACTAATATTGATTTTTTAAAAGTAGATATATTTTTTAATATATTCTTTATCCATATGATTTTAACTCTTTATTTCACTTTGGACAAGTGATATGTAGTTTATATTTTATTTTTTGTATATTATTAACAATCATATTATATGTAATTCATATATAAATATTCATATCTCATTTTGGATATAATTACAATGTATTATGGATTCTTCTTCCATCTAACAGTAAATTAATTAATCTAGAAAAATTTGTTACATGATTTTTATGAAGATTAATCCACTTAAATAGGATGTATAATTAATTTAATGTGAATGTTTCTTGTGGAATATAATGATTTACTGTAGTTATTGGGATTGTATGATTATTATCTACTACACTGACCAAAAATTTATAAAAGAATAAGTTTTTTGTTAATGTTTATGATTCACAAACCCAAGAGAAGAAGGGAATATAATGACACAATACCTTATAGTGTAATTAATATTTATAATGTTTTAAATATATTTCGAACCATGATAAAATTATTCTATATTTATTTACACAAGACAATTACATAGATCGGTAGCATGAAGTACACAGAAGAGAAAGTTTTACACAACAACAATACATTATTAAAAATGATATTATTTATTATAATAAGATATTAAAATTCCATTAAAATAATTATTTTAAATATTATTTAATAATTATTAAAATATATGTTTTATATAAATATAAAATTTAATCATTGGTTAAATTTAATTTGAAATAGATACAAGAACCGTTAGAATACAAAGGGAATGTTTTTATAGAAAACTTGTTTTCCCAAAATAATGTTTTATAATAAAAGATTAATTTAATTATATTTGTAAGGTTATATTAATTAAATATATATATAATACAGTATTTTTTCATTAAACCAATATCTTTGATTATAATAAGTTGAGAACAATAACTGATTTTCACAAAAAAATCAACGTTCAGATAAAGGATCATTAACCACCAATTAATGAAGAATCTATTTTAAATCCAAATTTTTTTCCAATTAATAAATATCATATTTAAAAATATAATTAACTTTTTAACTTTGAACGTTATAATTAACTTAGGGAATTTTTTTGGTATTTTTATAAAATATATAATTTTGTAATGATTAGTGAAAAATACTAAATATTGATTATAATCTTATTTTTGATCTAATTTATTTATAAGGTTATATTATATTTCTAATATTTTTAAATTATTTTTTTACAAAAAAATGTTAGTGATATTGATAAAATTAAATTGTAGTGATTAAGAAGAAAATTATCATAACAAATGTATAAACATAAATCATAAAGCCAAGGAGGACCTAGATATTTATTCAAATTACACTTTATTATCATATTTATACCCTACCCTCTAATGGATCTAATTTTTTTCATTATGGGAGACAACTGACATTGGAAAAATGTGTGTGAAATTCTATTTTCAAAAATCTACAAGAATGACACTACTTCTCCACTATAAAAATCCACTCACCACTCCCATTTATTCATTACACTAAAGTCATCTGGATTTCCCAAAATATTCTAAAATAGGATCCAAATATTCCTTAAATATTCTTAGAATTCCATTATTGAGGATAAATCAAACCATGGATTTATTTTTCTATAAAACAAATGGAGTTACCTGGAAACAAGGTAACATTATTCAATGATAACATTCAATGTATACTATTTTCTACCTGATAAAAGTATTTTATTCCATTATTAAAAAATATATTATAGTATCACAAATATAATCATAAGTTGTTTCCAAATATTGTTACCTACACTTACTCACACTATCATAAACCATTCTTGGTCGACCCTAAATCGGCCACCCGAGTCAGGTTGTGGCAAGGAATGAGAGGTTTTCCTGATCCTCCTAGGTTGGAAACATGGTATAAGAATCAATATAGAATCCAAAGAATATTTTATCCAAGTATAAATAAACAAAAAAATGGAATCAGATAGAGTATCCCTGTGTAGATAATTATCCAAACTTAACATCATGTATTCACAAACTGAAAATACAGCAAACTGCACAACCAAACCCAAACTGAACCTGATGACCGCAATACATCATTTATCTCTTGAGGAACACTACCTCATTTAAAAAAAATCATCAACCATGGAAAACAAAACCATAATTGAACCTATATTATAATTTAAAAATTAATAATGATGTATATGCATGTGTATTGAAACTCAATACGTGTTCCAAAACAAATGTATTCACTATGTATTACATTTAAGTAAAATTGCTACAAATTTTTGGTTTGAAATAAAATATAAAATAATGTATTTTTAAAACATTTCCACATTAAATCAAAGAATATTCATATTCCCATTTTCCATTCAAAACCAGATGCCATTCCAAGTGGAATTCATTATCATTTTCAAGTTGAAAAATAATGTTTTTATTTAAAAAGGGGAAAGGGATTGTAAATTATTTATAAAAAATTATCCATAAACCAATGAAACCCCACTCATAAATTTATAAATATATTAACCAGACAAGATAAAAAATGATCATATGTAAGAAAAATGGTAAAATATCATGCACAAGTAACCATGTAACAAAACAAATCAATCATATACCAGAAACCACTAAGGGATGATGAACATTGGATAACCTAGGAGATCAGTTCAATAATATAGAATATACTATATATTTTTACTCATCTCGAAGTCATGAAACATTGAATTCCATCAATTCTCACCCATGAATTAGATCACACCCTAAATGGTCTCACCAAGTGGAACTATCCAATTAAAACATAAAAAAAAACAAAACAAATGCCATAATATTTGCCACTCGGTCGAGTGATATCCTATTACAGTGAAACAACCATTCACAGAAATTCCAATAGTTATCTTAGTTTCCAATGACATGAAAAAATATGGGTTGACCCAACAATAGTTACCACGAATCAAATCTCATGATCACATATCACATATAAGAAGTGCACCCAACAAGTCCCCCCTAAGTGCCCCAAAAGAACAATCTCTATCCTTTATACGATTTAATTTTAATGGATCATATTCATGTGGTCCTCCCATAAAAATAAACATAACTAGTGTGTGTAAATTATCAATGGGGATTATTCAAGATCATCATTTTTACAAAGGCACCACGTGGGCCTCGATCACCCTTCATGAAACCATCCGTTTTCATAGAACCAAATCCACTATTCCAAAAAGGTGAAAAATGCCATTTTTATTTCGAAATAATTTAAAAGACTCTTTTAAATAACTCACGCAACATTATAAAACCAAATTAACATTCATCTAAATGCCAAATGGGCAACACAACAACATCATGTGTAAAATAATTTTCAACGAACCAAACACAATACACTTTTATGTTTATAATCATTTATAAATCCATTTTGTAAATCCAAAAAAACATTTTAGATGCTAAAAATACATTTAAAAATTCACAATATGATATAAAAACAAAAAATAAATTCAGAAATCAAAAATATATTTTATCAATCACATGGTGTGCATCTCTTAATGGAACAATTCTATATACATTAAAAGGTAATTTAAATCGACACATTTAACATAAAAAACTATTCTAAAAAACATACATAACTAATTAATATCCAAGGGAGGTGTGAAAAGAAACAAACAAAGGATTCATAAATTAAAATATCTTGGGAAAAGGAAAACCTACCTTAAAATTATAGTGCTTCAACAACACCCTCCAAAAAATTTATACGATCTAAAGTGTAAAGAACAACCTCAACATAAAAACATGCAATTAAATAAAAAAAACAAAACCATTGATTCACATAATAGAGGGATAAGATAAACTGAAGAGAAAATGTAATTACAAGCAATAAGGAAATGACAAGAGTTTAATGCCATGATGATTCGCCCGAAAAAAATTCAATCCATTAAATCTACACATAGGAGGATGGAGAGTAACTTGGTAGGAAAGAAGAGGTTCCCATTGGTTCTCATGAATAAGGATATAGGTGAAATGTGAATTTTGTTTTTTATAATATGAAGTGAGAAGAAAATGAAATCACACTTTTAAAGACCTAGAGAGGTCGTACGGTTTCCCACATTATTTTCAAAACACTATAGAAATCGTGCATCCCTAAATATCCAAAAGGATCATGATGCATATTTATAACTATAGGATCGATATGATACTGATTGTAGTATATTTTAGTATCAAAATTATGATGTAGATGCCTAAAATACAAGGGGAGAGATGTATAAATTAAAATTCTTTAGGAACTTATAAAGATTGTAATGTTTAACCAAGTTAATCAAGGTAAAGTCACAACACTTATTAGTTCTACTAATGTGCTTAATTTTGTAAATGTCTTTCTGAGAATTAAGTTCCAAAAATTTCGTTCCAGAAATGAAACCAGTTCACCAAATTAATTAGATTCTGGAAATGGAACTAGTTCAACAAAATAACTAGTTTCTAGAAATGTAGTTTCGAAAAGAATGAGATTCCGAAATTGTGATTATGGAAATGAAACATAACAAAAGTTTATAAAAAAATATTCTACTGTAAATCATATAGAACCTTATTTAATAAATGTACAATTATAAAAAAGTATAAGATAGTTATAATTTCATGATAAACAAAAGTTAGAGTAGAAAACAAATATGAAACAGTACAAGTAACAAGTATATAAATCTTTTAACCCAAAGAGTAGGGTATCCAACAATCTTGGATAAAGGTCTGTTGATTTATACTTTAAAGAATGAATGTCTTACCCAAACTCAGGTAAGCCTTCAATCCAAAGGTCGGTATCTGTCATACGATCCCCAGAAGCCCTTGATTTAGAAGGAAATCAGAACCTCTGTCTTCTAATCTAGGAATCCCACGATTAACACGATCAAAATCTGCACGAAGAAATTCCGAACAAGTTAATCACACCCAAACAAGTTGTTCGCAACATCTTCACAAAGCACTAAAAGTTGAAAGAGACTCTCTCTCTAGAAATTACTTCAACATCATATAATCTCTAGAATCATAGAAATATATGGAGGTTGTTTAAATGAGCTCTTATTTATAGGAAAATCATCAACGGTCAGCTCCCTCCTCCAATAGTCATATTATTTCATGAATTTCGGAGAGTCATGTATATGTGTCACTCAAACAACGGTTAGTAATAGAATTCACAACATTGTTTATTAATTTAAATAATGGTAAGTAAAAATTTGGTTGCTTAGATAGAGCCATTTTTTGGAATGTAAGAAAAAATAGAGTTCAGAATCTAAGAAAATTATCCTTTGGTGTATATAATATAAGAATATTCAGATCATGTTTCATAGAGATTAGGAATCAGAATTCTTAAATAATTTAGAGTCAGAATTTTGAATGTTCAGTGTCTGAATTCAGATAATTTGGAACCTGAACTCAGAATTTTCGGAGTCTAAATTCATAGGATTCAGAACCAGAAGTTAGATCCTAAAAATATAATTCTCTATAACTATGTATTTATAGGATTCTAAGATTTAAGATTTGAAACTAAATTTTAAACTTTGAAATTAAATGAGTTAGATTATTATTTGAAAATTGCTATCACGGTTAGTATGAATATTCCTTGAAGAAGGAAAATTTTCCTTATCAAGTAAAATCTTAAGAAAAAAAGAAATTTCCCTTAAGATAGGGTGTATTTGATTTTAAAACACGAATTATTTTAGAATTCATAAGTAAATAATATTGATTCAACATTCTCCTCAAACATGAAAGATTGAAAAATTCATTAGGAAACCTTATTGACTCAACAATATCCCCCTTTTTGGAAAGTACAAACATCCTTTCAAAAAATATAAAAATTATATAAGGACTTTTATGTTTTTTGGACTTGTAAATACAACATATCTCCCTTTACACATGAGCTATAATTAATATGACTAACTCCACCTTAGGATTTGGAAACACTAAGGATCATATTCTTGATTTTTGGATTCAGAAATAGCATTTTTTGCATCAAAAAATCATCTTGGATAAGTACTCCCCTTAGATAAACTCCCCTTATGTAGGGAAATATCTTCTTTTACATTGTATTCTTTTTCATTGCTTACTTTTTCATTCCCTTCTCCCCCTTTGTGATTTTCAAAAAGGAATAAAGGGAATGGAGAAAGAAATGTGGTTCAAGAAATATTAGTACTAGAAAAAAAAATATAAAGATCAACCAAACAATTTCATATTGATTGGAAAAAATTTATTCAAGGAAGTAATAGAATAAAATATTGGAATTGAACAATTTTATCCTTCCTTCTCATTCTATATCAACATCTTTACTATTGTTTTGAGCTTCTTGAGTTCATTGTGGTCTTCCTCTTCTCTTTTAAGAAGCTGATCAAAATCTTTGGTTTTCTTCTCTAAGGCTTTGTTTTTTTCTTCATGATCCTTAATATATTATGCCTTCCCCTTTAGAAGTTCATCTTTCTTATAAAATTTCTCCTCCATTTTCATTCTACGATCTCCTAAAACATTCACCAATTGAATACAACTTTCCAGTAAGATCTTTTACTTCTTGAATTTGACAATTCTTCTCTAGAGTTAGCTTCTCCACAAATTAATTTTTGAGATACTTAATCTTATTTTCTTCGGTTCCAAATTCTTCATTAAAATTATATTGAAACTCATCAAGAATTCTCATGTCTTCGATAGTTTTCTTTGACCAGCTGGTCATCCTCTTGCAAGATCATCTGTGGGCTTCGTAATTTATGAAGAATGTTTTGAAGTCTGCCTCAAGCTTGATGCTTTTATCCATCACTCTGGATACAAAATCCAATTTCTGATTTAAGGATTTTTGAAGAATTTGGAATCATGAGTCAATGACGGGAAATATTTGAATAGTTCCAGCAAGATTTTTTAAGGATTGAACCACAAAATCATGTTCTAGAGAGGATGATTCTAAATCAGAAATGTTTTTGGTGAGGATTCATTTTCTATCTCAGTAGCTTTCCTCATTGAAGATCCACCAATAATTTTATTCTTAACCAGATCCTATGAAGGTGTATCAACTACCACCAATTTTCCATTATCGTCCTTCGGAATGGGTTCCTCTTGGTTAGGAGATTTGTTCTCACTATCAGATAGCTGAACAATTTTGTCTTCATCTACCTCTGCTTTCTCTGCTCCTGCCTCAACATCCTCAGGATGAATGAAATATCTATTAATGATTTCTTTTTCATATGGTTTGTTAACTTCACCTTTAGCCTTATCCTCATACTTACTAGTAATATAATGTTTTGATGATTCCGCTTGAGATGTTCGGAATGATAATTTTTCTAAAGGGATTTCCTTATCAGGAAAATCCTCTACTTGCTTTATATGATCTTCGGCATCCCCACTGCCTTCTTCTTCTTCTTCCACTACTTTTTCTTCTTCAAAAACTTCTTGTTGATGCATTTCCTGAATTATAAACATTTTTCCCAGATCCTAGTTAATGATTATATTTGGAAGGATTCTGGTGCCGGAAACATCTCATATTCTTTCTCTATTTCCTTTAGAAGTGATTGCACTCTTTCTGCCTCATAAAACATCTTATTTTGTTTCTTTTATTTCTTTTCCTTATTTAGATTATCAACTGCCTTTTCTTTCAAGGATTTTTATTTAGAAATATCCAAACCAAATTTAGGCTCCCCTTCATTCATATTTTTCTTATATTCCCTCCATTTAGCTACAACCTCATCTGAATAAGATTTTTTTTGGCTTCGGTAGAGTAGATTGGGTTTCCTCAGCTGTAGGAGTATTTTTCCTTCTCATATACTTTATTCAATTTCCTCTTCCTACCTAGCTTCTTAAAGGTCTCAGTCTCCTCTTGCTTATTTAAAATAGCTTCCACTTCTTCCTCAAGAAAGTCATTGAATTCTTTGGATTCTATGGAAAATCCCACATTCATTCTTCTAAATGTATCATCGCATAAAATCATAACATTGCAATTCCTCTACATAGAACTGAAGTGTATTTTGAAAGATTCTTGATACCAAAAAATAATTTTCGAAATAATGGATGGAAACATAATAATTTGAGCTTTTATGTTCCCATTATTTATTTTCTCAATGGTAACCAAAATATTATTGACTAAGTTAATGTTTCTTGGGTTAACCAAGAAGTCCATAATTTACATATCTAACTTCTTTTAAGTATCATTGTTTCCCTTTCTTGGTATGATAAATCCTTGAACCCACAATTCAAGAATCAGATAATTCATAGTGAGATGAATAGTTTTTGGAGTCTTAACTATTGAAAGACCAAGGAAAGCAATAGATTTCACCTTATCAAAACTTCCTTGTTTATCAGGAATCTTAGGAGAAAATAAATCCACTTCCCATTCATATGGTATACCAACCAAACTTACAGCCTTGTAGTATGAAAGTGAATATATTTTTCTATAACACTTGAAGGAATACATATTTTTTCCTTGTTCCTCAAAGAAAACTACTGACTCATAGAATTATACTAATAAATTCGGGTATACCAAATCTTGAGCTTTCGGTTTTTAAAGGCAAACACTTTCATATCGATTCAGATTTATATTCATGGAAATTATAGAATTATAATTCATGAAAAATTTTGGATCCACTAACCTTTCTCTTTATAGTTTCCATTCGGAGATTTGTTTGACAGCTGACATATCATTTTGAGAGGAAACATCGGTAGACAATCGAAAATAAGAAATCTTGAAAAGTTCATAACATGATTTTCTAGGAGGGCAGAGATTCAGTATGCAAGAAACATGAGATCGATGTGGGAGAACCATCCGGGGGGTCCTTTATATAGCCAAGTGATGTGATAGTTCAACCTTAGTACTCAATCCAATCGTTGAAAAATCTTCTAATTAGATCTGACGGTTTAGAAGATAGCTAGAAGTATATTTTGGTAGAATCCAATCTTTTGAGGTTTTTATAAAAAACATTCGGATTCAAGAATGAAAATAATGGATACAAAAAATATAATAACAGATAGAAATGCCAAAAAATAAAAGGTGATTACAAAATTATGAGGAAAAAAAACATTCCATTTGGATTTATAGGATGATTATTTGTAATGGAGAAAATTCTTCTTAATGAACTTTAGATTCTAATAATTTTATTACTAAGACTTTGACTACAGAAAACATTATTGCAAAAAATTTCATTACGAAAATTTTCATTCTGACAAATTTATGTATGAACAAAATCCGCATTACGAAAATATTAAGTGAAAAAATCATCGTTCCAAATATTTCTTGTACAAAAAAATTTAGACTACAAAAGAAATTTAGAATCTAATAAGAAAATTTACTCCCCCTATGAAAAAGAGTTATTTACTATAAGGAGATTGTTTCAAAATGAAGTTAACATGGAAAACTACCTTATGGTTATCATTCCTAACATCTATTTAATGTATTAAATTATATCTAAGGGTAATGATTTTGTGAAAATATCAGAAATTTGATCTTGTGTTTTGATAAATTGAAGAATGATATTTCCTTTTTGTGTGTGATCCCTAAAAAATTGATGCCTAATATCTATGTGTTTTCATGAAAGTGATGTGTAGGGTTTTTTCATAAGTAAATTACACTAGTATTATCACACAATATTTTTGTTTTGGTAAAACTCATACCATAGTCTGTGACTATGTGATGCATCCACAACACTTGAGCACTACAACTTCCAGCTGCTATATATTCAGCTTCAGCAGTGGAAAGTGCTACTGGGTGTTTCTTTTTTCATGACCAAGAAAATAGTGAATCTATTAAGAAATTACAAGTTCCAGATGTATTATTAATATCCATTCTATATCCAATAAATTTAGAATCTGAAAAACTTTTTAATACAAACTCATTTCAAGAGGTGTAAAAGAGTCCTAGATCCATGGTTCCCTTGAAGTAGCGAAATATTATTTTCATTGAATTTAAATGAGATTACATAGGATTAGATTGATATCTTTCACTTAATCATATTGAAAACATTATTTTTGGATAACTAGCTATCATGTAAAGTAGACATCCTCTCATACCTCTAAAAGATGTTTGATCAACTCGTTTCAAAGCTTCATCACGATCAAGTGAATTTTAGGTAAAAATTGGAGTACTTATACTATTAGTGTTGTCATATCCATAATTTTTAAGAAGAACATCAATATACTTATGTTGAGATATATAGATTCCTTATAGTTTTTTAGAAATTTAAAATCTAAGTAAAATTGTTAACTCATCCATCATACTCATTTAAAACTCATATTTCATTAGATATTCAAAGGAATCAGTTAAAGATTGTTGAGTTGAACAAAATAAAATGTCATAAACATAAATTTGAATAAAGAGAACATTTTTGTTATCATTCATTATAAAAAGGGTTGGATCATAATTTCATTTAACAAAGTTATTTTGAAGAAAAAATCATGTATGTTTATCATAACATGCTTGAGGGGCTTTCTTAAGTCCATACAAAGCTTTGGAAAGTTTGTAAACACTTTCAGGATGTTTTGTATCTTTAAAACCATGAGGTTCTTCAACAAAAACTTCCTCTTGAACATAATAATTATGAAAATCACATTTAACATCCATTTGAAAATGTTTTAAATTGAATAATGCTACCAAGGCATGTAGAATACAAATAGATTCAAGTCTAGCTACTGTAGCATAAGTTTCTTCATAGTATATTCCTTATTGTTTATTATAGGCTTTAGCAACTAATCTAGCTTAATTTATTAGGTTGATTCTATTTTCATCACATTTATTTTTGAAGACCCATTTTACTCCAATAACAGAAGTTATCTAAGGCCTTTCAACCAAGGTCCAGAGATTATTCTTGTCGAATTCATTTAGGTCATCATGCGTAGCTTTTATCCAATCCCCAACACCTAAATCTCCATCAGTGCTTTTTGGTTCTAATTGGAAATGTAATTATAGATGTTCTACTTTATTCCATGAAGAACTTCTAGTCCTTATAGTTTTATTTACATCATTAATGATACTATCACTAGGATGATTCTTAGGAAACAACTGATTTGGGTTTTTTAAAACATGTTCATCAACATAGGGTAGGATGTCTTCGAGGGTAAATGTTTCAGAAATACTTTCTTGAACATTTTCCTTATAAGAAGTATCTTCTATAAAGGGTTTATAATCAGTTTTTGGAAACACATCCGAAGCTATAGGTTAAGATTGTTGAAAAACAGAAGGATTAGTTCAATAAAATTTGACATGTACAATGTCTTCAATAGTGCTAGTATTTTTATTCAAAACTCTATAAGCCTTAGAAGTTGGGGTGTATCCTAAGAAACTTCCTTCATCATATTTTATGGAAAATTTTTGTAAATTATCATTAGTATTTAGAATGAATACATTGAAACCAGAATCCTTGAAGTAAGAATGTATAGGTTTTCTACCATTCCATAACTCATGGAGTGTTTTATTAAGAAAATGTCTAATCAATAAACGATTTATGGTATAAATATCTGTACTTACAGCTTCATCCCATAAATGTTTGGCTACTAAATATTCACTCTACATGGTTCTTGTTATCTCCAGAAGAATTGTATTTCTTCATTCAAATACACCATTTTGGTGAGGTGTTTTGGGTGATGAGAAGTTATTAGTAATTCCTTTTCTACTACAAAAATATTTAAAATCATAATTTTGAAATTATCTTCCATGATCACTATGAATAGTTCTCAAAGGATGATTTTTCTCATTTTAAACACGATCTCTTAATGTTTTGAAATAATCAAAAGTATATGATTTCATTGCTAGAAAATAGACCCATGTAAATCTAGTGTAATCATCGACTATGAAAAATACATAATATGTGACAATAATGCTTCCAGATTGTGTTTGACCAAAATGATATATATGAAAAAACTGTAATGCATCAGTGGTTGAGATTCATCAACAAATTTAAAAGTTGATTTATATATCTTTCCATATTGACAAGGATCACAAACTATCGAAGAATTAAATCTAATCTCTGGTAGATCCTTAACAAATATTTTCCTAGAGAGTTTCTATAGGTTACTAAGGTTACAGTGTCATAGGCTTCTATGAAACAACCAATAATGATCATATATTTCACTATGTCAAGGTAGATCTTGGCTTCTATGTTCTTCTAAGTCTAGTGTGTAAACATTTTCTTGCCTTTTGGCTGAAAGAATAAACTCTTCCTTGGAATTATGAATTAAGAACTTTTCATTCCGAAAATTTAGAAGGTAACCTTCATCACATAATTGACTTATTCTAATGAGGTTGTTCTTAAGACATTTAATGAATAAAACATTTGAAATCAATGTTTTTCCAAGAAGAACAATGTAACCTATACCAATAATTTCTCCTTTAGAATTATCTCCAAAAGTTAATTTTCCTCCTTTCGTCTTGATTATTTTTTCAAAGATATTTTTGTTACAATTCATTTTCCGGGAACATCCAATATCCATGTACCATGTGTTGTTGTTGATACTTTCTTTATATTATTGGAAATAAGAGTTTTAGACTTTAGGAATCCAATCATCTTGGATCTAGGGTTAGACAATTAAATTTTTGGTATCGTCATTTTTTTAGAAAAATAAGGATTATGAAACCCAAGAGATTGAAAAATATTTAAAGGCCAATTCTTCTTCCAATTCCCAGTACATTGACATTTATTGAAAAAAAGGGGCTCTATATGTAATAAAATAGTTTTTTAAAAATAGTTTTCTATGAGTATAACCTACTACAGATGTATTTTTTTGATATCTGATTTGAGAATACATCATTTCAAAAAAAAATACCAATAGTAATGTTTTCAAGAAGTGTTTTAATAAAATATATTTCTGATTTTATTCTTATGACTAAATTCATATCCTTGGGAATTATTTCCTTAGAGTTATATTTTTCCTCAAAAACATTTAATTTTGAAATGGCATTCTAACAATCATTAGAAAGTTTTTCCTTTTCAGAATTTACTTCCGTAAAATCCTTAGAATTTTTTTCTAGGAGCTCATCCTTATCATCATGATCTCTAGAAAGGTTTGAAATCTCTTTTGTAAGAACATCTTATCTAGTATTTTTCTTTTCTATTCTCTTAGAAATTTTATAATTTTTTGCTTCAAACAACTTGGCAAATATATATACTTTTTCATAAAAAGATATTTCTTCATTATCTGAGGATGAAGTATCTTCATTATAAGTAATATCTTCAAGATAATAATTCTTATCAAGAGATATATTTTTTAAAGCCTCATTAGAGAGTACCTTGCCCATAAGACATGTATTTGGGAAAGAACTAGTTGCAATGAATCTGATATTTTCATGTGTCGTTGATTCATATTCCAAAGATTCACTTCCCATAGAGTCACCACAACTAGCACTCCAAGTGTCATTATCTTTAAGACTTTTCTTGTGATTAGAATGGTATAACTTTATCTTTTTTCTCTATGAATTCCTTTCCTTCTTATCCTCCTTTTTCGAAAGTGGGAAATCAGGTCTGATATAACATGTTCTTCTACATTCGTAGCAAGTAACTTCCCCGTCATTATTCCATTTGTAGTCTCTCTTATTATGATTTCTTTGGTAGTTCCTCTAATCTAATATCTAGTTCATTCTCCAAGATATATTATCTATTTCATTCTTATATTTTTCTGTATCACTTGATTCTGACTGAATAGTCACTTTAATTGACTTTGATCTAGTAAATCTTTCTAGAGTATTGGATTTCTTACGTTTTGATGTATTTGTAAAATCAACTCCTATATTCCCATTATTCATTCTAGCATTATCATCATCTCTCTTCATTATAACCTTAATCCAAAGATGAGTTTCAAAATGCTCATCTAAGGAAATTTGGGTGACTTTTTGGACATCATAAATTGTTGTCCCCTTTAATTCCCACTCATTTGGCATGATGTCTATGATATTATCTACAAGTGTATCATCATCCAAACCTTTTTCTCCCATAGACTCTATGATATTCACCATGGTCATGAACCTTTCCTGAACATTTATTATGGGTTTTCCATAAGGAAAGTTAAATCCATGATATTCAGCTCTCGGCATAGCTCTTCTTGTCTCTATAAGTTTAAAACTTTGAAAATGTGTGACTTAAAATTTCTTACAGATACTATTTGAAGCATCACATGATGATATTTGAATATAGATATTCCAAGTCATTGAACATAGCAATTTATTTCTGACTCTGAAATTCGCTTGATATTCTTATTTCTCCTAATTACTAAAAGTTATCAATTCCTTATCAAGAATTTTATAGTCTTCTATGAGAATCAGGTATTTATCGACTGTAGTATTAATAACAAAAGTCTTAATCCTATATATCCAGTACTCGTAATTGTTTCCATCAAAAATAGGAGTTCTAGTAGGATTTATATTGTTGATTGAATCAACATTTATTCCTATCATCTTAAAAGAAAATCATTCCACACAAAATTTTTAGTAACAAATGTTTTCAAACAAGAAAAAATATCCTAACCAAGGAAAATATAGAACTAGAGTATCTCTATGTAAAATATGAGTCTAAACATTGTGAGTCTGAAATTTTAATTCTGAAAAAGTGAAGAAGAATATGATTTCTCTTCTGAATCTAATCATGATATTAATTCAGATTGAACCAAAACTCTGAAACAAATTGTAGTATTAGTTCATGGTATGGGGTAATATTCTATGATACCAATTATAGGATTAATATTGTATTGATTTTTGTATATTGTAGTATCGAAATTATGATATAGATGTTCAAAATATAAGAGGGGGTGAATTGTATACATTAAAATTCTTTAGTAACTTTTAAAGATGGTAATTTTTAACAATGTAAAACATGGTAAATTCACAACACCACTTAGTTCTACTAATATGTTTAATTACAAAAATTTCATTCTGAGAATGATGTTCAAAAAATGTTTTTTGGGAAATGAAACAAGTTCAACAAACTAACTAGATTCTTGAAATGGAACTAGTTCAACAAACTAACTAGATTCCAGAAATGTAGTTAAGAAATGAATGAGATTTTGAAAATGTGATTCTAGAAATGAAACATAACAAATGTTTAGAAAAAAAAGATTCTACCTCAAAGTGTACATAACCTTATTTAATTATAGAACAATTATAAGAAAGTATATGATATTTATACTTTCCTCAACAACCAAATTTACAGCGGAAAAAAACTTGAAATAGTACAAGTAACAAGTATAAAATGATTTTAACACAAAGAGTAGGGTATCCAACAAACATGGATAAAGGTGCCTTGATTTATACTTTCAATAAAGTCATTCTAACCCAAAATCAGTGAATCCCTCAATCTAAATATCAGTATCCATATTTTTATCCCCGCAATCCCTCGATTTAGAAGGAAATTGTAACCTCTTTCTTCCAAACCCGAATGTCCTTGATCAGCACGATTAGAATCTGTATGAAGAATGTTTGAACAAGTTGTTCACACCCGAAAAAGTTTTTCACAACATCTTCACAAAGCATTGAGAGATGAAATAGCCTCTCTCTCTATAAAACACTTCAACAAACTATAATCTCTAGAATCATAGAACTATTTGGAGCTTGTTCAAATTAGCACCTATTTATAGGTACATCTTCAACTCTCGGCTCTCTCCTCCAACGGTCATATTTTTCCTTGAATTTCAGAGGGACCTGTATATGTGTCAATCAAAAAATGATTAGAAATTAACAGAATGAATGACGTCGTTTATATCTAAACAAGGGTATGTAAAGATAAGGTTTCTTAGCTAAATCCATTTTTCAGAATGTATGGAAAAATAGAGTTCAGAATCTAAGAAAATTATCCATTAGAGTCTATAATATAAGAATATTCTAATTCTGTTTCTCAAAAATTCAGATCTGTAATTCTTAAAGAATTCAAAGTATTAATTTAGAATGTTCAAAGTCTGAATTTAGATTACTCGGAACCTGAACTCAGAAAGTTTTGAGTCTGAATTCAGAGGATTTGGAACCTAAATTCAGATCCATAAAATAGAATGCTCTATAACTAAGTATTTATAGGATTCTGAGATTTAAAATATGAAACTGAATTTGACACATAGAAATAAAATGAGTTATATTTTGATATTAACTATTCTATCATGGTAAGTATAAATTTTATTTGAGGAAGGAAAATTTTCCTTATAACGTAAAATCATAGGGAAAATAAAATTTTTCTTAAGATATGGTGTTTGTGATTTTCAAAAAATTCCGGAATATAGAAGTCATAATAAAATATTATTGACTCAATAATCTCCCCAAACATGATGGAATGAAAAATTTATAAAGAAACCTTATTAACACAACAATACGACATTTTATAAAAAATATTTTGATAAACTTGTGGTATACACTATCAAAAATGGAAATTGGTCACACTGTGTCCTCATCAAGGGCACACAGTTCTCCCCAACTATGTGTAAAAAATGAATCGCCTTCTATCACTCCCAAAATATACATATTCCCCTAAAACTGATGAAAAATTTAAATAATAAACATTGTTAAAAAAATGAATAATAGAACATGCGTATGTCAAGATAAATTGAAATTGGAAAGTTATATTCCAAAACAATGTATGAAAATAATAATCTGGGTGTGAAAATTCTCTCCACCATTATAATTTATGCCACCTAAATGCCGCAATCTCTCTTGTTTATCAATTCAACGGAAAAAGTTCACATTAATACACTATTAAACACCTCAGATCGAAGAACTTCTCAGCCATTTCCAAACCAATCATACAACTCATATGAAAAATGATCCAATGATTTGAACCCACATCCCAAAAAGTGCCAGGGAACTCGAGCTACAAAATCTGAATCTTTTCCTCAAACAATACCACAATGAATACACCAAAGTCCTAGTATTCACATAGAATAAATTAACAAGAACCAAAAACACAATGAAAACCAAATTTTTTAAATCAAACAATAAAGAACTAACCCAATTAAAATCAATAGATACCATAATGCTCTCCCCACCAATAAAAACCAACTATTACTACACTAATCAATAATAAATACAATCAAGGTTTGCAGTGGATTTACCCACTACTATGAACCCACTACCCCAAACCAACTAGCACCAAATAAAATGGAATCTCAATCATGGACCAAACTAATAACTCATTGTAGAGGCCAAATCCACATACCAAGGAGGGAAGGGAGATGAGTGAAATCCAAACCCCGTGGAATGAAAAAAAACAAAAACTAACCCACTTGGATAACCACACATGGACTATGATGGAGAAATGAGAAATATATTCATTTTAATGAAAAATGAGACCCTTCAAGATGAGGAAACTAAAACATTGATACATAAACATTCCAAATTCCATCACTGAAGAAAAATCTCCCCCGAGTTGCTCCACACCCATGCGATTCCTGACTACATGCAAGCTTCACTCTGGGCGTGTTTCTGGAGCCCTGATGTCTTGTAGCATCCAAATACTTATAGTCTGGAGATGATAATACTTAAATAGAACACCATCCTGATGTCAGGAGTAGCCACAAAATATCATTGGTATAACCAAATGAATTCCACACACTATGAGAATCCCTTTGTTCCAACAATGAACATTCACAAATATAGGTATTTAGAATATTCACACACATAATCCAATTTCACACCAAATTAGAGGTAGAAAAAACATACAATATAATACACATGCACATGATATGTGAAAAATATCAGAATTATCAAAGAAAAACATGCATCCATTTAAATCATATGTTTAGATAAGATAACTAACATCCTTGGTTGTTAGAATGAAATAAAAACCACACTAAACACAAGCATTATAACAGATGGAACACCTAACATAATGGGTCTTCATAATGAACTAGATCTATCACCTTACTGCTGCATATTTTCTAGGGTGTTTTTCGATAGGGTGGATCTGGTTCTTTGATTCTTCCTAACATCACCATCAAAAAATTGTATCAAGTGACCTAGATGCCTATAGTAATGGAGTTTTTCAGATCACTAGGGCACGATGAATTCATATAATCCAACATTTAGTACTAATGAAACACCATGATCCTGAAAATATATGAAGATGTTGAAAAATGTATAAGACTTTTAATTTCGTAACCAGCACCAATAACATAAAATAGGCTTCCTATGTCCTTACTGGAATTCCCATAAAAAATTCAAGAAACTAGAGAATGTTTTTCTTCCTCAAACACTCCCTCCAACATAGCTTCAACATGAACATCTTTTCTCACTTTTTTGAATCATAAGGTAATACTGAACTCTCCCTAAATATTTATACTTAATCAAATTTTCAATATCCTATTCTAGAAGGAAAGTAAGTAGGACTATAAAATTATAGAAAAATTACAACATTGATCCATCACCTTGTTGTAGACATCCCATCTTCATCCCATTCCCCACTCTCATTATTTAATGGAAATTCTATTAGAAGAATGAATCCTTTAAGAAATATGTGTTAGATCTTCCCAAGGATTTGTTTGAGAGAGAGACATCCATCACATTCAGGTTGGAACATCAACCATAAAAGTGGAAAATTTACCATTAGAGGCTCGTTGAACATAAGGAAACTAATGTCCCACTCAATTTTAATTATATACTCCCCTACTTCTAGAGGATCCAATAGATCATTAAAAAGGATTATTAAATATTCCAAACCCATGAATGAAGTACATAGGTTGATCAAAAAGAGGGTCCTCTAATTGTGAACCACCACTAAATTCAATTCGAATATCCATAGATCTTTTGTGGGGGCATACAAAAAGAAACAAGATAACCAAGAACTCAATAAAAACCAACTCATCAAAATGTTTTACAAAATAAACCACAAAACAACCTTAACAATCATAAGAATAAACACCATGAAACACTTGTTATTAAAATATGAAACCATTTTTTAAGGACACTTTTGAAAAGAAAAAAAATGTGGGATGTTTTACCCTCCATAATGGTAATCCACCTAGCCTCACACCTGCACATTATTAACACACTATAAACTCATGAATTCATTACCAAATGTAAACTCATATTCCCACATCATCATCAATAATAATTCTCACATATATCCATGAATCATAGAACCCATGGGAATAAAAATAATCAAAAATAAAAATTTATTTTCTATAAAAAAACATTTGTCCCATATTTCAAAAAATTAACCCAATTACCATTTCATATTTCACATAACATTTATAAGAGATGAACATCCTCTAAATCAAAAATACATTTTTGAAACTCCAACCATCAATTCATTTAATCCTTATCAAAATAATATCTCATGTATTCTATCTAAAAACAAAGTTTATCACATTAAAAACATTTTCTACTGCTTAGACTACCCTATTCTATTAAAAAAATGATTTGATAAAAAAATAATTTTATAAAAGTTTCCTAACATCATATAAAAAATTTCAAAGCCCTATTTATAATAATATTCTTTTTAAAAAAACAAAAATTCAAATAAAATCTAGTTTTTGATTATATAAATCCAATCTCGTTAAAATAATCATTGTTTTACTGATTTTTTTATTAACGTTTATTTTTCTAATGCTTTCTTAGAAGTAAATAAGAAAAATCATTTTCAATATTCCCAAAAAAACCATTACACTAAAAAATTTAGTTTTCATAATTTAAATAAATGTGTTCTTGAAAAAAACATAAAAATAATAAGTGTTTTTATGAAACTCACAATGGGAAACTAGTGTTGATGTGTGACTTGGGTATATTGTTAGCGATCACATGCCAAACATTCCACCATCATATAGAGTCTTCATAGACCACTTTCTTGAATCCATTTGAATTTACATGCCTTTCAACCTCACATATACCTTTATCCCTACTACATTTTCATATCCTAAAAACCAATCAACCAACTAGAACTAATGAAACCAAATAAATTTTATCTTCTCTTGGAATCTCAAGGTTTGGTCCAAAATGTGTTGGCTAAAACCTTCCCATGACCAGAACGATAAGATTTGATAGTCCAAATCCATCTTCAACAACATTACCAATAACAATTTGTGCTATGAATGCAACGTCCCCCCCTTCAAATCAACCTCCATTTGACACCATTTTGATCAGAACCAACCCGGGTCAACACGAAACCAGTCAATTGATTCGGTCCATAGAAACACTCTAGAGGAGTAACCGGTCCACCAAGGATGGAAACTAGTGTCAGAAATCAATAAAGAATCGAAGGGAATATTTTTTACCTATATAAATATATAAAATAGAGAAAAAATATTGTATCCCAAAGTAAATGAATATCAAAATAGAAAGTCATTTATACATAAAATACCAATAAAACAAATATCACAAAAAACCCCAATACATATTGATGAACATAATGCCTCCATCTGACATCAGGGGTATCTCTCCAATACAAAAACCAACACCAGCCACAATGATCAAAAAAATGTTGGATACTACACTAGAAGGTAAAAATATACAATAAAAATATTTGTTCATATTCAAACTTAGTCGGTAATCCATAAATAATATATTCTAAATACAATACATTTAAAAGAAAGAGAAATAAATTTCATGATTGATATACAATATACAAAACAATATTTTTCACACATTTCCTCTTTAAAAAAATGGATCATTTCCCATTTTATATTAAAATTAATTTTTTTATAATAATAATAAATTATCATTTTCTTGAAGATTGATATTGTTTTAATTTAAAAGGGTGAAAGGGACTATAAAAAATTTTCCAATCATTTTTCATGGACCATTGAAACCCCACTCATCACATTTTAAATAATTGCACCACACAAGGGAGAAGAAAAATGATCACACAATAAGAGATGTAATGAAATAGCACACACAAGTAACTGACCGACAAATACTCTTAATCATCCACTACAGTCAGATGTGTACCAAAGAAAATGGTATAATCTAGTAGCATTGTGACATAATTTATAACATTTTATACATGTACAGTCATCGAAAAGGCATGCCCCACAAGATGTCATTAATTATCCCCCACACACTCAATCGAACACTCCCTAGTCTGTGTGTGGTGTATTATCCCATAAAAACAAAAACAATCAAAACAAATCCTCTAATATGGGACACTAGATAGAGAGAAATCATATTCTAGTGAAACAAATGTACACTAAAATCATTATAACTAGGTATGTTTCCCATGAAAATACAAATTTAGGGGTGATACAATAAAATATTCAAGAATCCAATCACAAGAACATGTATCACACACAATCAATTCACACAAGTCACCCCCCTTAGTCACCTCAAGGATCAATATTTTACCATTAAACCATCCAATCATAAGGGATCCTCTTAGAACAGGTCTCACAAAATAATAAACATAACCATGTAACGTTAATTAACTGTGTAGTGTTTTTGAGACTCTCAATTTCTCAAATATCTCTATATATACCTTAAAACCCATTCAAGAAACAATAATCTCTTCAAAGAACAAAATAATGCATTCAATAATGGTAAAAATATTCCCTTTTTAATTTCATCTTAATTTAGAAAATTCCATTTAACCACTCACACCACATATCCAAAGAAAACCCACTTTTATAAAAATGCCACATGGGCCACACATAATCATCATATGTCAATCCATATTCCAGGAAGAAAAAACACACCCCATCAATGTCTGAAAAATATTTATAAATAAATTTGAGAAATGAAAACCCAACATTTTATATTAAAAAATTACATTTACAAAGTCACACAAAACTCTAAACACCATAAATAACTTTCAAAATCCATCATGGAATTTTAATAAACAACTAGTGTAAATATCTGAATTTGATAATTCCATACAGTCAAAATATAATGGAAATTTTCCCATTTCACATGAAAAAATTATTGTAAAAATATTACATAAACAATAAATATCCATGGATGGTGGGAAAAGAAAGTAACAAACAATTCATAAATATAAAGGGATGATGCAATGGGAAGCCAACCTCAAGCTCACAGTGCTTCAACAAAGCCCCCATGAAAGAACTTCACAAAGGACTGAAGAAGTATGAAAATCCACAATGAATAATAAATAATAAAACCCCATAATTAAACACATAAAAATGATATCCCTAGACCTACATGACAATGGGAGAAGAAAAACACAATAAAAAATGGAAATAGAAGGATGATGGAGAAGAGAAGAGGAGAATATATTGATGATTCACCCTAAGATATAAAGAAACCCATTATATATACAATTGGGAGAGAGTTGGATGCTTAGTGAGGAATAAAGGGGATCCCTTTGGATTGAAAAAACAAGGATATGGGAGGAATGGACATTTTGGTGTTAAAATATGAAGAGGGTAGAAGATAAAAATCACACTATTAATGACGTGGATAAGTCTCATGGTTTTCCTGCATTGTTTTCTTAACAATATGACAAATGAGCATCCATCACTATCCAAGAGGAGCATGTGGTAAAGTTAGACAGCACGGTCAGAAAACTGTGTGAAAAATATATTTTAAAAAATATTCAAAATGAAAATTGGCTTCATGATTTAATTGGAAATTGTACAAGGTTCTTCATAACTATGTGAAAATAGTGTACCGGATTTTACCAATCCCAAAATAAATATATTTCACTAAAACATAAGATAAAATGAAAGAATAAACATAGGACCTGAAAAATAAATAATGGAACACCTATAACATAAGGTAAAATAAAAAAACCAATATATAACAAATAATAGAAAACAACAATAAAAATCATGTTGTAACACAAAATTCTATGTATTCAGTAATGAGGTTTCCATTCATGTGTATGAAAGACTACCACCTAGAAAAATAATTATTGTTTAATTATCATTTACAAACTCTCAAGGTTGGAAATTATGATGGAAATGTTATTTATATATAATAAATATGATATTTATAATTTATTTATTTTTCTATTATTTTTATTTAACACATGACTTCATGAATTCAATTTTTTGGGAATATGATGATATCATTTGTGGAAGTGTGGATTACTTCCTCCTCCATGCGATGCGATTAATTCCTAGTATACCTGGACTATATAAAGGATGGTTTTATTGAAACTATGTAAAATATATGACATAAATTGTTTACTGTAATTATAATATTCATTTAATTTTTTCATTTAATTTTCATTCTTTTAAACATGAAAATTAGATTGAAGTAGCATTCAAGAATGCGTATAGCCATGTTTCTCAAAAAATGGTAAATTTCAGTTCATATCTCCAATCATTAAGGATTATTATGAAAAAATATATAATGAATATATTTTTTTATAATCACGGTTTACATCCTTGATATGATTAAATCATGTTCCGTGTAAGAATAACAAAAATAACTAGTCAAAACATACTTTGAAAGATGAAAATTGATACCAAAAACATTGAAAATAAATAAATATTGTTAGAAAACTGTTTATAAGGTATTGTAATTTGAAAATATATAATATTATAAATATTATAATAGATCCTGTAAATGTTGTTTACTTGTTTAAATCCATTATAATTAAGGCTAAATAATATCCACCCAAAATGAAACTCAATGCAAAGGATTCTTGCCTAACATTTCTTATCGTGAGGTATAAATTATTTAAACCACATTGTTATTTTCTGTGGTGTATATAAATAACTTTTTGTATTTCATATCATGAATAAAACTATATTCATGGTATTTATATTTTAATTTTTAATGTAATTATTTTTTGGGGATTATAATTTATTTATTTCCAAGTAGTAAGGTTTTTTTATCTCACTTGTTTACATTTGTGAGATTATTTTCATGTTAACCACATAATTCTTTCATTTGGTGTATCTATATCCCATTTTGGTAAATAATATCATAAATTATGTTATATTAATTTAATTTGAGAATAAAATTGAATTATTTCATCTGAGGGGATTTAAATTAAATTTTACATCGTGGAAAAGAATTTACTAACCAAATTTCTTTTCTTTGGGTTAAATTACTTCTTATTTGTTTTTAATATTCTATAATTATGTGTGTAATAACTTTTTTATACCTATTTTTTACATTAAACATTATTTGTGGATTTATATGTTACAAACATTGCCTATTTATTGATTTATGATGACATCAACATTAATGTATTTAAGGGGTTTATCATTCAATCTCATTTGGTTTGGTATTGTTTACACATTAATTTACATTAGAATAAATTTTTGGATATATATTCAATAAATCATATCATTTTATTCATCTATGGGTTTTCATTTTCCTTTCTATTTAATAGTTCCATTTTTGACTCCTTGGAACTGAAAATATTTCTGAAATGTTTTTTATGAAAATCTGAATTTTTTCCCATCTTTAATCAAAGATCCTATATTTTTCTAAAACCCTAATATTTTTTAATATAAATTAATAAAAACTATAAATGGAAAATGATATTTTAATAATTGATGTTTTTTAAATATATTTTTATATTAGTTCAATTCATAAATAAAAAACCCTTTATTTTACTCTATTTGGGATATGATTTATTGATATAATATTAATTTTTCCTATGGATGGTTTATGATTACATTGACTAAAGATAGTATTTACATTTATTAAATTGATTTATTTGTTAGTTTCATTGAAATATTAAATTACATATGATAAATGAACATTGAATTTACCCTATAAATGCAAATAATTTATAATGAATATATTATTGCATATAAAATTGACCATTTTTATATACGGTGTTCACATTCAATATTATTTTATATCTATGGGAATATTAATGAATATATATCCCTTACTCAACATCGATGTTGGATAAGGAAAATTTTTCACGAATTTAATTAAATATTTGAAATATATGGAATGCTTTTGACATGTACAACACATATGGGGCAAAATAAAATATAGTCTCTAGTTTCATCAGTAGTTTCAGAGTACAAATCATGTTGGTCAGCTTATGATATTGGGTTTTCACCCAATACGTTATAAACCATCTTGTGACAAGTATTTAGGGTAAATGTACCATGTACCGAGGAAATATTTTATATTATTATTAATCATTTTCTTCATTTAGATTATTTATTTTTATGAATTATATTTTTCTTCAACATATCTATGGATGATTTTCATTCTCATATAATTGATTAAATTAAATGTATTTCAGTTATTTTCCTTTTCTGGGATGATTATGACTCATCTAGTCAAGGGAATGTGTGTTTAGTTATTTGAATTTCCTTATTTTTTATTATTACAGTTTAATTATTATTTATAGAATAAACATACCCTTACTAATCATTTTACCTCACCCTTATTTTTAATTCCCTTCCCCATGTTATAAAGAAAAAATATTTTAATAAGGTTAAAAAGAGGTTACTCAACTCATTTTACTATGTATCGTGTTTTATTTTATATTTTTAAATATAATAATGCTATCGTGTTTGTAATATAGTTTTCCAAAACATCTAAGCTAATATATCCTTTGAGATTTAATTCTTCATAATTATTCTAATGCTATAAAGTAATACACACACTCCAGGATTCTGGGGTCAAGGACTTACAGTTTGTATTAAATGATGTTTAGTAGAAACCATCGAAGCTAGATTTAAAATAACATAGATTAGAAAACATAAACATATGGTATATTTGACGATATTTATTGAATAACATATGAATTTTTTGATTATATAAAGATTATATGGGGTTTTTATAAATAAATAAATGTTTGTATAATACAATTGGATGTGGTTCTAGCATAGATTCTCCTAGTGGAGACATCATTGACAAGGTGCATCAGGCCTGACTTGAGAGTAACCCGGTACATGAAAAGGTTCTTTGTTGCACACCTGGTATGACTCTTCTAGGGGATATGACTATGATAATTCAAATTTTCATTAAAAATCATTATAAAGGATTAGAATAGACAATGAAAATGAATTATCTTGTTTAAAACTATGATGATTTAGATTGATAATAAGTTTTCATGATTTACATATTCTATAAATTATCATACACTATTCTCAAAATAAATATTTTCACTCACACTATGAATTTTGGTTTTAGTCATTGGTTGGAATGCAAAGGTGTCAAGTTATCGTTGAACATGGAAGACAAGGTGGAGAAAATGGTCAACCAAATGAGGTCCTGATTGGAGATAACAACTCCACATTTTTACCTAATCAATATTAATGATATATTAGAGACAAATATACCATATCTAACTTCTTAACTAACCAAAGAGAAAGATAGAGGATTATAAAATCTCGAGTGGTGAAGGACACAAAGGAAATAAGGATCAATTTTCATAATGAATGAAATACGTAAGGATTCAACTAGAATGTTGTCTTAATAGAATGTGGATATAATTTAGGTGTTGGAATAAAATTAAGAAGACAATTTAAGAGGAGAAATAAATGGTATTATTGAATGAAATAAATATAATCTTGTGGACCCATTTAGGTTAGACTACCTTAATTTTTTGGAACCTGGGTATTACCTGAGGCAATTCCCTCTTCTATAAAATAAAATCTAGACCAGGGAAGGGACTATGTTTAAATAAATGGATCATGTATTTAGATATTTGATATTTATTTACAATCATATATAAAAGTATATTTATTTATTGACCTTATTTCATGGATGTCGATAATATTTATATTTGAAATTAGATTAATATTATTTAGAGAAAAGATAAATTATATTCCAAGTTGCAACCCATCAAGTCCTATAAGGCTGCGGTACACGAACCCATGTCTTGTGGATGTTATAGGTTTAACACCAACAAATAACTTATATAAGGTCCTAGTTAATATTTCATTGTTTTTAGTTCAACAATATGATGAATAATTATTAGTGATTACTAAGAGATGTTACATTTTTAGGTTTATATATTAATGACATAACCATATTATTATTGGAATATAGATAGAGGAAAATTTAAAAACAATTTTTATGGGACTTAAAATCCATTAATATTTTGTTTTACTACTTCATTATTAAATGTTAATTTCTTATTATCCATTTTTTGATGTAATGGATGAATTTTTATTTGATGAAAGCACAACCAAATGATTAAATTATTCTAATGAAAATGAATCATAACATGTAAATATATTTAATCCTATGGATGGTTAATAAAATAATTCCTTAGTTATATGAATAGTATCTTATGATAATAATTTTGTCATAGTAACTTTTGTTTTTGTCGAATTGATGGAATTTTAATCATCCTTGATTTATGGATTTGAGGCCCAGATCATTCAATCTATAATACTCTTGTTTTTTATTGATAACCACAATCACTATCTATAAAAATTTATTATATTTATTTATGTACATATATAATCTTTCAACTAAAGTTTTCATAAAAATATACCTAGTTATATGTTATTCCATTTGATCTTTTTTACTTCACACTATCTATTTTCCATAGAATGTTTTCCTAACACTTTTAATGATCTAGGATTTTAATAATGTAATTTCAAAATATCAACACATTGACTAAAATGTTTGATTTTATATTTTGATTAATTAATTTAATTAAGGTGGGGAGAATGTAATCACTTGAAAATTATAAATGGTTAACTTATATTCGATAGTTTGTATGACACACAAAAACAAGTTCATAAGAGAGTATAATATACCAATAATTTAAAGCATATTTATTATTTATAATATATTATATATATTTAAATGAACAAAAATAATATTCAATAATTCCATTCACTCATGAATGAATGTGTTTGATTAACTGCATTATATGCAAGACCATGTTTTACCAAACATAAATATATTATTAAAAATATTATAATTTAATATAACATGATACAATATAGCCATTAAATTAATAGTTATAAATATTATTAAATAAAATATGATAATCGATGTATATTAATATATAAATTGAATTCATTTGTTATAAATTAATTTGAAATGAATATAAAAATGAACTGAATATAAATGGAATGTTTTTATAAAAAAATATTTTCATGACCACAAAAGAAACTTTATCCGAATAAATTAAATTTATTAAAATAATTGAGTGATAATAATATAATATATATATTATATATCCATTAAAATATATTTCAAATTCATCGAAAATATTTTATAACCAAAGAAAAGAACAAAGATAATATTTTCTATAAAAATCATTAATTTTCTAAAAGAACTTTCTTAGCCATTCAATCAAGAACACATTTTAAATATAATTATAGTCAATTTTATAAATATTATATTTAAAAATTATCTTCATTTATAAAATATTAATATTTTAATTACCTTAGGGTAAATTTTTTGTATTTTTTTGAAATAATACATTTTTTTGATGAACAGTAAAAAATAATAAATTTTAATTGAAAACTTTTGTTTTTCCTAATTTATTTATAAAGATAAATTAAAAATAAGAATAAATTTAAGGTAAAATAATATCAATAATAATTTAATTAATTAAATATTATTATTTTTAATCAATTTCACTTTGAAATTCCATAACAAAACATAGAAATTTTTTTAAAATTTTTACATCAAAAACAAACATTGTCGTCCCGTCTATGTGATTACTATTAATTAATTTCTATAAATTTTGTGAAAAAAAATTGTAAAATGGATTACATATTTTTGAATAATAATTATATATAATTTATAATAATTTCAACTAATTTTTTTCTCAAATTATTATTCATTGTGATTAAAATTATTTTCATTGATTATGAGAATAAAAAATTTATAAATGACTTAACTAAAAACATAAGTCACAATAAGACATTTAAATTTTTCCATAACCCATTGTATGTCAATATTTTGATCATAGAATACCTTTAATATAATTATCTCCATTATTGGATCCACATCACATGGGAAATCATTGATGAAATTCCCTTTTAAAAACATAACAAGAATGTCACTCCTCATCTACTACAAAAATGCACTCACCACCCCCACTTATTCACTCCTCCCAAGCCCTTTAATAACCAAAAATCAGATAAATAATCTCGGAAAATCCCTAAACATGTCTTATAAGCTTTAAATTTTTAATAAATCCATCCATATAGGCCATTAGGTATAAACTAAAAGGAGTTCCCGAAAAATAAAGTTAGATTCTTTAATAATAACATTTAATTTATTTCTGTATCGACCTCCTGAAATATTATTACTCGATGATTATATTATAAAAAACATATAATAAATTGAATTATATTATTTTAACCAAATGGTTCAACCAATACTTATATACACATCCATCTAAGGGTTAATGAATATACCATTCATGTGTACGACAGACTACCACCGAGTGAAATGATGATTGTTCGTTCTTCCTTTACCACTTCTCATGGGTTTTAATTACAATCAAAAAATTATTTATATATGATATATACGATATTTATTATTTATTTATCATTATTAAATATTTATATAACACATGACATTAAGATTTCCATTTTTAGGGGAAAAGATAACATCGTTTTTGGATATATGGACTACTACCTCCCCAAAGCGATGTGATTTGTTCACACTATAAAAAGAACATATAAAGAACTTTTTTATTAATAATATGTGCCATATATAAAATAAATATGATAATGTAATTATAATATATATTTAAAAATAAATCATTTATTTTTCATTCTACTAAATATTACATGAAGATGATATTGTTCATGTGTATGTACAACCTACGGTCTCCATGAAAGGTATATTTAATTTCTTATATGAAAACAATTTGGATAATTATAAATACATATATAATGTATATATATTATATTAAAAACATTTTTTAAATAATAAATATTTTTAAATAATGTTCTATATTAGAATGAAAAAATTAATAATTCAAAACGTACACAGAAATATGAGAATTAACACTTGAAACGATAAAAATAATGAAATATTGTTACCAAAATGGTAATAAGATGTTATATGAAGTTAATATGTAATATTATGATGATTTTTTTGTTCTTTTATAATTTTTTCATGTCTATAACCATTAATAACTAGGTTAATGGTCATTGGTCTGAAATTAAACACATGATAAGTGATTTTTTCAAACTTTTCATTTCATGAAGCATACACCATTTTCAAATTTCTTATGTGGTCTATATACTTAAACTATTGTAATATTTATCACTAATTAATTTATAAACCAGGTATATATTATTTAATTTAAAATTATATATTTTTTGTGGGTAATAATTCAAATGTTACAAATTATTAAGAAAATTTCTTCTCACTCTCTACATATTTGAGATAAATGTCATGTTAACCACTTATATCATTTGATTAAATGTTGATTCATCCTAGAAATAGTACCATATCAACTCTTTCTATACTCCAAATTTTTATGAATTTCTTTTAGAAAAACCACCTTCATTTCGCTATTTATTCAGAGAACATATTTCTATCTAAATCCCATGTTTTATAAAAAGGGTTTCAATCATTTGTTTCAATTAAATATGATATTTTCCACAAGAAATTTTATAATATATTTTTTAATAGCATTTCCATTAATAAATTAAATTTTTCATTTATTTATTCCATGTGAGATATGTTATATTGAAACCATCCATATTCTTCCTCTAGATGGTTAATGATTCATTTAACCCCAGATAATATTGACATTATCAACATTTATTTCATTTTGGGACCCCATTAAATATTCAACTATATATGCTCCTTGAACATTGAATTTACTATAAATATCCATATTATGTATCATGGATATTAGTATTTCCTAAATAGTTTACTATTGTTACATATTGTGTTAAACTTTAAAATTATTTCATATCTTAGTTAATATTGATAAATCTATATCAATTACTCCATAATAAAATCTGATAGGGCACATTATTCACAAATTAAATCAAATATTAGATATAGGTTTAATAGTTTGGATAAGTATTACATGACTTGGGTTTAGTTATAGATAGTCCCTTGATGCATCGATAGTATTGTGAGGTGAATTAGTTAGCTAGCCTATGCTACTAGGTTTTCCAACCAATATGTTATAAACCATCTTGTGAAATGTCTTGATGGTAAAGGTACCATTTCCTAAGGAAACATTTCCCCCAATAATTAAGAATTTCCCACGTTAAAATTATGTAATTATTTATCCATGATATTTTTCACTAACATATCTATGGATGTATTTTATTCTCATTTTTTATATTAAATGGAATGAGTTTTAGTTATTTAACATGAAATATTTATTATGCCTTATCTAATTATTAAAATTTAATTTGTGTTCAGTTATTTAAATTTCCTTTTTATAATTATAATTTATTCATTATTGTTTTTGATGTATTCTTCCCCTTACTAAGCATTTGTGTTCACACTTATATTACTTACCATCCCTAGGTCAGGAAGATGAAATCATTGAAAAATATTTTAGGGAGGATGTTAATCTTGTTTTATTATGAATCATGTTTAATTTGATATTTCCCAATATAATAAAATTATCATCTATGTAAACAGGTTTTCCAAAATTTATAATGTAATCACTCCTTTAGGATTACTTTCCCTATAATCATGCCTTGGTAATAATGTAAGGCACCAGCTTTAAGATTCAGGGGTTTGGGAATTGTATCTATTTATATATTTTTGTTTTTTTGAGGAAAAATATTTTCATATTTCACCTTACTCTCTTCATAAAAAAATATACCATTAATAATGTTTAAATTATTCCTTTTCTAATGTTATATTTTAATTTTATATTTACTTGAACGAAATTCATCAAATTTATTGTCCTAAAAATAATATTTAATGGATTGAATAATTAAATGCATGGAATTAACTAAATTTTTTTTAACTGTTCCTTTAAAATTTTTCTAAACCAAATTGCATAATTTTTATAATTTATTTTTATAATTATTTATTTTTTCTTTATTTTTGTAAATATTTATAATTTTTTTTCATCATACATTCACAATAATCAATTTTTCAATTCATTGTATCAGTAAAATCAAACATATTGTAAACTCAAATTTACAAAACATTGGAAAATATGACCATATATATATATTCTAGAATGAAGGGAATGTTTATTAGGATCTTCTAGTTTTCATTAAATAGTGCAACTTTATCTTGTAATGATTCAAACATTCCCTTTAGATATAGTCACTCTGTTAGATCCAGGAATCTAAGACTTCTTCCTTCCATGCTATTTTATTCAATTTTTAATGATCCTTTTCCTCCATCACATCATGTAATGTAATTTTTGTAGATATATCAATATATTGTGGTCACATTTGGTTTTTTATATTATATAGTCATTCTTGACATGGAAACTTTTGTATTGTGTAATATCATAAATTATAAATATAATATATTATTTAGTTAGTGATTTCATAATTATATAATTTTGTCATTGTCAATAATTTTCAAATTATAAACCACACATTGATTTTAATGTGTGACAAAATAACTATCAATTTCAATATAAATTATTTTCTTGTGGTTTTCATAAATTATTTGATCCATGATTATTTAATGGTTAATTGAATTGAATTTCAATATAGTTTAGTGGGTTTATTATTATATAATTTAGAGTGAATGTAAATTACAAAATGAATCCAAACATAATAAATATTTATTAAAAGATAATGATTTTTTATGTTATTGAAATTTATTTTTTTCACCCAATTTAAAAAATTGTATTGATTTAAATTTAAAAAACGTAAAAATTTTGTGATTATCTAATGCTGTTGCATGATTTATGTTTTTTATATACATTACTCACTCACAAATAAACCCCCATATTTATAATTATCCCATTATTTTTTTAAAAAAGTATTTTACACTAAATACAATAATATATATTTTTATATATATACTAATATAAAATTAAAATTCACACATATATTTCTATAAAAATATGACCATATGAATTATTCATAAATGTTTTTGTAGAATAATTTATAAAGAATGTTATTTCATATAAACACCCATGTATGATAAATCATGATCATAAATTTCGAATTATCATTAATGGGATTTGAAATTAATATATTCAGAAATGTAATGCTAAATCATACACACAAATCTAAAAACAAATAATAAATTTAATCAAAAAATTATATATCCCCACTTTGTCTCCTTTGTAAACAAACAAGAAAACCCCCATAGTTTATATTATAACTATAATTATGAATTAAGGATGAAGGTGTCATTGGAAAACTATAACCTCCAATTTAACAATGTTATTCCAAAAACCCACCATCACTATATATTGATTATTTAACAACTTCATCTCATTACATATCACAAATAAGGGATGTGACCATATCCTTAATATTATATATGTTAGTTCATAAACATTAGTATGTAAAAGATTTAGGTGTGTATTTATTTTTTTCGTTGAAATATAATTCACACTGACAATGTCCCCTCACTTTGGATTTCATATTATTCAAAGGTTCTGCATGATATGTGAATCCTTTAATTTTTTGTTTCATAATAGGTGATTAATATTTTCTCACAATTTAATAATTTTTATGTGGATATATATTCCTCCCTAGAACGAGATGCATTATGTTGAGATTTCCACATCTTATTCATTCATAATTCTTGGGATGGTACAGTTGAAATAAAATATTATAAGTTTTTTCTTTTTTTTTCCCACCTATCAAATTTATGTATTTTAATGTCAACATTTTTATATGAAATATCATCATCTTTAAATTTTTAAACATTACAACTTTCTTTAATTTTCACTCATCATATTTTTTATGTTTTTTTATATTCTTAGCATTTTTTAGTTAACCAAGCGAGATAACTAAATTCCATTTCTTCATGTTCTCATATTTATTAGGCTTATAACAAAATAAACATGTTAATTTAGTTTTTCTATCAACTATATTCTGGTCGCATTTACATTTTTATAAATCTAACATGTTGAGATAACTTTTCATTTCTATTCTTTTTGGCCTTCATGACCACAAATTCCACCAAATTTAATAATGATTCTAAATTTGTTCATTGTTGATTTTTTAAATGTTGTCTTGGATACTGAATTCTATTTTATATAATTTGATCTAATATATGTAGAATTTTTTCCCCATCCATCCTTCCTCATTCCTGGCAGGTACATGTTATGTCATCCGAAATATGAATTATAAAAAAAATCCAAAATTCTAGGAGTATCCTCTAAACAATTTTCTTATAAACTACTAATACATATATTCTAAATACTTTGGTTGCTATATTTCCACATTTTGTTAATGTTTCTACTTAGTAGGAATCATATTTTATGAATTAGTCTAGTCTTCCTTTGTTGAATTTGGTTTCTCTTTTTTTCATTTTGTCACGAAATATTCTTTTGTATATCTTGGACCTATATTGTCAGAAATAAGAAGTTTTGATTTAGAGTCATTAGACATTATTATAACCAATTTCCATGGACTCTTCTTCTCAGTATAAATAATTGATTCACCCTTAATCTCAAAATATTTTGTGGAGATTTATTTCATTTTATTCAACCAATAGTAAGATGAAATCCACATGGGCAATGCCATATACAATTCATCCTCTTTCTTAGCAAGCCTTTCACATAGACCACATACAATTTTTTCAAACTCATATCTCTTAAACCTATATTTTTTTATAAATGAGTTTAGTTTCAATATTTTTGATTTCCACTGTTCCAGTATATTTAGCTTTATAATATTGTAATTTATTTTTGATATGAACTAAATTCATCATATATCACCCTATCTCTTTAATATTAGTCTATTACTTCTTGACACATTATTTATTTTACTTTGTCATTTTTATTTTTCCTTAATTGAGATTCCTATTATAATCAATGGTAGATTAAAGATTATATTTTGTATTTCCAGTTTATCGCAATTATCTCTTAACGTTATGCGTATTTCAAAGTGGCTATATTTGTTTTGGATTCTCCCATAACTAACACATGATTTCTAGAAACTATTAATCTTAAATTCAACTTCATGATGATGAAGATTCCTTTATTAACTATATCATCATATTTATTCTAATTTTCCCTGTGTATATAATCTTCTTCTACTCATAGTCACAATTTGGGTATTTTTATTCTTTTCTTTATTTTGTGTTCTACTTTAAAATACATGGTAAAATTTTCATTCGTCTTTGGAATATAATATGAAAAAATATTTATACCCATGATAGTTGAGTATATTTAAAGATTATTTAATTTTTAACTTATTTCCAAATTATATATCAATTATAATTAGGAAATCAAATACTGCATTCCCCCTTCGGCTTCCCAATACTCAAAATCAATTGATTTTTCATCCCATGTTTTTATATCCTTACATTATGTTTTTGATTTAATGGAAATCTAATAATTTTATTTTTCCAAAAAATGTACTATTTTTCATATTTCATATTTTAAGAGAAAATTAATATGTTCTTCTTGAGAAATATTTTATTGGTTTTCCAGTAAAATATTTTTTGAATCATATCAATCTGGAAAGTTTCTGAACAACATCTTTAAAATGATTAAGTTATCCATATTTACCCCAGAACATATAATGCTTCTAAAAATCATATTTTCTCTTGTATATTAGTAATCAACACATTATTCATGTTATATTTTTCAATCCTAAAACATTATTCCTTATATTTGTATCTTTTATTAATTGACATTAATATTTATATCATAACTTCCACTTAGTTTATCCAACTTTTATTGGATATTTAGAGACCCATAATTTTACAGTATACCTTTTTTGATAAATTCATCAATATTGAACTTTTACCATTTTCATATATCTCCATGTTATACTTGTATAAATATTTCTTATGATAATTCTCAATTTATGTTGGATGTCCTACTAAAACTACATCCCTCACATATACCCCATGTTATATGAGATATGATATCATCCTCTTACTCCAAACATTAAAGATCTCACATATTAAAATTCAAATAACCCTAATATTTTTTTGATTCTTGATATCCATACTAATAATTATATTGGATCGATAATATGTATCATTCCTTTAATAATAGTTGATGTTCCCATATTATTGTTAGATTAATAGGAGGGGATGTTGATTATTGGTGCCCCTTTTCCTGATATGTTTTTCATTTCAATTCATCATTTGATACTTGTTAAATAATAAATAAAATATACTTATCATTATTAACAATACCAAAAATAATTATTTTAATAAATAAATGTAGAAGGTACCTCTTTATAATGATTATAATAAATACCTACTCTTTTCTGTATCTGTCATTCCTCCCAATATTGATCATCCACTATAATTTTATGATCAATAAAAATGGTTGATTACTTTTCACAACAAATATAGCCTTAATCCTTAAAGTTGGTTCTTTATAATTTATCCCACAGTGTTACCAGAATAATCAGGGGCCCTCTAAAGAATATACACTTTATACTTTTACTACTGAATCACATAATAGAATTCTCATGATCCTAACATAAACTAAGAAGCTTCCAAATTTCTATAAGTCTTTATACAATGAATAATTAAAATGTTATCTTGATCATATACATATTTGAATCTAAACAAGTTCCTGATAATATGACTTTTAAATTATTTATGACTTTTCTCAATTATCTCTGATATTTATGATTTTGACCAACTTTTTCAGTGAAACAAATACCCGGATAGTTCTTTATCATACTGATTAAGAACCTACCTAATTTTTAGGATTGTAAGTGGTAAAAAATTTATTTATATCTTTATTAATGATGTATCTTACATGTATTCAAATATGAATAATCTTGAATTCTTATCACAATATCAATAATCTACTCCATGTATTCATGATGTACTTAAATATGGATATCGTAAACAATAGAATTTATTTTATATATTGAATAATTATTTTATGTTTTATCTTAATTTATTATTTTTTATTAATATATATAATGTATCCTTTTAATATTCTTCTTTAAATTTCCATTCAAACACATGATATTTTTAACAAGTGGAATTTATGGTTCATTGAATGTATGGGTTTAACCAAAGAATTGTCTCCTACCTCTTTCATAGGACCATATATGAATAATATGACTATTTATCTATTCCTATTCATGAAATGGTATGGTTCAGGAAATATTTTTTATTTAAGAATAGTACCTCATGGAATGAAAAATAAGGGTTTCATGTTTACCTCCTTTCATCATAAGAACTAACCACACAATTTCTCATTTCCCCCCGTTTATGTGCTTCACATGAAATAAGGTGTTTTCAATAAGGTATTATAAACTTCCTTAACATTTGTATGTTTAGATACTTATAATAACCACCATTTTACATTGATTATATTTATGGGTTATTTCATTTGACAACTGTTGTCGGTGGGATCACCATTGTATGACCATTGTACTCTTAGGTATTTCCATCATGTAACATGAGTGGTTAATAGAATCTTTATTTTCAGGATTAAAAAACATTGGATTATATTTCTTAATGTGAATGCGTCATGTGGGAGTCTATATATTTTGAGCTTCTACCATTATCTCAATGTTTCAGAAACATAAATTGTCGACCAGGTGTTGGTTTATATAAGAATTTTTACCCCAACTAACTCAAATTTGAAAGAGGTGTTGAGGACTCTAGGACATGGATGAAGTCCTAGGTGTATCAAACTGAATGATTATATTTTTTCATTCTCCATGAAAAAATTCAATGAGAACCTGATCAGATGATCATATCATATAATCACATTTATGACCATATGATTCTGTAATAGATTTCTTGAAATATCACGATTATTGTGAACATATCATCACACGATGTCGCTTCATGGATCAATAGAATCACCCATGATTAATTAATGAAATATTATATATATATATATATAATAAGGACAAATATTCCAACAATGTATTCATTTTTTTATTGGACAAAATCTTGTGATTACGTCACTACTTTTCATATTCCAACAAACTTCACGTGATGCCACATGTGATTATCATTAATTCATGTGTTGAACTAATGTGTATTAATTATTACTAGCCAAAATAAGTTATTCATGTCATTGAATTAATGTATGAATAATATTTATTAATGGATTTGGGATATTTTAGATGCCTTCTCCCTTTCAATTTCATTAATCGAAATTGTCTACTATTTAATGTTAGACACTAGAATTATGAAAATTATTTTCACAATATCTGAAAAATAAGAATAAAAAAAGATGTTCAATAAAGATAATATATGCAATAGATCAATCTTTTCTGATGAAACTCCATCAATCCATATATTTTTAATGTAAGATTAATAGTTTCCAAGGATTTTATATCCCACATAGACTTATATATTTATTTTTTATATGCATTATTATCATGGGACCTCTACTGCCACATCAAAACAAGGATGTGGGGATCATCATAAATATAATAAAACTCCCTCACATTATATACATTATAGAAAGCCTATACGCTCAATTTTTATACGTGCTTCCAGGGGCGTGCTACTATAGTCTTTACACACTTGCCTTCTCTCACCACCCCCCCCCCCCCCATGCAGCCCACCTAGACATATTCTCTCATGTGGTTGAATTCCTCCTGCCGAATTTGTGGGTATGAGTTGGTGCATGTGGCCTCTATATTGGTATATGATTTTATGTGAGGTGTATTTTTGTACATTGAAATAATAATTGTATATAATGAAATTCCAATCCATATTCATGATTAATCATTAGGAAAATAAATTCATACTTTTTATTATCATGGTCTTCATGGCCTCATTTTAAAATTATCCACAAATTAAGCCTCATTAAATTATTCTTTTTTACAAACTTATTAGGATGGAAATATTCATGATGAGAAAAATGTTTAATATTGTTAATATCTTTTTAAAACGCATTTCACATTTAAAAATATTTCATAAAATCCTCACATTTGTAACTTGGAGAATTTCTCAATTATGAAAACAAATGTAATCAAGTGGGTCCATAAGAATTTTCCAAGAATTATAACTTCACCAAAAACACATATTAACTTTATGAAAAAAAAATAAACCTAGTTTGAACACCAAATATAATCAGGATTATAAGGACCCGACCTTAAAACATTACATAATATTAAATGAAATGAATAATTCACAATGAGGATATTTTCAGGTTTAGAGTTTTAGATAATTAGGCCATACTATTACATAACAACTTTAGTATTTCTTGTAGACACTACTACTCAGTATCAATTTTTTTATAAAATAAAAACTCTTAAAAAGAAACATGTCTAGTTCCATATTTTAGACACTAGGACTTTTCCTTGATCTCATACTTGACCCTATTAATCTTTAAGTCATGTGAAAAACATTTCAAAAACATGGTATGAGGATAAAAAGCTCAATAAGGGAAATAATGTAACATTGGTAAACACTATCCCATCAATAAATACAAATCAATGAAACTATAATTTTCAATCATAACATACCTTACGAAATCATAATATTTATGCATAACACACAAAAATCATAAATCATAAAGGTTCTTTATGGTATCCATATCAAATATATATTATAGTTATCACATATACATAGGGAGTTACACATGGAATTCCCATCACATAATATCCCCTGAATCTTTTAGGAGAAACATCGTGTTTACCTCTTTCATAATACCCAATGCATTGGAGGTCTATCTCGGGCTCACCTATACTAGGTTTACCACGGAACCACCCATATACGTAAATAATGCCCAATAACCATAACATTATCATAACACATAACATAATTAAAAAGAAAAGATAACATTTACACATTCCAATATATTTAATCAATATATTGAAACAAACAGTGCATTATCAAATCATTTTCAAACACATTTAAAAATACATTTTTGAATCAAAGTGTCCCATACCACTTTGAAGATTTTAAATGAATTATCATTTTAAAACATTAATGTCCAAATAAATAAATCCTAAAACCCATCTTGAAAACATGTAAATTAATGAGAAATATTTAGAAGAATAAATCTTTAAAAATTTAAATCGATCTTTTAGTTATAGAGTTTTTTAACAAAAAGGAGAGACGCGTGAATAAAAATAATTGAGGAATAAAATTTAATTAGAACTGTATTATATCATGAGAATAAAGGGATTCATGATATAATATGTAAAAGGACAGTATATACACCATATAAGTGTGAATTGGTGCATAACAACAATGAAGTCTCAATGGTAATGTAAATTGAGATGAAATACCTTATATAGATGGTATCCTTAAATTAAGGATAAATCAATCACATATTTATGTGTTAAAAATATGAATACACCCAATATAATTGTATATTAAGTGTAGAAAATATCATAGTTCATTTAAACATATTCATCGGATGACATAATCAAGAAATAAATGTTGAACCCAAAGAATTGAAATTGGGTTATGAAGTTCCCATGTAAAAATTCGAGAGCCTAACGACGTCACTTTAAAATTCATAAATTGAGTTGGTGAGATAAGAAGGGTATCTCATCACTTGGAAATAATGTGTACATAAATAAGGATATATAATAACATATCCTAACATAATAATATGTAAATTAAAAGACATAACCAAAAGAAGTCTTTTAAAAAGAGGACGGTGAAAGGTTCCCTTACCGATTTGGTAACTTACAAAAAATACACCACATGACAGAAGGATCATACAATGAAGATTTAAATACTCATAAATGAATTTATATTACAAAAATAGTACAATAATTGGCAGTAAATACACCACATAAAATGAAATAGTGGCAAATATTGCAAGAATCTCATAGGAATAAAAAGTGAGATGAAACCCTTTACCACATTGTAATCAACTGATTCGTACGACCAAATATTCATAACCACCAAATTAATCACAGAATACCATGAATAAAATTATAATCATGATAATATATATCAAATGGTAGTACAAAATACACCACATGCAATGAATAAGTGGCGAATAATGGAAATCTCACGGAATTAAAAGTGAGATAAGAAAATCCCTTACCTTGTATCTGACATGACTCGATCATTCTTCAATATCATGAATAATAAACTAAATTAAATTTATACATGCTTAAGAACTTTTTTCAAGTTTATTATTCCTTTTTACATCACTTATTACAATGTTATAAATATTATGTAATCATTTAAGTTAAAAATGTTCATTTTGTCGATATTTGGTACTTGAGTAAAAAATGGACTTCTTATAATTACATGTTGTTCATGTGGTCAAAGCACCATTATATCCAGAATGAGATTAATTATTTGGATATATTATATATCATATATATCCAGCATATAAATGTATTTATAATAGTACATAAAATTTAGAGGTAAGAAATGAAATGCACCGTTAATGGAGACGGTAAGTCGTACATAAGCATGAATGCTACTTCCATTTCTATTTCATATTTAACGGAATTAAAACACAATGATACGAATTAGTATTATAATTAATGTATTTTAATATATATAACATCATTAAATCTATCTTTTATATGTACCACATATGGTATGAACGAGTCATATCACTTTGAGGGGGTGGTAGTCTGCACATCATCTAATTAGATTATCCCATTTACCCATAATGGAAACCATAAAGGCATGATATGAATGGAAATTACAGAAGAATAAAGAAAATATAAACATAATATATATCATATATAAATAAATTTACATCATAATGGCTTCCATGAGAGTTTGTAGGAGATAATTGAACAATCATCGTTTCGTGATGCGCTAGTTTGCCATCTACAGAAACATTTTGTTCTTCATCCCTTAGATTGAGGTGTCTGTATGTGTAGCTCGAATATTTATCATAAAAACATACTAGTATATTTTGGATACTGATTTTGTTTCAAAATAAAGTAATAAAAAGAGTATTGGGGTTGGAGAAGAAAAATAAAAGAAAACAATTTAAGAGAAACTGTTACGTTTAATTTGGGTAACTCCCTTTGGTTTGAACCAAAAGACTTCTTGAAGTGACTTCTGTCTGAGGTAAGGATTCTTGGGGAAGGATAGGTATGTAGGAAGATTAATTGAGAAGATTTTGGATGATGCAAATATCTTGAGAGGTGTGAGGAATTGGTTAGAGGTGGATTCTTTTTATATGGGAGAGGAGGGGCTCTTCAGGAAAGTGTGAAAATGTTATTTTATAATATTATGATATTCTGTTTTTAAAGGTCCAAAATCATTATGGTAAAATATAAGAAGACCCATGGTCTAAATAAAATCATCCAATGGGAATTGGGCACGTTTTGTATAATATTTTAATCCTTATAATCTTATTTATTTGAATCATTTATTAATAAGGTAAATACTGCATCATTATTATGTCATGAATGATTTAATTTATTTGATGTCTAAAAATTATAAAAAAACACTATAATATATGAAATATTTTTATCTTTCCAATTAATATTTATAGACAAAATTATTCTTTATATAAAACAATATAAAAATTAATTTATTAAAAGATTTTTGTTTATGTCATTTTTTCCTTTACATTAAATTAATTAATCTAAAGTGACATTATCATTCATAAGTGGCTCCATGGGGTCCCAAAATAGACACAAAGATTCCCATGGTCGGCCATGACTCATCCAATAAGTTTTTTATAAGTTTTAACGTAATATTGAATTATTATAATATTCTTTTTAGAATCAATTACCCTATTTACCTTTAACCGCGGTAAATAAAAGTCAAAAGTTATTATTCGCCAAAAATTATATTCATCTTATTGAACTGCATTTTACTAAGTAATAACAACCATGTATGTAGGATTTTTGAAATTCAATTCACAGAAGTGGTAAAATTTCATTTAAATGAAAAAAGTCAGTTTTTTAACTACTACTAAGTGGTTTCACTATTCATAAAAAATTGATGTTTTTCAAAAAAAAATACCAAAAATTCAGCCTAAGCTATATTTGATATTCCAAATTCAGAAATGATGTTTATTTTTTCAAATTAAAAAAATAAAAGTGGGATTAATTAATTTTAAAATTAATACCCGTTGTTAAAACAAATAGCGTGTTTTTAAGAAACAATAACTTTAAAAATATTGACAATTTTTTACATCCAATTTCAAAGTGAAATTAATTCAAATGGAAAAAATTGGATTAAATGGTAAAAATATACTCTAATTAAACTTTAAAACTAATTAAAAAGGTAATATAACCATATAAATAAATTTGATAAAAACGTAGTCTTGAATTAATATACAATATTTTCACTATTCATCAAAAATAAACTTTATCGGAAAAATTCCAGAAATTTACACAATGTAAATTTTAATGTCATGGTTATAAATAAGGATTTTATTTTGACATATAGAATGTATTAAAGTGACTAAAACGATATTTAATGAGGGTTCTCCATTAAAAGGTAGTAAATCGACCTTTTAATATAAATTATTCTTAAAATTAGATTCATTCACATTTTAAGCCTCTAACATTTATCGGATAATTGTAATTACATTTAACAAACATTTATAATCATATTTTATTTAGTTTTGTTCATTCATTAAAATACAATGGAAAGGAGTTAATGACCATTTAAATTAATACTATTATATTATTAGTGTTCAACGTAATATTTCAAAGAAACATGTTGTTGTGTATCGGGTATGCTATCGAACATAGCATCCCTTTTAATGTAAAATTAATATTTAATTGAAAAATATTAATAATAATGAAAAGTGTCTTATTCCTTCTTTATCTGGGATGTGGCATCCTTCCCCCCTTTTGGGAATTGCATCCTCGAAATTTTAAAACTGGGCTTGAAACTTTTTTAAAATCCCCACATCGAAAAAAGAGTCAATAAAACAATCACATTAAAAAAAGGAAGAGAAATACAAAGGATACCCGAGGCAACAGATACAAGTATTACCTAAGAAAATGGATATGGGGGAGAAAACAAACCATCAAGTTCTGATGGAGAGTGATAGAAAACATGTTTAGGAGAAATTGAACCACTAGAAAATCACAAACTTGTGATGTGTGAAACAGCCTTTGATTTCCCAGTGTAAAAAGTTAACTGACAAGGTTTTTTTAAGTTACTTATCATTAAGGAATTTATTTATGAGATTATCTAAAAACATAAGGAAATATACTTACTTAACATGTATACATTTATATTTTAATATATTTCTAACAAAAACTCATATTTTCTCCATATGATGAGTATTCAGGATGACTTTTTTCACATTAAGAACACTATAATCAACTTCAAGAGAATCACATAATCCAAAAAAGTTGAACTATATATTTCCCATGTCTTTATATCTTATCCAAAACCAAAATTTTTAGCACCACATCAGGTAATCCCCAGAAAGGATAATCTTTTTAAAAAAAACTACTCTTAATCTCCAAACTTTTTCTAACAAAACCCAAAGATCAACAAAGACCATTCAACAAACAATTGATCCTCAAATTATTCAAAATAATCCAAACTGTGATTGTAACCCAAATCTCATAAGGTTTTAATCACATAGTCTTCCAAGATAAATCTTAACATTTATCTCCAAATAACATCAGTTACTCTTAAAGTCTCATATTCAATAGTAATTAACCTAATCACATATCCTCCATGATGGGTTACTAATTTCTATTGATAACCCAAAATCAATTTATTCTTGATTGATAAGATCATCTAACTAAAAAGAATAAGTCATACAAACTAGAGACTTCATGTAGTCCGCTGGTAGTCAATAAATATCAGTCGCACTTTGGTTGTGGGTTCGATTCCCACAGCTTTGTCCGACCCGAAGGGTCGTCACACGGTTTAGGTGTTGTCCCTTTTCAAAAACTGCATAATTTTATAACATTCCCAAAAAGAGAGAAATTCATAAAAAATAAACATACTATATTTTAACCACAAAGGTTATCTAATAACATTCATTTTTCATCAAAAAAATGTATTAACCGGTAATTCCCTCTAATTCAAGGATCATATACCCAAAATGGTTCTTTACAACTATATCCACAAAAGAGAAGATAATTATTCTTTGAATAAAATTTTCATATATAAAACATCAGGGTAAAACATACTATAAAAAGTCTTCTAATGTAATCCCATCATCAAAAGTGCCTTAATAATTTTAACATTTCACCATACTAAATTCCACCATAAATATTGAATCACTTATATGTTTTATTCTTAATCATTCAACATTCTTCTTTTTCCATTAACCATTCATTTCCAACTTATTCTAAAATACTTCTTTCCAACAAACAAAATCATGAATCATATCCTAGTATTTCAATAATAGGAAAACATATGTTATGAAATAATCCATATCATTCATTGGTTATTGTTAGTTTCTTCATCCTCAATCGGAATGGAATTAGGTATTGGTAAATGAATATTTGTACGATCCAGATGATCCCATTCCTGAAACTTTTTCATAGGACATGTGTTTTCATAATGAAAATGTTCACTACATTTAAAATATTCAATTGATACTTTAGAAAGAACATATTTCCCTTTCCTAGAGTCAACTAGATGCTTCCTTTTTCCATGGAATGTTCTTGATTTATGACCTTCATTTCCACATCTATAGAATCTTTCATGTGGTCAATCATGACTCCAAATAGTTGGTTGAGAATAACCACAAGACTTTTCATTGTAGCTCCCATATCATTCAAATGCTCATTCAGAAAACCGTCATAGTTTTCTTCACATCCACTTTTACTTTGGTGCCTCCTAGATCCAGCCATTTACTAAAACCAAAATGTTCTGTGTGAGTATATCAATAAAATCATCATATAATATCTTATGAGGAGAGTAAACACTAAGATATACTTATTCATGTAATCTTAATCTCATTCACATTAAAAAAATAACTATTAATCTTTCTAAAATCCAAACCATTATGGTAATGTCACTTATGATTAAATTGTACCCTAACCTATAAAGTTATCTAAACCGACCTCTGATACCAACTATTTGGACCCAGCCTTAAAAAATTACATAATATTGAATTAAAAGAATAATTTACATTGAGGATCTTTTCAGGTTTAGAGTTTTAGGGAATTAGGCCATACTATTACATAAGCAGTTTAATATTACTTGTAGACACTAATACTAAGTATCCATTTTTTATAAAATAAAAACTCTTAAAAATAAATATGTCCAGTTCCATATTTTAGACAACATGACTTTTCCTTGATCCCATCCTTGACCCCATTCATCTTTAAGTCCTGTGGAAAACATTTCAATAACAGGGTATGAGTATAAAATTTTCCATAAGGGTTATAAAATAAGGAAGGAAAACATTAGCCCATCAATAAATACAAATCAATGATACTATACTTTTCAATCATAACATACCTTATGAAATCATAAGATTTATGTATAATGCACTCAAATAATAAATCATAAACGATACATATGGCATCCATATCAAACATACATTATAGATATCATAGCTACATTGGTAGTTACACTTGGAATACCCATCACAGTATATTCCATAAATCTCTTAGGAGAAACATCACATTTACCTCCATCACGTTACCCAAAGAATTGGAGAGCTATCTCAGGATCACCCGCCCTAAGATTATCACGGAACCAAATTTATACATAAATAATTCTCAATAATGATAACATTATCAGAACAAATAATATAAGAATAAAGGAAATATAACCTTTACACATTCCAATATATCCAATCAAGATATTAAAATAAAAAATGCATTATCAAATCATTTTCAAAACCATTTAAAAAGAGTTTTTTGAATCAAAGTGCCCAATACCACTTTGAAGTTTTTAAATGAATTATAATTTGAAATAATTAACGTACATATAAATAAATCATATAACCCATTATGAAAAAATGGAATTTAGTGAGAAATATTTAGAAGAATAAAATTTAGAAACATTTGAAATGATCTTTTAGTTAATGAGTATTTTAACAAAATGGAGAGACGCTTGAATTCAATTAATTGAGGAATAACATTTAATCAGAACGTTATAATATCAAGAAAATAAAGGGATTAATGATATAATATGTCAAAGGACAGTATATTCACAATATAAGAGTGAATAGGATCATAACAACAATGATTTCTCAATGGTAATGTAAATTGAGATGAAATCCCTTATAAAGATGGTATCCTTAAATTAAGGATAAATCAATCAGATAATTATGTGTGGAATATATAAATACACCCAATATAATTGTATATTATTTTTAATAAAATCATAGTTCATTCACACATATTCATAGGACGACATAATCAAGAATTACATGTTGAACCCAAAGAATTGAAATTGGGTTAAGAAGTTCCCTTGTAAAAATTCGACAGCCTAACGGCGTCACTTCAAAATTTAGAAAATGAGTTGATGAGATAAAAAGGGTATCTCAATAATTTAAATTAATTTTTACATCAATAAGGATATATAATAACATATCCCATCATAATAAGATGTAAATTAAAAGACATAACAAAAAGAAGTCTTTTAAAAAGAGGATAGTGAAAGGTTCCCTTCCCGATTTGGTAACTTACAAAACATACACCACATGAAAGAAATATCATAAAATGGAGATTTAAATACTCATAAATGAAATTATATTACAAAAAGTGTACAACCATGGGTAGTACATTAACCACATAAAAGGAAATAGTGGCAAATATAGCATGAATCTCATGGGAAAAAAAGTGAGATGAAACCCTTTACCATGTTGTAATTTACTGAGTCATATGACCAAAAGTTAATAACCAAAAAATTAATCACATAATACCATGAATATAATGAGAATAATTATAATATTTATCAAATTTAAGTACAAAATACACCACATGCAATGAATAAGTGGTGAACAATGGAAATCTCCGGAAATTAAAAGTGAGATAAGAAAATCCCTTACGTCGTATCTGACTTGACTCGATCATCATTCAATCTCCTGAATAATAAACTAAAGTTAATTTATACTTGATTGAGAACCTTTTTCAAGTTTATTATTCCTTTTTATATCACTTATTACAATGTAATAAACATTATGTAATCATTTAAGTTAATAATGATCGTTTTGTCGATATTTGGCACTTGAGTCAAAAATGGACTTCTTATAATTACATGTTGTTCATGTGGTCAAAGATTAATTATATCCAGAATGATATTAATGATTTGGATATCATATATATCATATATATCCAGAATATACATGTATTTATAATAGTACATAACATTTATAGGTAAGAAATGAAATGCACCGTTCATGGAGACGGTAAGCCGTACGTACGCATTAACGCTACATCCATTTCTATTTCATATTTAATGGATTAAAAACATAATGATACATAGTAGTATTATAATTCCAGTATTTTATTATATATAATATCATTAAATCTATCCTTTATATTACCACATATGGTATTAACGAGTTATATCACTTTGAGGGGGCGGTAGTCCGCACTTCCTCTAATGAGATTATCGCGTTTACCCTTAATGGAAATCATAAAGGAATGATATAAATGGAAATTACAGAATCATAAAATAAATATAAACATAATATATATCATATATAAATACAGTTCCATCATAATGGCCACCATGAGAGGTGGTAGGAGATAATCAAACAATCATCATTTCGTGAGGTGTTGGTTTTCCAAACACATAAACATTATGTTCTTTGTCCATTAGATAGAGGTGTGTGTATGTTTAGCTCAAATCCTTCTCATAAAACCACCATAGTATATTGAGAATGATTATTTTGTTACAAAAGAAAGGAATAAAAAAAGTTTAGGGGTTGTATAAGTAAAATAAAAGAAATCAATTTAAGATAAACTGTTACCTTTAATTTGGGTAACTCCCGTTGGTTTGAACCAAAGGACTTCTTGAAGTGCCTTAAGCCTATATTAAGGCTTCTAAGAGGAGGAGAGGGATGTAGGAAGATTTATTGGGCAGATTTTTGACGAGCCAATTGTCTTGATAGGTGTGAGTAATTGGTTGAAGTGGTCTCCTTTTATAAGGGAGAGGACGGGCTCTTTAGAAAAGTGTGAAAATATTATTTTATAATGTTATGATATTCAGTTTCTAAAGGTCCAAAAACCATTATCGTCGAAGCTAGGATGACTCATGGTCACAATATAACCATACATTAATAATTGGACAGGTTTTGGTTAATAATTTAATCATTTTAATCTTATTTATTTAAATCATTTATTAATGAGGTAAATACTGCATCATTATTGTGTCATAAATAATATAATTTATTCGATGTCTAAAAATTATAAGAAAATCTTTCATGTAGGAATTATTTTTATCATTCCAATTAATATTTAGAGACAAAATGATTATTTATATAACACCATATAAAAATTAATTTATTAAAATCTTTTTGTTTATGTCATGTTTGCCTTTACATTAAATTAATTAATCTAAAGTGTCACTATCATTCATAAGTGGCTCCATGGGGTCCCAAAATCGACCCAATGATTGCCATGGTCGGCCATGACTCATCTAATATGGTTTGAAAATGTTCTAAGGTAATTTGGAATTATTATAATATTCTTTTTACAATGAATTACTTTATTTACCTTTAATCACAGTAAATAAAAGTCAAAAGTTACTATTCACCAAAAAATATTTTTATCTTATTGAACCAAATTTTACTAACTAATAACAACCATGTATGCCAGATTTTTGAAATTCAATTCACATAAGTGGTAAAATTTCATTTAAATGAAAAAATCCAGTTTTTTAAATTCTACTAAGTAGTTTCACTATTCATCAAAAATTGATGTTTTTCAAAAAAATACCACAAATTCAGCCTAAGATATATTAGATATTATGAATTCAAAAATGATGTTTATTTTTCCAAATTAAAAACATAAATGTGGAATTAATTAATTTTAAAAATAATTCCCATTGTTAAAACAAATAGTGTGTTTTTAAGAAACAATAACTATAAAAAGATTGACACTTGTTTATGTCCAATTTCAAAGTGATATAAATTACAGTGGCCAACATTGGATTAAATTGTAAAAAATATATTCTAATTACACTTTAAAACTAATTAGAAAGATAATCTAACCATATAAATAAATTAGATTAAAACATAGTTTTGAATTAACAAACGATATTTTAACTATTTATTAAAAAATGAACTTTATCAGAAAATTTCAAAAATTTAAACAAAGTTAATTTTTTTGTCCTAGTTATAATTAAATATTTTATTTGGTAAAGTAGAATGTATTAAAGTGACCAAAACTACATTTAAATAGGGTTCCCCATTAAAAGGCGGTAAATCGACCTTCTAATGTAAATTAACCTTAAAATTAGATTCATTCACATTTTAAGCCTCTAACATTTATTGGATAACTGTAATTACATTTAAAAAACATGTATAATCATATTGTATTTAGTTTTTTTCATTCCTTCCAATACAAGTACTAGGAGTTAACGATAATTTAAAATAATATTATTATATTATTAGTGTGCAACGTAAGATTTCAACGAAACATGTAGTTGTGTATCGGGTACGCTATCGAAAATAGCATCCCCTTTAATTTAAAATTAATATTTACTTCACAAATATTAAAAAATATGAAAATTGTCTTATTCATTATTTATCTGGTATGTTAAATCCTTCCCCCTTTTTGAAATTGCGTCCTCGCATTTTTAAAACTAGGCTTGGAAACTTTCATAAAAGCCCCACATCGGAAAAAGAGGCAATAAAACTGTCACCTTAAAAAAGAAAGAGAAGTAAAAACGTTACCCAAGACAATAGATAATAGGATATCTTGAAAACATGGATATGGAGGCGAAAACAAACCATCATGTTCTGATAGAGAGTGATATAAAACATGTTTAAGAGAGAGTTAACCACCAGAAAATCACAAACTTGTGATTGGTTAAACTGCCTTTGATTTTCCAGTGGGAAAAGTTAACAGACAAGGTTTTTGTTTTACTTTACATTTCATTGAGGAATTTATTTATGAGATTATATAAAAAAATAAGGAAATATGCTTACTTTTCATGTAGAAATCTATCTTTTTCTAGATTTCTAACAAATTACTCATATTTTCTCCAAACGATGAGTATTCAGGAAGACTTTTTTATCACATTAAGAATACTATAATCAACTTCTAGAGAATCACATAATCCACAATAGATGAACTATATATTTCCCATGTATTTAGACCTTATCGAAAACCAAAATGGTTAGCACCTGATTAGGTAATCCCCAAAAAGGAAAATCTGTAATAAAAACTACTCTTAGTATCCAAAATTTGTCTAAAAAACACAAAGTTCAACAAAGACCATTCAATAAAGAATTGTTCCTAAAATTCATCAAAAGTAATCCAAATTGTGATTGTAATACAAATATCATAAGGAATTAATCACATAGTCTTCCAAGATAAATCTTAACATTTCTCTCCATATAACATCAGTTACTCTTAAAGTATCATATTGATAAGTAATTAACCTAATCCCATATCCTCCAAGATAGGTTAATCATTTCCTTAGACAAACCAAAATCAACTTATTCTTGATTCATAAGATAATATAACTAAAAAAGAATAAGTTATACTAACTAGGGACTTCACGTAGTCCGGTGGTAGTCAATAAATACTAGTCACACTTTGGTTGTGGGTTCGATTCCCTCAGCTTCGTCCGACGTGACGGGTTATCACATGGTTTGCGTGTTGTCCCTTTTCAAAAACTACATAATTTTATAACATTCCCAAAAAGAGATAAATTCATAAAAAAAACCCATAAAAAATTTTAACCACAAAGGTTAACTAATAACTTTTTTTTGTTTCTAAAAATGTATTAACTCATAAATGCCTCAAATTAAAGAATCATATAAACCAAAATGGTTCTTTATAACTATATCCACAAAATAGAAGATAATTATTCCTTGAATAAAATTTTTATATATCAAACATCAAGGTTACACATACTATAAAAATTCTTCTAATGTAATCCCATCATCAGAAGATCCTTAATACTTTTAAGCCTTTCACCATCTTAAATTCAACCATAACTCTTGAATCCCTTATATTTTGAATTCTTACTGTTTCAACATTCTTCTTGATCCATTAACCATTCCTTTCCAACATATTCAGAAACCCTTATTTACTATAAACAAAATCATGAATCATATCCTAAGATTTCAATAACATGAAAACATATGTTAAGAAATAATCCATACCTTTCATTGGTCATTGTTAGTTTCTTCATCCTCAATCGAAATGGCATTAGGTATTGGTAAATGAATATTTGTATGATCCTGGTGATCCCATTCTCGAAAAATCTTCATAGGACATGTGTTTTCATATTGACCATGCTCACCAGATTTAAAAAATTCAATTGATCCTTCAGAAAGAACTTCTTTCCCTTTTCTAGAGTCAACTAGATGTTTCATTTTTCCATGGATGGTTATTGATTTATGACCTTCATTTCCACATCTATAGAATCTTTATATACCTTTGAAATATTTTCCTATGTGTTTCTTTCCACATCTTGGACACATAGGTTTATGAACATACTTACCTTTATGATTATTACCTGATCATCCGTAGGGATATTTTTCTCGCATATATGATGTCTTATAAAAATCACTAAGGTTAAGGTGGTCAATCGTTACTCCAAATAGTTGGGTGAGAATAACCACAATAGTTCTCATTGCACCTCCCATATCATTCAACTTCTCGTTCAGAAAACCGTCATAGTTTTCTTCACATCCACTGTTACGTTAGTGCCTGCTAGATCCATCCATTTACTAAAATCAAAAAGGTCAGTGTGGCTATATCAGTAAAATCATCATATAATATCTTATGAGGATGGTAAACACTAAGATATACTTATTCATGTAATCTTAAACTCATTTAATTTATAAAAATAGCTATGAATCTTTCTAAAATCCTAACAATTATAGTAATGTCACTTATGCTTAAATTGCACCCTGACCTCTAAAGTTATCTAAACCGACCTCTGATACCAACTATAAGGAACTGGTCTTAAAAAATTACATAATATAGAATTAAATAAATAATTCACATTGTGGATCATTTCAGGTTTAGTGTTTTATTGAATTAGGCTATACTATTACATAACAACTTGAATATTACTTGTACACACTACTACTCAGTATCCCTTTTTTTATAAAATAAAAACCCTTAAAAAGAAACATGTTTAATTCCATATTTTAGATAGCATTACTTTTCCTTGATCCCATCCATGGCCCTATTCATCTTTAAGTCCTGTGGAAAAAATTTCAAAAACATGTGATGAGCATAAAAATATCAATAAGGGTTATAAAATAATGAAGGAAAACATTATCACATCAATAAATACAAATCAATGAAACTATACATTTCAATCATAACATGCCTTACGAAATCATAATATTTATGAATAACACACACAAATCATAAATCAAAAAGGTTAATTATGAAATCCATATCAAATATACATTGTAGCTATCATAGCTACATAGGGAGTTGCACGTGGAATACCTATCACAGTATATTACCTAAATCTCTTAGGAGAACCATTACGCATACCTCCGTCATGTTACGCAATGCATTGGAGAGCTATCTCGGGCTCACCCGCCCTAGGTTTATCACGGAACCACCCATATACATAAATAATGCCCAATAACCATAACATGATCATAACGCATAACATAATAATAAATGAAGGATAACATGACCACATTCCAATATATCAAATCAAGATATTGAAATAAATAATGCATTATCAAATCATTTTCAAAACCAATTAAAAAGAGATTTTTGTATCAAAGTTTCTCATACCACTTTAAAGCTTTTAAATGAATTATCATTTGAAAACATTAATGTCCATATAAATAAATACTAAAACCCATTTTTAAAACAAGGACATTAATGAGAAATATTTAGAAGAATAAATCTTTAAAACCATTAAAACAATCTTTTAGTTAAAGAGTTTTTTAACAAAAAGGAGAGATGCTTGAATACAAATAATTGAGGAATAACATTTAGTCAGAACTTTATAATATAATGAGATTAAATGGATTCATGATATAATATGTAAAAGGATAGTATATACACCATATAAGAGTGAATTGTTGCATAACAACAATGAAGTCTCAATGTTAATGTAAATTGAGATGAAATCAATTATAAAGATGGTATCCTTAAATTAAGAATAAATCAATCAATTAATTATGTGTGAAAAATATAAATGCACCCAATATAATTGTATATTATGTTTAAAAAAAATCAGAGGTCATTCACACATATTCATAGGACGACATAATCATGAATTACAAGTTGAACCCAAAGCATTGAAAATGGGTTAAGAAGTTCCCTTGAAAAATTTCGACAGCCTAACATCGTCACTTTAAAATTCATAAATGAGTTGATGAGATAAAAAGGGTATATAATCACATGGAAATAAAGATTAAATCAATAAAAATATATAATAACATATACCAACATAACAAGATGTAAATTAAAAGACATAACAAAAAGATGTCTTTTAAAAAGAGAAGGGTGAAAGATTCCCTTGCCGATTTGGAATATTTCAAAACATACACCACATGAAAGAAGGATCATAAAATGAAGATGTAAATTCTCATAAATGAAGGTATATTACAAAAATAGTACAATCATGGGCAGTAAATACACCACAAAAAAGGAAATAGTGGAAAATATTGCATGAATCTCATGGGAATAAAAAGTGAGATGAAACCCTTTACCACATTGTAATTAACTGAGTCTTATGACCAGAAGTTAATAACCACCAAATTAATCATAGAATACCATGAATATAATTATAATCATGATAATATATATCAAATTTAAGTACACAATACACCACATGCAAAGGATAAGTGGGGAACAATGGAAATCTCACAGAATTAAAAGTCATATAAGAAAATCCCTTACCTCATATCTGACGTGACTCAATCATTCATCAATATCATGAATAATAAACTAAAGTTAATTTATACTTGCTTAATAACCTTTTTCAAGTTTATTATTCCTTTTGATATCACTTATTACAATGTTATAAAAATCATGTAATCATTTAAGTTAATAATGTCTGTCTTGTCGATATTTGGTACTTGAGTCAAAAATGGACTTCTTATAATTACATTTTGTTCATGTGGTCAAAGGTTCAGTATATCCAGAATGATATTTATGATTTGGATATAATATATATCATATATATCCTACATATACATGAATTTATAATAGTACATAACATTTAGAGGTAAGAAATGAAATGCACCGTTCATGGAGACGGTAGGTCGTACGTACGCATGAACGCTACTTCCATTTCCATTTCATATTTAATGGAATTAAAACATAATGATACATAGTATTATTATAATTATAGTATTTTATCATATATAATATCATTAAATATATCCTTTATAGGTACCACATTTGGTATGAACGAGTCATATCACTTTGAGGGGGCGGTAGTCCGCACTTCCTCTAATGAGATTATCACGTTTACCCATAATGGAAACCATAAAGGCTTGATATAAATAGAAATTACCAAAGAATAAAAAATATAAACATAATATATATCATATATAAATATAGTTCCATCATATTTTCCACCATGAGAGGCAGTAGGAGATAATCGAACAATTAGCGTTTCAGGAGGCGTTAGTTTTCCATCCAAAGAAACATTATGTTCTTCGTCCATTAGATGGAGGTGTGTGTAAGTGTACCTCGAATACTTATCATAAAAACCTCATAGTATATTGAGGATACTTATATTGTTACAAAATAAAGGAATAAAATTATTTTAGGTGTGGAGAATTAAAATAAAATAAAACAATTTAAGAGAAACTGTTACCTTTAATTTGTGTAACTCCCTTTCGTTTGAACCAAAGGAATTCTTGATGTACCATATGCCTTAGTTAAGGATTCTAGGAGGAGTATAGTGATTTAATAAGCTTAATTGGGCTGATTTTGGATGAGAAAATGTCTTTATAGGATTGAGTAATTGGTTAGAAATGGTCTCCTTTTATAAGGGAGAGGAGGGGCTCTTTAGGAAAGTGTGAAAATATTATTTTATAATATTATGATATTTGGTTTCTAAAGGTCCAAATATAATTATGGTCGATGATACGATGACTCGTGGTCTAAATATAATCATCCAATATTAATTGGACAGGTTTTGGTTAATATTTTAATCATTATAACCTTATTTTTTTAAATCATTTATTAATGAGGTAAATACTGCATCATTATTGTGTCATGAATAATTTAATTTATTCGATGTCTAAATATTATGAAAAAATACTGTCATGTAGTAAATCGTTTTATATTTACAATGAATATTTATAGAAAAAATTATTCTATACATAACACCATATAAAAATTAATTTATTAAAATATTTTGGTTTATGTCATTTTTCCCTTTACATTAAATTAATTAATCTAAAGTGTCATTATCATTCATAAGTGGCTCCATGGGGTATCAAAATCGACAAAAAGATGATCATGGTCGCAAATGACTCATTAAATCGGTTTGGACAAGTGTTAAGGTAATTTTAAATTATTACAATATTCTTTTTACCTTGACTTGCCTTATTTACCTTTAACCGCGGTAAATAAAAGTCAAAAGTTACTATTCACCAAAAATTATTTTCATCTTATTTAAGAACATTTTACTAACTAATAAAAACCATGTAAGTCATATTTTCGAAATTAAATTCATAGAAGTGGTAAAATTTCATTTAAATTAAAAAAAGATAGTTTTTTAACTACTACAAAGTGGTTTCACTATTCATCAAAAATTGATGTTTTTCATAAAAATACAAAACATTCAGCCTAGGCTATATTTGATATTTCAAATTCAAAAATGATGTTTATTTTTCCAAATTGAAAACATATAATTGGAATAAATTAATTTTAAAATTAATTTCCATTGTTAAAATGAATAGCGTGTTTTTAAGAAACAATAACTATCAAAAGATTGACACTTGTTTATGTCCAATTTCAAAGTGAAATTAATTTCCATGGCTAAAATTGGATTAAATGGTAAATATATATTCTAATTACACTTTAAAACATATTAAAAATATAATATAAATATATAAATAAATTATATTAAAGCGTAGTTTTGAATTAATATACAATATTTTAACTATTCATTAAAAAATGAACATTATCAGAAAAATTCCAAAAATTTGAATAAAGTAAATTTTGATGTCCCCATTCTAAATAAGGATTTTATATGGTCATATAGAATTTATAAAAGAGACCATAACAATATTTAGAGAGGGTTATCCATTAAAAGGTGGTAAATCGACCTTTTAATGTAAATTACGCTTAATATTAGATTCATTCACATTTTAAGCCTCTAACATTTATTAGATAATTGTAATTACATTTAACAAACATGTGTAATCATACTGTATTTATTTTTGTTCATTCCCACCAATGTAATGGATATGAGTTAACGACCATTTAAAATAATAATATTATATTATTAGTGAGCAACGTAAGATTTCAATGAAACATATTGTTGTGTATCTGGTACGGTATCGAACACAACATCCCTTTAATGTAAAAATAATATTTAATTCACAAATATTAATAAATATGAAAAGTGTCTTTTTTCTTATTTATCTTGGATGTTACATATGTAGTGTAAAAAACAAAATACTAGGACGAAACCTCACAAATTACAGTCAAATTTCAGTAAATTGAAGGGAATATGGAACAACAAGACGAAACATGAAACATCCTAGTTAGTCAAAGAAGAGTCTAAGAAACATGTAGTACTCCATGAAATATATTCAATAAAAATATAATGGAGAAAATGGAGCATCTGTGGATACTACATAGTAAAACCCACCAACTAGGAAGAAATGTTATGAAATATCCTTGGTTTAGGGATTAACTACATTGAAATTCTAAGAACTAATAAAACTCAATGCAAAGACTCTATTCAAAAACCAAAACCATTATTCCCCTGCCACATGGGTAGGAAACGTGTCTTCATGAAGCTAAAACTATCCACAACATAGTCATTCTTATTTTGGAAGTAGTACTGAAAGCCATCCCCTAAGACTCTATGCCATATTATCCCTCTCTACACCATATCTACTTATCCTCCTTAGTGTAGCCCAGTCCTCGATCTACCATATTCCACCTTATCAAGATTTTCTTCTTCAACCTCCCATTTCTCCCTAACTACTTAAAAACATCCTCCAGAATCATCTACTACAAAAATTCACAAAATATAATTGGCTAGAAGATATAGACAATTACATATCCAGTGAATAATTCCATGAAATATCTTTAAGATCCGGTATAGTAGAGTGAAACAACTGATAAATGTACTTGTTAACCAAATAATAAAAGATCACATAACATATATCATTACATATTATATGAAGATAAAAAAACACCATTCATAAAATGATAAAATTAAATAGTATCACTGTTATATTTTAATTATATTCAATTAAAATCTCTTATTGTCAATAAACGTAGATAATTTCTAAAAAAATTATTTTATATACATTCTATATTTTTTGGAAAATTCATCTTATATTTAAATTGTATTTACAAAATTATATTTACAATATTATAAAAATATGAAAAATAAGTTTTTAATAATGTTTATTTTATATATGATAAATTAAAATAGATTGGCCAAATCTTATTTAAAAACCAAGTTAGAAGAATTTTTAATGTATATCACCTTAAGAGAATTTATATGTGTGTATAAGAATATTTTTAACAATATGGATTTAATATGAAATCATGAACTAAATATCAGAAATGATACCATTACATGATGGTTGTATAGGTAATTTTGCAATGAATCGAAACCGATATAACATGAAATTGATGAAATGATATACTATGAACCCTCCATAGCAAAGCATAATGATTAAAATCATATCCACAAGTGACTGAATGGAGAAATTACAATCCCAATGACGTTTGGATATAATAAGAATAATTTGATGGAAAATATTATGTAATAAAATGTTAAAAGTTTTCTTATTATTTGGTATATTATCAAAAATGATAAAATAAAAATTTTATAATATATCATCAACCCGTTATATCACTTCAATAGGGTAATGTGGTGGTATCACCCTTTATAAAATGGTGATATCACCTATTTTGACTCTGAAAGTGATTTGAAGATTAGAATATATAAAATTAATATATCTTTTATCATAAAATCATAATATATATTATAGTATATTTCAGTTATTTATTTATTTATTTGAATAATAAAACATTTCATTTTCAATGATTCAGATTTATTTAGGAGAGTGAGGGAGGTTCATTGAATAATTTATTCAAAGATATAGACAGAGATCATAGTACGTAGGTTATTCAAAAAAGATCTAATAGTAAAATAAAATATATTTTGTTAACGATATATAACTAAATCATGAAATAATTATAATATAATATATGGATCAAAAGCACACAATGTAAAATATCAAACATTGATCTAGCTAAGGAGATATGTTGTTGGGGATAAAACACTCATTCTTCAATGTTGAGGTTTAAATATAGTCTCAATGGCCTAGAAATCGATCTGAGTAAATTGAAAAGACTCTATGGAACAAATGAATTGATCAAAAACAATCCAAGAAGGATATGATTGATTATCAATTATGTGACTAGGTATGAACAATATTTTTTTGTTTTATTTCCTCTATAGGGGAGATATACTAGAAAATTAGTTTCTTTTATTTTATTTATATCACTTTTAAATGTACTTTTTTTTTACCATATATACTCTATACACTATTTCTACATATATATATATATCATACCTCAGAGGGTTCATCTTAGATTTAAGAACAATGATTAATTACTTTAAACATGATTTATATCATTTATACTCTGTGAATTCATAATGTGGGATTTTTTTGAAGGGGTATGTAATTTTTTATCTTTCATTCACATAACCCAACTTTATTTCTTCTTTAAAAGTATATACCTTCATAGATATTATTTTTTGTTCTATTCAACATGTTATGGAGATGATAAGAACAATTGATGATTATTTCATGATATCTATCATGTGTAGTTGGGTATGGTGTTTATGGATATACTATTTTATTGATACATCACTCAATTAATTGTGTACTAAGTAGTATGACTCAATAGTCCAATACACTGGTCTTTATATTGTATATTTGATTGATTTTAGATAGTTCATATAGGAATTACATGACATATTATACCCAAGGTCCACATCATAGGGAGTTCTAAATAAGTGATACTGTGAGAGGTGGTTTCATGAATCATACAAATTATATCCTCATAGATAATAAAAAATCGGTATAATATTTGGTTAAAAATGATAGAATTATTCTTTGGAAACATCCTTGGATTTTCTAGTTTTTTCATATACTTTTTACTATAGTTGTTTCTCTATTAATAGACCATTATTGAATCCAAATTTTTTTTATTGTTTTAATTAAAAAATAAAAACGTTAGTGTCATTTAATAAGATTGTTTATTATTAGGTATCATTAATATTGAATCTCATGGTTTCCACAATCTTAAACTAATTTTATATCTTAAGTTTTATTTTTGACAATATTATGAGGGATGTGAATATATATTTTGTGTAATTAATTCTGAATTCAAATGATTCAATAAACATTTTGCAACTTATTGGTTTTATTTATAATAATTTTATTTCTTTTATTAACATTATTTTAATTTCATTTTTTATCATTTTATATTTATTTGTTTTATTAGTTTTTTATTTACATTCTCTTGGTCATAATTATTCATTCATTACACTTTTTTTAGATGTGTTTTTAATTTATTTAAATTATGTAAATTAATTAATCTCTTTTAATATTAGTACTGAACATGGTCTATAGATAAAAACAAATTTTTCAATGGGAATGAATCATAATATTGTTTTTCTCCATGACACATGATTTTTTGTGTTCATGTATAGAATAAACTAAAAATTTAATTTATCGTAATTGAGTGTCAAAGGGGAAATTTTCCAAATTAATTATAATATTGAAGATAAATCTTTTGATATAATTCATTGTAAATTTCATTTTTTATTATAGTTCTTCTAAATAATATAAATAATTTATAATAACAGAACATTAATATTATTTTTTAGAAACCAATTCATTATAGAGGGTATAATTGATCTAAAAAATATTTTGTGTTATTTCTTATAAACATTCATTATTAAATTTTATATTTAACATTTTGAACTAAAATTTTAATTATTTATTCGTATCCATTCTTATGTTTGATAGAACAATGATAATATTTTCTCCATTATATGATGTATTGTAAAATTAATTGACATTTTATTTATAATACCATATTTTTTATAGAGAGTATTATTTTTTTAATTCATTAAAAAGTTATTATTTGTAATCTTTTTATTGTTAAAAAAATTTAAATATGATTTTGGTATTTTTGAAATTTCTATCTAAATATGTAATCCAATATTTAAATTTATCTTCATATATGTCCAATGAAATCTTGTATAAACTTTTTAGTGAGAATAATTTCAAGATAATTTTTCATTATCAATCCATATTTTGTTACTATTCGATATTAAACAATAATCTTTGTGTTGGAGAATGAATGTTTGATTATTTTTTAGGAATTATATATGAAAAATTTAATGTGTGAGGAGTTGTCATTGGTGTTTGGTACATAATTTAACTATCAATTTGAATTTTATTTCTTATATACCTATTATCATAAAATTATGTTAAATTTTTATAATTATATTTATTTATTTATATTAGAAATTTTAAATAAATAAAAACATAATATAGAGTAAATAAATAGGATATAATAATTTGACTTGTAATATTTCATAGAAAAATAAGGAGTGATACTATGAATGAGTTAAATACATTCTATGGAAACTTGTAAGTTTTAGATTCAACTGAACATAAATAAAAATCATGTACAAAATGATAATTGAAAATTCTCAAGATGGTTTTTTTTATTTTTATATCGTTACCCAGAATCTGTTTACCAATAGAACAAGTATGAAAACGACATTATGATTTATGCATACTTTTATCTATATGATTGGATATTTTAATGTTAGAATAGGATTATAGAAATAATACACAACTTGTAGATTGATAAAAAAATTTATATATAATATACACTTGATTTAAGTGAAATAATTATCTAGTATGGTTTCATACAAATTGGTCAAAGATAAAAATAAGATGATGACATAATTGTATATGAGGGAGAATATATGGTTAATGAAAAAATCCATTATTTTATGAATAGAAAAATACTAGTTGAAACAAGTGTTCTCTCATTATGACTTGGATTATTGAATATAAATATTGATAAATAGTTTACATTGAATCTATTGGTTACCTTTTCTAAAGTGATAAAAATAATATTTTATTGAATTCATTGAAATAATTTTTTTATAATTGTTATTTAAAATTTCATACATTGATATCCATAATTAAAAAAAAATAATCATGAATGTAAAACTATTTTTTATTTTGGTTAATTATAATGTTTGTTATAACTCCAACATACATTATTATTATATTAAATTAATAATATTTAGGAATTTTATTGAAATGTACGATCCTCATTTTTTACTATTTTATTATTTAAGGTTATAAAGAAGCTAAGAAAGGCTAATTATTTATTTGAAATCAGATAGGAAGAGAAACATATAGATATCACCAAAGGTGATTAAAAAACTAATGCATTAGTATAGTAAATTGTGTTGCTTATATAAGCTATCACTCATAAAATAATAAATAGGTGATCAAGCCAAGAATATTTAATAAGAGATCCTCTTGTGTATCTAAAACATGTTGCAATGTAAGGTCCGGAGCTCGAGAAACTGGACTCAGCCCTAACTAATGTTCTGTAGAACTATTTTATAAAATAATCCTAAATAAATACACATCATTAAATGTAACATATGTTCTTTTACCAAACCATGTTATAAAGAATTATAATATAATAAGAAATATAAATATAAATTTAAAATTTACAATAAACATAAAAAAACAAAAAATTATAACAACTCTTTTACATTAGACTTTAATCGATGCACTTCTAATAAACCTATTAGAATGATTTGAAATATATGGGGTGAGCACAAACAATACCCAGTAAGGTGGTTTTATAACAAAACCATTATGAAATATGTTTTCTATAAAAAAATTCATTAAAACTCATGCATAAAAACCCTGATATTAATTTTTAACTTGAAATGTCTTCACTATTTTCTTAAGAGTTTCAGAAACAAATTTTAGGATGACTCATGCACAAAATTGTTAAACTTGTCTAGTAGTTCTATGTAAAATTAATTATAAAATATTGAAATACATGAAATGAATGCCTCAAACACCTATAAGTTAGAAAATTTCCAAACATAACCATTCAATGACATGCCATGTGTGTATATAAAAATTTACAAATGAACTATTATTATTTCATATTTTCACATAAAACAATATCATTTATCAATGGGGTTTGGAAACGTAAATATTAATTATTTTTTATAAATGATTTCATATTCAAGTATATATATTTAAAAATAAAACATAATGCTATTTTCCCTTTGAAAAATAAAACTTATTAACCCTGGTTCAAAAGATAATGATCATTAGCAGGGGATATTTTACTAGCTAAATAATCACATGTACATTCACATACTAGGATAATTATGACAGAATTCAAAATGCAAGATAATCAAAAACATTTTTGTCAAGGCCTCATGATGAGACCATAAATAATCATTCTATCAATCCCTCATGCCAATACCTAGTTGGTCTCATGAGACCTACTAATGCATCGAGAGGCTACAGTGGGACTCACATATCACATAATAAGTCTTGTGCATTCTTCACAGATCTAATAAGAATATTTCTTTAAATAAAATAGTCACATAACCCATTTATTTATTTAATTTTTATTCATAGATGAAATAAATTCATTCAAAAATCCTATGTGTCTCATAAAACATTATAAATTTTAATTCTTAATCTATATAATATCATAAAAATATTAATTCCATTACTTAAAATATTTATCATAATTTTAGTGCACAAATAAGCTGTATATTGAAATAAATATATATATATTCTCAAAAATTGAAGGAATTTAATTTATAAATTAGACATTGTCCATAAATATCTATGATAGACATGCCATGAGGTGCGAATAATTAATCACACATGATATGATAGCTTGAACACATTAAATAATATAATATTTATATTTTTTACCTAAAATAAATGCTAGTTCCATTTATAAACTATGGTTAAAAAATCATAACACAAAATAACAGAAATAGAATAAATTATACTTTCATTTATGGATTTAGAAATAAAATGTTAAACACTTTAATAAAAATAAAATATATTTAAATATATATATATAATGATAATAAATGCTAACTATAATCTTATAAAAATAATTTTTTAACAATTTGAAGGAACATAATAACAAAATAGAGTTTTATTATTGTTCTTCATTTAAAATAAGATATTATATTCATGTAGAAAAAATATATTTTCAAAAAAATATATGTTTTCATCGATTAACATGTTCACATATATGTATATATAAACAAACAATATTCTCATATGCACTTATCTTGATGTATAAATCGTTAAACATTAACCTTCATGAAAATTCAGTCTTTCACAACTAAACATCATGACACATATTATTCTCGTAATTATGTGGAATCCTATTTTTCATCCATTTATTTAATAATTAAGCTCATATCCCATAACCATACATTTGAGAGTAGTTTTTATGGATGGATTGTTTATTCATGCCACATGTGTATCAATGGTTATGTACATATGTCGATAATCATAAATGGTATGCATATTAAATGATTTTGGCTTCAAAAAATTTGAAATTTTCAACTTTTAATTTCTAAACACAATAATAAATTAAATAATTAACTTTCATAATTCATTGGAATAACTTGTGTGGCCTTAATATTAAACAATCATGGACTTAAAAATTAATTAATAATTATTACAAATTCCAAATAAGAACATGAATTCCCATAATGGTCATATAAATATATTCATAAAACATTAGGAAATATATGTGTATATAGACATTTATATACATAGGTATATACACACATATAAAAATATATGTGTATGTGTGTGTGTATTTTGGGATGAAGAACATAAAATCACACCCTTACAACAAAAAGATTTTTGAAAGAAGATCTATTGCATCAAGATAAACATTTCATGTATGAAAATTGAATTAGAAGGATATTATTTTACATGATTATATATAAATATATATATATATATTACATATATAAATATATATATATTTTTTCAAAATCAATTTAAACTAAATAAATCCCTTACACATGTGTAATTTGGGTTGAAAATTAAATTGACAAGGCAAATAAAAAATCATTTTCAAAAAATTCATGAAAATAATTAAATGAAAATAACAAACCATATTTGATGACTAATTTTCAATGGTAATAGATAAAATAACCATAAAAATTAAAAATGTAAAATAATTCCGCTTACATGTTTTAGATGAGATGAAGTTGAGTGATTTTGGAAGTGAGAGTGAAAGAGAGAGTTGGTATATGATTTTTTTGGGGATATAGTGTGTGAAATGTGAGTATTTTAAAACAAACTAATGTTTAAAATTACTTAACTTAATAACAGTGAATAATCAAAAAAATGTTAATTGGATCAAATTTATCAAGAAATAGGTTTAATTGACACATTAAAATTATAAAAAGTTTGTAGAAAGTGGATCTGAGTCATAGATCGTAATGCCTATTTTAAATATAACAACTATTTTCAGAAATAAAAAAAACATTGAGGGTAAAATGTTCTCAGGGAGGAAGGACAGATTATGTCATGGGTATGAGGGGATGAAGAGTGTCCAGTGGCAAACTTATCGAGAAATACTGGTGTTTATCCTTGAGGAAGAAGATGGAAGAAAGGAATGGGTGCTCCAAAATAAATCTAGTCTGATCTAAGGGTTGAGGTAAACCATAATTTCTTTAAAGGGGGTGTTCTAGCTGGACATTTGATGTTCTAAATCCGTCATAGGATCAGATTGAATAGACAAAAATGACGTGGTATGTTTTAAAACAGCGGACGATTGAGATTATATTATGGATCTGATCAGATGACCAAAGTGGATATGTGGTTTTTAAAAAGGTTGACTAGGCTTGATCGAACATGGTCCTATTGAATGGCTCAAGAAAACATGCCGATGAAAATGTGGAAATATTATTCTATGAATGATCCAGTTCAGATGGATGTGATCTCACGCATTGTGATTTGATGTCCTGGACCATTTTCTATGGAAAAAATCCACATCCCTCAAAGAAAATATGATTTTTTGAGATCTCCTTATAAGGTTGGATAAGGCTACCTTCAACTCGATGACATGAATACACAAAACAGGGTCTTTATACATGGGACCACATCCGTAGGCCTTGGCCCACCCTTTCCATACAACCTCTCCCATGATCCCACATGTGTGTTACCTTAATCATATTATTCCTACCTGGGGTTTCCCTATAGTGCTGCACGAGACTCCATAAAGAGCCAAGAAACTCTAGTAGAAGTCTTCTATGTTTTGGGTTGACCCCTTGAGGGTTCTCCGCCCATGTTGAGGAATCCCTATATATTTTTTATCACATGAAATATATATTTTATAATAATAATTGATAAAAAAATATTTCCATTAAAATTTCTATAAGAACACTCATTAAAAACATGAATTTTTATTCATTTAAAATATTAAATTCACCTAAAAAATGGATTTGTAAAGTAAAAATTTTAATTTAAAAAATTTAATACCCCAATAGTACTTCAAATAATAAAAATAAAAAAACCACTTAAATACATAGAATACCTAAAATATTAAAAATACTTTAAATACATAATAGTAATAATTTTTTTCCATTAACCAAAACAATGGTCATCATTAAAAACAACAGTCACCTTAAGACCCCAATAGATATGTATCTATATAAATACCCATTTTTGGTATTCCAAAGATCAAGACCATTTATTTCTCTAGGTGGATGGTTCCCTACAGTTTTTTGACTCTTTGTATTTTTTCTTATCTTCTCACTATTTCATTAATTATAATGGTGGATTCAAGGGACAAAGGATACTTAATTCGTATTATTGTGATTTTGGGTGGTATTCTACTTGTTCTATTAGGTCTTGAGAATAGTTTTCTTGAGTAGTTGTAATCCCTTGAACCAAAATAATATATCAAGATTTATATTTAATAAATTATTTCTTATTTTATTCTGGAAGCATTTGTTTTGTATTGTACCATCATTAAACCAAACAAAACAATAATAACAAAAATAATCCTAATAACTAACAAAATATTATTACTACAAATATGAATAGGTCTGTGGCATCACATTATCCTTACTTAATGGAATTACACCATCAAAATTATATTTTTCATATACACATCTGCATCACCAACCTTTTGACATCATTCTCAATGTCCCTATAGAATATGTTTTAATTATTATTTTTAATATTTTAATGAAAAAATATATAATTTATATTGTTTCCTATTCCACAACCATGGATAATCTGCTGATGACCATAGGTGGATTCCAAGGGTATTTTTTAGTTATTCAATATCTCTAGCACATATACACCTCGAGTAGTTAGGGGAATACCTATTCATAAAACACTCGAGTTTCCAAATGGAGGAATAAGAGGTCTGGAGCTCAACGATATCAGAAATGAATCATTCCGTGTTGATCTGTCGAAAAATCTTGTGCCTGAGTGTTCTGATATCACAATTTCTCCCATACATAATAAAACACAGAGCATTGAACAAATCGGATGATCAAATGTAACCCTCCATTAATGCTTCCCAGAATATTTCCTATGGATAGGTAATTCTCAGATGGAGTGAGACATAGAAAGAGACTTTCATGATACATTCCTATATTCTTATGTCCTTAAAATTGTGCATTTTCCTTATAGTGATAGACATAATTGTCTCTATAGTAAAATCAAATTATGTTTGTGCTGATTGACATCTGGTAGAGGTGTTTTTAGGAAAAACAAAGGTTTGAAAAGGGATGTTATGCTTCTGAACATGTTTTGATAGTTTTGTTCTCAAGAAGCTCTGTATGAAGTCAAAATTGGATTATTGTTCAACCTTCACCTTTATTTGAAATTATTAGGAAGTTATTTATCTTAATAATTCATATATACATTGAAAATTTTGTTCTATTATTCCAATGTGAATTAGGTTGTTCCTATAATATGAATTTTATGGACCTGATCCTAATAAACTATACTCGACCCTTATAAATGTTGTGTAAATTTTTTATTATAAAAGAAACATGAATAAATACATAGAAAAAATTAAAACAAAGGATCTTTTACAGCCTTAGGTTTTGTAGAATTATTATCAAATAATACATATAAATATAAATTTATAATTTCCAATAAACATTAAACAAAAAAATATTAGAGTAATGATTTTTCATTAGAATTTCATTGAATAAATTTTACTAAACCAATATGAACAATTTGAAATACAATGGGTGAGAACGAAAAATGACCAGTAAGGGGGTTTTATATCAAAACCATTTAAATTAATTTTGCCTTAAAACATTACTTTAAAACACATGCATAAAAACATGAAATTAATATTTCAAAAAACATTTCAACACTATTATATTGGGAGTTTCTAAAACAGATTTTAGGATGAATCACGATAAAAATTTATAAACTTATCAATGAGTTATAAATAAAATTCATTATAAAATATACACGTACTTGAAAAAAATGCTTGAAACACCTATATATTGCATAAAGATCCATATTAATCATTCTATGACATGCCAGAGGTGAAGATAAAAATTTAAACATGAAATATTATTTATTCATATTTCCATAAAAATTATCATTTATCAATGAGGGTTTGAAACATAATTATTAATTCCTTTTTACAAATGGATTTCTATACAAGTATACAGATATAAATATAAAACATTAACCCTTGTACACTTTAAAATATATTACTTATTAACAATTGATAGAAAAGTGTGATATTTATCCATGGATAATTTATTAGATAAATAATAACATAAAAATTCCATATTTAGGATCATTATGAGGGAATTCATAATTCAAGAGAATAATAATCATTCTTCCAAGTCCTCATGACAAGACCTTACATAATAATTCTGTCGAGGCCTCATCCCTTGATCAAGTTTCCCTCATTAGACCTTATTATGCCTCAAGATTCTATAACCGGCCTCACCCCTCACATAATTAATCATATTAATTCTTCATAGGCCTAATAATAATATGTATTTATATAAAAGTGTTTCATACTTCTTTGAATGGTGTTAATATTTTCCATAAATAAGAAAAATTCATTAAACAATCCAATGTTTCCAAAACCAATTTGAAAATTTTAATTCATAATCTATGAAGTATTAAAAAATATTAATCCCATTAATTAAAATAGTTTGCATAATTTTAATACACAAATAAATTATATAATTAAAAAAATATATCCATGTACTCTAGAATCCAAGGAATTTCATTTATCATTTTGAAATTGTCTATAAATATTTATGATAGACATTCCATGGGCTGAGAATACCATTTCACACATGAAATGATGGCTTGTTCACATTAACTAATGACCATTTTAATTTTTTTACACAAAATTATTACTAATTCAATTTAGATACTATTGTTAAAAAAATCATTCCATAATAAAAGGAAACAGAATAATGTTTACTTTCGTATATGTATTTGGAAATAAAATATTTACCCTTTTTAGATAAATAAAATGATATTTACATATATATAAGTACAATAAATAATTACTGTAAAATCAGTAAAATAAACCCTTTAAAATTTTTACGGAACGCAATAAAATAAATGTTTTGTTACTGTTCACCCTTAAAAATTAGCGATTATATTCACAAAGACAAACTATATTTTTATTTGAAAATATATTTTCTTGGTTTAACTTGTTAACTTATAAATATACAAATAAAAAATATTTTCACATGCACATATATTTATGTAAAAATTATTAAACATTAACCATTTTGAAAATTCACTAATTCAAAACAATCCTTCTCGACACATACTCATTGCATAATTACCAGGAATACTATTCTTCATCCATGTAATTAAACATTTCATTCATAACGCAAAATCATTTATTTGAGGGTAGTTTATATGGATGTAAAATTTATTCAACACACATGATTTTTCCTGGTTATTTTCATATGTCAATAATCATAAATTACAAGCATATAAAATGATTTTAGTTCCAAAAAATTTCATATTGTCAACATTTAATTTCTAAAAAAAATTATAACTTAAATATGTCCCTTATGTAATTCAATAGAATAACTTGTGAGGGATAAATATGAAACATTATTAAAAATAAAAACTAACTAATAATGTATTAAAATTCATAATAAAAATGTGAGTTCATATAATGGTTATATATATGTTCTGAAATTATTGAGCAATATATGTATATATTCACATGTATACAGACACACAAACACACACACACACACACACACACACACACACATATATATATATATATATATATTTGGGAGGAAGAACATAAAATCACACCCTTAAAATTAAAAATATTTTTTAAAGGAGATCCATTTCCTCAAGATAAGCATTTCGTGTTAGAACATTGAATTAGAAGGAAATTATATTAAATGATTATATATATATTACATATATATACATATATATATATATATATAACATTACAAAATCAGTTGAAAATAATTGAATTACTTACACATGTATAGATTCTGTAGAAAAATAAATTAACAAGGTAAATAGAAAATTTCATTGAAATAATTATTGAAATATTTCACTGAATAAAAAATCGTATTGGAAGAACATTTTTTTATGACAATAGTAAAATGAACCAAAAAAATTATCATTGAAAAATCATTCCCCTTACTTGTTTCCAATTAGATGAATTTGAGTTTTTTTGGAACTGAGTGATAAATAGAGAACTTGGCATATGAATTTTTTGAGGGGTCTTAGTGTGTAAAATGTACGGTTTCTAAAAAAAACCAATGCTTCAAATTATTGAACATAATTAAGAAAACTAATCATAAAAGTGTTAATTAGTAAAAATTATACATGGAAAAAGTTTAATTCAAAACCAAAAATTATAAAAATAGGAGGTAGAGGATCTATGTCATAGAACTTGATGTTTATTTTAAATATAACACAACTTTTGGAAATTACAAAAATGCCAATAATAAATGGATCCCAATAAGGAAAGAATTAATTTTCCGTGGGAAAGAGGGTTGGATAGGTTCTAGTGGCAACAAGATCAGATGGGACTCGTGTGGCTCCGGAGGAAGAATACGTGAGAATGGAATGAGTGGTCCTGATTAAATCTGGTCTGGTCTAAGGGTTTGGGTTAACCCTATTTTTTTAGAAGAGAGACTGGAATATGGACTTTGGATGGTCCATATCAATATATGCATCTAATATTATGGCTACAAACGATGTGGTGTATTAAAAAAATTATATGGTCGATATTTGATTGTGCCTCTAATTGCACGACCGTAGTGGATCCATTGTTTTTAAAAAGGCTCGTGGCCCAGATTGAACACATTTCTATTAGAAAACTCAAAAAAATGCAGCAATTAAACCGCAATTATCGGGTTTCAAAGGGTGAACTTGTGAGGATAGATGAGATCTATTTTGATGAAATCAGATGTCCATGATTTTTTCCGTTGAAAAATCTTTGTCCCACATCAAAACCAATAGTTCTCAAGGACATCATTATAATGCTCGACACCATTGTCTTCAACTTAATGACAAGAACACACAGATCAGGGAAATTATACACAGAACAAATTCCATGGTCCTTGTGTGGCCTTAATATTAAACAATCATAGACTTAAAAATTAATTAATAATTATTACAACTTCCAAATAAGAACATGAATTCCCATAATGGTCATATAAATATACTCATAAAACATTAGGAAATATATGTGTATATAGACATGTATATACATAGGTATATACACACATATAAAAATATATGTGTATGTGTGTGTGTATTTTGGGATGAAGAACATAAAATCACACCCTTACAACAAAAAGATTTTTGAAAGAAGATCTATTGCATCAAGATAAACATTTCATGTATGAAAATTGAATTAGAAGGATATTATTTTACATGATTATATATAAATATATATATATATATATTACATATATAAATATATATATAATTTTTCAAAATCAATTTAAACTAAATAAATCCCTTACACATGTGTAATTTGGGTTGAAAATTAAATTGACAAGGAAAATAAAAAATCATTTTCAAAAAATTCATGAAAATAATTAAATGAAAATAACAGACCATATTTGATGACTAATTTTCAATGGTAATAGATAAAATAACCATAAAAATTAAAAATGTAAAATAATTCCGCTTACATGTTTTAGATGAGATGAAGTTGAGTGATTTTGGAAGTGAGAGTGAAAGAGAGAGTTGGTATATGATTTTTTTGGGGATATAGTGTGTGAAATGTGAGTATTTTAAAACAAACTAATGTTTAAAATTACTTAACTTAATAACAGTGAATAATCAAAAAAATGTTAATTGGATCAAATTTATCAAGAAATAGGTTTAATTGACACATTAAAATTATAAAAAGTTTGTAGAAAGTGGATCTGAGTCATAGATCGTAATGCCTATTTTAAAAATAACAACTATTTTCAGAAATAAAAAAAACATTGAGGGTAAAATGTTCTCAGGGAGGAAGGACAGATTATGTCATGGGTATGAGGGGATGAAGAGTGTCCAGTGGCAAACTTATTGAGAAATACTGGTGTTTATCCTTGAGGAAGAAGATGGAAGAAAGGAATGGGTGCTCCAAAATAAATCTAGTCTGATCTAAGGGTTGAGGTAAACCATAATTTCTTTAAAGGGGGTGTTCTAGCTGGACATTTGATGTTCTAAATCCGTCATAGGATCAGATTGAATAGACAAAAATGACGTGGTATGATTTAAAACAGCGGACGATTGAGATTATATTATGGATCTGATCAGATGACCAAAGTGGATATGTGGTTTTTAAAAAGGTTGACTAGGCTTGATCGAACATGGTCCTATTGAATGGCTCAAGAAAACATGCCGATGAAAATGTGGAAATATTATTCTATGAATGATCCAGTTCAGATGGATGTGATCTCACGCATTGTGATTTGATGTCCTGGACCATTTTCTATGGAAAAAATCCACATCCCTCAAAGAAAATATGATTTTTTGAGATCTCCTTATAAGGTTGGATAAGGCTACCTTCAACTCGATGACATGAATACACACAAAAGGGTCTTTATACATGGGACCACATCCGTAGGCCTTGGCCCACCCTTTCCATACAACCTCTCCCATGATCCCACATGTGTGTTACCTTAATCATATTATTCCTACCTGGGGTTTCCCTACAGTGCTGCACGAGACTCCATAAAGAGCCAAGAAACTCTAGTAGAAGTCTTCTATGTTTTGGGTTGACCCCTTGAGGGTTCTCCGCCCATGTTGAGGAATCCCTATATATTTTTTATCACATGAAATATATATTTTATAATAATAATTGGTAAAAAAATATTTCCATTAAAATTTCTATAAGAACACTCATTAAAAACATGAATTTTTATTCATTTAAAATATTAAATTCACATAAAAAATGGATTTGTAAAGTAAAAATTTTAATTTAAAAATTTAATACCCCAATAGTACTTCAAATAATAAAAATAAAAAAACCACTTAAATACATAGAATACCTAAAATATTAAAAATACTTTAAATACATAATAGTAATAATTTTTTTCCATTAACCAAAACAATGGTCATCATTAAAAACAACAGTCACCTTAAGACCCCAATAGATATGTATCTATATAAATACCCATTTTTGGTATTCCAAAGATCAAGACCATTTATTTATCTAGGTGGATGGTTCCCTACAGTTTTTTGACTCTTTGTATTTTTTCTTATCTTCTCACTATTTCATTAATTATAATGGTGGATTCAAGGGACAAAGGATACTTAATTCGTATTATTGTGATTTTGGGTGGTATTCTACTTGTTCTATTAGGTCTTGAGAATAGTTTTCTTGAGTAGTTGTAATCCCTTGCACCAAAATAATATATCAAGATTTATATTTAATAAATTATTTCTTATTTTATTCTGGAAGCATTTGTTTTGTATTGTACCATCATTAAACCAAACAAAACAATAATAACAAAAATAATCCTAATAACTAACAAAATATTATTACTACAAATATGAATAGGTCTGTGGCATCACATTATCCTTACATAATGGAATTACACCATCAAAATTATATTTTTCATATACACATCCGCATCACCAACCTTTTGACATCATTCTCAATGTCCCTATAGAATATGTTTTAATTATTATTTTTAATATTTTAATGAAAAAATATATAATTTATATTGTTTCCTGTTCCACAACCATGGATAATCTGCTGATGACCATAGGTGGATTCCAAGGGTATTTTTTAGTTATTCAATATCTCTAGCACATATACACCTCGTGTAGTTAGGGGAATACCTATTCATAAAACACTCGAGTTTCCAAATGGAGGAATAAGAGGTCTGGAGCTCAACGATATCAGAAATGAATCGTTCCGTGTTGATCTGTTGAAAAATCTTGTGCCTGAGTGTTCTGATATCACAAGTTCTACCATACATAATAAAACACAGAGCATTGAACAAATAGGATGATCAAATGTAACCCTCCATTAATGCTTCCCAGAATATTTCCTAAGGATAGGTAATTCTCAGATGGAGTGAGACATAGAAAGAGACTTTCATGATACATTCCTATATTCTTATGTCCTTAAAATTGTGCAGTTTCCTTATAGTGATAGACATAATTGTCTCTATAGTAAAATCAAATGATGTTTGTGCTGATTGACATCTGGTAGAGGTGTTTTTAGGAAAAACAATGGTTTGAAAAGGGATGTTATGCTTCTGAACATGTTTTGATAGTTTTGTTCTCAAGAAGCTCTGTATGAAGTCAAAATTGGATTATTGTTCAACCTTCACCTTTATTTGAAATTATTAGGAAGTTATTTATCTTAATAATTCATATATACATTGAAAATTTTGTTCTATTATTCCAATGTGAATTAGGTTGTTCCTATAATATGAATTTTATGGACCTGAACCTAATAAACTGTACTCGACCCTTATAAATGTTGTGTAAATTTTTTATTATAAAAGAAACATGAATAAATACATAGAAAAAATTAAAACAAAGGATCTTTTACAGCCTTAGGTTTTGTAGAATTATTATCAAATAATACATATAAATATAAATTTATAATTTCCAATAAAAATTAAACAAAAAAATATTAGAGTAATGATTTTTCATTAGAATTTCATTGAATAAATTTTACTAAACCAATATGAACAATTTGAAATACAATGGGTGAGAACGAAAAATGACCAGTAAGGGGGTTTTATATCAAAACCATTTAAATTAATTTTTCCTTAAAACATTACTTTAAAACACATGCATAAAAACATGAAATTAATATTTCAAAAAACATTTCAACACTATTATATTGGGAGTTTCTAAAACAGATTTTAGGATGAATCACGATAAAAATTTATAAACTTATCAATGAGTTATAAATAAAATTCATTATAAAATATACACGTACTTGAAAAAAATGCTTGAAACACCTATATATTGCATAAAGATCCATATTAATCATTCTATGACATGCCAGAGGTGAAGATAAAAATTTAAACATGAAATATTATTTATTCATATTTCCATAAAAATTATCATTTATCAATGAGGGTTTGAAACATAATTATTAATTCCTTTTTACAAATGGATTTCTATACAAGTATACAGATATAAATATAAAACATTAACCCTTGTACACTTTAAAATATATTACTTATTAACAATTGATAGAAAAGTGTGATATTTATCCATGGATAATTTATTAGATAAATAATAACATAAAAATTCCATATTTAGGATCATTATGAGGGAATTCATAATTCAAGAGAATAATAATCATTCTTCCAAGTCCTCATGACAAGACCTTACATAATAATTCTGTCGAGGCCTCATCCCTTGATCAAGTTTCCCTCATTAGACCTTATTATGCCTCAAGATTCTATAACCGGCCTCACCCCTCACATAATTAATCATATTAATTCTTCATAGGCCTAATAATAATATGTATTTATATAAAAGTGTTTCATACTTCTTTGATTGGTGTTAATATTTTCCATAAATAAGAAAAATTCATTAAACAATCCAATGTTTCCAAAACCAATTTGAAAATTTTAATTCATAATCTATGAAGTATTAAAAAATATTAATCCCATTAATTAAAATAGTTTGCATAATTTTAATACACAAATAAATTATATAATTAAAAAAATATATCCATGTACTCTAGAATCCAAGGAATTTCATTTATCATTTTGAAATTGTCTATAAATATTTATGATAGACATTCCATGGGCTGAGAATACCATTTCACACATGAAATGATGGCTTGTTCACATTAACTAATGACCATTTTAATTTTTTTACACAAAATTATTACTAATTCAATTTAGATACTATTGTTAAAAAAATCATTCCCTAATAAAAGGAAACAGAATAATGTTTACTTTCGTATATGTATTTGGAAATAAAATATTTACCCTTTTTAGATAAATAAAATGATATTTACATATATATAAGTACAATAAAATATTACTGTAAAATCAGTAAAATAAACCCTTTAAAATTTTTACGGAACGCAATAAAATAAATGTTTTGTTACTGTTCACCCTTAAAAATTAGCGATTATATTCACAAAGACAGACTATATTTTTATTTGAAAATATATTTTCTTGGTTTAACTTGTTAACTTATAAATATACAAATAAAAAATATTTTCACATGCACATATATTTATGTAAAAATTATTAAACATTAACCATTTTGAAAATTCACTAATTCAAAACAATCCTTCTCGACACATACTCATTGCATAATTACCAGGAATACTATTCTTCATCCATGTAATTAAACATTTCATTCATAACGCAAAATCATTTATTTGAGGGTAGTTTATATGGATGTAAAATTTATTCAACACACATGATTTTTCCTGGTTATTTTCATATGTCAATAATCATAAATTACAAGCATATAAAATGATTTTAGTTCCAAAAAATTTCATATTGTCAACATTTAATTTCTAAAAAAAATTATAACTTAAATATGTCCCTTATGTAATTCAATAGAATAACTTGTGAGGGATAAATATGAAACATTATTAAAAATAAAAACTATCTAATAATGTATTAAAATTCATAATAAAAATGTGAGTTCATATAATGGTTATATATATGTTCTGAAATTATTGAGCAATATATGTATATATTCACATGTATACAGACACACAAACACACACACACACACACACACACACATATATATATATATATATATATATTTGGGAGGAAGAACATAAAATCACACCCTTAAAATTAAAAATATTTTTGAAAGGAGATCCATTTCCTCAAGATAAGCATTTCGTGTTAGAACACTGAATTAGAAGGAAATTATATTAAATGATTATATATATATTACATATATATACATATATATATATATATAACATTACAAAATCAGTTGAAAATAATTGAATTACTTACACATGTATAGATTCTGTAGAAAAATAAATTAACAAGGTAAATAGAAAATTTCATTGAAATAATTATTGAAATATTTCACTGAATAAAAAATCGTATTGGAAGAACATTTTTTTATGACAATAGTAAAATGAACCAAACAATTTATCATTGAAAAATCATTCCCTTTACTTGTTTCCAATTAGATGAATCTGAGTTTTTTTGGAACTAAGTGATAAATAGAGAGCTTGGCATATGAATTTTTTGAGGGGTCTTAGTGTGTAAAATGTACGGTTTCTAAAAAAAACCAATACTTCAAATTATTGAACATAATTAAGAAAACTAATCATAAAAGTGTTAATTAGTAAAAATTCTACATGGAAAAAGTTTAATTCAAAACCAAAAATTATAAAAATAGGAGGTAGAGGATCTATGTCATAGAACTTGATGTTTATTTTAAATATAACACAACTTTTGGAAATTACAAAAATGCCAATAATAAATGGATCCCAATAAGGAAAGAATGAATTTGCCGTGGGAAAGAGGGTTGGATAGGTTCTAGTGGCAACAAGATCAGATGGGACTCATGTGGCTCCAGAGGAAGAATACGTGAGAATGGAATGAGTGGTCCTGATTAAATCTGGTCTGGTCTAAGGGTTTGGGTTAACCCTATTTTTTTAGAAGAGAGACTGGAATATGGACTTTGGATGGTCCATATCAATATATGCATATAATATTATGGCTACAAACGATGTGGTGTATTAAAAAAATTATATGGTCGATATTTGATTGTGCCTCTAATTGCACGACCGTAGTGGATCCATTGTTTTTAAAAAGGCTCGTGGCCCAGATTGAACACATTTCTATTAGACAACTCAAAAAAATGCAGCAATTAAACCGCAATTATCGGGTTTCAAAGGGTGAACTTGTGAGGATAGATGAGATCTATTTTGATGAAATCAGATTTCCATGATTTTTTCCGTTGAAAAATCTTTGTCCCACATCAAAACCAATAGTTCTCAAGGACATCATTATAATGCTCGACACCATTGTCTTCAACTTAATGACAAGAACACACAGATCAGGGTAATTATACACAGAACAAATTCCATGGTCCTTGTACCACCCCACACATACTCCCTCTCTATTAATCCCACCAGTTCACAAACTGCCCCACATCGTTCCAACTTGGGGTTTCGCTCTAGTGCTACTCGAGACACCTTAAAGAGCCTAGTCACATAGGTAGTCATCTCATATTGATGGGGTCAACCCCTTGATAGCTATAAATCCATGTTAATGCATCCCTAATTATTTTTAAACACCTGAAATATATATTTTTCAAAAATAATTACATAAAATTTACTCTTATGAAATGTTTAATGAGAATACAGTTCTTTGAAAACATTAATAGATATTCATTAAAAATTCTACATTCACATAAAACAGATATTTATTAACTAAAAATTTTAATTTTAGACATTCAAGACCCATAAGGCACCTAAAATAATTTAAATACTTAAAACACTCTAATTATAATAATAACTAAAATAGTCAAAATATATAAAATAATTAACATTTATAATATTTTATAATCATTACCAATACCAATGGTGATATTTAATAATAAGGGTCTTCTTAACACCCCAATGGCTACTTAGCCGTATAAATACATGTTCAAGGAATTCTAATGATAAAGACCATTTATTTTTTTAAGAGGACAGAGATCTATATTTTTTGGACTCGATATATTTTTTATGTTCTTCTAACTATTTTTTTGATTTGGTGGATTCATGACATAAAGGATACATAATTGGTCATTTTTTGATGTTGGGTGGTCTTCTGTTTATTATATTAGATCATTCAATGAGTTTTATTGTGTAGTTATAATCCCTTGCATCAATTTAATATATTAGTGCTTCTATTGAATAAATTGTTTCTTTTTTTATTCCTAAAGCATTTTTTTATGGAACAACATTAAAAGATTAATATAATAATAATAATAATCTTAATAACATAAAAAAATATTATTAATACAAATATAAATATATTTGGGGTGTCACATGAATTATTTGGAAACATATCGAGAAAATTATTTTGTCTAATTTACAAGCTATCCAGTTTCCTCTTTGGATGGTCATTGAAAAAATTATAAAGGAAGTAGCAGTTTGTGATTATAATACTAACCCCAATGATAAATACAATTTGCAGGATACCACAAAAATTAATTCCTATATCATGGGTGATGATAATGTATATAGGTGGGTTCAATATTATATAAAACGATGATATTAACATATAATAAAAAAACAGACCCTTTTTCATCAAGATATGGAAATATATAATTATCATCGACTATGAATTGAGTATTTTACATGATAAATCACATTTAATGATTTACATATTTTAATGACATAAATTAAAATGTTATATATCAAATAACAATAATGAAATCATACACTGTAATTGAAATCTATTATATTCTTATTAAATAATCTTTAATTTCACAATCCTAACTTTTTAGTATCTAGGAAGAGTGTGGGATCTCTCACTATGGGTTAACCATTATACAATAAAAATAATAGTACCCATGGGAAACATGAATGTGAAAAGGTTTAATGTAAATTTTTTACATATGTGTTCTCTAAAAATGAATAAATATTTAAAATAAATTAGATATATGAAACGATAAATAACAATGTGAAGAATCATAAAACATGGGGGACATGTTATTATGTGAAATTAAATAGTTATAAAAAGATAATTTGGATGAAGTGTCTCAATTTATCAATAATAAATGTGGAGAAGATATGAAATATACTGAGTTTATATATATTGATATAAATAAATCTATGGAGGTTATAATTGTCAATTAATGTTAAGAGTGGTCTAAAGATATAGGGATTCTCATTTACCACACATATATTTTGGATTTAAAATAGTATATTGTTTCATTTCATTAATTTCCCATAATTTTCACCATATTTTGATCCTTCCCCATAAACATGTAATATATATTTTTAGAATGGAACTCCTTTTGATTGGATTTTAGGTGTAAGGACCTAGTATTATTCTTAATATCTTAATTAATAATATTTATATATTTAAATTTTTAATTTTTTCATAAAAAATTATGATTATGATATTTTGGTGGAGTAGGTGATCATTTCCCATACAATATATTTACCCCAATTTATTTTTTAAATAACAATATGTATATTAATATATTATATTTTCATAACTTAATATTAATTCAATGGATTAGGATGGGCCAATTGATAAGTGGTGTCTAATCATGACAATATGTTATATAGTAATTTACATGTGACTCAAATGACTTCAATATTATCATTTAAAACTTGCAAACATATATATACAATATCATATGAGATATGTAATAATATTATTCGAAATCAGACCTTAATTAAGTACATCTAAGGGTCTCTAAATTGTTTCAATATTATGGGATTTTAAATTTTTTATTGACCAATATAGATTTGTATGATGTTTCACCATACTACACAGCATCACATTATATAATATATAGGGTTGATTCATAAATACCAAACTCAAAATGTAAACTAATAAATGATAATATAATGTATTGATTAATACTAATAGGTTTATACATCAATACCGTGTAAATAAAGTCTCAATATATAGTCACAAGTTATTGCACATCAGTGTTTGTATCTCAAAAAAGAAAACATGAGGTAGTGGTCCATTTTAGTTTTATTGTTGAATGAAAAATAAAATCACCAATGGAATAAAATTAAAACCCTTTTGTATAGCCATATATAAGATCAAAAACTATTTCCATCTTCTTTCTATAAAATGTTTATTCTAATAAAAGGTAAAAATCCCCTTTTTAGCATAATCATCTCTATGAATTCAATTAAAAATAAATATCCCCCCATTTACTAGGATTATTATAGAATAACCCAGTATTAACATTATGAGTTTCATTTTCTCGATGAGAAACCACAATAATAATCATCACAAATATTACCAAATTTTTTATTATGATAACCTCACATAAACATCATCATATTGGGTTGTCATTTTCCATAGGTAATCATTTATTATAAAATATGTTATTCAACAAGATGAAAAATATATCATTTTTCATATATAATATAATTAATTCTATAAATTTTGTGGGAGGAATTAATGGGAAACTCTAACCTATTACAGAACACCACATTTACACACTACCCACTCATTTATAAAATAATTTAGTGATTAAAATTATATCATCTAACAAATTAGTTGAACCAGATTTTTTATATAATAAGTTGAAAATATCATTAAATAACTCATAAGACTCTCTTAATGTTTTATGATTAGTAATCATTCTAATGGATTTTCACTACGTGATTCTACTATTAACATTATTATATCATATTTTTATTTAGAATTTATGAAAACCATGTTTTCATTGGTAATAAATAATTATTTATTTATTTCATTTGTTGTTAGGTTTTCTAGAAAATAAAATAAAAAAACCTAAAATTCTCCATAATTAACAATCAATGTGAATTTTCCTAGTGACTTTTAAAATGGATTTTCAAGGAAAATTGTTATGATATTAGAAAATTTTGGGTTTTGTGTACGGTCTAGTATATGGTTTAGTTTATTTATATATAATTTTAAAAAATTAATGTATTTAAATATAGATATCCAATTTTTACAATTCATCCATTTATCTTCCCGATTATCCATTATAAATCATTTTCAAGGCTCTCCCTCTATAAATTCATTTATTACACCAATTTTTTAATAATTCATAGAATATTGTAGTGGTATATCATGTTTTAAGTACTTATTCTTTTACTCTACATTCTATTTGTCACACACACACACCCTCCCTATCTATCTATCTTCATCACACTATCTATCTCAACCTATTTCGTAGATTTAACAAATTAGACATGGTGTGTTTGTTATTTTATAATACATAATGAATATTTTAATTTTGAGGTTTATCATATGAAGAGATAAATTATTTCCATAAAATAATTTTATTTGGAAGAATCAAGAAGTTTTCACTCCTATAATTAATGTGATTATATAAATTTCCTTTAATTATTTGTATTCATCCATTTTTATTTTTTCAAATTCTATTCCATGTTAAATAATATTCATTTGTTTTAAATTGATTAGAAAAATTACTTACCATCTCTTTTATTAAATATTCATGTTATAGATGATTCTTCCATATTATTTATTAAAATTATTCACCTAATAAATTTTACAAATTTAAAAATAGTTTGTTTTTAATAGTTAGGATATTATTATACCATGTTTCAATTCAAAAAATCATTATATGATTTATCATGTTTATTAAAATATGATTTCATTGATATAAATTTTGTTTAAAAGGGTAATGATATATTTAGGATGAAAAATATTGTTTTGTGTTATCTCCTTAAATGAATTATTCTCAATTTTATTGTAAATAAGTCGTGATTTTTTAAATATAGTATGAATTGATGATTTATGGATATACATAGTTTTGTTTTTATGTTTGGGAATACAATTGGATCTTATAATATTTTTTTCCAAAATGTTTTTTTATTTAATTTATATGTTATTGTAGAAAATTATGAAAATACTAGGGGCCATGCCGTGATTAATAATGATTAGTTTTATAGATATCATGGTCATAGTCTAAATAGTACACACATCTAAAATTTATATTTGGTAGGTGGGATCCCTTCTTGATAAGTCGATCTGAGAGTAACATGGGTATTATTTCAAATGATCACATGAAAACACTTCCATGATAACTCCATAGAGTCAATCTGCTTTATCATATCTGAGAACATAGTGGTTTATTCCATGAAGAGTGTTTTTTATGTAGATTGAGTACAAAAATTTATTATTTAGTGATTATTGGTAGGTGTATTTTTTTAAAATACATCAGTTAGTGAGACATTAATATGAATTTTTATCATTAACTATGATGTTTAGTAATCTCATGTATTTGTGATAAATCCTAAAAACAAAATTTTAATTAAATTATTCCTGTATATAAAAAATAAAATATCTAATTTATTTATTTCAAAACAAGAATTCTTGGATTTTAATATTAATTGAAGTCTATTTAACCATTTATGGATTTCTATTACGAATATAGTCACTCCCAATAAGTTCATATAAGGTCCCAGCCTTAAACCTTACTTAATATTGAATTAAATGAATAATTCACATTGAGGATATTTTCAGGTTTAGAGTTTTAGAGAATTAGTTCATAACTATTACATCTCAAAAGATTACATAGTAGACACTTCTACAAAGTTGCCATAGAATAAAATAAACACCTAAAAATAAACATGTCTAGTTCCATGCTTTAGATAGCATGTCTTTACTTGATCCCATCCTTGACCCCATTCATCTTTCAGTCCTGTGGAAAACATTTCAAAAACTTGGGATGAGCATAAAAATCACAGTAAAGGATACACAAAGAAAGAAAACTGTTAGTTTTTCAAAAACAACAAGTAAACCATGAGTACTTTACCAAAGTAATACATTTCACCTTTATGAAGTAGTAAGAACTCTTCACTGAATAAAATACCATTACTTAGCCTTTTGAAACCAAAATATTACCATAAACCCCATATAAAGAACACATAACATATAAAGGTTTCTTGGTACATAAACATACTTAAATTGAGTAACCATACGGTTGAATTCCACACATACTTAATATAATGACCCATACTTTACATACATTGTTAATACTTCAAAATTGAAGCACACTTATTACAACATTTAACAAAACCATGAAAAGACCATATTGGTATAGAGTCTTTAGAAACTGGGAAACATAAACGACTAGTTCATAAAGCATCTACTTTGCCTCCGATTCATTTCATCATATCTAGAGTCCCTTTTTGGAATATCCTACTTAATAACATTCTTATTGAAATGGGGAAATAAAAAATACAAAAGGGTGAGCTCAAATTCTCAGTAAGTGTAAACAAAAGAAATATCAATCACATCTTATACATAAGAACATAACTTTTGGAAATATTAACATGAAAAAGAGGTCATAATTTCATAACATGGGATAAATTATAGTAGTGAAATGAAATCAAAATAATCATAACTGAAAACATGAAACGTTGTTTCATACACACATAATCATATAGAATCATTTCTTGTTAGTCAAGACTCATTTCCAATACTATCTTAGTGGACAAAGTCCATTTCTGAACCGAGTTCACCCCTCGTTTTAGTCCTGTTTCACTAAACTAGTTTAACCTGCCGTTCCAGCCATGTCTATCTCATGAGATATAAAATCATTAACCAATTCATTGGAGGGAGATATAGGTCCCACCAATCTCATAATGATACCACTCTTATGTGTGCCACAAAATCATAAACCATACATCATAGCATAACCCATGTAATAAAAATGGGAATCTTAAACATCATGACATCCTAAAAAAAATTCATATAAGGTAAAGGAATTCATAAAAATATTTCCATCACAACATAATCAAATCCATGTAATAATAGGGATAGAAACAGATCCCTTTATTATCTTAGATGGAAAATAATTTTGATAAAACACTTGAACTCCATTCTTGAGGAAAATATCCTTTCTACTTTAAAAACCTTTTTCCTTTCTTAACATGTCATAAAATTTTAAACTAAAAGAAGTTGATTAAAAATAAACTTCAAAAATTTTAAAATAATATTCTTTGAAATAATGTTTTAAAAATCCATTCACACCGTATAAGTTAAAAAACATTCTTCTCGTACTGTTTTCGAAAAAGTCAAAAAGTACCTCATACGAAAAACGACAAAAGATTCCTTTCATATCTTTTACTAAAAACTCCCCGAAGGGTAAAATTGGATATAAACTACTATATAAGGATATACATATTACATATTGAGGAAACATGGATGTGGATGATAAAATACACCCCAGTAAATAACAAAGTATAAACAATCTTGGATAAAATTGAGATTGTGATATTTTCCCTTACCATATGTTCGATTTGCCTCGTAAGTGTCTGAACCTTCTGTATAATTATTTAAATAATGTTATTGACTTATTACAGAATCATAATTATTGTAATGATATCGTATATGGTCATATTCTTAGCTTCTTAGTGGTAATATTTCATTGCTACTTGTTATTCGGGTGTTTATAACTTTTTGTTCTTATGCGTGTTTTGTCGAATAAATTCTTATTATTCTCTTTAGGTTATAGATAAATCATTTCCAGAATGGTATTAATGTACTATATATCTTATTTATTCATTCAATACATTTATATAATCTTTATTCAATGAAGATCATGTAGAACGAATCACATCACATCGTGGAGACAATATTCCGTACGTACGCACGAGCGATGATATTGTTCCCATGATCGTGGAATTGTATTGAAGTGTATGTATACTATTTCAGAATCAATATCACTATAAAATAATCATATATAGTAATTATTTACATCATTATACACATCCAAGTAAGGTGGTGGGGGAAAATAGATTACACCACGACATGGAGACGGTATTCCATACGTACACACATGCGGTGATTTCATTTTCCATAGGATGGATAGATGTTGAAATAGTGTTGTTTCATACTTATAATAACATATCAGTATATGAGTGATACTTATGTTGTTACTTCTTAATGAAATAATTAAAGAAGAAGATGTTGAAGAAGAAAGAATTTGGAAAGGATTGGTAATGGATATTACCTCTTTTTGACGCGCCTCTTCTTAACCTCCTCTTAGGGCACTAGGGTTGTTCTTTGAAGAAGACCAGAACCTCTAGGATGATTATAGGGAAGTGGGGAAGTGAAATGGGAAGGGTTTGGATGATCTTGAAGGCTCAAATTGGTGTGAGGAGGAGAGGGAGGAGGTGCCTTTTTATAAGAAAGGAGAGGGGCACCTTTGGAAATATAAGAAATATTAGTTTATATTAAATCCCAACCCCACTTAAAGACTTACAAAATGACTCATATCCTAATCTTAGATGAGATAGGGTTGTAATCGCATCAAAAAATAAAATTTGACATGTTGGGAATTTATTTTAAACATTACCAACTTGATTTATCCTTATTTATAAATTTAATTTTATTTGTGTTATAATATTCTAAATTTTAAATTATTATTAATAATTACATAAGTGTTGTGAATTTTCCATAATTTGACACTTTATGACATTTTAGATCATATAAATTTTAATTTGTAATTTTTAAATATTTTTGTGATTTTTAAACAATTTTATAATAAGTTATTTTTATAAAATAACAATAGTGTCAATTTTGACACTATTCATTTATTTGAATTTAAATAAACTATATAAAGAGGATATGTTCGAACTAAAAGCTTTAATAGATTAATAAAATGTAATATGTTTCTATAAAATTAGTGGAGCACATTAAATAGTGAATATAATAATTATTTTAATAGTTTAAAACCATTTATTTGATATTTTAATTAATAAAATAATTTCAACATCACTATTGTGTCATAATTAATGATAATTATTTAATCCCTAAAAATTCTAAATAAATTTATATAATGTATATAATTGTATTAGCTTTCGGGGTACTATTCATGTTTGAAGTTTCATTAAATTTATCACCAAATTAAAGTTATTATACTTATAAGATTTAAGAAAGTGACATGTTGTCACATTCTTTGGTTTTAAGAATAATTAAATTATTTTGATGGAAACAGTCTATTAAATTAATCTAATCCGACCCTCAGGTGATATGGGTCGAATTTTAGTCATCCAATAGGATTTTTTCAGGTGTTAGGGTAATTTTATAATCTTATATTTACCCTTAATTACCCGATTTACCTTTAACTACGGTAAAACAAAATTTACCGTAGTTACTATTCATAATGCCCAAAAATAAAAAGTATCCTATTAACATAATTTGGACCACTTATTCTGACTATAGACTCCATTTTTCAAAATTCAAAACATATAAGTTGCGGTGATTAATTTAAAACAAATCCCATTGTTAAGAAAACGGGTTTTAGAAGTTAAAACATTGCCAAAGATTGAAATGTTTTTACCTATTAATTCAATGTGAAATTAATGCTAATGACATACATTATATTAAATGGTAAAAATATATTCTATCTGTACTTTAAAACCATTCAATATTATAATTTAACCATATAAATTATCTCATTAAAAAAAGTTTTTTTAATTAAAAATTAGCGTATTATTACTATTCATCAAAATATGAAAGTTATCAGAAAAATATAAAAAATTTATCCAAATTAAATTTTTATATCCTGATTCAAAAAAGTGATTTTATTTTGTCAAATTGAACTTATAAATGTGTCAAAATATATATTTAATGTGGGTGCACCATCAAAAGGCGGCAAAACTGCATTTTTTTGATAAATACTTATTTTACCAAAAAACAATTATTTTGTTCTCTTACCATGTTCTAGAAAATGTGTAAGATGAATAATAATGTTGTAAAATTTTAAATTCAGTTAATACTATTCATAAAATCTGGTTTATAATATTATAATAATATTTTGTTGAATAGTGGAAATCGGTATTGCGTACTACACACGCTATCGAGGAAGGTCGCAATTGCGTGCTGCGAAAGATTCTTTTGATGATTTATATAACATAAAAACAAAGTATTTCTCATAAAAGTATCGGGTGTTACATTCTACCCCCCTTAAAATGAATTTCTCCCTCGAAATTCGTCACTTTGTAAGAAACAGATGAGGATACCTCTCCCTCATCATATCCTCAAGCTCCCATGTAGCTTCATCTAATTGGTGGTTCCACCATAAAACTATCACCAAGAGAGTGTTCTGTTTTGTAGGACGTTTTCACTACGATCCAGAATCTCTATCGGTTGTTCTTCATAAGAAAGATCTTGCTCCAGCGGTATGACTTCTGAGCTGAGTAAATGTGAAGGATCAGGTATGTACTTTATCATGAGAGATACATGGAACACATCGTGAACTTGAGAGAGATTCGGTGGAAGCGCCAATCGGTAAGCTACCTTCCCAACACGATCCAATATTTCGAAAGGACCGATATATCTAGGGCTCAGCTACCCATTCCTTCCAAATCTCATACCCTCTTCCAGGGAGATATTCGTAAGAACACTTTATCACCCACTTCAAACTCTAGGTCATTTCTTCGGTTGTCGGCATAACTTCTCTGTTGACTCTGAGTTGCTCTCATGTGTTGTTGAATAGATCGGACCTTTTCTACCATCTCATCAACAATATCAGGTCCTAATAGCTTTCGTTCCCCATCTTTATCCCAGCAAGTTGGAGTCCTACATTTCTTTCCATAGAGAGCTTCAAAAGGAGCCATCTGAATACTGGAGTGAAATCTATTATTATAAGAAAATTTCACCAAAGGTAGGTGTTGATCCCAACCACATTTAAAGAACATTGATCAAGCTCTCAATATATCGTCTAGAGTTTGAATTGTTCTCTCAGACTGGCCATCTGTCTGAGGATGATAAGCAGTGCTGAAACTCAACTCTGTATCCAGAGTATGTTGAAGACTTTGCCAAAACTTTGAGGTAAACCTCGGATCCCGATCAGATATAATAAAAAGTGGTACTCCATGCAATCTTACTACTTCCTTCACATATATCCTGGAATGCTGATCTATAGATAAATCCTCTCTAATAGCGATGAAGTGTGCAGACTTTGTAAGACGATCAACTATGACCCAGATAGCATTATTGCCTTTGGATGTTTTAGGAAGTCCTATGAAAAAGTCCATAGTGATGTTTTCCCATTTCAATTCAGGTATGGGTAGTGGTTGTAACATCCCCTTAGACTTCTGTCTCTTAGCTTTAACTTTCTGACAAACCAAGCATCGAGAGACATATTCAGAAACATCTCTTTTCATGCCATCCCACCAAAAGCAATCTTTCAGGTCCCTATACATCTTCGTGCTTCCAGGATGAATAGAGAATGAAGAACTATGAGCCTCATCCAGCAGCTCCTTCTTTAATTCGAGGATGGGAGGAACACAAACCCGATTCCTGAACATTATTATCCCATCACAATCAAGGTTGAATTCAGGAACATTTCTCACCTTCTTTTGTAACTCGACATCTTCTTTTTGTGCCTCTTCAATCTTCACATGTATAGATGGTTGAACATTCATTTGAGAAAGATACTATTTTTCCCCTTTCATTATAATTCCAATATTCATCCTTTGTAAATCCATAAATATTGGATCTTTTGTGATCCTCATCATGGATAAACTGGCATGGTCTTGTCGACTTAATGCATCTGCCACCTTGTTTGCTTTCCCAGGGTGGTAATGAATTGAGCAGTCGTAATCCTTAATTAGCTCCAACCATCTTCTTTGGCGTATATTCAGCTCCTTTTGTGTGAAAATATACTTTAAACTTTTATGATCAGTATAAATATCACTCTTTTCACTATAAAGGTAATGCCTCTAAATCTTTAATGCAAATATTACCGCAGCTAACTCCAAATCATGAGTTGGGTTATTTTTCTAATGTATTTTCAACTGTCGTGAGGCATAAGCTATCACCATATCATTTTGCATAAGAAAACACCCCAAACACTTCTTGGATGCATCACTGTAGTTCACAAACCATTCTCCACTACAAGGTAGTGTGAGCATATGTGCACTGGATAACCTTTTTTTCCACTCCTTGAAAATCTCTTCACATTCCTCCGTCCAATCAAACTTAACTCCTTTCCGAGTCAACTTGGTGAGTGGACTAGATAATTGTGAAAAATCTTTGACAAAATGTCAATAATATCCATCCAAACAAAGAAAACTTCAGATCTCAGTCACTGTTGTTGGTCTTGACCATCGTTCGATAACCTCTGTTTTTGCTAGATCCATAGATATCCCCTCTTTTGAGATTATGTGACCCAAAAATGAAACTCTTTGAAGCCAAAATTCACACTTGGTAAATTTGACATAAAGCTTCTCATTTCTCAGCGTCTTCAATATAATTCTCAAGTGATCTTCATGTTCTTACTTGTTCTTTGAATATACAAGAATATCATCTATAAAGACTACCACAAACTGATCAAGATAGTTTATAAAGACTCTATTCATCAGATCCATGAAGATAGCAGGGGCATTAGTAAGGAAAAATGGCATCACTATAAATTCATAGTGTCCATACCTTGTACAGAAAGCCGTCATTGATATATCCTCCATTTTGATCCTTAATTGGTGATACCCTGAATGAATATCAATCTTGGAAAAGTATTGAGCTCCTCGTAGTTGGTCAAATAAGTCATCAAATCGTGAGAGAGGATATTTGTTCTTGATAGTGATCTTGTTAAGTTCTCGATAATCAATGCAGAGTCTCATTGATCCATCTTTCTTCTTAACAAACAGAACAGGTCCTCCCCAAGGTGACGCACTAGGGTGTGTGAACCCCTTATCAAGATTCTCTTAGAGTTGATTCTTCAATTCCTGCAACTCAATTGGGTTCATTCTATAAGGTTTCCTTGAAATAGACAAAGCACCTGGTACGAGTTCTATTGAAAACTCAACTTCACGATTTGGTGGGAGACCCAGTAATTCCTCCAGAAAGACATCATCAAACTACCGTACAATGGGAATATTCTTAATCGTGAGTTCTCACCAACCATTTGAGATAAATAACCTTCATTTAGTGGAATCAATACCAATAAAATGGAAGAAATTTCCACTGGAAGTTTATGTTCATTATTACATCGATAGACGATCATAGATTGATCTGGAATATGAAATGTGACTTCCCTTCTTTGGAAATTGATATGAGATCCATGTAGAGAAATCCAATCCATGCCATGAATCACATCAAATTTCACTATATGAAGGATCACAAGATTTGCAGGAAGCACTTTCCCACAAACTTCAATCGGAGCAGAATTATAAACTTTTGATGCGACTGTTGTGCCATTAGGGGTTGTCACAGCCAACTCAACATCTAACTGTTGAGGTAATACAGTTATATCCTTAGAAAATTATTCATAAATAAAGGAGTGGGTGGATCCAGAATCAAATAACACATTTTCTATTTATAGTGGATGGTAAGTGTACCTTTCACCACATCGTAATCGTACTCCACATCGCTGGTAGAAATTGCATGTGACTTTCCTTTGTCTTTAGACATAAGAGTTTGTTGACGTCGACCATCATCATCAACCCTTGGATTTGGGAATTGATTGGAATAATGCCCCATCTCCTTGCACTTGAAACATTGAAGTGTAGTAGGTTCATTATTTGTGTCCCTTCCTTGGTTTGCATCATTAGACATCTTCTTCCCATCATTGTGGCATTCAAATGCTCGATGACCTTCCTTTCCACAATTGAAACATTTACTTGTCCCTTTAAGAAAACTCCCTCCATGTTTCTTTCCACACTTCGAGCATAAGGGAAAGCTCATCTTCTTTTCAGTGTGCTCTTTAGATTTTCCTTTGAATTCCATTTTCCTTCTTATCAAACCCATCTGACTGATGGGTTACTCCAATCTCCATCTCAACTTTGAGAGCACATCGAATGATTTCTTCATAGCTATTGAAGTCCCTTATGGCTTACCCCCCTTGAAGACTTGGTTTTAATCCACTAAAGAATCAATCGATCTTAATCTCAGGTTGGATAATAATACATTAAGTGTGCCTTGCACGTCATGTAAAATTTTCTTCATATGTACCAACAGATTCATCATCCTTTTGCTTCTGTTCAAGAAACTCTTTCTCTATCTTTTTTCGGAGAATATGAGGGAAGTACTTATTGAAAATAAGTTCTTGAGCTCATCCCATTCCAGGGACTCAATTTCATCTCTTTAACTCGTATTCTTAATAAGATTCCACCATTGATTAGAATCTCCTTCCAAACGATACACTGCTAGGATGACATTATCCTGTTCAGAAAATTGAAGAACTGAAAATAACTTTTCCGTAGTACTAATCCATTTTTCAGAAACTAATGGATCAGTAATCCCGCTAAAAGAAGGTGGATGCTGCCTCATGAAGGATTCAACAAAATTTTGCTCCTTACTTTGCTCGTCTGGAAGTCCTGCAAGATTCATAGCTTGAGAAAGTTATGTGACAATGGCTACAAGATTTTTTATTCTAGCTCCCATAATGTTTGGTTGCTCAGGGGGACAATCATTGCATTGCCCATCACATTCTGCATTAACACAGTTCCTTCGGGTTCCAGCCATTGACTAAAACCAAGAAGAATAGTGTGAGGAACACTAATTATAATAGGAAAACCACATAATCAAGAATAAAATTTCACACTTCAGGTATTATCATAGGTTGTTCATGGCGATTTCTAAAACACTAAGATTGTGTCTTATGCTTAGACTTATCCTTAGGATTCTTACTAATGCATTCACATACTAGTTTCCAAAGGTTGACTATACCTTTCCTCTGATACCAACTATAACGATCCATACATTACATACATTGTTAATAATTCAAAATTGAAGCATACTTATTACAACATAAAAGAAAACCATGAAATGACCGTATAGGTATAGAGTCTTTATAAACTGGGAATGATAAACAACTGGTTCATAAAGCATCTACATTTCCTCCCATTCATTTCATCATATCTATAGTCCCTTTTTTGGCATATTCTACTTAATAACCTTCTTCCTGACCTGGGGAAATAAAACATAAAAAAGGTTGAGCTTAAATGCTCAGTAATGGTAAATAAAAGAAATATCAATCACATCATATACATAAGAACATAACTTTTGGAAATCTTAACCGGCAAAAGAGATCATAATTTCATAAGATGGGATAAATCATAGTAGTGAAATGTAATCCCAATAATCATAACCAAAAACATGAAACTTTGTGGCATACACACATAATCATAGAGAATAATTTCTTGTTATTCAAGACTCATTTCCAAGACTATCTTAGTGGACAAAGTCCATTTCTGAACCGAGTTCACTCCTCGTTTCAGTCATGTTTCACTGAACCGGTTTAACCTACCGTTCCAGCCATGACTATATCATGAGATATAAAATCTTTACCCAATGCATTGGAGGGAGATATAGGTCCCACCTATCTCATAATGATACCATTATTATGTGTACCACCAAATCAAAAACCATACATCATAGCATAACCCATGTAATAAAAATGGGAATCTTAAACATCATGACATCATAAAAGAATTCACATAAGGTAAAGGAATTCATAAAAATATTTCCATCACAACATAATCAAATCCAAGTAATAATAGGGATAGAAATAGAACCCTTTATTATCTTAGATGGAAAATAATTTTGATAAAACACTTGAACTCTGTTCTTGAGGAAAATATACTTTCTACTTTAAAAACCATTTTCCTTTCTTAACATGTCATACAATATTAAACTAAAAGAAGTTGATTAAAAATAAACTTGAAAACATGTAAAGGAATCTTCTTGTAAATAATGTTTTAAAAATCCATTCATGCCATATAAGTTAAAAAAACATTTTTCTCGTACTTGTGTCGGAAAAGTCAAAATTTACCCCGTACGAAAAACGACAAAAGATTCTTTTCATGTCATTTACTAAAAACTCACTGAAGGGTAAAATTTGATATAAACTGCTGTAGAAGGATATACATATTAAATATTGAGGAAACATGGATGTGGATGATAAAATACACCCCAGTAAATACCAAAGTATAAACAATCTCGGATAAAAATGAGATTGTCATATTTTCCCTTACCTTAGGTCTGATTTGCCTCGTAAGTGTCCGAACCTCCTGTATAATGATTTAAATAATGTTTTTGACTTATTCCAAAAACATAATTATTGTTATGATATCATATATGGTAATATTATTAGCTTCTTAGTAGTAATATTTCATTGCTACTTGTTATTCGGGTGTTTAAAACTTTTTGTTCTTATGCGTGTTTTGTCGAATAAATTCTTATTCTTCTCTTTAGGATATAAATACTTAATTTAAAGAATAGTATTAATGTACTATATATCATATTTATTCATTCAATTCATTTATATAATCATTATGCAATGAAGATCATGTAGAACGAATCACATCAAATCATGGAGACGGAATTCCGTACGTACGCACGAGCGATGATATCATTCCCATGATTGTGGAATTGTATTGGAGTGTATATATACTATTTCAGAATCAATATCACTTTAAAATAATCATATATAGTTATTATTTACATCAGTATACCCATCCATGTAAGGTGGTGGGGGAAATAGATTACACCATGGCGGGGAGACGGTATTCCGTACGTACGCACGCACGGTGATTTCATTTTCCATAGGATGGATAGATGTTGAAATAGGGTTGTTTAATACTTATAATAACATATCTGTATATGAGTGATACTGATTTTATTACATCAAAATGAAACAACTAAAGAAGAAGATTTTGAAGAAGAACGAATTTGGAAAGGATCGGTAATGCATATTACCTCTTTTTGATACGCCTCTTCTTAACCTCCTCTTAGGGCACTACGGTTGATCTTGGAAGAAGACCAGAATCACTAGGATGATTCTAGGGAAGTGAAGAAGTGAAATGGGTAGGGTTTGGCTGAGCGTGAAGGCTCAAATTAGTGTGAGTAGGAGAGGGAGGAGGTGCCCTTTTATAAGGGAGGAGAGGGGCACCATTGGAAATATAAGAAATATTAGTTTATATTAAATCCCACCCCCACATAAAAACTTCAAAAATGACTCATATCCAAATATTAGATGCGATAGGGTTGTAATCTCATCAACCATTAAAATTTAGACATGTTATGAATTTATTCTAAACATTACCAACTTGATTTATCCTTATTTATCAATTTAATTTTATGTGTGGTAATAATATTATAAATTTTAAGTTATTATTAATAATTACATATGTGTTGTTAATTTTCCATTATTTGACACTTTATGACATTTTCGATCATATAAATTTTAATTTATTATTTTTAAATATTTTTGTGATTTTTAAACAATTTTATAATATGTTATTTTTATAAAATAACAATAGTGTCAATTTTAACACTATTTATTTATTTGAATTTAAATAAAATATATATAGAGAATATGTTCGAACTAAAAGCTTTAATAGATTAATAAAATGTCATATGTATCTATAAATTTAGTGGAGCACATTAAATAGTGCATATAAAAATTATTTTAATATTTTTAAAACCATTTATTTGATATTTTAATTAATAAAATAATTTCAACATCACTATTGTGTCATAATTAATGATAATTATATAATCCCTAAAAATTCTAAATAAATTACCATGATGTAGATAATTGTATTAGATTTCTGGAGACTATTAATGTTCGAAGTTTTATTAAGTTTATCACCAAATTAAATTTATTATACTTATAAGATTTAAGAATGTGACATGTTGTCACATTATTTGGTTTTAATAATAAGTAAATTATTTTCTTGGAAAAAAGTTTATTAAATGAATCTAATCTGACCCTTAGGTGATATGGGTCTACTTTTAGTCATCCAATAGTATTTTGGCAGGTGTTAGGGTAATTTTATAATCTTATATTTACCCTTAATTACCCGATTTACCTTTAACTATGGTAAATAAAATTTACCGTAGTTACTATTCATAATGCCCAAAAATAAAAAGTAGCCTATTAACATAATTTGGCCCCACTGATTATGAATATGGAATCCATTTTTCAAAATTAAAAATATATAAGTTTCCGTAATTCATTTAATATAAATCCCATTGTTAAGAAAACGGGTTTTAGAAGTTTAAACATTGCCAAAGATTGAAATGTTTTACCTATGAATTCAATGTGAAATTAATGTAAATGACATAGATTATCTTAAATGGTAAAAATATATTCTATCTATACTTTAAAACCATTAAATATTATAATTTAACCATATAAATTATCTCAATGAAAAAAAGTTGTTTTTAATTAAAAATTAGCGTATTTTTACTATTCATCAAAATATGAATGTTATCAGAAAAATATAAAAAAAATTTCAAAAAGTAAATTTTTATATCCTGATTCAAAAGAAGAATTTTATTTTGTCAAATTTAACTTATAAATGTGTCAATAACTATATTTAATGTGGGTGCTCCATCAAAAGGCGGCAAAACTGCAATTTTTTATAAATACTTATTTTACCCAAAAAAATTATTTTGTTCTCTTATCATGTTCTAGAAAATGTGTAAGATAAATAATAATGCTGTAAAATTTAAAATTCAGTCAATACTATTCATAACGTCTAGTTTATAATATTATAATAATATATCGTTGTTTAGTGGAACTCGGTATTGCGTACTACACACGCTATCGAGGAAGGCCGCAATTGCGTGCAGCGAAAGATTCCTTTGATGATTTATATAACATAAAAACAAAATATTTCTCATAAATGTCTCAGGTGTTACACTTAATGGAAAATACATATGGCTGACTTCCACACCCAATGCATTGGAGGTTATAATGTAACCACCCGTCCTGGTATTCATGGCACCACCCTTCATATGGTTTATCACGTAACCACCCGTCACATATCCAAGTACCATTATAAAATCATAAGACATAAAAAAAATATAATGGAAAGAAAACATTTACACACTTTGTTCACAATATATCACTTAAATATATTGAAATAACAAATCCATTATAAAAACCATTTTCAATACCAAAATACATAAAAGAGTATATAGTATTTATTTTATTTTAAGAACATTACAGCTTGTTGAGGAAGCCAAAAACCAAATAATACTCACGGTGGCGGAAAAGGTCATTGTCACCACGTATTTTGAAAGAAACATTCCATTTTTTCGTTTTGTAAAACGCTTCGTAGAAAAATATTCCTTTTGTATAAAATTTAAAGTCAAAGGGGTTTATACATCTTATAAAGGAAAGTTGTGTATAAAACAAAATATGCCCCATTGAAAAGAGATTGAGACGAAGTCGCTTACAAAGATCATTTTTTTTAATAAAATATATCTATTATGTGTATTCACTATAAGTACACATAAAAAAGTACAAATACAAGATAGGAAATAATAATATCATGACATAATTTGAAAGTAGGAGATTGATCCAAAGAACGGAAATTGGGTTAAGAAGTTCCCTTATAGAAATTCGACAGCCTAACGGCGTCACTTCAAAATTCATAAAATGAGTTGATGAGAGATAAAAAGTGTATCTCATCACTTGAACATAAAGTTTATATCAATAAGGATATATAAGAATGTATCCCAACATAATAGTATGTGAATTAAAAGACATAACAAAAGAAGTCTTTTAAATAGAGGAGGGTGAAAGGTTCCCTTACCGACTTAGGTAACTTTCGAAACGTACACCCCATTGAAGAAGGGTCATAAAATGAATATGTAAATACCCATAATTGAAATTATATTACACAAAGAGTATAATAATGGTAATTACATACCCCAATCAAAGGAAATGGTGGAAAATGTAGCAAAAATCTCATGGGACTAAAAGTGAGATGAACAATCCCTTACGAAAACTCGGCAGCCTAACAGCGCCACTTAAAACTTCCAAAAATGGTTTGATGAGATCAAATAGAGTCTCTAATCATATGAACATATAAATTACAGTAAGAGGAATATAAAATAACATCCCCAAACATAATAAATATGATCTTAAAGGAAATGACATAAAAGAGAGTGCTTAAAAAGAATGAGAGAGGTTGGATCCCTTACCTCAAGTCTGACTTGTCTTGTTCGTTTCTTTATATTCCTAAATAATAAACTTTGGTCAATTTATAATAGATTAAGGTACTATTATAAAGATTATTATTCCGTTTATATAAAATATTATAATGTTATTATAATTGGTTAATAATGTGAGTTCATATCAGACGTTTTTGTCGATGTTTGGTACATGAGTCAAAAATGAACTTGTATGAAAATGATTGTACATGTAGTTATGAGTAAATCATCGCCAGAATAGTAATAACGATTTCAATAAAATATATATCTAGTACATATTCATTTTATACTACTCCATAACATTTGAATATAAAAAGAAATTAAATTCACCCTTCGTGGAGACGGTAGGCTGTACATACGAATGAACGCTACTTTCATTTCTTTGTCATATTAATGGAATTAAAAATAATTGGGATATATATATTATAATTCCAGTATAATATATATGTTATATAGGTAACATATGTTCATTAATTTCATTCTTTACACATTCCATTTATTGCATGAACGAGTCACATCTCTTGAGGGAGTCGTAGTCCACACTTCCTCGTATGAAATTATCGCATTTGCCCAACATGAAAAGCATAAAGGCATGTTTTAAATATATGATTCAGAAGCATATAGAAAACATAAAAATCATATATATCATATATAAAGAATAGTGACATCATAATGGCCACCATTAATGGTGTTAAAAGAATATTGAACAATCATCGTTTCATGAGGCAGAAATTCGCCAACCACAGAAACAGTATATTCTTTAACAATTAGGTGAAGGTGTGTGTAAGTGTAGCTCGAATACTTCACATAACAACATCCTTGTATATTGGAGATACTGTTTTTGTTACAAAATAAAGGAATAAAAAGATTTTAGTGGGTTGGAGAAGAAAAATTAAACAAAAGAACACAAGTGAAGACAATAGCTTAAAATCGGGTAACTCTTCTTGATTTGAGCTCAAAGGCTTCCTTGGAAAAAATTCCGCCCAAAGGTGAGGCTTCAATGATGAATATAGGGATTTGGAGAGATTAAATGGTAAGGGGTTGGCTGATCCAAAGGCTTCAGAGGTGTGGGTACGGTGGTAGAGGTGGGGGCCTTTTAGAAGAGAAAAGGAGGGGCACTCTTGGAATGTTATAAAATATTACTTTATTATAAAATGATTTTCAGATTTTAAAGTTCCCAAAAGGATATATATCAAGGATAAGGTGATAATTTTTAGAAGTCCACCCATACAATATGTTTTTTTACAAATGTAGGTCTTATAGTTTACATTATCTTTTCATTTTATTTAAATCGTTAAATAATGAGGTAATCACTACATCATCATGGTGTCATAAATAATTTAATTTATTTAGTGTCTAAAAATTATAAAAAAATATCATGATGTAGGAAATATTTTTACTTTATAATGAATATTTATAGTCAAAAATATGACTTTTTATAACCCCATATAAAGATTGTTTTATTAAAACAACACATGTTTGTGACATTTTAATTTTAACATTCAATAAAGGGTATGAATGTAATTTTCCAACCAAAGTGGCTTCATGAGGTCCCCAAGTTGACCCATGGATTTTCTTGGTCGGCCATGACACATCCAATGAGGGTAGTACAAGTGTGTAGGTCATTTAATATTATTAAAACATTATTTTTACCCTAAATTACCCTAATTACCTCTAATCGCGATTAATAAACTTAAAAGTTACTATTCACAAAAAAAATTATTTTATTCCCATTGAACCACATTTTAATTCTTAATGAAAACCATGTATGTCGGATTTTTTAAATTCAAATCACAGAAGTGGTAAAGTTTCATTTAAACGAAAAATCAGTTTCTCTAACTATCACTTAGTGGTTTCACTAATCATCAAAAATTGAAGTTTTTCAGAAAAATTACCAAAAATACACCCTAGGATATATTTGACATTCTGAACTCAAAAATGATGTCTTTTTTACAAAATTAAAAACATATAAGTTACATTAATTAATTTAATAATTAATTCCCACTGTCAGAGCAAATAGCGTGTTTTTATGAAACAATAAGTATCAAAAGATTGACACTAGTTAAAGTCCAATTTCAAAATGAAATTAATTCCAACGACCACTATTGAATTAAATGGTTAAAATATATTATAATTTCAATTTGACAACAATTCAAAAGATAATCTAATAATATAAATAAATTAGATTAAAAAGAGTTTTTGAATTAAAATACAACATTTTTCACAATTCATTAAAAATATGAACATTAACGGAAAAATTTACACAAAGTAAATTTTGATATCCCAATTCTAGAGAAGAATTTTATATTGTCAAATATTACACATAAAATTGTCAAATAGTGGATTTAAAATAGGTTCATCATTAAAAGGAAGTTAATCGACCTTTTAAAGAATATTAGAATGTTTACGCTTAAAATTGGATTCATTCGCATTTTTAATCCTCTAAAATTTATTGTAAAAAGTAAAAATATTTGACAAACATATATAATCATTTTGTATTTAGTTCTGTTCATTCCCTCCATTACAACGGCTAGGTGTTAACTACAATTTAAAATAATATTATTTTATTATTAGAGTGCAACGTAAGATTCCCAAGAAAATCGTTGTTGTGTATTGGGTACGCCATCGATCATAGCGTCCCCTTTAAAGTTATATTAATATTTTATTCACAAATATGGATGAATTTGAAAATTTCATATTCTTTATTTACCTGGGGTGTTACAGTTCATCTATTATGTAATTGTTTTTTATAATTTTATGTAATGATATAAATATAAGAATATTTCCCCTATTTATGGGTGTTTGTAAAATTAACTAAAAAAAATGAAATGGGTGTTATTACATATAAGGATAGTAATATATCTCATGGAGATACATTTATGTTCTAATTTATTTCTAGTTAAGAAAAAAAATTATCACTATGGGATTTGTTAATTTTATTTTTACTTATACATACCTTTCTCTTGTGTTTATTATTATATATATTATATTATAAGGATTATACTTTTATTTATTAATTTTAATGACATTTTTTGTTGTTCTTGTTTTGGGATTATAATTTTCACATGGCTTGGAAGCCTAAAATGTGCATTCATTATGTCACATTTCTAGATGAAATCTATAATACATATTTTTTGATTTATAAGGTAATTTTTTCAACTTTTAAATTTATATGCTAGAAACCTGTGTTAACAATTTTTAATTTATAAAACACAATACATTCCAGTAGAGCTTGTTATATTTTTTTGTTTATTGAGATCATTTTGTTACATAATCACAAATTAGTATGTTTTTTTATAGGAATATTTCTGTTTTTTGGTTGCATAAAAATACTTTTATGAATTATAATCAAGTAAAAATTTGTAAGATGTCACATAATAATGTTCCCATATAAATTTTTATACTAAAAAAATACTAACATAAGACCACCAAAAAATCAAAATGAAGACACCATTATATTCTTATAAAGAAAATAACAGTAAATATACTTAAAAAACTATTATCTTGAGATAGAATCAAAATTCATTGATCTAAAAGTTTGAATTTCTAGAAATCAATTTAAATAACCTCAAATTGATTTAATTTCATCACCTCTATGGTATTTGTGAAAAATTGAGATAAATATACAAAGCATAATAGTAAACCATGTTAAAAATCAAGATTTTATCAATATATAAATATATAATGTATAGAAATGTTGTAGAAACATTTTTTGACCCTCTGATGTGACTTATAGTGGTTTTGCTAAAAAGGAAATGTAGTCACACCAACTCTTTTCATCACTTTGGCCGAGAAACGATAATCATTTATAACAAAAATATAGAAATAAAATTAGAAATATTATTTTTATTTTTATATTAATAAATAATATATAAAATATATTTTCAATTTACCATATAGTGATTAATATTAATGAACAAACCAATAAATAACTCACACCAATCCCAACTTTTGTGATCCAACTAATAGTCCCATAAAATTATTTGACAACCACCTACTAAAAATTAGATATTAAACAATGATTAGATTCATTATTCCGTCAATTTATAGAATTAATATTCTTATTAGGGATCAAGAACCATGAATTAAAAAACAGTACCATTATGTGAAACACTATATCCTAAAATTTACTGTGATGGTATAATGTCATCTTGAAATACCATTTGAAATATATTTTTATTTTCCACTAATAAAACATTGTGCATAAAAAATATTTTATTTTTTCAACTTAAAATTCCTCTATTTCATTATTAAACACTGTAAACATACATTTCGATGACTAATAATTGATAAAACCAATATAATTTGAAAAACAAATTAATTAAATAGAATTTAATCATAATAAGATAATGGATAGTAAAAATTAACCACCATTAAATTGTATCAACTAATAAATAAAAACTTAATCCACAATTGAAAATACTGAGGTGTCATTCATATTTCATATTTTTAAGTGCTACACTAAATCCAATTCTTTCTAAAAGGTTTTCATATAATGTATATCAAAATATTATTGTAAACTCTCTTAATAATTGTACACTAACATCACTTATTATTTGAATAAGTCTTTCACCAATTTCAGTAGCTATCATACATCATCGCATGACATGAAATACAAAAATATCAACTGTTGGAGCTAAAAATCATAAAATATTTTCTGAATCCCTTCATTATGGTAGTAATAAAAAATATTAGGTCACCACACCTACACCAATCAACTAGAAATTTATTGTGACCATTAACATTCACACATAGATCTAAGGCTATAGAAAAAAATTTCAATTTAGATTTTATATCCATCCATAATAGCAAGATAATAAAACATTTACAACTGATAGCCCATATTAGGTTTATACTTTTAGAGATTATGAAATATATTTAGCTATTAGAAAACATATTAATTGATTAAAAAGGAAATTTTTACTTCCATTTAAACATGTACATAGTCTATAAAAATCCTTCAAAATCTCCAAAAAATCATCAACAAAATATAACATCGTTAAAAAAAATTCATAATAAATTTCTTCGTAACCTTGGGAAATAAAGCACAAGAAAGTGTTGAGATAAATTTCATGGTAATTATAAGTATAAAGGGTAACTATCGATTATATTAAGTGAACATAATATTTGTAGATGGTAATTATTATGATACATAAGAGTGTTAAATAAAACAATGAATAGATCAAAAATAATGGTATGGGTCGTAAAATATCCCAATAAATGAATCAAAATATTGTACAGACATGATTCAATAACCATAATCCCTAAAATGATAACATATACATGAGATTATTCATAAGGTAGTGGCATATGAAAATAACAAGACCTATGTCAAGGGAACCAAGCATAAAATTCATCACGTGGTAGGATTTGGATAACCACACATATAACTATATAAGATTGGGGAAATCACACTGTGAACCCTTGGTCTTGTGATAAAACATCCCATGTACCCATTTCGAATTAGATAAATCATTTTATGTATTATTTGGATTACTATAAATCTTCTTTTTTACCCTTGTATGTTATATACTTCCTCCCACATAATACTTTTTCTTTTTATAAATTCTCCTTTGTACCCACGTTATAATGATAAAAAATATCATATAAAATATTATCTTGGGATAAATCATATGATATTCCATTTTTCATGGGATAAATTATTTTCTATACCAATTCTATTTCTATAAAACCTCTTGTGTACGCTTTTTATTTTTATGAATCATCCTATATACCATTTGGCATGAGATAAATCCTTAAGTGTACTATTTTGATATCATGAGAACTGAAGATAAAATAATCATTTGAGGTTGATATTTGTTATCAATAATCATCATAAATATATAATTGTTATTAATAATACAATTAATCCTTATATTAAGAAGAATCCATATAATTAAAATGGGTTTGGTATCATTTTCAGTTGTTAGCAGAGAAATTTTCCTCATGATTATAAATGGATGATAACCAAAATTCAATTACCCAAATTACAATTTCATAATATATATTAGAAGGTTCATTCTAAATACTAATTTCCAATGGCATTAAACCATTAAAAACAATGATGAAATGGGTGCTCACATCATATAAGTGTTTTTAGAACATTATTTTATATTTTTTTTGTAAAATAAAATGTTATGGTAACATTGAAAAGGTCAATAATAATAATTTATTATGAATAATTTTATAAAGTGATTAATTTTTTTAAAAAATTTCTTCTAATATATCTTATAAATTTTAAAATCCTTATCAAGTAAAATATGGTGTGTAATATAAAACAATTCAATGTATGTTAATTTTTTTTAATTTTTTTAAATATCCTTAATTATTCTTTTTTAAAATCAAAGTGAAAAAGTGTAATGACATTTTATTTCTATAGATGAGATACGAAATATTTATATAATATGGTATGAAAGATAATTTAGATTGAAATTATAAAGGTGAAATTTGGAGAGAAATAAAAAATTGGTCAATAAGGGGAAACCATCATTATAAAGAAAGAGAATTATTCATAATAAACATATTAATTTTATGAAATTTATTAATCAAAGTTAAATCATTGGAATAAAAATTAATTCTTCATCAATAAAAATATAATATACCATGTAACAAAATATTATGGTGGAATAAACCAATATAAGAATAATGAAGCTTATGAAGAAGAATTTTAACTCAATGACAAGAGTTGAGTTAAAAAACACTTCAAAATATATTATATTTTTATTGAATATATTAGAATAAATAATATGAAATGGATATTGAAAAAATATTAATTAAATAAATGTTTTAAAATTAATTACATCGGTATTAAACACAACAGTGTAATGATATCATGGTTCTCAATACAAAATATTTCTTATGTAACTATATTTGTGATAGAGAATCGATTTCCTTATACCTGAATCATTGTGCACCTACACCTTACTTCATATATCAAAAAAGTAATTATATTAAAATTCTAATTAATATACAGACACACACACACACACATATATATATATATATATTTATTTCCATTTAAAAGCATCATTTCTAATCATTCTCTATTTGAATTCAATTTCGTTATTACTAATTTTTCATATTCACTAAAAGTAGTGTATCATTTTAAACTAGTATTAAAAAATGGTGATTTAATTCATTATTTATAAAAATATCATCATCTCATGATCATAAAATTTAATTAATACAATTTTAAATATATTTATTGATATATAATTTTATTCCATTTTATTTTTTGTTATAAAAAAGGAATATGAAATCAACGCTGATCATTTTTGAGTTATTATTATTAAATGAAACCTATTTTATTAATTAATTAGTTTCATAAAAATGACTCAAACACATAATAATAATAATTATATAAATATATGTATCATATTTACATATAAATATGTTCTCATAGTCATTTATGATATAAATTCAGAGCATTTTCGTAGAATATTTCTAAAAGAACCCAAATATTAATATACCATTATTAATGGAAGAATTTGTGGCGGTATAATAATTATATTATTATTAAATTAATATAATGATATTTATTTAGTGGTTATTTATTTATTTATATAATAAATTTAAGGATTTAGAATAATAATAATTAATTGATGTAAAAGTATTAAAATATATATATCTATAATGATTTTTATCTAAGTATATTTATTTCAAATTGTTTAATTAATGATGATTGTTTGTTAATCACATCATTAATAAATTATAAAATTATTCATTAATAAATATTATTGATATCAAAATATCGTATTTATACATTAATCTCTTTTTTCACCATCTATTTAATTTTTTTATATGAAATAAACAAAATCAATAATTTTTTGAAGGTGTTAGTCCACACATACACATGGATGATAAATTCATATTACATAGAATGAGAGAAATGAAAAATATATTTTATCATTTTTTGTATAACCCATTAGATATATAAATATAAATATAATAATTATTTATTAATTGAATCGTTATGAGAATTCATGTAGGGTTGTTAAAGAAAATGAAACATGATACACTTTGGAGGTAGTGTTCTGCACATATGAAGGAATCATGTTTATTTCTCAAGGAAAATTGGAATGGTGGTTAATGATTATTCCCATTAAATAATAAATTACCAAATATAAAAAATTAATGTGTTACTATATAGGGATTATAATTATATAACATTATATCTAAAATGGAATGGAATGTGGTTAATTAAAAACAATTACTCATGTTGAGGCCTTTGACATTTCATTGGAGGATCTCTTGATGATGGATGGATAATGATAAATTATTTAAATAATAATGTATTATAAGAAATTTTGGATTTAATGGGAATAAAAAATTATAGGTTTACAATTAGAAGCCATATTTTAGAAGTTTAATTTAAGTGTTGGTGAGGGGAACATTTTATAAAAGATTTTATATGTATTTAATATAAAAACAAATATATTTTTAGTAATATGATGTAAAAATGAAGTAATGTGGCTCATAATTTGATAAATAATTGATTTAAGAAAAGATAATATCGATAAAGGATGAAATCAAACATTATGAATAATTTCATTATATTATTTATCCATTAACTTGGCTAAATCCATTCAATCCAAATTTACTCTTAATGTAAATACTAGTTTGTACCAATGTAAAATTAATTTATGCATAAAAATAAAATGGTCTTAAATAAATAATTTGGACCTACTAATTCCTAATTTCAAACATATTATATTTTATTGAATTTTTAAAAGGGTTAAAATTTAATTTTAATATAAAAATTTGTATTGTATTAAGAAAATATTTAAGAGAAAAATATTTTATATGTTCATAAATTATAAATATAGGTATTTAAAATAGAATAATTTTCTTTTATAATTATATATTCACTTATAAAGTTCATATTTTGAAAAAAGATTTCATAATTTATATGAAATACATATATATTAATAGTTTCATTAAATTGAGGCTTTTTTAATAATTATATGCTCTAATGTTCATCTTAAAATCCATATTTTTATAAAAATAAAAAAACATCTTAAGAAAATATTTATGTGATTAATTCATCCAAAATATTCATTTTTATAAATTAAAATTTTATAAGATATAATTTTAAATTTAATATATTACTAGAAAATATAAAAAAAGACACTTTTTATGAAAAAATAAGAATTAGAAGACAATATACTATTTTATATATTTAGTATGATTTCCTAGTTATTTATATACAATAATTAATTTTAAAATATACATACATTAATTAATCATGTGTTTTAAGTGATAAAACTAATATTGCTTAGAAGTCATTTTTTAAAAAAGTTATATTCTTGTTTAAAATTATATTTTTTACATTTTAGATATACCAGTTGAATCTCATTAATATTAAAATTAATATTTATTTTATTTCTACAAAAAAATATAAAAAGAATGTATTTTTAATAATTCCAGACAATTCAATAGCTAGGTTAAAATGGGAATATTGAAGTATATCACAATGTCATTTATGGTTGGAGTTTCTTTAAAGAAAGCTATCAAACACATTGAAAAGAATATATAAATTACACATTGGATTTCTTACACAACCTCTATTATTCGATAATTCATCATTTTCAACTAAATGAACTTTCAAGGTTTAAAAAATTAGAAGATTCTATCATATATTTTATTAGTAGTGTCTTTTTTTTATCAATGTGAAAATTTAATATTATATATAAAACTTCCAAATCCATTAAAATATTAAAAAATATTCCATAAATAATCTAAAAAATAAAATCTTCCATAAAAATCTTTAGAATTAAATTTATTCATAAGATAGGGATCTTGTAATTTCATAAAGGGGTGAGCACAGATGCTCGATTAGGGTAAGAATAAATAATATTAATGAAAGATCAGAGGAGAATAGAAATTGAGATAATTATTAAAATGTTGTTATATAATAATGACATTAAATAATAATTTATTGATCATAAATTTTAAAATATGTATTAGAGTAAAATAATTAATGATTCTCGAGAGTGTGGAAATATTAGTCAATAGACATGATCCTTAAATGAATAAAATATTCTAAATAATATGTGTAAGATTTTTCAAAAATATAAGAATAAAAAACATATATTAAGGATACACTTAATGATATTAATTTTATATTAGTCTTGGTATAACAACATGTGTAACCTCTATGGCTTAGGATAATCTGTTTGTGTCCCCTTTTTATTTTGAAAAAACCACTTATGTACCACACTGGATTGGGTTAAATATTCATTTTTATTATTTTTTATGGGATAATGCCTCTTGTATACACCCTTTTCATGTCATAAATAGTATCATATACAATTTCTTTTTACAAACCCTACCATGTTCCGTTATTTTTGGGAAAATTCTTCTCATTCACCATTTGACATAGTATAAATTTTATAGTGTACCATTTAGCTTGGTATAAATCCTCTAATGTACTATTCTATGTTCTTGATACCTCATCATAAAATAATAAAGTTCGTAGAGATAATGGACCCAATATTAAATTATTCACACATATTTTTTTCAATGTAAAACAAATCATATACCTTTCTTAAATAATCTAATGATAGAAAAATGGTTTGCCCAACATTTTCAAAACATTTAACCAAAACCAATGTCAAAAATGAAATTAGTGGATACCCAAAAATCATTCAGCCAAAAATAATATTTTATAATAATATTAAAATATTTATTTATCATAAATAAATATTATGTATATTAATTTTTATTAAAAAATAGGAAAATTGTTGTTTAATCATAAAATAGTTTTTATAAACCACTAGTATATTTCAAACTATGAAGAAGTTATGGTCACATTGAAATTTAATTTTTGAAATGATAAACTGAAATTTTATGAAAATTAATTTCGTTAAAATTTAATAGTAAATAATATAACATTTAAATTATATATATTTTATCAAAAATAATTTTGTGTGAATGATAAGAAATTTAAATAGTTGGAAATAATTTAATTTATTTTGATATATTTTTTTGAAAATTCACACTATAAGAAGAGAAACATGTAGACATTTTTAAAGGAGGAGAACGAAAATATAGTGGTCATATAAGGTATCAAATAAATATGTTTCTAATTATATGTGATATTTTTGGAATGAATGAAAAATATGGAAAAGATGTTTAATATATAATAAAATAGTATCAGAATTATTTCTAATATTGATATACATGTTGTGGAAGATATTTATTACGGTCAATTATTTTGATTAAATATTTGTTATACCTAGATATAAAGTGGATGTGAAATGAAAGGAAATATTACATTGAAAGAAACAAATCTATTAGTATGGAATATAAATAGGAGGTATTGGAAATCAATTAAGGGTGTTGAGTTAACAAAAATACATTCAACCTTAGTATCATTAGAATAAAAATCATTTTCATGAAATAATATAAATTTAATATTAAAACCAATTTAATTAATTTATATTGTTATAATAAAAAAAATTAGGTACATATCATCCCATTGTATTGATATTGTGGTCCTCAATAGTTTATGAGTCTAAATGAATTAAAATTCAAATAGATAAACAATTTCCACAATCTTGATTCACTATACAATTACATAGAAATTCTTTTATAAAAGACATAAATATCTACATATAATAATTAATAAAATTAAACGTATATATTTACTTTTATAATAATTATTTCTAATCATTCTCTATTTTATTTACTATTATTTTTCACATATTTTAAATATTGTTTGTATGTTATCTTGATTGTTTTGAACTAGTTTTTTCAAAATTGTGTTATTATTGATTCATGGTAAAAAGATTATTATTTTTAATAAAATTAATGGTACTATATTACATGTTCCATGATATTTATAAATATATCATCTCAACCCATTGTAATTTTATTTAGAAATCATACAGTCGAAACTATTGACGATCAGGTTTCGGTGAATCTTAACCAATGAAAGATGTTTTATTAAATAATAACATAACTGTTAATGATATCATTACATAACCAATTATAAAAATTATTTACAGTTTTAAATATTATAATACTCAAAAATTTTGTAATATATTTAAACTTGAAATATATAAATAACATAGTTCAAGCAGGTGGTCTAACTAACACAATCATGAATAATCCTTGATTATTTAATGGTTACACCATGATTTCTTTCCATAATCTAATACCATAATCATAAAAATAATATTGATTTTTTAGTTCGATTCATATATCCAAATTTTATTTCTGTTTATGAATAATTTATAGATTAAAAAATATCACAATACATGCATAAAATTCTTTTTCTCTTAGCACAAATGTTTTGAACAATTGAAGTAATGATTATCATTTTCTTGAGAGATCATTTATATGATCACCAATTCATAACAAAATAACTATAATGATATCATAAAATTTATAATTATACATTAAAACCACTCTCAATAAAATTCATTAATGTTTGTGAAAAAATAAATAATAACATAGTTCAATCATTCCATTGAGTTGATAGTTCATGGATATATATGCTTGATGATTTTAAATTACGTATAATGAAATTTATAATATATTTTAACATTTAAGAGTATAAAATATTATATGTATATATATATTACATTTATTTCCATTTAAATATTTTTATCATGCATGTTAGGTTGTTATGGAAAAAATAAACATGATGATTCATGAAGTTGGTAATCTGCATACCTGCATGCATAACATATTAATTTTTCCTTTGGAAAATTTGAAATGTGGTAATTGATTAATAAAATAACATATTATATTAAATAATATAACCAATACTTATGTTTCCATTTAGGGATTAGAATATTTTAATTTTTAATATAGTAAATAATGGAAATAAGTTATAAAAATGGATTACATAAATTGAGAACTTATAGATTTATTGGGAAGATCCATTGTAAATAGAGAGGTTAAGATAAAATTTTGTGAAAGACGTACAATGTATTAAACAAAGGATTCTAATCTGAGTAAAAAGGGTTATGTATCAGGAGGAAAATGAATTTTTGGTGTTGTATTGAAGGGTTGGTGAGATTACCATTTATATGTAATAATAGATGTAATTTTTCTAATTTCCCATAACATTTTAATAATGGGAAGAGACAATAAAGGAATGTGGCTGAAAATTTGAAAAATAATAGTGCGTAGAGTGATATGGTTTAGAAACTCCTCAATCAAAAATTATCACATAAGTTTTTTTAATTTGCTATCATTTTGTGCTTGGTTAAATCCTTATAACCCATAATTTCTCGTAGTGGAGTAATAATTATTCACCTCAATAGTTTTTCTTTTAAATATAACAAAATGAATTATATTAAATAATTTTTTCTAGATGATTATAAAATCCCTATTTATTTTATATTATTATTTTTTAAAAGAGATACAAAATAAATATGAAAATTAGAAATGTATAAAATTGTAAAAATAATTTCATGCGAAAAATAATAATTATTTTCTAAAATGTCATATATAGGTCTATAACCAACAATCAATATTTTTTAGGTTTATGATATCAGTTATAATCTATATATTTTTTTTATAAAAGTGTTTCACGATTTATATAACATACTTAATTAAAAATAATACCATTAAATTGTCATATTTGTAAAAATAGTATATTTAACTATTGACATTGAAATGATTTCTTTCAAAAAAACCGAGAAAATATAATTTATAAAATATTTGAATAAAGAATCCATTAATTTTTTTAAAAATTAAAATTCAAAAATTTCTAATATAATAATGTAAATATAATTCAAAAAAATAATGACAAAACTAGTTTGTATGGAAAACTACCCTTTATAACACATTATATCCTTATTCTTATTTTTTATATTTTACTATTTATTAATTACTGATTAATAATATAAATTGATATTTCAATAAATTTATTATATGTATCTTTTGATTAAAATCATTCCATATAAAAATTTAATTTTTTAATATAATTTTCTATGATTTTAATGATCTTATTAGTCATTTTAGCTATACCAATTGAATTTCATTCATATTAAAATTATCTATTACGTTAATTCAATAAATATTTCATTATTTTAATACTCTAATTCCTTTCCACTAAGTCAATGTCTACGATTTAAAAATAATACATAAAAATATTGTGGCTACATTTAATTTTATTATTTCATAATGAGAAATACTTTAGACATATTGACTTATTTTTATGTAATACTATATTTAAATATTGTGTTGTTGCAAAATAACTGAGAATCCCTTGAGAAAATTTAATGTAACTAATAAAATTATATCAAACCACAACACATATAATGATATAATCCAACATTATTTTATTCTAAATAAAATTTTCATGACAAGTATATTGTTACAAATACCTTAATATTATTCATTGTATTATTATATACCCGTTAGTAGATAGTTCGACTATTAATACCACAAATAGGTCCCTTATCATCGATATTTGAAAGACAATACTAATAAAAGTCATTCATCAATAACATCCCACAAAATATCTTCACTCTAATATATAAAATCTCCTAACATTCCCAATAAAGTCCCCAAATCCTTATTAGTTTATAAATTTGTAAAGAATTTCAATCATTCAACAAAGATTCTAATGAAGTAATGAATATTTGAAAAACCATAACGATTAACAATAGATCACATCCGCATAAAATTTTACATAAATTCTTTGATAAAATGATCATTTTCTCAAATATCATTAGTTTTTCAACACATAGTCTCCTCATCACAAAAAATAACGATTTTTGATAGCAATATAATTAATCATTTTTTCACATTTACTTGAGTTTTCTTTAAATCGCAATATGAATTCCTAAAATCATTGGTGACCTTTAAATAATGGATTGTGAAACCAATTAGACACATCCATCCATAGAGAATCTAAATCCACACATTAACACTGTAGGAGTACATCACACTCCTCGCATTTGTGGAATTATGTTAATGAGTCCCCTATGTGATGTTTTAATCACACTATTCGTCTATACCAAAGCTTCTTGTTGATGTTTTTAATCAATGAAAATTAAAAAAACATTATGCAATACTAAGATAGAAAAATTAAATCACCAGCATATATAATAATCATTTATATAATGTCCAACCAGTTTACCCTTTGTGTTTGGAATTTCAAGTATCAATTAATTGTATGAATTCATATATTAACATAATCCTATTATTAATAATAAATTTTCACAATGTATAAATATATTACTAAATGGATATAAAATTTATATTAATGTTTCACATGACCACACATATCAATAAAAATTTATAATGATTTTCCATGATTTGACATTAACCATTGGTTATTACTACTGTTGTATAAATATTTTAAATGGAAAAACATATTAGATTATTGAAATATTTATTTTTTCACCATGTTGTGGTTATCATGTGAACGATTGAAATTATTAATATAATCCAATACCAAAAAAATTACATAATATAATATTATAAAAATAACTATAGTGATGATAATCCATATATTTACAACTGAACATCTCAATAAAATTTTAATACCCATTCTATAGTATTTTTTCAATTACTCTTCTATTTATAGCCTAATATGGATAAAGAACAGGTAATTATTTGTACCACTATATAAGTAGACATTTAGGAATAATTTTAAATGAAAGGAATAAACAACCATTGCATTTTTATAAAATTTATCTTCCAAAAATTAAAAAAAATATTTAATATTTTGGAAATATATTAGCTAAAATAAAGTATATTATCATACAAAAAAAATTCAATTTTCATCCTAAAATCCAAAGATAACACTAGGATATCTCCTTATAGTTTTTCTTTTATAACTAACCTAAATATATAATCCATTTTTTTAAATTCACATGACTCACTCACCATATATCTTTACCAAATATTTGCACTAGAATTTCTATAACATGAAATAATATTATCTAGAATAATATATTTTTATATTTATGTAAATAAATAACATAATATATTATAGAAAAATAAAATAATTATTTCAAATTATATTTTATATAAAATTATTTCATCCATATTTAACAACTGGTAAATTTTAACCATACATTGATGCATTGATAAATAAGTTAATATAATTACTCTAACAATCACTAGAGGGTTTCTTTATTGAGATATCAGGTACTATATTTCAAATACATTCATAAATATGGTATGTTCTACTAGTGGTCCTATTTTATACTAACCATAGTAATTATATACTATATTTTTTATGTTAAATTATATCAGATGAAACCATTAATTAAGAATCACCAAAATGATGATGTATAATGATGTTTTCTCAACCAAATGGAAATATTAAATCATAATAATACAAATATTCACCCTAATAATTTAAAGTAAAAACTAATCAATCATCTGATTCCAATTATGTGATATTTTGTTTTAAATCAGCATCCATGTATTACTTTATTACATGGTATCAAATAGAATAAAAATTTAAATCTATTCACACAACACATGAAAGAAACTAAATAGGTCTAAATTTCAAGGGCTATGCACCATAATATATTTCTCAAGATTCTTATAGAATTACTAGTCCACTCATTACCTGTGGTAGGGAAAATAATTATACAATAAATGTATTTCGGATCCTAAAAAATAAATGTTTCTCTTGTTCTAATATAATTGGTTGTTTTAATTCCACTTCCTTATAAACAAGAAACAAGATCCTTTATGGTTGAAATCCATAATATTTTATTGTCTATACCATAATGATATTTTATTCCATGTTACCGAGATAAGAATCTAAATTTTGGATTCTACCTTGCTCAGAAACATGAGTAGTATCGTGAACAAATATTTAGAATATGTAATAATAATATATTATTTCTTAGACTCTATAGTAACCTATAATTTTTATTCATAAATATAATATCTTTTTAGAAAAAAATTCAATAAATTTCTTATATACATGATGGAGGATTATAAGGTTTAGCGTATTCAGAGACAATATACAGAATCATATTGTTTAATCAATTTTATTCAACATCTCTAATAAATATCATCAAATTTAGTACTCTTTAAAGATATATCCAATTTTATCCATTCATCATAACATGGGTTGAGGTAACACTAGAAAGGGTGAGCTCAGATACCTAGTATTGGTAAACATGGGAGATACCTATTGATGATCATAAGAGAGAATAAGATAAAAATAATGGTAGGAGATCATGAATATAACATATAATTCTCACAACCAATATTTCAATGATCATAAAGATGAATTGTTGAAAAAATAAATATTTTATCAAAAAAATGAATCAGAATATTGAGAAGTCATCAAAAATCAATATTGAACCAAAGGTTCATTTCATAAGAGTGTGAAACCATCATAAAAATAAAACCAATTTAATATGATAATTATTACGAATGATACTAGAAAAAAATCTTGGATTGGGAAAATACACATGATTACCCTTGTTAATCTTGCACACCATCATGATTCGCATACTATATGAATAACATCATCTTTTTTCCCAAATAAGATCAAGATCAAGTGATAATTTCACAAAAATATATCATTAGATATGAAAAAATAAACTGTTAATTAAAGGGATATATAATTGTATTCCCACACATCCAAAAAATGAACAAGGTAAATATGTGTGACCCAATATCAAATAAAATTTATAATATTACAACATCATAATACAATAAAATAAAATCAATTTCTAAGGATTTCACCAATTCAACATAGCACGACCCATTGACAATAAATAATATTCATAATCATATCATTATAAACAATCAATATAAATAATAATTGTGGTATAATTGGATAAAACCAGCATAAAATTTAACTAACATCAATGGATTTTATGATAAAGTAAAATTATTTTTAAATAAGCACATGCATATTACCAGAGGTAAATAAATTTTTTTAATGTTGAAATAATTTATTTAATATCTAAAATTTCCAAAATAATAATTAAAAATTTTTATTTCAAGACAAAAAATAAAAACATATATTGGTATCTTAAAATCAATAAGCAGTCACGATGGATGGAAATTCCATTCATGATCTATATGTTTATTAAAATTGAAATCAAAGATTATTTAGAAAGTGAAAATATTATTCATTTTAATTATTTTTTAATTTAAAATAATAGTTAAAATTAAAAATAAAATTTCATATTGGAACATTAAAATAGCATTATAAAATATTTATAGAAAACATGGATATGGAAAGAAAAGGATTTTCGATCGAAGAGAGAAATATTTTATGTTTTTTGAAAAAATCAAATGATCTCCGAAAAACATAAATTGATGAAAATCAATGGAAACCAGTTATTATTTAACATTTACCTAGGAAGATTAAATATTAATAGAATTCATCATATAAGATTAATATAATTTTCGCAATAGAAATTCATAGATAAAAAATCTCGATTAAAAATCTGGTTGAAACAAAAATCCCTTACCACTTTGGTAACCATCGAATCCAATCCTTATGGAAATATAGTAATAAATAAATAATTAAATGTACTTAAAATAAATTTCATGACACCTCTCTCTAATGATGCACCTTCCTAAGCTAGCTATGGATAACGAGAGATAATGACCACCATGTCCCACTTCCAGTAAGACCCAGGGTGGAAAACAATGCCAAGGGTATAAAAATATCAAAACATGTGTGTAATTCTTCTTTTTATAGCAACCAATATCGATAGATAAGATGTATCGTCCTCATAAAAACTCTAATACATAAATATAAATTATTAGAAATACTATCCCACATTCATTTTTAAATAAAAAAAGAAAAAATAAAATCAACAATGTAAATACCAATAAAAAAGTTATTATGTGACACATTAACAGTCCAACATTTGAGCTAGTAATACCCAGCATAGTCCTCTTATTCTTCTTGAAAATATTATAATAGTTTTATAAATACTGGGTGAGAATATATGTATACATAGTAGGGGAAACCAAATTTTCTCATTCACAAGTGGAGAAGCATAATAATGTCCCCATGAGAAAACAAAAAATCCCAAAATTACCAAATAAGGTATACAATCCATATCAAATATCAAAATGGTACTCTCACCAAATAATGCATGTAATGTAATATAATAATCACATTGATAATAGGATACCCCACACCACGTTACCACTGATTATATTCTCTCACAACCAAGGGCTAAACATTTTGGCACTCCGACCACTTCTGAAAAACCAAATCACAGCCTACTCATACACACCTACACCACATAGCACATGACATCTCTCCCACACACTCCTGTGACCCAAACCACACCAGAACCCAAAAAAATCCAATGAAACACAAAACATCTTATCCCAAATACACCTAGGATGCACAACTCACCGATACATGCATGGGCCTCACAAACCACAATATTCTTTTAGAGTCTAGGGATATCACCTTCTAGAAGATAGTGTAGGGAAGATCGGTGGGGCCATTCATCCATCCTCCCACTCTGATGTTTGGGAATGACACCCACCCCCATAACAATGGGGGTGTTTGGAATGCAGTGTTCAACATGGGTTTGCTGCATATAGAAATAAAAAAGAACTACTAGTATATATATTTACAAAACACTCATCATACCAAATGGGTTCCCAGAAAGGAAACCACCCCATTACACAACCACAATTACTACTACCTCTAAATACATAAACCAGGGTTAACTACGGTCATTTTAATAGATGATAAAATATTGATTACTAAGACAATATTATCTTGATGTGGTTATGAATTTACCAGTTATCCCTTCCTTACCCAAGAAACAAACAAACAAAACACACAAATAGCCTCCAAACCAAGAAAATTATGGGAACAAAACGTTGTTAAAACAACCCACTTAACACTTCCTCCCCACCTAGAACCTGAGCCAACCACTTCCATTATCATTCTTCAATGTCTTACCACACTATCGATTATCTCAATAATAAAACCCCCAATATACAGCTAATCCCCGGAACACATCTCATCACAACCATACTCGGTATCCCAGATTCATATACACACCACACTCACCACATGCATAAACATCCATCTCCCACAAACACAACCATTGATAACATGGCTAAATAAACATTACATGCCCCAGAAACCATAGTAGATCCCATATGAAGTCCCACTACATAACTAGTTCATACATTCTACAATCATCCAATCTATCATCCTGAGATTCCATTACACCACCCGTACGACCCCATACACACATACACACTCCCTGCCATAGCACAACAAGATCAGCACAAAACACAAGGTCTAACAGGTCCATACACAATACACAACCCCACCAAATAGAAACGTGTATTTTAATTTATTTACCATCATTCATTAATTCCAATTTGATGATTCAACAGTTATCACAGAACATGTTGAATCCTGGAGAATCCATATATTTATCCAGGTGTACATGTTTAATAAAATTTATAATTTCAGTAGTTCATCAAGGAATCTACAAAAAACATACACAATTCATACATGTGTTTAAATAGTGGACACCAATGGAAATTATTTTCATTGGGATACAATTTACAACATTGTTCATAGAAAAATGATAAAATGAAAGATCTTCGTCACCACATTCCCCACACCTCATTTATAATTAATGTAACAAAGTAGGTTCTCCTAACAAGTATGATTATCATTATAACATGTTATGTTATCTTCATAAAAAAAATATGTTCATTATTGTAAAAACATTAAAACATTAGATTATCCACCCCCTGTGATAGAAAAATAAATAAATAACATGGGATCCTTAGGTCAAGTAATTGATGATAATAAACTTCTCATTATTCCAAAAAAGATATTCACACATGTAGTAAGAGAATCCAAGGGAAAATATATTTGAAGGCCATAGAACAACACACGACTCTGCATTGAAGAAAGGCACTAGTTATACCAATTGAAAAGATAAGGGTTCAAGGAAGGGAGGATCTCATATTTAGAAAAGTCAAGATCTTATGTCAATGGATGGAAACCGTTCCAACTGACATTAATGATAGATAGTGGTCAAGACCATGAGGCTTTTCAATCTCAAAATATTTGGGGCAATAAGATATTAGTGATATAATAAATATCCCTTGAAATAAGGCCAAAATTGGTCAAACAATATTTTCAACTTGATTTACATCGAATAAATATTCTGAGGGGTGAAACTTGAAAACTGGTAAAATATAGAAATGACGCACTAATGGGTGAGTCACCAATGAAGGACACTAATGAATGTCACTGAACTAACTCACCAATGTGTGTCACCAACACAGATCACCGACAGCAACTCCTCGATAGTGAGTCACTTACACAACTCCCTGACGGTGACTCACCGACAGTGACTCCCTGACAGAGAGTCACCAATGCAACACACTGACAACGAGTCACTGATGTAACCCATTGATTCCTAATTCACTAACGCAAGCCTCTAACGCCTGGCCAACCGACTCATTTCCTACAAATACTCAACTTATGGACTGCCGACATACTAATTCCCAACCTATCGATGCCTGACCTATCGACACCCAACCTTACGATACTCAACCTATCAACTCCCAACCTACCACTTGAAAATCATATTTTTTTAAAAACTCTAGAAATGAGTGTAAGGACCCATTCATAAACATTACATAATCTTGAATTATTTCAATAATTCACATTGAGAATCTTTTTTAGGTTTAGTGTTTTAGAGAATTAGGACATTTCTATTACATTACATCTCAAATGTCACAAATTACACACTTCTACTCAGTACAAATTTTTAATAAAATAAAAACTCTTAAGACCAATGTGAAACAAAACAATAGGCCATCACAATAAACTCATTAAGTGTTATAAAATAACGAAATAAAACATTATTCCTTCAATACATTCAAAACATAAGCTATTTAACTTGCCTCATGAAATCATAAGATTTATGAATAACACACAGAAATCATAAATCAAAAAAGCAAACATGTGGCATCTATAAAATACGTATGTTGTCTCTTTCACAGAAACATAGGGAGTTATATTTGGAATTCCCATCATATTGTATTCCCTAAAACTCGTAGGAGGAAAATTAATGTTTACATCTGTCATGTTACCCAATGCACTGGAGAGCTATCTTGGGCTCACCTGCTATAGGTTTATCACAAAACCACCCATATATGAAAACAATGACCAAGAATCATAACATATTGATAAAACATAAAACAAATATAATTGAAATATATTATTTCCATATTTCAATCATAATATATAATGTAAATATAGTGAAAAAATTCCATTATAAAAACCATTTTCAATAACAAAATAAGTTAAAGCGTATATGGTATTTATTTTTTATTTAAAAAAAACACTACGGCTTGTTAAGGAAGCCAAATATAAAATAATTCTCATGATGGAAAAATGGTCTTTGTCACTGTGTATGTTAAAAAACATTCCCTTTTTCATGTAGAGAAATGGTGCATTGAAAAAGAATCCCATTGAATTGAATGAAATTTCAAAGGAGTTTATGTACCGTATAAATTAAATTCATGTAGAACTTAATATATGCCTCAATAAAAATAGATTGAGATGGAGTCCCTTACAAAGATCATATACTCAGATTAAGGATAAAAAATGACATAAATTATGTGTGAAAAATAAAAATACACCCAATATAAGTGGATGGTATGTGTGAAACAATAAGAGGTCATTAACACATATTTATATCACAAAAAAATAAGGATGTAGAATTTTAATCCAAATAATCGAAATTGTCATAAGAAGTTCTCTTATAGAAATTGGACAGCCTAACATTGTCACTTTAAAATTAAGAAAATGAGTTGATGAGGGAGAAAATGGTATCTAATCAGTTGAAAATAAAATTTACATGAATAAGGATATAGAATGCTATATCCCAACAAATGAAAATAGAAATTAAAAGACAATACATAAAGGAAGTATCTGACTAAAATAGTATGGTGAAAAGTTCACTAAACGATTTGTTAACTTATGAAACATTCAACACATATAATAACGATCATGAAAGGAACATGTTAATAACCATGTTTTTAATTTTATTATACAATTAAAACTATCATGGAGAGTACATACACGACACAAAAAGAGAATAGTTTCAAATAAAGCATGAATTTAATGTGAATAAAAATTTATATGAAAACCCCTTACTATAAGTCCGACTTGCCTTGTATGTTCCTTATTATTGCTGAAAAATAAACATAATTTAATTTATAATTTGTTATGAAACTTTTTCATGTTTATTATTCTTTTTGTATCACTTATTTACATTCTATAACAATTTGTTAATTATTTGAGTTTATGTCGGACATTTTGTCGAGGATCAAAACTTGAGTATAAAATGAACATGATATAATTACAAATTTCTAATGTCGTCAAACATACATTTTATACAGAATGATATTAATTATATAGATATAATATATATCATATATATCTAGTATATATGTATTTAAAATAGTACATAACATTTTGACATAAAAAATGAAAGGCACCATTCATCGAGAGGGTAAGTCATACGTACGCATGAACGCTACCTTCATTTCTATTTCATATTAAATTGAATTACAACATAATGCTAAAAAGTTATATTATTATTATAGTATAATATCATATATAATTTAATTAACTCTATCCTTTATATGTTCTACGTAAGGCATGAATGAGTCATATCACTTTGACGGGGCGGTAGTCCACACTTCTCAAATAAAATTATTATATATACCCTTTATAGAAACCATAAATGTATGATATAATGAAATATAAATAAGTAATTATAAAATTTAAATATAATATTTTTCACATATAAATATAGTTCCATCACAATATCCCCCATGAGAGGCAGGAGGAGATAGTTTAACAATCGTTGTTTTGTGAGGCAGTAGTTCGCCGTCTACAGAAATTGTATGATCGTATCGATTAGATTGAGGTGTATAGATGAATATTTTGAATACACACCATTAAAACATACTATAATACTTAATATAATATTATTGATATAAAATAATGTAATAAATAAATTGTAGGGGGCTGGAGAAGGAAAATAAAAGAAAAGAACATGAGGGAAGATATTACCTTAAAATTGGGTAACTCCCTTTGATTTGATAAAAAAGGCTATCATGAAGAGCCTTATACCTAAAGGAATATAAGAGGAATTTAGGGATGTTGGGAGCTTCTTTGACCCATATTTGGGTGTGCCACGGGGCTTGAGAGGTGTGTGTTATTGGATAGTGGTGGTGGCCTTTTAAAAGAGGGATGAGGGGCTCTTAAGGAATGTTTAAAAGTATTATTTTATTATCAAATGATTTTCCAAATAATAAGATACAAAACCTATTTAATTATAATATAGGATACATATAAGTCTATGTAAAATCATCCAATAAAAATTTAAAAGGTTATGAATAGTTTTTGATCCATATCTTTTATTATTTAACCATTTGATAACTTATTTATCTTTTACCATGTCCTCTTATATATTCATAATATATGGTTAATAAATTTACTATAAAATTACAAGAGACCCAGAAACGGATCATTAATGGAATTTTTAACATAATTTATGTCTTTTTTAAGAATATAATATTTTTAGGATTGTTTTATCATTTAATATAATATTATTTATTTTAAAAACTCATTTATGTATATTTATAAACTATTCATATCAAGAATTTTAAAAAATCTATAACTTGATTATTTCAAAAAAAATGTCATTATTTCAAATATAACAAGTCATTTTTACCCTTAAAATTCATTGATGGAATAAAAATTTTCAAAATAAATTTATTTTAATATTTATAATATAATTTATTTCTATTTTTTATTAATGATGTAATTACTACTTCAACATTATGTCATAATTAAATTTATTTATAATAATGAATAAAAACTATAAATAATATTCCATGATGTATGAAATATTTTAAATTTTATCATTAATATTTATAGTCTAATAGATCACTTACATAAAGCCATAAAAAAGTTGTTTTACTAAAAGATATATGTTTATGTTACTTTTGTATTTAGTTTAAATTAATTAATATAAAGTGTCATTATCACTCCCACGTGGCTCCATGGTGACACATAATCAACCCATGGATTCTCATGGTAAGACATGTATCAGAAAATAGGTTTTGGAATAGTGTAAGGTTAATTTAATATTATTATAATATTAATTTTTACCCTTATTTACCAGATTTACCCTTTAACCATGGTAAATAAAATATTTACTGAATTAAATATAAAAAAATGTTTAAAAATTAAATATATCAATTTAAAAAATTTGGATCTCTTAATTCTATATATGGAATCATTTTTTCCTATTTCAGAATGTAACACCCGATATTTTTATGAGAAATATTTTGTTTTTATGTTATATACATCAACAAAGGAATCTTTCACTGCACACAACAATAGCTTGGCTTGCTTGACACAAAATCGCGACGTTTCTCGATAGCGTGCATCGTACGCAATATCAAGTTTCACTAAACAACGATATGCTATTAAAATATTATTAAAACTAGCTGTTATGAATAGTAATACCCACTTTTTGAAATTTTTTAAATTTTATCTTTCAAATTGGACTTCATTTTTGGATTTGGAATATCGAAATTTGCCTTGGGTGAAATTTTGGTATTTTTCGGAAAACTTTCAATTTTTGATGAATAGTGAAAACACTCGGTTACTATTTAAAAACCAACTTTTTATTTAAATAATTATTTATTTTATTTAAATTTATGTTAGGTCAAAATTGATACATAAAACCTATATAAGTTCAAAGTAATTCATTGGAGTCATTTTATAATAATTGTAGATATATAAAAAATTTATTGAACTTTTCACCGTCTTTTACCCACCTCCGAGGAGAATTTGAACATTCACATAAAAAATAATTTTACCACTTCTGTGAGTCAAATTTTAAAAATCCGAGAGACACGGTTAATATCAGGGACTAAAATGTGGTTAAATGAGATGAAAATAATTTTTTGTGAATAGTAACTTTTTACTTTTTTTCCACTATTAAAAGTAAATAGGGTAATTAAGGGTAAAAATGATATTATTTTTAACCTAACACATGTCCTAATTCTGTTGGATAAGTGTAATTCGACCAAAAACAACCTTAGGAATAAAATATGACCATTTAGGCCCACTTGGGTTAGATTAGGACATTTAATATTATTTTATTTAAATAATAGTTAAAATAGTTAATATCAATGTTTAATAACAAAAACATATTTAATATAGGGTTATAAATAAGATAATTTAGACTATAAATATTCACTATAAAGATAAAAAGATTTCCTAGATAATGGTATTTTATTTATAATTTTTAGACATTAAATAAGTTAATTTATGTATGACACAATGATGATGCAATAATTATCTTATTAATGAAATATTAACATAATTGATGTTATAAATACTCAAATAAATGTAATTTGAAACTTTTTATGAATTAAACTAATTTTCTAGGTTAATATTACATATTGGTATTGATTTAATTAACTTATTTTGAACTAATCATGATGTTATGATTTTAACAAAAATCATTTATCAAATAGTGTCAAAATTGACATAAAATAGTTGTTTTTAAAATATATTATATTATTAATTGTTATTTTATTCTTAAAAATCTACGGTTCGGCAAAATGAATTTCATAAGGTTATATATATTAATAATAAACAACTTGGGGTTATTTTTTCTTTTTATAGTATGTTTATTAACCTTATAGTGTAAGAAAACAAGAAGACACGGTAAATGTAAAATTATTAAACTAAAAGTTAAAACTAAATGATAAGGTTAAAAAGGAAACCTAAACTTGTCTAAATTATATTTTATGGGATTATTTCTACCCATACCCACCTTATCTTCTAAATAAATTAATTTGGAGCTATTAAAAACCGAATATGACTTTATAATAAAATAATATTTTTTGTTTTTTCAAAGGTGCCCCTCTCCTCACTTGTAAAAGGGAACCTCCTCCCCCTCTTCCTCACACCATATTTAGCCTTCAAGCTCGGCCTACCCCTGAAAATTTCTCTTCTACACTTTCCTAGAAACATCCTAGAGGTCCTGGTCTTCTTCAAAGACCATCTTTAGTGCCCGGAGATGAGGTTACCAAGAGGCGCTTCAAAGAAGAGGTAACGTCCGTTACCGATTCTTTCGACATTATTTCTTCTTCTACTTCTTCTCATTTAGTTGTTTCATTATGAAGTAATAAAATCAGTATCACTCATATACTGATATTTTATTATAAGTATGAAACGACCCTATTTCACCTTCTATCCATCTTATGGAAAATGAAATCACCGCGCGTGCGTACGTACGGAATACCGTCTCCACGCCGTGGTGTAATCTATTTTCCACCACCACCTTACTTGGATGGGTATAATGGTGTAAATAATGACTATATATGATTATTGTAAATTTATATTGATTATTAAATAGTATACATACACTCTAATACAATTCCACGACCATCGGAATGATATCATCGCTCGTGCGTACGTACGGAATGCCGTCTCCACGATGTGATGCAACTTGTTCTACATGATCTTCATTTCATAATGATTATATAAAAGAATTTAATGAATAAATATGATATATATTACACTAATACCATTATGTAAATGAGTTATCTATAACATAAAAAGAATAAAAAGAATTCATTCGACAAAACATGCATAAGAACAAAAATTAATAAACACCCGAATAAAAAGTAGCAATTAAATATTACTAATAATATGCTAAGAATATTACCATATATGATATAATAACAATGAGTAGGATTCTATAATAAGTCAATGACATTATTTAAATCATTATATAGGAGATTCGGACACGTACGAAGCAAATCGGACCTAAGGTAAGGGAAAATCTCGCAATCTCATTTTTTTCCGAAATTGTTTATACTTCAGAATTTACTGGGGAATATTTATCATCCAAATCCATGTTTCCTAAATATTTAATATTATATCCATCCTCCTACAATTGTTTAAATCCAATTTTACCCTTCTTTGAGTTTTTAGTAAAAGATATGAAAGGAATCTTTTGTCATTTTTCGTACGAGTTACTTGTTGACTTTTCCTGCCAAAGTACGAGAAGAATGTTTTTTTATCTTATATGGCATGAATGGATTTTTAGAACATTATTTTCATGAATATTCATTTCCAAGTTTTCAAGTTTATTTTTAATAAACTTTTTTTAGTTAAAAATTATATTACATGTTAAGAAAGGAAAATGTTTTCCAAGTAGAAATGATATTTTCCTCAAGAATGGAGTTCAAGTGTTTTATCAAAATTATTTTCCATCTAAGATAATATAGGGTTCTGTTTCTATCCCTATTTTTACATTATTTTGATTATGTCATGATGGAATTTTTTTATGATGTATTTTTATCTTATATGGATTGTGTTATGATGGCATGATGATTATGAATCACATTTTTATTACATGGGTTATGCTATGATGTATGATTTATGATTTTGTGGAACACATAAGAATGGTTTAATTATTAGATGGTTGGGACCTATATCACCCACCAGTGAATTGGGTAAATATTTATATCTCATGAGATAGACATGGATGGAACGGAAGGTTAATCCGGTTCAGTGAAAAAGGACTGAAACGAGGAGTGAACTCTGATCAGAAATGGACTTTGCGGGCTAAGATAGTCTTGGAAATGAGTCATGACTATTATGAAATGATTCCCTGTGATTATGTGTGTATGCCAAAAAGTTTCATGTTTTAAGTTATGATTATTGGGATGACATTTCACTACTATGAATTATCCCATGTTATGAAATTAAGATTTCTTTTGTAGGTTAATATTTCCAAAATGTTATGTTCTTATGAATATGATGTGATTGATATTTCTTTTGTTTACCCTTATTGTGCATTTGAGCTCACGCTTTTGTATGTTTTCTTTCCCCAGGTCAGGAAAAAGGTTATTTATTTGGATATACCAAAAGAGACTCTAGATATGATGAAATAAATGGGAGAAAATGTAAATGATTTATAAACCAGTTGTATATGTTTCCCAGTTTCTAAAGACACTATACCTATACGGTCCTTTCATGGTTTTGTTATATTTTGTAACAAGTGTGCTTCAATTTTGAAGCAATAACAATGTATGTAAAGTATGGGTCCTTATAGTTGGTATCAAATGAATGGTATAGTCAAATTTTGGAAACTAGGATGTGAAAGCCATAGTAAGAACCCTAAGGATAAGTCTAAGCATAGAACACAATCTTAGTGTTTTCAAAATGGCCATGAACAACCTATTATAGAACTTGAAGTGTGAAATTTTATTCCTGATTATGTGGTTTTCCTATTATAAATAGTGTTTCTCACACTATTCTTCTTAGTTTTAGTCAATGGCTGGAAACTGATGGAACCATGTTAATTCAGAATGCGATGGGCAATGCAATGATTGCCCCCCTGAGCAACCAAACGTTATGGGAGCTGGAATGGAAAATCTTGTAGCCTTGCTCACACAACATTATCAAGCTATGAGTCATGCAGGACTTCCAAACGAGCAAAGGAAGGAGAAATATTCTGTTGAATCCTTCATGAGGCAACGTCCACCCTCATTCAGCGCGTCTACTGATCCCTTAGTGGCTGAACAATGGATCTGTACCACTGAAAAGATATTTTCAGTTCTTCAATGTTCTAAACATGAAAAATTCATCTTAGCAGTATATCATTTGGAAGGTGATGCTGATAAATGGTGGAATCTTATCAAGAATACGAGGCCAAGAGATGAAATTGAGTCCATGGAATGGGACGAGTTGAAGAACATATTTTTCAATAAGTACTTCCCTCGTAGTATTCAAACAAAGATGAAGAAGGAGTTTCTTGAACTGAAGAAAAAGTATGATGAATCTTTTGTTACCTACGAAGAAAATTTTATAAGAATTACAAGTTACGCTTCTGGGATTATTATCCAACCTGAGGGTAAGATCGATTGATTCTTTAGTGGCTTAAAACCAAGTCTTCGAAGGGCGTTAGCCATAAGGGACTTCAATAGCTATGAGGAAATCGTTCGATGTTCTCTCAAAGTTGAGATGGATATTAGAGTAACCCATCAGTCATATGGGTTTGATAATAAGAGGAAAATGGAATTCAAAAAAAAATATAAAGACCACACTAAAAAGAAGATGAGTTTTCCCTTACGCTCAAAGTGTGGAATCAAACATGAAGGGAGTTGTCTAAAAGGGACAAGTAAATGTTTAAAATGTGGAAAGGAAGGTCATCGGGCATTTGAATTCCATAATTATGGGAAGAAGATGTCTAGTGATGTGAACAAAGAAAAAGCTACACAGAGTGCACCTCCTACACTTAAATGTTACAAGTGAAAGGAAAAGGGGAATTATGCTAACCAATTCCCTAATCCAAGGGTTGTTGATGATGATCGACGTCAACAAACTCCTAAGGATAACGACAAAGGAAAGTCACATGCTATTTCTATTAGTGATGTGGAGTATGAGAACGATGTGGTGAAAGGTACACTTACCATCCACTCTAAAGTAGTAAATGTTTTATTTCATTCTAGATCCACCCACTCTTTTATTTCGGAAGAATTTTCTAAGGTTATCGTCGTATTACCTTAACAATTAGATGTTGAGTTAGCTGTGACAACCCCTAATGGAACAACAGTCGCATCAAAAGTTTATAATTCTACTTTGATTGAAGTTTGTGGGAAAGTGCTACCTGCAAATCTTGTGATCCTTCCTATAGTGAAATTCGATGTGATTCTTGGCATGGATTGGATTTCATTATATGGATCTCATATCAATTTCCAAATAAGGGATGTCACATTTAATATTCCAGATCAATCTATGATTGTCTATCGATGCAAGGATGAACATAACCTTCCAGTGGAAATTTCTTCCATCATATGGGTCTTGATTCCACTAAATTAAGTTTATTTATCTCATATGGTTGGAGAGAAACTCATGATTAAGAGTATGCCCATTGTACAAGAGTCTGATGATGTCTTTATAGAGGAATTTTCGGGTCTTTCACCAAATTGTGAAATTGAGTTTTCAATAGAACTCGTACAGGGTGCTTTGCCTATTTCAAAGAAACCTTATAGAATGGCCCCAATTGAGTTGCAGGAATTGAAGAAGCAGCTCCAAGAGAATCTTGATAAGGGAACCATATGCCCTAGTGTGTCACCTTGGGGAGCACCTGTTCAATTTGTTATGAAGAAAGATGGATCAATGAGACTCAACATTGATTATCGAGAACTTAACAAGATCACTATCAAGAATAAATATCCTCTCCCACGCATTGATGACTTATTTGTCCAACTATGCAGAGCTCAATACTTTTCCAATATTGATCTTCGTTCAGGGTATCATCAATTAAGGTTCAAAAGGGAGGATATACCAAGGACATCTTTATGTACAAGGTATGGACACTATGAATTTATAGTGATTCCATTAGGTCTTACTAATGCCCCTGCTATCTTCATGGATCTAATGAATAGAGTCTTTAGAGACTATCTTGATCATTTTGTGGTAGTCTTTATAGAAGATATTTTTTCTATTAAAAGATCAAAGAAGAACATGAAGATTAGTTGATAATTGTATTAAAGACCCTAAGAAAGGAGAATCTTTATGCCAAATTTACCAAGTGTGAATTTTGGCTTCAAAAAGTTGCATTTTTGGGTCACATAATCTCAAAAGATGGGATATCTGTGGATCTAGAAAAGATAGAGGTTATCGAAAGATGGACGAGACCAACAACAGTAACTGAGATCTGAAGTTTTCTTGGTTTGGCTGGATATTATCGACATTTTGTGAAAGATTTTTCATGATTATATAATCCACTAACCAGGTTGACTCGAAAAGGAGTTATGTTCATGTTGATGGAGGAATGTGAAGAGAGTTTCAAGGAGTTGAAAAGAAGGTTATCCAGTACACCTGTACTCACAATTCATTACAGTGGAGAAAAGATTGTGATCTACAGTGATGAATCTAAGAAGGTTCTAGGGTGTGTTCTTATGCAAAATGATATGGTGATAGCTTATGCCTCACGACAGTTGAAAATCCATGAGCAAAATTAACCAACTCATGATTTGGAGTAAGATGCGGTAATCTTTTCATTAATGATTTAGAGGCATTATCTTTATGGTAAAAGGTGTGATATTTATGCTGATCATAAAAGTTTAAAGTATATTTTCACACAAAAAGAGCTGAATATGTGCCAAAGAAGATGGTTGATTAAGGATTAAGACTGCTCAATTCATTACCACCCAGGAAAAGCAAACAAGGTGGAAGACGCATTAAGTCGACAATACCATGCTAGCATATCCATGATCAGGATCACAAAATATCAAATATTTATTGATTTACAATGGATGGATCTTGGAATTATAATAGAAGGGGAAAAATCATATATTTCTCAAATGAATGTTCAATCATCTATACATGTGAAGATTAAAGAGGCACAGAAAGAAGATATAGAGTTAAAAAAGAAGGTGGGAAATATTCATGTATTTAACCTTGATTGTGATGGGATAATAAAGTTCAAGAATCGAGTTTCTATTCCTACGATCCAAGAATTAAAGAAGGAGCTACTGGATGTGGCTCATAGTTCTTCATTCTCTATTCATCCTGGAAGCACAAAGATGTATAGGGACCTGAAAGAGTACTTCTTGTGGGATGGTATGAATAGAGATGTTGATGAATATGTCTCTCGACGCTTGGTTTGTCAGAAAGTTAAAGCTAAGAGACAGAAGTCTAAGTGGATGTTACAACCATTACCCATACCTGAATGGAAATGGGAAAACATCACTATGGACTTTTTCACTAGACTTCCTAAAACATCCAATGTCAATAATTATATCTTGGTCATAGTTGATCATCTTACAAATTCTGCACACTTCATTTCTATTACAGAGGATTTCTCTCTGGATCAGATTTCCAGGATATATGTAAAGGAAGTGGTAAGATTTTATGGAATACCACGTTCCATTATATCTGATCATGAACCGAGGTTTAACTCAATGTTCTGGCGAAGTCTTCAGCATACTCTGGATACAGAGTTGAGTTTCAGCACTACTTATCATCCTCAGACAGACGGTCAGTCTGAGAGAACAATTCAAACTCTAGAAGATATGTTAAGAGCTTTCTCTATGGATTTCAACGGTGGTTGGGATCAACACCTACCTTTGGTGGAATTTTCATATTATAATAGCTTTCACTCCAGTATTTAGATGGATCCTTATGAATCTCTCTATGGAAAGAAATGCAGGACTCCAACTTGCTGGGGTGAAGTTGGGGAAAGAAAGCTATTAGGACCTGATCTTGTTGATGAGATGGTAGAAAAGGTCAGATCTATTCAACAACAATTTAGAGTAGCTTAGAGTCGACAAAAAAGTTATGCTGATAACCGAAGAAAAGACCTAGAGTTTGAAGTGGGTGATAAAGTTTTCTTACGAATATCTCCTTGGAAGAGAGTAATCAGATTTGGAAGGAAGGGAAAGCCGAGCCCTATGTATATCGGTCCATTGGAAATACTGGATCGTGTTGGGAAGGTAGCTTACCGATTGGAGCTTCCAAAAACTCTCTCTCAAGTTCATGATGTGTTCCATGTATCGCTCCTGAGAAAGTACATACCCGATCATTCACATGTACTAAGCTAAGAAGTTGTACCGCTTGAGAAAGATCTTTCTTATGAAGAATATTTAATAGGGATTCTGCATCGTAGTGAAAAATTTCTACGGAACAAGACCACTCTCTTGGTGAAAGTTTTATGGAGGAACCACCAATTAGAAGAAGCTACATGGGAGCTTCACGATATGATGAGGGAGAGGTATCCTCATCTGTTTGTTACAAAGTGACGAATTTCAAGGGTGAAATTCATTTTAAGGGGGTAGAATGTAACACTCGAGATTTATATGAGAAATATTTTTTTTATGTTATATACATCATCAAAATAATCTTTAACTACACACAACATTATCTTGGCTTTCTTTACAGGCCATCATGACCTTTCTCGATAGCTTGCATCGTACGCAATACTAAGTTTCACTAAACAACGATATGCTATTAAAATATTATTAAAACTAGCTATTATGAAAAGTAATACCCATTTTTTGAAATTTTGTAAATTATATGTTTTAAAATGGAATTCATTTTTGGATTCGAAATATCAAAATTATCCTAGGGTAAAATTTTGGTTTTTTCTGAAAACGTTCAATTTTTAGTGAATAGTGAAAACACTGAGTTACTATTTAAAAACCGACTTTTTATTTAAATAATTATTTATTTTATTTAAATTTATTTTAGGTAAAGATCAATACATATTACCTATATTAGTTCAAAGTAATTAATTGGAGTCATTTTATAATAATTTTAGATATATAAAAATTTTATTGAACTTTTCACCGTCTTTTGCCCACCTCCTAGGAGAATTTGCAAATTCACATAAAACATAATTTCACCACTTCTGTGAGTGGAATTTCGAATATCCGAGTGACACAGTTAATATCAAGGACTAAAATGTTGTTCAATGAGATGAAAATAATTTTTGGTGAATAATAACTTTTTACATTTTTTACCACGGTTAAAAGTAAATAGGGTAATTAAGGGTAAAAATGATATTATTATTACCCTATCACATGTTATAATTCTATTGGATAAGTGTAATTCGAAAAGAAAAAACAACCTTGGGAATAACATATGACCATTTAGGCCCACTTGGATTAGATTAGGAAATTTAATATTATTATATTTAAGGAATAGTTAAAATAGTTAAAATCAATGTTTAATAACTAAGTCAGTTTTAATATAAGGTTATACATAAGATAAGTTCAACTATAAATAATAATTAAAAATATAAAAATATTTCCTACATAATGGTATTTTATTTATAATTTTTAGACATTAAATAATTTAATTTATTTATGACACAATATTGATGCACTAATTATCTTATTAATGAAATATTAACATATTTGATGTTATAAATACTCAAATAAATGTAATTTGAGACTTTTTATGAATTCCACAAATTTTTTAGGTTAATATGAAATATTAGTATTGATTTAATTAACATTTTTAGAACTAATAAACTTGTTATGATTTTCACAAAAATCAAGTTCCAAATAGTGTCAAAATTTACATAAAATAGTTTTTAAAATAATTATTATATTATTAATTGTTATTTTATTCTTAAAAATCTATGGTTTGGCCAAATGACTTATATGAGGTTTTATATATTAATAATAAACAACTTGGGGTTCGTTAGACTTGTTATACTAAGTTTATTATCCTTATAGTGTAAGAAGACAAGAAGACACGGTAAAAGTAAAATTATTTAACTTAAAGCTAAATATAAATGATAAGGTTAAAATAGAAACATAAACTTGTCTAAATTCTATTCTATTGGAGGATTTAGAAAAATACCCACATTATCTTACAAATAAATCTATTTGGAGCTATTAAAAACCAAGTATTACTTTATAATAAAATATTATTTTTTAATTTTTCCAATGGTTCCCCTCTCCTCCCTTATAAAAGGGCACCTCGTCCCTCTCTTCATCACACCACTTTGAGCCTTCATGCTCGGCCAACCCCTGCCAATTTCTCTTCTACAGTTCCCTAGAAACATCCTAGAGGTCCTGGTATTCTTCAAAGACCATATTTAGTACCCTAAGTGGAGGATTAGAAGAGCCGCTTCAAAGAAGAGGTAATGTCTGTTACTGATTCTTTCAACTTTATTTCTTCTTATACTTCTTCTTCTTTAGTTGTATAATTATGAAGTAATAACATCAGTATCACTAATATATTGATATGTAATAATAAGTATTAAACAACCCTATTTAACCATCTATCCATACTACGGAAAACAAAATCATCGTGCGTGCATACGTACGGAATACCATCTCCACATCGTGGTGTAATCTATTTTCCACCACCAACTTACATGGATTGGTATAATGGTGTAAATAATAACTATATATGATTATTATAAAGTGATATTTATTTTTAAATAGTATACATACACTCCAAAACAATTCTACGATCATGGGAACGATATCATCGCTCGTGCGTACTTACGGAATTCCGTCTCCACGATGTGATGCAACTCTTTCTACATGATCTTCATTGAATAATGATTATATAAATGAATTTAATGAATAAATATGATATATATTACAGTAATACCATTCTGGAAATTAGGTATCTATATCCTAAAAAGAATAATAATAATTTATTCGACAAAACATGCATAAGAACAAAAAATAATAAACACCCGAATAACAAGTAACAATGAAATATTACTAATAAGAAGCTAAGAATAAGACCATATATGATATCATAACAATGAGTATGATTTTGGAACAAGTCAATGACATTATTTAAATCATTATACAGGAGGTTCCGACACTTATGAAGCAAATCAGACCTAAGGTAAGAGAAAATCTCGCAATCTCATTTTTATCCATGATTGTTTATACTTTAGAATTTACTGGGGAATATTTATTATCCACATACATGTTTCCTCAATATGAAATATTATTTCCATCCTCCTACAATTGTTTAAATCCAATTTTACCCTTCGGTGAGTTTTTATTAAGATATATGGAAGGAATCTTTTGTCGTTTTTCGTACGAGGTACTTTTTGACTTTTCCGGCCAAAGTACAAGAAGAATGTTTTTTTAGCTTATATGGCATGAATGGATTTTTAAAACATTATTACCATGAATCTTCCTTTACAAGTTTTCAAGTATATTTTTAACCAAATTCTTTTAGATTATAATTATATAATATGTTAAGAAAAGAAAATGTTTTTGATGTAGAAAGCATATTTTCCTCAAGAATGGAGTTCAAGTGTTTTATCAAAAAATTTTCCATCTAAGATAATATATGGTTCTTTTTCTATCCCTATTTTTAAATTGTTTTTATTATGTTATGATGGAATTATTTTTATGATTTTTTTATCTTATATGGATTGTGTTATGATGGCATGATAATTAAAAATTCCATTTTTATTACATGGATTATGATATTATGTATGATTTATGATTTTGTGGCACACATATGAATGGTTTATTTATGAGATGGGTTTGACCTATATCTCCCTAAAATGAATTGGGTAATGATTTATATCTCATGAGATAGACATGGCTGGAACTGCATATTAATCCGGTTCAGTGAAACAGGAATGAAATGTTGAGTGAACTGGGTTCAGAAATGGACTTTTTCCACTAAGATAGTCTTGGAAATTAGTCTTGAATACTAAGAAATGATTCTCTATGATTATGTGTGTATTCCACAAAGATTCATGTTTTAAGTTATGATTATTGAAATTACATTTCACTACTATGATTTATCCCATGTTATGATATTATGATTTCTTTTGCAGGTTAAGATTTCCAAAATGTTGTGTTCTTATGAATATGATGTGATTGATATTTCTTTTGTTTACCCTTACTGAGAATTTCAGCTCACCCTTTTGTATGTTTTCTTTCCCCGGGTCAGGAAGGAGGTTATTATGTAGGATATTCCAAAAGGGACTCTAGATATGATGGAATAAATGGGAGACAATGTAGATGCTTTATGAACTAGTTGTTTATGTTTCCTAGTTTCTAAAGACACTATACCAATATGGTCCTTTCATGGTTTTGTTATATTTTGTAATAAGTGTGCATAGATTTTGAAGCAATAACAATGTATTTAAAGTATGGTTCATTATACAAAACATATTATTAGAAGAAATTAATTTAAAATTAATTCTTTTTGTTAAAAAAAAATGCATGTTTTTAGTAATTAAAAAATATCAAAGGATTAATAATTTTTTATGTCCAATTTCAAAGTAAAATTACTTCTTATGAAAATAATTATATTAAATAATAATATTATAATCTAATTAAACTTTAAAACCAATAAAAATAATAATATAATTATATAAATAAATTATATTAAAATGTCTTTTTCAATTAAAATGCAGTATTTTTCAGTTTACATGAAAAAATGAACTTTATCAAAACAAAATACAAAAAATTTACCAAAAGTAAATTTTGATGTCCCGTATCTAAAGGACTAGTTTATTTTTTCAAATTTAACATATAAAAGTAACAAAAAATAGATTTAAAATGGGTTCTCTATCAAAAGTTAGTAAAAATACATTTTAAAAATATTAGAGTATTTTTTCTTAAAATTCAATTCATTTTCATTTTAAGACTCTAATTTTTATTGGATATGTTTAAAGAAAATTTCCAAACTTGGGTAGTAATATTGTTGTTAGCTATTTTCATTACAGCCAATAAAATGTATTGGAATTAACTACTATTTAAAATAATTTTATATTATTATTTTTCAGTATGACTCAGCCTTATATGAAACATTAGATTTCAAAGAAACTCATTGTTTCTTGTCAGGTACGACATCTAAGATAGCATCTCCTTTAATGTAAAATTATAAATTAATTCACCATTATTGATAAATATGATAATTTCATATTCTTTATTTACTTTGGATGTTACATCCTACCCCCTTTTGGAAATTTAATGCTCGGAATTTTAAAATTGGTATCAGAATCATCATTTCAGGTCCCACATCTAAAAAAGTGGCAATACAACTATCACTTTAATATAATTAAAGAGAAGTACAATGGTCACCCAAGATAACACTTACTAGGATTCCATTTAGGAAAACATGGATATGGATGAGAAACTAACTCTCATAGACTAATATAGAGTGAGAGAGAACATGATCACAGAAAGATAACCACCACAATACCATAAATTTGTGGTTGGGTAAAAGTTTGATGATAAAAGAAAGAATATAAAAATTTTCTTCAATTTCGTTTTCATAAATTTGAAGAATATTATCATTTCCTAGATTATTATCATAAGGAAATAAACTTACCTAAAAACTAGTGTTTCATCTTGTTTTTCAAATTTCTATCAAAAAATCATCTTTTCTCCAATTGACGAGTATTCAAGATGACTTGGTCACATATGATGTGATAGAATCTACTTATTGAGAAACACATAATCCATAATAGCTGAACTATATATTTCCCCTATTTTTAGACATTAAGCCTAACAAAAATTGATAGTACAATATTAGATAATACCCAAAAAAATTAATCATTTTTAAATATAAATACTACTCTTAATCTCCAAAATTGAACATACAATACACATAGTTAAACAAATACCATTTAATATGCAATTGTCCATAAAATCGTTAAATATAATCCAAACTAAGATTGAAACTGAATACTCATAAGGATTTAATCACAATATAATCCATGATAAATCATAAAATTTGTCTACAAATAACATTAAAAACTCTTTATATCTCATGATGAAATGTATTTAACTTAATCACATATTATCAATGATAGGATAATAATTTCCATAACTGACTCAAATATCTATAAGTCCAAAATAAAAACATGTATCCTTATAAAATAAAATTTACACCATTATTCTACATATGAAATCCCTTAGTATTCTATTTTTTTAGGCATATATTATTCCAAAAAAAGAAAACTTCTTCCAAAATAACAATTATCACTTAATCACCACATTCTAATACAAAGGATATCCATTTAATAAAACATAATTTCACATAATAAACTTATTCTTGATCCAAAAAATCAATTAACAAAAAATAATATGTCATACTAACCAGGGAAATCATATTGGCCACTGGTAGGTGATGCGCCCTTGCCACCCTTCAGTTGTGGATTTGATTATAATGGCCTTACCGGATGTGATGGGTTTCCACCCTTCATGTGCATTATCCGTTTTATAAAATCGTCTAATTTTAAATCATTTCCAAAAATGAGATAAACTCTTCATAAATAACCATAACATATTTTAACCACAATAGTTCTTATTGTATCTTCAATTTCAATCTGTTTCTCATTGAGTAAACCACAACAATTTCCATCACATGAATTGTTACGTTGGTTCCAACTATAACCATCAATTTAATTAAACCAAAAATATCATTGTGAGTATATCCATAAAATCATCATATTCTATCTTATGACTTGGGTAAACAATAAGATATACTTATTCATGTAATCATAGACTAATTAGATTTATCTAAAATAACACTAACTCTTTCAAATATGACAACCATTATTATTAGGTCACTTATTCTTAAATAACACCATAACCTCTAAAGATATCAAAACTGACCTATGATACCCACTATAAGGCTCCAACATTAAAAAAACATAATATTGAATTAAGATAATAATTCAAAATTAGGATCTTTTCAAATTTTGAGATTTAGAGAATTTGGCAATAACTAGTACATTGAGTCTAAAATATTAAAAAGTATACACTTCTACTCAGTATCCATTTTATTATAAAATAAAAAATCATATAAAAAAACAAGATTTCTTTTCTTGAGATAAATATTCTTGAATTATTCTTTTCTCTTACCCTGTCTTAGACCCTGGGAAAAAATATTTCAAAAACATGGGATGAGCATAATAAGCTCAGTGAGGGTTATAATATAAAGAAAAAAAATATTATTCTTTCAATACATACAAAACATAATCCTTTTAACATACCTCATTAAATCATATGATTTATGAATAACACATAGAAATTATAAATCAAAAAGGTATCTTCTGGCATCCATAACAAACATACATTGTAGCTTTCACAACTAAGTAGGGAGTTATATTTGGAATACTCCTGATATTATATTCCGTAAATCTCTTAGGATAAACATTAATTTTTACCTCTATCATTTTACAAAATTCATTGGAGAGATATCTCAATCTCACCCACCTTAGTTTTATCATGGAACCACCCATACATGTAAATAATGCCAAAAACTATAAAATATTCATAACCCATAAAAAATATAAAGGAATGATAAAATTTCCATATTTCAATCACAATATATCATTTAAATATTTTGAAATTATAAATCCATTATCAAAACCATTTTTAATGAAAAAAGACATAAAAATGGTATATGGTATTAATTTTAATCAATAAAACACTACGTCTTATTAAGGAATCCAAATACCAAATAATGCTCACAGAGGAGGAATGGTTGTTTTTACTACATGTGTTAAGAAGAAAAATTCCATTTTTTGTTTAGTAAAATTCTACATCGAATAATATTTCAATTGAATGAAAAAAAACGCAATGGTAATTATATAAAGTATAAAATAAAGTGGTGTAGAAAACAAAACATGCCTCAATGAAAGAAGATTGTGACAAAGTACCTTACAATGAACGTATCATAAGATTAATGATGAATAAATGACATAAATTATCTGTGAAAAGTAATAATAAACCAAATATAAGATTATGTTGAGTGAAAAAAATCAGAGGTCATTCACACATATTGATATCACGAGATAATCATGAAGTATAATCTTAACCCAAAAAATTTTAATTGTGTTAAGAAGTTACCTTACAAAAAATTGACAACCTTACTGTATCACTTTAAAAATCAAAAAATGAGTTTATAAAAGATAAAATGGTTTCTCATCACTAAGAAATAAAATTTTAAGCAATAATGATATAGATTAATATATCCAAACATGTGAAAATTGAAATTAAAAGACATTACATAAAAGAAGTCTTTGACTAAAATTATATGGTAAAAGGTTCCCTTACTGATTTTATATCTTATAAAACATACACCACTTGAAATATGGAAAAAAATGAAGATATAATTATCCATAAATTAGTTAATATTATACAATTAATACAATCATGGGCGGTACATACACCCCACAAAATGAAATTGCTGAAAAAAAAGTCATGAATCTCACGGGAATAGAAAGTGAGATGAAAACCCCTTAACTCAAGTATGAAATGTCTTGTTTGTTCCTTTTTATTTTGAATAATAAAATTATATAAATTTATAATTTCTAAAGAACATTTCTCAGGTTTATTATTCCTTTTATATCATTTATTTCCTTTCTCTAACAATTCGTTAATAATTTGCATTCATATCAAACATTGTGTCAATGTTCGGAACTTGAATCAAGAAAGAACATGTTATAATTAGAAATTATCCATGTAGTTAAAAGTACATTATATAAAGAATAATATTAATGATTTAGATATCATATATATCAAGTATATATGTATTTAAAATAGTACCTAACATTTGTAGAAAAAAATGAAATGCACCGTTCATAGAGATGGTAAGACGTACGTACGCATGAATGCTACTTTCATGTCTATTTCATATTTAATGTAATTGAAACATAGATTTATATAGGTATATTATAATTTTAGTATAATATCTTATATAAATTAAATAATTTTATCCTTTATATGTTCCACGTATGGAAATAATGAGTCATATCATTTTGATGGGGGTTGTAGTCAGCACTTCCTCAAATGAAATTATCGTATTTCCCCATTATGAAAAACATAAAAGTTAAGCTATAATGAAAAATAAAGAATCATAGAGACAATATAAATATAATATATATAATATATAAATATAGTTCTATAATAGCTTCCACCATGAGAGGCAATGGGAGATAATTAAACAATCATCATTTCATGAGCCAGTAGTTTGTCGTCCACAGAAATATTATGTCCGTATCCATTAGATAGAGGTGTGTGGATGTATAGTTAAAATACTCTATATAACAACATCCTAGTATATTGAATATACTAGTGTTGTTATAAAATAATTTAATAAATAGTGTTTATGGGTTTGGAGAAGGAAATTAAATGACAAGAACAAGAGTGAACTTGTTACCCTAAAATCAGGTAACTCCCATTGGTTTAAACATAATGTATTTCTTGAAGTGCATTCTTCCTAAGGGAAAGATTCTTGGAAAAATATAGGGATTATGGGAAATTATTTGTGTACATTTTGGATGATATAAGAGGATTGAGTGGTGTTTGTAATGGGCTAGGTGTGGTGGCATTTTTTAGGTGGGATGAGGGACTCTTTATGAATGATTGAAAATATTATTTCATTATAAATTGATTTTCAGATTAAAAAGTATCAAAAATTATTTAATTTTAATATAAGATACAAATAAGTCTAAATAATATTATCTAATAAAATAGTATATGTTATGAATTTTTTTATCATTATCTTTTTTTATTTATCCATTTGTTAACTTATATTACTTTTACCAATCTCTCTTATATATTCGTAATATATTTTTAATATATTTACTATAAAATTCCAAGATGCACAAAAATGGACCATTAATGTAATTTATATTTTCATTTATGTCCTTTGGGAGAATATTATATTTTTAGTATTATTTTATCAATTAATAAAGTTGTAATCAATTTAAAAACTCATTTATGCCAATTTATAAACTATTCCTATCAAGAATTTTAAAAAATCTATGACAATTTTATTATTTTTTAAAAAAAATCATTAATTATAATATAATATGTCATTATTACTCAATAAATTTTTGTATTTCCTAAAAAATTCAAGAAAAAGTTTATTTTAATATTTATAATATAATTTGATTGAATCCTTTATTAATGAAGAAATTATTTCATAACCATTGTGTCATAATAAAATTAATTTATATAATATCTAACAATTATAAATAAAATTACATGATGTAGGAAATATTTTTAAATTTAAAATAAATATTTATAGCCAATTAGATAATTTAGAGAATCCCATATAAAAATTGTTTTACTAAAAGATATATCTTTATGTTACTTTTGTCTTTACTTTAAATTAATTAATTTAAAGAGTCATTATCAGTCCCAAGTGACTCTATGGGGTAACAATATCAATTAATTGATTAACATGGTCTAGAATGTATCATTAAATAGGGTTAGGACAAGTTTAAGGCTAATTTAATATTTTTATGATATTATTAGTTTAACCTTATTTTCCAGATTTACCTGTTAGCTAGGGTAACTAAAATATTTAGTGAAGTAAAAATTCATAATTCTCAAAATAAACATTTACTATTTACAAAATTTTGAACTCTTGATTCCAAATATGGAATCCATTTTTCCATATTCAAATCATAGATTTGGAATAAATTAATATAATATTACTTCCGTTTTCAAAACAAAAAAGCGCGTTTTTAAGAAATAATAAATCTCAATATATTGACACTTGTTTATGTCAAATTTCATATTTAAATTACCTATAATTAAAAACATTGTATTTATTGTTAAAAATATTATCCAATTACACCTTAAAATTATAAATCTAATTATATAAATGTATAAATTAATCAGATTATAAGGCAGTTTTAAATTTAAATATAGTATATTTCTCTATTCGTAAAAAATCAACTTTATCAGGAAAAAATTTTCAAAAGTACATTTGTATGTCCCACTAATAAAGAAAAATATTATTTTGTCAATTGAAAAATATAAAATTAATAAACAATATATTTAAATGTGGTTCTCTATCAAAAGGTGGTAAAACAATCTTTTAAAAATATTAGAGTATTTATGCTTAAAATTTTAATCATTCTCATTTTAAGACTATATATTTTCTTGTATATATGTAAAAACAATTAAAAACATGTGTTAAAATATTTTAGTTAGTTATTTTAATTCCCACCAATACAATGGCTAGGTGTTATCTACCATTAAAAATAATATTATATTATTATTTTTTAGTATAACTCACCCTTGTGTGCAACATGAGATTTCAGGGAAACCCATTGTAGTGTGTCAGGTACACCATCGAACATAGCATACCATTTAATGTAAAATTAACAATTAATTAACAATAATTATTAAATATGAAAATTTTATATTCATTATTCACTGTGGATGTAACATCCTTCCCCCCTTTTGGAGATTACATTCTCACAATTTTAAAATTTTGCCCGGAAACATCATTAAAAGACCCAAATAAATAAAACAAGTCAATAAATCAATCACTATAAAATAAAGAAAGATAAGTACAAATGTCAACCAAGATAACCCATAGTAGGATTCCATTTAGGAAAATAAGGATTTGGAGGGGAAACTAACTCCCATTGACTAATAGAGAGTGGTAGTGGACATGATCACAGAATGTTAACCACCAAAATACCATAAATTTGTGGTTGGATAAATGTATAATGATCAAATCAAGTGTATAAATTTTTTTTTTCAAGATCATTTTCATTGAATTTAAAAAAATTATTACTTCCTAGACTAAGATAATATGAAAATATAGTTACATGAAAAGTAGTGTTTCATTCTTTAATATAAGTTTTACCACAAACTCGTCTTTCTCCAAATGATGAGTATTCAAGACGACTTGGTCGTATTTAAGTCACTATAATAAACATTGATAGAATCACATAAACCATAAAAGATGAAATATTTATTACCCCTATCATTAGTCATTAACCAAAACCAAAATGGAAAGTACAAGATCAGATAATCCCCAAAAAGGATAATATTTTATAAAATTAAATACTACTCATAATCTCTAAAATTGAACAAATAATAACCAATTTCAAATAAAGACCATTCAATACACAATTGTCCTTAAGATCCTTCAATATAATCCAAACTATCACTGAAACCCAAAACTCAAAAGGATATAATCCCATAGTCTTCAATGCTAAATGATAAATTATATCTCCAAATAACATCAAGTACTCTTAAAATCTCATACTGAAATGTAATTAACATAATCACATATTCTCAAAGATAGGTTATTCATTTTCATAACTAAACCAAATTGTTATAAATACACAATAAAAACATAGGTTCTTCCAAAATATAATTTCATCCATTATTCCACAAATAAAATCCCATAGTATTGTATTTTATTTAGGTATATAGTGTTCTCAAAAGCAAAACATCTTCCAAAATAACCTTTATCACATAATCACAAAATAATTTTATCATAATAAAGATATCCATTTGATAAAACATCAATTCCAAAAATCAACAAATTCATGATCCAAAAAATCATTTAACTAAAAGTATTAATTCATAATAACCAGGGACTTCACATAGGCCATTGGTAGGTGAGGTTCCCTTGTCTCCATTCGGTTATCGGTTCGATTCCCACAGCTTTGCAAGAAATGATGAGTTTTCACCAATCCAGTAGGTTTTCCTTTTTTAAAAACAATAAAATAATATAACTTTATATAAAATGAAAAACAAATCTCAAAAATAACCACAACATATTTTAACCCCACAAGTTCTCATTGTAGCTCCCATTTCATTCATATTCTCATTAGGAAAAAAAATCAAAATTTTCTTTACATATATTGTAATGTTGGCTCCTACTAGATCCAAAAATTTACAAAAACCCAAAGTTCAGTGAGAGTAATTCCATAAAATATTCACATAATATCTTATGATAAGGGAAAACACTAAGATATACGTATTCATGTTATCTTAAACTCACTTGATTTATCTAAAATAACTATGACTCTTTCTAATATGATAACCATTATGGTTAAGTCACATTAGCATAAATAATAAAATAAACTTAAATGTTATCTAAAACAACCACTTATACCACCTATAAGGCCCCATCCTTAAACATTACATAATCTTGAGTTAAGTTAATAATTAACATTGAAGATCTTTTCATGTTTTGATTTATAGAGAATTAAGCCATAACTATTACATTACATCTCAAATTTTACAAAGTAGAAACTTACAATAAATATCCATTTATTTATAAAATAAAAACTCTTAAAAGAAAACAAACATTATTTTTATGATATAAATATTCTTGAATTCTTCCTTTGTCTTAGCCTACTTTATACCCCTTGATAAACATTTCAAAAACTTGGGATGGGCTTAAAAATCATAGTAAGGGTTATAAATTAATGAAATAAAACCATAGTCCACCAAGATATTCAAAACATAATCTCTTCAACATACCTCATGAAATCATAATATTTTTGAATATCACCCAGAAATAATAAATCATAAAGGTAACTTGTAGAATCCATAACAAACTTATGTTGTAGCTATCACAGCTACATCGGGAGTTACTTTTGAAATTCCCATCACAATATATTCCTAAAATATATTATATGAATCATTAAAATTTTCATCCATAACGTTACCTAATGCATTGGAGAGCTATCTCATTTTCACCCTTCCATGGTTTATCACAGAACAACTTGTATATGTAAACAATGCCCAAGAACCATAACATATTCATAACACATAAAACTAACATAAAAGAATGATAAAAATTACACATTTCCATCAATAAATATTATTAAATTATTTAATATAAAAAATCTATTATAAAATCTATTTTCAATAACAAAATATGTAAAAATTTAAAGGGTATTTATTTTATTTTAAAAAACACTATGGATTTTTGTGGAAGGAAAATATCAAATAAAGCTAGTGGTAGTAGAAAGGTCGTTTGTCTTCTCGAACATTAAAAAAATACATTCCCTTTTTAATTTAGTAAAAAAATACTTAGAAAAATGTCCCCATTGAATGAAATGAAAATTAGAAGGGGTTATTCACCATATAAAAAATGTCTTGTAGAAAAAAAATATGCACCAATGAAAGGAGATTGAGACGTAGTCCCTTACAAACATCGTATCCTTAGATTAAAGATAAATCAATTACATAAATTAAGTGTGAAAAATAATAATAAACCCTTTTTATGTTTATATTATGTTTAAAACTATCCTATGTCATTCACACATATTCATATGACGATATAATCAAGAAGTTGATGTTTATCCCAAAGAATAAAAATTTAGTTAAGAAGATCTCTAACAGAAATTCGACGGCATAACAGTGTCCTATTAAAATTCATAAAATGAGTAGATGATAGATAAAAGTGTATCTCATCCCTTGGAAATAAAATTTATAGCAATAACAATATAGAGGAATATATCACATCATATGAAAAAGAAAATTAAAAGACATGACATAGAAGATATCATTGACTAAAAAAGTACAGTGAAAGGGTCCCTTACTGATATGGTAACTTATTAAACATACACCACATGGAATAAGGATCATAAAATTAAGATGTAAATACCCATAATTTAAATTATATTAGGAATTTAATAATTCCATGGGCAGTACATACACCATACAAAAGGATGTAGAGGAAAATATAGCTTGAATCTCATGGGAATAAAAAGTGAGATGAAAAACCCTTACCTCAAGAATGAATTGCCTTGTATGTTCCTTTATCATCATTAATAATAAACTTTAGTTTATATATAATTTATTAACATAAATTCTCAAGTTTACTATTACATTAATATCACTAATTTTCTTTCTATAACAATTAGTTAATAATTTGAGTTCATATCGGACTTTTTGTCGATGTTTGGAACATGAGAAAAGAATAAACATGATATATTTAAAAAATTTCCATGTGATCAAAATTAAGTTTTCTACCTAATTATATTAATTATTTATATATAAAATATATATTATATATCCAGTATATAGGTATTTATATTATTACATAAAATTTGGAGATAAAAAATGAAATGCACCGTTCATGGAAACGGTAAGACGTACGTACGCATGAACGATACTTTCATATCTGTTTCATATTTAATGGAATGAAAACATAATTATATATTGGTATATTATAATTTATGAATAATATCATATATAATTTAATTTACTTTATCCTTTATACATTCAATGTATTGCATGAACGATTTATATCACTTTGAGGGGGTGGTAGTCCGCACTTCCTCAAATGAAATTATCATATTTACCCATTATGGAAACCTAAAAGGATTTATATAACGAAAAATTAATAAGTATTGAGAAAACATAGATATAATATAGTTCACATATAAATACAGTTCCATCCTAATGATCACTATGAGAGGCGCTAGGAGATAATTGAACATTCATTGTTTTCTTAGGCAGTAGTTCGTCGTCTATAGAAACAATATGTTCGTATCCATTAGAGGTAGTTATGTGGTTTTTTAGTTTTAAATATTATTATAAAAACATAATAATATATTTAAGATACTTTTTTGTTATAAAATAATCAAATAATGAGTGTTTAGCGGGTTGGAGAAGGAAAATAAATGAAAATAACTTCAGATAAGATGTTACCTTTAAATCGGGAAACTCCCTTTGGTTTGAACCAAAAGGATTTCTTAAAGTGACTTATTCCAAGAATAAGTCTTATAACAGTAAAATAGGGATTTTGGGAGTTTCTTGGAGTAGAGTTTGGATAAGACTAGATGTTTTAGAGGTGTATGTAATTGGTTAGAGGTGGTGGCCTTTTATAAGAGGAGGGAGGGGCTCTGTATGAAAGAGTGAATGTATTATTTTGTTATAAAATTATTTTCGGTTTTAAAAGGACCAAAACTTATTTAATTATAATATATGATACATATAAGTCGAAATAAAACATTCAAATAAGAATTGGAAATGTTTTTGATGTTTTTTAATCATTTTATATCTTTATTTAACCCTATGTTAAATGTATCACCATTGGGTCATTATAAATTTTTTTATTTAATTTTAAAAAAAACTCTATGATGTATAAAATATATTTTTATTTTAAATTATTATTTATAGTCGTAGATATCACTTATATAACTCTATATAAAAATTATTTTACTAAAATATATATGTGTGTGTTAGTTTTGTCTTTAATTTATATTAATTAATATAAAGTACCATTATCAATCCCAAGTGGCTCCATGGGACCCAAAATAGACCCATGGATTCCCATGGTCAGAAATGTATTAGAAAATTGTGTTAGGAAAAGTTTAAGTGTAACATAATATTATTATAATATTTTTTTTAACCTTTATTTACCTGATTTACCCTTTAACCATGGTAAATAAAATATTTACAGAAATAAATTTTCATAATGAAAAAAATAAACGTTACCTAATTAACCAATATGATCCTCCTAATTCCATATATGGAATCCATTTTTCCAAATTCATAACATATACATGGAAGAAAATAATTTGCGTTGTCTAAAAAAGCATGTTTTAAATAAAAAATAACTATAAAAGATAGACACATGTTCATGACCTATTTCAATTTGAAATTACTTCTAATGAAAAACATTTGATTAAATTGTAAAAACAAAACCCAATTACACTTTAAAACAAATAAAAATAACAATATAACTATATAAATAATTTATATTGAAAGGATGTTTTGAATTAAAATGCAGTATTTTTCACTATTCATAAAAATGAACTTCATCAGAAAAACACCAAATTTTTACCCAAAGTAAATTTTGATGTCATTATTATAAAGAAGAATTTTATTTTATCAAATTGAACATATAAAAGTATTAAAATTATATTTAAAAGTGCTTCTCTTTCAAAAGATGATAAAATAAAATTTTAAAAATATTAGAGTATTTATTCTTAAAATTAGATTCATTTTCATTTCAAGCCTCTGAATTTTATTGGAAAATTTAAAAACATTTAAAAAAATGTTTAATAATATTGTAGGCAGTTATTTTCATTACAAAAAATACAACTTCTAGGCATTAACTACCAATTAAAATAATATTTAATTAATATTTTTCAATATGACTTAGCCTTGTGTGCAACATGAGATTTCAGAGAAACCCATTGTTGTGTTTCAGGTACGCCATAAAAAATAAATTCCCCTTTAATGTAAACTTAATATTTAATTCACAAATATTAATAAATAATAAAATTCCATATTCTTTATTTACCTGTGATGTAACAATGGTTTACCGAGACACTCCAAAATACATATATAATTGTAATTTGAAAATGGAATGGACCATAGATGTCTGGGCCATTACTTCAGATACCTCTCAAAATATTCTTTCCCTCAATATTTTAAACAATGCACAAAATAAATATGTGTTTGAAAACCCACCCTATAATATATCTCTAAAATAAAAATCAACCTATGTTACTTGAACGAATGACTGAAACCTTCTATATCCATGAAAACCTCCTCCGACACCTACTTCCATAAAAACCCACAATACTGCCACAAAAACAACAAAACCACAATATCTAGAAATATGAATCAAGGAATTCAACCTTTATGTCATTATACTATCTGATTTGGGTGGAACTAACTCACCCATACAGGTTCAAAAGCATCAACATTAATTTGTTTTGATTAGGAATTAGGTACCCCCTTTCCCAGTGCCATAATTATATCACACATTTTTGAATAATAATGAACTCATTTCATAGTGAATAAGGTTCAATCATTATATGATAATGAAAAAAAACATGAAAAACAAAAAACATATCCAGGTACTAGGAATTCATTTTCACTTCCCTATACCATTTACTCTTCTTGAGGCCCCCTTGCCTCCACAAAAAATGATCTAAGGGAAGGGTCCACCCATGAAGAACCTTTTCTAGATGGTCTGAGATATCTTATAGACACTCAACAGATGTTATGTACTCCTTAATATCCAAATCTCTCAAATCATTGAAATTGGTTTCATCATGAAGATACGGATAAATTTCGGAGACATGGAAGACATCATGGATCGTCTCCGAATATAATGGAAACACCTACTAGTACCCCACCTCACCAACTCACCCCAACACCTTGAAGGGTCTGATGAACTTGGGAGAAATCTTTCTCCCTCTTCTAAACCCCTACAACCCATAAAGAGGGAAACATTCAAGAACACATGATACCCAACCTCTAACTCCAAGGACCTCCTCCTATTATCAGAATACGACATATATTGGTCATGTGCTGACTTCATCCTCTCACAGACAAGCTACACCTTCACAGTAGTACTCTGTACAAAGTTTGAACCAAGAACAGTTGCCTCCCTAACTATTGTCCAACCCAAAGGTAAATGAAATAGTCTTCCATAAATATAATCATATTGAGTTATTCCAATGTAATAGTGATACTTATTATAGTAGGAGAATAAAACCAATGGAATTTGTCTCACCCAATCCCCACCAATGTCCAAGATTCATTCTCGCAGCATATTATCCTATATCATGACAGTCTGATCTATCTTCCCATCTATCAGAGGGTGATAGGCAGTTCAAATCCATTACTGAGTTCCAAAATACTATTTAAATCTCCGCTATAATCATGAGGTAAAACATGTTTTTTATCAAATATGATGGATCTAAGAACCCCATGGAGCTGCAACACCTCATCCATATACCTTCTCACCAATGCATCCACTGCGATCGACTACTTATTTGTAAAGAAGTGAGCTTATTTCATCAGTCAGTCCCCCACTACCATTATATCATCATACCCACCCTTAGCCCTAGTTAGACCTATGAAAAAATCCATTGATATTTCATACCACTTAAACTCAGTGACATCTATTGGATGTAGAAAATAATCGAGTGCACAATGCATATTATTCACTTACTGGCCCACTATGCATCTCTTCGCAAGCCCTGCCACTTCCCGCTTTATCTCGGGCTATAATAATTTATCTTTAATTCCACGGTACATCCTTGAAACTTATCTTTGTACCTCCAAAGGTGAGATAAAAAAAATTAAAGGTAAATCCATCATGCATCGTCGTCGGAACAAATAGATTATAAAGAAACATCAACCAATTCTAAACATCCTATGACTATCCATTCAGAGCATCACCTTGGTCAATGAGATCATGCATCACCTCTACCTCTGAATCTCCCCATACGGACTCCTCCAAATACATCCTCAAAGAAGACTCCACTATAATCTAAAACAAGAATCTTCTAATGTCATCCATCCCTTCATCTAAGTGAATGGTATCCAAATACTCCATTGCCTCCTAATCATCTGCAGATTCCTAAACTATCTCTCTCTGTTACATTAGACTCACAACATTGGTCGTGGATTTAATTTTATTGAGGTGTATAATACTTTTAATTAATAATATGAAATAAACAATACACACCTTTACTCTCATATGTTCAGATGTCGCTGGGAAAAGATATAACTCAAGGTCTTGAGATCTGTAAATACCACAAAACACTCCCCAAGGAGGTAATGTCACCACAAAATCAACAAACACACAACCAATACATGCTTTATATCATGGGTGGAATATTCATGTTTATGGGAATGTGACATCCTATACCCATAAGTGATCACTTCCCATTATTCCATCCTCACACACCCCATACCTACATAGGATGCATCACAAAATACCTCAAACATCACCCCTTCCTCTAGAAACCTGAGCACTCGAGCACTAAACAAAATTGCACTAGGGTTACTAAATGCTATATGACACTACCCTCTACACAAAAATTTCTAGACAATATTGGTCAGAGCCATCAATGTAGATTCTACTCTATTTAAATTGGTTAGAAATCTCTTATAATATCCTACCGGACAGAGAAAACATTCCATCTCGGCCATATTCTAGGGTAGTTCCCAAGAAATAACTACCTCAAACATCTATGGGTACACTACTACACCCTACTAAGACACAACATGTCAAAAAAAGTGGACATAACATGTCCAAAACGTTCAAATGGACAACATTCCTAAAGATTTATTATGGTTGAAAGACCTCCAGGGTAGTACTGAGATGATCAATATTCTCTTTCCCTATCTATGAATATTTTAGAATGTCATCAATGAATTTGATGATACATTGGTCTTGAAACTCATGAAATATAGAGTTTGTAAGCCCCATAAAATTACCAGTGCATTCGTAACACCGAACGATATAACCATGAACATGAAGTTCCCATATATGCAACTAAAAGAAGCCTTAGGGATGTCTCTCACCATCACCCTCAATTGATGATACCTAGACTGCAAATTGGTATTAATAAACCAACATTCTTCTCTAATATAGTAGAAAATATCTTCTATTCATTGGAGATGGTATTCATTCTTGACAATTACCTGATTAAACCTATGGTTGTCTATGAACTGCCTCAGACCCCCATATCCCTTCTGTTTAATTATGACTAGAGAACACTATGGGGATAAACTAGGCCTGGTAAATCCATTATTCATCAAATAATCAATATGAAATTGTATCCCATGAAATAAAAAAGGTGTTATCTGATAAGGGGATATCAAAATCTGAGAATCATGGTGATGAAAGTCTATCCCAAACTCGACATCCCAACTATGGGTTAGAGTCAAAACCTCCTAGGAAATGATATCCATGAATTCCCCTAACAACTCAAGGAAACACCTCCAACATACCATCCACTGATTCCACTAATAGACTATCCATTAGGGAAAATGGAGGCTCCACATGTAGACTACCCATCAGACTACTGCACTATCCAATGAAAGCAACATGTTGTCTTTACACATCTGAAAAATGAATCCTCTAGGGATGTAGTTGAGGGAATCATGAATGGATTTCAACTAGTGGATTATATGGATGAAATCCTACTATTGAATCTCTAATAAAAAAAAGATCCTCATAGGACTTATGTGGCCCCATCATCATTCGACATCACTAAAATACAAGTTGTTCTGACTTCTATCTAGCATACTCAACATTTGGGGAATGAAATTAATCTCTATTTCTACTCCAAGAGCTTGTGAAAGGCTAATTGAAATAGTATATTGTATAGATTCTTAATCAAACAGGGAAAAAAATACTACTAAACAAGGTGATCGAACCTCAAATGATCTATGTCCCTAATGGAACTACTACCATAGCAGGGTAAAACTGACCATTACCACCTCCTCGGCCTTTCTACTGATGACCAAATCCTCATCCACATCTGGTTTGAGGTCCCTAAGGAACACCCTGAGGACGTTATCCACCTGATCTATCTCCACTCATTTGAGCAAGAGCCTCATGTATGTACTTCTGAAATGGATTGGACAAATACTGTTGTTGGGGTAGGTAATGAACCTATCCACCTCCTCAATACCGAGCATATAAAAACAACTGGAACTAACTCTGAATTTTCCCATGAACTCCACATATAATAAACACGTGAACTAGGCCTTTAGGAAATACATGAAAACCAAATAGTAAAAATATAAACAGCTGAGGTTGACTCCCTGGGGGTCAAAAGATCAATGGCTTTGGTGCCTGAGACCTACCACTAGAATACTTTCCATTAAAATAACCTGGATGGATTCCCTCTCATGGTATGCCTCCTTGTGATTTCATTTTATCAACTACCATTTCCATATTCTTGACAACTAGGTATGTTGGGAAGGTGAAGGGAGTAACTGCATACATGAGAGAATGATGAAGTGCCTTCTCTAAGAATATCATTAGATATTCCTTATCTAGAAAGAGATCTGAGGTAAGAAAATGAAGATCCTAGAACTTGATCATAAACCCCTATACCAACATACTATCCTACTATATGAGGAGTATCTAATATCTCTTCTCTAGAATCGTGGATGCTGAACTGAATACCTCTTGGCACTCTATCATGAAATCGACCAATAGTTTCTCAATGTACATTTTATCCCCAGTTACAGCATCCACTAATGACATGCGGATCTCTTCATCTAACAAACATCCAATAGATTCTAGTACTCCTTCAAAGCATGGATCATGCTGAAGGAGATCTCATTTTTCTCAAGACAGCTCTTTATCTCAATGTCTGAGATACTTCCCTAAATCTTTACCAAGGTATTTCGCTGCACATCACATAGTGTTCTCTGAAACTAATTTTCCTCCTCCTCTAGACCAACCTTAGACCAATCAGCCTGATTATCCTGCTGAACATCCACTACATGGGCCACTCATTGAAGATAAATGGGTTCCATAACTAAAAATTAATAATGGAACTCCTATGTCCGATTAATAGGGAATTTTTTAATATTTTTTAACAAATTATTTATTAAAATTCATTGAAATTCACAATTCAAACAAAAAATAAGTATTCACGATGGATGTTCCACTCCTTGAGCCTCCTCTCTAGAAACAATATAGCATCACTTGGGTATTCAGTATGCATAGGGTCCTAACATCATATCATACGTTGCCCAAAAATATCATGTCCTAACTAGTCTTCCCTAGCCTATGTCATGCGCCAATATCACCTATCATTATTTCCCAACCAACCCATGAAATATTCAATTAGCCTAACTCAAAACACTATCCTATATCTCCACTATCACCATTGATACAATTATTTCATGACCCCCGCCATCCAATGATGCCTCCCCTTAGATTAAAAATGAGAAATATTGATAATGAACCCCTGTGTCCTGCCAATAGTAGGCCCCAAGGTAGAAACCATCATCTAGGGTATAGAAATCTCACAATATGGGATGAATTATACATTTTATAGTTACCATGATTAGGAGATAATATTTATCAACCACAAAACTTCTTCATGAAAATTATTAAAAAAATGAATCCAAAACTAACCATCGTGAATTATTAAAGTAAAACTATTTGAAATACAATGAACTAGTCCAATTTATATACTAAAAGAACCCTAATGCATAGAGACATGGAAACTGTCTTAATATTTGAGCTAGTAATTCCATGCATGGTCCCTAGATTCTTCCTAGAAACCATAAAATGATATTATATATGTAGAGTGACCATACAAGTATTCTCAGTGGGGAAACCATAGACTCTCATGCACATGGGGAGAACCATAATAATTCCCCCATGAGAAAAAAACTGAAAAACACTTATCAAGGTATATTGTTCATCCCAAGTCTCAACAAAGTACACTAGACAAATAGCACAAGTCAAGTAATGTAATATAATAATCACATTTTTGATATGGTAACCTAAACAACATTCCCACTAATTAGTATCTCTCAAACCCATACTTAAAATTCCATGTAACTCCGACCTATTTTTAAAGAACCATGTCACAAACTACCCACACACAATTGGGCCAAATACCACATCTCACATGTCTACACACACCATGGCCACATGCTACACAACATCTTGTTGAAACCTAGGAACCACAAAACATCTCATCCTAAAGACACCTGGGAAATATAACTCCACCACACACTCCTGGGCCTCACAAACCAAAACCTGCCCGAAGGGTATTGTGTTGTCACCGCCTGGATAATGGATCAAGGAAGAGTTGATGGCCAACCAACAATCCTCCCATCAGTATTTTTGGGAAATACACCCTCTCATGTAACAATGGGGGTGTTGTGAACGTAGTTATCTATATGGGTGGGGTGCATTTAGAATTCACAAGGAATTACATGTATATATGTAGGTATAAAAAACTCATCCCTACAAATGGGTTCTCAAGTAAACAACCACCCAATCACACGACCTCCTTTGTTTCTACATATATGTTCATGTATTAGGATAAAAATGGAAAATTCCAATGATGATAAAATAAATCTAATTAAAAACCAATTATATTGATGTTATTTTAAATTTAAAAATTATTCCATTCCTACCTAGGAAGCTGAAAACTGACCTCGCAACCAAGAAAAATAGAGGAAGGAAGAAAACTGTGTTAAAACACCCCACATCACACTTCCTCTCCACTTAGCACCCAAGACAACCACTGTCATTATCATTATTCAATGACATGTCACCCTATCCTTATTCTAAGAAAGAAACCCACAGACCTAAAGCTTATCCCTACAACACAAATCATCACCAACAAAATCGATATCCCCACTAGATATCCACACCATGCTCACCAAAACCATAAACATCCATTTCCTCCATACACAACTACCATCAGACCCTCCGAATGAACATTCCATGCCCCAACAACAATAACATATCCTAAATGATGTCTCACTGCACAACAAGTTTATCCATTCCATAGTAGACCAATCGATCAATAAGATATTAATTTACACCACCTGTACCACCACATACACATATCCACACACCCAACCATAGCTCTATATGACTAGCAGAAAACACAATTTCTAACAACACCGTACATAGATCATAACCAAACAAAATGGAATTGTTTTTCTAGATTTTACAACCATAATTATTTAATTCAAATTTTATAATTCAGGGGTGATTATATAACAAGTTCAATCCTGTGGTATCCAAATATTTACCCAATTGTATGTAATTAATCAATTTCATAATTTTAGTAGCTCAACAAGGAAACACAAAGATATTAACAAGTCATACAGGGGTAAAAACGAAGGCCACCAACGACCATGATTTTCATAGGAATACAATTTAAATATGGATCAATGATAATTGATAAAATGAATGATCAATATCATCATCTTACCCACCCCATAATTATTAATAATTTTATATAACCCATTATCATAAAAATTCTGATTATCTTTGTTACAGTTCAGATTATATTTGTAACATTGGGATTTGATAGTAAACACAATAAGACATTACCATTTCCACCCCTCTTGATAAAAATATAAATAATGTCTAAATGATACTTATCGAGACAAAAAAACAATCAACAAATCATCCTTTCAACAAAATAGAGGGTCGTGCAAGGAGCAAGAGACTCCATGGGAAACATAGTCCGAAGGACATAGAACAACCCATGACTTCACAAAGAATAAAGGATATAGGAATACTAGGAGAAAATGGGTGGGTTCAAGTAAGGGAGGATCTCATCTTTAGAAAATACCAGATTGTTTATCAACAAAAGGAAATAGTTTCAAGGCCTATTAAAAAGGGATTGGGGTCAAGACAACCCATCTTGTCCGTTTCAAAGTATCTAGGGAGTTATGATATTAATGGTATAATTAATATCCATTGAAACTACATAATAATTTTTCAAAGAAGGTTTTAAAGTAAATTTATGTCAACTAAAATTTAAGAGGTGCAAAAATGGAAAAACTGGGAAATGATAAAAGTGACTCATAGATCGGTGAGTCCCAGACATGAGTAACCGATGAAAATCAATGATGTGAGTCACTAAAAGGACTCAATGAAAACAACTCAACAACTAGGAGTCATCAATGAGGCTCGCTGACAATGACCCACTTACCACATGTCTCCTATGCGACCCACCAATAGTGAGTCACTGACGTGACCCATCAATGCCGGACTCACTGACGCGACTCACCGACACCTGTACTACATATTCTCAACCTAACAACCCCCAACCTACCGATTCCCAACCTTAGAGTCCCTGCCTATAAATGCCCTAAAAATCACCACCCGACCATCCAATGACTAGCCTACTGATGCCCAACCTACCAATAGACAACCTACCAACAGTTGACCTACTGTTGGAAAATGGGATTTATGGTAAACTCTTGAAATGATTCACCGAGACTCTACAAGAAAATTCCAATATAGAATTTTCGAAAAACAATGGAATGGAGTGGTTCATTAAATAACAATAATTAAATTCATGATATGACAAGAAAATGGGGTGTTATATAAACCACATAATATAATATTTCGTATTAAGATAACCTATGACACAAAGAAGTCAATTTCAGATGAAAATATCTTACCACATGTATGAATTTTTTTGGTACGTATTCAGTCCTTCTATATAATAACTGTATATTTATTTCACGTATAATTTAAACCATACTCAAATATATCATTGTATATATTCCATACTTATAAAAATTTATGACACATTTATTAGAAAATATTGTTTAATATAATTATATCATGTGATAACAACTTCGTCATTAATGTATGTTTTTTTGTTTGTTTTTTTCCTTTTACACTAGTCTCAGTTCCCTATATTTTAGATTAAAAAAATATTTTAATATCATATATATTAATTGTATAATTTTTTTTATTCATCTATAAAATATAGAGTTAGAAAAAAATAACACTGTTCATGTAGAATGTATATCATAAGTATGCATGTATATTGTTTTCACTTTTCGGTGGATGGAATAAAAGAAAGATAAATATTAATTCAAACTAATAATATTATTATTAAATCTTGTATATCATAATTATTATCTCAATCTTTAATCACTAATATCTACAGAAATATGAAATCAAATATTAGCTATTTCTATTCACTGAGGTGGTAGTCTACACGTACACATGGGAGATGTTATCATTATCCAATGGGTTGGAAGATATGAATTTACATGTGATATGATTATCAGAAAAGTATAAATATTTTGTGAATATAATATATATAATTTATGTCCATCAATATATCTATTGTTGATAAAAAGTTTTGTAAAATGAAAAAAATTATTTTGTGAGGTGGTAGTTCACCATGCACAAGAACGATGATTTTATTTCTTATTTGATGGAATATGTGATGAATATAGGTTATTACATTAACATAATAACATATAATTATATTTTATAAAAAAAATTAACTATTTTTTAAATATTTTTACATTATTTTAGGTGGTAAATAAGGCAGTAAAGTATAAATCCCTCGGTGAATACAATTACCTTGGCTTAGAAAATCCTTTTTTTGATATATTACTAACACCTCATGGGATGGAATTTTAGGAAGAATAAAAACTATAAAACATGTTTAATGATTAAGGTAAAATATTTTTAATGGTTTCAAAAGAGATAAATAGTTTATAATTTGTGATGAAGTGACAGGTGGATGTTTTATTTTATATTTGAGATGTGTGAAACATACGATTTTTTTAATGTTTTAGAATAATATCAAGTCACATTCTTGAAAAAGTTCCACAAAAATGAAAAAATAAAAAACCATATATTTGATAAGGTCTAAATAAATATATTCATCTGAAATTAGGAATGTTTTTACAATAATTTTAACTATTATCATTTATGTTTAACCCTCTATAGACCAATTGTAATATTAACGTTGTAACATATTTTTTTAAGATTAATTATGAAAAAAAATTATGACGATATTGTTAAATAATATTAATTCTTCCAATTACAAATATAGAATATATTTTATAACATTTAATTAATGGAAGTGGAAAAATATAATTCAATATTAAAATTTTAATCAAGACAAAAAAAGTGATTTTCCAAAGAAAATATTTTCATAAGTACAATATTTTTTTAAATATAAATCATTATAAAATTAATTCCCCTAACTTAAATAAAATTAAATATAACATAATTGAACTAATTCTAATTTTAACCCAACAATAAAAAAATATAAATTTCTAAATACTTTAAATGAAACGATTTTTTCCTAACAAAAAATGTTTTAACTATTCATCGAAAAAAATATTATTTTATTAAATTTATCAAAATTTAATCTAATATAATATTAAAAATATTATTTAAAAATAAAGATAATATTTGTAAAAATTATAAATTTTTTGGGAAAGTGATTACAAAAAATCATGTGCATCAAATGTGAAAACATCTTTTTCTAATTTTTTAACTATAAAACTAGATTGACTCATATCGCATGGGTAGAAAAAATAATAAATTAATAATAAATCATATTATTTAATATATAGAATTCAAATTTCGTATAATCATTTATTAATTGTGATTAATTTAGTTTTTTCGGAAAAAACACATTTCACTCATCAAAACATGTTTTCATAAAAAACATATCATTTAATATCAAATGAATTTTGTCATCATTTTTAATAAATTTATAAAAAAATAATTTATTTTAAACATAGTTAAACTATTTTCATTTTATATTTTAGTTACTAATATTCATACTTACTAATTAAATGGCTTGGTTATAGAGTTATACTATGTTGTGGTTCATTTTGACTCGAGGATTCTTGTATCGTATGATATCAAAGAGATTAATTTTCTTTAATGAGAAATAAATCATAAAGTAGTATGTTGCTACATTATTAGTACCTTAAAATCAATTTATATCTTTAAATTCCATTACACAAACATGAAAAAATCACGATATATATACCTCATTACATCCATTATTTCCCATATAGATTCTTCTAATTTTTATTCATATAGGAAACTTTAACGAAATGTGTAGTCTTGTTTTGTGGAAATATTTCTCTACCATCCATGATTTAAATTGATTTTTTTTAAAAAAATCAAACTCTAGTGTTGACACCACATAGTCTATTACATATGAAGGATAAGGTATATATAACCTTAGTGGATATACATTGATTACATTATCACCATTATAGAGGTTTAGATAAAGAACTAGTTATAATATATAATCCATGCTAGATCAAGAATTTCAATGGTGGTGATATTCCTAGGGATCAAATATCCATCATATCAAAATCATAAAACTGTCATTCATGTAGAAATTCCTTGATACACCATCTCACCAACCAAAAAATCTAGACCTCAACAACAATTATTTGGATAACTTTTCTTTCAACATTGGGATTTCAGGGTGTTCTACTGAATAGATTTCTTTTTCTCATCTATATCATAATCTATATTAGGACCTATTAGCTTTATTTCTCCAACATCATCCATTCATGTTTTATTTTTACACTTCACTCAATAGAGGGAATCATAATGATATCTCTTAATTATCAAGTGGAAGATATTATCGTATGAAATCTCCCAATGATAATGGTGTTGATGCTGACCACTATTGATATCAATAGAACATGATCTTAAAATTATTTATTGACTTTGTATTTTTCTCTCAAATTGGCCATCGGTTTGAGGATTATATAAAATTCTAAATCTTTACACTTAAGGAAGAGCATGTTGATGAATTCAACATACCTTCATTTTAAACTTAAGATCCTAATATAAAACAATATAATATGGTACTAAATGAACTTTTACCACTTCCTTAATATATATTCTGGAAAGATGATTTTGAGTTAAATTTTCTCTAATAACAATAATGTGTGATGACTATGCAAGGTGATAATCTTTAACACAAATTACATTATGGAAATTATATATTTTTTCACGTACAAAAAGTATCAGTAGATATGTTTTACTATTTTCAATTGGGAGGGGTTGTGGTTACAAGATCTCATTATAAATCTATCCCCTAGACATAACATACTGACATTCCATGCACAAAGATACATATTCAAAATTATCACCAATTATATTTTCCATCCAAAAATATTATTTAAAATATATATTCATACCCATAATTCTATGATAAAATGATAATGAGGAATGATGAGGCACATATAACAACTCCTTCAAATCTAGTATTTAAACAATACATAAATAGTTATTAAACAATATCAATCCATTGTAATCAAGGCTGAACTTAAAAATATTTATAACATTATTCTATAGTTAGACATCTTTCTTTTGTGCCTATATATTCCTCACATGGATAGATGTGTGGAAAATCATTTGATAGAGATAATATTTCTTCACTTCCTCCATGATTTCCATAAGATTCATTTGAAGATCCAAAAATATTGTATCCTTTGTGATCCTCATCATAGGTTTTCTTGAATGATCGTTGTTAGGTCCACATGGTCTAATACTCTATGAGGGGAGCTGAATAAAGGTTTGAAAGGTTATAACAAATGCACATTTTGATCTTGTTTCATTGATAAAAAACAATCATCCCTATCATTCTTATTGAAAAGTATGAATATAAATTAAAGCAAGCACTATACATGGTGATTATATATTTTTCACCCTCCTTGAGATACATCCAAGGATCATACAACATCAATTTTCAATGTACTAAATAAACTAAAATCACACTGTTGTTTATAATTTTTGAAGAGGACTGACTATCTATCCAAGATTACAACCCATAAAATTTTTACATCCCACTACTCCCTCAATTGAAGTGATCTGACTATGTCTTCATAATATCCACTCACATGTTTTAGAATTTTTGTTCCCATTATTATCTCTAATGAATGTATCATCCACTGTATACAAATCATCTACTGATGTCCCATTTTCATTCACTGATGAATAGAACTTTTACAACAGATGTACATGGAAACACCAAATCATTCTCACAGTCATTATTGTGTCTTGTGTAAAACATTACTGTCTTGCATATAAGATTCATCTTTTTTTAGGAAACACCACTTTCACGCAACATCAATCATATGTTAAACTCTAATCTTACACGCAACTTTTATATCTTGTGTGCAACCCAATTAATTCACTCTACTCACATTACATAAAAATCATACATTATCTGAATCTCAAATTCTCACTATGTGTTGATCATAATTGAATGAGTGGATTCACATATTTATTCTAGGTGTCTTTAACCCTTATGTGGATGATTCGATGCGTCGTTCAAGATCTTCCTCGAGCGCAAAAACACCCATTTTGTTAAGGATAAACTATTTGTCATAAAACAAAATCATTTCATAAATGATTCAATATTACCATGAGGGATATTTTCCCTACAGAATTTTGGACTCAGACCATCTATCTCCTCACACAACTTATAATGGTGGTAATGTATTGAGTAGTCACAATACATTAATAGCTCCAAAAATATTAAATGGTTCATATTCATCCTTTTTATGTGAATGTTTAAATTATGATTTTGGTTTTGGTATATATAACACATTTTCTCCCAAAATATATTTCCACCATATCCTTAATGAAATAAATATCATAGATAACAAAAAATCATCAGTTCTTTAACTTCTCCAATTAACCTTCATTTATCATGAGGCATAACCTATAACCATATCATCATTTATGAGAATGAATCATAGTTCATTCATTAATTGATAACTTAGTGTTATAAAACCTAATCCACTGTAGTGTAATGTTAGCCTAGGTGTAATAAGTAACCTTCTCTTTAGTTCCTTAAAATTTTACACATACTATTATGTCCAAATGAATATGTATCCATATCGAGTTAATTTGGTGAATGGAATATATACCCACAAGAAATTACCAAAATACATTAATAATATCACTAAAATCCATGAAAACTGTGAATCATAGTATCCATGCTTTGTTTGGTTCATTTCATGATTGCATCAATCTTTGAAGGATCTATATAAATCCAATCACATGAGATTTTATGAACGACGAAGGAAACCTTAAAAATCCCAAATTCACACATGGTAATAATATGATAATATGTTTCCTTAATTAGGGATTTCATTTTAATTCTCTTTTGATATTTATTCTCTTCCATTAAATTTCATCATATAAGAACATCATCTATAAAGACTACCCAAAAATGATAAAGTTAATTATAATGAACCAATTCATTGAATCCATGAAGATGGAAGGTGCATTTGTAAGACCACAAGGAATCAATAACAAATCATAGTTCCTATACATTTTATGATAGGATGGATTTATTATGTATTTAATTTTTACCCTCAAATGATAGTACACATATCAAATAAAAAACATAGAATATTATGAATCTCTTCAAGACTGAAAAAACAAATAATCGATGTAAGGTATATGATATTGTTTTCAGTAGAGATATTGATAGTTTGTGTATAATAAATACATATTCATAGTATCCTATAATTTTTGTTAAAAAATTGGGTACATCCCATGGTGATTCACATGTAATAATAAATCCATTATCTATATTCTCTTGAATTTCCATCTTAAATTCCCAAAACTGAATTATTATAATTCTATATTGATTAATTAAAATAGTTGTTACACTAGTTATGATATATATTGAAAACCCCACTTCACAGCATTGAGTAATACTATAACATTATCCTAAAATAAAATAAAAAACTCCTCAATAGTACAAATATCATTGATGTTGAGTTTTCCCCATACAATATCATATCAATAGCCTTCAAGGATAAGAATTTGGAACCAAAAGGTAAAATTACATTCCATTTAAAATTCATATTCATCATTTCCCCAATAAAATATCATATGTTCATTTGGATTATAAAATTTGAATTAAATTCTTTTTAAATTATTATAATATTCACCTAAAGAATTTCAATCTATGTTTATAATGACATAAAATTCAACTAAACAAAGAATCACATGATTTGTTTCAAGTAAATTCCCACATAATCAACTAGAGAAAAATTACATGCATGATAAGAGACCCTCATACCCTTATGATTTTTATCACTAAATGAATAATATATCCTATAACTAGTAATAAAATACCCTTTGAAAATACCATAGATATAAAATAATGGTTATAGTGATAATTGAATAAATAATTATCTATTCTAGCGTGGGAGGTAAGTTTTCTTTCCCCAAAATCATTCCAATAACCCACATCATTAGTGATGAACACATGAAATGGAACAATTTATTTTATCCCAAGACATTTGTAATGTTGATCATCATTATAATATTTTATGTAATTTCACTAGTTTCCATAATTAAAATACTATTTAAATTAAAAGCAATAAAGAGTGGCTTTTGAATTAGTTGGGGTATTATATTACATTATTAAATTAATTATAATGTTTATTTATTTTCTATATTAATTTTATTTATAACCCACCATTCCACACTTAATGCACCTCCCAGTACTGTTCAAGAAAATCACATTATTTATTTGTCCAAATTCCTGGAATGTATATAGTTGGAATTTTTTCCCACCATTGTATTTATTTGAGTTTTCATAAGACATGATCTTATTTTTCTAATCAGATAAATTTGAATAGTGGGATTATCCTATTATCATATCAGTCATTTTTTAATATATAATTATATCATTATAGATTCAAAATTCTCTTATACCTAACATCATATGGAGACTTTGTTGTAAGCCGCCAAAGATTTAATATTTTATAAAGATAATTATTAAAAATAATGAATACCATTAATGTATTATAAAAGTGTACTTATATGTAACAATTAATTTATACTAATTTTTTCATAAAATAAAGTAATTCCCCCTCTATAATTTTACAATGAAAACTAGGGATGTAATTATAGAAAAATATCCTCTTAAACTATACACATTCAATGGATTCAGTTCCAACCTCATGTATTGTATTCTTAATAAAGTTTTATCATTAATCAGTTATCCTTCCTAATGATAAATTTCTAGGACATCCATTTTGTCATGACCTGACCCTACCCAGGCTCGAGCCACAACTACCCCAAGCTCACCTCTATAGGCCAGGGGCCGGAGATTAGCGCTGAAGGCTAAACAACTCGGGGAGGCATTTTCCTGCGTATCTGTACACAAACACTGAGCCCACCCAATGCATAAGTGCAGAGTAGAAGAAAACGTAAAGTACTAACTGCTATAAATAAATCACAAAGTGCATCGACCTCTAAATAGTACAAAGAAAGTGCTAAAGGTAAACGGAAATGAAGAGGGAAAAACACACACCCAACCAGAAAAGTTCCATAAAACAGTAATAGGTAATCCAAAGTAAAACAGATGGGAGAGTCCCACACCAGGAACCTGACTACGACCACCGTACGCGGTCCAAACACCCGAACTCCTAAGCTTTTTTGAGGTCACGACCAACCTATTTGTCGTCTTCAAGGTCACACCAAGTGCGGGAAAATCCCAAGAAAGGGTGAGTATAAAAAAACTCAGTAGGATTCCCCGAAGGCATGAGGGAGTAAAAAGGAGGTACCAAAGGGTGAGTAGTAGATCGAACAGGGAATAGTAAAGGAGTACAATAGAGAGAGTGAAGAAGAGTAAGAGTAGAGAGTCCAACTAAACCCAACAAGAGAAATGAAGTAGACTCTTCTAGACACAAGGAGCTGGAAACAGTGAGAAGATGAACTTCTCATCGAGTCTTCGGTACCTATAGTAGGAGAGTAGACTCATCCAACTGTGATAAGATAGACACAGAAAGCACGTGGAATACCCCACGCATCGCCGCCTTTCCTGGAATGAGAGTATCCAAAACCCAATGAGTGGGTACTGGAACAAGGTATACATATATATATGCTCTGTTAAGAAACCCGAACATTATCGTAAGGGGATCTCTGTCCCGTAGCTCAATCCAAGAAAGTTAGTATCCAACTGTCCCAGAAGAAAACACCATTGATGACCAGAATCATGCACGCCTGCCCTGAACTGCAAGTCAAGGGGCTCAAATAAACACACCTTGACACTATCTGCTTTGAGCAACACTGACTCGCCTGCACAGTTTTAGGTTGCGTCTCAAGGAAGCATCTCGGTGAGAAAAGCACCCCATGTACTTGAGAGTTCTGGGGAATATCAAACCACACCTCATCACTACCCTACAGTCGAGAGGTCTCCTCAAAGTCAATGGGTGACCCCCTGCCCAGCCCCGATGAAGGGTATTCCCTGGAAGTCGACAGGTGCTACACTACAATGTCCCGTAAAAGGGAAATCCACTAGATGAAGACCCGAAAAAAGTCATCGACGTGTCCCAATGTCCAGACCCATGAAAGTTATCTGCTGGAGGGAGTCCCGGAACAATCATCGGGACCACTTAATAACCCAACTAGAGGTAAATCCGGCATCAGGGACCACTTCCTAGCCCTACTGGAGGTAAACCCGGAACCACTCTGGAAATCCCTTCTGGATGGTATAACACTGGCCATCCCTACTAGATGGTAACCCACTAGCCATCCTTGCTGGATGGTAACCCACTGAACATCCCTGTCAGATGGTACCTCACCATCCAGCCCTACTTGAAACAACCTCCTGGCCATCCCTGCTAGAAACAACCTCTTGGGTAGAGGATCGGTGCCCGGAAAATGTGTTGGTCACGCCGAAACCAAAAGAACTCTACCAGGGACACAAACCCACTCTGCCAGACATACCATCGAGAACAGGCCGAGGAGAAAACTCAACCCTTCCAGTCAAACAAACAAGAACATAACCAGGGGAAACTTAACCCTGCTGGTCAAAAAAACAAGAACAGAGGGACCCTCTATGTCGTGATAGGTCAAGGGTATGAAAAGCAGAACACAACACGCACATGGGGCCAACACGACGTGTGGCCCCACGTCAAATCCAACTAAGGGAACAAACATTCTCAGGTAAAAACAACCACATGTACCTCAAAGCGTTCTCGTATACTCCCAGAGTATACCACATTCCATGCGCAAAGGCTATCGTGAAAACGGCACCCAACATCAACGCGATGGGCGTAAACGGAACAACTCCCACATTCCACCTCAACGGCCCAGGCACGACCAACTACATCTCTTAAAACATTTACTTCACTCACACAAGAGTTTATGTGATCACACACCAAGGGTTCTCTACAAACAAAGAGGAAGGAACCACCACCGGTACACCATTCATGCTTCCACATTCAAATGAGGTCTCGAATGTGGCTCCTCAAATCCACATGGTTCGTACCGTTGTAATCCTCACACGAAAAACATACGAGATAGACTATTTACTCACCTCCAACAGATATCCTACGTAAAAGTCATTTGACACCGCTTTATGCCCGAACGGCATCCAGTGGTCCCAAGCCTCGGCCCCGAAAACAGTCAGGTGCATCGCACCATTTCGATTTCCTCAGAAAGACACGTCATATTGACTGCTCACTTGAGGGCAATAGATATCCGGAGAAAAGATGCATTTCATCGTACCGCACATGAGAGGTGCTTCGTGGGACCCGCAACCCAGTTCCGAAGCACAACGAATGGATTTCACCATTGCGATCCTCTCGAAAAAGTACACAAGATTGACTATTCTCTTATCTGAATTGAACACCTGTTGAAGAAGACGAAAATCACCGCCAACCCCCAAAACGGACTTCATGGGGCCCACATCACCATGCAGAATTAAAGCGGGCAGATTGCACTATTTCAATTCCCTTGGAAAAACACTCAGAATCGATTCCTCACACTCCCCGAATAGACGTCCAATGAAAAAGTTGTGAAACGCGGCTCGCAGCTCAAAAGATGGGACGTGGGGCCCACACCTCAACTCCCGTTTCCACGCCCGAAAACCCCTTGGAAAACTCTATCTTGACGCCAGCGTCTCAACGCTGCTGACAGCACTCAAATCGCACGTCGAATGTGTTCGCGCCGTCCAAAACAAGGACCCCCGAGAAAAATGCTCGTCCACTTAACGTCGTGTCACGCCACCGAAACCCTCGTCTCATGAATTAAAAATCCACGAGAACATCTCAAAAAGTTTGTCTCGTTTCATGGATCACGTATCCTCTGACAGAACGTGAATCTGGTGCCCGGCTTATATTTGATGGGCGTTTTATTTTATAACGGACGAAGATAGGTGGGTCGGGCCGGTTCGGCCGACCCACCCTTCCTGAATCGGTTCACAATCGCGCATGCCAGACCGCCTCGCCCGGACCGGCTCAGCCGGTCTGGCTGAACTCCCATGGGACACACAAATGGAGGGTCCATGTCTGCTCCCTGGGGTCACGAGGACCCTATCTTACCGCGTCAACCCGGCCGGCATTGTCAGCCTGTCACCTGAGCGTCACGCCTAAGGAGGCCGCCCCGCCAACTTCTTGCGCTGACGACCTTAGAAACCTGGCCGACGCCCCCGACCGCCTGCTCCGCTCGACCGTAAGCCCATGCCGCCTCACCGACACCCTTGACCGCCTCCTCTGAAAGAAGCCCGCGCTGCCGCCTACTGCTCCGAGCCGCCATGGAGCCGCTGCCTGGGATGGCCAAACCGCCGCTGGATCCGACTAAAGTCGTCAAGAAAACACCCAAAACACCCCAAAACATCGTCGAAACGTTGCGGTCACCTCGGAACTCAAAAATTCAATCCGAAAATAGCTTCAGAAAGATCAGATCATAAAAAACGCGACTATGGGCTTCACTTGAAAATTAATCAGAATTTGGATGCTATAAATCTAGTTCAAGGAGATACCAGGAATGGAAAATAAAAACGTAAACAAGCTCCTACCTCGCAGTGCTTCGCCCGATGATTCCCGCACGTTCCGCCACCACCGCAATGCAAAAATATGGAAGATGAGATCTTTATGGTGTTGGAGAGATTCCTTTTTGAAGTGTAAGGGTATAAGAAGAGGTGGGGGTTTAGTTAAGTAATGAAAAATTAATTAAAAATGTTAATTAATTTAAACCACCCTAATTAACCCGTATCTGAAACTCTCGATAGGGTCGAGGATAAGCCCCCCCCCTACCCCAGGGTAAAAACCACCACCCGAGCATAACGACAGTCTCATAATTTTAATATGAGACTCCGTTTGAATGTTATTAAACTCAACTTCTGGGGCTGCCAAATTACCAAAAATCCCGTGGCGGAATTTTTCACAGAAGGCCCGCGCCCATGAACGACAAACCCCTTCTTGGGTAAACGGCATGCTCCGGACATAACTGTGCCCTCACTTTTCCAATCTGATCTACCGTTTAAGAGATAATTGATTTTAACAATTAAAAAATAAATTAATTATTTTAATTATCCGTTTAACGTTCTATTAACGGGTGAGGGGTCCCAACGTCCCGCGCCGACAAGTTTTATGTTGTTCCTATGGTAAAAATCACATTTAGGACCCATACATACTCTTAGATTTAGGATCTGAGAGACCATTTTGGATTTATCCCATTTATTTGGCTTTCCCAATGTGAACGAACTGAAAATTTAATTCCAGCAACACCGGGGCCCGGAATTGCACGTCGTCTGAGGGCGCTGCTCTGGAATAACATCAGGAATATTCCTAAGTCATTTATAGCAAAAAAATGGGTCCTTACATCATTCCCTTCTTCAATATTTTCTTCCCCGAAAAGCAAAACCAGGTAACAACTTTGGGTACTAATCCAACACCTGACTCTCCCGTACCCAAATGTACTCTTGCGCGGTCCCGCCTCACTGAACATAGACCAAAGGATTTGATCTGTTCACGTGAGGTTTTCCCTTTCCAATGATGTTCATAGGTGCACACTCACTTCTTCTTGGGTGAGTCACATGGGATACGCTATGCAACCAAACCAGCCTTTGGGGTTAGGTCAAGGTGGTAGGGAACCTCGCCATCCCTTTTCACTATCTCAAATGGACCAGAGGCTCTAGGGGGTAGCTCATCTCCCCGGTCAAACCCCTACATCGCATTTCGTGATTGGAATTAGTGTTTAGAAATGGGACAATGCCTGGTGATTCCCTCATTCAGAATATCCATATATTGAAACACCCATGGATATCTAGTTACGCATGATTTCATAGTCGATGTCTCGTAACCAAGACTCTCTTACACCCTCGGAAAGCGATGGAGTCGACACCATCGAATAATAGAAAAGGTCTCACACCTTTTACCTTTCCGAAACTGGGTTACACCAACGCCCCGCATCACCCTAGTAACACCTCAAACAATTAGCAGGGAGAAAATAATTTCATACACAGAGTCTAACAATTGTACTGAAAATAGTAGAAGAGCTATAGAGCATACCTCTTATCACCTCGTGCTCTGGAAGATCATAGACATCCAAAGATCATGGATGTCCGTAGTCCAAACTGTCAGCTCTCGGAGCCTAACGTAGACTGCCTAGTAGTGATGGGAAGACCTCGTAAGGTCGTCCCCCACTACCAGATCCTCCCGCTACTCTACTAGAACCACCTCTCTAGGTACCAGTCTGATCACGGTGCAGACTTTTCCGCGGTGGTGCACCTGTTGCCTGCCCAATATTCTAAGCATTCATGGCCGGGAAATCTCCCGCCAAGTTACCTCATCCATCGCAAGAATAACACTGACTTTGTCTAGGATACACTAGTGCCCTTCGACTCCACTATGGTGTTCGATCAAGCCATTGAGTCTGGTTGTCACAAAGACACTTGTGTCGAGATTCTACTTGCCTACACCCGCTAGCTGGAAGAGACGTCTCTGCTCCAACGTACCTGCTGCCACCACCAAATTTAAAGCATGATAGGAAGATTTCTATCACTAGCTCCTACTCTAGCACCCCGACATAAGTGGTAATTCCCAAGGGTACTGTGATAGCCTGACTCTCTTGGCGGAGACCCTGCTAAAAGTACTGCTCTCGGAAATTTCCATCATGGAACAAGTCCGGGTAAAAGCATGCACGATATGTGAAACTAGCCGCGTACTCGGCAACCATCATCCCTCCCTGCTGAAACTGCAGGAGATCCTAAATCCAAAGAGAGCATAAGCTAGAATAGAAAAACTACTCACGAAACAACAACTGAAAGTCAACCCACGAAAGTGACGACTTGTCAAGAAACTGAGTCACAAGACTCCACCAACGCCAAGATGCTCTGAGGAAAAGGCCGGCAGCCAAAGCCACCATAAGATCTGTCGACATCTGCACAAGCCTGAAAAGGAGAACCACCACATCCATCCAATCCTCTGATACCTGAGGGTCTGACCCACCATCGAACCTTAGTGGTCTCTGCCGCTGGAACTCACGGTGTGCGTTCAACCTGCACTCAAGCCCCGTCTGCTCTGCTGATGCTGTCTACTGCTCACCGGGTGGGGGAGCTGCTACTGGCCCACCCAGAGAAATGGAATTGCATGATGGGTCCTGGACTGAGGCCTCATAGCTCACATAGTCGTCATCATGAACCCATGATGGTATCCTGTTTAGCTGTCTTTGCGGACACATCTTGAATGTTTTCAAGGAGTGATGTGTTCAGATGAGAATATATGTATATAACAGTCACAACAATGTGGAGATGACTCAATAAGGATAGTAAAAGACTCAATCCTATGTGATGAATAAACCAGTTTTCCCTGCAACGAGTGTCTTAGCATTCCGAGTTGACAAGGGGGTTATCAGGGTCCTAGTGAATGGATACATCGGTCGTCGCACCATCACTGGACTCCTTGGACTGAGAGCCGCTCTCGAGACATATTGACACTGTTGCCCTAAATCCCATACAATTACATGTTAGGGATGTCCCAACAATGTCCCAATGAAAGAACCACCTCTGATACCACTTTGTCACGACCTGAACCTACCCAGGCTCGAGCCGTAACTACCCCCAGCCCGCCTATATAGGCCTGGTGCTGGAGACAAGCGCCAAAGGCTAAAAAACTCAGGGAGGCCTTTCCCAGAGTACCTGTACACACACACACACAATGCCCACTCAATGAAAAAGTGCAGATTACAAGGAAAAGTAATGTACAAACAGCTATAAATAAACCACAAAGTGCATCGACCTCTAAACAGTCCACAACAAGTGCTGAAGGTAAACTGAAAAGAATAGGGAAAAACATGCCCCCGACCAGAAAAGTGTCACAACCCAGCAATAGGTAAACAAAAGTAAAACAACTAGGAGAGTCCCACACCAGGAACCCAACTACGACCACCATACAAGGTCTAAGATCCCGAACTCTTAAGATCCACTGAAGTCATGACCAACATGTCTATCGTCTGCAAGGGCACACCAAGTGCGGGAAAATCCCAAGCAAGGGTGAGTATAAAAATACTCAGTTGGATACCCCAAAGTCTCGAGTGAGCAAAAAAAATAGGTACTGAAGGGTGAGCATCAGATCCAACTGTGAATAGTAAAGGAGTACAATAGAGAGATTGAATAAGAGTAACAGCAGAGAGTCTAGATTATCCCAATAAGAGAATTAAAGCAGACTCATCCAGACACAAGGAGCTGGTATTGGTGAGAATATGAACTTCTCATAAAGTCTTCGCTACCTATAGAAGAAGAGTAGAATCTTCCAACCGTGAGAAGCTAGAAACGGAAAGCACATGGAATACCCCATGTGTCTTCGCCACTCTTGGAAGAAGAGTAACCAAAACCCAAAGAGTGCGTACTAGATCAAGGTTTACATATATATATATGCGCTGTAAAGAAACCTGAAAAATATCGTAAGGGGATCTCTATCCTGTAACTCAGTCCAAGAAAGTGAGTTGCCAAAAGTCCCAGAAGAAAACTCCATCGATGCCCAGCATCTCGCATGACTGCCACGAACTGCAAGTCAAGGGACTAAAATCACCACACCTTGACACTTTCCACTTTTGGCTGCACTGACTCACCCGCATAGTTTTAGGTCGTGTCTCGGTGGGGAAAGCACCCCTCATACTTGAGGTTTCTTGGGAATGTCAAACCACACCTCACCACTACCCCGCAGTCGAGAGGTCTCCTCAAAGACGACAGGCAACCCCATGCCCAGCCCTGCTGGAGTGTATTCCCTAGAAGTCGACAGGTGCCCACTAGAGGGAGACCCGGCAAGAGTCTACGGGTGCCACACTGTCCAGTCCCATAAAAGGGTAATCCACTGGAGGGAGACCCAGAAAAATTCATTGACGGGTCCCAATGCCCAGACCCGTGAAAGGTATCCACTGGATGGAGGCCCGGAACCCTCATTAAGAACCACTTCCCAGCCCAGATGGAGGTCAACCTGGCATTAGGGACCACTTCCCAGCCCCTCTGGAGGTAATCCAGGAACCGCTATGGCCATCCCTACTGGATGGTATAACGCTGGACATCCCTACTAGATGGTAACCCCCTGGCCATCCCTACTAGATTGTAACCCACTGGCCATCCCTGCTAGATGGTACCTCACTGGCCAGCCCAGCTGGAAACAATCTTTTGGCCAGCACTGCTGGAAACAACCTCTTTGGTAGAGGATCAGTGCCGGTGTAATGTGTTGTTCACACCAAAACCACAAGAACTCTACCGGGTAACATGAAGAAACTCTGCCGACCAAACCATCGAGAACAGAATCAGGAGAAAACTTAACCATGTTGGTCAAAGAAACGATAATAGAAATAGGGGGAAAAAACCCCTTCTGGTCAATCTAATGAGAACAGAGGGACCCTCTATGTTGTGAGTGGTCAATGGTACGCAAAGCAGAACACGACATGCACATGGGTCCCACACGACGTGTGACCCCAAGTCAACTCCATGCAAGTGCACAAACATTATCAGGTACAAACAACCACATGTACTTTGAAGTGTTCCCATATACTACCAGATTATACCACGTTCCCAGACCAAAGGCTATCGTGCACACATCACCCAACGTCAACACGAAGGGCATAAATGTAACAACTCCAACTTGCCACCTCATCAGCCCAGGAACGACCAACTACATCTCTTCAAACATTTACTTCAATCACATGGTAGTGCACATGATCACACGCCAAGGGTTCTCTGCAAACACCATGAAAGGAACCACCACCAGTACACCTTTCATGCTTCCACATTCAACAGAGGTCTATAATGAGGCTCCTCACATCCAAACGGTTCGTACCATTGTAATCCTCACGGAAAAACATGAGAGATAGCCTATTTAATTGCCTCTTATGGATATCCGACGTAAAAGACATCTAACACTGCTTTACGCCTGAACGGTGTCCCGTGGTCCCGAGCCTCAGCCCCAAAAACAGTTGGCTGCATCGCACCATTGTGATCTCCTCGGAAAGACACGTCAAATTGACTGATCACTTGAGTGCAATGGATATTCGGAGAAAAAGATTCATTTCGTCATACGGCACACGAGTGGTGCTTCATGGGACCTGTATCCAAGTCCCGAAGCACAACAAACAGGTTGCACCATTGCGATCCTCTCAGAAAAGTACACAAGATTGACTATTCACTTGTCTGAATCGAACACCCTGTGAAGAAGATGGAAATCACCGCCAACTCCCAAAACGGCTCTCATGGGGCCCACACCGCCATGAAAAATTAAGGATAGAGGATTGTGCCATTGCAATGCCCTTTGAAAAACACTCCTAATCAACTGCTCGCATTTCCCGAACGGAAGTCTGATGAGAAAGTTGTGAAACACGACTCACAGCTCAAAATATTGGTCGTGAGGCCCATGCCTCAACTTCAGTTTCAATTCCTGAAAACCCCTTGGAAAACTCATCCTCGATGCCAGGGTCGCAACGCTGCTGACAGCGCTCAAATCGGACGTCGAATGTGTCTGTGCTGTCCAAAACAAGAACCCCTGAGAAAAATGCTTGTCCACTTAATGTGATGTCGTGCCACCAAACCCATCGTCTCGGGATTGAAAAATCCTTGAGACCATCTCAAAATGTCCATCTTGTTTCAAGGAGTTCACCGCCACTTATGGCACGTCAATCCGGTTCCCAATCTATATTTTATTGGCGTTTTAATTTTTAACGGACGAAGACATGTGGGTCGGGCTGGTTCGGCAGGCCCACCCTTCCTGAATCGGCCTGTGGTCACGCGGGCCAGACCGCCTTGCCCGGACCGGCTCAGCCAGTCCGGCTGAGCACCCATGGGACCCGCAAAGGGCGGGTCCCTGTCTTCTCCTATGGGTCATGAGGACCTCGGCTTACCGCGTCTACCCGACAGGCTTTACCGGCTGGTCACCTGCGCGTCGTTCCTGAGGAGGCCACCCTGCCAGCTTCTCGGGTCGACACCCTCAGCAGCCCAGACGATGCCCCCGACCGCCTCTAGTCGCCTACTCTGCTGGACCGCGAGCCCCGGCCACCTCACCGACACCCTCGACCACCTCCGCTAGATGAAGCTCGCGCTGCCTCCTACTGCTTCGAGCCGCCGTGGAGCTGCTGCCTCGGATGACCGGACTCCTGCTAGATCCGGCTGAAGTCACCGGAAAACACCCAAAACACCCCAAAACATCGTCAGAATGATGCGGTCACCAAGGAACATAGAAATTCAATCCGAATCAAGTGGCATAAAGATAAGATCATAAACTATGCAATTTTGGGATTCTATTGAAAATTAAAGTGCATTTTGATGCTACAAAGCTAGTTCGAGGAGATTGCGGGAAGGAAAAATAAAAACGCAAACACACTCCTACCTCGCAGGGCTTCGCCCGACCCTTCCCGCACAATCTGCCACCGCCGCAATGCTTAGAGGTGGGAGAGGATAGCTTGATAGTGGTGGATAGCTTCCTCCTTGAGAGATACTACCAGCGAGGTGTAAGTGGAGAAAAAGAGGTGGGGGTTTACTTAAGTAAAAAAAATTAATTAAAAAGGTAAATTAATTTAAACCCTCTTAATTAACCCGCATCTGAAACTCTCATAATGTTGAGGTTTAGACCCCCCTAGGGTAAACACCACCTCTCGAGAACAACTCTGGTCTCATAATTTTAATCCGAGACTCCGTTCGAATGTTATTAAACTCAACGACCGAGGCCGCAACATTACGAAAATGCCCCTAGAGGCATTTTTCACAGAAGGCCCGCACCAACAAAAATTACACCCCTTCTTGGGTAAACGTCATGCTTCGGACTCAACAGTTCTCTCAATTTTCTAATCTTAGATACCGTTTAAGGGATACATGAGTTTAACCGTTAAACGAATAAATTAATTATTTTAATTATATGTTTAACATTCTGTTAACGGGTAAGGGGTCCCAACACACCACGCCGACATATTTTATGTCGTTCCTAGATTAAACACCCAATTTTAGACCCATACATACTCTCAGATTTAGGATCTGAAACACCATTTAGGATTTATCCCAATTATTTGGCATGCCTAGTGTGAACGCACTAAAAATTTAATTCCGGCCACACCGGGGCTCGGAATCACATGCCGTCCGAGGGGGAATCTCTGGAATAACATCAAGAATATTCCAAAGTCTTTTATATCCAAAAACATGGTTCTTAAAGATTTCTTGTTTCTATCACAATAGAACAAATTATATATACTCAATGATGCTAATATATATCATATCCACTAGTGGATCTAACGATTCATAATGAGAAGGTAGATTTTTCCTCCTGAAATACTCAGCAATACTTTTCCCCAATTTGACCATTTATAAATTCTCCATGACTAATTTAATGGTAATGTTTCTTGATAATATAAATTATTTCCTACATTATAACTCTCATAATATTTGGTTTCTTAGATATAAAATCATATCATTGTACATCACATCTGTTGTTAACATGATGTCCTCTAGTATAAAACATTGACCAAAACCAAAAGTAAATTTTAAGCATCAATATAGAATAATAATGGGGAACAATAAAATTATCAGTAATTAACATTCATATGATTTTTAAATCATGAAACCTTGTTACTCAATTGTAACATATGTTTAACCTAGGGTATCAATGGTTACTTTTAAAAAAATAGGATATTATCTGTAAAGACCCCAATATTATGTGGAATTTTTTTCATAAAATCATTGGATTTTTTTATTAGTTTGAAAAAATTTACAGTGCTTGATTTTGAGTCCCGGTGTGCCCGGAATCATTTTTTGAAGTTTTGTTCAGATACATTCAGTAAACGTACGAGCGGGATTTTTATAACTTTTGAACCAGTGCATGGAATTGAAATGTGAGGGTATCATTGAACTCACAGTGCCGGTAATCGCTTAAGAATATTTTTACCTCGACGGCAGATGGTTGGGATTGGAAGTTAGTTTTTTGGGTTTTTTAATTAAATTAAATATAAATAAATTGTTACTTTATTTTTATTTGTGGTATTTAATTTCTCAAAAGGGATGTTAGAGGTGGGGGCCACCACACCCTAAACTCTCATTGGAGGTTATGGTGGTGGGTCCCACCCACACATAACCTCCCTTGGGAGGATATTCTTGGTTGGGACCACCTGGGGGTTGTAACCCCTTGGAACCCCCAATTATGTGGGGTACCTCTTGGACTTCCTCCACCAATTAATTACACCAACCCTCCAAATTAAATAATTGAATTGATTCACTCAATTAATTATATCCCTTTTTTGAATTCCATGCAAAAAAAATTAATAGTTTGTCTTAATCTATTTATTTTTTGGGCATTAGTCTTTTTGGGGAGATTTAGAAGAACTTGGAAGGGATATTTCTCTCCAACGAAGAATGACGGACGTCTTCCATCTTCTTCCTTCTTCAACCAGTTAAATGGAGGGAGAACTGTCCTTGAAGAATTCCGATAACGCCATCCTTGACTTCTTCGTCTTCTTTCGGACGTCATCAGCATGACGTTCGGTTTTCTTCCTTCGTCAACAAATATCGACGATCGAGGTAGGGGATTTTAAATGTATGAGTTTTACCCTCTGCTGTTTGTCGTTTGTTGAGATCGTTGTTTCTGAATGACATCATCATAACGTGGAGGGCTCGGACCGCATGAATACGGCCCGACCCTCCCCCTTTTTGTTCTTGATTGTTGGTGATGGAGGTGGAGCAACGGCGGTCGGCGTCGGCGTCGGGCCGTCCGTGAAGAGAACCAACCACGAAGAAAACAGACAGCGCAAGGGCCGCTGGTTCGCCAAGAGGGCGTGACATTGCCATGCCAGGATGAAAGAGGGTCGCGGAAGAGATGGAGCAGTGCCATCATGCCTCACGGGGGAAGCAGTATGCCGCTGCCAGGCCGGGCCGCGGTGGAGATGCGCGGCGTCGTCGCACCGCGCGGAGGGCAGCATAACCGTGGCGATGTCGCGTCACATTGGAGGTGGAGAGGCGGTCGACCGGGCCGGCCTCCGTGGAGCCATAGAAGCTGGCCGTTTTTCCACCCTAGAGGACCAGAAACGGGTTAGGTCCCACGTGTTCTGGACTGGTGCCACCTGGCGTGGTTGGATTTCCACCCTAATAACAGAGTCGTTCGGGTACCGGGGGGTATGGCTTCCCCCTGGTCGTGGATTAGGCAGACCCCGCGAGCTGCCGGGCTGTCGGGACGCAAGGTAGCTAGGCCGGGAAAAAATCTCGGACCGAGTCAGACCCATGGACCGGGTCGGACCCCAGTCCAGACTCGGGTCAGGCCGGGTCAGCCCGACTGGGTCAGACCGGACCCGGACCTACTATGGTCAGTTTACACCTTTTCGCCCATATCATGGGCTACTGGTGTCTGATCGAAGAACCGCTTGTAGTGACAGGAAGCTTAGAGAGTTAAGGTTATTTTTCAATATCCCACTTGAGATTTGAAAATAGTTAGAATATGGTCAGTTTGGTTTGAAATTAAAAATCAACCGGGCCCTGGGACGAAAATGCCAATAACTGACAGACCGGGCGTCCGATTAACGCACCGTCAATTGCGTTAAGATACCGATGATGATATAGATCATTGAGATACTTATACTTGGTATTTCATGATAGTTGGTGTATCGACCAGTAGCTCGTGCAGCAGATCCTCTCAGAGATGAGCGTGCGGAGTTCGAAGAACTAGTAGATGGATGAGACCTAACAACTGCTGACCTTTCAACTCGGAGTGTTTCTAATAGCCCAGTGTGAAATGCCTCTGTGTGAAACGGAAGGCCCATAGTGTGGAGTGTCTCTGTGTGAGCACAGCAGACCCACAGTACTCGACAGGAGGAGTACCACAGCAGGCTACGAGGGGGAGCGCCTCTGTGTGAGTCCGGCAGACCCGTGGTGGGGAGTGACTCTGTGTGACATGGCAGACCCATGGTACTCGATAGGAGGAGTACCTCAGCAGACCAAGGATAGTGGGAAGGGCCTTTGTGTGATGCGGCTGGCCCAATGTACTCAATAGAGGTGGAGTACGCCACTAGCCATTGTTTCGATAATAAAAATCCCGGTTTGAGCTGGGTCAATGACTTATGTGTTTTCCTCATGATTGAGATGGGTTTCTAAATAACATAGGTATATATATAAGAATATATCTATGTAAAGTTTATCCGTTGATTTCATACTTTGTGGTTATCCATGTTAGATTTTGTGGGACCTTGAGGGTCTCCGGGTCCGTACTAATTATCATTATACTCACCCCTGCACGGGCAATACCTGCACCTCGTTGTGTTGGTTGCAAACGACAGACAATGCTGATCGGGGCAGAGAGTGGTACAACAGGATGGTACCGAGAGGTGGACCACTCGGCGAGATGTACAAAAAGCAGACGAATGGAATTGGGGTGCGGAGGAGGCCTTCTGTACCTACCCTTCATGTGGGAACCTTGGAGGACTGCCCTATAGCTTCTTTACTTCTTTTCTTCAGTTGTACTAGCATTTTAGTTGAATTTTACTTTACTGTTGGGCTTGTATTTCTGTCCCCCTTTACTTTCAGCACACTCTTTTGTATACAGGTTTACTTAGTGTTTTACATCCAGTTGCGTACTCAATTGTGTTTGATTACTATTTTAAAAAAAATCCTTCCCAGTATAGGCTTTTATGCCTTTGGTGATATTCGTCAGCCCGTAGCCTATGGAAGGTGGGCTTGAAATAGTCACGATACAGCCCCAGGGGATGGGTCATGACAAATTGGTATCAAAGGAGTCAGTTCTACCGCGGGACTTAGGACTCTGATATTTCTTTTCAGTGAAGCAATATTGTTAAGGGTTCTAAGTGTGGTTTTTAGTTCAGGGAGTCCAGTGTTGATGCAGGTGGAAGACGTATCCATACACCAGGACCTTGAATACTGATTTCCGACTCAGTACATGAAAACAATGATTGTGTGTGTGTTTTCTGAAAGTTTTCTTAAGTCAGCAGAACCAGGTCAGCTCACCAGGTATAATCTTTTGATCATGTCACATTTGTTTCTTTTAGGATGTCTCCCCACAGACGACCATTTAGAGCCCCGAGAGTCATACGCTCTAACATCCCACCGAGCAGTGAGGCCTCAATGCTGAGCCCTTTACTAGTGGAGGCACCAACAGTACCACTTCCCGTTGGGCCACTGATTCCACCAGCCCCAGCGGCAGACGATGCATGCTGCTTGAGCACATTGTATGAGTTTCAGTGCCAGAGGCCACCCAGGTTCCGTGGAGAGACAAATCCATAGGTGGCTGAGGATTGGATAGAGGCTGTGTTGAGAGTCTTCAGGCTGGTAGGGACACCAGCAGACCTCATGGTGATCCTTGCTGCGAGTCTCCTTCATTAAGCCATAGGCAGCTGGTGGAACCTGATGCTCTATGTCCACGACAAGGTGACACTACTATAGACAGACATCGAGAGCCTGTTTATGGTGGAGTTTCTCCCAGACACCCTTCGTGTGGGGCGGATACAGGAGCTACTTCATATGCAGCTGGACAGCAAGATAGTAGCACAGTACTCAGCGAGGTTCACCAACCTCTTGAACTACTCCACAAATATGATATTAAACCCATTCTTCAGGCCCTGAACCTACAAGCAGGGGATTAGGTGAGAGATAAGGGCGTCGATGATCTCCCTCAGCATCCTGATGCAGGTAGGGGTGTTAGAGAGAGCCCTCATAGTGGAGAGTTTCTTTTCTGAATAGTCTCCAGTAGCAAGACCCATCACTAGTCGACTTGTAGCGGCGTCTTTTGTAGCTGATAGTAGACAAATGACGCAGAGGTCAAAGAGGACTAGACCCATGGGTGGATTACCTAATGACTCAGGATCTATTGTGTGGGGCACCCGGGGTAGTGATGTACCTTCCAAGAGTAGGCAGTGCTACTCATGCGGTGGGAAGGGTCACATGGCTCGTGAATGTCTGACCCGCTATTTAGATGAACATCCAACAGTTGAGGGACCTCCCAGGCAGAGGTAGAGATTTGATCTAGGTGTTCTGCATGGAGCAGGAAGACGTGGCGGGGGAGTCGGTCGTGCAGTTGGTGGTGGAAAACATTATGAGGTGCTACCACCACCACCACCATGAGGACCCCCCCCCCCAACCGTAGGGAGCAAGTGGATAGGGGAGATCTCTACATCAGGATGTTGAGGTGTACGACCATGGTTCTCTCGAGATGATTCGAGGTACGATCTATTTCTAATTTAACTTAGCTCCAGTTCTTATAGACACATGTTTCTTTCATTCGTTTATTTCCACTTTCCTCGTTAAGAGGTCGGAGATTCCAACGGAGCCGTTGGCTCAATCCATACTGCTAGAGACTCCTATGGGAGCAGAATAGATGATTAGGCACTGGTGCTGGCTGTGTGCGTGTACTCTAGGACGAGAGAGATTCGATTGGGATCTCCTCATAGTGGTTTCGATGCCTTACGATGCCATCTTGGGTATAGACTGGTTATCTACATTTCATGCTCAGATTGACTATATTAGGTGAAAAGTGTGGTGTGTCTGCACGGATGGGGTCAGGTTTTCCTTCACCGGCGAGAAGGGAACCTTTACAACAAAGGACGAACTTACTCAGAAGAGGGTGCAGTCGATCACTCATCAGTTGGCCTGGCTTACCCTTGGAGCAGTAGATGTGGAGATTCTAAGCTATACTACAGTGGTGGACAGGTACGTAGATGTTTCCCCTAACAAAGTTCTTGGACTACCTCTTCATAAAGTGGTGGACTTCTACATTTACATGTACCCTAGGACGACACCGATATCTACTCCAGCATATCGGATGGCTCCCGCTGAGCATCAGGAGCTACGGGTACAGCTGGATGACTTGCAGGGGAAGGGATTTATCTGGCTCAGTGTTTCTCCCTGGGCATCCCCGATTCTGTTCACCAAGAATGCAGATGAGAGCTTTTGGATTTCTGTTGAATACTATTTCCAGAACCAGGTGACCGTAAAGAACAAGTACCCAATCCTGAGGATTGACGGCCTCTTTGATCAGCTCATGGGAGCTCGATGATTCTTGAAGATAGACCTCAGATCAGGCATCATTAGCTCAGTTTTCGAGGAGAGTATGTGCACAATATGGCCTTCAAGTGTTCGTACGACCATTATGTGTTATTGGTTATGCCCGTCGGAGTAACAATTGCTCTAGATATGTTTATGTGTCTCATGAACATGATCTTCTAGCCTTACCTTGATCACATTGTTGTTGTCTTCATCGACAACATTCTGATCTACCCAACTACTTAGGAGGAGCAAGCCTACCATTTGCAGGTAGTGTTGGACACACTCTAAGAGAACCACCTTTATGGTAAGCTCTCGAAGTTCAAGTTTTGGATTATAGAGGTTCACTTCTAGAGACATGTCATCTCATAGGCTAGAGTTACCGTAGATCCAGTTGAGAATGAGGTGGTACTTTCTTGGGAGCCACCCAAGAGTGTGATGGTGGTATAGAGTTTCCTAGGCTTGGCTGGATACTACCGGAGGTTCATTCCAGAACTTCTCTAGAGTTTCAGCACCATTATCAGCCTTTAAGAAGAAGGGAAACCCTTCTTTTGTTCAGAGAGATCCCAACAGAGCATTTAGGAGCTGAGGCAGAGGTTGACTATTGCCCCTATTTTGAGGCTTCCATAGGAAGTCGTAGGTTACATAGTATACTGTAACGCATTAGGGACTGGACTTAGGTGTGTCCTGATGTAGGAGCAAGCAGTGATTGCATGTGGTTATCGGCAGCTAAGACAACACGAGTAGAACTACACTACCCATGACCTGGAGTTAGCAGCGGTGGTCTTCTCCTTAAATATGTTGCGTCACTATATGATGGGAGAGAATTTCAATGTCTACTATGATCACAAGAGTCTCAGTTATATATTCTCTCATAAGGACCTGAACCTGAAACAGAGGCAATGGATTGAGTTCTTCCAGGACTATGACATTGAGATAGTCTATACTCCTTGGAAGGGGAACGTTGTTGTGGATGCGCTCAGTAATAGATATGGTATACAAATTCTAGGAGAGGGGACATACTAGCTAGCTACCTTATAGATATATTTCTTGAATAGAGATGGAGTATCCTTTCTTCAGTCTCTTACATTTACTCCACCAATTATTCTATTATTCAAGGAGGCACAACGTGGAGACACTGACTGTGATACACGGCGTACTCAGCTATCCACAGGGTAGGCACTTGAGGGATTTTTTTGAAGGTGGGGACAACGTCATACTCTTCATAGGATGTACCTTGGTATTAGTTTCACTTCATGAGGAAGTGTTGAAGGAGTTTCACAGTTCCCCTTTAGCGGTACATCTAGAAGTGGCAAAGATGTACGGGGACCTTTGACGACAGTACTGGTGGCTAGGTATGAAGAAGACAATAGTAGAGATTGTCTCACAATGCCTCACTTGTCAGCAAGTGAAGGTGGAGAACTGGGTACCAAAAGGCTTGGTTCATCCCTTAGAGGTGCCAGAGTGGAAGTGGGATGGGATCTCAATGGACATTGTGACGGGTCTTCCACGTATGTCCAGGAGTCATGATTCGATATGGGTGATCATTGAACGACTCACCAAGTCATCCCACTTCCTACCGATCAGGGAGAAGGGATCGGTAGAGAGCTTGGGATGCCTCTATGTGCATGAAATTTGGAATTTACATGGAGTACCATCTTCTATTGTCTCCGACCGTGACCCACAGTTTACTTCATGGCTATGGAAAGTGTTTCAGGAGGCTTTCCAGACACAGTTTCTCTTGAGCACCGCCTTCCATCTTCAGACAGATGGTCAGGCTGAGCGGATCATTCAGACCCTCGAGGACATGCTCCGTGCATGTGTCCTTGACTTCTCTCACAGCTGGGAGGATCATTTACTGTTGGTATAGTTTTCCTACAACAACAGCTGCCACTCCACCATTGCTATGGCACCTTTTGAGGCCTTTTATGGTCGACCTTGTAGATCTCCACTGTGCTGGACAGACCCACGAGAGTTAGAACTTGTGGGAAAAGAGATGGTACGGGCTACCATGGAGATGGTACAGATTATCTAGCAGAGGATGAAGACTGCTCAGATCAGGCAGAAGTTGTATACTTATAGGAGACGGAGACCTCTGTTGTTCAAGGATGGAGACCACATCTTTCTATGAGTCTCACCTCAACGAGATTTATGGAGATTTGATCAAGGTGAAAAGTTACCTCCATGATTCATCAGACCTTTCTAGGTCCTCAGTAGAGTAGGTGAGGTGTCTTACTTCTTGGCTCCTTCACCTCACTCGCACCGGGTGCATGTCATCTTCCACGTATCTCATCTGAGAAGATATGTGCACAACCCTTCCCACATCATTGACCATGGAGAGATGGACAACGATGAAGATGTTAATTTCATGGAGGTTCCTGTAGAGATTGAAGATCGACAGGAGCGGGCCCTATGTGGATAGTCGTTACCTATAGTGCGTGATCGTTGGCAGCACAGGAACCTCCAAGAGAGCACATGGGATCAAGAGGCTTAGATGTGTGCTCAGTATCGCCATTTATTACCTTAGTGTGAGTTGTAGGTTACGGGGATGTAAAGAAATAAGTTGGGGAAAATGTAAAGACCCGGAAATTTCATGGGAAATTATTTTTCTTAAATTCGTGGTATTTTGTTACAAGTCCGTAAAAATTTATTGTGCTTCATTTCGAGTCCCGGTGTGCCCGAAATCAATTTCTGATGTTTTTTTTGGTACATTCAGTAAACATACAAGATGGATTTTTCTAACTTTTTAACTGGTACTCGGAATTGAAATCTGAGGGCACAGTTGAACTCACCGTGCCGGTATTCCCTTAAGAATACTTTCACCTTGACGACAGATGGTTGAGAATGGAAGTTAGTTTTTGTGGTTTTCTAATTAAATTAAAAAAATGTTACATTTTTTATTTGTGGTAGTTAATTTCTCCAAGGGGAGGTTAGAGGTGGGGCCCACCACACCCGAACCTCCCATGGTAGGTTATGGCAGTGGGTCCCACCTACACATAACCTCCCTTGGGAGGATATTCATGGTGGGGACCACCCGGGGGTTGTAAAACCTTGAAACCCCCAATTATGTTGGGAAAACCTTGGACTTCCTCAACAGATTAATTACGCCAACCCTCCCAATTAATTAATTGAATTTATTCACTCTATTAATTAAACCCCCTTTTTGAATTCCATGCCATAAAATTAATATAATGTCATAATATATTGATTTTTTGGGCGTTGGTCTTTTGAGGGAGCTTTAGAAGAACCTAGAGAAGCCATTTCTCTCCAACGAATAATGACGGGCCTCGTCCATCTTCTTCCTTATTCAATAGAGACAAAGGAGGGAGGTCCATCCTTGAAGAACGCCAATGACGCCATCCTCGACTTCTTTATCTTCTTTCTGAAATCAATGTAATGACATTATCTTTCCTTCCTTCGTCAATGGACATCGACGATTGAGGTAGGCGTTATTTTTTGTATGAGTTTTACCCTCCGTTCTTCGTCGTTTGTTGAGCTCTTTGTTGCCGAATGATATCACCATAACAAAGTGGGATAGGAATACACAAAAACGGACTGACCCTCCCCCTTTATTGTTTTCTATTGTTGATGATGGAGTTAGAGCAACGGCGGCCGACATCGGGCAGACCGCGAAGAGATCCAACCGCTAAGAAAACCAGCGGCCCCAGGGCCATCGGGTCACCAAAAGGCGTGGCATCGTCGGGCCACGCTGAAGGAGGGTCGCGGCCCTATCGGGCTGTGGTGGAGATGGAGCGGTGCCATCGTGACATGTGGGGGAAGCAGTGGGCCGCGGCCAGGCCGGGCTGCGGTGGAAGAGGAGTGGTGTCAGGGCGTCATGCGGAGGGAAGCAGAATCGCGGTGTCGTCGCACCGCGGTGGAGGTGTAGAAGCAGCCGGTCGGGCCGGCCGCTGTGGATCTGGAGGGGCTGGCCTCTCGGCCAGCCGAGAGGAGTGGGACCCCATCGGATCCCACGTGTGCTGGACTGGCGCCACCAGGTTCCGGTTAGAGCTCCACCCAAACAGCTTTGCCATTCGGGTGCAAGGGGGTGCACGACTTCCCCCCAAGACGTGACTTAGTTAGATCCCTCGAGCCACCAGGCAGCCGGGTCGGGCGGCCCTTGTCCAGGCGGCCCTTGGCCAGGCCGCCCATGGGTTCGTCCGCCCTCTCAGACCAAGTCGGACCCATAGACTGGGTGGGACCCTGGTCCAGACCCGGACCCGCTATGGCTAGTTTATACCTTTTCACCCATATATTGGGCTACGGGTGTGTGATCGATGAACCGTTTGCGGTGATAGAAAGCATAGAGCGAGACTGTTGTTTTGGCATATCCCACTTGATATTTGGACATAATTTTAGTATGGTCAGTTTGGTTTGATCCTAAAAATCAACCACCCCCCCCCCCAGACGGAAATGCCATTAACTCACAGACCGGGCGTCCGATTGACGTGTTGTCTATTGAGTTGAGACCCATATGAAGAGGCGAACCTTTGAGATACCTTTAATTGGGATTTTGTGATAGTTGGAGTATCAAACAATAGCTCATGGACCAAATATTCCTGGAGATGAGCGTACAGAGTTCGGATACCTAGTAGTTGGCTGAGACCTGAGGACTGCTGTCCTTTTGACTCAGAGTGTCTCAACTAGCCCAGTGGGAAGCGCCTATGTGTGACGCAGTGGGAACACGGTCGGGAGAGCCTCTATATTAGCGTGGAAGACCCACGATACTCGAAAAGATGAGTATCTTAGTAAGCTATGAGGGGGAGAAACTCTGTGTGAGTGTGGCAGACCCATGGTGGGGAGCACCTCTGTGTGACATGGCCGACCCACGGTACTTGACAGGAGGAGTACATCAACAGTCCAAGGATAGTGGGAATCGTCTCTATGTAATGTGGAATTCCCACTGTACTCGATAGAGGAGGAGTACACCACCTTCCCTGGTTTCGATAATAAAAATCCTGGTTTGATTTGAGTCAATGACTTATGTGTTTTCCTCATGATTGAGATGGGTTACTAAATAACTTAGGTATATGTATGGGCATATACCTAAGTAAGGGTTATTTGTTGTTTTCGTAGTTTTTGGTTATCCTTGTTGGATTTTGTGAGACCATGAGGGTCTCGAGGTCCCTACTGAGTATCGTTATACTCACCCCTGCACCGGATATGCCTGAACATTGTTGTGTTGGTTGCAGACGACGGACATTGCTGATCGGGGCAGAGAGTAGCATAACAGGATGGTAGCCAGAGGTGGACCACTCTACGAGATGTACATAGAGAGAACAGACAGACTTGGGGTTTTGAGGAGGCCATATGTACGTACCCTTTAGGTGGGAACCTCGGAGGATGACCCCGTAGCTTCTTTACTTCTTTTCTCCAGTTGTACTAGCATTTAGGTTGTATTGTACTTTACTATTGGGCTTGTATTTCTGGCCCCATTTACATTCAGCACACTCTTTTTCATACAGTTTTACTTAGTTTTTTACATGCAGTTGCGTACAATGTTGTGTTTGTTTAATTTTTTAAAGGCAAAGCCTTCCCACTTTGGGGAATTATGCCTTTGGTGCTAGTCGCCAGCCCCCGGCCTATGGAAGGCAGGCTTGGGCTAGTCATGATATGGGCCCCAGGGGATGGGTCGGGACATTATACAATTGTTAGACTTATTATCAACGAATTCCACTATGTTTTCAAACCCTAATATCTAAATATTTACTAAACAGGTTCTTGTGGACTAACTATACTGACCCATATTTTTCATATATAAATATTACATATTTTAAGATTAATACTTTATTAATTTCACATATAAAATCCTATATACAGTAAATATTTATATGAATTTGGATAATAGATTCACAATAAACATGTTTAATTAAAAAAAATAAACAAATAAAATAAATATCATCCTATATAATACTCATTATAGATTAATCAACATCATCTTATCTCCCTTAATGGTGTAAGGAAAACTAAGAAATCGTGAGCTCGGATTCCCAATAACGGTAAACATATGAGATATCAATCGATGGTCATAATAAATAATATGTTAAAAAAATATTATTTGATCATGAATATAACATACAATGTTCATACCAAATATTTAAAATAATATAAACGTGTTTTTTGGATGAATAAAATATCATTAGAGTGAGGAATCATCATAAATCAATCAAAAACAATATGATCATATTAAAAATAATAAGGAAACACCATATGTATAAAAAAAATTAATAATTCAAGGTGACATACTATGGAAAAAAATTAAAATAGATCATACATCAACACATGTTTCCCATAGTGGATCAAGCACATAGACTTTTTCACCATAATAGATGGAAGTACATAGACATGTTTCCCAAAGCTCATCAAGCACATCAAATTGTTTCCCATAAATATATCATGATATATAATACATTACGAAATTCATTTTAAGTATTTATAATTATTGAAACTTATATAATATAATTAAAACCATATGTTTTTTTCAAGATGATCATAAAACATTCATCGTATCATCACATCATAACCCTGGCAATGAAAATAAGTTCCACTATCATTTCATCTATCCATCATTGCAGAACTGATGGAAACAATTGGTTTTATAATAATATAATCATCATAATCCATACATATGAAAAATAAGGAAGGTATCAAGGGATCATATACCCATTAAGAAATAATTTCCAACAAGGATTTCCTTATAGATTAAAATTACATTAAAATAATCACTAAGATATGTCCTGATGGAAAAATCTTTTCAATTTTGACATCAAAATTTAAAATCGAAAAATTTTAAAAATATTGAGGATTAAAGTTCCATTTATTTTAACCTTTAAAATATTTTTCAGAATCTTCAATTAATCTACTCATCATAATGAATGGAAATTATGTTCATTCAATATAAGTTATAAGAATACATTCCTTTCATAATGTTAAAAATAGTCTAAAGGTATTTCATTTGGAAAATGAAAACAATGTTACCTTCCAAAAATTACTTAACTAGTAAAAAATGTTTATAATGACATTAAATATCATATTATAATAAAAAAATCATTAATATAATTTTATAAAAATTGGATATAGAAGAAAAATAATATATGGTCGATGATAAAAATAAATTTACTGATCATTAAAAACATGAATTCTCTTTAAGTTGAGTACATAAATGAATAAAATTAAATGATAAAATTAATTATTCATATATAACTAGATTATAAACAAAATAATGTTATTTTTTTGAAAATGAACATATAATTTCATGAATTTAAATTTCTACATTAATAATCCCGATTGAAAATAGGATTAAAAATCAAATATCTTACATCACTGGTAAATATTCAATTCTAACATTAAAGAAATTATAAATTCAAATAAATCATTTAATCCCATTAAATAAAGAAATTAATATTCATAAATATTAGGTTGAATTTATATAATCCTTATAAAAAATTATCGGTGCATCCGTAATTTATGTCCCAATTAATAAAATTTGAGAGAAAAATCCCATACCTAATACTTGACATTGAATTATATGTATTTGGGAATACATGTTATAAAAATATATTCATTAAAAATAATACATATTTTCATAATAATTCATAACTTTCATATATTATTTACTTGTAACATTTTGTAAACAATTTTTTATCATCTCATAATTAAAATCACTTTACAAGTTGATAACTGTTTCACATTCCATATATGTTTTGGTTATTTACTTTTGGTACTTATTATTTTAACATTATTCAATCATTTCGTGAATTTTAATCAAGATATAAATATCATATATATGAAATATGTAAATATCTAGATTCATCCCAAAAAACCTTGTAATAGAAAAATGTATTACACCATTAATAGAGATGGAATGTTATACGTATTCAAGAACATTGTTTTCTCTTTCTGAATGATGGAATGAAATAATGATAACTATTTAAAAAAAATTAAATGTCCATTATTAAATAATATATATCATATATAATAATTAAATAAATATTTATTTTCTTCCATCTAAACTATAAATAAAAAATGAATCACATTCTTTTGTAGAGGCAGTCATGCAGACATACGCAGGAGCGATGTTATCATTATTTAACAGGGTGGAATGTATAAAGGTATATTTGATAATATAAATAGAGGTATAATTATTTAAAAAATAATATATGTATATATATATATACATTCAATTATTCATTACATCCAGCCATGATAGGTGGTGATGGAAAATGAATTACATCGGTTCGTGAGGTGGTATTCTTACATACAAACTAATGACAATTTTGATTCTCAGTTATTGGTAAAGGATATAGATATAGATTATTAAATTTACCTAATAAAATATAATAATAAATTATAATTTTTTTATGTTTAATTTATAAATTCATAATTTACAGTGGTAATGAAATAATTAAAATAGAAATAGCTTTGTGAACATCATTTCCATTTCTTAGAAAAAACTAAATTGGATCTCTTATTATTTACACTAAGGTTGGTATTTTTAGAATAAAATAAAATCTATATTTTTAATATGGGTTTTTTGGAAATTTATTTGGTTAGGTTTTTATTGATATAAATTCATTAAAATTTATGAATAAGTGAGTAGAGAATGATCCCTCTTATAATTTATGTGAGTGGAACACCTGTAATTTTTCAAAGATCAAAAATCATATTGAGATGTTTCTTAGAATAAATTCTTCAAATGTAACTTTTACATATATTAAATGAGTTAATAAAAAAATATATCCATTAAATACATATTATAGAGGTTTTATCTCATTTTAACTCTTATCATTTATGTTTAACACCGAGAAACCCGTTGTGAAAATAAACCGTGGTAAAAAAAATTTATTGTATTTAATACATATTATAACCATAAATTATTTTTAACTAGAAAAATATAAAATTTTATAAAGATTAAAAATATATAACCCATTTTATTAAATTCAATATATATATATTTCAAAATTATATTTAAAATTAAATTTGAAAGCGACATAAAAAAGTGTTATTCCCAAGAAAATGTTTTCTTATGCGTAAAAATTTACCACATAAAAAATTGATTAAAATGACAAAAAATGGTTTAATAATAATATAATTTTTATAATTTTACTTTTAGACCAATTTGAAAATATGTTCCTTAATAAATTATTTAATTAAAAAGGAAATTTTTAATGGGAAACCATATTTTTAGTTTTGCATCCTAAAATAATTCTTTTCCCAAAATTATCCAAAATTAAATCTATTATAATATTGATTTTTTTAAAAAAATCTATTTCATTATATAAAAAATATTTTATAAAATTTTAATAAAATTATTTATAATTATAAGTGAACGAAATGTGATGATACTTATTTCTAGAAAAAATAAAGTGTAATGTAAAAAATTTGATTTCATCTTATCCCATGAAAAGAAAAAAAATTTAAATTAATGATGAAAGAGGTATTGAATATAATATATTTCAGTTTTTTTTATAAAATTAATAAATATTTATTTGTTTAATTCATTAGAGAGAAAAAATTGTTTAGAAAATAGTTTTTTCTAAATACCAATTATTTTACATGAAAATAGATTTTTCTATTTATATAAATTAATTACTAATCAAATCTTGGTATTTATGCGTATATAATAGACCTTCAAAAAATTATATACTCTTATTAATACCCACTAACATAATAGAAAGATTATTTTATTGTACTATATTACGGTGCATTTGGACTCACGATTGTGTGTATCCTAAACTATTTAAGAGATTATCTTTATTGAAAAATAAATATGTACTATAATATAAGGGAGTTTAAATAACACCTTTTATGTTAGTAGATAAAAATCAATAGTACATTATTATGTGGTGTAATTCTATGACATCCAAATGATTAACCATGGGTGATAGTCAAATAAGTGCATAAATGGAAATTTTTTCATCACATTGTATGGATGTTTAATTCAATTAAATACTTCAATTAAAATAATTTAAAATTATTGATAACTTTGATAAGTTAAAAACTGATAATAAAAAAATATAATTTGATACTTTACCCAATTTTTCAGCATAATATAACTACCATGAGAGAAGAAATAATAAATGAAACTATTGATGATGATATTATTTGATGCATGTAAGAATATAACTATTCATGACCCAAATGATGGAATTATATACCTCGGTCATTATACAATTATATTCCTCAAAAAGATACAGATTAATAGAAAAAACATTCTTCCAGTTACCGCACCATAATAATATGAAATCCTTCTTGTGGTTTCCTCAATTTAGAAACCTAATTTCATAATTTTCTATATTAAACTACATTTTGGATATATGAATGATCTCAAACCACTATGACAAAAGAAAACCCATAAAAATCATTTTCTACACTTATGAAAATGATGGTTGTTCCTCCCCTGGCCTAACTCCAACATTAAATGGTCATGTTACTAGAAACTATAGGAAATCTAGACAACATATAAATAATTATCCAATTAGAACTACTAAAATACATATTCATTAAACAATTGAAAATAATTTATTATGAAAAACCCATTTTTAAGGTAAAACTATATTTGAATGTATATCTTAAAATATAAAATTACATAAAATATTTATATATATATAATAATATAAGAATAATGAATATAATGTAACATAAAATAAAATATATATAGAAGTTCATATATGAAGCCATGTGGTAAAATAATTAACTAAAATGAAAATTTCACCATTTGAATGTCACTGTTAATCACTACAGGACCTCTACTACTAAAATACACCCCTTACATTATTTCCTCCTTAAAAAATAATAAAATTAATATTTATACACAAAATAATGGAAGTTATCAAACAATATTCAATTCCTGGATATCTATACCAACACAATATAATATCTATTTTACTAACAATATGACAATTATCATTTCATGTATAAATAATAATCAATTCATATATGATCAAAATATAATGATAAGAACCCAAAACTCCATATGGGGAAAAATATCGAGTTCATTTATCTAATAATAGATCTCCTTCCACTTGTAATGTTAAAATATTATGTGTTTATTAATAACTCCTGTATGTAATCAATAAAAAAGATCAATATAAATAAATTATCTTTAAATAAAAATGATCAATATTATAAGAAAATTAAAAAATTAAAAAATTCATCCTTACCCCTAAATTTTAGTGAACACATCTATGGATCAATAGGATCTTGTAGTACTGATTCTAAAGTCATATAAAGATATGTAGTAACCCTATAATAAAATATCATGTATTTTGATCATAATGTCAAAATTGGGTTATAAATATTCTTTTTCTAGTCTATATCTGTTCATTTAGAGGAATTTTTATGAATTAAAAATTAATATCAAGCTCTTTTTATGAATTGACGGAGGACCAAGGGATGATGAATCATATGATGGATAAGGGACTAACTAAATTCCATAATAATAAATTATCTAGAAATGGCCACTAAATATTGAATCCCAACATTAGCATTCCTCTACGAATAGATTATGTTAGTGGTCCATTATAATAATATAACTAAAGTAACAATAATATAACTTGGGGATTACACATTAACTCATTCAACTTATTATCAATATGTTTTATCTTGAAAATAAGATAATTACATTTCATGGATCACCATATATAACCATTCAAAACCCATTACAAATATCCTTATTTTACCAAGATAATCATTTACAACCCATCCTTAAGGTCATTAATATCATCACAAATGGGTATAATTTTACCATATTCAACATTATTGTTATTAATCTCAACATTAGGAAATCCCGTGACAAATATCATTATCATGGTAAGGATATATCCTGAGTTTATCTTAAATATTTAAATGGTTTAGACCAAATAATTAAGCACAAATACATATTCATCCTTAATATCAGTCAATTGTTCATATTTTTAGTGGAACCATTGGATATCATCCGAATATTACTAAAATGTGCTTCACTTGCAAGCCTATATTATAGTATAAAAAGAGATAAATGATAATAATATCTTCTAACTAAATAGATAAACGACATTTTCAATTAATATATTTAAAATATTTCATCCAAAAATAATCAAATTCAATGAATGTTTTGACCTCATAAAATCTACTTAATTTTACTTATTGATTTTTTTATTAAAAACCTTTATGAACCCACGTTTCATATAAAATAAATAATGAAAAAGGGTCATATTAAGAATTTTTTTTATTATGATTCCCATATGATATTCTCATAAATCACCACCAATGTAATTTGTATCATATATCAACCATGAAAATACATTTCTAAATAAATTTTTATATAATTTATCTTTATGAGGACCATGTCACAAAAGGAAGCCACTATTTTGTTCTACATAAAATAATGAATCAAGTAGAACCCTTATAATATTATCATATCGGTTCATCTTAAACACTTAGGTATAAATAATAAAAAATTAAAAACCCCTTAAAATTGAATAAATGGTTTTTGTAATAAAATATAGTGATCTACATGAGAAAATTTATAATATATACTATATCTTATCTGTAAACTAATACCTATAAAAAAATCCATATTTTTTTGAATATTTAGATAATAATATCTTGGTCATGGGTAATATAAAAGGGAACTCAACCTAGAACTAATATAGTTTGATAAATAAAAAGGGGCTACATACATGTTTCATATGGATGACACATGACATGAGCTCACTATTGTGTGTATCCCACATTGAAACATCCAATAATATTTGACTATTCTAACCTCACACATAAGAAATTTAACCATTACAACCACTCAAAGAACTAATATTTTTTATAGTTATTTTATGAATAGTTGGTAATGGTTATATCCTTATATCTAATTTTGTTTTCAACATTATTCATTGAAATTTTCAGGTATCTATCCTTATAAGGTCATGTGGTTTCGCAATAAAATTACAATAAATCTTTTGTGTGTATAATTCGATTGTTATTAGACCATCAATCCCAGAAGGAATCATTCTATCTCCATCAAATATAAATAATGTAACCACCACTCACTAACATTATTATCATTTTTATCCCCATATAATGACTTTAAGGTATATATAATAAAACTTTTTTCCTTTTGTGAAACAAGAACTAATAAGTTGTATAAATTCTATGACATTTTTTTATGAAATAAATTGGTTTACTGAGAGGGTAAATTTTTGTAGCCATGGATGATTCCAAATTTTGGTCTCTTACCACAAGTGTTAACATCACAAATTCATTGTTTGTAATGAATGATCATTTTCATGATACAAAAAGTATGGTCTTTATAACCCTATTTACCTGGTTGTTTGAAAGGAAGAGAGATCATTCATCACCAAACCCTATAAATAAAATAATTTAAAATATACATATAATTTAAAATTATAATAAATATCATATATTTTGAAAAGTAATAAATCAAATACCAGTTGGATCCCATGTTAGACAATAAATATCTATGAAAAAATATGTAAAAGAGGATAAAAAATCCCACCAAGATGGTACAAATGTTACACTCTTGGAATTATAAAATATTATAACATGCAAAATTTTATTCTATTTCTTTCATACATTTTTTGGTATTCATATAAAAAATAATCCCACATGTTCCCAAAATATTAATAATAATAATATTTAACACTAATTTAAGTAGACTAAAATGATATATAAATTGATGTTTGATTTTCAATAATCGTTTCCAATTTCATAATATTTTCATTTTTATTGGGACTCATAATCAAGATAAATCTAAAATTTCCTATAATTTCTCTAAACATATAATGTTATGAAATTAAATGTTTTAATACTAATACATAATTACAACACACACTAATGATCTAAATAGAGTTAATGGGAGTCAAAATAATCAATGGACTCAATGACAATCTCATATCAAATTAAGGATTTTTGAATTTTAATAATTCTAAATCATTTTTGATTTTTTAGTTTTTATTCTTTAAATTATTATTTTAATTTTTTTTAATTTATAGTATGAAAGTAATAAAATATGAACAATTTATTAATCATCTAAAATAAACCTTTACATTTATAGAAAAAATAATATAATAGTAATTTATATTGAAAATTCAAAAAATTGTATACATTAATCTTTTTAGATAATTCCTTCAAGAATATCTTTATAACTTTCAAGTAATGATAGATTTTTGACCAAAATTTTTTCCATCCCAACTATGTTAGTCTCATTTATTTTTATATAATGATTGAAATTATTTTCAATTCATTCATTTAGTCCAATAATTTTAAAAAAGATTTATTCACTACCAAATTGATGTTATTGATATATGACATTAGTATATTATTTTGGGATTTCTTTTGTAAAGGAACTAGTTAACATGAAATTCTGATTTTTATTTTTCATAGACTTTAGTTACTACTTATAGTGGATTCAACTGAATATAAGAAGTTATTTTATGATAAAATAAAAAAATAAATTTTTTCACGATTGAGATGATTATTAAACAAATGGGAAATGAATTAATTTTTTAAATCCATTAATTTTATTAACAATATTTATTAAAAAATTTAACATAATTATTTAAAAATATAGATAAGAAATGTATTCCAAATTTTTTTAAAAAATATAATTTAAATACATATCATTAATCATGTTTCATATTCTCAATTTTTTTAATTTATGAAAATATTATAATAAATATTAAAATCTAAAAAAATCTATTACTATTGTTCATGTAAGAACCCGGATCTTCCTTTCAGGTATGTTTTCCCTTTTTCTAGAGTATTTAAGAAAAATGTTTTTTCTGGAAATTTTCAAAGTACACGCTATGTACTTTCTGAGTACATTCTGTGTACTCTTTTTCCAGCTCGAAGCCGTGTGCTGGTCGTGTCTGGGCCACACACACAGTGTGTACGGATAAGGTGGAGTCCGGTTCATTCGGAGTACGGAGACTTGAAGTACACGCCGTGTGCTCAAGAAGTACAGGCCGTGTACTTTATTTTTTTCATTAAACGGACCGGGGTCGCACCTTACCCCCCAAATCATATTCTTCTCCAGATTTCGTCCACTCAAGAGCGACCGTAAGGCTGAATCTTCTCCGAGCTTCCGCCTCACCGTCTATTCTCTGATTTGAGCACGGTCGACTGCGTTGGAATCACATGGGTGAGTTCTTCCTACTACTTTAGCCTTGTTCCATGATTCCTCTTCGTTTCCATGTTATCATGGGATGAAATTTTTGTGTGTTTTCTAATATCTTAATCATTCTAAGGGGAATCTTTCATCGAGGTTCACGTATATCGATCTCCTAGGACCGAGGTAGGTGGTTTGTGCCTTTCCGTAGAAAGTTGATGAATATTATGTGAAAATTCCACCAATACCCTTGAACGGGGTATTGCATGTTTCCTGTCTTGCCTTTGCTGTTTGTATGATTTTTCATGTTTGCTTTAGTAGAGGTTGTTGCTTGTGAGTAGAGTAATTTATTTTTGTGCTCAAGTTTATTTACAATGCTTGTTTTGCATGTTGGGAGTTCTTCCAGTTGCCATACCTTGTTTTAGGATAGTGTAACAATCTTTTTGATATACTGTTGAGCATTAGATGATAGAAAGTAGTTCATGAGGTTTACTTGGGATGATATACGCGCACTCAAAATGTTTAGTTTCACTCAGGACTGTGAGAACCTAGAGTAGTAGACTAAAGGGAGAATTAACGGAAGGGATTCTCCAGAGTGTCTTTTAATTACGATGCGAGACTATTGGGGGAATTGATGTTGAGTGCTTCCTCAGAGAGTTTGTTGTTCCACGACATGGGCCACAGGGAGAATTGAAGTTGAGTGCTTCCCCAGAGAGCCTTTAGCACAATACGAGACTATAGGGTGAATTTATGGTGAGTGCTTCCCCAGGGAGTCTACTTAATTACGTAGGTGAACCAGAGGGGTGAGACTGTGTGTGCCTCCTAGAGGGTTGCTAGTACTATAGGTTGAACCATAGGGGTTATGCTGTGAGAGCTACCCAGAGGCTTACCTATTTCTTCTCTTGTTGCTGGCTATTTACTTGTGTACTTTGTTGCTAGGAATGTGGATTGTAGCTTCCTGTGCATTCCTGCATGATGCTTCTTGTTTATATTACTGCCATGTATTTATTGACTGTTAGGCACAAATCTTTGGGTGATTGTCTACTGGGATTGTATCTCACACCCTGTTTGGGCCATGCTTTTGGGCCCAAGCATACTATGTTACTGCAGGTATAAATAAGGGCAAGTGCCCTTCTACTTCGGGATTTTGAATGCACCAAGAGCTGGGGAGCATGGGACCGAGCTCTAGCTCACGATGCTAAGGAGCCTACTTTGTTTTTATTTTTCACATTGTTTCAGTTGTATTTCAGTACGTTTTTGTGTTTGATTCTTTCCTTAGATACTTTTACCTACTACATCATTATCATCATTGCTATATATATTCATTGCTTCCATTGTTTGGTATCTGTTGTTATGCATGTTGTTACTGATTCCACTGTTGACTGTTGTTTTTCCACTGTGTACCTTACCAAATGAGGGCATAGTTTACCCACTGACTCACCAAGTCCCTCGCTGCTAGTCAGTAGCCTCTGGCATTCGGGGAAACGTGCTTGAGGTCATGTGGTGAACCGGGTACGAGGCACTAGTGGAGGGGCTCCAGATTCGGTTCGTTACAAAGTTGTATCAGAGGAGTTCTTTTCTCTTACTTTACTGTTTGGAGACCTTAGCTAGGGATAGGATGGATTTGGTACTTAGTACTAAGGTGTACTCGGGATTATCTAACCCGTGTAGAGGGAAAATCCATACTACCTCGTTAATTGTAGTTTTATGGTTTTGATATTTTACGGTTGATCTGATTTCACCAAGATTGATTCACAGGACTTATGCTATTATTTTTTTAATATTTCAGTTCTATTTCTATCGCAACCCGATTAGATGAGTGTATTCCATCTCATTCATCATATAGGAACTTTTAGAAATCACATGTCATGCATTATTGCCATGACATCTGGGGTGCATTAGCGATTGCATGCTATTGTGATAGACTCGGTGTAGATTATGCATGTTGTTGTGATAGATGCTTGATAGATTCTCTGTTGTCATGTTAGGAAATAGTTTGTTATATTCCTTTCTTAAAATGAATGCCAAATTTTGGTTCTTGAGGTGTTATGGGCCCTCACTGATCAGAATTTGGCAGCTATCTACCTTTTTTTTAGTGTTTTTGGGAGATTGAGCGGTTTCTAAGCTACTGCCTAGAAAAACCCAGAATACACGGCATGTACTTTTTAGATACACGCCGTGTAGTTTTCAGGCCATGTCACTTACCGTGTGAACAGAACACGGTGTCATGGAAGTAACTTCAAGAACACACGGTGTATGGTTGGGTACACGCCATGGGGGTTCGAAGTCGTGTACCCGGCTGTGTCACTAACAACACGGGCTGAGGAAGCTCGGGTAGAACACGCCGTGTCCATAGAGAACATGTCGTGTAGTCCTGTCCAGGTACCCGACCATGTCACGAACAACACTGGCCGGCGTGACCTTCTTTTCCACAAGCCGTGTTTGTTCGGAACATGCCTTGTAGTCCTGTCGAATTACCCAGTCATGTCACAAACAACACAGGCTAGCGTGAACTTCTTTTCCACACGCCGTGTTTGTTCGGAACATGCCGTGTAGTCTTGTCCAGGTACCCGACCGTGTCATGACCAACACGGGTCGGTGTCACCTTTGCCTATACAGGTCGTGTTTGTCTGGAGCATGTCGTGTAAGGTTCATCCATCTAAACAGCCGTGTGATTAAAAACACGCGCCTCCGAAGCCTTGTCTATTACACACCATGTTTGTTTTCAACACACCGTGTAGTATCGGGTTGAGTCAGACCGTGTGGGTTAGCCGTGTAAACAGACTTGGGTAGGGGACTAGTTTTCTTTCACACGTCGTGTGTTGGGGTCAACACGATGTGTAGTTTGAGGTGTTACACGACCTGTAGGGAAGGAGTACACACCCATGTCTGTGGTTTAAGAATACACGCCGTGTAGTTTTTATACACGCCATGTAGTCGAGTTTTGTAAACTTATGTGTTTTACTTCCCCTGTTTCTATTTTGTACTCTTGTGTTCTCTGTCCTTTTTTTCCTGATCTAAGGTATACTTTTGATCTTTTAGAGCTATGCCTACGAGACGTCCTCCAGTCGTACGTCTGTCGTAAGGCAGTGATCAGATTCCAGATATGGCTTATCAGGGACTTCCTGTCAATCCCCCAGCCGAGCCAGCCTTGGCACCGGTTGTTGTACCAGTTTTGGGCACTGATGCGTAGTTCATGGAAGGTTTCATGTGGATGATATAGGCCTTCTAAGGAGCACCTCCTCCTTCCTCATCTATGGCAGACTTGATGCGGGTCTTTCAACAGCAACATCCTTCCACGTTCTCGGGGGAGGGAGAACCTCAGGATGCAGAGTCATGGCTGGAAGCCATGCTGACTATATTTGATCATCTGGAGATGCCTCCAGAGAGGCGGGTCAAGCTCGCCACCTACATGCTCCGAGATTCCTCCAAGAGGTGGTGGGACGTGGTCTCACAGGTGGGTCAACAACAAGCTATGACTTGGGAGGAGTTCCAGTGTGTGTTCTACGACTACTTCTACCCGGAGATCCTAAGGGCCGATCGAGCCCAAGAGTTTATGTGCTTAGAGCAGGGTACTCTATCTGTCAGGGAGTATTCCTCTCGTTTCACTGAGTTGCAACGTTTTACACCCCTTCGGGATGGGAGTGGGGTGTTCTTGGCTAGCAATATTGATGATGGGCTCAGGAGGGAGATTCACTCACAGGTTAACATCTTCCATCTGACTTCCATTACATCCATCATCTACCAAGCACTGATTGCGGAGCGCAATCTGAGAGACTATGGAGCTGCGAGTCATGGCGTTTCTGCGTCAAGATCTAGCTTTCCTCCAGATGATAGCAAGAAGCGTCATAGGGAGCCTACACGCGGTGAATCTAGGAAGTGAGAAACATCATCAGGAAGCCATGTGTCATGCTACCAGTGTGGCCAGATAGGGTACACGACGCCGCAGTGCTAGAGAGACCCCATAGAGTGCCGGTCTTGCGGCAAGATGGGTCACCTTCAGCGTTTCTACCAGGTTTTCTCACCCGCAGCTGGTGACCGGGGTTCTTCCATGACTCCTCGTTCAGAAGTAGCCCCACCAGTCTCTCACCAGTTAGGGAACTAGAATTCTTCTGGCCGTTCGGGCTGAGGTAGAGGTCGTGGTCATGGCGATCAGCCACTAGTCCCTCAACACCAGCATGGAGGTTTATCTCAGAGTGGTCAGCCAGGGCCACAGGACCGTGGTACATGCCAGTCTTTTGCCGTGGAGCAAACTTATCAGGAGCAGGATCCCGACCCTTCTACTATTCAAGGTATGATTTTAGAAGCCTCAGTTTTATCTTCAGCCCTTTTCGATACTGGTGCTACACATAGCTTTATCTCTGTTGCTGTTGTGGAGAGCCTTGGACTCTGCATCTTTTCTTCTACCGACTCGTTGACACTAGACAAACTGTTTGGAACGAGGACATATAGTGTACACTAGTGTTGAGAGTTCCCTCTCTAGATTGCAGGGTATCAGTTCTTATGGGATCTATATGTACTAGAGATGACATGCTATGATGTCATCCTTGTCATGGACTGGTTGATTCCCTTCCGGGCAGTCGTCGACTGCATTCACCGCAGAGTGAGTTATGTCTCAACAGAGGGTGAATCTTTTCTACATAGAGGAAAATGGACGGTTCGGGCGAGTCAGGAAGGACTCGAGCATATTGGGCTAGGAGGGGTGACAACCCAGATTTCTAGCCATTATCTGGATGATCAGGGGACTCCACAGTTGGACTTTCCTCTAGTGGTGGATCTCTTCATGGACGTCTTTCCAGAAGACCTTTCAAGTTTTCCTCCGAAGAGTGAGGTAGACGTCTCTATTGATCTCATACCAGGAGCGGCACCGGGGTCCATTCCTCCCTATAGGATGGCCACACCTAAGTTTCAGGAGCTCAAGAAGCAGTTGGAGGAGCTACAAGCTAAGGGTTTCATCCGAACCAGTTTTTCTCCTTGGGGTTCTCTGATTCTGTTTGCGAAGAAGGCAGACGGTACCCTTCGTCTTTGTGTGGATTATCGGAAGATGAACCAGTTGGCGGTCAAGAACTGATATCCCTTGCCGCAAATTGATGACCTTTTCGATCAGATTCGAGGATCCCGGGTGTTCGCGAAGATCGACTTGAGGTCCGGTTATCATCAGGTGCGTGTTTGACCATTAGATGTACCCTTGATAGCCTTCAGGAGAAGGTACGATCTTTACGAGTATACAGTCATTCCATTCGGACTCAAGAACGCACCTACGGTTTTCATGGCACTGATGAACCGAGTGTTCCGTCCTTACTTGGATTCCTTCGTTGTGGTCTCCATGGACAATATCTTGGTGTACTCTCACACTCGACACAACTGTTCCACACATCTTGAGATCGTTCTGAGTACACTGAGAGAGCATCATCTCTATGCTAAACCCTCAAAGTGCCAATTATGGATGGATCAGATTCACTTCTTGGGTCACGTCATCTCAGAGTCAAGAGTGTCAGTGGACCAGGAGAAAGTGAGAGTTGTAGTCTCCTTGGAGCAGCTAACGAGCGTCTTTGAGGTATGGAGCTTCCTAGGGCTCGCTGGATACTATAGACGCTTCATTTGAGACTTTTCTCGTCTAGTAGAACCATTGATAGCTCTGACCAAGAAGGGGGAAAAGTTCTTATGGTCAGATTCTTGTGAGTCAGCCTTTCAGGAGCTGAAGTGGAGGTTGACGTCCGCACTGATACTAGTCTTTCCAGAGCCAGGCAAGAGATACACTGTTTATTGTGATGATTCAGGTGTCGGGCTAGGATCTGTGCTTATGCAGGGAGAGGGAGTCGTTGCATATGGGTCTCGGCAATTGAGTCCACATTAGAGGAACTACCCTACGCACGATCTAGAGTTGGCAGCTGTTGTTCATGCTTTGCGCTGTTGGAGACACTATCTTCTAGGAGATCACTTTGTGGTCTTCACTGACCACAAGAGTCTCAAGTATATCTTCACTCAGTGTCATTTGAATCTGAGGCAGTGCATGGGGGTTGTGTATCTACAATATTTTGACTTTGAGCTTTCCTATACGCCATGTAAGGGAAACATAGTGGCTGATGAGTTGAGCAAGAGAACTCAGATTCAAGAAGTTCAGGAGACCAACAGTGAGTGGAAGGTGATGGCTTTGTTCTCTGAGATGCATCTAGAGGTGCACGACAGACAGGGATAGACCTTCCTATCTTTTGTAGATGTTACCTCTACACTTCTTGACCGGGTACGGATGAGGCAGCTAACAGACTCAGAAGGATTAGTCCTACGGGAGAGTTTGTTAAGAGGGGACCCTCTTCCTGGATGGACAGTGGGCAAGGATGAGATCTTGTGTTTCCAGGGACGCGTGTGGGTTCCAGCCGGCATACACGAGGAGCTAATGCGGGATTTTCATTCCTCTTTTTGGGAAGTTCATCTTGGCGTCACCAAGATGTATCGGGATCTTCATCGCCAGTACTGGTGGCCGGGTATGAAAAAGGATGTTGTTGGTTTTGTCATTAGATGTTCTACTTGTTAGTAGGTGAAAGCATAGCATCAACGACCAATAGGGCTTTTACAGAAGTTACCCATTCCGGAGTGGAAGTGGAACGATGTTGCGATGGACTTCGTGACAGGGTTTCCGAGATCGCCTCGGGGAAACGATGTTGTTTGGGTTGTCATCGACAGGCTTATGAAGGTTTCTCACTTCCTGCCGATCAAGGAGACCTTCAGTGTCGATGATATAGGACGACTTTACATGAGAGATACCGTTCATCTGCATCGAGTTCCACGCTCTATTGTTTCAGACAGAGATGCACGCTTTACCTCTCGGTTCTAGCAGGGACTTCGAAAGGCCTTGGGTTCACAGGTACTTTTGAGTACATCTTACCATCCCCAGACTGATGGCCAGTCCGCCTTTTGATGGAGCACCCACATTAAATCTAGTTTTTGACATGTTTATAAGTTAAATTTGACAAAATAAAATTCTTCTTTTTAATCAGGGTACAAAAATTTACTTTGGATAAAATTTTGATATTTTTCTGATAACTTTCATATTTTGATGAATAGTAAAAATACGCTAATTTTTAATTAAAAACAACTTTTTTCATTGAGATAATTTATATGGATAAATTATAATATTGAATGGATTTAAAGTATAAATAGAATATATTTTTACAATTTAATATAATGTATGTAATTAGCATTGATTTTACATTGAATTCATAGGTAAAAACATTTCAATCTTTGGCAATGTTTTAACTTCTAAAACCTGTTTTCTTAACAATGAGATTTATTATAAATTAATTACTGCAACTTATATGATTTTAATTATGAAAAATGGTTTCCATATTCAGAATCAGTGGGTTCAAATTATGTTAATAGAATACTTTCTATTTTATTTTATTTTTTTGGCATTATGAATAGTAACTACGGTAAATTTGATTTACCGTAGTTAAAGGTAAATCGGGTAATTAAGGGTAAATATAAGATTATAAAATTACCCTAACACCTGATAAAATCCTATTGGATGACTAAAAGTCGGCCCATATCACCTATGGGTCGGATTTTATTCATTTAATGGACTTTTTTCCATGAAAATATTTTAATTATTATTAAAACCAAAGAATGTGACAACATGTCACTTTCTTAAATCTTATAAGTATAATAATTTTACTTTTGTGATAAACTTAATGAAACTTCGAACATGAATAGTCTCCAGAAATCTAATACCATTATCTACATAATAGGAATTTATTTAGAATTTTTAGGGATTTTATAATTATCATTAATTATGACACAATAGTGATGTTGAAATTATTTTATTAATTAAAATATCAAATAAATTGTTTTAAAAATATTAAAATAAATATTATATGAACTATTTAATGTACTACACTAATTTTATAGATACATATAACATTTTATGAATCTATTTATGCTTTTATTTCGAACATATCTTCTGTATATATTTTATTTAAATTCAAATAAATGAATAGTGTCAAAATTGGCAATATTGATATTTTATAAAAATGACATATTATAAAATTGTTTAAAAATCACAAAAATATTTAAAAATAATAAATTAAACTTTATATGGTCTAAAATTTCATAAAGTGTCAAATTATGGAAAATTCACAACACACATGTAATTATTTATAATAATTTAAAATTTAGAATATTATTACCACAAATAAAATTAAATTGATAAATAAGGATAAATCAAGTTGATAATGTTTAAAATAAATTCCTAACATGTATAAAATTTATTGGTTGATTATATTACAACCCTATCTCATATAATATTTGTATATGAGTCATTTTGGAAGTTTTTAAGTGGGGTTGGGATTTAATATAAACTAATATTTCTTATATTTCCAAAGGTGCCCCTCTCCTCCCTTATAAAAGGGCACCTCCTCCCTCTCTTCCTCACACCAATTTGAGCCTTCATGCCCAGCCAAAACCTGCCCATTTCACTTCCCCACTTCCTTATAAACCTACTAGAGGTACTGGTCTTATCAAAAGACCAACTCTAGTGCCTTAAGAGAAAGTTTAAAGGAGGAACTTCGAGAAAGAGGTAATACCTTCTACCGTTTGCTTCAAGTTCCATTCTTCTTCTACTACCTCTTCATTAATTGTTTCATTATGAGGTAATAACATAAGTATCTCTTTTATACTGATATGTTATTATAAATATGAAACAACCCTATTGCACCTCTTATCCATCCTATGGAAAATGAAATCACCGCGTGTGCGTACGTACGGAATACCGTCTCCACGCCGTGGTGTAATCTATTTTCCACCACCAACTTACTTGGATGGGTATAAGGGTGAAAGAAATGAATATATATGATTATTTTAAAGTTTTATTGATTCTGAAATAGTATACATACACTCCAATACAATTTCATGATCATGGGAACGATATCATCGCTCGTGCGTACGTACGGAATACCGTCTCCACGATGTGATGTGATTCGTTCTACATGATCATCATTGTGTAATGATTATATAAATGAATTGAATGAATGAATATGATATATATTACACTAATAAAAGTCTGGAAATGTGGTATCTATAACCTAAAGATAATAATAAGAATTTATTCAACAAACACGCATAAAAACAAATAAAAAGTAATAAACACCCAAATAACAAGTAGTAATGAAATATTACTAAAAAGAGGCTAAGAATATGACCATATATGATATCATAAAAATAATTATGATTCTGGAATAAGTCAATAACATTATTTAAATCATCATACAGGAGGTTCGGACACATACCAAGCAAATTGGACCTAAGGTAAGGGAAATATCACAATCTCATTTTTATCTGAGATTGTTTATACTTTGAAATTTACTGGGGTGTATTTTATCATCAACATACATTTTTCCTCAATATGTAATATTATTTCCATCCACCTAAAACTTTTTAAATCCAATTTTACCCTTTGGTGAGTTTTTATAAAAATATATGAAAGGAATCTTTTGTCGTTTTTCGTACGAGGTACTTTTTGACTTTTCCGACCAAAGTACGAAGAATGTTTTTTTTAACTTGTACGGAATGAATGGATTTTTAAAAAATTATTTCCAAGAATCATCCCTTACATGTTTTCAAGTTTATTTTTAATAAACTTCTTTTAGTTAGAATTTTATGACATGTTAAGAAAGGAAAAGTGTTTTTGAAGAAGAAAGGATATTTTCCTCAAGAATGGAGTTCAAGTGTTTTATCAAAATTATTTTCCATCTAAGATAATAAAGGGTTATGTTTCTATCCCTATTATTACATTGATTTGACTATGTTGTGATGGAATTGTTTTATGAATTCCTTTATCTTATATAAATTGTTTTATGATGTCATGATGTTTAAGATTCCCATTTTTATGATGTATGGTTTATGATTTTGTGGCACACATAAGAATGGTATCATTATGAGTTTGGTGGGACCTATATCTCCTTCCAATGCATTAGGTAAAGATTTTATATCTCATGAGACAGACATGCCTAGAATGGTAGGTTATACCAGTTCAGTGAAATAGGACTGAAACGAAGAAGGAACTCGGTTCAGAAAGGGATTTTTTCCACTAAGATAGTCTTGGAAATGAGTCTTGACTAATAAGAAATGATTCTCTATGATTATGTGTGTACGCCACAATGTTTCATGTTTTATGTTATGATTATTGTTTTTATATTTGACTGCCATGATTTATCCCATGTTATGAAATTATTATTTCTTTTGCAGGTTAAGATTTCCAAAATGTTATGTTCTTATGAATATGATGTGATTGATTTTTGTTTTTTTACCCTTACTGAGCATTTGAGCTCACCCTTTTGTATGTTTTGTTTCCCCCAGGTCAGGAAGAAGGTTATTAAGTAAGATATTCCAAAAGAGACTATAGATATGATGAAATAAATGGGAGACAATGTAGATGCTTTATGAACCAGTTGTTTATGTTTCCCAGTTTCTAAAGACACTATACCTATACGGTCCATTCGTGGTTTAGTTATATGTTGTAATAAGTATGATTCAATTCTGATGTAATAATAATGTATTTAAAGTATGGTTCGTTATAGTGTGTAAGGCTGATGTGGAGGCTGGTTAATTCGGAGTACGGGAAATTGAAGTACACACCATGTACTCAAGAAGTACACGCCGTGTACTTTGTTTTTTTATTAAACGGACCGAGATCGCGCATAACCCCCCAAATCATTTACTACTCTAGATTTCATCCTCTTGGGAGTGACCGTATGACTGAATCTTCTCTGATATTCCACCTCGTCGTCCGTTCTCCGATTTGAGCACGGTCAATTGTGTTGGAATCGCAGCGGTGAGTTCTTCTTTATTCTTTAGCCTTGTTTCTTGATTCTTCCTCGTTTCCAAGATATTGTGGGATGAATGTTTTGCGCGTTTTCTCAGATCTTCGTCATTCTAAGGTAAATCTGTCATCGAGGTTCATGTATATCAATCTCCTAGGATTGAGGTAGGTGGTTTGTTCCTTTCTGTAGAAATTTGATGAATATTATGTGCAAATTCCACCAATACCCTTGAACGGGGTATTGCGTGTTTCATGTCTTGCCCCTTCTATTTTTCTGCTTTTTCTTGTTTGCTTTAGTAGAGGTTGTTTATTATGATTAGAGTAATTTATTTTTGTGCTCATGCTGCTTTTCCATGCTTCTTTTTCCTGTTGGGCATTTTTCCAGTTTCAATACCTTGTTGTAGGATAATGGAACTGTCTTTTTGATATACTATGGAGCCTTATTTGAGAGCCAAGTAGTTATTGAGGTTTACTTGAAACGATATACATGCACTGAGCATGTTTAGTTTCACTCAGGAATTTGAGAACCTAGAGTGGTAGAAAAAAGGGAGAACTGACGGAATGGCTTCTCCAGAGTGTCTTTTAATTACTATACGAGACTATATGGGGAATTGATGTTGACTGCTTCCTCAGAGAGTCTGTAGTTCCACGACGTGGGCCACAGGGGGAATTGACGTTGAGTGCTTCCCCAGAGATCATTTAGCACGATACGAGACTATAGGGGGAATTGACAGTGACTGCTTCCCCAGAGAGTCTGCTTAATTACGTAGCTGAACCAGAGGGGTGTGACTGTGTGTGCCTCCCAGAGGGATGCTAGTACAATAGGTTGAACTATAGGGGTTAGGCTGTGAGATCTACCCAGAGAGATACATGTTTCTTCTTTTGTTGCTGGCTATTTACTTGTGTACTTTGTTGCTAGGACTGTGGATTGTAGCTGCTTGTTCTTTCTTATTTGCTGCTTCTTGTTTATGTTACTGCCATGTATTCATTGACGGTTAGGCACAAATCTTTGGGTGATTGTCTACTGGGGTTGTATCTCATGCCCTGTTTGGGCCATGATTTTGGGCCCAAGAAAACTATGTTGTTGTAGGTATAGATAAGGGCATGTGCCCTTCTACTTCAAGATCTTGAATGAACCAGGAGTTGGGGAGCATAGGACCAAGCCGTGGCTTGCGATGCTGAGGAGTCTACTTTTTTTTATTTTGCACTTGGTTTCAGTTGTATTTCATCACGTTGTTGTGTTTTCTGCTTTCCATAGATACTTGTACTTGCTGCATCATTGTCATCATTGTTTTATATATTCATTGCTTCCACCATTTGGTTTATGTTGTTATGCATGTTGTTACTGCTTCCGCTTTTGACTGTTGTTTTTCCGATGTGTACCTTACCAAATGAGGGCATAGTTTCCCCACAGACTCACCAAGGCCCTGGCTGCTAGTCGGTGGCCTCTGGCATTCAGGGAAACACACTTGAGGTCATGTGGCGAACCAGGTATGGGGTACCAGTGGAGGGGCTCTGGATTCGGGTCGTTACAGTTCAAATACCACCATTTAAATTATTCATTATATTCATTGATTTAAACTATTTTTTTACATGGTGTCCATCTATTTGTGTTTTTAACCCTCATTCTATTACACCATATATTATGATAATCATCTTTTTTGGTCTATAATGTAACTAATTTCCCCAAGGATAGCTTCTTGCACCACCCATTTCACAAAAAGCTAGTCATACATGAGGATATATACAATTATTGAGTGATTAAGTAATAATATTACGGTATTCATTAAAATAGACCTTGACCCAAACATCGTGATCTAATGATAAAAATACATTAGTTTCCCCATACTTGATACAAAAAGTTATGTCATAAAATATAAATTCATAATTTTATAATATTAGACATATTATATAAGTATTATTTATGAAATCCCACAACTTAAATTTATGTTTTATTAGATATTATCTAAATACCAATAATAAGAAAAAATAATTCATCATATCATTCTAAAAAAAGTATCCAAACGTTAATAACTATTAAACGTATATGAGAAAATAAATTCTAAGTGAAATTGTAAAATATATTAAAATATGGACCTCAGATATTATGTATGTTATAAAATAATAAAATAGAATCAAAATAGTCATATTTATAGATTATGAAGAAAACCTATAAGGACGATCTTGAAAGCATAAAATATACCACAATATAATAAAAAAAAATAAGGATGTAAAATGATAATATAAAAATGGGATTATTAATGAAATAAGAATATGTGTTGATATAAAAATGTTACTCATTAATAATTATAGGATATCATAAACATATAAAAAAGATTACCACTAATACATTCATATCACATTGGACAAATAGAACAACATATTCCCCAAAACATAATGAAATAAGGATAAACACAGCTGTATTATACCATAATGGGTTAGGAATCACTAATTAGTTCCCTTAACATTGTGGATTGAGAATCACTACCCAAGTCAAAAAATAAATTGTGGATAACTACCCACATCTTGAATTAATCTCATTATATATCACCATTTACCAAAGATAAATGAGTGTTATTTAATTATGACCTCCCAAATAATATAATAATATATCCATAGACATATATATCAAATGAATTAAATAATACATCCACGTAAAATATAGTATTCATATTCATTTTATATTAAAAAAATATACATATAGTAATTCTTGAGGCACCCAGTACCCACACTCCTGCTCTATTGATAAATCAAATACATTAATCTTCTAGTCATTTACCATATGATATGAATTAATAAAAACATATATATATTTTTAGATTACAAATCATTCATGTCAAATTTTATTTTAGATTCACATAATTTAAATATTTATTATATCCGGAGATTAGCTATATTACATTATTATTATGAACATTTCTCCATAATCACCCCTTTTAATATCCCCTTCTATAAATCCATGAGGATATTAATATCCTCATAATATTAGGGACAGACAAAAATTAAGGGATGAACTCAAAATCCATATAAGGGAAAAATTAATCAATAAGTCGTTATGGGTAGATTATACTCATAAAATAAATATTGAACATGACATTAAAATTAATTGAAAATTAGACATTTATTTAATAGTGTTTTTCACATATTGTTATAAAAGGAAATGTAATCTCAAATGCTCAAAGATATGATATTTTATAAGGGTTGAAGCATATTATTTATTTAACATTTTCTATGGAGAATAACTTAATAATATAACATTGAATGGTGGGAAAATAATTTTCATAACAAATCATAACATAATGGATCATAGATCATGTTTACTCTTCCTCTAATATATAGGACTAGGAATCATACTCCTCTCTTCCAAAAAACAATGGATTATGAGTCGCATAATTGCTTATCATTTAATTTTGGATCAAGAATCATGGGCCATCACATAATAGATCTGAAATCGTTCCAATACTATCCCTCACACATTAATATGGTTTGTCATTAATAATAATATCCCAACCATACCTCACATAGTTGACTAGGAATCAGGTCCTTGGCCCCAAATATATAGGGGTTGAGGAATCATTCACATTTTTCCAATGACATAGTGGACTATGAATCACATCTTTTCCTCCCATCACATAATGGATCTGGAATCATGTCCATACCTTACAACCCATAATGGATCATGAATCATGTCTTTCCACTCATCACATAGTGGATCAAGAATCATATCTCTATATCATATTGCATTATTGGACAGAAATCAAATTTATCCCTCTCATGCTAGTAATATGATATATCAAACATCACCTAATTAATTAGAGGGATATATAGTTATGGAACCACCAATAAATTAATGATAAACCCTTTGAATGTGTTCAAAAAAAATAAATAATTTTTCATATTGTGAAGAACCATTTGAATAGAAATATGTTTTGTAAAAATTTTAAATTGTATCACATAAATTGATATCTAGAGTTAGACTAGTTGACTCTGAAAATAAAATCACCCAAATGGGGTATATTATGAGGTCATTTTGAATTTATTTAAAAAAATATAACACTTAAACGGAAGACCTTTAAGATATATATAATAAAATCAATGAAAATTATTTAAATTTGATTTCCTAACACTTTATAAAAATATTGTAAAATAATAATTTTTCATGTCACATTAGAAGATCATTTTCATGAAAGTGTTTATAATTGTAATTTTTGTTAATTATTTAGAAATATGCCCCAAAAATATATCCTTGAATAAAAAAATGTCAATTTTTTTTGGAAATATATATATGAAGAAAAAAAATATGAATATTAAATTAAAATAATTTTTAATGAATTAAAATACAATAAGTGAACCTCAACACATAAATTATAGAATGACATAGTAATTCGAAAAAATGTAAATAGATATGAAGTGAACATGTGAGATAATAAATATGTAGCTCTTGAATTAAGAATAAAAATAATTTATAGATTTAAATAATATAGAATTATAGAATAAAAAATGAAAAATAGGATGGGAATTTTTTATAACATATTTTACATTATTAAAAATGAAATACTGAAATGTTAAATAATTATGTTAAAAACACCATGAAAGAAGTTTATTATAAGAAAATGTAAATCCCTATAAACATGACTTGAAGAAAAATATTATTCAATCATTGGATATTTTGTGCCCAGCTTATATGAATACAAGTCAATATAAAATATCATAAATCAATGAAGAGAAATTAAATTATCAAAATACCTTATGGATTTAGTAATATGTTGGTAGATACCTATTAAAAAATGGATGTTTATATGGATTTTCAAATCAATTTAATGGCATAATATTTATGATAAAATGAATATTTATTAATTTATATAAAACACATAATGTAAATCATGTGTTGATGATTACTTATGTCTCAGGTAAATGAAATTATTACTGTTAAACCCTTTTCGAAACTCTAAGTATCCACAAAAGTACTTTAATTTCATGTATAAAAAACATAAAAAATTTAAAAACGTATTTAATCAATCTTTTTATGTATATTACCTCTCTTTTAATATTTTTTTTATCGTTTAAAATAGATTTTTTAATTAGTTAATACTCATTTTTATTATCATATGTTTGTAATTTTTATTGTTTGAAACCACTTTTATAATGTTGATGTCAATCACCATAACTTGATAACATGTTTATAATTACGATATAATTTATGGTTTTGGAATAACTTTAATATAATAATTTATAAGGTTCTAATTTCTAGCCCTCTCATTTTTCCTTAATTTGTTAGGATATGAAATTGGTGATGATCATTTTCTATAATTTTTTATAAGTGACTGGCTGTATCTGAATAATGTTTCAAATATTAATATAAAATTTACAGAAAAAATAAAAAATAATTTTTAGATATTAATATAATAATATAATATTATTTAATTTTATATAATTATACTTCATATATATTTTTCACTGTATTCATGTAATTGGTAAAAACAACCCAAAAAAGAACATAAAAAATCAATGGGTTAGTACGATTTTGATGTGATCATAAATAAACGATTCATAGTTAAAATTAAACCTATTTTAATTTTATTTAATACATTAATTATAATTTATAATAATTATATAGTTAAAATTAGTTGGGAAACAATTACATATAATTAATAAATTATTTTTCATCTTAGAAAGCTTCTTCTAGGAGGTTAAATTTATAATGACCAATAATTATTAATACTATTAATATAATTAAAATTTAAACATTACATTAAAATTATAATTTAAAAATTTTATATTAATCAATCTATTCAATTTATTTATAAATCCATGAATTGAAGTGATGAAAAAAATAACACATCATCCTTGGAGGTGGTAGTCACCTCGTACACACAAGTAAAATTTTCCTTTTTTAATAGATGGAAATCATTAGAAGTAAATATTTAATAATATTTTAAAAATTATATTTATTTAATAGAATATATTTTTATTCATTTAATAAATTCATTTATCCAACCATGTATCTTTTTGTTGAAAAATGATACTCGTCTTATTTGGAGGTGTTAGTCTGCAGATATAGAGGAGCGATGTTTTCATTTTTCAAATATTTGAGAGTGGAATAGATAACAATTGTACAATGGATATAATAAAAATTAAAAATAAAAATAATATGATATAAAATTATTAATATTATAATAACTAAATTGGATGTGGATGGATGAGAATGAAAAAATATACTTTGAGATATATATATATGACAAGTGTAGAAGATATGAGTCTTTATGTAAAATGGATATTCAAATTAAAGGAATTGTACGATTGTATTTTATCCTAGAGACATAAAAGAAGGAAATTTAATTCAAGGATAGATAATATGGTTTGGGTTTTATGTAAATTTAAATTTATTTTTCTCGCATTAATTTGGTGGAAGTGACCACCTTCTATACATGAAAAACAAGGACTTTTCCATGGAAATGAATGATTAGTGGGAATTTATAATAAAATTTCATGATGATTTGGGGAGGCAGGTGCAAAATTTTTTGTGAGAAATCAGTTAAGTAATTTTAACAAAAAAATGTTCTTCAACTAGGTTTCTTCAGTTAATTTTTTCAAATTGAATCTACTTAATATCACTCATTATTACTATTATAATTTTTAATTAGAAAATAACTATGTCAATATTTTATTATGAAAAAAATAATATGAACCCTCAAACCAAATATTGATATGATGAATCTAAATTTTTAATTAATTAATTAAATTTAATTTATAGAAATGAAAAAAATAATGATTTTAAATTAAAAAATATTGTATTTATAAAAAAATATTTTAGTAAAAAAAATTTATATAAATTATGTGTTTTTATTATTATATCATATTAATTAAAAATTTATTCACTCTCAAAATATTTTATTAATTTTTAAATAATATAATAAATTCCCTTTATTTAATTTTTAAATTTATTTTACTTATAAAAAAGTTACTTAACATTTAGAGAAATAGTTTAATGAAAATAACATTTTTATTATTAATGTGGCACATAACATTATCCATGGTAAATTATATTAATTTAAAAAATAAAATGTGAATTAATAAATAATTTAAATTTGTAGTTATTAAATTGATATACCATTTTATTAGAATCAATTTCTCTGGGGGATAATAGTTAATTTTAATATAGGTGTGCATAATAGAAGTAAAAAATTAAAATAAATTCTATTTTTATGCCCAATAAAAATTATTTTTACTACATTCCATATAATAACAATGGAGTGATTGTTAATTTATTTCCATATGTATATTGTTAATAAATTTAATTTAAATCATTATTTAACTATTATATAAATAAAATCATATACAAAAATGAATCTTTTAGTGAACTATATTTTAATGCCTAAATGATTTTATTCACTCTATCATATATAGATTTTAGCATATTATACATAACTCAATATATGCATTAATCTAGAAAAAAAATAGAATAAATTTATAAATTACACTAATTATATTTAATTTTTTTATAATATACCAATAAGAGGTATAATATTTTGAGAATCTTTCAATTGGGATGTTTTTATTGAATTGTATTGGAAAAGATAATGATTCAAACACCATTTTCCAATCAATATGATTTCATCGGCATATTTTTTATTTTAAATATAATTTTTGTGCATAATATTTAATTGATATAATATTATTAAATTATACATTTTTTATAGAATAATATAAAAATTTACATACTATGAATTTTTGAGAATTTTATAAAATTTTGGATTTTGAGTCGAAAACTCAGTTTTTAATAAAATTATTATTTAAAACATTTTACCAATATATATATATATATATGAATAAAAAACACAAAAAACATTATAGTTTCAAATAATAAATTTAGAACCAAACTATTCATTTTGAAAAATTATTCGATCTTAGAGAACCCATGACTATCTTTTTTATAATCAATGCAAAAACGTTATTCAACAAATAAAAATATTATTTGTATTTTCATTTGAAGAATTAATAGTTTTGATGAGTTTTGTAATAAAATTATTTTAATTTAACAAAATATATATTATTATATTTAGTAAATAAACTTAATTTATAAAACTTATTTACATTACAAAATTTAATTCACAAATGAATTCTATACATAGAACATTATTTCCTCTAAAACTATTTCTGGAAAACATCCCTACTTATTATAATGTTATCCTTTAATATTGAAAATAAATTTAATTAATAATATTAGTATAATTTATTGATTAATAATAATAATGTTATGTAGTTTTATCAATAATAGTAAACAATTTTTTTATTAGTAAACATTGATGAAAATAAAATTTATCTTCGTTGATATAAACCTGGGTAATGTGAAAATTGAAAGAAAAAACCCATAAATCAGTCAAAGGATTCACAAACATGAGTGTATGAGATAGAATTTTCCATATCATATCACATATACCATAATTTCTTGGTATTATTTCCTTAATGAAGATTATTGTAAATAAATAATTTAATTTGTGAGTGCGATTTAAAGAATACCATTTCCATCATATATAAAATGGTTCAGTCCAATCCTAACAAGGTAAATAATTTATTTCGGATTTCTGAAAAACAATTATTATTAAATCCTAATATAAAAATATCCCTTGATTCCAATCCTTTGATCCTATTTATTTATCATAATAATTTGACTTCCCTGGAGAATTCCAAATAAAATAAAAGTCCCCAACTTGAGTGTTTCTCTTTTTTAGTCTATATTTTTAAATTTTTCTTACTTTTATCTTTTATAACACAATTTTTATCCTTTATTAATTATATTTTATAAAATAAAGTTTTATTATATTTATTTAACAATTTATATTCAAAATTATGCATCCACAATGGAAAACATACACATCGATCTGACCTTTGTGTTCACTACCTCCTCCATGAAGTGATGGTGTTTGTTTTCTAACACTGCCTTTTATTTATGGTATAAAATATAAACATGATTAATAAATATTTTTTCATTTCTCAGTTATATATATTAGGGTATTAATCATTTTTTAAACATATATCCAATTATATAGAAAAGGGATGAATTTTTTGTGTGTAGGTGTTGACGCCCACCTTCAGTTCAATGAAACATTTAATTTTACATTTTCACCAAACATGTATTATATTAACAAAATTGTATAAAAACGATATTTATATCACTATATATATTATTAATATTTATAATTACTTTTCATGGTAATACTAACATGGGAAACATGTCAAGAGAATTATATAAATGTCAAGAAAAGTAACTCAATTAACTAAAATATCTAAAAATACCTAATCATTGGATAACTAATGATAATAAATAGACCTAAGGAAACTAATGATATATGTAGAATATTATTACTGTGTTTTTTAATGAATTTCATTTTATTATACCTAAAAAATTTAACTGTAGAACTCTTTCATACACTAACGTAAGGTATCATCTGTACACCCCTCATAACATTATAGTTATGCTTTATCAATATTTTGATAAATTTATTCAAAAACATTATTATTTCATTATTCATATATATATATATATATTTCTTTTAAACATTTATCTATTTTAATAAACCTTCTATTTTTGTTTTATATAGGTTTTATGACTCTTTAAAAATTACCACTTTCAAGGAATCTCAATTTCATGCGGTTTTCAATTTTCTAATCCACATCATTTATCCCTACCTTAAAATGTTATTTAACAGTTAATATCTAATAAAATTTCACTTCAATTTATAGATAATCCATATGTTTTATTTATTTTTTTAATAAATATTATTTTCCTATTGTTCCAAAAGATACTTTTATTATTTTGAGAAATTACACCCAAATAGATCATTTTTTCTAACTTATTCAAGATTTCTCATTGATTTTTATAACATAATACCCCATGATCAATACAAATTTTACGTTTAGATATTAATATATAATTTTATTTAATTTCATCTACTCCTTTGAACCCTTTTATTATTTAAATCACATATTCCTTTATAAACAATCGTGATACACATTTTTCTCTCAAGGATTAATACAATCTTTAGAAAATAAATTTTGTTTATTTTCCTCACATTGAACACATATGTAAGATATTAATTATGTGATTGGTAGGAATAAAATTATATTACCTTAAAATTAATATCTTAATGTTATCATCCTATGAGATATCAAAGTGTGTGGGTAGTGAACATAGACATCTATTGTGCATGGAAAATTATCCATGAAATCTATGTTATGTTAATGAGGTAGAGAGACTTATATATTTACTTGATGTAATTTATTATATAGCTTCCACATTATTATGATTATATTATATTATTATTGGATCCTATTTTCTTCCTTCTATTATGTTCTATTTTTTTATTATTTGTCTCTATTATTATGGTCATTCACATTATGATAGCACGTTATGCCTCCCAGGTTATGATTCATTGTCACGTCTCTTCTGTTATCATGATTTATGGATTACCATTTCCAATATGTACTTCCCTAGAAAAAAATATGTTGTATTATGATGTCCAATGGTAGTTGGTGTCAATATTTGTAGATTAAATCAAGGATATGATATTATGTTTTTTGTTATTTTATTTATATTCCTAATCCACAAAATACATTGCACCAAATTTTTATGCATGACATTTATTGTTCAGTATCTCAAATATTGTGAAATAATATTGGTTTAATATTTTGGTAGCTATAGTTGGTATTACAGTAGTGTTTTCAAAATTTTATATTCACTGATATTTTTGTTTGAGGATAATTTAATATTTAATAATGAAATCAAGGGTTGATGAGTTAAGAATTATTATAGATTCAATAGAAAATATATTCTTCTATGTTGGAAGGGTTTAATATATTATGATGTTATGGTAATAAGATAAGATAAAAATAATATAATATCTAAGTATAAGCTTATGTATTTGAAAACCTACATATAGTATTGTAGTGATCTATTGTTTTCTAGGAAATTAATACTTTTTTTGGATACTGGTATGTGGATGCAGTTTTGGAAGAGATCAATCTAGGGGTTACAACCCAAAAAATAGATTGTCAGGTATATCTAGGTTACCATTCTGGTTGATGGTGAATTTTCCCAGATTTTTCTCCTTTGCAGATTCTCCATGAGGATATGCAGGGATGAAATCATATTATTTTTACAGACCATTATCAAGGATTTAAACATATTCCGATTTTACAGTTAACTAGACTAGAAAACCAGATATTTAAATGATGTTGTATAACCAAAATTGATGATAAATAACTACATATTAGTGTATAAACATAAATTATTTATTTTTGATTCTATGATAATATTTTTCCATTATACATATAAGATAATAAAATTTCTTATCCATAACTCATTTTTAAAATTAATGTGTTGATAATGATTGATCCGAGTATATAATGGATTCAATAAATAATATACCGATTGTACCAACATACAATGTATTTAGAAAACAATTGTGGATAAAAATTACATTATTATTCCAAATAAACTATCACATATTATGATTAACAAAGTAAGCATTGTTGAATTCCAAATCAAATAAAATAAAATAATGATGGAATCTCTTAAAAATTTAATAGGTGAAGGTGATGGAGGGAAAATATAAATTTTCATAGTATGAAAAATTTTATATGAAATGCATTTTGTAATGTCTCAAAAGAAAAAGAAAAAATATTATATTTGGAAAAGGGGGACACAATTCGTCTCACATATAATGTAAAATGAATCATATAGTTAACTCAAAAACGTTTGATGATTTTTCTTATAGATTCACACAAGTTCTTAATCATGATATGTTATTTGAAATTTTATCATATATATTTTATATATTTTTTACAACCTTATTTCATGTATTTTAAAAAAATTAATTTGTGAAATTGATTTCTAGGAGGTGAAAATAAGATCCTAAGATTTAATTATATGTTACTGGGTATGATATATTTCTTCATAAGCACAAAAATAAAATTATAATACATCAATTAGTTATTTTGATCACTATTAAAATATTTTTATCATGTATCAATATATTATTTAATATATTGAACTTTTTTTAACTATAATTTATTATAATATATTATTAAAAACAAATTATAATTAAAACAGATTTGGTCAACGAAATTATTTTAGCTGCATAATGTGTATTCTAAATAATTTTATAAAAATATAATTTTATAGTAATACAACTGGATAGATATTACGTTATTTTTCAATAAAAAATTAAAGTTTTATTTAGTAATATTTTTTGTTCATTTTATGGAAATCATTATTTATAGTCAAAAATGTGGTTTTTAAAAAATTATTAAAATAATTATTTTATCAATATATTAGAATAATCTTTAAGTAAAAAACTATTTAAATTTTAAAATACCAAAAATAATTAATCAAAATATTCTTTTTACATTATTATTTTCATATAGAGAACACATGACCAATATTCATAAAACTATCGTAATAGTTTAATTTAATAAAGAAATTGTTTTTTTTTTCATTCAATTAATTAATAATTGGGTATAATTAGGATATTTCATTATTTTAATATCCCTTGATAAAAAATTTTTTTATAATAAATCAATTTATTTTAAAAAAATTATAGACATGATTAATTTGATGTTGCACTTAAATTTTTTGCTTCAAAACATGATTATCTCAACAAACTGTACATAAGTACCTAATGTATTTATTTGATAATTAACATTTAAAAATAATATTATTTATAATTAATAAAATTAATATCTTATTTATGATTATTTTATTTAAGACACATCTTAAAATTAATAATAATTAATATAATTTCAGATAGTTTATATGGGTGAAAAGAAAAGTTACCGTTGAAAAATTACACATGGGTAAAGTGAAATATGAAATTAAAATCCTTTAAATAACTCATAAGGGATCCCAAAATGAGTTTATGAGATTTTTTTAGACAATATTATGTAACATTATCTATAATTTCTATGTTTTTGAGTCTCAGACCATGAATATTTTAAATAAATTATATAATTAGTGAATGTATTTCCAAAACTAAACTTCCCTTCACATAAAAGAAGGATCACTTCCACCACGTCATGGTGAAAAAATTTCTTCAGTAGCCTTGAAAAAATTATTTATATTTAATATTTCTATAAATTATTTCCTTAAACTAACGAATTTTTCACCATCTATTTACCTCAATATTTTCCTTTCCAAAAAAATTGTCATTGAATATCTAAGACACTGATGTGGGTATTTATTCTTATTATTCATTGTTTTTTAATTTAACATTTATTTTAATAACCTAAATAATTTATATAATTTATTAAATATATTATATATAATTAATATTCAATATATTATTTTAATAATAAATCATCATATTTCATCCACTAAGAAAAATATATTCATGATTATGCATTTTTCCATACTACCACCCCGACAAAGTGATGTGGTCTATTTTCCATTACCACATTTCATGGATGGTACGAAGGATGAATATATGAATGAAAATATTATGATAACTCAATTTTATAACTTAATTTTTTAATCGTTTTTTTCGACAACCCTCATTCTATATGGAAACAAAAAGTTCCGAACATGGGTATCTGAGGACAAACACACCCATATCAACAACACATATAGTTTTACATTACAAAAAAACATAGAAGCTGTTAACACTTTTTTTGAAATATATAATTTATATTTATACCAATATTTAATTTATGATTTATTTGTATATTTTTTTTATGATAACCTTATCCATCAAAAATCAGTAAATATAATCATGTAAAAATCAAATCAACAACCTAATTTAGTAGAAAGAGAGGAAATTATTTAAAGAATAAACAAACTATGAACAATAAATATATCTAATGAAAAAAAATTAAAATTAATAACTTTATTATAAATGTTTTTTGAATCAAATATAATTATATTAGATGTTATGTACATGTTTGGAATGGTTTTTTACATAATGTTATGGGATATTAGATACTCCACTAATAACATTCATGTTAATTATTCTCTGTTTTTTCTTTTTTTCTAACATACTCACATGCCATTATTTTATTTTATCATATATATTTATATATTATATAAATATATTCTTTTATTTACGTCCCTTATATTTCTACGAATATACATATAATATGTTTCCTTCAAAAAAATCAAATTTTAGTGAAAAAATATTTAATGGGATTTTGAAAACTATTATTTCATGTTAACCATAACCCCGTTGAAATGTTTATAAATAGTTAATAGAATTTAAATTTTAATTTAATTAATCATTAACCCATAATATAACATTATGAATTAAAATTATAATTATGATCCCATTTATTTCAAAGATCCATTGGTCATTTTTAATTTAATGACCAAAGTGGTTTTTAAATTTTTTTTATTTTAACCAAATTAGAATGACTTTGAATATGGGAATACATGATCATGAAATACATTAATTTATGATATTAATATACTAATAAATTTATTTTTATTATTATTAATGGAATCATTTTTTGTAGCATTCATATATTCCATGAGATATGATCATGCAATCTTGTACTTTATCTTTGGTTTTTACCTTGAAAGCAACTTGTTTGGGGTTTACATTCCTAATGTGGAATACATATGTATGTCATAAATCATTTGATGTGTTGGAATGGAATTATATAGTCCTAAATATTATTTTTAAATGTTATCATAACATTATATATTTTGTTGAGTGGACATTGATCAAATCCAACTATAGTGTGTGGGTAGGAATCCTATTAAATTGTATTGTTTTATTGGGGAAGAGAGTATTTAAACATGAATTAATTTAATTTTTATAGACTTTTTACATTACTATGATGTTATGATGTTATTATATTATCATTTTTACCTATTATCTTATTTCATTATTTATTTATTCATCTATTCCATGCTTCATGTCATTATATTTATGATATCATTTTATGTCTCTCATGTTATGCTCTTTTATAATGTTTATTCTCTAACATGGATTTATTGATCAATATTTTACTTATTTATTTCCCTAGGATATAAAATGTAGTATTTAGATGATATAATTGAGTTAGGAGTACTATAGGAAAATTAAATAAGGATGGTGATGTTTGTTTTAAGATTATTTAATTAGTGTTGTAATACTCCAATGGTAATAGACCCATGATCCTTAAGGATTATTAATTATAAGAAATTCTAAATGTTATGAAATAATTTTTACTTAATTATCGGTTATAATTTTTTATATTTTATCTATACTAACTGATTTTTATAAATTATGTTGTATAAAAATGATAGTTTTTTTTATTTTTTTATATATTTTATAATGTGGTTTCCATTGTATATACCCTCTAAAATAGTTTCTACGATATAATGAATATATTAACTAAACAAGATTTTTCATAATAAATTAAATAATGTAATTAAATATTTAATCATTTCATGAGTGACATCCCACTATAGGTAGTATTTATTTATTTATTTGAAAATTAATTCTAAAGTCATGGGGTGTTAGGTTATCCACCTTTTGAAAAATTATTTCCTTGTAATTAAAATTAATGGTTACAAAAAAATAATATTAGGGTTTTATAAAAAACTCATGATATATTTTATATTTATATTTTATATCAAAATATTATATACTATGATACTCATCATTTCACATATGATACAATTATACTTTCATTCTCCTTTATCTTGAAATATTTTACAAAATATTCTTTCATACATGGTTATAAGAGTATATAGGGGAATACTATTCAAGGATACATTTCCCACATCCTATGTTAGACAATGTTATAAAACCTAAATTGTTATGATGATATCCAAAAAATCATTGTAAATGATCATATTAAGAAGGGAATTAAATTTTTATGTGTATTTAATAATGATACCTTTATATCAAGATATGATACATTTTTTCAGACTATGATTAAAATTGGTTAAACCAAAAATGCTTTTAGTTTAACCTACATTAACTACAACCATATTTCTATTTGGTTCTCTAAAAAGAGTAGATTTAAATTAAAACCTATATTTTTATTTAAATCCATCATAATAGTTCATTTATAGAAAGTAGATTAACCCAAGTATATCCCTCAAGAGTGTCATGACACCAAATTTCCAACGACACCACAATTAGAGTAGAGATATAACGACCCCTTTATTCTCATCTACAGTAGGACCATACTAGGAAACTAGCACATATTGTACAAAAATATCATAATATGGGAGGCATTTCCCTCTATAATAATATAGTATTAGGAAATATTATTAATAATCCAAAAGAAGCTCCATTAAATAATATAAAAATAAACCAAAACCATCCACCAATGTAATTAAAAATAAAACTTATACATATAATGTTCATAGAAACTAAAATTAAAAACTAAAAACTAAATCAAAGGCACAAAAAATGTCTAAAAAGATCTGAGCTACAGCTTCCCGACATGAACCATGTAATCCTCCTAGTCACCTATAAATTGGATTATATATGTAGTTTAAGAAGATCGTTTTAAAGAGTAGGAATAATGAATTTGATTAGGAAAATGTTAAAGAATAATACAAATGAACCCATGAGAAAACATAATATCCAACAACACCAAAACAAATCAACTGTCCATCTAGTCCTCATTAAACCAAACTCTCCAAATAATGTGTGATGCATGCATTTCAAAAAAAAAAGAATATCTGTAAGGGTACTTTTAACTACTTTCCTAATGATTTTACTCCCCCACAATCTATGTTCATACATTATGGTGCTATAATATCTTCTGAATATCATATAAAACCACCCTAAGCACAGCCACATCACTTCACACCCAAAAACATAGGATACCACCCCACAACATCGTCACATTTCTTCTCACTGGAAGAAACCTAGGACATCACATCCCAAATAATTTATAGTGTAGTAGGGTATTATGATCAAGGACATCAGCCTCATGTCGTCCTCTAATGATGTATCCCCCCCATAAGTCACCCCACTGTATGGTAATATCACATACCACCTAAAGGAAGCTAGGTCATCATCTAGTGTTCTTATAAAAGTTATAATATTACAACTGATTCATATCTAATTTATTGGAAGAGATAACATTAAGTATATGGAATACATTCATCCATACACTTCAATAGGAAGTTTTGATAACACTATCTATATAAAAATACGGTTTTTAAAAAATTGGGATCAATATAGGTAGGGCGTGTGTAGAAATAAAAAGGAATATAAATGTATATACCTGTTGAAACACAGAATCCCACCATATGGGTTCACAAGAAAATAACTACCAATAAACAACATCCCAACTTTCACAACCACATCTATATTCAGAGCCCCACAAATAGTAGAATCCAATTCTCATACAACCATCCGTTTTCATTAACCACAAAACACATATTTTTTTTTCATTTTATCTTCTAAATTCCATTAAACAATAAAATTTTCACTTATTAAAATTTATTATTAAATAAATATTTCATCAAAACATTGGATTCTAGAACAACTAAACCATACATCCCAAGTAACTCATCATTTTCATGAAAAAATTGCGTCTCCATTCTATATGAACTGGTGCATAAACCATCACATCCCCACCATAAAGTCAATTTTTAAAATCCATCACCTTGTCACCCCAATGACACAACCACACAGACCCTATCCTCCCCACAAAAAAAGAAAATATCAAAACCCATATCCTCCCCACACCAAAATCATATTCAAAAAAACAATCACCAGCCCTTAATAAAATCACATCCAAAAAAACAATCACCACACGAACCTAAAATAATGAATCAATAAAACATCAATTTTTCACCCGCAATATCATAGATAAACAAACCATGGACACACCTCCCCAAAGGAACAATAAAAAATCATCACCTCAACACCCTATAAGATTGAATAAACAAAACAACATTATGCCATCCCAAAAGCATAGCCAAACAAAAAATCACCCACATACCCTAATGAACAACCAGCCAAACCGTAAATCAACCCGAACCTAATCATATTAAAAAATAAATGCAGAAAAAAACGAAAAAAGTTAAAGAAACATCAATGACTAGTATAAATATTTTTAAAATGGTTTTTTGACACCAACCAAATGATCATTTGTAATTATATAATTTATTAAATACCCTAAGCATGTGTATTGTTTTAATTTCAAGATAAATGAAGTAGAGTCCTATATACATGGATATTAAGTGGGTGGATCACACAAAATTCCTGGCCCCTAAGAAGAAAAGTGAATGAAGGGACCTAGTATAAAATTTAAATAGTTCATATGCTTTTCGTTATCCATAATGATTTTGTAAATCCCTTCAAAAAAAATTTATTATTCAAAAAAAGGTTTCCAAAAAAGTTTTTATGATCACGTGAAGGGTGCGGGATGAGATCCATTGATCTTGAAACGTATTAGGTGACATACATAGAACAACTAGATGATGCCCCTTGTAAAATAATGAAATAATGTTGAAAAATTTGGAAGCTTAATACCCGTGACGTTACATTGTTTTTTCTTTTGAAGGATTTATTTTCATTTTGTGATCAGCATGGATCATGTGAAGGAGTTATAACGATACATAATGATCAATGAATAGGGCTCAAACAAGTTTCACCCAATCAATTTAATTTAATTTAAATAGGGGACCTAGTCCTACAAAGCCCTTAGAAAATTTCCACCTCTTTTGGAATCCCTTTAAATGTTCAGTTTCATTATGCATCATATATTAAAAAGAAAAATTTATTTTCCCTGAAAATAATCACACATCATCTTGAGGTCTTTAATAGATCATGGGATTCCCTGATAGACAACCAATGGGAAAAGAATAAAATAATTTTAAAATCAATAAAAAAGTTTCAAATTACAAAATCTTATCATTAAAGTAATATATTATAATTTTAATGTGAAGGGGTTTATTCACATAATTTTATTACCATTGATCATGCAAAGTCCATTTGACATGTAATACTATTCCTGTGGAGGCCTCCTTGAAAATCCAACAAGGTTTCAGAAATGGACTCTAAAAATCCATCTTTATATTGCAAATGGTCCTAGAAAATTCTACATTTTTCATGTGGAACAACTTCTAAAGTCTTCCAAATATAAAAAATAATCCTTTAAAAGATATCTTAATATTTAATTATCACCTTGAAATGTCGACTTTATAATATGAAATTCATTTGACAAGATGAGGAAACAATATATATTGTGATTACAGAGTGTTCTCACAGTCTCTATTTATCATGTGATGTCATGGATGAACAAAAAAATTAATAATATGATATTACATACACTAACTCAATTCCATATATGTGATATACACACTTTGAAATAAATAAAAAAACTTCAGAGGAAAGACCAATAAATTCCTCCCCTTTATCAAAAACAAAGAGGACACAAATGAGATACATGGAACACCCACATGATGATAAAAGAGTGGAATTCTCGGAGGGCTCAACAATCCAAATTTAAAGGGTCATTAAAAATCTAAAATTTGGTGGAGGGAATAAGTGATAATGAATCATAATTATTTGCGTAAATTATCACCCTATTGATCAATTTAATGATTTCCACAGTGCCATACAAATCATGTGAAGGATATTTTCCATGTCAAACTCATCAAGTGAGACCTCAACATGATAATTATAGAAAAACATTATGTTATATATTAAAACAAAACAAAAAAATATTTAAATATTGTGCAAAGATGGATATACTGATTTCTATGTGATTACATCATGAACATCGCATGTCCTATCAATATCATGGGATATTACAAGGACAGTTCATTCAGATCATCTGGTATTTCCCCAGACATGTCATACAGGTTACATGATTTGTTTTAGATAATTTATCCAATTCATGCCAATTCTTACAAAAATTTCAACTGGGTAAAAAGACGTATTTGTGACATGTAAGCTTAGTCTCAGAAAGACATCCAAACATGTCTATGATTCCATGATATATATTCTATAAATGTAATTCTTGAAATGTGAAGCCCTCTAAACATGTCATCCATGACATGTGATGTCCTCTCGATATGTTAGTTAGATCATGATACATTCATCTGACATGTTATCATTGATCATGAGAAATTCTTGGATGTGTATTAATTGTTGAGGAAAAGACCCATAGATGGGTTAAAAAATTCATGTGATAGCCTTCCAACATGTCGGTCTTGATCACACTATACACATGTACATGTTTATTTTGATCACAAAAAGACCCTCATATGTGTCATCCAGGTCAAGTAACGTTCCTCTAGACCTACCAGCTAGTTCATGTAAAATAACCCAAATAATTTTTCATAAATAATGTAAAGAATCCCAATATCTTTTAACCTTTTCAAAAAGATACAAATGAAAATTTAAAACCTAAAATTTGGTCGTAACAAAAAAACAACCAAGACAAGTCAGAAGGACACTAATGAAATGTCATGAATAGGCCCTCTGATATTTATTTCATTTACTATAGACACCCCAGTACATGATTACATTGTTCATTAGACATATTTGGAAATTTCCCATAACTAATCTACCCGAACATTATTTTTTCTCCAAAAATGATCTGTATGAAGCCTTCTTAAGGACTGGTCTATATTGTGCATCCACCCTGGTGAATGTCCCTCTATGTCTCAAATATTTATAAATCATGGTACTGTATTCTTCTATAAACCCTACATCCTTCCTAATTGATTTGAATATTAGAATTGGTATCATACATAGGAATAAAATTATGTATAATCCCAATCCATTTTGTCATGTACCTCACACCCATCATCTGGTTAGGGATGAACTAAATGATGAAAACTATGATACCATTAAAAAATATACATTGGATGTCTTCCAAAGGACCGATATTCAATTGGAATCCACATCACTATATGAAGCTTCATGTATTAGAAACACTAATCCATAGGAATCATTCTCTCTTATGGGTTCTTAATTCATCCCCATCTATCAATGCATTAGGAAGCGAATTGAATTTTGGGAAATTTGATTCCTATCTAGTGTAGGAAATATGGGAGTCCTTCTTAAGTCCCTAACTACATAACAAACAATCCTCTACATCCTCTCTAGTGTAAAAGTCCCAAATAAATATGAAATTAGTCCAATATTTTTCTATCCCATGTTTCTGACACTGATCATAGATCAAATGGCCTTCATTATTTTCATCTATTATACCACTGATTTCATTAGTATCCCCTCAAATATGGAATGAATAGTGTTAAAGCATTTTTTTATTAAAATGATTTGATTTCCCACACACAAGGGAATCCAAAACGATTTTAGTAAATAGGTCATTCAAATATTGGTAAACCCTAGGGAAATAATCCTCACATGAATTATAAATTTGATACCGCCAATTGGCGAGTTTAACACTAACCAAAATATCAAGTTTCTTATTCCTGTTATAAATATGATGTGTAGGAAACATTCTTTTAACTTGAGCATAATACTTGGGGCCCAAGGTCCCTTATATATTTTCGTTTCTACATCTAACTAAACTGCACAGATTGAAAAAAATCTAACTACATGGGTTTTGATTCATGTTAAAATATGGATTGTAGGATGCCTCTTCAATGATCAATCCATTCCTAAAAAAGTTTCACAAAATAGTAAAAAATTCAGCACCAATTGTTTGTGATGATCCTAATACCCCTTCATCACAAACAATGTTAGTTCTTAAGAAATGTTTGGTCATAAACCGAGATGAGTGTCTTCCATTGGAAAAATATTATTTACCTTGTTATGGATATGGTAACCGTTGGGTGTTACTATAAAAGATGAAAATGGTAAAGCCATTGTGAATGATTTTGAAACCATGATCCACCTCAGTAAATCCTTAGGTAATGAATAAATATCTTTTAATATGTTTGATATCATGTTTTCAAATAATAACCAAATTATTATAGGTAGAGAGGATTATGTCTCACGAACTCTTGAGAAATCATATATCTATTATCTCTCAAAGGAAATGAAAATGGTGAAGCTGATGTAAATCTATAGTAAAATAAAAACTATTCATTGATGTTTTTAGGATGTTTTTTATGTCTAATGTAAAAATGAAAATTGTATCATGGAGGTGAGAAACTTTATAACTATGTTTCCATTGAAATTAGTGATTTCTTACCATTCAAATTACATTAGAATAAAATGACAGAACTGTGATATGGATTGTAAAAATATTTTTCATCAACATAAGTGACTAAAAATCTTTAACAAATTAGATGATGCACTAATATGTTCCTTTTCCACTGTTTTTGTGACCATATATATATATATATATATATAACAAAAACATTACCTAAAAATATGTCTTCATAAAGAGAATGTTTTTGAACATCCTCTACGGTAGTAAAATATATCCGTTGAAATGAAACCTCTCAAAGCTGAAACCAATTAAATTTTTTTGGAAACAATTTATTAATATTATTGAAATTGTATTATCCCAACCCTAGAAGCTACAAATAATGGTATCCAAATTCTAAAGAAAAAATTTACTACTCATTCTTAGAGAGCTGTAGTAAATCTAGAGACACATATTTACACTAACAATGACATTATTATCTTATCCTAAGAGAATGAAAATAATTGCTAGGCATATAGTTGTAAGTTTAATCAAGGATTCAAATATGGATCTGTCATGGTTTAGGAGATTTTGGGGTGGGATTTTATAAAACACTATCACTAGATTCATCCTCTCAATTCACTTTAGTTTTAGCATTAGGGAACCACTTAAAAAATTGTTACCCAAAACACCTTAACATGTTTAATAAAAAAGATTCATTTTGTTTGGAATTCCATGAATAAAAAATTTTGGAATCACAACCACACATCAACTGATGATTCCAATTATAATATATAGTTTGTACCGAGTGAGTAGGAACATATACATGCTCACTCAAATCAAGTATTCACACATATTTTCATATATATCTTGGGGGAGACCCATAAAACACCCCCATGCACGTATACCATTGACATATTTGAATTTTATATGGAGGAAAAGAGTGTGATTATATACTTGTACTATTTGAATATATCATCCAATATATTTTTAATATTGAAAACATGAAAGTCTATATTCGAAAAAAAATCTAATGTCTGACTTCATTATAGAATCATATAAGGAAATATGTTGGAATATTCTAACACATGTACATATACAGCAATATACACATATTTCAATCATGAAAGATGGTCTATCACATTAGCATCAATGGTATATAGAGGTGGATAATATGGAGAAAGGAAACATTATTTATCCCATATGGAATGATTATTGGTTAATCCCAATAAATAAAGAGGTATGTGGAATGTCTCAAATTATCATTCAAACCAAGTCTTACCAAGAGGTATTGAAACATGCCTCGAGATAGAAACACATTCTATTTAGGAGGGACTGAAGGCATACTCCAAACGCATAGGTATAGGCTCATATCCCAATTTTTATTATCGCTCTCTAACTTATTTTGGTACATTCTTCATGGTGGTCCAATATTCCAATCTATAAAGACCAAAAAAAAATTTAAAATGCATAATATTTGGGCTCATATCACTGCTCAAACTGAGATTTTACAAGAAAATATGGAAATGAATTCAAAGACATATCCAATTCCTACTAATGAAGAAACTCAGTAAATTCTTATATCTTATAGAAGCCAATATCATCTACATACTTCAATAGAATAATTAATAAACTAGCATTATTCAAAGACTATAGGGGGAGGTGCTCATATGCCTTCTCCATTTCATTAGTCCATAATTATATTTCCATGTGGAATTCATATTTGAACATGGCTCATATTCAAACTTCATCTATGAAGACCATCATATTTTGACAAAAAACCATAGGAAAGATTATATTCATGTAAATAATATAGAATTACAATGAAACACTCTTATAGATTCTCAATAGAAGAATCATATCCCCATATCAAAACATAGAAATAAAAATATTATTAAAACCATCATGTGGAAAAATCATATCATTTCTCAACCATAAAAGATAGGTCGACATATTCTAGCCTTGAAGAATAATGAGGATTATATCCCTCATATAATCAATGGTAGTGTACTTGAAGATTTTTAGGTAATTATAAAAAAACGAGGTTCTTCAAACACTTCAAATATAGGATAACGTCATCATTACCATTATGTAACTTATTTTGTTAATATAGAGATTGTTCATAAAGACTCTACTCAATACCTATTTAATAGTGAATGTACCCATGGTGATATTTCTATGTCATGGAAACCATCCCCATCACCAACGGCCTATACATATAGAGGGTATCAAATCTGAGACACAATCATATAAAGATGTTTAAAAACACCACAGTAAACTATATATAGTTTCCCATTAAATATCTTTATCACATCACCACAATCAATAAGCGACACATAGAAGAAACCTCAGTGGTGTGACCAGATGGAGTAGTATAAATCTATTGAACAATATTCCAACATGGATATATGAATTGATTTATACTGATAAAACCTCTCGACCATGTTTTGGTCTATCTCCACTTCTGAAAAAGTGATCCCTTATAATATAGAAGATTACTTGCCTTACCTACACCAAAAAATGTGGGAAACTCATCAATGGTATAACGATAAACTACTCCCATATCTTGAATATGAGGGGAATTATCTGGTAAAAAATACACACTTTATAATGTTTTTCACATCTAAATTATTGATATCATAAAACCCAAGGAAGGAAAAGCATGAAAATTTCTTATGTTGTGTTTTCTCAAAATGATGACAACTCCTTGTAGGAAGATTTACAAACCCCCACTAGATTTATCTATCCAAGGATGGGTAAAATATGGGAATTTTGATTCACTATAACCCCAGAATATCATATCATCCAAGACAAGTAAACCTGTAATATTATAGCCATATAAAAAATAGGGGACTATATAATGACCAAACTATTTGGTAAATACAACAAAATATACCCACATTAAAGATTAAAATTCATCGATGATATATAGTGGGATACCAATATATTTCTAAGAATCGACTATCATAAAATTGTGAATTTATTTTGACAAACAAAAATTAAGTAGTTTCCAACATGAAAATAACCAATATTAAATGACATCTATCATGGGATTCCATTACAACCATCTCATACACAAGAAGAATTGTACAAAATAAAATGGGTCATAGTTGTATCGATGATAATACCAATCAAGGAGAAAACTCATCCCATTGGGATGGGCGGAGGGAATTTTACCACCACATCCACCCCTTTGGTAATCAGACCCTAATTAGAACCAACAAATATCAGTAGGATCTTCAAACCAAACCCATCCCATTATACTGCTGTCATTTTTCCTCAATTTGCATCATTAGGTTCATCACACCCATATTGAGCCCTAGATAAATTAGTGACTATTCCAAATCATCTAGACTATACATTTATGGGTGAATTTTTTATCACAATTTTACTTTTAGGGGCCATCAGACCCCCAACTAGAATCATCATATCCTTAAATATTGGACCAACAAGTGACAATAGTGGCCTCGAATCATCCCTAGTGCATAGTAGTGGTTGAATTATAACCATTAGCATCACATAATAATGAATTTTTCTTCTCCTGGTTTCGAGGTAAATTTTAAAATTTGACATCCCATCCTTTCCTCCCCCCATGGGGAAAAAATTTTCTATTCAAGCCATATTCAAAAAGCACAACTAGAAACTCCATGAGGGTAAATATTCATAAAAATAGGTAAGATTAATGTTTGGAGAATGTCAAAAAATCATGTATGGTTATAAATATAAATGGTTTAATATGGGAAGGGCTCAGAAAGATGTCCCTAATAAAACCCTCAAAAGAGTAGTCAGTTATTCTGAATAGCCATTTTTCATTGATAGTAATGGGATAATAACAATTTCCCAATAAATTTTAGCTAATTTCATAAATCTAAAAACAAATGAAGATGTGAATCAAGATTAAATTTTTTTAGGGAGATTGTAGAACTCATACTTTAAGATGAGGGTGATATAAATTAATCATCTAATGTTGCACGTAATTAGAATTTAAGGAGTATCCAAAACAAATCACCTCTAAATAATGAATTAATAACACTATGGTAAAACACTATGAATAATATAGGGAAATTTGGGGATACATATCACTCACCATTTTTAGAGACCATAAACCCATTCATGGAGGAATGTTTGACACAATATGGGAATGAAATAAAAAATAAAAAACATCTCATTGGGGAACTACTCTGGGAAATCATTCCCACTTTTTATTTTTATTAAAAAGATACAAATTTTGTTGTATACCACATATAATGAGAGAGATAATATAGTTTTAGTGGGGAATAAGTGATATATTATGACTCTGGATCTAGGAAAAAGGTGAATATAAATATTTAATATGAGGATATACATGACTTTCCTCTATTATGGAGAAAAATTATCCCTCATTAGGTTAACCATTTATTCCTATCATAGATTGAGAATAAGTAGGATGGGAAAATGGGACCACCCTCATAAATCCTCACCTTATCTCGGTATATGAGATGCATCCCAGATGTTTGAAACATTCAAATTGATCAATGTCATTGAATCAATGGATGGTTGAGTAGAATCCATGGAAGGGTGAAATGAACCCATACATCCCATGATGAATCTATATCACAAAAAAGTGGATGAAACTTTTCAACAAACTGGTTTCTATAATCATACATTCCTAGAAATTTTTGGAATGAAATTTCTAGAACAATAACTAATGCACTTTGTGTCATGATATGGTCAAATAATGGGCCCTCAATACGATTAGATGGTGAAAAAACTGATATGTTTTGAACAAAATATGGCAGGTCCAATCTATATTTGGTAGAACAGCCTTCCATAAGGATAAATTGGAGGATGGGAATACGTTAATAATTAATTTAATTAATTATTAATCTCCATGAAATGGTAAACGACAATTTTATACCACTAAAAATTTATTAGATAAAAAAATTATGGCGCTTCTGATATGATCTATAAATAGAAGGGTTTGAATTATTAACTCATCACACCTCCCTAGAAAATCCATTTTTGGAAATATACACTGAAAATCATTAGGAAGAGAGAAAGAATTGTTTTATTAGGGAAATATTTCATAGGATTCAATAAATAGAACAATGATAAATATGATTTATTCAGCAACACCAATATAAATCTCATTTAGTTTCTTTCACATATGGGAAATGTATTTGTGACTATAAAGTGGAAACTATTACCCTCAACCTAGTTTTAGTGACCATTCATATAAACCATCATGCATATTGTGTCACCCATCGAGTTGCATAAACCATAAAATCCCCGTTAACTAGAAGAAAAAAAGATCATGTTCACTTGCGATTCACGAAAACGATTAATAAATAAAAATAAATTAAAAATCATCACATTAAATGTTATTTTCTTACAACCCCATCAAATAACCTACTGAAGCATCCATAGCCAAATAATCTCAGTGAGTTAAACCTCATTGATCGTCCAGACTATATCAATTTTCATAGGATGATGGGTCGCACCAAAAATTATTGATTTTTCTACAGAGATGTTCTCCATACCATGGTTGATTTGGGACATGTAATATTGGAGAATTTATTAGCACAATTAACATGTACAGTTGTTTCCAATTAAAAATAAGTGGTTATTGGAAAGAGTTTTTGTCTAAGAATGGATTGAATTTCGATAAATGGATGATTCAAAACACATTTGACTAGTATAATAGAATCATGAGAGTACCACATTGGGAAGTAAAAATTATTCTTTTTCTTAAGGAGGTGTCATTGAATGAACCTAATAGAGTTGGACATAATCAGTAAACAAAGGAACAAACACAAGTGAAAAATTATATCCATACACATTCACAAGATCTTACTCTTAGAGATTTATTTCCATCAACACCCTTAGAATTAGAACCTCTGCACCATGTAGAACTCTCATTGGATGAAGATGTCATTTTTTCTGTTAATATAGTTGACTAGACAGACCATTCTATTGATGATGAATATTCCCTTGAGTTTGAGTTCCCTATAACTGACTAGGGAGATGAAGCTTGTGGATGAAGAAGTTGAGCACAAAGTGGATGGAATGGGCATTGTGAATGCCAATATTTCATTTATATCCCCACAGAGGACATAAATAAAACCAAGAGCCATGGGAGAGCACCCAGGGAATCTGAAACACTATATTGAGATTCCTCATATCACTATAGAATTTTTCCATGCTATTTAATGTTACATGACTTACTAGCAGGAATGTTATTATATGACCAACCCAAGAAACGTGGTTGGCCAATGCGTCTCATGCCACTAGAAGTGATTTTTCCCTCAAAATATACTCTAGGAATTGTCTTGTCCACTATTTGTTGATGTAACCATGTAGTATATCAATATATGTCATTAATGTATATTTTTCTAACATATTTGGTGGTTATGTCATCCAAAAACATAATCATGGATGCACTCTATTTCCTAGAAGAACTCACAAAGTAACTCTTCAAGGTGATCCAAATACTATGGGATTTTGGGGGTTAGGTCACTACGTATGAGCTTTATCAGCTGCATACTATTCCATTAGATAACATGCCACCATCTTATTAATAAAAAATGTCCAAGAAGAATTTATTCAGAGACATATCATAACCCTTTTTATTTTAGAAAAACTCACCAATTTCAATATTCAAAAGGATCTATTAAAAAATTGTTATGGGACCAAACTCAACTATATTTGGGAACACATATGTTTTGGATATAGTGAGATGAAATTATCTCCTAAAAATATATCCATTCAAGGGTATTAAAAGAGTGCTAAAATGCCTCTAAAGATGTTCAAGATCATGTATTAGTTTCCATATCTCATATCTAATGCTTAGTTCATCGATTTCCAACAAGAAACAACATTTAATTTCCTTCATGGATAACATACACTTCAAAGACATGCATCAATACCTTTATCATTTATTCAATGATTCAAACACCCTATCAATAGTAAGGTTGAAAAAATAAATTGTGACAGATACCCATTCAATTTTTATTAAACCATATATATTTAGGTAGATATCTATAAAAGGAAAAAAGAAAAAATCCATTGTCGGATGATGAAATAAAGGTTATATTCCCCAATGTTATTAGGGTCTCCCCCATTCATACCTAAGGTATGATTGATAGCGATAATTTGTACACATAATTCTAAATGAGGTAGAATAAATTATCGAAAATATCCCTTATACTCTTATAAATAATGATATTAAAAAAGAAAAAATTTGGATCCAAAATATCTATATGATGAATTTGGTAGTTTAGGACGATATTATCTCTTATCATGGACACAATTACCTATATAATGACAATTATTTCATCAAATTACATACCTTTCCTAAAAATACCACTATATAAGAAGATATAAATGAATAATATGATTACCTCATGGATTCCCCTCCCTCATTTTAGGAAGATTTAACTACCACCATTGAAGTACTCAAGAAGGTGAATCTATGCCTATAAAAAGACCCAAGGCAAATGTTCATTAGTTCTTCATTGACTCTCAAAGAGATATAGATGTATATCACATTTATAGAACATAATTAATATTTTTTTCATGGAATTATATTGAAATTTCTTGGGAGAAACCAAAGTGGATATCTGTCACCCATGCATAACTGATTTCCATCAGGGTTTCTAGAAGTTAGTGAGGAGGATGCCCACTATAATTCTACTAATGTATAATTACATGTTGAAAATCTGATCAAATCTAAAAATTTCTTGGAAGTGAAATAACAAAATGGATTACTAATGTTGTCTTTATAATGAAAAATAATTGTTTGATTTGAATCTGTATCAATTTCAAGGATCATATTCGACACTTAATAAAGAATGAATCCCCATTTTATATCAAACAAATTTTCATAGATGGAACTACTATCTTCATAGAAATTTCCTTTATGGATAGGTATTTAGGCTATTATAAATATTGATGGCCACTAGAGATGATGAAGTAACCCCCTTCATAGAACCTCATACTATATTTTTCAATCATGTAATGGCCTATGGATTAATTAATTCTTCCATTACATACCAATACATCAGACATAATATATTGACCCTATACATGGATAAATAGTATAATATTGTGTACAAATAATTGTAATCAAATCTCAACATTGGTGTAATCACATCAAATATCATCAAACAAACTTCAGCAAGTTTATGCATCATAGTTTGAAGATGAATCCATAGGGGTGTTCTCTCATGGTAACATGAGTGCAATTCCATGTCCATGTGTTATGAAACAATTTTATTGAGGTTGAGCCAAAAAATATTAGTTAAATTCAATAAATGTCATCACCTCATAATCAGAATTATTTTATTGTGATATAATAGAACCTTCCATAAATTAAGGGTTTCCTATTTAAACTAGTCAAAAATATCTCACATTCATCATGTTAATATAGTAAAGAGTCACCATCTAAGTGGATGTGTACTTCTAAGAAGACATTGAAAATATAAACCAATACTTGTTGCACCCATCTGTCTGGATTCCACCCAGGGAAGGAAAGAGGCTCATATTATATTTAGCATCAATGAAAAGACTCATTGGTTCTATACTCAAATAGAAATATGATACGATGAATGAAAAAAGTACACACTACCACAATAAAATTATTCTATGTATTGAGAGTAAATATTTTGATGTTGTTAATAAATTCCTTGAAATCATATTTTCAGTGAGAAAGATGAGACACTACATGTAACATCATGAATTTAACAGGTTATTTCTTATAAAATAAATTAGGTGCATTCATGCCCAACCTATTTTGGTTTTGTTTATCTTGATGGGATGTTTCAATAAAACAATATAAAATCATGAATGTTTAAAATTTGGTGGTTAAAGGGAATTCAATGGGTGATTTCCTTATGGAACATCCCACCACAGAATGTACATTAGTGTTAATGGAAAATCCAGATGAAGAGGTTCAATTTTTCAATGACACATCCTAAACATGGAATATGTCTATTGATGGTTAATCCTATTGTCCTATCATCAATATGATCCATGACCCAAATCTCAACCATGTAGGTCTTGAAATTTTATTCATTTCTTCAAAAAAATTGATTGTTACCTATTCATTATCACTATCCAAAGGATTCACTAATAATGAGTTCCTATAGAAATCATTCATTAATGGCTAGGAACATTCCCTAAAGTTATATATATATGAAAAAATGTCAATGGAGATTCAGATAAAATGATAAAATAATTCAATGGAGAATATTCAATCGATAAGGAAGACTTATCCATTGTCATTGGTTCTGTTATTGGACTATTGGAAGAGTTTCAATTTAAACCTATATTTCATCAAGTACTGTGATCACAAAATTCATGTTCCAATGAACTAGTTAATGGATCTATAATTATATCTGATCATGTTTAGAATGATGTGGAATTATGAATCAAACACTAAAGGATGGACTCATCAGTCATAATATATGGTATAGAGGAAATCAGTCAGATCATCACTTCCTCAAAGAATAATGAACCAATATCCACAGAAAGAGATATTCATACCATCCTAGATAAATTACATATAGGTTTCTATGGAACTCATAATTCAAAGAGCATACTCTCCCATCAAAATCTGGAGACATGATTTCTAATGAAACAATGATAATAGCCTATTGGGGATTCACTATCAAAAATCATGTCTTCTAGATTCTTGAAAACATCATCCATCAAACCCCTAGGTTGTTATATATAGTAATATATTTAAATAAATTTTCTTGGTGGGGTTAATGCTGTAGGGGAATATCCCCCATCGATAGTTAAGTAGCTTAATTATATTCTTTCTTCCTCTAACTTATTTACAAAAGGAGCTAATTCGTTACCACTCTAGGAATTTGGGACAATGAATATCCATAAAATCATAATGTCAAATATCAAAATTATATTTTGATAAAATCCCATGATATTGATGGAAAATTAAAAAAAATCAATTATACTAGATTGATGAGATTTTATGAGGCATTGACCACGAAATCTAACCATTTCTCTTGCAATCATGGACTGGAAAATTAAAAAATATACTTCTCCAATAAGACTGAATATATTATGATCCATAATATGATGGATAAGGAACATAATTCCTAGCCAAAAAAGCTCCATCATGATTTATGGGGATTCCATACTACTACACACACAACCACACAAACAACCCCATATTTTTTGGTGTACGATACAGTGACAGTTTTCCCATAGAAGAAAAGTTTTTTTTACTCTAGGTATAAATATGTAGGCAAATCTAAGATAATGAGAAATAAAAAATGAGGCAGGATGAGTTGGAATGGATTGATGATTAATGGTTGCATACAATACCAAAACTAAGAAGCCCTATAGAATCAGATTTGATTATAATTTAATGAAAATGATTTTTAATAATCATCCCCTCACGGAAAATTGGTATTGGCACTCAAAATACTAATTATACTATAGAATAAACCACCAAATATAGATCCTAAATGGGAATATCCTTTCATAAAACATTAATTATATTTCAATTGAGCATACTCATTTTTCACAAAAAATATGGAATGTGTTACACCCGCCACCAATGTACGTTTTCTCAAAATGAAAGGTTCCTAGATCCTATCAAGTGTCCATAATTCTAGTATCATGATTTAAAATTACATAATTCTTCCATCTCACAATAGATTAAACTACATGATTTATACTCCTCATATGATGTTAAACAACATGATTCATCCTTGTTTCATTACGTTGAACAACGTATTTTTTTCAGGTCACATGACATTAAGCTATAAAATTCATCCTTGTTGTAGTACTTTAAACTACACAAAAATTCATGAAGGGAGGAATTTACAATGAATATTTTCTTACATACTTAGCTCATGACATTAAATTGAACCGAAAAACTCATGGAAATGAGAAATTAAACTACAAAGCCTACATGGTCCTAATCCAATGACCTATAACTACATGACACAAAATTTTCCCAGTCACAAAAAAATTAAATTACATAATGAAGTCTTCATCATGTGATGTTATAATATAGTCCATACCAATGTATTGATCATAGTATTCCTTGTCCAAGAAACTCTACAAACATCATGTAAGAAAAAAAATTCATCTTATGATATTATTTTCTGAATTACTATACTACATTTATTTGGTTTGATGCCTTCTTTTTAAGGTCAACTAACTTTCATCTGCCCTGCATGTAGTTGAATAGTAATTTTTACAAAGACTACGTTAAACTTGATTCCCATTCTAAATAGATACATATATATGCCTAAATAAAATATCTTGGCTCAACCACTATATCATAAAAATTTATATGTTCTTTATTTTGATCGCTTTTATTTGGTGAAAGAAACATTCTCCATTTATTATTTCTGAAATTGAGAAAGGTTCATATGGGATTAATGAATTTTATAATCAATTCCATGTATAATCAAGACATATCAGTTCCCATCAAGGGTATCATGGCCCTGAATGAATGAATTTAAAAGGTACTCCCTAATTCCATTACACATGATGATAAACTACATGGTTCAAATCTATTTCATGACATAAAACAAATAATTACTATTGCACCCACTCAAGAGGATCACTATCATTTGTGTTCATTTTCAAAATCACATCAATTAAAGAACTACATGTGGCTATATTCAAGAAATCATTGGATATGTAAAAACACTTGGATCATTTATACTATGTCTAGCCATAATAATCATTGGTAAAAATGTCACCCTTTATATATGGGTCAAACCTTCCTGGAGGGTTTCATATTCAAGAACTATGTGTGGCATCATTCTGACCACCACTGGATATGTAGTGATTCATTAAAATCTTACCCTAGGTCTAAAATCAATAATTAATGGGTTAAATTACCCCCATGAGTTTTGGTCAGACATTCATCAGGTGTTTTATATTCACAAACAATGTGTGGATGGAATCCTTCCATCATTGGATACATGGTAATGTTCAAATCTACAATATTATGTCTAACCACAAAAATAAATGAGAAAAATTCCCTCCTCTACATATGTTTTATAATTACATGGATAATTTGCTAGTCAAGATCAACATATTTCTTTATAATTTCCATCATTGGATATTTAATGACACCCGAATATACAATCCTTGGTCCAACTATAATAATATATTGGAAAATGCATCCTCTTAAAATGGGTCAGATATTTTTGGAGAGTTTTCCATTCATAAACTATGTTTTTATTGATTCTTATTACAATAGGATATGTAGTGACACCCTAATATTTAATCCTTGGTCCAACAACAATTATTGATAGTAAAAATGCCCCATGCATGTATTAGTCACACCATCTTGGAGATTTTGCATTAAAATCATCTCATGGTGTAATTTTTACTACCATAATATATGTAGTGATGACATGCCATTCCATCATTGTTATAGATAGTAGATAAAAATAATCCCTTCTATGTGCACAAGTTAAAACTATACAATGAACTGTCATAGAATGATTATATCTAGTATGACTCCATCCATCGTAATATATTCAATGAATTATGGGTCTCACATTTCCATCCCATTCATGGTTATCTATAACATTCAATCATATCCTTTGAATGTGACTCAAAATAACCTATAGGGATCCCATTAATAGATCTAATTGTGGAATTATTCAGGTACATACAATATTCATAGATAACCCCTGGGAATACCATCCAAAAAAGTGAATATAACTCAATTTAAATTGAACCGAGTCATAAATTCTTTCTCAATATATGAAAGTGGTAGTTCCATATACATATTTTGTTTAAACAAGATAAATCTATTAGTATGGGTTCAGTCTGCTGGAAAAATATTAATAAGAATGTGTGTGGATAAATGTTCTTCCATCATCTTAATTCCCAATATAAGTGATAGTTATCCCCAAGTACATCAAATAATAATTAACAACTATTCTGATATCTATACAACATGATGTTAATCCATTTGGGAAGTATTATTTCATCATGATGTTAAATTTTGAAGAAACTTTCCTAACAACATGATGTTAAAAATAACGAAAAATAAATCAGTAATACATGATGTTAATGTATAAATAAAATCACTAATATTTATTCCTCATCAAAGGAACAAAATATCCTGAACCCTATAAACAGGAGTATGATGTTTTTCGATCATTTATCAGGCACATCAACCCATAACTCACCATCCATTTCATGAGCACCTAGAGATTCTGAAATACATTCATGTCCCCTATAAAGAAGATGTGATATCTTGATTTAAGTATGCTAAGATGGTCAACTAAAGGTATTTGAGAAACCAACCTATGACATAAAGGCCCTACAAGAAGGTATTTTTGGTTTTTTTCATCCCTAATGTCACCGTTACAGAACTCAATGACTTAGGTTATTTTGGGTCATCCCTAATATCATTTTCCAATACCATTACACATGACCCAAGAACCGTGAGCCATTATTTTCACCATATTTCATCCTTTTCTCAGAAGGATGTTGAATTAATATGACCCTTAGTATTGTAATTATGATGTTTTTTTTTCATTCTTCTCATTCTAGGGCCATGACCATCATGACAACAAACTACAAGATCTTTTATTAAAGTTGTATGACCCTAAACGTTATCTGTTCAGTTTTCAATTAATAAAACCGTAAATTTCTTTTGAAAGATACATAAAAAAATTATGATGAAACCTAAAAAAATTGGGACTAATGAAAATTACAGTATCCACTCACTAATACATTCAATTATAGTGTTTTGGGTAAAATAAAAGCATAAATAAACAAATCATAATGCCCATTGGACAGACATTATGGCCCTAGAAAAATCTATGAAATGCTCTCTGGACCCTGTGGACTAAGAAGATGTTATAGTAATTATTTTTATGTCTCCTCTATATTATAACATATTCAATATGAAGTAGTGAAACTTATAGGGACCTTAACCCCTTCTTGAATATTATATTTTTCCTAATCCACCTTCATTGATTTGTAGTATGGGATGGAATATTTGTTCCATGGCATGATATGCTTCTCTTAGAACCACAAATACCTAGGGATATCTTCCCCCTAGATCTCCCCTATATCAAACCTTGAATGGGGACTGACAAATCCAAATTACAATTTTTTCCTGAAAAGGGCCCTTTAGATCCAGAATTTATTATCATGACCATGTGTAATATGATCTTCTAAAATTAAAAATAGTTGAGTTATAACCACAAGTTACCAACTCATGTGTGCTCATATAATCATATACCATGATTTATAATCAATATATCTAGACTATTCAATTGGATTTGGAATTCTTGATGTTATGTCACCGTGTATTAATCTCATTCTCAATAAATTAATGTGACACTCCATTCAAGAACATTTGGATGGACCACTCCATGTGACATGGAACCCAATTGAGTAAGGAATGAACCTCCCAACTATAATCCAAATTTACCTAGGGTTCTATATCCCTCCTTTCATATGTCTAATTTCACTTCCAAATTCATCATCTAACCATTTTAGAATTCACAAATAATTCATTGAACATTGAAGAGACTGGGGATATCATTAACTTGACCATTCATGACATCCCTATGGGTCCATGCATAAGGGACACATAACCTCCAACTAGAGGCATCCCTTCTTTTGAGGAATGGTCCTAAAATCTTCATGAGACCTGGTAACATTGTGGAATAACTCAACAACTTATTTTTTGGGATATCCTCAATATGTATTTGCCATTACACTCAAGAATCCTAAGAAAAATATTGCAAAACTCAAGACCATAAGTTTTTTTGGTAATACCATCATGTATTCCCCTATCTATATTAATTTATTCAAGCGGTTGGGCACATAATTTATACAACCCGTATTCCAAATTTCTGTTACGGACTTGTCTTCCCAAATATTTTACCATCAACAAATATATTCTTCATAAATCTTTCTATATGACCCACCAACATGAGGAACCATCCCTGTGTAGGAACAAACAAAAAAAATACATTTGGGAATAGAAAACACGATGAAGGAAGTGAATTATTTATGGTGTTATGCGTCATCCTCAATATGTTAGACCCATTTAACTCGGAACCCTAACAACATTGTGGTGGAAATTGATACCTTACGGTCTTATTTTCATCCCCAGGATATGCTCTTCGTTCTATAATTTTTTTTCTCTCAAAACCTATATGAAATAAAATATATTTCACACTGTTTATTTCTTTGGAAGAAATTATCTAAACTTCATAATGTATCAGGATATGGAAATAAGACTCTAAACATCATAGGTTCACATTCCATAATAGCAAGATCCTAGAGTACCCACCATCTCAAGAACTGGTAGAAATACCCTACCCATTATAACATCACATGTCCTAGTAGAAATGCGTTAATATACATATCATTTAATTTATTAAAAACAATATTACATTAATCTACAAGAAATATTCTATTTTCTCATGATGTTAAACTACATAATAGTGTAACATCGTAGATGTTTCACTACACCAGAGATAGATAGTCTGAGCTAGAAGACACTATATTATTCAACAAAAATTGTATACTTTACGAGAAATTAAGAAAACCAATTGAATGAAATACAATAATTGTTAGCTTAAAACCCCCCAAAAGATCATTTTGGGATAAATTATAGACTCTTCTCACAATAAATTTGTTCATTGTTATCCATGAAATATTTAAATATTATATACTAGAAAATTCATAATACTTTTTAGGAAGAAATAAATTAATTGAGTGGCCTAATGAAAATCTATGTCCAATTATACTAATAATTATCCATTTTTAAAATATGAAAAAGTTAAGAAAATAAAATAGAAAGGACAAAAATCATGTAGGGATCATCACTTATATGTAGAAAAAAATCAATTTATGCTTTCACATTATTCTATCATATGAAGAAATAAATTAATTCTTCCTATATGACATTTGTTTACCCTCAATATTCTTCGTAACAAGGAGAACCTAGAATAACACGAGTAGATATGTTAACGAATAATTTGATGTTTGTATTCATTCATTATAAATTATAAATACAAATATATTATGATTCATGAATTAAAATCCATGAATTTGGATTTAAATGGTATTATAAAAAAGTATGGGTATCTTTAATGATCCATATGACATCAAGTTAGTGAAATGTTATGCACATCCTAAATGATTGAAATGTGGAAGTCAACATGTAATGTTAATAATATTTATTCAATATTAATATAGAAAATGTTAATTGATTTTAATATTCTATAAAGTCACCAAGGATTTGATAAAAATAATTGAATCAGAAGAAATTAAAATTAAATACGCTCAGTTTTCCCAGTCATCCTCTAACTAGATAGAAGTGTTAATTGGCCCTAATGTGTTGTATTCTCTACATCATAATCTATCACCTTAAGATAATATTATCAACAAAATAAAAAATAATAATAACATCCATTCTAAGTGTTCATTAATAAATATGATGACACATATTGATTATACATTGTGGGAGAAATTATATCATCCTATTTTTTATCTCCATAGTCACGTGAACCATTTTTTGTGTAGCTAAGATATTATTTGATGTATTTGTTATAGAACCTTTGAACAACCCCTTATTAATTTGGTCAAGGGTTTATCATCATCAGAACCACACAAAATTCCCCCTCATTAATAGATATTTTTTACTTGGTGAAGACAATTTTTCACATTATACCACATAAAGTCTAACAATCATTTCAAATATCCCCCATATCATGAATTAGATGGAGAAGGTTTCCTTTTTTGATACATTGTTCCCTGTAACCATAGGGGTGGAAAATTGGAATGATGAATGGTTGGCTCAATCGATGAAGAAGAAAGTGAAGTATTGTTATAAAACCCTCCCACAATCAGTGCATCATCTATCTCTAGTATTGACTAAGTATCCTCTTTAACTAACATTGTCCCAATAAGGGGATGTTAATTATTCTGGAGAGATATCTTCTTTAGATACACTCTCTAGACTTCAATCATATCTATTTCTTCTATTATTAAGGTGTTTGGTGAAGTACATGTATTTCATACATGAATTTCCAATATATTTAATATAAAAAATAGGTATGCTTTAATCCATGCTTTTAAATATTCTGAATACATGAAAACAAGTTCACCGATCAGTGGAAGAATAATTTCAAAATATGTATCATCACATGAAAAAGTAATCCAAAATTGGTGTATAAGTCCTAGATATCATTGTCCCCAAACACCATAGAAGGGAAGAAGGCAAAGAATTTGAATTTTGGAAAATTAGTGAGTGATCTAAAAGGGGGAATATGGCTCACCGATAATTTCCATATCTACCCGAACTGCAAGAACCACATCATGGAGAAAGAATATTTATGACCACTCAATATGATAGTCAATACCTTTATAAAATATTATTCACATTGATTTAATTTATGAAATTGTGTTGAAAGGGTCATTGTAGATAAACATTTAAATTACCTCAACGAGTCCTAGAGGTATTTCGACAACATTGGGAACATTCAACATCCTTGGAAAGATATAACCATTGTGGATTTTAGTAGTGTTATGATATTTGTAACACTGTAAATTATCTCATATCGATAAAAATATGAACTAAAAGGGGATTCCAATATTGTAAGGGGTTTTCCCTTACATTATATGAGCAAGGATTTGATAAAGGTGAGTAAGAGTCATCATATACATATTAAAAAGGATCCCCTATGTTAAATCCAACTTATCTCCCCAACATGAATACTCTAATTCTCCACATCTCATCCAAGAATGAGAAAATACAATTTTGGGAATACATGGCTACAATCCTGGAAAGCAAAATGCTTGAGGATACCATTTATCTCACCTGGTATCCCCATGAGGCATACTCAAAAGCTTCATGGATGGCCCAATAAGAGCATACACTTCTTAAAACCTATTGGAAAGGTAATTGATGATGGCATATAATAATTGGTAGAGTCCCTCTATTATAAATGAATATATTAATCCAATCATAGAATTAAATGATTGATTATAGATTCAGATCCTTCCTTAAAATAGCCTTTATGATTTTGAGCATGTTAATCTTCGTCTTTAATGTTTTAAAATGGTTTTCCAAAAATCGAAAGTGGGATGAAATTCAAAATTTGTATCACTAATAAGAGGTATTCCTCACATTTACTAAATATCATACAGGATGATTCCTACATTTCCATATGATACATGAAAAAAAATATTTTTAGTACACCACTGGCTAGTAATCTCATTTAGATTTTTCAATTGAAGACACGTGAAAAAATTGAGATCTCTATATTTTCTCCTGATGATGAATAATGTGTCTCTGGATAATGAATTTTGAGAAAATTATCCTGACCTACAATATATATCCCCATTAAAAAAATAAATTATTTCCAAGTTTCATGTCCCACATTGAGTTCTAACCACATCTCTCATTATTTAATGATGAGATGAATATTCCAAAATAGATATGAGAAATTTTTTAATGAGAGGTCACAACCATCTTGATCCTAAGGAGATTTAGTCAAAATATGAGATAACCCATGGGGATGTTCGACATGATATGGAATTTATGTATTTATTTCTATTTGAATATGATCAAAATGGTAAAATATACTGTGATGATGAAGATTATAATTGGGTGAAGGAATGAAAACATAATCCATCAGAACAAAATCAAATAACATAAGTCAGTGAGAGAGTGGATAACTATGATACATGGGAAGGATAATCCCCATGAAAGGCTTTTTTTAAGAGAAAAATTGATGCTAAGGGTTTACATTATGACTCTCAATGATCATATCCCTAATTTTGGTTGCATTTTAAGGATTACATGAGTTGGAATCCATATTTAAAAAATAGGGATCACTTTTCAGATGAGTGAGGAAGCCCACAAAATTAAGTACATGACTGGGATGTTCTCATGTGAATAAAACCAACCAAAAATGTATTCATGATCATATAACCTAATACAGGTCTCGAAAATCCCATGACCCTTAGATAATCTCATGATTGCATAACCCATTGAAATTATTTTAATCATGTGACAATGGGGCGGTCACATGATCCCACAATGATCAAGAGATCACGTGATAGAGACGGAATATAGTGTGAATCCCACAAGACAACCATGTGGTTGATAACAAGGGTTATGTTTTAATTAAATCATTGTAATTTTATTTTCATATTTGATTAAGTCATTGAAATAATGAATTTCAACTAGAATGATACCAAGATTGGATCTCATTAATCTATCACATGAAGTGGTCTTCAGAAGTGGTTCTTATGGAGTGGTCGTATGAAGAAGTGATGTGATCAAAAATATAAAATATATACAGGTGTTTGAGTCCTTTGTGGAATGAGTGACTCCCTCAGTCCCTTATTTATAGGACACCATTAGGAATACCAATGGTTATTTTGAAGTCCAAAAACCTCTTGGGACACCGGTCAGGGGAAGCCTCAAGGACTAAAACAAGCATTTAAACTACTCTAAACAATATATGTTTCCCTATAGGCCTCAATACTAAAGGGGGTATTTTTTTAATCCATCCTCATTAGCATATACAATTATAGAATTGAAGAAATTCATGATGCATCAAAATTATTTTCTGCATAACAAAATAAGGTGAAACATTTCTTTATTGGGACAATGTAGAAAGATCATAAGAATCATGTGATACAAATAAGGTTCTTGGTCATATTATTTTATGAAGACAATTTTAATTATTTAGACACTTAAAATTAAATTTGCAAAACCATTTTATGCCCCACTGATAAGTCCTCATTTTCTTTTGAAGTCATATGAACAAGAATTGATGATCACATGAAGGATACCCAATGATATACTCTGATCATGTGATGTATGAAGTGACAGATGCCTAGAAATCAACTGAGTATCCTTGTAAAATAATAAAATGATAATTAAAATTGTGGCTATCTCATGTGGTTAATGTTATGATATTTTTAGGTGAAGGTTTCATAAACCTCATTTATTTACCATTGATTATGTCAAGGCTTTTCAAAAAACTCTCTCGATCTAGAAATGATCCTCTGACATGTCTCTCTTGATCAAAAAAATAATTTTCAATGGGATTTTTGATCCCATGATGACCCCTTGAAATTTTGTTTTATTATTTTGAAATAACATTGACATTTCATTTCAATAATATGGTACGCCATTGGTAATCATAGTAGTTTTTCATGAAAATTATCACACGCCCTCTAGAGATCCACTGCTGACCATGGGACAAAATGACAGAAAACCAACTGAAAATGTTTTAATTTCTTGTAAAATATGGATCAATATTAAGAAAATGTGGAATCCTATTGTTAAATGAAGATACCTTAAATTTTATGTAAAGGAAATTTACACCACATATTGTCATGATTGATCAAACCATGGGCCATTAACATATCTTCCAAATCATGGGGAGCACCCAATGACTTGAATTCTTTTTTTCATGAATTTCTTATAAAAATCCATCAGGATAACACAATGGATCACCAAATAGTCTCCATTGATCATGTGAAAACCTCATCTAGAGGTGTAGGTTCCAAAATTAGTGGTGTATAACCGAGTAGTAGAGGCCTACAAATTCACCACCCTTAGTAAAGTATTTTTACACACACGAGATTCAAGGAATATTTGTGGGATCATTGAATAGAAAACATCTCAAATAGGAAATCCACTCGATTAAATGTGTATTCTGCTTGGTAATTTCTAGATAATGACCTAAAGGGTTAAGCTAAATCAATATTCACATCACATGATCACACTATTGATCATGTAATGTAATTATGTACTGATAAATAAATTATGTGAAGATGAATCAGTATGTCGACTTGGTTACATGAAACCTCAAAAAGATAATTCGTGACAATCATTGAGGCATATAGGATATAAAGGATGGAATATATATAATAATTTAATTATATACACATGAGGATTTCTATTTTAATGAATAATTTTTTTACAAGACAAATATAGATCATGAAAAAACACCATGACATGTCAACCAGATCATCTGATAGTCCTGTAGGCATGTCACTTGAGAGACATGATGTCATCCATACATATCAGCCATGAAGTCATTTGGACAAGACAACTATTTCACAGGAAGTATTCTAGACATTCCATCAATGTCACATTATTTCTATAAATATATCAGATGAGATAGAAAAATATTCAAAAAAAAGTCATGAATGACAAAAGAATTCTAGTAGACATGTTAGTTGAGGCACAAAAAGTCATCCAGACATGTTCATTAAATCTTGTGACAACATTCTAACATGTAAAATTTGTTCAAGTGTCACCCTTGGATATATATCCATATATCGCATAAATACCCAAATATGTGTCATCCTAGTCATGTGACAACCTTTCAACATGTATTCTCAGAACATGTGACACACTTGGATGTCTCTATATTGATCACCCAAAGACCCTCAGATGTGTCATCCATTCAAGTGATATACTACAGACATTACACCTTTATCATGCGAAAGATCGTGGATGTGTCTACTTAAAACATGAGAATCACCCTGAGATATGTCATCCTGATATTATAGACACTCAAGACATGTCAGATAGTAAATTAGGACGTGTTAGGTACTCACTTATTACAAGTTAGTCATACACCCTCCAACATGTCAAGAATGTTAGGTAGATACCCCATTACATGATAACATTTCCCATAAAAAATTACCCCATACTATAAATTATGATATTTGATTCCAATCCAAATATGATATGAATGAATATCTCTTAATTCTCGAGCTCCTATTTGAATCAACAATGGTGTAAGTCCCTCCATATCTCAAATATTATTAACTCATGGGACTATATTCTCTTATAATTTTACCATCAATCAACGTCCATTAGTAGATGAGATGTTAAATCATACATGGAAATACATTTATGTGTAATCCTTAGAAATTCCATCAAGTACATCAAACCCATCATTGCGTTATAGAGAAAAAAAAACTATGGAAACTTGGATTTCATCCCATATAGGATATGTCAAACGAATTCTTATGCCCCTATCTAAAATTGGAATCCAAATTGGTGTATGTACCTCAAAATCTCAAACAACCTAACCAGTATTACCCAAACTATGATATAAGTTAATTATTTTCTCTCAAACATAAACATATTTGAAATCTAATTGAACAATGTGGACTCTGATTCCTTCCATGAGTATAATATCTAGGATAGATTCCTAAGGTTCAGGTAATGTATCAAACAATTCTATATCCCCCTAGTTCTTATGTCACAAATATATATGTTATGATTCATATCTGTTTCCATCCCTCTTTTCTCACACAACAAACGCCACTTGCGGGATTAGGTATTTTCCATTATCATATAACTAGCATCATAAACATCCAGTCAACTATGAAAAAGTAATTTAGTAAGGCCCAATCTATGAAAATATATGATTACCCCAAAAAAGGGAATAATCCTTTATGTATTTCCTTAGGGAATTCCCATTTTGGTAATCCGTAGGGAAATAATTCTAAAAGGCATTATTTATCATTCACCTCCCATTAGCGAGTTATGTAATGATTGAACTATTATGACTCTGATTCTTATTATAAACATGATACATAGGATTATAGAGCATAATACCTAGTTTCCATGTTCCTTCATATGTTTCCTTTTTAAATTAATATACACTTTATAGCTTCGACTCTAACAAACTATGTGTGTTATCATTCCTATCATAAATATGATACATCGAAATCCTCATAAATGTTCAATCTCATACTCAAAATAAAAAATACATTCATGGATAGTAGTGAACTCTATAATTAAAGGTTATATTAATTAAAAATATAAAAATATACCCCTTACTAAGAAATAATGGAAAATAGATAGAGAACCTTGGATATATACTGATGGCCTAACTAAATATACCCCTATTACACATGGATGGATTCGACGCCGAATCATTTTATAAGGGTAACTAGTCCCTTATCGATATTTATAATATATCATGAACATATCATAATTCTATATGAGTGTCCCAAAATAGGAAACAATTCCCACAAAAGGGTGCGATGAGATTTATCTCCAATCATGTTTTAGAATTCATGTATATATGAGTCATTGGTTTTGGAACCCCAAATGAGCACATTCCTTAATAAAGTAGGTTTATACCGAGATATATTTTTTTAAACCATTGGTACACTTTATCAAATATTGAAATGAAATGCCTAATTTTAATTATTGTAAAACCTAGAAATCCACACAATGATTCCTCGGATAGGGAATGAATATGGTCCAACCTGTGTGATGCGTGTAATGAAATAATAACATATTCATTATCAGTATCAGGTATCATGTCACCTAAACATTAGGGAAACAATATATTCGCCATATTTAAAATTAATTAGGGTATTTTATCACATTTCACATTATTTTATGGGTGTTATCACATGATCCATTAATCTATCTAAAACCTTTAAAATAACCAAATATACGTGGTTAGCCAATTTCCATTTTGGGGTGGTATCACAAAAACATGCAACAAGGAATCCATATCATAACATGTAAATAACAAGCAATGGTTGCCAAAATATATGGTTTCAATTGGAGAATTCATCCCATGAAACACAACATCAGAATAATATCAAATCTATAAAATTATATGAATCATTCACCCTTACCTTTAAATTTCAATTAACTAATTAATATATATTTATTAATCTAGTATAAACAAACCCCCATAGATAAAAAGTATTAAAACCTCCAATATAATAAGAAAAATTGTTAAACAGAGGATTTTGTAGCTCAAAGAAGCTATTATAACTTGTTATGAACTATATTTTAAAGAAGAAACACTCAAAAAACACAACTAAATGAAAAAAAAACATAGATCATCCTACACAACCTCAAGGTTTTTCAAAACATTTTGTCCAAAGGATGACCTGATATAAAAATGTACCACCATGGTGGAGCCCTAATGAATAAAGGAAGGAACCATGATGGAAACAGATGATATCTCACCACATATTCTCAATGAAAATCTAAAAGAACTAACAGATTAAAGAAGGATGAATATGGGTTAAGGATCTATTTATTGAACACATGGTTCTCATGGAATGAGAAATATAATGAGGTTTAGAAAAATAAAAATAAATCTTTTAAAATGGATATAAAATAACTTGGATCCCACAGATTGTTTTTCATGTTACTATTTCACATAGTGAAATTGTGAGAACCAATAAATATATCAATGAAAATTACACTCATATAATTGTTTGATATAGTATAAATAATATAATAGTAATATATATAAAACAATAAAAAATATTTAAATGAATAATGAATGTATTAAGTGGTATTTCTTGACATTAAGGAACTAATAACTATTGAATAGTACATTACATTTTGTAACATTTATATGAATATATGGAATAGTAATCCTGCCAGTATAATAGTAACCACAAATATAAACATATAAATAAATTTTATGTATCCTATAAATTAATATATGACTAGTTATTATAATATTGTAATTTAATTAATGTTTTAAAAATGAAAAATTAACTGTTGGAATTTTACTAAAACATAAATGTTAATTTATAATATTATAATTAATAAAATGATATAAATAATTTTTCTTTTAATAAAATTTATTCCTAAATTTATAATTTATTGTCTTTTGATTATTTGATATTTTTTTGAGATCTTAAGAAATTTTTAGTGTGTCAGTAAATCAATTATAATATTCAAATCAATGTTTCTGTAATAAATAATTATTTGATTTAAAAATAATATTTTGGAAAATTGGAAAATTAATTTCCTAATATATAGTCCAATTATTATTCTACTAATTTTAAATTGGTTATGGTGAAATGTTGGTATTTTTCTAAAATTGTTTAATTTTATGGGAATAGTTAAATATATTAATTCCCTATATTTCAGTCATACTTGTATTATTTTATAATAGGTGATTTATAACTGAGGTAATCAAATAATCTTAAATTTTCATTCATTAAATTAATATATTTAATGATGAGGTTCAAAAAATTGATATTATTGATCCAAAATAACAAAATAATGAATAAAATAGTGAGAGGCACCCCTATCACCCTATAAATAAAACCCCTAAAAACATATTCCCATGACACAATTAAATATTTAATACATGTATAAATTGTACCCAACATTGTTCCCAAGTTTCTACACCATGCCCGGGAGACTTTGTTATCAGTAAATTACTAATCCAATTTCCCATAGGAGGTTATCGGGGAGGATAAATTCAAGAGGTAAAATCCTCTTTCATTTTATTTTAATATGTTTCCAAATTTCAAAACTTTTCTTATTATCTCCTCACCTCACTATATCCAAGTGAAATGAAAAAATATTTTACCTTATATATTGTGTAATTTTATCATGTTAATGGAATAATTCATCATCAAACCTATTCTCCTCCCCATTTTATTCTAAAAATGGGAAACATCATCTGTGAGGAGTCGATTCATCACCTTCACAGACGACATTTTTTCCGTTCCATTACCTCCACCAAGGATGATCATAAAACTATTATAATTATTGAAAAAGACTGTAAAATTTATTTCATAACCCTTTTTATGTTTTGGAACAAACATATGCACAAAATACTAAAATAGAAAATAAAAGTAATTCTTTATGATAAAAGAATAACCCAAAAATGTAAACAATTGTTATGAAAATTTAATATAATGAATCATCAGCATACCCTATATCAAATGTATATATAATATTAATTAATAATATATTAGTTCATCAATAATATCGAACATCAATTTTGGATAACTATACACATTTTACATGAACTTCTATACTCACATACATGCGAAACGATCTGGAAATACAAAAAAAAGAACACTCTTGAGTGATGAAATTGAATATTATAACTCATAAAAAATCAATTAATGAAATTAAAAAAAATTATAATAAATAAAAATAATTAAAAATATATTATTTATAAAGTAATTAATGAATTAATCATATTTATTTGATTATCTGAAACATTAATATCAAGTGCAAAACTGTTTTAGACATATGGTAATGGATTCTCAATAAACATCCATTTCTAATTTCTGTTATTATAATTCTCTAATTACATTTTGTTAATCCCTAATTACTGTTATGTACTAATAATAATTTCTTAATGTATTTTCCAAATATAAGTTTTTATCCCAATTCTTTTGTATTTTATTGTTTGATACATGTTTTAAAATATTCACTTATCAATTCCACCTGAAAAGTAAGCATGCTTAAAGGGAACATCCAATTTGACTTACCACTTTAAAGAACATTAAATAATCTATTTTAAATAACCATTTTTTATTTAAATTACGTAATTTTATAATGAGAAATTATCTTGCTTCATTTCTATTTTTATGCAAACAATTTTTTATTTTTACTCTTCAAAGTGTCTTTAATATTTTTACATAAATTACATTAATGTGGAAAATTTATATGGTTTCATAAATTCATTTTTTACATGATAAAAATTATAATGAACTATATTTATTTTTCAATATAAATTTACATATAAGTTTTAAATCCATTATTACATGGACACATTTATGATTTGAACATTAGTTACGCCTTATATCAGGATTATGAAAACCTTTTCATTCCATGGGTAACCCATATATTTATGTTTGATTATTCATGTTGAGAACATATTGATGAAATTTTTTTGATGTGTGTGTCCAGATAGTAACCCTATGAATTTGGGTAATTTTTAGTCTAATGATATGTCATGTCGGTACATGGAGTGATCCTAATTCCTTTATGGGACTTTATCCACCATGTGATTTGTTTTGGTGGTTAGCCTTGACTCATGTTTATTTCAAGTTATATTCTATTTCCACATTCCTATGATTCCCTGATTATATGTTCCCTTGTTATGCATTTTATTCTAATTTATTTTTATTCAAGTTTGATTCCATTTTTGTCATCATGTTATCCCTTATAACGCATATTCTATGTTTCATTCATATTTTTCTTCTTAAAGGTAATTTATGCCCATCCCATTATTCATGTATTATCGAGGGTATCCTATTCATATATAAGAGTTCAGTAGTTGTTCATAACTCATTATGGTGACTAAATAAAAAATTTGTTAAGTTTGGTTTCCTATTTTCTAATTATGTACATAATCTTCCAATGATAGCAGACATTACGATTTTTTCATGAATATGTTGCATAATTATGTTTAAAATGTTATAATAATATGTTCAATATTCTAGAGTGGTTATTGTATCAGATAAAGGAATAATTATTATAGAGATTAGGACTAGAGGACTTTAGTAGGAATAGTATGGATAATTCCATGATCATGGATACATTAAATAGAAATTTAAGGAATCACATTATATTATATACTTTTTATATTTATATTTTATCCTTCTATATTTAATGTTTTATTTTTATATTCATATTATTTTATCATTCATATTTCCAAATTCTACATTCTTTTTATTAGTTAATGGATGGAAATAGAATATCGCATTCTAGAAATCAATGTGATAAAAAATTTAATGATTTCCCTATTGACGATAAAAATATTATGAGAACATGTGCTCAAAACATTATGACATTACATTGTCAATTTCCCAATGATAGGAATAATAACTTGAATCATGTTGAAAAAACTCTTTCTTATAATAATGATCACGTTGTGTTAAAATCCCCCATGTTTCAAAGACCTCCCATATTTGTTAGATCTTATCATCAAATCAACATGGAATAATATAATTACTCTATTTAGAATATATATTCTATCCTTGAGTTTTGTGATGAAAAGAATTTTGTGCTCATAGGCTATCGTTTTGATTGGAAATCTGATCAGTGGTGGACACTGATCAGGAATATTGAGTCCAAATGGAAAATTTATTCCATAGATTGGAAAAAATTCAAAAATGTATTACTGAAAAAATATTTCCACTAAAAACTTCATTCATAATATTGAAACATAATTCCTTATATTTAAGTAGGAGGAAAACGAGTCTATTAGGTAGTATAAGGAAAATATCACAAGGATTGAAAGAAATTTTTCTGTATTTTTCATTAACACAAAAATAAATTTGGATTTCTTCTTTAGCAGACTAAATTAAATTCTATAAAAACCTTTAGAAATTAGAAACATGGACATCTATGAGGATTTTTTTTATTATCTTAAGGTTGAAATAGAGATCAACGTTCTTCAATTGTTTCATGGGATCAGAGATAAAAATTGGAAAATGAAGTTTAATATGGATGGATCAGTAGATAAATCTCATGTTAGAAAAATACCCAAAATCCCATGTGTCAAATGTGTAGGAAGATGTGTCTTGAAAACTACCTATTGGGAAACAAGATATATTTCCAATTTGTAATTGAGGGGAATATAGATATTACAATTGATGGGATATTACGAATCACACTAATGAAGAAGAATAACATATGGTTATGAATCACACTCATCATGTAGTATAATGATCCAATTTCAAGTAAAAATTGAATTATTCCATCCATTTCCATAAGAAAAGAGTTGTCATATTAAATCAGCAACAACAACCTCCATGAAAACAAAAAATGGAATATTAAATAATGACACGTGAGTGAAGACTAAATGTTATGTGGTACCATGTATACTGGTTATTCATTCCTTAATAAAAAACATATTATTTGATTATAGTATAATTCATTATTTCAAATCTTATAAGTTTAGTATAACTATTAAATTACCACCTCAAAATACAATGGATGAGTTATCTGTGAGAATGTAAAATGGGTCAATTATTGCATCCAAAGAATATATGTCCACCCTAGTAAATATTATTGGAATGAACCTCTCATAAAATATTATCATACATCATTTAGTGTATTTTTTTGCTGTATTGTGCATGTATTGTCTATATTTTCAGAAATTTATAATCAGTTGTTGATAAAAGGAGATCAAACTTCACAACTCAAAAAATCCTCCGATTATATAGAAGTGTAAGGATGTGGATGAATTTTCTTTGGAGTCATCATCTCATGTGATGATATTATATCCTTTTTATAAATAGTGTCTATTTCAATTTATTGAGACAAAGGAGATAATCATTATTGGAGAAATTTCAATCATAAGGTATTACACTGATGTGTTCCTTGACGAATTCCATGTTCTTCCTATTGACCGAGAGGTTGAGTTCTAAATTTAACTTTTTCTTTCATCACATAAAATGTGAAATAATGTGTAATAAATGGACATTGTTGACTTAGAATAATGGAAGAAGTAATTACATGAGAATCTAGACATGGGTTTTATATTCTTGAATGCATCACTATGTGGTGTGCTTCTCGTCTTCATCAAGATGAAGGATGGATCAATGTGCCTCTAAATTAATTACGATGATCTCACAAAAATATCTATAAAATATAAGTATACCCTTCCCTTGATAGACAAATTTTTGGATCAACTGCATGGGTCCCCGTATTTCTCTATGGTGGATATTGGGTCATGATATCACTAACTAATGGTGAGAAAGGAATATATTCCCAAGAATACCATTCAAAAAAGGTATGTACACTATGAGTTCATAGTGATTCCCCTAAATATCCACAATTATTGGGAAATGTTCATGAAATTAATGAATATAATCTTTATATATTACCTCAACAAGTTTCGGGTAGTATTTATTGAAAATATTCTAATATACTCCAAGAGAAATGAGGAAGATAATGTGAATTTAAAAACTATGATGAAGTAATTATGAAAAGAAAAACATTAATCAATGTATATTAAATTCCATTTTTAGATGGAAGTAGTTTCAATATTGGGAAATATTATCTTCGTCTAAGAAATATCTATAGACCTTTCCAACAAAAAGGCAATCAAAAAGTTGCCCAAACCAACATCTGTAATGGAGATCAATATTTTCCATGGTCCAGCTATGTATTACCAAAAAATTCTACTAGAATTATCATGATTTTTGTAACACCCAGAGATTTTATGAGAATTTTTTTTCTTATTTTATAGGAAAAGGAATCTTTCACTACACAAATCACTTTCTTAGCTTGCGTTACACGCAATCGCGACCTTCCTCGACAGCGTGTGTAGTACACAGTACCGATTTTGACTAAACAATGATATATTATTATAATATTATAAACTAGACGTTATGAATAGTATTAAATGAATTTTTAATTTTATAACATTATAATTCATCTTACCCATTTTCTAGAATAAGGTATGAAAACAAAATCAGTTTTTCAGATAAAAGAAGTATTTTTCAAAAAAAAAATGCAGTTTTACCACCTTTTGATGGCGCACCCATTTTAAATATAGTTTTTGACATGTTTATAAGTTCAATTTGACAAAATAAAATTCTACTTTGGAATCAGGAAATAAAAATTTACTTTGGGTAAATGTTTCATATTATTCTGGTATCTTTCATATTTCGATGAATACTAAAAACACGATATATTTTAATTAAAAACAACTTTTTCATCGCAATGTTTTATATGGTTACATTATAATATTTAATCATTTTAATGTATATATATAATATATTTTTACCATTTAATATAATGTATGTCAATAACAATAATTTTACATTGAATTCATAGGTAAAAACATTTCAATCTTTGGCACTGTTTTAACTTTTAAAACTCGTTTTCTTTACAATGGGATTAATTTTAAATTAATTACAGCAACTTCTGTGTTTGGAATTTTGAAAAAAAGATTCCATATTTGAAATCAATGTGTCCAAATTAAGTTAATAGGTTACTTTTATTTTTTTTGATATTATGAATAGTAACTATGGTAATTTTTATTTACTGCGGTTAAAGGTAAATAGGGTAATTCAAGGTTAAAGGAATATTATAATAATTCAAAATTACCTTGAAACTTGTACTAACCATATTGGATGATTATTGGCCGACCATGGTCATCCTTGGGTCTATTTTGGGACCCCATTGAGCCACTTGGTAGTGATAATGTCAATTTCAATTAATTAATTTAATGTAATGACAAAATTGACATTAATAAAAATCTTTTAGTAATTAATTTTTATAAGGGGTTATATAAATTATATTTTCGACTATAAATGTTAATTGTAACGATAAAATATTTCTTACATAATGATAGTTTTTTTATAATTTTTAGACATCAAATAAATTAAATTATTTATGAAACAATAATGATGTAGTATGGACCTCATTAATAAATGATTTAAATAAATAAGATTATAATGATTAAAATATTTTCCAAAACATGTCAAATTCTGATTGTATGATTTTATTTAGACCATGAGTCATCGTATCTTCATCTTCAATGATTTTTGGACCTTTTGAAACCGAAGATAAGTTTATAATAAAAAAATATTTTCACACTTTCCAAAGGTGCCCCTCTCCTCCCTTATAAAAGGTCACCTCCTCCCTCTCCTCCTCACACCACTTTGAGCCTTCATTCTCGGCCAAACCCAGACAATTATCCTTCTACACTTCCCTAGAAACATCTTAGAGGTCCGGGACTACTTCAAAGACCAATCTTAGTGCCATAAGAGGAGGTTTCAAAGAGGCGTATCGAAGAAGAGGTAATATTTGTTACCAATTCTATCAACTTTATTTCTTCTTAAAATTCTTCTTATTTCATTGTTTAATTATGAAGTAATAACATTAGTATCACTCAGATAATGATATGTTATTATAAATATGATATAACCCTATTTCACCTTCTATCCATCCTACGGAAAACAAAATCACCGCGCGTGCGTACGTACGGAATACCGTCTCCACGCCATGGTGTAATCTATTTTCCACCACCACCTTACTTGGATGGGTATAATGGTGTAAATAATAACTATATATTATTATTGTAAAGTGATATTTATTCTTAAATAGTATACATAAACTTCAATACAATTCCACGATCATGGGAACGATATCATCGCTCGTGCCTACGTACGGACTACCATCTCCACGATGTGATGTAAGTCGTTCTACATGATCTTCATTGAATAATGATTATATAAATGAATTTAATGAGTAAATATGATATATATTACACTAATACCATTCTAGATATGAGGTATCTATAACCTAAAAGGAAGAAAAATAATTTATTCAACAAAACACACATAAGAACATAAAGCAATAAACACCCGAATAACAAGTAGTAATGAAATATTACTAATAAAAAGTTAATAATATGACAATATATGATATCATAACAATAATTATGATTCTAGAATAAGTCAATGACATTATTTAAATCATTATACATGAGGTTTGGACAAGTACAAATCATATCAGACCTGAGGTAAGGGAAAATTTCTAAATTTCATTTTTATCCGAGATTGTTTATACTTTAGAATTTACTGGTGAATATTTATCATCCACATCCACATATCCTCAATATGTAATATTATTTCTATCCATATACAATTTTTTAAATCCAATTTTACCCTTCGGTAAGTTTTTGGTAAAATATATGAAATGAATCTTTTGTCGTTTTTCATACGAGGTACTTTTTGACTTTTCCGGCCAAAGTACAAGAAGAATGTTTTTATTAACTTATACGGACTGAATGCAATTTTAGAAAAAAAAAATCAACGAATCTTCCTTTAAAAGTTATAAAGTTTATTTTGAATCAACTTATTTTAGTTTAAAATTTTATGCCATTTTAATAAATGAAAAAAAAATTGAAGTAGAAAGGATATTTTCCTCAAGAATGAAGTTCAAGTGTTTTATCCAAATTATTTTCCATCTTCGATAATATAGGGTTCTGTTTTTATCCCTATTTTTACATTGATTTGATTATGTTATGATGGAATTATTTTTATGATGTCCTTTTATCTTATGTGGATTATGTTATGATGGCATGATGTTTAAGAATCCCATTTTTATTACATGGGTTATGGTATGATCTTTGATTTATGATCTTGTGGCACACATAAGAATGGTATCATTATGATATGGGTGGGGCGTATATCTCCCTCTAATGCATTGGGTAATGATTTATATCTAATGAGATAGACATGGATGGAACGGAAGGTTAATCCGGTTCAGTGATACATGATTGAAACGAGGAGTGAACTCGGTTCAGAAATGGACTTTGACCACTAGGATAGTCTTGTAAATGAGTATTAACTACTAAGAAAGGATTCTATATGTTTATGTGTTTATGCCACAAAGTTCCATGTTTTATGTTATGATTATTTATTTATCCCATGTTATGAAATTATGATCTCTTTTGTAGGTTAAGATTTACAAAATGTTTTGTTATTATGAATATGATGTGATTGATATTTATTTTGTTTACCCTTACTGAGAATTTGAGCTCACTCTTTTGTATGTTTTCATTCCCCAGGTCAGGAAGAAGGATATTAAGTAGAATATTCCAAAAATGGACTCTAGATATGATGAAATAAATAGGAGACAATGTAGATTCTTTATGAACAAGTTCTTTATGTTTCCCAGTTTTTAAAGACACTATACCTGTACGGTCCTACCATGGTTTTGTTATATGTTGTAATAAGTATTCCTTAATTCTGAAGTAATAACAATGTATGTAATTTATGGGTCGTTATAGTTGCTATCAAAGGAAAGGTATAGTCAACCTTTGGAAACTAGGATGTGAAAGCCTTAGTAAGAACTCTAAGGATAAGTCTAATCATAGAACACAATCTTAGTGTTTTAGAAATTTCCATGAACAACCTATGATAAGACCTTAAGTGTGAAATTTTATTCTTGATTATTTTGTTTTCCTATTATAATTAGTGTTTCTCAAACTATTCTTCTTGGTTTTAGTCAATGGCTGGAACCCGAAAGAACCGTGTTAATGCGGAATGTGACAGGCAATGCAATGATTGTCCCCCTGAGCAACCAAACATTATGGGAGCAGGAATGAAAAATATTTTAGCCATGCTCACACAAATTTCTCAATATATGAACCATTCAAGACTTCAAAACGAGCAAAGGAAGGATCAACATTCTTTTGAATCCTTCATGAGGTAGCATCCACCTTCATTCAGCGGGTCTTCTGATCCATTAGTGGCTGAACAATGGATTAGTACCACTGAAAATATATTTCCATTTCTACAATGTTCTAAACATGATAAAGTCATCTTAGCAGTATATCGTTTGGAAGGTCAAACTGGTTATTGGTGGAATCTTATTAAGAATACGAGGCCAAGGGATGAAATTTAGTCAATTGAATGGGATGAGTTCAAGAACTTATTTTCCAATAAGTACTTCTCTCGTATTCTTCGAACAATGATGGAGAAGGAGTTTCTTGAACTAAAGAAAAAGGATGATGAATCTATTGGTATCTATGAAGCATATTTTACAAGGCTTGCAAGGTATGCTTTGGGGATTATTATCCAACCTGAGAGTAAGTTTAATAAATTCTTTAGTGGCTTATAACCAAGTCTTTGAAGGGTATTAGCCATAAGGGACATCAATAGCTATGAGGAAATTGTTCGATGTGCTCTCATGGTTGATATGGAGATTGGAGTAACCCATCAGTCATATGGGTTTGATAAGAAGATGAAAATGGAATTCAAAGGGAAATCTAAAGACCACGCGGAAAAGAAGATGAGTTTTCCTTTCTGCTCAAATTGTGGAAATAAACATGGAGGGAATTGTCTTAAAGGGGCAATAAAATGTTTTAAGTGTGGAAAAGAAGGTCATCGGGAAATTGAATGTCAAAGTAATGGGAAGAAGATGTCTAATGATGTGAGAAAAGAAAGGGATACACATAATGCACCTCCAACACATCAATGTTTCCTGTGCAAGGAAATGGGGCACTATGCTAATCAATGCCCTAATCTAAGGGTTGTTGATGATGATCGACGTCAACAAACTCTTAAGGCCAATAACAAAGGAAAGTCACATGCAAACACTCCTACATCGGTTTTTCAAATTTTGTGGTGAAGCCCTTGCCCTTTGCTTATTAAACTTCGTATGATCTTCCATCGGCTTCCACTATATGTCTCAATCCACAGCTTACACTCCTACCGAAATGTCTTCAATGACTTTTTCATAAAAATACTTTTTCAGTGAAAGGTTAGTTTCCCAAAACATTTTTGATTCATAAGATTCTACAATCATAAGAATTATTTTTTTTCAAGGCTTGGAGAATTTGTGTGTTGAAAAACTAGTGCCTCAATATCTAGTTCTTATTGATGAAGTTAGTCAGTTCTACAAAATTTTGTCCATCAACAAAAACATGACTATCAACTTTTCTATGTCTGATAGAAAGATATCAATATCTGTGAAAAAAGTAGCCCACTTTCTAAATGTTCCAACAGAAGGTGATTCTTATTGTCCATCTCATAAACTTCCATAGGAAGTTGGTATGTTTAATAAATAAAGTGCGGAAAAGTCATTTTTTATTATAAATGAAGAAAAGTGGAAAGTGGATCATCTTTCTCCAGATAATAGACTTGTGGCACTATGAATGCAAGGTTTTCTTATCCTAAGGAAAGGGGACAGAGAAACTCTGAAAGTTTCTGATATCTTCATTCTTAACTATCTTGTAAACCTGAGAAAAGTAAATCTCATGGGATACATTATTGAAACAATCAAGAATTTTAATTCATGAGTGATTAAGTCCCATTTAATCATGTATCCCTCTATTCTTACAAATTTTATTCTTGAGAGCATGATGTTTTGTAATATTTCTTTGAGAGGACAATTGAAGGAGATGAAGCCTTCCTAGATAAGTAAAAGTAATTTGAAGATTTTGAATTTTTGTTTCAATTAGAATTCAAAGATTTTTGTTACGGATTTAGAAGTTGAATTGGCACAAATTCAATCGGCACCTATGCCAGCCAATGAAAATCCATCTGTTGGTGCTCTTGAAAATTCAAATCTACAAACCAGTTCAAAGCCAAAGAAGAAACCTAAGTACAGTAAGGAGGTTGTGGAAAGGTGGAGAAAAAGAAAGAGAACAGAGGAAGGAAGGTGATCCAAAGTTCGGTCTTGACCCAACTGAAGCTTTTTCTCAGAGGTTAAGGGTTGAGGATACCCTTCAGGCTGAAAAGAAAAAGGAGAATATTTTGAAAAGAAAATCTCCGGACTTTGATGATTCAATAGTCAGGGAAATGATTGAGGATTCTAGTGCTCATGCAACCGATGATGTATATCAAGATCCTATCATACAGGTTCTCCCATATCAAAAAAGGGAATTTTTTTTGGATGAAATCCAGGAAGTTGAAGAAGAGGAAGGAGATTTCCTTTTGGAATTCCTTCATAGCTAAAAAAATAGAGAATAATCATTTCAAAAACAATGTGAAGGTATTCAACAAGATCCTTATGCCAATCAAGCACCGACTGAATCATTTGAAACTCTAGAAAGAATTCTTTCCCAAGAAAATCAACATCCTCAATCTTCACATATAGAAAAAAAATCATCATCAGTGACAAAGTGGAAGAAGAAAGAAAGGGGATTGAAAAAGAAAAAGGAAAACAGCCATTTGTAGACTCAAGATGATCAAGAGAACTGGATTCGTACAATGAAGATACCAACTCAGAACACACAATCTCTCTGTAGAGGAGTGATTACATTGTTCATGTTTTGAGAAGGATTGAGAAGACAATTCCTTATTTTCCTAGAGTTGAAGAAAAATTTTATTTCATTACTAACAATCATAGAATGATGTTTGTCTCTCTAAGAGAATTGATATAGAATATTTTTTCAGTTGAAGCCGATTTGAAAGTTCTATCTGAAAGTTCAGCTGCTCATAGGATGGCTTGCAATAGAATGACTAAGTGGTCAAACAAAATAGAGAGCTCAGGGAATGACCATGAAGTGTCAATTGACGACTTAAGGAGGCTATCGAATTATCTCACAATTGATTTCAATTAACATGACAAAGAAACTATTGAAAGTCTTAATCAATTGTCAAATACCCATGCAGCCGATATTCCTTCAGTGAATGAGTTTGAAGAGAGAATGAATGTTTTTTAGTCTGAGTATTCGAAGGATTCGTCTTTCAATGAGAAATAAGTCTTGTTGAAGAAAAAAAATTATATGTTATCCGAAGACAACAAGAATATGCAACACAAAAATGATACTCTTGAAGATGTAATCAGAGTCTAGTAGGAGACCATCAAGAATCAAAATCAACTTTTTTCCAACCAACAAGAGCTTCTCATATCTCAAGGTGATTCTGTATCTGAAGTTAAGAATGAAAAAAAAAATATGAAAGACATTCTTCATGAGTTGATAAAGAAGGAAAAGGAAAGAGAAAAAAATGACTACTGTATTTGTTTTCATTTCATGAACACTATAAAGTTTTGTTATCATAATGATTTTTTTTTGTTACCCTTTCCTTTATCCTGCATTTCTTTTCTCTGACTCTCTCCGGGAACTCAAGATTACCCCAATCTTTTTGTAAACCACAAAGGGGGAGACTGATTTACAAAGGGGGAGAATGTGTTATCCAGGGAAGAATGATTTAATAAAACTCTTCTAAATCAAGGAAAATCTATGAATACAATCCTTAGGTAAGTACATACCTAAGGGGGAGTTAGTTGTATTTAATTTCATATTCAGAAGTGTTTTCAATAAATCAGGGGGAGATAAGTTTTTTCTTTTTGTTTTTTTTGCTTCCCAAAACGGGGGAGATTGTTGAGTCAAAAGTTTCTTTTGACTTTAATATCTTGTTTTGGAATCACAAATGTATTTTACCATACTTATCGTACTAACCATACTGATCGTACTGAATGTGCTTATCGTATTGACCATGCTTATCGTACTATCAATGTTGATCGTACTGATCATGCTGATCATACTGACCATGCTTATTGTACTGAGCATGCTGGTCGTAATGACCATTCTTATCGTACTAACCATGCTTATCATACTAACCATGCTTATTGAACTGACCATGCTTATCGTACTGATCATGGTGATCATACTGACCAAGTTTATCATACTAACTATAATTATCGTACTGACTCTATCAATTGTATTGACACTGTTAATCGTACTGAGTTTTATGAGTAATACTTAGTTTGTATCATGTCAATACATTACACTAAGTAATAATTATATTACTCGTACTTTTCATTCATTACTTTCTTGTTTTGGACCTTTATCAAAAAAACATGTCTCATATTAGTCGTACTCATGTTTATCATCTTCATATATCATTTTTTTAACCAAAATGATGTCGTGGAGTTAGTTATAAACTAATCAAAACGATGTCGTGTTTTCTGTTTCAATATGACCGTTATAATGCCAGTTTCCCATGTCCCTCCGAGTTTTCCAGAGAAATATGACCGTTGCAGAAAATATGACCGTTGGATATTGAGGCCTATAAATAGGAGGTCATTTGAAGCCAAGATGACAAGTGTGTGAAACTTTTCTTCAATCAAGTTCTAGATAGATACGTTGTGACTTCTCTCTTTCTTCGTGCGAAATCCTTGAGATTACAAAACGTGAAAGGCTCGTTCTTAGTTTTTGTATTTCTATAAGTTCTTTGTTTTCTGTTGTGCATCCGATCAGGTGATAACGATCGAGGGATATCGGGTATAGGCAGACGGTGCTACCGATCATTGTATTGAGGTCTTTTAAAGTTATTGAAAGACAGATGTTCCGATTAACTACAAAATCGAGGGCTTGTAGGGATAGCAAGATGGACGTACCGATCATCGTATCGAGGGCTTACCAAGGTGGTGGTAAGACAGACCTCTTATCCTAGGTGAAAGGATAACCCTTCTCTATTGGTCAAAATAATTGTAATACTTTTACATTTCCACTACTGTTTGTTTTAATAATGGTAATTGTATTGTTTTCCTTTCTTCATTCAATATTCTTTTATAATTGTATCAATTACATTCATACTATTACATATTGTATCGATTGATTCTATATGCATTATGGTAGAATCTTTAACTATTTTATTACTCTGATTATTGTATTCATCTTGAATATACATATACATCTACATATTCGATCCAATATATCCATCCTATAAATGAAAAAGTCACCATACGGGTGTACGTAAGGCTTATCATCTCCACGTCGGGATGTAGTGTGTTTTGCAAACACTTCATTATTTAGATGGGTATAATAATGAGTATAAAAAATGTAAATAATAAATTTAACATGTTAATTATTATTTATTTTTTATATACCATCAAATTATATATGATTTGAGCATCAATATAATTATATTGTCCCTCATGCGTACATATGGATTACTATCTCCACGAATGCGATGAAATTTATTACCCATCATAATCAATAAAAAATAATTTTCATTTTATGATTATAAATAATGTTTATAAACAAAATATAATTCTGTATATTAATAAAATACATCATATCAATAACAAAAATTTCTTGCATAAAAAATTATATAGAGTAAAATCAATCAGTTATCACCTGAAACTATGATACAACTGAAATATTATTAACAAAGAAATATTATTAAAAATGAAATATTAAAGGATCATATATGATATCATATTTATGTATATAGATATTTTATAATTTAATAACAATTATTTAACTATTATACATTAAGTTATCATACCATCGACTAAGGAAAACTACAAGGTAAGGGTTAATTCTACAATCTCATTACTTATATGAGGTTGTTAATATGTAAGTATCTACTGGGACCCCTTTATCATCAACATCTGTGTTTTTATAAAAATGTAATTCAAAACATTTTTAATATTTACTAGATTATGGGTTAATGTCATTTATACCATGATTTGCCAGCATATTTTTTGAATGGAATCTTTCTATCATTTTCCAAACAAAGTACTTTATGGCATTCTTAACAAAATTAAGGTAAGAATGTCTTTTTTAACATATACGGAAGGTGCGGCTTTTTTCCGCCGTTATAACATCGTTGAAGCTTTGAATTCAATATTATAAGAATATTTTCAAAATACATTCTTTCTATTATAATTATATAACTTTTAAATGATTTCAAAATAGAAAGAGATATTTCTCTACAAAAATTTTTGATTTCATCTATTCCACCACCCATTGATGGATTTTAAGCATGTTTGAAGTAGATTTTTTATGATAAAATTCTTCCATATCATATTGAAGGTTTTTTTATATGTTTTATTGTGGATGTGTTATTTTTACACCATTCATGGTTTATGGATAATTTATTGATATTTCGTATGCTAGTTTTAATACGAATGTTTATGTTATATTTAAACCTTTTCATATGAGGAATGCATTGGACATAGTAAGTGATGGGTGGAGCCCACTATAGATTCTTAATGCATCAGTAGGTCTTAGAAGACAAACGAATGTCTTGGCACAAGGCCTTGAAAAAATATTATTTTTTCTCTTGGCCCAAGGCCTTGACTATGTGGTTATGAATTCTCGCATTATGCATTCCAACATTATGAAATTAGCAATTGATATTACATGTGATTATTCAACTTATAGAATATCCATGTTAATAAGTAAATGGAATTATTTGATTTATCATTGCCATATTGTGGTGATGTTTATGTTTAAAAGGCCTGTGTTTTATTATTATACATTTACATAAATTTTTATTCTTATTTTTGAATATTTCAGATATGTTGTAATCTTTACTGAGCATCTGACCTCACCCCTTTCTATGTTTTAGTTATCCCATGATGTGAAGAGGTATACTATGACTATCCTGCAGGGATAGTCTAAGGGATAAATCTGGTCAATGGAGACAATGTTGTGGTTGTTTTTCATTTTATAATGTAAAGTAAAACTTATGAATGTATCTAGTACTTCCAAGGCTTCTAAACTGATCATCCATTCGAGGTTTTGATCCCTTATGATCAAGACAATGTTATTTAATAACGCACCAACTCTAGGTAACTGGGGTTGAGGTGTTACAATTGGTATCAGAGGAAGTTTAGTAAAATCCTTGGAAACTAGAATTAGATAAACTCAGATTAGAGAACATAACCTTAAGATAGACTTTGAGGATTGGTATTGAAGAAATTCTTATAATTTTGGTAATGTAGAGATTTTTTGTAATTTCTAACCAATACATCCCCTTATGGATACGAGCAGGTATAGGAGGCTCTGGAATAGATGTACCTAGAAGTGAAAACTCAGGAAATGAGTTTTAGGCTTGAACAGGGATATCCCGGTACATGACAACCGGCCATACTGCATGTAACATCCCCATATGAAAAAGGGTTAAACGACTAAATGATATGACTCATGTCAACAAGGTGCGCCTTCCTTTTCGGGAGCCTGTCTGATTAGAACACCATAGTTATGCGTGTTTGGCCTGGAGTAGCGATTAGGATGGGTGACCTCCTGGAAAGTTTCTTAGGATGGGTGTGAGTGAGGACAAAGCACACTGGAAAGGAAAAGTGTTGGCCTGTGGGGACTGTCATTAGTCAGATAACCCGTTCAGGCATGTGGTGGACCCAAGGGTGGGCCCCACGTGTCTGCGGGGCAACTGGTGGTACCTGGTGGGCTAGGACCCAACGACCATGTTAAGGCGGGGTGGTTGTGCTGTCACCGGGACCCGGTTGTCACATTTGGTGTTAGAGGAGGAACCCAGCCTTAGGTGCACGGTGCACTGCCTGGGTTGAGATGTAGGGCCCACAACGAGGGCGTTGTGCTCTAAAGTGGTGGGGGGTTATTGTAACATCCCCAAATGATAAAGGGTTAAATGACTAAATGATATGACTCATGTCAACAAGGTGCACCTTCCTTTTCAGGAGCCTGTCTGATTTGAACTCCACAGTTAAGCGTGTTTGGCCTGGAGTAGAGATCAGGATGGGTGACCTCCTGGGAAGTTTCTCAGGATGTGTGTGAGTTGGACTAAGCACACTGGAAAGGACAGGTGTTGTCCTATGGGGACTTTCATTAGTCAGATAACCCGCTCAGGCAAGTGGGTGGACCCTGGGGTGGGCCCCACGTGTCTGCGGGGCAACTGGTGGTACCTGGTGGGCTAGGACACGACGACCACGTTAAGGCGGGTGGCTGTTCTGTCACCGGGACCCGGTTGTCACACTGCAGTCTTGGTTACGACAATCCCAGGGGATATGCTTTGGATAATTCACATTTTATTTACAAACCAATATGAATGATTTCTAATTATATACCTCCTCATAGAAAACATTTTTATTATTATTATCGATAATATACATAAATTTTTCAATTTAGTTTATGTGTTTTACACATCTGGATTTATGTATGGGGATTCATAAACTAATATAGTGTATGTCATTATTTAGAAATGGAACCTATTGGAATGAATGTAATGAGTAATAATGCACATAATCCATGTAGGTATTTCCCTCCTACTCAAAATAATTATAGTGGAGATGGTGATGCAACTGGTGCTGATCAGCTTGTCACTATACTGGGAAAACTCCCTCAAGTTATGACTAATAACCTGACATGTATAGAGCACCTTGATCCAAAATGTTGAGGATAAACATTAGAAATCTTTATTAGGAAACAACCACCAACATTCAATCGGAGTAAAAATCCATTATTAGCATATAAATGGATAAGTTCCTTCGAGAAAATATTTCATGCCATAGAGAGTAGTGAAAGGAAAAAATTTATCATGGTAGTTTATCACCTCACATGAGATGCAGATCAATTGTGATCATTAATCCCAAACACAAAGGAAGATGATCAAATATAAAACATGTAATGGAGAGAGTTTAATGATATTTTCTTAGAAAAATTCATTCCTCATGACCATCGAGAGGATATGGAAAGACAATTTATGAATCTATGGAAAAAGGAGGATAAAAATGTTGCAAAGTATGAGGCTAACTTTAAAAGGATAGAAAGGTAGGAATTAGATTATATAACTAACCCAAGGAGTAATATTGATCGATTTTATGATCGGTTAAAACCATTTCTCCGTTGATAATTAGTCTCACAATCCTTATCATCATATGAAGATGTTGTCTCATGCGCTGTCAAGATAGAAAAGGAATTCTAAAAGTCTTATGGATTCAAAGAAAAACAATAGAAGAATAGATATGTTGATCCCTATGGAAAATAAAATAAGGAGAATAAGAAAAAATTTGAATATCCATCCTCTGTTAAATGTAGTAAGAAACACCCCGGTACATTCTTGAATGGAATGGGAGTCTATTACCAGTGTGGTGAAGATGGCCACCAAGATTGGGATTGCAAGGGAATGAAAGAGGCTGTCAATGTTGAATGCTACAATTGAAGAGAAAAGGGACATTATGAAAATGAATGTCCTAACTACCCTGGGAACATACCTAAAAAATTCTAAGGGAGAAAGGCCAATCTTATGTGATCACTACTACTGATGTTGATGCTCTGAAAGACGTGGTGGCAGGTAATTTAATGATTTATTCAAGTTTATCCAATAGTTTATTTGATTCTAGAACATCACATTGTTTCCTATCTTCTCAGTTTTCTATGAAAATTAGTTATTTTTAATTTTACTTATTAAGGGAGTTGTCAGTCAAAACAATTAAGGGATGTATCATCACAACAAAGTTTTGTGAATCAGTTCCTAATAGGGTTTATAAATGTTCTTTATCTTTTGATCACATCGTCATACCCATGATTGAATTTAATATAATCCTTGGAATGGATTTGCTTTCGGATCATGATGTGAATATTTATTTTAATAATAAGAATGTTACGATTTTCAATGATGATAAAGGGAAACATATCTTTAATGAAAAAATGTCAACACCTGATTCTTATATAGATCCATCTCCAGTAGAATTACTAAACTCAATTATTTGGTAGGAAGAGAATGAAATAATTATTGGTGAGGAAAATAATGTTTTAAATGAGGACATTCCTATTGTGCAAGAATATGTTGATGTGCTTCTATAGGATCTACCTGGACATCCTCCAGAATGAGAAACTGAGTTTTCCATTTATTTAATTCTGGGTTCAAGGCCCATATAGAATAACCCTTATAGAATTTTCACTATGAAATTCGTTGAACAAAAGAAACAACTAGCATAATTGAGTAATAAGGGATTTATACACCCTAGTGTTTCTCCATGGGGATCCCTAGTCCTTTTGGTTACGAAGAAAGATGGATCTATGAGGTTGTGCATTGACTACAGGAAGATCAATGGTATAAAAATAAATAAAAAGTATCCCCTACCTCTCATTGATGATTTATTTGACCAACATCATAGCACTAAATATTTTTCAATGATTGAACTTCGATCTAGATATCATCAGTTGTGAGTGAAAAATGAAGACATTCCAAAAACAGCATTTCAAACTATGTACGGGCATTACGAGTATACAGTAATGCATTATGAATTGAAAAATTTACCCTCTGTCTTCATGTATTTAATTAATAGAGTATTCTAGGAAAATATTGATGCCATTTTAGTGTTATTTATTGATGATATCCTGGTATACTCAAAAATATACAAAGATCATAAAAATCACTTGCACACTATTCTAAAAACCATCAGAAGAAATGAATTAGATGGGAAGATTATCAAATGTGAAATCCAGCTTCAAGAGATTTATTTTCTAGGCCATATTTTCTCTAAACATGGAATCTTTTTTGATACTTCAAAAACAATGGAAATCCAAGAATGGATAACACTGATGAGTATAACTGAGGTACGTAGTTTTATTAGTTTAGTAGGTTATTATCGATGTTTTTTCCAGAATTTTTCCCGGTTGGATTATCCATTAACCATGATCACATGTTAAGGGTTTAAAATTTTTTATACAAAAGAGTGTGAATTTTTTTTAAGAACTGAAGAGAAGAAAAGTCAACTCTCCTATCTTGACACTACAATTAGGGAACGATGAGTGTTTTATTTAGTGTGATTCTTCAAAGAAAGGATTTGGTTGTGTCCTTATGTAGAATGGTATAGTTATTTTATATGCATAATGAAGACTAAAAATTCATGACAAAACTATCCCACTCATGATCATGAGATATCATATGTAATATTTTCTCTAAAGATATAGAGACACTATCTCAATGGTGAAAATGTTTTTATTTATACTGATCACAAGAGTTTCAAGTATATTTTCTCAAAAAAATTACTCAACATGAGGAAAAGTATATGAATTTAACTACTCAAGGATTATGAATTCAGAATACACTACCACCTGGGGAAGGTAAATAAGGTTGAAGATGCTTTGAGCAGAAAGGATCATGGTGTTTTGAAAAAGATAAGAGTTGAAACAGATCCTATGTTCATTGATCTAGTAAAGATGGATATGGGAATAACCAAAGAAGGCAAAACATCAATACTTTTTTAAATGGTTTCCAAACCATCTTTACTAGAAAGGATAAAAAGTTCTCAGACTAATGATTAAGAGTTTCAAAAAATATTAATTCTATAAATAATGGGAGATTGAGTGACTTCTTGTATGATGATGGAATTTTGAAATTTGGGAAGATGCTATGTTTTCCTAATATACCTGATCTAAAAAGAGAATTTTTGGATGATGCTCAGTGCTCCAATTACTCTATATCCCTTAGAAGTACCAAAATGTATAGATAATTGAAGGGAAATTTTTTTTTGGGACAACATGAAGAGAGTGATTATTGATTTTGTCTCAAGAAGTATGGTTTGTCATCAAGTGAAAGATGGAAGGAAACAACATAGAGGAGTCATGAAACCACTTTCTATACCAGAGTGGAATTAGGATATTATTATGGTGGACATTTTCATGGCTCTACTAAAGACTCCATGAAGGAATGATTCAATATATTGAATTGTTGATCATCTTAACAAGTCGTCCCATTTTCTTGCTATAGGAGATGATTTTACACTTGAATGTCTTGCATGACTGTATACTAATGATGTTTTAAGACTCCATGGTTTACCCCTGTTCATTATTTCGAACCACTATCCCCAATTTACATCAATATTATTGAAAAGTATTTTGAAGGACTTGGATACTGAACTTCGTTTGAGCACTGCCTACCACCCTCAAACCGATGGAAAATCATAACAGACTATTAAAACCTTAGAGGACATGTTGAGATCTTTCTAACTTGACTGTCAAGGTATGTGTGATTGATATTTACCTCTATTAGAATTTTCCTATAACAATAGATTCCATTAAAGTATTAATATGGAACCATATGAAGCATTATATTGAAAGATATGTCACACACCAACTTGTTGGGATGATTTTGGTGAAAGAAAACTCGCAGGCCCAGAACATGTTGAGGAAACAATTGAATATGTGAAGATTATCCAAACCCACATCAAAGTATCTCAAAGTAGGAAAAAGAGATATGCCAATAATCGGAGGAAGAAATTTTAATTTCAAGTAGGAGATCATGTTTTCTTTAAGGTATCTCCATCGAAGGGTGTTATACAATTCAATAAGAAGAGTAAATTATGTCCCAGGTACATCATACCTTTCAAAATTCTATAATGAATTGGAGTTGTGGCTTATCATTTGGTAGTGACACTAATTCTCTCCATAGTTCGTGATGTGTTCCATGTATCATTGTGGAGAAAATATAGGCCTGAACCAATTCATTTACTCACCTATGAAGAAATTAAATTGGAACCTGATCTTTCTTATTGTGAAGACCCTATCAAGATTCATGACACCAAAGAACAAGTGTTGTGAAACTGGACGACTCATCTGTTAAAAGTTCTAAGGAGAAACCATAAGATGGAAGTGATAATGTGTGATTCTGAGGAACTTAGGACAAAGAACCACCCAAATATTTTTATGCATTAATATTCTAGAAATTTTGAGGATGAAATTATTTTAAGGTGGGGAGAATGTAACACCCAAAGCTTCCATGGTACATTTCCCTTTTAATAATGAGGTATCTTGTGTTGTACGCAACTAGGAGTTTTAACACAACACGACCAATAAAACTAGATGTTATGAATAGTAATACCCATTTTATGAAATTTTATAAATTTTTTTTTTCAAAATGGACTTCATTTTTGAATTTTTAATATCAAAATTAGCTTAGAGTGAGTTTTTGGAATTTGTTTTGAAAACTTTATATTTTTTATGAATAGTGAAAAACAATGTGTAATTGTTTAAAACCAACATTCTATTTAAGTAATTAGTCATTTTATATTAATTTATTCTAGGTAAAAATAGATTCATAATACCTATATATGTTCAATTTAATTCATTGGAGCCATATTATAATTAGTTTAGATATATAAAATTTTATTGAACTTTTTACCGTCTTTTACCCAACTTCTAAGAGCATTTGAAAATTTGAATAAAACATAAGTTTTCCACTTCTGTGAGTTTAATTTCAAAAATTAGAGAGGCATGGTTGAAATGATTAAGTAAAATGTGATTCAATAAGATTAAAATAATGTTTTTTAATAGTAACATTTGACTTTTATTTACAACGATTATAAAAAAATAGGGTAATTACGAGTAAAAATGATATTATAATTACCCAAAAACATGTACCAATTCTATTTTATAACTCAAATTGAACCAAAAACAACCTTAGGAATAAAATAGGATCCTCTTTTGTCCACATGTTTTAGATTAGAACATTTATTATTATTTCATTTAATGAATAGTATAAAGAGTTGAATTAAAATTTTAATAACTATACCATCTTTAATATAGGGATACACACTATATAAATTCGACTATAAATATTATTTAGTAATATAAAAATATTTCCTAAATAATTTTATTTTTTTATAAATTTTATATATTAAATAATTTAATTTATTTATGACGCAATGATGCTGCAATTATTACGTAAATATTAAAATATTAACATAATTGATATTATAAATATCCAAATAATTGTAAATTGAGACTTATTATTAATTACACTAATTTTATAGGTTAATATGACATGTTAGGGTTGATTAAATAAATTTTATTTGAAGTTAAAATTTTTTTATGGTTTTTGAAAAAATCAAATACTAAATAGTGTCAAAATTGTCATAATTGAGTTTTTAAAACAAATACTCTATTATTAATTGATATATTATTCCTAAAAATCTATTTTTTTGAAACAATGACCTAAATAAAGTTATATATATTAATAATGAACTTATTGGGGTTCAATTTTCTAGCTATAGTATGTTTATTAACCATATAATATAAAAATAGATAGAGACATGGCAAATATCAAACTATTTAACTAAGAGATAAATAAAAACGATATGGTTAATATGGCTACCTAAAAATTTCTACAACCAATTTTTTGAGAGTTTATTGACCCATCCCCACCATAACCTCGAGATAATAAATTTTGGAGCCATTATAAAAAGAAAGTTATTTTATTAAAAAATAATATTTCACGCTTTTCCTAAAGTGACCCTCACCTCTCTTATAAAAGGGTACTTTCTCTTCTCTTCATTTCACACCTCCAAATCCATTTGGATCGGCCAAAACCTGACCTAATATCCTCTAAACTATCCTCCCTTCAATCTAGAGTCCTTACATTGATCTTAATTCCAACCAATGTAACCCTTTTGATCAACGCAAAAGAAAACACCCGAAGAAGAGGTAATAATTTCACCACAATCTCTCTTGTTTCTTTCTTCTTCCACATCCTATTTCTATTTTGTTTCCATACCAAAATAATAACTCCAGTTATTATACATATTTTTATGTTATTATAAGTATGGTAAAACCATATTCCTTATTCTATCTATCCTATAAATGACAAAGTCACCATACATGCGTAGGTACGGCTTACGATCTCCAGGTTGTGGTGTAGTTTGTTATTCAAACACTTCGTTATTAGGATGGGTATAATAATGAGTATTACTGATGTAAATAATAAATATAACATTTTAATGATTATTTATATATGATATACCAACCAATTACATACAATTTCACCATAAATATAATGATATTGTTGCTCATGCATATGTACATATTACCATTTCCACGAATGCGAAAAGATTCATTCACCAACGTAATCATTCGATAATAATTCTCATTTAATGATTAAAAATAATTTTTTTGAACATAATAAAATTTTTTATATGAATTTAATACACCCTATCTATAACAAATGTGGCTTATGTAACCAATAATATAGAGGAAAAGGAATTAGCAAACACCAGAAACGATGATACTACGGAAATATTATTAACAATAAAATATTATTAACAATGAAATATTATAAGATAATATATGATAACATATTTATGTATATAGTTATTGTATAATTTAATAACAAAATTTTAACCATTATACATGAGGTTGAAATTATGTATATAAATGTTTTCTTTTAAAATTATATGAATTTTAAATGATTTCAAAATAGAAAGAGATATTTCTCTACAAAATGTTTTCATTTCATCTATGTCAACAACCTTTTAACAATTTTAATATTTTTTGATTTTGATTTATTATAATACAAATAATCCTTATTGTATTGATGATTTTGTGATATGTTTGACTGTGGATGTGTTATTTTTACACCATTCAATGTTTATGGATAAAGTTTGACATTTCGTATGAGAATTTTAATAAGAATGATTATGTTTTGTTAAAAAAAATTATATGAGTAATTAATTAGACATAGTATGTGATGGGTGAAGCCTGCAATAGCTCCTCGATGCATCGGTATGTCTCATGAGAAAAACTAGTGTATTGGAACATGGCCTTGATAAAATCATATTTTTAATCTTGGCACAAGGCCTTGAATATGTGGTTATGAAGTCTGGAATTATAAATTCCAACATTATGAAATTGAATATTGAAATTACATGTGATTATTCGACTAGTAGAATATCCATGTGAATAATTAAATGTAATTATTTTATTTATATTTTCCATATTATGATGATGTTTATGTTTAAAAGGATTCTGTTCTAGTCTTATACATTGTATTAAATGTTTATTCTTATTCTAGAAAGCTTTTTATATATAATTATCTTTACTGAGCTACTAAGACCACACATTTCTATGTTTTTTCCCATGATTCAAAGAAGTATATTATAAATGACTTGTAGGGATATAATAAAGGATGAATGTGGTCAATGTAGAAAATATTGTTGTTGTTTTTCATTTTACATTGTAATGTAAAACTTATGATTGTATCTTGTACTTCCAAGGCTACTAAACTGATATGTCTTTCGGGATGTTTATCCCTTGTGATCTTGAATATGTTTTGTAATAAATTCACTGACTCTGGGTAACTAGGTTTAGGGTATTAAATTTATTTTTGATGCTCTATTTTTGGTTTGGATATCTCTATATGAGGGTGAAATATGAAAATATAACTAATTCAACATTTAGATTCATGTATGGGAAAATCGAGTTCATGGTCATGTCATTAGGTGTCATGAACAAACTAGTTGTGTTATTTGTAATCATGAACACTTAATTCCTTGAGCTCTTAAATCAGTTCATCTTATTTTTAATCGATTATATGTTGATCTTATTTATGTGTGAAGAGGAGTACCCCAATCATTTCATAGCAGTTTTTTAGATATTTCAACACCACCAACTCTAAGTAAATCTATCCAAGTTCTTATTCTAAACATCATAAAAGCATCTTTATAGGCATGTTATGACCCAATAGGGTGTTTCCATATACACTTTGATTGGCAGGGAAGATAATTCTTGGGAAACACATAAGTTCTTGGATGACATTTATATTTCCCTTGGCCCAATAGGCTATTAATGGAGGTTTTGACTCTATTTCTATTGTGTTACAAATCCACTGAAAAAATTTACAAATATGATCTTTGATTTATTCTAGAATAATAGGTTTCAAGTTGAATTTTAATATCCAAAAGGGAAATTGTTACGTTCTTTAGTGTATCAGTTTCTATAAGAATGTGTAATATTTAAGGTGTTCATTTCTGTATACCAACATAGCTTGGAATGTATCTTGATGCATGATAAGGTTCTAATCTCAAATTGTTCTATAAAGTTACCACCCAATTATAATAATCAATACATCAATGATATAAAGCTTGTACTATTTTTTATCTAATTAGGTAAACAAATTACATTATCAAATAATTTTTTTATTGACTTCATCATCATAAGAGCATGAGAAATATATTTTATCAACATGAACTAAATCTATGAAAGAGGATGTGGATAGAGTTTATTATAAACTATTAATTTATGATCACTAACACCTTGGGAATGGGGAATATCATAGTTAACATACTATGTAGAAAGTCAATAAGAGATATTTTTTACGTGATTGCAGATTCATATATATCGATGGATTATTTGGAATGCCTGCAAATATATTCAATGGTAGATTATGGTGGAGGTGTTTATTTAGGAATAAAGTGTAATATTTTCTATTTCTTATTGTGGAGGATTCTTTATGGGTATATATATTCATGGGTGATGTTTTACCATTTTATCCATAGTGATACTTAGAAGGTTTGGGATTATGTAGATGGTAAGAATATAAAAATTCTCAAGGGGTGGTTATCTTATTTTAGTGGGGGTGAAAATGGTAGTCTATAGTGAGATTTATAGATTATATTTAGTGGTAAATCTAGTATTTTTTATGATTTATTGTTCTTTGAGTTTGAAATTTTATGTTTTGGGGATGAAACCTATGTTGGTAGAGTTTGTGGATTTATTTATTGTTTCCCTTAAGGTAAATTTGATCAATTTTTCATTATAAGTTTGTTTCAGTCATTGTATATTCCCATGTGGGAGTATAATTATATATTGATGGACTTTTTAATTAGGTTAAACCATAAAAATTATTACTATAATGATATCTATGTAATTGGGGATTAATTTTTGAAGTCATCTCACAATCATTAAATAGATGAGGCAGGCACTACCTATATCCTAGAAAGGATGAATGTGGATGAGGTTTTGTGGCTTCCTGTAGTTCTAGGTTCAATTTTCACAGATCAATACACCCATCTTACCTTTAGAGTAAATAAATAAATATATCTTTCTTTTAGTATTAAATTTATCTGTAACCCTACTTCCCACCATAATAAAGATAGATAAACAGACTGATCCATCCAAAAATAGGGGATTATATTGTATTCATGAATATTGGAGTTTAGTGGGTCATAGAAAAAGAAACATCCCTTGGGTGAGTTCACTTAAAATATTCATCGATAATTTCTCAACATGGCCCGTTTTTTATGCTATATTGATGGCCATGTAATTTTCCATTTCCCTAGGTCGAGTTTCTAGAGTCATCAGTTCTTGTTCCCGATGTGGTGTAGAGAACAATACAGATATTTGACATGGTTCATAAGAGTGTGAAGGTATCATGAGATTTGAATAAGTTGTATACCTATTATATGAGAAATCCCATTTAGTTTATAGTGGTATACCATGTGTTTGTTACAATTTCTCTTAATAATGGGATGTAGAGGTTTGATGGGGTGAGTAAGCTTTATCTTCTATTTGTGGGAACTGATGAGGTGTTATAGTGTGTTTGTGTGGTAGTGTATCACATGACAAATCCTCTATGTATGGTAAATATTCATTAAATATCCCACACCACTCTAACCTTTTTTATCTAAATAATGATTCCAATTTTATTAACTAGTGATAGTTTTATATTGAGGATTATGCGAATTTCATGTAGAAGCCAATAGATATTTATGATCATAGGGTAAGGTTCCATGAAGATTGTAACAGCCCAAGATTTTATGAAAAATATTCTTTTTAATTTCACTAATGTCTTGTGTTGTATGCCACACCAAAAGGATCTTGCACAACACGCATCCTTGACTTGCCTTGCATTACACGCAATCGCAACCTTCCTCGATAGCGTGTGTAATACGCAATACCGAGTTTCACTAAACAACGATATGCTATTAAAATATTATTAAAACTAGCAGTTATGAATAGTAATTACCATTTTTTGAAATTTTGTAAATCTTATTTTTCAAAATGGACTTCATTTTTGGATTTGGAATATTGAAATTAGCTTAGGGTGATATTTTGGTAATTTTCGGATAACTTTCATATTTTGATGAATAGTGAAAATTACTAAATTTTAGTTAAAAACAACTTTTTCAATCGAAATAATTAATAGTGATAAATTATTAATTTTAGTGGTTTTAAAGTATATTTAGAATATATTTTTACAATTTAATACAATTTTGGTCATTGAATGTAATTTCACATTTAAACCAGACATAATCAAGTGTCAATCTTTTGATAGATATTGTTTCTTAAAAACACGCTATTTGTTTTAACTGCGGGATTTAATTATAAAATTAATTAATGCAACTTCTATGTTATGAATTTGGTAAAATAGACTTCATTTTTGAATTCGGAATATGAAATATAGCTTAGGATGAAATTTTGGCATTGTTCTGAAAAACATCAATTTTTTATGAATAGTGAAACTACTAAGTGGTAGTTAAAAAACTGAATTTTTCATAAAACTTAACTTTACCGCTTCTGTGAATGGAATTTCAAAAATCCGAGATACACGGTTAATATCAAAGACTTAAATGTGGTTCAATGAGATGAAAATAATTTTTGGTGAATAGTAACTTTTTACTTTTTTTACCACGGTTAATAGTAAATAGGGTAACTAAGGGTAAATATGATATTACTATTACCCTAACACATGTCCTAATTCTATTGGATAAGTGTAATTCGACCAAAAACAACCTTATGAATATAATATGACCATTTAGGTCCACTTGGATTAGATTATGACATTTAATATTATTTTATTTAATGAATAGTTAAAATAGTTAAAATCAAAGTTTAATAACTAAAACATTTTTAATATGGGGTTATAAATAAGATAAATTAGACTATAAATATTCATTAGAAAGATAAAACGATTTCCTACATAATGATATTTTATTTATAATTTTTAGACTTTAAATAAATTAATTTATTTATTACACAACGATGATGCAGTAATTACCCTTATAAGGAAATATTAACATAATTGATGCTATAAATGCTAAAATGAATGTAATTTGAGACTTTTTATGAATTCCACTACTTTTCTAGGTTACTATGATATATTATTGTTGATTTAATAAACTTGGTTCGAACATATAATTCTGTTATGACTTTCACAAAAATCATATATCAAATAGTGTCAAAATTGACACAAAATAGTTTTTAAATCAAATATTATATTATTAATTGTTATTTTATTCCTAAAAATATAAGGTTCAGCAAAATGACTTAGATAAGGATATATATATTAATAATAAACAATTTGGGGTTCATTTGGCATGTTATAGTAAGTGTATTAACCATATAGTGAAAGAAAACAAAAAGACACGGTAAAAGTTAAATTATTTAACTTAGAGTTAAATATAATTGATAAGGTTAAAATAATACACTAAACTTGTCTAAATCCTATTGTACGATAGGATTTCGACCCATCCCCACTTTAGCTTCGAAATTAGACCCTTTGGAACCATTATAAACCAATTTTGACATTAATATAAAATAATATTTTGAGGTATTCCTAAGGTCCCCCTCTCCTCCCTTATAAAAGGACACCTCCTTACCCTCCTCCTCACACCAATTTGATCACTAAATCTCGGCCAACCCCTGCCAAAATCTCTTCTACACTTCCCTAGAAACATACTAGAGGTTCTGGTCTTCCTCAAAGACCAATTTTAGTGCCCTAAGAGGAGGTCTCAAAGAGGCGCTTCAAAGAAGAGGTAATTACCGATACCAATTCTTTCATCTTTATTTCTTCTTCCACTTCTTTTTCTTAGGTTGTTTCATTATGAAGTAATAACATCAGTATCACTCATATACTGATATGTTATTATAAGTATGAAACAACCCTATTTCACCATCTATCCATCCTACGGAAAAAGAAATCACCGCGCGTGCGTATGTACGGAATACCGTCTCCACGCCGTGGTGTAATCTATTTTCCACCACCACCTTACATGGATGGGTATAATGGTGTAAAGAATAACTATACATAGTTATTACAACATCATACTGATTATGATATATTTTATAATCCACTCCAATTCAATTCAATATTTATGGAAATGATATCATCGCTCGTGCGTACGTACAGACTACCGTCTCCACGACGCGATGAGATTCATTCTCCATGTTAACCATTTAAGAATGATTATAAAGTATATATAATAAATAATAATAAAATATATGACATTATAAAGCTACTAGATTTATGTATATATATATATATATGTATTTCATCTACTTACTTCCATTCAAGACAATAAGGAAAGGAAAACAGCGTTCATGCGTACGTACGGACTACCGTCTCCATGAACGGTGTTTTTCATTTCATTTATCTATCTATTATATATATATATATATACTGAATATATATGATATATATATATCATATTTTATATTCTGGAAGTATGTAAATCATGATATAAGTAATAATAATATCAAGAACAACAAGTCAAAACACCTACGATAAATGAAATGATTTTACCCAAACCGCTTCTTTAACATGGAAGTTACAAAAGAACGGGTAATATAATGTCATAAGTGAACCATATATGATATCATAACAATGAATATGATTCTATAATAAGTCAATGACATTATTTAAATCATTATACAGGAGGTTCGGACACATACGAAGCAAATCGGACCTAAGGTAAGGGAAATATCACAATCTCATTTTTATCCAAGATTGTTTATTCGTAAGTATTTATTGGGGTGTATTTTATCATCCACATCCATGTTACCTCAATATGTAATATTGTTTTCATCCACTTACAATAGATTAAATCCAATTTTACCCTTCGGTGAGTTTTTTGTAAAGAATATGAAAGGAATCTTTTGTTGTTTTTTTCGTACGAGGTACTTTTTGACTTTTCCGACAAAAGTATGAAGAATGTTTTTTTAACTTATACGGCATGAATGGATTCTTAAAACATTATTTCCAAGAAGCTTCCTTTACAAGTATTCAAGTTTATTTTTAATCAACTTCTTTTAGATTAAAATCGTATGACATGTTAAGAAAGGAAAAGTGTTTTTGAAGTAGAAAGGATATTTTCCTCAAGAAAGGAGTTCAAGTGTTTTATCAAAATTATTTTCCATCGAAGATGATAAAGGGTTCTGTTTTTATCCCTATTATTACATGTATTTGATTATGTTGTCATGGAAATATTTTTATGAATTCCTTTATCTTATATGAATTGTTTTATGATGTCATGTTGTTTAAGAATCTCATTTTTATTACATGGGTTACGCTATGATGCATGGTTTATGATTATGTGGCACACATAAGAAAGGATTCATTATAAGATGGGTGGGACCTATATCTCCCTCCAATGCATTGGGTAATGATTTTATATCACATGAGATAGACATGGCTGGAACGGTAGGTTATACCGGTTCAGTGAAACAGGACTGGAACGAGGGTGACTTGGTTCAGAAAGGGACTTTGTCCACTAAGATAGTATTGGCAATGATTCATGACTAACAAGAAATGATTTTCCATGATTATGTGTGCATGCCACAAAGTTTCAAGTTTTATGTTATGAATATGGGGATCTCATTTTCACTTCTATGATTTATTCCATGTTAAGATATTATGATCTCTTTTGCAGGTTTTGATTTTCAAAAAGATATGATATGATTTTTATTTCCTTTATTTGCCCTTGCTGAGCATTTGAGCTCACCCTTTTATGTTTTCTTTTCCCCAGGTCAGGAAGATGGATATTAAGTAGAATATGCTAAAATGGACCCTGGATATGATGAAATAAATGGGAGACATTGTAGAAGATTTATGAACCAGTTGTTTATGTTTCCCAGTTTCTAAAGACAATATACCTATACGGTCCTTTCTGGTTTTGTCATATGTTGTAATAAGTGTTCTTCAATTTTGAAGTATTAACAATGTATGTAAAGTATGGGTCGTTATAGTTGGTATTGATTTTCAAAAAGATATGATATGATTTTTATTTCCATTATTTTCCCTTGATGAGCATTTGAGCTCACCCTTTTATGTTTTATTTTCCCCAGGATATAAAGAAAGGTTTTAGGTAAAAAAAGGAAGATCTTTATGGGAGATTTTGAAGATCTTTCACCACGATTAGAAGATTATATTCCGAGTTTCCAAAGACACTAAACTATTACGATCCTTGTGTGTGTGTTTTTTGTTATGTACTAAGTATTCCGAAAATGTAATGTAATGTCCATGTACGTCAAGATACGGGTCTCTACAGTTGGTATCAGAGGAAAGGTTTAGTCAACCTTTGGAAACTAGGATGCGAGAACTTTAGTGAGATCCCTAGAGATATTTCTAAGGTATGTCTAGGGATGTCTCTAAGGTTAAGTATACGTATAGGTTATAGTCCTAGAATTGCGCTAACGATCTTAGAATTAAACCTAAGATGTTAGATATTGAAGGTACTCCCCCTTTATTATGTTGTTTTCCCTAGCATGATTTTTGCCTCTCACACTATTCTTTTTGGATTTTAGAGGATGGCTGGAACCCGAAGGAACCGTGTTGATCAATGCAATGGACAGTGCAATGATTGTCCTCCTGAACAAACAAATGTTATGGGAGATGGAGTGCAAAATCTTATTGCAATAGTTACACAAGCTATGAATCATTCTGGACTTCCAAATGAGCATAGAAGGGAACAATATTCTATTGAGTCCTTCATGAGGCAACGTCCACCTTCTTTTAGTGGGTCTTCTGATCCACTTGTTGCTGAACAATGGATCAGTACTACTGAAAAGATATTTTCAGTTCTTCAATGTTCTGAGCATGATAAAGTCATCTTAGCAATATATCATTTGGAAGGTGAAGCTGATCAACGGTGGAATCTTATCAAGAATACGAGGCCAAGAGATGAAATTGAGTCCATGGAATGGGACGAGTTCAAGAACTTGTTTTTCAGTAAGTACTTCCCTCGTATTCTTCGAACAAAGATGGATAAAGAGTTTCTTGAACTAAATCAAAGGGATGATGAATCTGTTGGTACCTATGAAGCAAATTTTACAAGAATTGCAAGGTACGCTTCTGGTATTATCATCAAACCTGAAAGTAAAGTTGATCGATTTTTCAGTGGCTTAAAACCAAGTTTTCGAAGGGCATTAGCTATAAGAGACTTCAGTAGCTATGAAGAAATTGTGCGTTGTGCTATGAAGGTAGAAATGGAAGTTGGTGTTACATATCCATCTCATGGTTTTGAAAAGAAACGAAAGATGGAGTTCAAGGAGAAATGTCATAATAATGGTGAAAAGAAGATGAATGTTTCCTTATGCTCAAAGTGTAGAAAGAAGCATTGAGGAGATTGTCTTAAAGGGACAAGAAAATGTTTTAAGTGTGGAAAAGAAGGTCATCGAGTAGCTGAGTGTCGAAGTAATGGAAAAAGGGTTTCTAATGATGTGAACAAAGCAAACACTGCAGAGAACGCACCACCAACACTTCAATGTTTCAAGTGCAAGGAGATGGGACATTATGCCAATAAATGCCCTAATCCAAGGGTTAGTGATGATCAACATGAGAAACCACTTAAGGCAAAGGACAAAGGGAAGTCACATGCGATCACTATTGGCGATGTTGAATATGACAATGATGTGGTGGAATGATTAAGTGTTTATGTAATGGGATTCCAAAATAATGTTGTATCATAAAGTATTGGAATATTTATGTATTGGTCTAATGTGGTATTCAAAGTGATTGAGATATTTTTGGAAAAAGAATGATATGTGCATAATGGAGGGAAAACGAGAAAATTAAATATTTGACAGTATTCATGAGCTCATGATTGATATAAGGACTAAGTGATATCATGGTTTGAGTATATAGTATTCTGAGGATTTTGGTATGTGGAAAATGATAACTTTTAACTGCATTCATGTTTTCACTAAGGTTCGATGGGTATTCAAGAGAATACATGATTAAGTCCTTTGAATGTTTGGAATGTGACCAACAAAACATATCTTATGATATATGGGGATCAACGATGGTATTAAATCCATGGTAATCGTTTTCACTATGTTATGAGAGTGGACTGCAGTATTATGGATAAGCCTAAAGATTGAAATGGATTATGTTGGACATAAGTTAGTATTGTTTAAGGATAGAAGATTTTTGATATTATTGATGGCATGTTATAGTAATGTAATTTTAGAAAAAGGACAACCTGCAGGATGGGCGACAGCCCATCGCTTCGGACAAGGCTGTGGGAATCGAACCCACAACCGAAGTGCGACTGGCCTTTATCGCCTACCACTGGCCTACAGGAAGTCCCTGTTTAGTAGAAACTAGTTTTATTATATTAAGAAGTATGATATATGAAGTATAAGTCCATTTTAGGAACCATATATGATTAATCTCACTATAGATCGACTTATGTATATAATTTTTGCTAACCTTTTGTTTAAGACAGATGGAATGACCCGTCATTCTATCACATGATCTGCTAACACTTCACGAATAACAAATTCAACTTCATTTATTTAAGAGATGAAGTTGAAATTGTTAAAGGCACGAACAACAGTGAGGTTGTACCAACATAAAGTAAGTATTTATTCTAATTCAAATTCTTTAACTTTAGGGAAATGATCTTGAAAACCAAAAATGTTGTCCTAGTGATCTTATATCTGATGAATCAGATGGTACCTTAGATCGTCACAAATTTATGGCTTTGTGATTACTGTCTTTTCCATAGCCATGTTCTCTAGCACTCTCCATCAGAACATGATGGTTAGATTTCTCTTCCATATCCATATTTTCACCTATGTGGAAACCCAGTGATTAGTTTATTTGGGTAACCATTAAGTTTCATACTTTTGTTTTTAAATATTGGTTTTGGTATTCCTTTTTACGATGTGGGTTTATATTAAAGAAACTTTCGAATAGTAAACCATTTATAACCCCGACGAATTTCGAGGGCGATATTCATTTTAAGGGGGGTAGAATGTAACAGCCCAAGATTTTATGAAAAATATTCTTTTTAATTTCACTAATGTCTTTTGTTGTATGCCAAACCAAAAGGATCTTGCACAACACGCATCCTTGACATGCCTTTCATTACACGCAATCGCGACCTTCCTCGATAGCATGTGTAATACGCAATACCGAGTTTCACTAAACAACGATATGCTATTAAAATATTATTAAAACTAGCAGTTATGAATAGTAATAACCACTTTTTGAAATTTTGTAAATCTTATTTTTCAAAATCGACTTCATTTTTGGATTCGAAATATCGAAATTATCTTAGGGTGAAATTTTGGTAATTTTTGGATAACTTTCATATTTTGATGAATAGTGAAAATTACTAAATTTTAGTTAAAAACAACTTTTTCAATCGAAATAATTAATAGTGATAAATTATTAATTTTAGTGGTTTTAAAGTATATTTATAATATATTTTTACAATTTAATACAATGTTGGTCATTTAATGTAATTTCGCATTTAAACCAGACATAATCAAGTGGCAATCTTTTGATAGATATTGTTTCTTAAAAACACGCTATTTGTTTTAACAGCGGGATTTAATTATAAAATTAATTAATGAAACTTCTATGTTATGAATTTGTTAAAATAGACTTCATTTTTGAATTTGGAATATGAAATATAGCTTAGGATGAAATTTTGGCATTGTTCTGAAAAACATCAATTTTTGATGAATAGTGAAACTACTAAGTGGTAGTTAAAAAACTGAATTTTTCATAAAACTTAATTTTACCGCTTCTGTGAATGGAATTTCAAAAATCCGAGAGACACGGTTAATATCAAGGACTTAAATGTGGTTCAATGAGATGAAAATAATTTTTGGTGAATAGTAACTTTTTACTTTTTTTACCACGGTTAATAGTAAATAGGGTAACTAAGGGTAAATATGATATTACTATTACCCTAACACATGTCCTAATTCTATTGGATAAGTGTAATTAGACCAAAAACAACCTTATGAATATAATATGACCATTTAGGTCCACTTGGATTAGATTATGACATTTAATATTATTTTATTTAATGAATAGTTAAAATAGTTAAAATCAAAGTTTAATAACTAAAACATTTTTAATATGGGGTTATAAATAAGATACATTCGACTATAAATATTCATTAGAAAGCTAAAACGATTTCCTACATAATGATATTTTATTTATAATTTTTAGACTTTAAATTAATTAATTTATTTATGATACAACGATGATGGAGTAATTACCCTTTTAAGGAAATATTAACATAATTGATGTTATAAATGCTCAAATGAATGTAATATGAGACTTTTTATGAATTCCAATAATTTTATAGGTTACTATGATATATTAGTGTTGATTTAATCAACATGGTTCGACCATATAATTATTTTATGACTTTCACAAAAATCATATATCAAATAGTGTCAAAATTGACACAAAATAGTTTTTAAATCATATATTATATTATTAATTGTTATTTTATTCCTAAAAATCTAAGGTTCGGAAAAATGACTTAGATAATGATATATATATTAATAATAAACAATTTGGGGTTCTCTTGGCATGTTATAGTAAGTGTATTAACCATATAGTGAAAGAAAACAAAAAGACACGGTAAAAGTTAAATTATTTAACTTAGAGTTAAATCTAATTGATAAGGTTAAAATAATACTCTAAACTTGTCTAAATCCTATTGGTTGATAGTATTTCGACCCATCCCCACTTTAGCCTCGAAATAAGACCTTGTGGAACCATTATAAACAGATTTTGACATTAATATAAAATAATATTTTGAGGTATTCCTAAGGTGCCCCTCTCCTCCCTTATAAAAGGACACATCCTTCCCCACATCCTCACACCAATTTGAGCACTCAAGCTCGGCCAACCCCTGCCAAAATATCTTCTCCACTTCCCTAGCAACATCCTAGAGGTTCTGGTCTTCCTCAAAGACCAATTTTAGTGCCCTAAGAGGAGGTCTCAAAGAGGCGCTTCAAAGAAGAGGTAATTACCGTTACCAATTCTTTCATCTTTATTTCTTCTTCCACTTCTTCTTCTTAGGTTGTTTCATTATGAAGTAATAACATCAGTATCACTCATATACTGATATGTTATTATAAGTATGAAACAACCCTATTTCACCATCTATCCATCCTACGGAAAAAGAAATCACCGCGCGTGCGTACGTACGGAATACCGTCTCCACGCCGTGGTGTAATCTATTTTCCACCACCACCTTACATGGATGGGTATAATGGTGTAAAGAATAAATATACATAGTTATTACAACATCATATTGATTCTGATATATTTTATAATCTACTCCAATTCAATTCAATATTTATGGAAATGATATCATCGCTCGTGCTTACGTACGGACTACCGTCTCCACGACGCGATGAGATTCATTCTCCATGTTAACCATTTAAGAATGATTATAAAGTATATATAAGAAATAATAATGAAATATATGACATTATAAAGCTACTGGATTTATGTATATATATATATATATGTATGTCATCTACTTACTTCCATTCAAGACAATAAGGAAAGGAAAACAGCGTTCATGCGTACGTACGGACTACCGTCTCCATGAACGGTGTTTTTCATTTCATTTATCTATCTATTATATATATATATACTGAATATATATGATATATATATCATATTTTATATTATGGAAGTAAGTAAATCATGATATAAGTAATAATAATATCAAGAACAACAAGTCAAAACACCTACGATAAATGAAACGATTTTACCCAAAATGCTTCTTTAACATGGAATTTACAAAAGAACGGGTAATATAATGTCATAAGTGAACCATATATGATATCATAACAATGAATATTATTCTGTAATAAGTCAATGACATTATTTAAATCATTATACAGTAGGTTCGGACACATACGAAGCAAATCGGACCTAAGGTAAGGGAAATATCACAATCTCATTTTTATCCGAGATTGTTTATTCGTAAGTATTTATTGGGGTGAATTTTATCATCCACATCCATGTTCCCTCAATATGTAATATTGTTTCCATCCACTTACAATAGTTTAAATCCAATTTTACCCTTCGGTGAGTTTTTAGTAAAGAATTTGAAAGGAATCTTTTGTCGTTTTTTTCGTACGAGGAACTTTATTACTTTTCCGACCAAAGTACGAAGAATGTTTTTTTTAACTTATACGGCATGAATGGATTCATAAAACATTATTTCCAAGAATCTTCCATTACAAGTATTCAAGTTTATTTTTAATCAACTTCTTTTAGTTTAAAATTGTATGACATGTTAAGAAAGAAAAGTGTTTTTGAAGTAGAAAGGATATTTTCCTCAAGAATGGAGTTCAAGTGTTTTATCAAAATTATTTTCCATCGAAGATGATAAAGGGTTCTGTTTTTATCCCTATTATTACATGTATTTGATTATGTTGTGATGGAAATATTTTTATGAATTCCTTTATCATATATGAATTGTTTTATGATGTCATGTTGTTTAAGAATCTCATTTTTATTACATGGGTTACACTATGATGTATGGTTTATGATTATGTGGCACACATAAGAAAGGATTCATTATAAGATGGGTGGGACCTATATCTCCCTCCAATGCATTGGGTAAAGATTTTATATCTCATGAGATAGACATGGCTGGAATGGTAGGTTATACCGGTTCAGTGAAACAGGACTGGAACGAGGGTTACTCGGTTCAGAAAGGGACTTTGTCCACTAAGATAGTCTTGGCAATGAGTCATGACTAACAAGAAATGATTTTCCATGATTATGTGTGCATGCCAAAAAGTTTCAAGTTTCATGTTATGATTATGGGGATCTCATTTTCACTTCTATGATTTATTTCATGTTAAGATATTATGATCTCTTTTACAGGATATGATTTTCAAAAAGATATGATATGATTTTTATTTCCCTTATTTGCCCTTGCTGAGTATTTGAGCTCACCCTTTTAAGTTTTCTTTTCCCCAGGATATAAAGAAAGGTTTTAGGCAAAAAAAGGAAGATCTTTATGGGAGATTTTGAAGATCTTTCACCACGATTAGAATATTATATTCCGAGTTTCCAAAGACACTAAACTATTACGATCCTTGTGTGTGTGTTTTTTGTTATGTACTAAGTATTCCGCAAATGTAATGTAATGTCTATGTACGTCAAGATACGGGTCTCTACAAAGATGAACCATTCCAATGGTTCATGTCATATAGATGCATGTTGGTTTTTGTTAAATTACTTTCTAGAATGATATATGGATGTGTTCCCATTAACTATAGTTGTTTTTAACCTATAATTTTATTTATGATATGATGTTTGGACATTTCTTATTTCTGACATGTTAGTTTTTTCTTCGATGTTATGTGTATTACAGATTCTGTAAAATAAATGGGGGGAATCATTTCTAATCAATAAATGTTATATGAAATTATATAAATGTGATGGTTATTGTGGTGTTTTATTGATTCTAAACCATATACATGTGTATATGGTTTTTGGTAGTGTTTATGTTATACATTGATTAATAAGAGGTATTTTAGGAGATAGTCATTCAGTCACTTCCCTAACTTTTTTACAATCAATTTTATTATTATCAAGAATTAAAATTTATAAGAGGTATCTAATTTAATGGTTAATACATTTTTTAGAATTACGTTCTGTTAATTCATGTGATGGGGTTGTTTGTGGGCATTTTTGATAAATTTTGAGGGGAAAAGATGGAGTTATAGTTGAAAAGAATAGATGAGAGGATTATACAACATTGAGTCATTTCCTACACTATGTCAGGGGGAAATTATGGTGTCGAGATGGTCAATGTTGTTTACAGACTTTTATGTGGAATTATAATGATTCTTTCGTTTTTTTTCATGGATGTGGAGTGGAGTCTTGATATACTCTTTAGGTGATGTATTTGTGTCATAGAATGGTCGGTCATGACATAGAGGCTTAGAAGATGAGGTTTAGTGGTTCATTAGAATACAATATCTATGAGGTGTAGTAACCTATCTACATCATTGAGTCCTAGAAGGTATAATTTTTTGTTTTATAAATTTAGGGGTAGCTACACCAAAGAACATGGATGTGTAGTATCCTTTTCTAAAAAATTGGGTTGTCTTCCATGATGCTCTCAATTTCATTTTTGTCCCTCTCCTAGTTTTTTTATCTATAGTAAGGACCCTCAGTGATTGTAAATAATAGATTTGAATAGATATTATGTTGAATGGTCTCTCTATTATATGGAATGTTTTTTCCTTTTCAATTTGTTTTCACCATGGGGAGGGATTTTGGCACATGGTCATATACTTTCCAATGTACCCATAAAATCATGAACCCTATAAACCCCATCATTATAATAGATTTTCCATCAGTTCATAGGATCCATTGGTGATTCCCTCATAGGACATTCACCATATTTCCATTTACATTATTCCAATTCATTGGGAGATTGATCCACCATGATTTTAGGTGAGTTTCCCTAATCCATTTTACTTTTATCTCCTATTATTATATTTAGGGTGGATGATATCACGATAAATATTGGTGTGGGTGATGTTTTAGTATGATTTTTAGTTTTATTAATACATTAGATTGATATTAGTGTTCCATCAATTTTTGTGCATAGTTTTCACATTCTTCTTGTTGAAACAATCTGCAATGATTAAGGACTACTGATAGATACATATTATGATTTATCTTTTATTGCATAAAATATATTAGAGGGATCATTACATTTTATTTTCCTTTATGATTATAATATGAACTATAATAATGAATGTAATTATTTTTTTAACTAATAATTTTGAGGAATGGAAGGGAAATAAAAGTTTTAATTCATTTTATATTATTTCTATTATACATGTTTAAAACCATTACTAAAAGTCATGGCTCATTAAGGGATTTATTGTACTATTATATATATAATTGGGGAACCCTTGTTGTTTAGTCTATTTAATACCACTTTAAATGATGTTTTATAATAATTTATATGTGAATAAGTTCTTATATTTCCATTTAGAATATAAGATTTTTTGAGAATTTTCATGAATGTAAAAATGTTAATGATATAAAATATATGTTGGTATGATAGATTAAATATGAGAATAGTTTTTATTATATGTGGAATTTGTGATATTTAAGAGTTTATGGTGTGTTATTATGGTAATGTGGGTATTATTAGCATAAATGGAATGATGTTTTTGGTGTCATTTTTATGTTATTTCCTACATCTAATGGGATATCTTATTAATGATGAAAATTAAATGGGTTGGATTTGAATGGGTAATTAAATGGTTGAATTAATTTGGGATGTTTTTATAATGTGGTTTTTTTAAAATGAAACAAAAGGGATGTGATGAACCATTTATTGTAATGGAATTGTCTTAATGTCACTTCGCAAGTTACTTTAGGAAAATTTATACAAAAGATAAGGAATCTTGAGGGAATATGACGTTGGGGTGTGAGAGTGGAAAATATGTGGGATAGTAGTGTGGGGTAATCATTTTGAAATTAATAATACTATGTTACCATAGTTAGATGTATTATTTGGTCAGTGTTCTATTGTGAGTATTGTGTTAGTTACTTTCATTCATACGTGATTTTAGTTCTTCTATTTTTTTAAAGGTGCAATCATATTTTATTTTCATTAATGAATTCGATAACGTGGGGGAATGATCAAACTGAGTATATATTTTCTTCTCACTACATGTATAAATTTTTTTTGAGCTTCTAGGAGAAATTTATGCGTCAAACATGACATTATTAAATCATGACTTAGATATGTAGTTATTTTGTCACATTAAACTTTTCATTAGGGAATTTATTTGGATACATTTTAATTTTTTTACTCTTCACAATCTTTTTGGAGTGGTTCATTGAGGTTCCTAATGGTTTATATACTAGATAAAAATCAGAAATAATATTTGAGAAAACATCCATGAACTTGTAAGATATTTAGACCATAATCACTAGTATCTAACCCATGGCCTACTGAATGAAGTATTTTGGGGTTATTAACTCTCTGCCTTCATTACTGACCCAAGAGTGGTACCATTAGGGGGAAGTGTCCTGAAATAGGTGGTATCAATATCCATAGTTCAACAATGGGATCTTTGGTAAATGAAAGTGTTTTAAATTTTGTATCTGGATAATAGTCTAGGTGTGATCATGTATGCTTACTACTCTATGTACAACTACTATGAACCACTTAAATTATCATGTTGATCAAATCTGTTATTATTTTGGTGACAGGACTATTATCTCAATGATAGTGTTTCATAATTAATATTTAAAATGTTTAATTGTGTTACATTATATATTATTTAATTGAAACATATTTTAATTTTTAAACATGTATTAGTAACTGATGTATCAATTCCCAACCCTATTATGGTATAACCATTTTCAGAAAATCACCTCTTATGTATCTCTTAAATATTTTTTACTTTCACTATTTCTAAAAATAAAATTAATTAAATTAAATATATATAACTAATGGTATTTCCAAAAAAAGATATAATATGTGATAATCCCTAATTAAGACATACCAATTCCTACACCAAACATCGGATTGGTATTTACATAGAATAGTCATGTCATATTTGGTGGCATGATATAACAATTATAAAAAATTCCACAGCATAACCAATATGGAATAATTATCATGATAAACATGGTATTTGAGAAGGAATAAACTATTAAAGGAATACCATTTTGGGATTATTATTTGACTAATTTAAATTTCATTAAAAAAAGTCATGTTTAGAATAAATAATATACCAAAAAATGATTCATATATTTTATAAAATTTAACATTAATTCCATATTAAATGATGAGTAATATCAATAAAAACATAAATTATTAGAAAATAATTAATTTTAAATTTTAAATAACTTTTTTATCTTGTTGTGTTATAAGATATTTTGTTTCATCTCTATATTATGTGAAATATCCAAAATATGTTTTAATATTTTCTATTAGTTTCTAAATGATTTATATTCGGTTCATATAAATATTTTTACTACATTTAGACTCATATTAGTGAAAATTCATAGATTATAGCATGTTTATTTATGTTTCAAATTATAAACCATTCATTTAAGAATATCAAAATCTTGTCTTATTGTTATGTTATTCATAATTTCCCTAGAATTTACAGTACATATGAGTCAAATTAATAGTTTACTGAAACAACTAATGTTGATAAACTAGTTTGGAGGGGGTATATAGGTTTGTTGAGGTTTTTGAAGAGTTATATTGAGATAAACCATTATAGGGTTCATACAATATTTTATGATTTGATTATTTTTTTAACATAATTTTAGTTTTAATTTTTTTCTAACATTATAAAGAACATATATTTTCTCTTAATTTTAATTACAGACATAATATATATTCGATGAATATATTTTCCACAAATTTATATGATTTTATATTAATATATTTTGGTCTTATTATTAGGATTATATATTTATATAATGTATGATGAATACTATCTTTTTAGAGGAGTTAAATACTTTAATGTTAATTATTTTTTTAATGAATTCCAAAATATACATATCATGGATTTTAATACTTGTATTTCTCAAATTATAAGTATTCATTTTTTTAATGATTATATTTTTTGTATTTTATAATGAATTTATTTTTTATAATTCTAAATTTTGATCATCCTTATTTTTTATAATAGTATTCATTGATATATGATTTAATATACAGTGGGTATTATATGTAATGATCCAAACTTTTATTAATGAAAATTACTCTTGATTTAATTAAATTTATTATTATGTAAAATGGTTATTTAAAACTTATGAACTTCATGGGTTTAATGTTTTATATTTTATTTACCATTAATAATTATTACTCTCTCTAATATAGCCAATGAATATTTACAAAATGATTACTATTAATATAAGGCTTTGAAAAAAATACAATTTACTCAGAAAAATGGAAGGATGACCACATCCCATATAATTTCTCCATTCAAAGCCCATTTTTTGAAGCTCCTAAAGGGTTTTGAGTAACTCGGAATCGATCTTGATGCAGCCCATGCTGAGATTCAACATGTTAAGCTTGAACGGAATCGCCTATAGGAAAAGTGGAAGTTAATAGAGATTACCAATTGAGTTATGTTATCTGAGCCTCCCCAAGAGTCTATCATCATCACACACCTAAACCTTTTTTATTATGTTGGTGTTATAAGGGGTTATGTAAAAAAACCATATCACTATGATTATGGGCATTATTTTTTTATTAAATAATGAATATACATTCATTTTATTATTGTTATTTTGTAAATAGTTGTTAAATCACAAATAGTATATTTATTTAGTATTTAAATTCCATTAAGAAATCTATTTTGATGAATTAATGGATTTTTTAATTAAATAATAAATTATTAATATATTATTAATAAATTAATATTTATTATATATATATGATCGTATTGTTTTTATAAATACAATTCTAATTTTTATTATGGTTTGAAAGCTGTTTTTGTAACAAAAACATGAATTTTCAACAAATATCGGTTAGTATTTTAATAGTAAAAATTCACATATTTGAAAAATAATTTTGATAAAATTAAGATTATTTTTGGATTATTTATGTTGAAATTATCTGACGGTGATTTTTTCGTAATTTTCTTATAAAGTTAAAATTTTGGGTCAAACTTTAATACAGTTTAAATATATAATGAGTCTGAATATATCATAATGACCAAATAGTGATGTAATAAAATAATATAATTTTACTCAGCCATAATATGTTTTTTATTTAAAATAATGTGATTATATATTATTTTGATTATTTTTATGCTGCCTTAGTGGAACCTCTAAGAATTATAAATCATTTGTACATTTTAAATTCATTTCCTTGAGAGTAAGACTCACCTCCACATAATAAAGCCTCATATCATAATATGATCGGTCATTGGAGAAATAAAATAATGTTTTCCACTCCAATTTGGAAAAAACCATGGACAAAAACCATGTGATGGTTTGTGGTTTTGATTAGTTTAATTTTAACTGTCCAGAACCTAAATAACAACGAATTCCGTCTATTTTCTTATATAAACCAAACCAAGTTGTAACGACCCAAAATTTTGAATAAATATTGTTTCCTAATTTTGTGTGTTATTTTTTTTATACTCAACAAAACTGTTTCATTGGATAACATGAGTATAATTAAAATGAGACTGTTGGGTTTTGACTGTTATATGACCATTAGTAAATATTACTACTAGAAATTAAGCGTTTTGTTTTCTTTTGTCTTTAAATACATGTGGTCTTGGTTAATTAATATATAAAGAATATTTTATGGCCTCACCCTGTAGTCTTGGACCGATCGAAACCCATCTAACAGAACATAGGAAGGAGGTAGCACCACTGGGCTTTGCTCTGGACAAAACCCAAGCCGAACTTCATCGTGTGAAGCTAGAACGGAATCGCCTTCGCGAGAAGTTCAAACTAATATAAATTACTACACGTGCGATGTTGTCCGAGCCTTCATCATATTCTCTCACCTTACCACACCTTAGACATAGGTCCTATGCTGGTTTGATAAGGGGTTATGTAAAGAGACCGTATCTATCTTGTGTAATCCTTTATTTTAAATAAAAATTTTGATTTCTTCTTATGATGACGTTTATGAATTTTCAAATTTCCGGATAAATATAGTATGAATATTTTTGGTGGATTTTAGAAAAAGTATATTTTAAAAATTTTTATGTAAACCATAAATAATTAAAAATGTGTAATGATTTTCAAAAAATGATCTTCTACAGTTATGTTCAGTACAAAATTTAGAGTCTAATAAGATCTACTTTATTTTTGATGAATAATAAATTATGAATATTGATTTTATTCTTAGGATTAGTAATGTGACCAAATATATTAGTAATATCCCTTAAATAAAGCATTAATATAATCTTGGCACCATGATTAAGTAATGTGATTCATTAAAATGGTTAAATAACGGTTTCATAAATTATTTGTCAAGTATAAGTTTTTTCGGGTGAATAGTGTTTTTTAATTAAAAAATTAATTAAAAATATTTTGAAAATTATTTTTCTAAAATGGATTTCATTTTTGAACTCAGAGCATCAATATTATGTTAAGTTAATTTTTGGGGAATTTATGAAAAAAATGAATTTTTAGATAATAGTGTATTTATTTTAAAATTAAATTAAAAATATTTAAAAAAATATTTTTATAAAATGGAGTTCATTTTTGAAATCAGATCATCGATATTTGGTTGAGGTGAAATTTTGGGATTTTTCTGAGAAAGTCGAATTTTCGATTAATAGTGAAAATATAGTTTTTAAGTTACGGGTGTTTAATGACATCATTATATAATGTATTAAATATGTAATCAATATGGTCGACTTATGAATATTAATATAAGTTATGAGGTGTCCCATGTGGCCAATACCATGGGGAAATTCCATGGGCAAGCCCATGGTTTTTCCAAAACCACTAATGAGGTGTCCCTTGGCCATTAACAGCTTATCCCCTCACTTTCCCTATAAATACCAAGCCATCCTCTCATCCATTAGACTATCAACTCTCCCCCAACAAATCTCTGGTCTCATTAATTCCAAAGGAGTCCTTCCAAGGTGTCCCCAATCCCTCAAAGTCGCAACCTTTGATTTTTAAGAGTTACGTTTTACGGTAAGGGGTCATACCTCCCTCTTTCTTTTCAAGTAATCTCTTTTGTGTCATTTCATTTATGCTCCATGATCTTATGTTGGAGGATGATATTTTATATTCATACTACTGTCTTTTTCATGTTCATATGATGAGATACCCCTTATTGCTCTCATCATTTCATTTTAAGAATGTTAATGTGACGTCGTTAGGCTGCCGAATTTTTAAGGGATTCTTTCACACTTCTCATGTTCTATTTCCATGTCAAGTATTTCAAGATCCTTTTTTATTTTGTTGGGTTATGATATATAAATCTATCATACTGATCTTTTATGTTCATATGATGAGATACCCTATTTGATCTCTTCAATTCATTTTTGTTGAAGTTTAAGTGGTGCCGTTAGGCTGCTGAATTTTTAAGGTATTATTTCACCTTTCTCATTTTTCGAAGTTCTACTTTCATGTCAAGTCTTTGAAGTTAATTTTTATTATGTTGGGGTATGATCTCTATATCTATCATACTGATCTTATATGTTCATATTATGAGAGACCCTATTTGATCTCTTCAATTCATTTTTTTGAAGTTTAAGTGACGCTGTTAGGCTGCAGAATTTTCATAAGAGAAATATTATTTTTGTCTTCCCTCCATTTTTTTCACATCATATGGTATATCCTTCAAATATCATTATAATTTTTTATATCCATTATATGATTTCCCTATACTATTATTTTGATCATTTATGAGTAAGTGACCTATGTCCCCTCTCTTTTCAATGTTTTATAAAATCCCCGAAGCATAGCCGTTATGCTGTAGAATTTCCGTCTCAAATGTCTCTCTCTTTTTCTCAAGTTATTTTATTTTATTAAGTGAATACTCAAAGATATTACTTCTAAATTGGTATTCACATATATTCCAAAATTAGCTATTTTAAATTTTGGTATTTACATATATAAGACCCGCTTTCCTTTTCTATGGGTTTTAAGTGACATAAAGATCATGTCTTTAAAGCAGTTTTTAAAACATTACGGTTATGAAATGAAACCCATTTATTTTATGATATATGTGTTGTTTCTGAAATGATTTATGATTATATATGTGGCTCACATGATAATAAATGAAAATTTAAGGGTGCGCCCTGATATCACTACAATGCATTGGGTAAAGACTTAATCTCTAGATATGACCATTTAGACTGATACCTTGGTGAATAACCTTGGTAATTTTTATTGACATCTTGGGGATGGACCTTGGTGAAACAGAGATGATTGTCTTGGTTAAATTTGGTAGACACATCTTCAAGTTATGAAAGACATTATTTTTATTATGATATGCCTCATGATTTCATTCTCATGCCTTAAAGTTCTTTTCAAGACTTTATTGATGTATCTTAAGTTCACATGTTAAATGTTTCGCTTGTTTCCCTTACTAGGCCTTCTGCTCACCCTTTATTTTGATGTATGTACCCAGGTTATGAGATGCAGTAATGAACCTAGGATGAATGTAAGGAAGAGCCTTTCAAGTGTTTAAAAAGAATGTTTTTTTTGTTTCATGTATTATCTTCCTGGTTTCCAAATCAATAAAACTTAAAGATCCTCAGTTTTGTATAATGTAATGAAAGTTTATGTGAGAAAAGGTGGGATACTATAGTTGGTATCAAAGGATGGTTTAGTTATTGATGGAAATTAGGATATGAAAACTTTAGGAAGAAGCCTATAGAAAAGTTTAAATATACTAAATCTTCCTGGTATTTTGGTGAGTATTGAGTAAGGGGTTTCCAAGCAAATACATCCCTGTCTGGATATGAGCGGGTAGAGGTGGCTCTGGCACAGATGTACATAGGGTTAAAACCAGAAAACACCGCTTTGAGCTAGACTCGAACAGGAACTGGTACATGACAATGGGCCTTGCGGCACTCTTAGTTAGGACACTCCCGGGGGATTTTCTTTGGTAAATTCATAAACTTAGTATGAACCATTATTAAAGGAACAAAAATAAAATAAAATAAAGATTCACATTAGAATATATGATCATGGATAACCTAGTTTGGAACCGAGGGGATCACAAGTAAGGGTATACTTTTCTTCTACAAGTTATCCTTCAATGCATTAAGTTCTTTTTCATGATTATTGGCTTAGTATTTAATCCCCTAATTATACTTTCTTTTCATAGTTAATGGTGGGAAATGGAAGAAAATGTCCCAACAACCAATGTGATAGGAATTGTGACGATTTCTGTATTAATATCACATAGATGATTAGGGGATTAAAAGACGATTATTATTTTGGAAGACTTTCACTATTTTAGGGACCCTATATGATCGAGGTAAATAGATTACTAGGGTATTTTATTTAAGGAGTAAATGTTGACATATATTTTGAAGAATCAATGAATTTAAGGAGGACTTATAGTAATTTAGGTTGCTTATGGAAATGATTAACCTATCTTGGGTAAAATATGTTTAGGTTAGCTACTTTTGTTATAAGATGTTAGGAGTGGTTGATGTTGTTTGGAGATGAACAATGAAGTTTATTTTGAAAGACTATGTTATCAAATCTTTCTTGTATTTGGGATTCAATATTAGTTTAGTTAATTTTGAGGAATTTTTAGAACAGTTATTTATGGAATGGTCTATGATGAACTTTGGGTAGTACCGTGGAACATTGAAGATTTAAGGTAGCTTTCCTTCCTCTAGGGTTCTTTATATTGGAAGAGTCATTTTATCTTACCTTTATATTTTTGGGATAATGTTTAAAGATATAATAAATATATAGTTAATGTTTGGTGGATTATGTGATTCTCTATAAGATGATTCTTGTGCTTTGATGAGCACAACTAGTTTTGAATGCTCATCCTTTGGAGAAAAGATTATTTTTTGGAGAAACTTATTAAAGGATGAAACTCTACTTGAATGTAGGTATATTTCCTTATGTTTTTATTCTATGTAGTAAATGAATTCCTCAAAACTATGAAAAGGGACATAAAAAAAAAACGTTGTCTATTAATGTTTCCTACTGGGTAATCAAAGACCGTTTACACACATCATAAGTTCTTGATTTTCTTGTTGTTAACTTTCTCCTAATCATGTTTTCTATCACTCTCCCTTAGAATGTGACCCTTTGTTTTTTACTCCATGTCCATGTTTTCCTACATGGGATCCTAGTATGGGTTAACTTGGGTGACCTTTTTACTTCCCTTCTTTCTTTTAAAGTAATAGTTTTACTGACTCCTTTTTCGGTGTGGGACTTTTAATGAAATATCAAAACCCAATTTTAAAAATTGTGAGGATACAATTTCTTCATGGTGGAAGATTGTAACGACATGAAATTTTGAATAAATCTTGTTTCCTAATTTTGGGTCTTATTTTTTTATACTCAACAAAACGGTTTCATTGGATAACATGAGTATAATTAAAATGACAATGTTGGGTTTTTACAGATATATGACCATTGGTCAATATGACTGCTGGAAACTAAATGTTTTGTTTTCATTTGTCTCTATATACAAGTGGTCTTGGTTAATTATTATAGAAAGAAGATTTGATGGCCTCACCTAGTAGTCTTGGACCGATCGAAGCCCATCTAACAGAACTGGAGAAGGTGGTAGCACGACTGGGCTTTACTCTGGAACCAACCAAAGCCGAACTTCATCGTGTGAAGATAGAATGAAATCTCCTTCACGAGAAGTTCAAACTGATAGAAATCACTACGTGTGCGATGTTGGCCAAGCCTCCCTCATATTCTACCACCTTAGCACACCTTACACTTAGGTCTTATGCTGGTGTGATAAGGGGCTATGTAAAGAGACCGTAACTGCCCTATGTAATCCTTTGTTTTAAAAAAAAATTAAGATTTCTTCTTATGATGATGTTTATGAATTTTCAAATGTCCGAATAAATATAGTATGGATATTTTTTGTGAATTTAAGAAAAATGATAATTTAAAAATGTTTATGTAAACCTTAAATAATTAAAAATGTGTAATGATTTTTAAAAAATGGTCTTCTATAATTATGTTCAGTACGAAATTTAGAGTCCAATAAGATCAAAATATATTTTGATGAATAGTAAATTATGAATAGTGATTTTATGCTTAGGATTAGTAATGTGACCAAATGGATTAGTAATCTCCCTTAAATAAAGCATTAATATAATATAGGCACCTTGATTAAGTAATGTGATTCAATAAAATGGTTAAATAACGGTTTCATAAATTATTAGTCAAGTATTAGTTTTTTTGGGTGAATAGTGTTTTTTAATTATAATTTTAATTAAAAATATTTAGAAAAATATTTTTCTAAAATGGATTTCATTTTTGAACTCATAACATCAATATTATGGTAAGGTAATTTTCGGGGATTTTTTTGAAAAAAATGAATTTTCGGTGAATAGTTTATTTATTTAAAAATTAAATTAAAAATATATAGAAAATTATTTTTAAAAAATGTAGTTCATTTTTTAAATCAGAGCATCGATATTTGGTTAAGGTAAAATTTTGGGATTTTTTTGAGAAAGTTTAATTTTCGATGAATAGTGAAAATACAGTTTTTAAGTTACGGGTGTTTAATGACATCATTAAATGATGTATTAAGTATGTAATCAACATGGTCGACTTATGAATAGTATGATAAGGTATTAGGTGTCCCAAGTGTCCAATACTATGGGCAAATACCATGGGAAAGCCCATGGCTTTTCCAAAACCACTAATGAGGTGTCCATTGTCCATTAATGCCTTGTCCCCTCACTTTCCCTTTGAATACCAAGCCATCCTCTCATCCATTCGACTCCCAACTCTCCCCCAACGAAGCTCTGTTCACACTACCTCCCAAGGAGTCCTTCCAAGGTGCCCCCAATCCCTCAAGGTCCAAACCTTTGAGTTTCAAGAGTTACGTTTTAAGGTAAGAGATCCTACCTCCCTCTTTCTTTTCAAGTAATCTCTTTTATGTCATTTCTTTTATGATCCATGATCTTATGTTGGAGGATGTTCTTTTATATTCATCTTAATATCTTTTTCATGTTAATATGATGAGATACCCCCTCTTTCTCTCATCATTTCATTTTAATAATGTTAAAGTGACGTCGTTAGGCTGCCGAATTTTTAAGGGATTCTTTCACCCTTCTCAAGTTCTATTTTCATGTCAAGTATTTCAAGTTATTTGTTTATTTTCATGGGTTATGATCTCTAAATCTATCATACTGATCTTCTTTGTTAATATTATGAGAGACCCTATTTGACCTTTTCAATTGATTTTTGTTGAAGTTTAAGTGGCGCCGTTAGGCTGCCGAATGTTTAAGGGATTCTTTCACCTTTCTCGTTTTTTGAATTTCTACTTTCATGTCAAGTCTTTCAAGTTTTGTTTTATTATGTTGGGGTATGATATTTATATCTATCATACTGATATTATATGTTCATATGATGAGGGACCCTATTTGATCTCTTCAATTCATTTTGTTGAAGTTTAAGTGACGCCGTTAGGCTGCAGAATTTTCATAAGAGAAATCTTATTTTTTTCTTCCCTCCATGTTTGTCATTTCATATGGCATGTCCTTTAAATCTCATTACCATGTTATTATATCCATTATATTCTGTCCCACTACTATTATTTGGATCATTTATGAGTGAGTTACCTATGTCCCCTCTCTTTTCAATGTTTTCTAAAACCCCGAAGCATAGTCATGATGCTGCAGAATCTTCGTCTCAAATATCCCTCTCACTTTCTCAAATTATTTTATTTTATTAAGTGAATACTCAAAGAACATCTTTCTAAATGGGTATTCACATATATGCCAAAATTTTCTATTTTAAATTCTGGGATTTACATACATAATACCCACTTTCCATTTCTCTGGGTTTTAAGTGACATAAAGATCATGTCTTTAAAGCAGTTTTTCAAATGTTATGTTTATGAAATTAAACCCATTTATTTTATGCTATATGGGTTGTTTATGAAATGATTGATGATGATGTATGTGGATCACATGATAATAAAGGAAAATTTAAGGGTTCACCCTGATAGCGCTCCAATGCATTAGGTAAAGACTTAATCTCTAGAGATGACCATTTAGACTAATACCTTGGTGAATAACCTTGGTAATTTTTATTGACACCTTGGGGATGGACCTTGGTGAAATGGAAATGATTGTCTTTGTTAAATGTTATAGCCACATCTTCAAGTTATGAAATAAGTTATTTTGATTATGATATGCCTCAGGATTTCATTCTCATTCCTTAAAGTTCTTTTCATGACTTTATTGATGTATCTCAAGTTCACATGTTAAAGGTTTCCCTTGTTTCCCTTACTAGGCCTTCTGCTTACCCATTTTTTTGATGTATGTACCCAGGTTATGAGATGTAGTAATGAACCTAGGATGAACATAAGGAGGATCCTTTCAAGTGTTTAAGAAGAATGTTTTTTTGTTTCATGTATTAGGTTCCTGGTTTCCAAGACACTAAACCTTAAAGATCCTCAGTTTTGAATAATGTAATGTAGTTTGTGGGACAAAAAGGTGGTATACAATACAATACCTAACATCAATTCAATAAAAACCCTTATATCAGGTTCCTACTCTACCCTCCTCTCTCTAAAATACTCCAAAGGGTCCCCATGCTCCCAAGAAGCCTCTCAAAATCCTCTTTTAAGCCTTTGGGACCACACTACCATGTTAGAAATTTCTTCCTTTCACATTTTTGTCAAAATTTCATTATGATGCTATACCTTTTGTTTTTTAAATTAAAAATGTTGGTGTATTATTTATCACCTATCCCATAACACCCTAATTATCTTTTAAAGATGATATTCCTCTTTGTCTCTCATTAATGCCTCCAATGTACACCTTTTACCTTGCCAAAATTCTATAAGTAACTTCTCTCTTATCATTCACATTCAAGAAATTATTTTATATTATTCATATAAATTCTATTGTATATGTTGGGATATTATATTATATGACCCCCATACTATCCATTTTATTTAAAAATTATCAAATACCCCTTTATTTCTCATCAACCCATATTACGATTTCTATTTGTTTTGGTTATGCTGCCGAAGTTACACCCATATTTCTCATGCCAAAATTATTGTGTAAGTGAATAACATTACCATCTCTCTATCAAGGGTTTTCATATTTCAGTACATGTACATATTTATTCAATACTTATATTTATGTATTCCACATATCTTTTGCATTGAATAAATTATGAATATTAATGAATCCACATTGTATGATCTATGTGGAAAACATATACCTGAAATGAAAGGATTAAGAAGGGTGCTTCCTGATAGAGTTATAATGCATTGGGTAAAGATTTGTATAATGATACATCAAGTGCAATGAGTGTTTACTCATTATATTTCAGGTTCCATGAGGCTTTACTCAGGATCAATGTTCAGTGATCCTTGGTTCCTTCAAATATCATGTTAAATGTTGTTTCCACATTTCAATGATATGATAATCACACTATATCGTGCAATTATGTTCGTGTTTCTATTATTCTCCATTGATATTCCTATTTCCTAATATGTATTGTATTATTCATGTTATTCCGAGTTTACACCTTTATATGGATTTATGACTCACCTTTCTCTTATGCATGTCCTAATGGTATCCCATGAAATGCTATGTGTGAAGGAATGTTGTGGTCATGTAAGTGATATTTTCTATAAAGATGTATATTTCTTGTTCTATGTTGTTATGTAATGTTCCTATTCAAAAAATACACTAGACCTATCAATTTTCTCTTTTGTATCAATTGAAATTTTTATGTAATAAATTATTTTTTATTGTGAAATACAGTGAAATGTTGTAAAAGTTGGTATAATAGGATAGGTTTGGTTATTTTTGAGATAACCAATAGAAAACCATAGTGAAAGCATTAGAGATGAGACTATGTATAATAAAAACATCCCTAAATTTCAGAGAGTCTATAGTAAGTTTTTTATCAAGAAAATACATCCCTGTCTAAAAATAAATAAGTAGATGTGGATCTGGCTCTGATGCATATAGGGGTAAAACCTGAGAACACCGCATTGAGCTAGATTTGAACAGAAACTGGTGCATGAAAACTGGCCTTGTATCACTCTTAGTTACAACACAACTAGGGGATAAGATTTGGTAAATTTATAATTTTTGTATCAAACATTATTAAGGGAATAAAAAAATTCATCTAAGAATATGTTTAGCGAAGTAGATCATGGATAACATAGAATAAAGCCTATAAATTCATAAGATAAGGAAATAAAAGTAATTTAAATGTTATCTATTATTTTCTTTGGATTTCCATTTTTTGTTATCCCTAACTTTCCTTTTATTCCAAACAATGGCCTGTAATATGATGACTTGGGCTAACAACCGATGTGAAGATCAATATGATGATTATTCTAATGAGATGCTCAATCTGATAGGAGCAGGAATCATGAACTTTTTCATGATAAACTATCAGTTAAATCAGGTTTTGAATATAAACATGGGTCTAAAGGATCATCCAACCTCACCCCCCAAGAATGAACAATTCATAATTGAAATCTTCATGAGACAAATGTATCCTCCTTTAAATAGAGCGTTTGATCCCTCAATCCTCAAAAATTGGATCAAATCCATTTAAAATTTATTCTTTTTCCATCAATGTTTGGAATAAGATATGGTCCTTCTGGTTGTTTATCATATGGAGGGTGAAGAAGGAAAATGGTGGAAATTGATCAAAAATATGAAGACTGAGGAAGTGGTCAAAGCATTAGAATTGATGGATTTCTGAAAAAAAAATCAATAAATTTAATTCTCACACCCTCCGAATTATAATGGAAAGGGACTTACTTTTCCTAAAGAAAAAATATGACAAATCTATCTCAGTGTACGAGGAATACATCAAAATGATTGCAAGATATGTTTCAGGCTTTGTCCTTACACCTAAATTCATGGTTAACCACTTCTTTGGTGGGATGAATGCTAGCCAACATAAATACCAAATGATCCGTGAAATTGATGGCTATATTGAAATTTCCCGATGTGATATCAAATTAAAAATGGGGATCAAAGAATCTCATGTGTATCATTGGGATAAGAAAAAGAAAGTAGAATTTAATTTTGGTGGTCCGATGGATAAATCCAATGGGGCTAAGAATATACATCACCCCACTTTCCAATGCTGCAGATAAAAGCACCACATAAATTTCCTAAATGGGATGAGGAGATTATTTATGCATGGACTAGAAGGGCATCCATCCATTAACTGATGACAAAAAACTCACTATTGTAATAGAGGATAGGAACACTCTATTTTTCCCTAAACGCATTATTCATTTATTCAACTACAAAAACCAGGTCACTTTACTAACCAGTCCCTATACCAAGGGTTTTAGGAGGCAACGATAAACCTCCATGGAAACAAAGGTGAGATTTTCCCATCACTACTGACAAAGAGAATCCTAACAAATAATTGGTGATAAGTATGCAGGTTTTTCATTCATGAATAGAAAATGTACTTTTCTATTCTGGTTCAGCACATTCATCAATACCCCGAATATTTAATAGAAAAATCCCAACACCACCAAAAATCATGGAAGTAAAGATGTCAGTTATAAATGAAAATGGGGAAATCATTTCATCCCAGGAATTAAACTCCTCCCTTGTTATAATTTGCAGATTGAACATCCCGATAAACCTAATAATAATCCCTCAGGTGAAATTTGATGCAATTATGGTCATGTATTGGATTTCCTTATATAGAGCAAACATAAATTTCTGTGATAGGGAAATCAATCCCTATATGGGGAATCGACCCCCGATTTGGTACAAGTTCAATGAGGATTATGAATATTATTTATCACCATCATCTCAAGAATAGATATTACTGTCCTATGAGAATGCGTAGCTTTATAGGATGATTTAGTCTACAGAATAAATCATCCATGAAGACATCCCTATTCAATGGGAATTATATTATGTGTTTTCCAAATGAATTTTCTGATATTCCTCCTTTAAGAGATGTTCAATTTTGGAATGATCATATACTTGGGGAATTTTGAATATCCAATACTCAGTATAGAATTGATGTTGTGGAGCCTGAGGAGATAATGAAACAATGACATGAGAATGTACATAAACGGTTTATACACCCAACTGCTTCACAAAGGGTTTTACTAGTCCACTTCGTCATGAAGATGGGTGGGTCAATGTGCCTTTTCTTTCATTATCGTGATCTCAAGAAAATCAGGATAAAGAAAAAGTGCCCTATTCCATGAATTTATGCCTTGTTTAATTAGTTATGTGGATCACAATACTTCTCTAAAGAGAATATATAGTTGTGATATTACCAGATCTAGGTGATGAAGGAGGATATCCCCAAGACTGCTTTTTGTACAAGATTTGGGCACTATAATTCATAATAATTCATTTAAGAATCATTAATGCTCATTAAATATTCATGTAATTGATGAATAAATTCTTTTCAAATTAATTCAACAAATTTGTGGTAGTATTTATTGAAAATACTCTAATATACTCAAAAAACAAGGTAGAGCATGAGGAGAATATAAACACTGTACTAGAGACCTTGAGGATGGAGAAGCTATATGCAAAGTAAAACAAGTGTCAGTTATAGTTGATAAAAAACTCATTATTGGGTGATATCATTAGAAGAAATGGGTTATATGTGGATCCCTCCAGGATAGTATCAATTGAGGTATGGCTGAAGCCAACATTAGTGATGAATATACTTAGCTTCTGGGGGTTAGCTAGATATTATCAACTATTTGTGAGAATTTTCTCACAATTTTCCAAACATATTACCAATCTAACTTGAAAAGGTGTAATGTGTTCTTGGAATGATGATTGTGATGATATATTAAAGGAGTTGAAAATAAGTATTATCACTATTCTAGTAGTCACACTACCCACAAGTGGAGAACTTTTTGTGGTATTCAGTAAAGCTTCAGTAAAGGGCATGAGATGTCTATTGATGCAAAATGACAATGTCATTTCCTACATTTGAAGGAAATTCCACTTTCATGAGAAAAACAATAAAACACATGAACTATAGATGGATGAAGTAATATTTTCTTTAAAAATTTTAATACATTACATATTTTGGGAGATGTGTGAAATATATACAGATCAAAAAAGCATCAAGTATATATTCTCATAGAACAAGCTAAATATGAACCAAGGAATATGGTTAGATATGATCAAGGACTATGACTTCTCAGTCCATTAACACCCTACGAAATTAAACAAGGAGGCAGATGCTCTATGTAGAAAAGTCCCATCAATCCTATCATTGATGAGAATTAAAAAGGATCCAATCTTCATATATTTGATGAACATGGACATGGGTATCATATAGAAGGGAACATCATCAATCCTTTCAAGAAACTATTGCTCAACCATATCTTTTAGAAATGCTAATTGTTGCAAAAAAATATGATGTGAGAATTATGAAGTATGTGGAAACTATGAGAAAAGTTAAATCCACAATGATAAATTTTAATGAAGAAAGAATTGTGATATATGGGACAAGTCTATGAGTTCCATCAAATTCAGAGTTAAAGAATAAAATTTTGGATGATTCACATAGTTATAATTTCTCCATTCCCCAAGGAATTACATAGATGTATTGAGATCTCCAAAAGTATTATTGTTGGGATAACATGAAGAAGGGGATCTCTAAGTATATATCAATGTTTGTGATAAGTCAGTAAGTGAATGAAAAGAGACATATATCTAAGGGGATGATACAACCATTACCCATACCAACATGTAAATGAGAGAACATCTCCATGGGATTTTTCACTAGACTTCTATTGAAATCCAAAAGTAATATTTCTATTTGAGTAATTATAGATCATCTTAAAAATATTGCACACTTTATTGAAATTTGGATGGATTTCTAATTGGATCAACTGGAATGGATATACATCAGATATGTGGTATGGATGGATGCTATACCGCTATCGATTGTATCTGATCGACATCCAATATTCAACTCTATGTTCTAGTAGTGTCTCTAACGCACTCTCAAAACTGAGAATAAATTCATTAAAAAAATTCATCCCCAAACTGATGGTTAATATGAGTGGATTATCCAAACACGTGATGACTTGCATAAATCATGCTAAATGGACTTCGAATAAGGATGTGATCAACATCTTCCTTTTGTTGAGTTTTCTTACAATAACAGTTTCTACTAAAGCATCCAAATTGATCATTAGGAAGCCCTTTATAGGAAGGGGTGTAGTACACTGAAGTGTTGGGGTGATGTCTGGGATCAAAAACTCATTGGTTTATAAATGGTCGATGAAATGGTGGAGAAGGTTAAGACCATCCAATATCTCATTAAATCTTCTCAAAGTCGACAAAAGAGAAATACATATAATCTTTGATGAGACCAAGAGTTTGATGTTGGAGACATGGTATTCCTCTACATATCACTATGGAATAGGTTTATGAGATTTTGGAGGAAGGGAAAGTGTATTCTAAGGTATATCGACCCTTTTGAGATCCCTGATCGCATTGGTGAAGTGGATTATCAACTATCACTCCCACCGAACCTATCTAAAGTACATGATGTATTCCATGTATCACTCTTGAGGAAGTACATACCGGACTCATCTCATGTACTCAATCCCAAAGTGGTACCGTTGGAGAATTACCACTCCAATGATGATAATTTGGTGAATTTCATAGATAATATGGAAAAATATCCACGAAATAAGACAAAACCCCTCGTTAAGGTGTTGTGGTGAAACCTCATGTTTGAAGAAGAAAAACAGGAATCATAGAATGTGATGAACCAGAGCTAACCTCACCTATTTTATTGTAAAAATAGAAAATTTTGTGGGAGAAGTTTATTATGGGGGAAAGATTGTAACGACCAAAACATTATTAATGAAAATTACACTTAACATAATTAAATTTCTTATTATGTAGAAGGGTTATATAAAAACATATCCATGTTATTAGTTTATGTTTTTGGATTTTAATTTTCATTATGATTCGTTAACATTTCTAATATAGCCATTGAATTGAGACCACTAGATTTTTATAAATATAGGGCTCTAACAAATACAATTTACTCAGAAAAATGATATGATTGCTCATCCAGTATAATTCCTCCATACAAAGCCAATTTATCATATCTCAGAAAGTAGATAGCTTCCCTGAGATTCACGCTTGAACAATCCCAATATGAGATACAACATGATAATCTTGAACAGAATCTCTTACGAGAGAAGAGGAAGTTAATTGACGTTACCACTCAAGAGATATTATCTGAGCTATCCCAAAAGTAGGTCACCATCGAACACCTTACCCTTTGGTCTTATATGGGTGTTATAAAGGGTTATGTAACATGACCATAGAACTATGATTATGTAAATTATTTTATGTATAGAAGAATTAATAAAAATAAATTTTATTATTATTACTTTGTAAAAGATCATCAAATCCCAAAGAGTATATTTAGTAAATGTTTAAATACAATTAGGAAATATATTTCGATGAATTATTGGAATTTTCAATTAAATAATATTTTAATAAAAAAGTATTACTAAATTACTTTTTATTAAATAAAAATGTTCATATAATTGTTATGAATACAATTGTTATTTTTATTACGATTTGAAAACTATTTTTGTAAAAAACATTCATCTTTTGATAAATGTCGGTTTTTATTTTAAAAGAAAAAATTTATATATTTAGTAAATTATTACGATAAAATGAATATAATTATTTTATTCGGGACATTGAAATTATCTAACGGTGAATTTTTCATACTTTTTCTTAGATAGACGAATTTTTGGGTAAAAATTAAATACCATTTAAATATATAATGTGTTATATGACATCATAATGAATCAATAGTGACAAAATAAAATACTACAAAATAATATCTGTTAAATCTATTTTTTAAATAAAAAATAAAGTGATTTTATATATATTTTTATTATTTTTAGGGTGCCTTAGTTGACCCTCCAAGACATATAAAACAGTTTAACATTTTAATATGATTTCCTTTAGAGTTTCACTCACCTACACATAAGAAATCCAAATAGTTTAAAATTTTTGGCCATTGGTCTTATAAAATAATTATTTTTTCTCCACATTTGAAAAAAAAGTGTAAAAACCCATTGGATTACCTGAGGGATTGATTATATTAATGTGTAGTGTCTAAAGTCTAAATAATAAATAATTCACTCTCTTTTCTTATATAATCACATCCAATAACCCACTTCTATTGACTCAAATACCAGGGAGCACGTCACTACCCTGCCCTCATCTCTTTCAAATCCTCATATGGTTTACTAATCTCCTATTAAACCTCTCTCAAGCACCTCCCAAGCCTTTGAGATCACACATCTAAGGAAGGGATTTCATCCTTTCTCATTTTTTTCACATTTCATTATTTTGGTATACCCTTTATTCAATTAAAAATGGTGGGCTATGTTTTCTCACCTCCCCCATACTTTACAAATTATGTTTGAATGATTAGGGACATCTTAATCTATCATTAATTCCTCCCCTGTACACCTGTTACCATGACAAAATTTCAGAAGGAATTTCTCTCCTCTCATTTACATACAAGAAATTGTTTTAGATTATTAATCTAAATTCCATTAAATATGTTGGGATATTATGTTCCATGACCATAATAGTATAAATTTCATGTATAATTTAGGAGATACCCATTTATCTCTCATCAACCCATTTTATGATTTCTATTTGACGTTGTTATGTTGCTGAAGATACACAATATTTTTAATGACTAAATCATCATGTATGTGAATACCATAATTATTTATTTATCAATGGTATTCACCTTTAAACAGATGTACTTGTTTATTCTTTACTTAATGTTATGTATTCCACATCTCTTATTCATGTATTAAATTATGATGTTTAATGAATCAAAGATTTATGATCTATGTGGCACACTTATGCATGAAATGAAATGATTATGAATGGTGTGCCCTGACACCACTTCAATACATTGGGTAATGATTAGTATCACAACACATCGAGTGAAATGAGGGTTTAATAAATCTCTATCTGAAATTAGCCTTGGATCATACTAATATCATGTTAAATGTTGTTTCCACATTTCTATGATATGATAATCAGGCTATATCATGCTTTTATGTTAATGTTTTTCTTAGGCTCAATTGATATACATATTTCCTAAAATGTACATTATTTTTCATGTTTTTATTTTTTTAATTCCATACAAGGATTTATAGCTCACCATTTTTTTTGGATTCCCTCAGGTTATCCCATGCAATGCAGAGTACGATGGAATGTTATGGCCATGTAAAAGAAGATTTCATTAAAGATGCTTATTCCTTCTTTTGAGTTGTTATGTAATTTTTCTAAGACCCAAAGAAACTACACCTCATTATTTTCAATGTTGTTACACGAGAAAATTTATGTAATAAATTATGATTACGTTTGAAATAAATAGTAGTGGTGTTATATTCTATGTAATATTTTATTTAATTGAAATTATAAGAATATGATTTAAATTTAAAATTTTAATTTAGAAAAGTTGGTTTTTTAATAAATAGGTTTTTATAATGTATATTCCTTATGATTTATTTTAGATAATCAGTTTAAAACAATTAAACCAATTAGAATATTTATTAACAAAAATTAATATGGTCAACCAATATCATACAAAACCATAAATATCATCATTTTGAAATTAACATACATCACATTAGTTTACTATTTACAATAAATATGATTCTTTTCTTACAATATGTAATTCATTTTTTAGATATTAATTATTCTAAATCTATTATAATTCACTAAATAACATATATCTTTTGAAATTAATAAATTCACAATTCCCTAAAAATTTATCTAAAATTTGAATTACTACAATGATTATTTCAATGATCCCATAATAAATATAATTTTAAAAAAATTAATTAATATTATTATAATTAATGTAACAAAAATACAATTAATTTTTATAAATAATTATTAATCTAATTTATCAAAAAAATAATCAAAAAATATATCATATAAATGAACCCTAATGAATCAAAACAAATCCTGAACTAATAGGTTATCTATTGTTGTATGTTAAATAAAACAAAAAATAACTCACACCCAAAAAATGATTAATTTCATAATACAATATTAAATACCTATTTAAAATCCATTTTTTATTTTATTTGTCACGACCCATCCTCAGGGCCCGTGCCGTGATTACACCAAGCCCGCCTTCCATAGGCCAGGGGCTGGCGACTAGCATCAAAGGTGTAATTCCCGATAACTGGGAAGGCATTGCCTTTATAAAAGTAAACAATACACCACAGAGTACAAGTGGAAGTAATGCACTAAGTACAAAAGGAAGTGTGGAAAAGTAAATGGGCCAGAATACAAACCCTATCGAATGTACAGCTTCAACTGAACAAAAGTACAACAGAAAAATACAAACAGCTGGAAGAATGGAAGCAGCTCCTGGGTCATCCTCCTCGGATCCTACCAAAAGAGTAGGTACAGATAGCACAGCTCCGGGATCGTCCACCACGGATCCTACCTGAAGGGTAGGTACAGATAGCCTCTAAAACTCTCTTGCTCGTCATCCTCCTCCGAGTATCGTCTCGCCGTGAAGTCCACCTCCAGATACTAATACGTCGTGAGGTCCACCTCCGGGTATCGTCCAGTCTTTGAACACTCGGCCTCCGTCAGCACTGCCCATCGTCTGCAACCAACACAACGAGGTGCGGGCATAGCTCGTGCAGGGGTGAGTATAATGATACTCAGTAGGGACCCCAAGACACTAAATGTCTCACTAAATCCAACAAGGATAACCACAATGAAGATCTCAATATATAAGCTCTACTTAGGTATATGCCCATACATATACCTAAGATATCAAGTAACCCATCTCAATCATGAGGAAACATAAAGATTATGAAATAAATGTATAACCACTACCTAGGTATATTCCCATACATATACCTAAGTTATCAAGTGACCCATCTCAATCATGAGGTAGACACCAAGGTCATACACTCAGCTCAAACCAGGATTTTCATTATCGAAACCATAACTACTCAAGAGCCCCATTACTGGAGTGTACAGTGATCCTGTCACAAATCCGATGTACTGCTCACTAACCTAAGACTGTTGAGGTACTCCTCCTATCGAGTACGCGGGTCAGGCACCCAAACACAGTAGTGCTTCCTGCCGGTGTATGCCACCCAAACACAGTGGTGCATCCCCCCTAATAGCCTGCAGTGGTACTCTCCGGATGAGTACCGTGAGTCTGCACCCAAATTGAGTAGTGCTCCGTCCGCCATGGGTCTTCACCCAAACAAAGTAGTGCTCCGTCCACTGGTCCAGTCGACTCACTCCAAGTTGAGTCGGTCAAGCAGTCGTCAGGTCTCAGCCGGCTACACGGTCTCCGTACTCTGCACGATCGTCTCTGGGAGGGTCCGCTCCATGAGAAACTGTTCGATACTACAAGTATCATAAATTCCCACGAAGAAGTATCTCAAAGGACCGCCTCATCATAGGGGTCTCAACGCAACTGATGGCGCGTCAATCGGACGCTCGGTCTATGAGTTACTAGCCTTTTTGTCCCAGGGGTCTGGTTGCTTTCGTATACGAACCAACCTAGCCATATCTCAACTATACCCCGAACTCTCATAGGGTTTTCTCATAGGGACCGTTTCTCAACGTGATCACCAACTCTGCTGACGGTTCGTCAAACGGACGTCCGGTCTGAAAGTTATCAGCTTTTCCGTTCCAAGGGACCGGTTGGATTTCGGGTACAATCAAACCTGACCACTATCCAACTGCAACCAAAACTCAGGAGAAGTATGCCAAATGTTCTGTCTCATCATGAGGAATCCAACAATGTCAATGGTACGTCAATCGGAAGTCCGGATCTCAAGACATAAGCATTTCCGCTCTGAGGGCCCGATTGGTTTCGTATCCGAACCAACTTGGGAATACTCAAAGTTCTCCGAAACCTTGAGTGTAATATGCCAAAATGACCATCTCGATCCAAGGATCGCATCGCATCAAACGGTGCATCGATCGGAGGTCTGTAGCCCAAGATATGGGAAAAAGACCGTAAGAGGTACGCGAATAGGGGGTTCGGGCCAGGTCTGACCCGGCCCCATACCCCCTGGGTCGGCCCGAACTGGGTCAACCTGACCTGGGTCCAGGTCTGGCCCACTTGGGCGCGGCCCGGCCTAGCTGTTGCGGCCCGGCCCAGCTAGCTCAGCCCGACTCGGCCAGGGCGGCCCGGCCTAGCCAGCGTGGCCCGGCAACTCGGCCGTAACGGCCGAGCGGAAGGGGTGCGGGGGGGGGGGGGGGGGGGCGCTGCCCCCCGCCTGTTCGTGTTACCATGGCCCCCATGTGGGGGACGCTTTTGTCGGCCAGCCGGGGGTTACGACCCCCAGCTTTCTCGATGACCGGCCGGCCCGGCTGTGCTGCTACCGCGGGGCCCCGCGGTCCCGCCCTCCTGCTCTGGTGCCGGCGGCAGGAAGCCAGTCGCCGCTCTCTGCTCCGCCGTAGCCCAAGGCCGCAGCCTTGGTCCATCTGAGAGTACCATTGGGTTTGTTGGGCATTTTTCACCTAGGCAGAGCCTAACCTCAACCGCAGTGGGTCCAGGGTGACTGCTATTAATTTTCTGAATTTTTTTTGTGTAAGTTCAGCAAACATGCGAGTGGAATTTTAACTGGTGCTTAGAATTTAAATTCGAGGGAACCGTTAAACTCACAGCATCAGTAATTTCTTATTGAGACCTTCACCGCAGTTGTGTTATGACACGTTTGGAAGTTAGTTTTTTGGGGTTTTTAATTAAGTTGAATAAAATAAAGTTTTAACTATATTTTAATTGGGTGGTTAAAACCTCCAAGGGGAGGTTAGAAGTTGGGGCCACCCCATCCTAACCTCCCATGGGAGGTTAGGGTGGTGGGGACCACCCGCACATAACCTCCCACAAGAGGTTACGACATGGGGACCACCCGAGTCCCATAACCTCTCTATTAAATGATAGAGGTGGGGACCACTCGACCCCTATTAATGGTGGAGGAGAAAACCTCCCACCTCTCCCTCTTTAATGAGGGAGAGCCTCTCTCCAATAAATCTAATTAAATTTGACAACATTCACAAATTTAATATGGTAGGGCCCACTCTTGGATTCACCAAATATGAATTACGTTCCAATGTCATTTTAGACAAACCCTCCCTTTACTATATAAAGGAAGCTTGGGGGAAGGTTTTGGGATGGCTTCTTCAAGCGGCAAAACACTGGAAAAGAGACACGATGCCCAACGCTTGGAGAATTATTCCTCCAATGAAGAACTGTCGCTGACGAAGAACAACGATGACATCATCTCGACTCGTCTTCTTCGAGCTCTTCTTCCTCCAACTTTGACGGAACGACGACCGGATTCCGCGAATCCCTCTTCGATCACCAAATTCAAGGTAGGGGGTTTAATTTTCGTGGTGATATTGTACCCCTTTTTCTTACCTTCTCCAAAAGATATAAAGGGATTGATGCGGATGTTTTTTATGAACATATTCTACATATGTGAAGCCTTTTGTTATCCTTTTAAACGTGGAGGGTTCGGGCCAACCTCACATGGCCCGACACCCTCCGTCAAATTTTTCTTTGTCATGTTCAACGAAGCGGCCACACTGAGCCGCAAAGAGGCGATAAGAAAGAAGACGGAAAACAAAGGTCGCGCTAAACATGGCCTCCGCGAATAGCGCCACCCCCATGGTGCCCCGGTGCGCTCCTCGCGCCCTACCGGTGGCCAGCCCGGCCCCTGCCTGTGGCCTGCCCAGAGCCCCCACGGACCCCTGCCACGACCCTGCCCGGCCCCATGGCCCGCTACCCAGCACCCCCGCGGCCCCCTACCGCTGCCCTGCCAGGCACCCTGGACCATTGCTCGGGGCCCCCACGGCCCCCTGCCGCGCTGCCCTATGCCCTGCGGCCATCCTGCCGCACTGCCCGGCGCCCTGGCTCCCCCACGGCCCCTCTCTCGCGCTACCCAGTTCCTCGACGCCCAGCCTGGTGCCCCCTCTGCCCCCTTCCACGCTTCCCGGTGCCCCCGTACCCTGCTCGGCACCCCTCAACCCCCAATCGCGGCCTCCACGGCGCCCGGGTGTGCTTCCCGTGCCATTGTGCGCTACCTGACACCTTGTCGCCCTGCCCGGTGACCAGCCGGCCTACCCACGGGCCACGCGGCGTACCTACTGGCCTCCCAGCCACTGGTCTTCCGAGATGACTCGTGGTGTCGCTGGCCAAACCTGGCCGGTCTCCCAGGCTGAGTCACCGAGCCACCAACATGGCGATTAACAGGCCGAACCGCCATCGCAGTCCGCTGGGCTGGGCCTAGTAGTCCAGGTCAAGATTAGGCGGGCTGACCCGCCTAATTGGTCGGGTCAGACACAGCGAGTATGACCTGTTTGACCCAAACCGAGTCTGCCCAGACTAGGTTGGGCCGAGTCGATCTGATCAGGTCGGACCGGATCCGAGCCCATTACTGACCCATTAACTTCTTAGGCCATATCTTTGGCACCAGATGTCCGTTTGACGAACTGTCAATGGCGCCCGAATTCTTGAAGAATTTTCGTCCCTTTGAGTATACCCCCCTGGTGTTATGGGTATAGTTAAGTCATGGTCAGGTTGGTTCGTACACGAATCAAACTAGGCCCCCGAGACTAAAATGCTAATATCTCACAGACCGGGCATCCAATTGGCGCGCTGTCTGTTGCGTTGAGACCCCTATGATATGGTGGTCCATTGAGATACTTCCACGTGAGACCTCATGACACTTGGAGTATCGACTAGTAGATCATGGAGCGGAACGCCCTGAAGATGAGAAGTCAGAGTGCGGATACCTAGTAGCTGTAGACCGGACGACAGCTTGACCGATTTGACTCAGAGTGATTCGACTAGCCCAATAGACGGAGTGTAACACCTCGAGATTTTATGAAAAATATTCATTTAATTTCATTAATGTCTTGTGTTGTATTCTACAACAAGATTACCTAGCGCTATACGCAACACCGTATTAGCTTGCAGTATACGCAACACTATTCTTGGATCGTGTTACACAGAATTTTGATAATAGTTATTCTACGCAACATTGAGTATATATATATATATATTCAATGTATAAATGAAATATGGTTGGATTCTTTTATACGAAACAACGAAGGATTCTTTCACAACATGTAACCCTGACTTGGATTGCATTACATTTAATCACGACCTTCCTCGATAGCGTGTGTTGTACGCAATACTAGGTTTTAATAAACAAAGATATATTATTATAATATTGTCATGAACTAGCCATTATGAATAGTGTTAACTAAATTTTTAATTTTATAACATTATTATTCATCTTACACATTTCTAGAACATGGTATAAGAACAAAATAATTTTTTCGGGTAAAATAAGTATTTTTCAAAAAATGCAGTTTTGCCGCCTTTTGATGGCGCACCAACTTTAAATCTAGTTTTTGACATTTTTATAAGTTCAATTTGACAAAATAAAATTATTATTTTGAATCAGGATATAAAAATTTACATGAGATAAAGTTTTGATATTTTTCTGATAACTTTCATATTTTAATGAATAGTAAAAACACGTTATATTTTAATTAAAAACAACTTTTTTCATCGTAATATCTTATGTGGTTAATTTATAATATTGAATGGTTTTAAAGTATAAATAGAATATATTTTTACCATTTAATATAATGTATGACATTAACATTGATTTTACCTTGAATTCGTAGGTTAAATCAATTCAATCTTTTGCAATGTTTTAAAGAAAACCCGTTTTCTTTCGACAACAGGATTAATTTTAATTTAATTTCTGCAACTTTTGTGTATTGAATTTGGAAAAATAGATTCCATATTTGGAATCAGTGGATCCAAATTATGTTAATAAGCTACTTTCTACTTTTTGGAATTATGAATAGTAACTACGGTAAATTTTATTTACCATAGTTAAAGGTAAATCGGGTTATTAAGGGTAAATATAATATTTTAAAATTACCCTAAAAAATGTCAAAATCCTATTCGATGACTAAAAGTCTACCCATATCACCTAAGGGTCGGATTAGATTCATTTAATTAAATTTTTTCAATGAAAATCATTTAATTATTATTAAAACAAAAGAATGTGACAACATGTCACTTTCTTAAATTATATAAGTATAATAATTTTAATCTAGTGATAAACTTCATGAAACATCAAACATGAATAGTATCCAGAAATCTAATACAATTATCTACATCATAGAAATTTATTTATAATTTTTAAGGATTAAATAGTTATTATTTATTATGACACAAAGACGATGCAGTAATTGTCTTATTAATGCAATATTGACATAATTGATGTTATAAATGCCCAAATAAATGTAATTTGAGACTTTTTATGACTTAAACTAATTTTATAGGTTCATATGACATGTTATTTTTGATTTATGTAACTTGGTTCGAAATTATCATTCTGTTATGAATTTCATAAAAATCATGTACCAAATAGTGTCAAAATTGACATAAATTAGTTTTTAAAACAAATATTATATTATTTATTTTTATTTTTTTGCTAAAAATCAAGTTTTGGACAAATGACTTAGATAAGATTATATATATTAATAATAAACCACTTGGGGTTCTTTTGGATTGATATAGTAAGTTTATTAACCATATAGTGTAAGAAAACAAAAAGACGCGGTAAAAGTTAAATTATTTAACTTAGAGTTAAATTTAATTGATAAGGTTAAAATAATAACCTAAACTTGTCTAAATCCTATTGGATGAGAGGATTTCGACCCATCCCCACCTTATCCTAGAAATAAATCAATTTGGAGATATTTAAGACCGAACTTGACTTTATAATAAAATAATATTTTTAGTTATTCCAAAGGTGCCCCTCTCCTCCCTTATAAAAGGGCACCTCCTCCCTCTCTTACTCACACCAATTTGAGCATTCAAGCTCGGACAAACCCTGCCGAAATCTCTTCTACACTTTCCTAGAAACATCCTAGAGGTTCTGGTCATCCTCAAAGACCAATTTTAGTGCCCTAAGAGGAGGTCTTAAAGAGGCGCTTCAAAGAAGAGGTAATTTCCGTTACCGATTCTTTCTCCTTTATTTCTTCTTCCACTTATTCTTCTTAGGTTGTTTCATTATGAAGTAATAACATCAGTATCACTCATATACTGATATTTTATTATAAGTATGAAACAATCCTATTTCACCATCTATCCATCCTACGGAAAACGAAATCACCGCGCGTGCGTACGTACGGAATACCGTCTCCACGCCGTGGTGAAATCTATTTTCCACCACCACCTTACTTGGATGGGTATAATGGCGTAAATAATAACTATATATTATTATTTTAAAGTGATATTGATTCTGAAATAGTATACATACACTCCAATACAGTACCACGATCATGAGAACGATATCATCACTCGTGCGTACGTACGGACTACCGTCTCCACGACGCTATGAGATTCATTCTCCACTTTAACCATTCATGAATGATTATAAAGTATATATAATAAGTAATCAGGAAATATATGACATAATAATGATACTGGATTTATGTGTATATATATGTATGTCATCTACTTAATTCCGTTCAACTCAATAAGCAAACGAAAACAGCATTCATGCGTACGTACGGCCTACCGTCTCCATGAACGGTGTATTTCTTTCCATTTACTAATTTATTATATATATGTATATTATGAATATATATATATATATATCATGTTTTATATTCTGGAATTAAGTAATCATGATCTATGTAATCATATGAATAATTACAAGTCAAAACACGGACGACAAATGAAACAATTTTACCCAAAACGCTCCTTAACATGGAATTTACAAAAGAACGGGTAATATAAAGTCATAAGTGAACCATATATGATATCATAACAATGAATATGATTGTTTAATATGTTAATGACTTTATTTAAATCATTATACAGGAGGTTCGGACACTTACGAAGCAAATCGGACCTAAGGTAAGGGAAATATCACAATCTCATTTTTATCCGAGATTGTTTATACTTTGGTATTTACTGGGGTGTATTTTGTCATCCACAACCATGTTTCCTCAATATGTAATATTATTTCCATCCATCTACAATTTTTTAAATCCAATTTTTCCCTTCGGTGAGTTTTTAGTAAAAGATATGAAAGGAATCTTTTGTCGTTTTTTGTACGAGGTACTTTTTAACTTTTCCGACAAAAGTACGAGAAGAATGTTTTTTTAACTTATATGGAATGAATGGATTTTTTAATCATTATTTCCAAGAAGCTTACTTTACAATATTTCGTGTTTATTTTTAATCAAATTCTTTTAGTTTAAATTTGTATGACATGTTAAGAAAGGAAAAATATTTTTGAAGAAGAAAGGATATTTTCCTCAAGAATGGAGTTCAAGTGTTTTATCAAATTATTTTCCATCTAAGATAATAAAGGGTTCTGTTTTTATCCCTATTATTACATTGATTTGATTGTGTTGTGATGGGATTATTTTTATGAATTCCTTTATCTTATATGAATTGCTTTATGATGTCATGATGTTTAAGATTCCCATTTTTATTACATGGGTTATGCTATGATGTATGGTATATGATTTTGTGGCACACATAATAATGGTATCATTATGAGATGGGTGGGACCTATATCTCCCTCCAATTCATTGGGTAAAGATTTTATATCTCATGAGATAGACATGTCTTGAATGGTAGGTTATACCGGTTCAGTGAAACAAGACTGAAACGAGGGTGACTCAGTTCAGAAAGGGACTTTGTCCACTAAGATAGTCTTGGCAATGAGTCTTGACTAACAAGAAATGACTCTCTATGATTATGTGTGTATGCCACAAAAATTCATGTTTTATGTTATGATTATTGTGACTACATTTCACTACCATGATTTATCCCATGTTATGAAATTATGATCTCTTTTGGAGGTTATGATTTCCAAAAGTTATGTGCTTATGTATATGATGTGATTGATATTTCTTTTGTTTACCCTTACTTAGCATTTGATCTCACCCTTTTATATTTTCTTTTCCCCAGGATATAAAGAAAGGTTTTAGGTATTTAAAAAAAAGGAAGATCTTTATGGGAGATGTTGAAGATCTTTCACCAGGATTAGAAGATTATATTCCGAGTTTCCAAAGACACTAAACTATTACGATCCTTGTGTGTGTATTTTTGTTATGTACTAAGTATTCCGCAAATGTAATGTAATGTCAATGTACGTCAAGCTTCGGGTCTCTACAGTTGGTATTAGAGGAAAGGTTTAGTCACCCTTTGGAAACTAGGATGCAAAAATGTTTGTGAGATCCCTAGAGATATTTCTAAGGTATTTCTTGGGTTGTCTCTAAGGTTAAGTATACGTATAGGTTATAGTACTAGAATTACGCTAACGATCATAGAATTAAACCTAAGATGTTAGATATTGAAAGTACTCCCCCTTTATTATGTTGTTTTCCCTAGCATGATTTTTCCTCTCACACTATTCTTTTTGGGTTTTTGACGATGGCTGGAACCCGAAGGAACCGTGTTGATCAATGCAATGGACAATGAAATGATTGTCCTCCTGAACAAACAAATGTTATGGGAGATGGAGTGAAAAATCTTATTCCTATACTTACACAAGCTATGAATCATTCTGGACTTTTAAATGAGCAGAGAAGGGAACAATATTCTATTGAGTCCTTCATGAGGAAACGTCCACCTTCTTTCAGTGGGTCTTCTGATCCACTTGTTGCTGAACAATGGATCAGTACTACTGAAAAGATATTTTCAGTTCTTCAATGTTTTGAACATGATAAAGTCATCTTAGCAGTATATCATTTGGAAGGTGAAGCTGATCAATGGTGGAATCTTATCAAGAATACGAGGAAAAGAGATGAAATTCAGTCCATGGAATGGGACGAGTTCAAAAACTTATTTTTCAATAAGTACTTCCCTGGTATTCTTCGAACAAAGATGGAGAAGGAGTTTCTTGAAATAAAGCAAAAGGATGATGAATCTGTTGGTATATACGAAGCAAATTTTACAAGGCTTACAAGGTATGCATCTGGATTTATCATGCAACCTGAAAGTAAAGTTGATCGATTCTTCAGTGGCTTAAAACCAAATATTCGAAGGGCATTATCTATAAGAGACTTCAGTAGCTATTAAGAAATTGTGCGTTGTGCTATCAAGGTAGAAATGGAAGTTGGTGTTACTTATCCATCTCATAGTTTTGACAAGAAATGAAAGATGGAGTTCAAGGAGAAATCTCAAAATAATGGTGAAAAGAAGATGAATGTTTCCTTATGCACAAAGTGTGGAAAGAAGCATGGTGGAAATTGTCTTAAAGGGACTAGAAAATGTTTTAAGTGTGGAAAAGAAGGACATCGAGCAGCTGATTGTCGAAGTAATGGAAAAAGGGTTTCTAATGATGTGAATAAAGAAAACACTGCATAGAACGCACCACCAACACATAAATGCTTCAAGTGCAAGGAAATGGGGCATTATGCTAATAAATTCCCTAATCCAAGGGTTAGTGATGATCGACATGAGCAACCGCTTAAGGCAAAGGACAAAGGGAAGTCACATGCGATCACCATTGGTGATGTTGAATATGATAATGATGTGGAGGAATGATTAAGTGTTTATGTAATGGGATTCCAAAATAATGCTGTATCATAAAGTATTGGAATATTTATGTATTGGTCTAATATGGTATTCAAATTGATTGAGATATTTTTGTAAATAAGATGATATGGGCATAATGAACGGAAAATGAGAAAACGAAATGTTTAAAAGTATTCATGAGCACATGATTGATATAAGGACTAAGTGATATCATGGTTTGAGTATATAGATTTTTGAGGATTTTGGTATGTGGAAATTGTTAACTTTTAACTGAATTCATGTTTTCACTAAGGTTCAATGGGTATTCAAGAGAGTACATGGTTAAGGCCTTTGAATGTTTGGAATATGACCAACAAGATATATTTTATGATATATGGGGATCAACGATGCTATTAAATCTCTGAGAGTGGACTGTAGTATTATGGATAAGCCTAAATATTGGAATGGATTATGTTAGACATAAGTTAATATTGTTTGTTTTTCGATATTATTGATGGGATGTTATAGTAATATAGTTTTAGAAAAAGGACAACCTGCAGGACGGGTGACAGCCCATCGCGTCAGACAAGGCTATGGGAATCGAACCCACAACCGAAGTGTGACTGGACTTTATCGCCTACCACTGACCTACAGGAAGTCCCTGTTTAGTAGAAACTAGATTTATTATATTACACAGTATGATATATGAAGTATAAGTCCATTTTCGGAAAACTATATGATGAATCTCACTATATATGGACTTATGTATTTTTTTATAACTTTTCTAACCTTTTGTTTGAGATAGATGGAATGACCCATAATTCTATCACATGATCTGCTAACACATCACGAATGACAAATTCAACTTCATTTCATTAAGAGATGAAGTAGAAATTTTCCAAAGAACGACAAACGGTGAGACTATACCAAAATCTTGAAAGTATTTCTTATAATTAAAATTTCATCAACTTTTGGGAAATGATCTTGAAAACCAAAAATGTTATCCTAGTGCTCTTATATCTGATGAATCAGATGGTACCTTAGATCATCACAAATTTATGGCTTTGTGATTGCTATCTTTTCCATAGCCATGTTCTCTACCACTCTCCATTAGAACATGATGGTTAGATTTCTCTTCCATATCCATATTTTAACCTATGTGGAAACCCAGTGATTAGTTTATTTGGGAAACCATTATGTTTCATACTTCTGTTTTTAAAGATTGGTTTTGGTATTCCTTTTTACGATGTGGGTTTATATTAAAGAAACTTTCGAATAGTAAACCATTTATAACACCAACGAATTTCGAGGGAGAAATTCATTTTAAGGGGGGTAGAATGTAACACCCCGAGATTTTATGAAAAATATTCTTTTAATTTTATTAATGTCTTGTGTTGTATTCTACACCAAGATTACCTTGCGCTATACGCAACACCGTATTAACTTTTAGTATACACAATACTATTCTTGGATCGTGTTACACATAATTTTGATAATAGTTATTCTATGCAAAATTGAGTGTATATATATATATATATATTCAATGTATAAATGAAATATGGTTGGATTCTGTTATAAGAAACAACGAAGGATTTTTTCACAACACGCAACCCTGACTTGGCTTGCATTACATGTAATCACGACCTTCCTCGATAGCGTGTGTTGTACGCAATACTGGGTTTTAATAAACAACAATATATTATTATAATATTGTAATGAACTAGCCGTTATGAATAGTGTTAACTAAATTTTTAATTTTATAACATTATTATTCATCTTACACATTTCTGGAACATGGTATAAGAACAAAATAATTTTTTCGGGAAAATAAGTATTTTTCAAAAAATGTAGTTTTTCCGCCTTTTGATGGCGCACCCACTTTAAATCTAGTTTTTGACATGTTTATAAGTTCAATTAGACAAAATAAAATTCTTCTTTTGAATCAGGATATAAAAATTTACATTATATAAAGTTTTTATATTTTTCTGATAACTTTCATATTTTAATGAATAGTAAAAACACGCTATATTTTAATTAAAAACAACTTTTTTAATCATAATATCTTATTTGGTTAAATTATAATATTGAATGGTTTTAAAGTATAAATGGAATATATTTTAAACATTTAATATAATGTATGACATTATCATTGATTTTACCTTGAATTCGTAGGTTAAATCAATTCAATTTTTTGACTTGTTTTAAAGAAAACCCGTTTTCTCTCGACAAAGGGATTAATTTTAATTTAATTTCTGAAACTTTTGTGTATTGAATTTGGAAAAATGGATTCCATATTTGGAATCAGTGGATCCAAATTATGTTAATAAGATACTTTTTATTTTTGAGAATTATGAATAGTAACTACGGTAAATTTTATTTAACATTGTTAAAGGTAAATCAGGTTATTAATGGTAAATACAATATTTTAAAATTACCCTAACAAATTTCAAAATCCTATTGGATGACTAAAAGTCTACCCATATCACTTAAGGGTCAGATTAGATTCATTTAATTAAATTTTGTCAATGAAAATAATTTAATTATTATTAAAACCAAAGAATGTGACAACATGTCACTTTCTTAAATCTTATAAGTATAATAATTTTAATCTAGTGATAAACCTCATGAAACATAAAACATAAATAGTATCCAGAAAGATAATACAATTATCTACATCATAGAAATTTATTTAGAATTTTTAAGGATTACATAATTATCATTTATTATGACACAAAGATGATGCAGTAATTGTCTTATTAATGAAATATTGACATAATTGATGTTATAAATCCCCAAATAAATGTAATTTGAGACTTTTTATGACTTAAACTAATCTTATAGGTTCATATGACATGTTATTTTTGATTTATGTAACTTGGTTCGAACTTATCATTCGGTTATGAATTTCATAAAAATCATGTACCAAATAGTGTCAAAATTGACATAAATTAGTTTTTAAAACAAATATTATATTATTTATTTTTATTTTTTTCCTAAAAATCAAGGTTTGGCCAAATGACTTAGATAATATTATATATGTTAATAATAAACAACTTGGGGTTCTTTTGGCTTGATATAGTAAGTTTATTAACCATATAGTGTAAGAAAACAAAAAGACACGATAAAAGTTAAATTATTTAACTTAGAGTTAAATTTAATTGATAAGGTTAAAATAATAACCTAAACTTTTCTAAATCCTATTGGATGAGAGGATTTAGACCCATAACCACCTTATCCTAGAAATAAATCAATTTGGATCTATTTAAAACCAAACTTGACTTTATAATAAAATAATATTTTTACTTTTTCCAAAGGTGCCCCTCTCCTCCCTTATAAAAGGGCACCTCCTCCCTCTCTTACTCACACCAATTTGAGCATTCAAGCTCAGCCAACCGCTGCCAAAATATCTTCTCCACTTCCCTAGAAACATCCTAGAGGTTCTGGTCTTCCTCAAAGACCAATTTTAGTGGCCTAAGAGAAGGTCTCAAAGAGGCTCTTCAAAGAAGAGGTAATTTCCGTTACCGATTCTTTCACCTTTATTTCTTCTTCCACTTCTTCTTCTTAGGTTTTTTCATTATGAAGTAATAACATCAGAATCACTGATATAATGATATGTCATTATAAGTATGAATCAATCCTATTTCACCATCTATCCATCCTACAGAAAACAAAATCACCACGCATGCGTACGTACGGAATACCGTCTCCACGCCATGGTGAAATATATTTTCCACCACCACCTTACTTGGATGGGTATAATGGTGTAAATAATAACTATATATTATTATTTTAAAGTGATATTGATTCTTAAATAGTATAGATACACTCCAATATAGTCCCACGATCATGAGAACGATATCATCACTCGTGCGTACGTACGGACTACCGTCTCCACGACGCGATGAGATTCATTCTCCACTTTAACCATTCATGAATGATTATAAAGTATATATAATAAGTAATCATGAAATATATGACATAATAATGATATTGTATTTATGTGTATATATATGTTTGTCATCTACTTAATTCCGTTCAACTCAATAAGGAAACGAAAACAGCGTTCATGCGTACGTACGGCATACCGTCTCCATGAACGGTGTATTTCTTTCCATTTACTGATTTATTATATATATGTATATTCTGAATATATATATATATCATGTTTTATATTCTGGAATTAAGTAATCATGATCTATGTAATCATATGAATAATTACAAGTCAAAAAACAGACGACAAATTAAACAATTTTACCCAAAACGCTCTTTAACATGGAATTTACAAAAGAACGGGTAATATAAAGTCATAAGTGAACCATATATGATATCATAACAATGAATATGATTCTGTAATAATTCAATGACTTTATTTAAATCATTATACAGGAGGTTCGGACACTTACGAAGCAAATCAGACCTAAGGTAAGGGAAATATCACAATATCATTTTTATCCAAGATTGTTTATACTTTGGTACTTACTGGGTTGTATTTTATCATCCACAACCATGTTTCCTCAATATGTAATATTATTTCCATCCATATACAATTTTTTAAATCCAATTTTACCCTTCAGTGAGTTGTTATTAAAAGATATGAAAGGAATCTTTTGTCGTTTTTTGTACGAGGTACTTTTTAACTTTTCCGACAAAAGTACGAGAAGAATGTTTTTTTAACTTATACGGCATGAATGGATTTTTAAAACATTATTTCCAAGAAGCTTCCTTTACAAGTTTTCAAGTTTATTTTTAATCAAATTCTTTTATTTTAAAGTTGTATGACATGTTAAGAAAGGAAAAATATTTTTAAAGAAGAAAGGATATTTTCCTCAAGAATGGAGTTCAAGTGTTTTATCAAATTATTTTCCATATAAGATAATAAAGGGTTCTGTTTTTATCCCTATTATTACATTTATTTGATTATGTTGTGATGGGATTATTTTTATGAATTCCTTTATCTTATATGAATTGTTTTATGATGTCATGATGTTTAAGATTCCCATTTTTATTACATGGGTTATGCTATGATGTATCGTTTATGATTTTGTAGCACACATAAGAATGGTATCATTATGATATGGGTGGGACCTATATCTCCCTCCAATGCATTGTGTAATGATTTTATATCTAATGGGATAGACATGGCTGGAACGGTAGGTTATACCGGTTCAGTGAAACAGGACTGAAACGAGGGTGACTCGGTTCAGAAAGGGACTTTGTCCACTAAGATAGTCTTGGCAATGAGTCTTGACTAACAAGAAATGATTCTCTATGATTATGTGTGTATGACACAAAAATTCATGTTTTAAGTTATGATTATTGTGACTACATTTCTCTTCCCTGATTTATTCCATGTTATAAAATTATGATCTCTTTTGAAGGTTAATATTTCCAAAAGTTATGTGCTTATGTATATGATGTGATTGATATTTCTTTTTTTACCCTTACTGAGCATTTGAGCTCACCCTTTTATGTTTTCTTTTCCCCAGGATATAAATAAAGGTTTTAGGTATTTAAAAAAAAGAAGATCTTTATGGAAGATGTTGAAGATCTTTCACCAGGATTAGAAGATTATATTCCGAGTTTCCAAAGACACTAAACTATTACGATCCTTGTGTGTGTGTTTTTGTTATGTACTAAGTATTCCGAAAATGTAATGTAATATCAATGTACGTCAAGCTTTGGGTCTCTACACAGAGTGCCCAGTTTGGCGGAAGACCCATGACGGACAAAGGGCCTATTTTGGAAGCATACCCACAATACACAATAGGAGTAGTACCTCTATAGGCTATTAGGGGGAGCGCCCGGTTTGGTGGCAGACCGACAGCGGACAGAACGCCTAGTTTGGCAGCAGACCCGCGGTACTCAACAGGAGGAGTACCTCAGCCGTCAAGGATAGTGAGTAGCACCTCAAAGTCATGATAGTTCCATTGTACTGGACAGAGGAGGATTTCACCAGCATCCATGGTTTCGATAATGAATATCCTGGTTTGAGATGAGCCAATGATCTTTGTATTTTCCTCATGATTGAGATGGGTTACAAGATAACTTAGGTATATGTATGGGCATATACCTATGTAATGGTTATCTGTTGATTACATATTTTGTGGTTTATCCTTGTTGGATTTTGTGAGACCTTTAAGGTATCGGGGTCCCTACTGAGTATCATTATACTCACCCCTTCACAAGCTATGCACGCACCTCGTTGGGTTGGATGCAGACGACGGACAGCGCTGACCGAGGTGGAGTGTGCGAGGACTGGATTGTACCCAGAGGAGACGGATAGACATGTAGTTTTGAGGAGGCTATTTATACCTACCCTATAGGTATGATCCATGGTGGATGATCCAGGAGCTGCTAGACATCTTCCAGCTATTTTTCATTTGGTTGTACTTGTTTGTCTTTTCCTTGTACTTTACTGTTGGGCTTGTATTTTCGGACCCTTTTACTTTCCAACACATCTTTTGTTATAATGTTTTTACATTGTTTTTTCTTCTGCTTGTAATCTGGTTGTGTGTGTTTACATTTTATAAAGGTAATGCCTTCCCAGTTATAGGGATTTACGCCTTTGGTGCTAGTCGTCAGCCCCTGGCCTATGGAAGGTGGGCTTGTGGAAGTTACGACACGGGCCCTGGGGACGGGTCGTGACAGTTGACCTATAAGGTTCTGAGTCAAACTAAGGGCCTCTAGGGGTCCCACCAATCCCTAAAAAACATGTCTAAAAATAGGCCCACAAGGACTGTCCAACTAACTCGAAATATAAATCCTCTCAAAAGATGTTTATGATCACGATTACATATGAGGGTAAAAACTAAGAGCGTTCCTTGCAAGGGTATGAACCACACAGATCATACTCATAAGTAATTGTTCCCTAGATTTCATGTTACCAACATAGAAGAGAGACTGAACTGACACTAATTTTGAATCCATAGGTTGTCCATTCTTTAAGAAGGGTTCTTTTTACCCTCAACATCATAATTTGTGATCTGAATAGATAACCACTACTTGGGATACAACCCCCTATAAATGGTACAACACAACATAATAATGTTCTATATTTACCTACATGTGTCACTGCACCTCTTGTGCATGGGGACTGATTCATCAACCTAAACACTACATTCCTAAATTGAATTCCACATAACCTTCCATCAAAATGAAATATAAATATTTTAGAATGTACGTTTAAATATTTTTCAGTAATCAGAAAGAAACACACTCTAGCATTCCTATATGATGTGAATCAAACTTAAAGAAGATGATCCATGATACGCTTATTTCATTTTCTATCCAATTGTGAAAATCAATCTTTGAACTTTTTCCAATGGCCAAGATCTAGAGATATATAATAAATCACAATACCCACACAACATGCACATTTTTCGAGGTGAAAATCACAATCAACTATAACATCATAGATCAGAAAAGAAATCATATACCACTAGAATCTAGGACTTCATACTTGGAAGAGTTCTCCCAATGCACATGTTTGATATCCATCATAGGTTCTGACACATTTTTAATAAAATTATCTACCATATTAGTAATAGTAATGATTAGGAAGAAAATACCTCTGAAACCAATTTATATCATCTTGACCAGGATTCCATAAATACAGTTCTCCAAGATGGTTGGTTACGAGGCCTCAAGCGCACCTCCCTATATGCCACATGATGCCAACTGGCAGTCAGGGGTTGGGGTGTGATAGTGGGGACACTGTTCCCTCATATTAGAAAAATACCACATAAATGTTATTTAAATATCCTAAAATGAAAAAAACCAATAGTGTGTGGAATAAGTAAACAAATTGAAATAGAATATGATGGAATACAAAATGTATAATATATAAAATCTTGAACTTCTATTATATACATGTAACAATGTTCACCCACTAGGCCGACTATATAGATACATGAGAACAAAATAAACTAAAATAACGGTAAATGGATTTACTACTAACTATGATCTAGACCCCATAACTAGTATACAAACACATTTGAGTGGTTCTAGTCAAATAAATATAAGAAAAATGATTTAATCTTCTTAATCATGCATCTCTAGGCCTCATCCCTCCACCTTAATATATGCGTTACAAGAAAAGAAAACATAAGTTCTACACATACACCAAGGAACACGTGCATTGGTGGAAGATAATCTCATTGGGCCACCCCATTGATGAACTTATAAATATGATAGAAAAAATGTATACAAAATCATTATGCTCATTACATTTTAGAAAAAAACAGAGCCTATCTAATCGATTCATCGTCGAGAATGGAATTATATTACTTATACTTATAAGTTAAGTCATAAAGATCTTTTATCCGTGTAAAAATAATTTTTATTGTATTTTTCCTGATCCAATCAAGAATTCCTTATTGGAAAAATGAATGAGGTTTCCAATAAAAAAAAGAAACAAGATCATCCTCAAAGCTTTCTTAAGATAATATGATCCTTAAGAATTGCAAATAAAAATTTGTTAAGAACAAATCAGATTGAAGCTATAGCATCATCATTCGCCGGAATAGAAATATCTGTAAGGTCAGGGTAGCCATTTGTATCGATAAAAATAAGTAAAACAAATGACCAATAAACTAAATTTGAATCTCGTGTCCTTAATCCCTAATGTAATTGAACGTTCCACCATGTATATACTATATATATATATATATATAAATTACATGAAAATAACTATAAATATAACAATATTAATTAATATTCATGATTATGTGAATGAAAGAACCTAAAAACAATCAATAGTCAATCCATGGGTCTTTAATCCCATTCGTTTGGACATGTTACAAGAAGGAATTGTGTTGGACATCATGTTACTCACACCGCAAATAATTTATTTTGTGTCAGTGTTCATTGTCCCAATAGAGATATACCTTACACAGATAATGATGAAATTTTTCTAAGAAAGCTATATCACCACCTGGGAATACTCATGCTACACCTGGGATCACTCAAACTCACCACTAATCAATGTATAATTGGATTATAGTTATGTATTTCTAGACATCCTATAAATGTTTACTAAGCTAGATTTCCTGCTACCGAGTCCTTGTAAAACAGGTCTAATGCCTGGGCCCTGCATCATAGACCATGTGTGGCCATTACATTGCACCATGGATGAAACCTAAAGGTATTTACCCTAAATTGATATGAAACAATATCTCACCATTGAGACATCATGTCCACCCCATTAGATCAAAATTTTAATATCAATCATATGTGTGAGACCCCAAGATCATCCTATCAAGGAAATGAGATCATAATTCCAATACTACAGAGAACATTTACAGATCCTCAATATATGGTAAATTATAAAGAGTGTAATCATCCATCGTAAGACACTGGTTGAGGAGAGGGTAATCATCCCCTATAGCCATATGTATAGCTGAGTGTACTAATCCACCATCATCCCCGGGTGGAGGAGTGTTTAATAACCCTCATTTATCCCACAAGGTGAGAAGAGTGTAGTCATACTCATCGCCAATGATAGAGGAATCATCCAAGAGTATCATTACCAGGTTTTATATGTTAGTATATCATAGTGAAAGTACAAATATCAGTATTCTAGGAAGCACCAATGGAAGTGCCAATAATATAATAATTATTAATATACATGATCAATAACAATGTAATAAGTAGTACCTATGTTTTTAAAAATATACATATTTAATAACATGGATACAATGATGTATCATAGGATGAATATCAAGGCATACCAAATATAATGTTTGATTCCTCATTTTAGGCTCAAAAGAAACCAAATAAGAATCACTTCGGGTAATCATCGCTACATTTTCAGTAAACGTGTGATAGAATTCAAAAATTGTGAGGATGGTTGAATGCCTAATAACAAAAATAAATAAACATACCCATGGGATCTAAATTATTCAATAAGTTATAAATTTACAATCACTGCCATCTATAACCAAATATGACATACTAACTCATGGTATGTCCAAAATCATGGCACAAGTAGGGTCCCTAAAGTGAGAACAATAACGAGCAATCCCAATTAAGATACCCAAGGCCGAAACACATGTGAAAAAATCTGACAAGGGATCCTCTAAATGGTACATGGGTTATGAGATCCTTGTAAAAATTCCTTGGGTGTATATGTAAGAAAATGCATCCAATAAAGGACCATTGGTAATATGATGATGGTAGAGGAATCCTATATAGGATCATCATGGATGAAATGTATGCAGAGGAATCCTATAAGGGATAATCAGAATAGCTACCCTCATGGTCCCAAAGGCCAAAATATAATATCTCACAAGGGAGATGTTCTCAAAGTAAATCAATGAAGTCTATATTCTAGAGGGATAGCTCTTGTCTCATCTCATAACATGTCTGACAATCCTATGATATTAGATAAATAGTGGAGGCAGATCCCATCCATTATTGAAACACTACATATGAGTCCTCAAAACACTTTGGGATTATTACCATTGAAATATAAGCTAAAAGATTCTCATAATGAACTACTCAGGGGTATCAAATTATTTCTCATGGGTGAAAACACAAAAAAAAACCAAAGGGGACACAAAGGGTTGTTGCACTACATGTTTCATGGAGTACACTGTGTATACTCCCAAAGCCCCAACAAGTAATGTACTACCGCTAATCAAGGCCTGTAAAATCCAATGTACATGGCATGAAAGATGGGTACATAGAGTGTACCCTACATGGGGTACCATTCCATGCCCCTCACAAGTATTTTCCATTAATTTTGGCCTTTTTGTGTACATTTACATAGAGTGTGACCCTCAATGGTTTGGCCTATGCACTCCACACGGTATGTGCCCTTTACGAAAGGCAACCTGGTTGGGTACTCTACATCATTGAAAAGTACTTTTACATTGTGTGTATGAACCATACATGATGTGTGATTTTAAAATATCATCTTCCAAAAAGTGAAATAATACATAATTTTTATTCCTTCAAACAGATGTCGTGTAGACCAGTTATCCAAAAACATAAAACCCTCGAATACACTTGTAACCCTTGTTTCTCCCCAAAATAGTAGATGAGCCGTCTAGGGGCCCTGATAAATAATAATAGAGGTTAAATAAGATAAAGTTTATACTATATTTATTTATAGCGAATCATTAAAATGGACTACATTTGGGTGGAATCGGCTGAAGCTTCTACCATTTCTTTATTCCACAATTATTGTATGTTGTTCCAGTTCATCCCAAAATATATGATGACACCTCTATCTATCATTATTCTTCTCTCCATTCACTATATAGGTAGTAATAATGTGAATCCATCAGGGTGTACAATATAATACAAGGATGTAAAATAATTAGATAAATAAAACAAAATAATGAAATGAAAAGAAGAGAAAATGAATGGAAAAGGAAAAAAAGGGGCAGGCTAACCCCAATGCCCAACTAAATTTTATGCCTCTCCTAGTCACGAAACCTTGTTTTAAACTGAATAATGAAGACAAAAGTAAATCATATGTGTTGTTGAAAATACATGATTCAATAAATCTACTCAAATAAATCAGTGTTTAATTTATTAAATATTAAATTATAATTTTCCACTAAAATTCGAATGGCTCAGTATTCCACCAAACACAAGTACTAGGGTAGACACCATATTCTGGAGCAAACGATGTGGACAAGAAAATTAATTGATATCATATTATATGTTAGATGACCATTTCACACCTTAGAGGCAACTGAAATGAAAAATTAAAATTTTGAACAAGAATTTCATTCTACTAATCATGGGACCTTACTTATTTGATTCTTTATTTATATTTTTTCATGTTTATTATGAGATAATTTCATTGTATCATATTATTTATTTTTTATAAAAAATATAGATGTGATTTAAATGGTAAGAGGATATTTTTTCTCCTAAATAATATTTCATGTAATAATTAAGATATATTTTCTTCAACAGTAACAACATTTTACGTGATATATTTATTATAAATTTTTTATATATGTTTCTAAAATTAATACTTTTCTTATTCTCCCTCACATTTATATGGCACAATATGACTAATTTTCTTAGATAAAATGATATTGATATGAAATTTTATTTATTTGTAAATCAGAGAACATTATACAACACATTTATTTCCCAGGGTAATTCTTATGGTTATGTATTATGACTAGTTTACTTTTTTTGGGATACATAATCCTAAACATTTAATGATGGGTGTTTCTAGATATAACCTCAATACATTTGATAATATTTTTAATCTCACGAGGTTCCATGTGTGCGATTAAGGTGTAAACCTTATATATTTTGAGGCTTCATCCACCTTTGTTCATTTTATAGGTAGTTATTCATGACTCAATTTTATTTCATGTAATATGTATCTACAAAATTTTCAATAATTCCTTGATTATATGATAACATGTTCTATATGTAATGGTTCCATGTATTTTTTTCAAGTTCCCTATATATATTTATTCTATGTTATTTATTTGACACATAAGATATGATTTATTATCATGTTTCTTCCCATTATATGTTTTTTAGATCCCCCACTCTATCAATATATATCCCAAGGTTATCATATATCATTTTTTATTAAAATTATATTTAAGATATATATGTGGATAATAAAATATAATTATGTTCTATTTTGATTTATTTTATGTGTCATATACCTTGAAATCCAAATGAATTATGATACACAATTATTAGGTGGTAATTATAGGATGTTTATGTCAAAAAAACATGTAATAATATCTATAAAAGTATTCGGTTTCTATAGTTCATATCGTAGGTAAAATTTAATTATCATGTGGAATCTAGAATGATAAAATTTTAGTTATAATCCATTAGTTATATCTTCGGATAAGTTTAGTTATAGAAAATTATCTTGTAAAATTATTTCAATGATAGATATAGTGTTATTTTAGTAATAACATCTATGTCTTGATACTACAAGTTGATGTGGATCTGGAAAACTTGTACCCATGTGAAATAAATCAAAAAATGATGCATCGAGATGTACTCGATCAACACATGGTGCACAAGAATATGACTTCAATCATACTTAGTTTGATAATATCAGGTGATATTCATTGGAAATTTATGAACTCATTATGAACCATTGTGAAGGAATTTAAAAAAATTTAATGTCAAGAAACATATTTGAAAAATATTCCATGGGTAGACTTGATTAAATATTAGAGACACATATATCATGATATAATTAAAATTTATAAGTTATTATTACCATCATTTTATGTTCCCCTTTTGTATGATTATTACGTAACATATTCTCAACATGACTTTAGTATTTTACATAAGGATTTGAAATAGGATAATTCCTACAAATTACTAATGTGTTGGGAAATGTAATGGTTTTCCTAAAAAGATTCCTAAACTAATGATAATAGCAATAATACATCTTCTTACCTTGTTTAATGAGTTATCTCAAATTAAGATTAAAAATAACATCATAGTTAAATTTTCAAACACATAAATGAAGGTAGTGATGGAGTGTCATTGAGGATAATGTTTTAACAGAAATAAAGAAAAAAATATTAAATTTCATATATGTCAAAAATATGGGAAGTGGCACGTGGAAAATGATTTAAAGTATCTCGAAGATAACTTATGTTTGGAAAAGGAATGAACACAATACATAGTTGCTGAAGAAAAATTAAGAGTTCAACTATCAAGACCAAATTTAATAAAGTTAAACTTAATGCATTACTAACATTACAATGTTTTATATGTACAGAACATAGTCATTATCCAATTCAATTACATAATCCATATATTAATTCCCATGGTCCGTTGTGATAGAATTCATTTATATGGAATTATTAATGGGTTTATGTTTTGAAAATAAAAAATCATGTCATTGTTGAATTTTTATCAATGGTATAGGGGTTATAAGAATTGTGAATCTTATATGGATTTTTCTGTAGTAGTTTTTAATTATGGATATGCTTTATTATGTTTAATGTAATAAATGACCTAGAAATATGATTTATTTTTAAGGTGGTACCTTATGAAAAACAAATTTTTGTGTAAATAATAATCATTGATATGTGATTGATGCTGATGAAATTATAATTAAATTTGAATATTTTATTCGATATATAAATATATATGGTATAAATTAATTTATAGGCCACGCATATATTTTTTGACTTATTTTTTTAAGGGTTGTTATTATATTTTTGTGAACCTTTTTATAATGTCATGATATAGATATAAATATATATATATATATACTCTTTTGGAATAATTTAATTGATTATTTGGGAAGAATTCCGTTATGTTTTGGAGATGTAAGTTGAAGGGTATGAGATAAACATAGATATCGTAACTTTATTTAATGTTAAATATGTTTAGTTTATTTGGAATGTTGAGTAATTTATTTGAATAATTTTCTATTTTTTATTGTTTATTTTCTAAATTTAGTATCTTCATATTCATTTTGGATATTATCTTACATTGTGTTATCTATTTTTCAATTTAAAAAATATAGGAAGAATATATAGTTACACATTTATGGATCTTATTAATCATCAAATATAATTTTAGACATTTTGAAAATAAAAAAATTATATAGGATGTTTATTATTTTAGGGAAGATGTGAAGTGAAAATTGATCAATTCACTATAAGAGGCTGAATTTTTTTTATGAAATAAAAATATGTCATTTCAATATATCTTACAGTTTTTTATATCATGATAATTAAATAATCCATTAAATCAAATAAACGGATCATGAAACAAAAATGCTAGACTATTAACATTAAATCTGATGGATTGAGGGGTTTTTAACACATCAAGGGTTTATTATATTTTGGTTGATAAATTTCTTCTAATCCTTCCATTTAATGTGATCAGTGGTATATATCACCATCCCTAACTATTTTAACTTTTCATCAATGTAATATTTTTCCATCCCAACAATGTTCTCTTATGTGAAGACATAGTTATTTAATGACCTCTATATTTTGCTTCCCCACTTTCTAAGGGAATTTTTTATAAACACTATTTCTGAAGTAAGTTCTTCTAAAAAGGAATTTACAAATATGAAATACTTTCTTACTAAGAAGTTGATCAAATTTAAATGATGCTCTTTTTAAGAGTGTGGAATGCAACATCGAGATATTTTTAATAGAACACTATGATCAATATCATATTGAATATATAACACTGAGTTTAAATGAACCATAATATAATATTAGAATATTATTATATTAATGTTACAAATATAAAATTGATATTAAATTTAGTAGTTATAAAAATTATTAACTACTATTTTAAATATTATTACAATTTCTATATATATTTATAAATAAGTTCATAGCCAATACTTTAAATTTAGTAATGATATTTTATTCTACAAAATAATTGTTTCATTTGAAATTTAATTTTACTGATTTTTGTAAAAAAAATATGATAAATAGAATTTATTACTTTAATATATGAAATATTATGAATTAAAAATAATTTTTTAAATTTTTATGTTGATATAATCATATGGTGAAATTTTAGGATATTTCAAAATATATTAATTTCTCAACAAATAGTGAAAATTTATATTTTTATAAAATTTTCATTTCTATCTAGAAAACTAATAAACTAAAAATGGTCAATATTATTTTATGTATTCTAAATTTAAAATAATTATTTTTTGTTAAATTAAATCTAAATAATTAAATTTAATTAATCTTTAAATTATATTTTAAAATAACATTATTTTTAGACTTTAATAAACATTTTTTTATATTTCTTTGATGGGTATGTTGCTTCTACAATTTAACTAATTAAAATAATCACTAATGAGAAGTTATTACAATTAAATTAAAATATTATATATATAATAATAATAATAAATTTAATTAAAATAATTATTATTACATATTTTATTATTATTATAATATCATATTATGCCTGGAAAGTACATTTATTGAAAAGCAATTGTGGTGAACTGATTGCAGGTTCAATTTTAAATAAAAAATAGAATAATTAGGGGATTGAGTTTGCTGGAATTTTTTAAATGTATTAAATAATAATAATTAATAATATATAATCAGTTCAATATTACAGTGGTCATAATAAATTTTTAAATGAGTAAAATTTTATTACTGTTCTTACTATTAAAACAACATTATTAGGGAGGGGTGAAACTAGTTAGGTAAATATAATAACATTTTTAAAAGATATTTACTTTTATTTTTTTAGTATTTATTTTCCTTCACTATCCTAAAGTATATTATTTTTCAATTATATAGGATGCGGACTTGGGGATGACTTCCCCTTATTGAGTAGTTTTTTTGTAATAACAAGAATACCACCCACCCCCCCTTTATAAAAATGAACAACCTTACCTCCCTTTTACACAAATAAAAAACACATTAGTTCATACATTAACTACCCAAATACTGTAATTAAATTCATTCCCATGTTTTCTAAGACTTTTTTATCATAAATACAATCTTGGATGAATTTATTTATAATCATAAAGAGGTGGCGAGAAGAACAGTTATATCAGTTAACTAATAATCATTATTTTATTTCTTATTAGACATCTATAAAAAAATACCCAATCCTACTGATAAAATAATATTAATACCTAAATTATAATTACATGTTATTACATTAAAGGGAATAACTCAAATCTATCTCCACTTACATCAAATGGGATATTAATTAATTCATTATTTGTATGGTGGACTCCCACCTCACGAACTGATATATCTTGTATTCCATTATCACCTCCCTTGATTACTCTTGATTATCGTTATAATTTTTGTAAATTATATACATGAAGTGTTAATATAAAATAAATTTATTTCACAATTGGGTTTTTTTCTCTTTTGGATCATGTTTGTTTTTGGGACTCGATTTTACTCATTGGACCCAGGTGTAACAGTTCTACATTTTTTAGGAAATTTTATCATTTCATTTTTGTATAGCTATTTACCTAGAGATTTTACTAGTTATTTTGGATAAAATTTTATGTTTTTGGGCCATTAATATTGTTTAAGAAGGTTGGCACATGGTAAATGGAAAATGTGTTCCCCTACCCTGGTAAACGTGCTGCAGGTGATGGTTTTGGGTAGTGAACTAACTCACGACTTCTTTCACTGTAATTGAAGCTATTCACGCAAACTATGAGGTGGATAATCTTAGGAGGATTGGGAATCACATTCTCTAGAGAGTTAGATAATCTATTTTTACTAACTATTGGGGATGCTCAAATCATTAAAAAATTATTGTTCTACCATCCTTCGAAAAAAACCTAAAATCACCCAATTCTCTCCCCAATGGGATTTACTACAAAATGAGTGCTTCCCCTTCTACATTCCAACATTGGGATCCATTTTGTTGCGAGATTTTTCTTGTATCCTTCAAGAAACACTCATTTAAGTCTCTTCTATCTTGGTTTCTATCCCTTTTCTTGGGTTTTCGTTCACATTCATTGGTTTTAGCTTTTCTAGTTGCTAGAGTGTAATATTAAGTGTTAGATATTAATATTTTGTGTTATATATTGATGTTTGGGGTTTTATCTTGACTCAAAAGTGTGTTATTGAGATGCAGTTGATGTTTTCCCCCATTTTCCGGATGTTTCTTCACTCAAGTTAGGAGGTTCTCTGGTTAAACATTGTTTGGTGAATTTAATATTCTTGTGTTATTTCTTAGTTATATTCTATGGATTATATATGTGTTAAGAAAAGATTTTTTAAAAATATTCAATGTAATTTGGTTTTGAAAAATAAATATTTAATGAAAATTTTTATGTTCTATATTGGTTTAATATGTGGCCTTTGAATTATGCCTATAATGTGTTTGATAAAATGTGTATTTGATTAAAACCCCCATTTTGAAATGGATTTGATGTGATCATAGATTAAAATGGTGTTTCCATTGTAATTAGGTTGAATTTAATTTTTAAACCATTTTTTTCTACATGAATATGGATAATGGAAAATGCATGATGGTTATTAAATTGGGAAAGTGGTGAAAATCATGTATTCAAATAGTTTTGGTGGGGTTTTGGTCTCAATAGTTGATTATGGTTGTGGAAGTGGGGGTGTATCTTGTTTGCAGCACTATTTTTCTTATGTGTATGTGAATGTGAGGTTGTTTGTGAAATATAAATTATCAATTGAGAACAAATGGAATTCTAGTTAACTAGGTGGGAGGTCTAGGAAAGCTGTAATAGTGAATCAAGAGCGTATTTGGCCTTAATTGACCTAGAGGAATTAAATATTACATCACTGACTAAATATTGATGATTATTTTGGGCCATTACAATTTTTTATGTTTCTCATCACTGGTGCTTCATGAATGAGTATGTAGATGGTTGTGGTTTCAACTATACTTTTCACCAAGATATTATGAATCTAGGGTCCCAATCATAGCTGGTGCCTATATGAATTTTCCATGAATTAGTGTTCTATAAAGATATTGTAAGATTGGTATGTGAGTATGATATACTCTATAATACAAAATGTATAATCGATATGATACTAATGAGATGCTCAAATACAATAGGGGTGAATTGTATACTTTTAAAAATTCCTTTGGAACTTTTAAAGATGGTTATGTTTAACAATGTTAAACAAGATAATTCACAAAACCTCTATGTTCTAAAAACCTACTTCATTCACGAAATATTATTCCGAGAAAGGAATTTTAGAAAAGTGATTCCAGAAATGAGACTTAATGAATGTTTAAAAATATGAAGATTCTACCTTAAAGTGTATAGAATATAACTAAATCAGATTACAAGTATAAGGAAGTATAATATAGTTATACATTCCTCAATAATAAAAATTCATCAAAAAATGTTTAATAAAACAAGTAAAAAGTATTAAATATTTTAACCCAAAGAGAAGGGTATCTAACAACCTTGGATAAAGGTCCCTTGATTTATACTTTCATTAATGTTTGTCTTACCCACACCAATTTTTCTTAGTCTGTCTTGATATGCCCGTAAGCCCTCAACTTCATGTTAGTCGGCACCTCTGTCTTCCTTAGCAAGGAAGACCTCAACATCAAGGTAGTCAGCACATTTGTCTTCCTGTCCCCAGATGCCCTCGATTGTACACAGTAACAATCAGAGTCGCACAAACCAAATTTGAACACGTAGTTCAGAACACACTAAGTAATATAGTCTCTCTCTCTCTCTCTCTCAAGAAATCACTTCAGAAGCATGTAATGTCTTGATTGATCAACATGTTGTGAGCTCTTTCAAATAATCTCCTATTTATAGGTACGACTTCAATGGTCAGCTCCCTTATCCAACGGTCATATTTTTCCTTGAATTTCGGAGGGACATGTACACGTGTCACTAAAAAAATGGTTAGTGAGTAACTAAAAGCATGACATTGTTTTATAACAAAAACATGTGTAAGTAAAAATATGGTTACATAATAATAATCCAATATTCATAATGTACGAAAATGAAAGTTCGGAGTCTAACAAAAATTGAATTAGAAGTCTATAAGGATATTTCGATTCTGTTTTCTTGGAATTCGAAAACTAAATTTACATTGTTTGGTGTCTGAGTTCATATGAATTCGGAGTCAGAACGCTCAAAGTTTGGAGTTAGAATTCTGAGAACTCAGAGTTAGAAGTATGAATAGTTCGGAGTTAGAATTATAAATCAGATTTTAGAGTCAGAACTCAGAAGAGTTCATAACTAGAATTCATAACTAGAATTCAGAGTCAAAACTCAGAAGAGTTCATAACCAGAATTCAGAGTCATAACTCAGAATTCGGAGTCAAAACTCAGAAGAGATCATAACCAGAATTCTTATTCAGAATTCAGACACTAAAACAGAATTATTCATATCGAGGAATTTATATGAATATGAGGTTTTTGGTTACAAACCGATTATTACACATAGGAAAAATATTAATATGAAAAATTAAATATAGGTAAGGGCAGTTTTCATTGGGGAAAGAAATTTTCCTTATAGAAGTAAAATAAGGGGGAAAAAGAGTTTTGCCTTGAGTTAAGGTGTTTGTGATTTTCAAAACAAGAAGGAATGGTAAAGTTATAAGGAAACCTTATTGACATAACAATCTCCCCTAAACATGAAGGAATGGAAAATTCATAAGAAAAACCTTATTTAATCAACAATCTCCCCCTTTTTGGAAACCACAAGAATCCTTACGAAAAAGAATACAAGGACTTAGAAAAACATTTATTGACTTAAAAAAACTTATCTCCCTTTTATTCATTGGCCAGGATGAATACGACAAACTCCCCCTTAGGCTTTAGAACACTAAGGATTGTTTTGTAGATTTTTAGAATTGGATTTTTCATTATCTTGGGTATGTAAGTTTTTGTAATGATCACTCCCCCTTAGATAAGTTCCCCCTTGCTTAGGGATATTTCCTTTTATACTTAGAATTCTTTTTCCATACCACCCTTTCTGATTTTCAAAAAGAGTTTGAGGGAATGGAAAAAAATATGATACCTGAAATATTAGTATAGACATCCAAAAACAAGAATCCTTAGCTTCATTACAATTGAAAAAAAAATTAGTACAATGATAAAACAGATACAACAAATGATCGGATTCATTTTCCTTCCTTTTCTATGGGTCTAAGCTTCTTCACAATGGTCTTCAACTTTTTCTACTCTTTGTGATCCTTATCTACTTGATTCTCCAAGGATTTTATCCTATCATCATGAGCCTTGAGAGTGTCTGCCTGAGACTTTAGCAAGTCGTATTTCTTCACTAGCTTTTCATCCTTCTCGATCCTAAGATACCTTTCAATTTTCCAACTTTGGAAAAAATAATTCATCTTCCCATTGAGATCTTTGACATCCTGAATCTGAGAATTATGTTCAATGTTTAGCTTCTCCTCAAAGATATTTCAGAGATCCTTGATTTCGGTGTCTTTAGTATCAAAAACTGCCGTGAAATCATCTTGAAATTGATCAAGATCTCTCAAATATTCCAAAACCTTCCTTGAACAGCTGGTCACTTTTCTGGAAGATTTTATGTGGGCTTTATAGTTGATAAGGAATTTCTTGTATTCGGCCTCAATCTATACACACTTATCCATCAACATGGATACGGAGTCTGATTTCTGATTCATGTTATGCTGGAGCATCTGGAATCTGGATTCAATTAATGGAAAGATCGGAATGGTGTCCACTAGCTTCTTCAGGGACTAAATGAAAAAATCATGTCCCAAGGTTGATGATTCCGAATCTAACATTTTTCTTGGTGATGGTTCTTCCTATAGATCAACCAGATTCCTCTAATAGGTTCCACCAGCTTGCTTCTTCCTCAAAATTGCCTTTTTTGGGGTATCATCAATCACTTGTTTACCCTTGTTGGTTCTCGGAATGGCTTCTTTATATGTAGATTCATTCTCACTTCCAGATAGTTGTACAGTCTTATGTTCATCAATTTTATCTTTATCAGCTCCTGCCACACTATCTTCAAGAAGAATGAAGTCATGATTATGGCTCTCTTCCTCAAATAACATGTTCACTTCCTCTTCATCCTTTTAATCAATTCCTGTAGTAGCAAGTTTCTAAGATCTGACTTGAGATGTCCAGATTGGAAATTTTTCAGAAGCACGTTTTTTCATGAAATTCGTCTACTTTCTTAAACAGATCATCAGTGCCACCACAAATTTCAGCCTCTTATACTTCTCTTGTAGCTTTCTTCTCTTCCACAATATTCCCTTGGTGTTTTTCCGGAGTTATAAACATCTTAACCTGGGTCTCAGGTAATGGTTTAACTAAGTATGACTTTGGTACCGGAATATTCTCAGATTCTACTTTAGTATCCTTCAAAAGAGATTGTATAATCTCTACCTCAAACATTTTCTACTTAAGATTCTTCTCTTTGGCATGCTTTTCATGTTTATCAGCTGCTTTCTCTTTCAATGCTTTGGTCTCTACAGGATATAGGCCAAATTGTGGTTCCCCTTCCTTCCGATTCATTTTATCCCCACTCCATTTGGCACTTACTTCATCCGGATAGGCTTTTTGTTTCTTGGGCATTGGAGATGCAGTTTGAGCTACCTTAGCTTTAGGTGTTTCACCTTGAGCTTCTACTTCCTTCAATTTTCTTTTCTTTCCAGTCTTCTTCGATGGTTCAGCCTCTTCTATATTTTTCAGAATGACTTCTGCTTCATCCTTTGTTAGATCATAAAACTCTCCCAACTCTTAAGAGAAACCATCTTTCATCCTCTTGAGGGTATCATCACTGATTATCATTACTTTGTAATTCGTCAGAATGAAACTATAAGGAATCATGAAGGATTCAAGACACCGAACTATCAGTTTGGAGAGTAGGTCAGGATACATAATTAACTGAGCTCTCATATTCCCATTCATGATATTCTCTATCGTAATGAGAATTTGCTTCATGAGGTTGACCTTTCTTAGGTTTACCGAAAAATCCAAGTTGTACATGTCACTTTTCTTAAGAGTGTCCTTATCACCATTCCTCGGTACGATAAATCCTTGAACCCATAGCTGTAGGATCTGATTATTGGTAGATAAATGGGAAATATTTGTGGTCTTGACATCTGAAAGTCCAAGACATTACATATCCATTTCCTTAACGAAACTTCGTTGAACCTCTGACAGTTTGTGGGAACAGAAATCGGCTTCCCCATCATAGGACAGCCCCACCATGCTAGCATCCTTTATGTAAGAGAGTGCATAAGTTTTACCATAACTCTTGAACGAAAACTTATCTCTTCCTTTTTCCTTAAAGAAATAAGGTGACTCATAAAACACAATGTGTAAATCCAGATAAACGACATCCCAACCTTCTGTCTTCGAAATGGATACACTCTCCCACCCATTAAGTATGGTATTACTTGAGATAATGAATTCATACCTATTATATTGGTTCGGATGCACTAAATTCTCCTTGTATATTTGCCACTTGGAAATCGGATTGATAGGAGATATATCTTGAGAAGGAATTTCAGCAGACATTTGGACTTGTGAAAAATATGAAAATATGGAACGAGCTTTTAAAGTAGGGCAGAACTTCGACACACAAATGATTTAAAAACCGATGTGGGAAAACCATAAGGGGTACCCTTTTATAGGTGTTGAAGTGACTGTTCATCTTCTCATTTCAATATAATGGCTATGAATTCTTCTGATAAGATCTGACGGTTGAAAAGCTTTCCATAAGGAAAATTTGGTAGGTTCCGATCTATGGAGGTTTTTAAGAGAAAACATTCGGATTTAAGGAAACAAAAATCTGAGGAATATTGAAAATAAAAGAAACAAACAGCAAGTAAAAAATGATTATGAAAGCTAAATAAAGGAAACACAATTTATGGATTTCTTGGGAGATTATTTGTAGTAGGAACTTCTTCCTTGAGTTACATTTTATTCTGAATATTTGATTACGAAAAAAACACTATTACGAAAGATTTTAGTACCAAAATTTTCATTACGGAAATTTTGAGTGAAAGATATCCATTATGAAAATTGTGAGTACGAAAATCTTCATTATGAAAAACTAACTATGAAAAAAAATTAACTATAAGAATTTTTTTGAAACAAAACAGACTATGAAATTTTTTTACTACGCATAATTTTAAAAACTAGACTGACTACGAAAAAAGTTCACTATTGTTTTTAAAAAAAATATATTCATTACCAATATTTTGAAAACATCAAGAGAATGTACTCCCTCTATGAAAAAGGAGTTTATTATTGTAAGGATATTGGTTTGAATAGAAAGTTAATAATAAAGATTACATGACAGTTATTTTTCCTAACTTCTGTTTAATGTATTTAAATCTATCGTAGGGTGAAGACTTTGTGGAAATATTAGCAATTTGATCTTTTTTATGATAAATTGAAGAATAATATCCCCTTTTTGTGTGTGCTCCCTAATAAAGTGATGCCTCGTATTTATGTGTTTTGCACGAGAGTGATGTGTAGGGTTTTTACTAAGGGAAATGGAACTTGTGTTATCACACATAATTTGAGTCTTTGTAAAACTCAAGACATAGTCTGTGAGTGTGTGTTGCATCCACAATACTTGACCACAACAACTTCCAGCTGCTACATATTCAGCTTCAGTATTGGAGAGTGCTACTGAGTGTTGCTTCTTGCATGACCAAGAACCTAATGAATCTATTATGAAATGATAGGTTCCGAATGTACACTTTCTATCCATTCTACATCCACCAAAGTCACCATCCAAAAAAAATTAGAATAAAGTCATTTCCAGAAGTATAGAAGTGTCCTAAATCCACGGTTCCCTTTAGGTAGCGAAAAATTAATTTCACTACCTTTAAAAGAAATTACTTAGGATTGGATTGTATCTTTCACATAAGCAAACTGAAAACATTAATTCTGGATGACTAGAAGTCAAGTATAGTAAACTTTTTATCATACCTCTAAATGATTTTTTATTTACTAGTTTCTCAAATTCATCAAAATCAAGTGAGTTTGAGGTAGCAATAAGAGTAATTATACTCTTAGTGTTGTCATATCCATACATTTTAAGAAGATATTTAATAAACATATGTTGGGATATATAGATTCCTTCTGGTTTTTGAGAAATTTTAAAACCAAGGAAAAATGTTAACTCACCCGTCATAGACATTTCAAAATCATTTTTCAATATATCTGCAAAGAAATTAGTTAAAGATTGCTGAGTTTAACCAAATACAATGTCATGATCATAAATTTGAACAAACAAATAAAATTCGTAACTTTATTTATAAAAATTGATGGATGTTCATTTCCCTTAACATAATTATTTTGAATCTTAAATGTTGTGAGTCTATCATAACAAGCTCGAGGGCCATTCTTAAGTCCATACAAAGCTTTGGTATGTTTATAAACATATTCATGATGTTTTGTGTCTTCAAATCTAGGAGGTTTTTCAACAGAAACATCCTATTGTACAAGACCATTAAGGAAATCACATTTTACATACATTTGAAAAAGTTTGAATTTAAAGAATGCTGCAAAGGAAATTAAAATTCCAATAGATTCAAGTCCAGCTACTGGAGCATAGGTTTTTTCATAGTCTATTCCTTCTTCTTGATTGTAGCCTTTAGCAACCAATCTAGCCTTATTCCTGACTATGATTCCATTTTTATCACACTTATTTCTAAAGACCCATTTTACTCCAATAACAGAAGTTTCCTTAGGTCTTTCAAGCAAGGTCCAAACTTTATTTCTTATGAATTCATTTAGTTCATCATGCATGGCTTTAATCCAATCAGCATCACCTAAATCTTCATCAGTGCTTTTTGGTTCCAATTGGGAAAGGAATGCTAGATTTTTTTATTCATTTCTTAGGGAACATATAGTCCTTAGAGGTTGATTCGAATCACCAATGATGTTATCACTGGGATTTTCATTACGAAATAACTGATTTGGGTTTTTGTAAAACCTATTCATAAAAATAGGGTAGAAATTTTTCTGGGGAAAATATTTCAGAAGTATCTTCTTGAACATTTTCCCTATTCGAAAGATTTTCTAACATAGGTTGATAATCAGTATTTGAAAACACATCTGATGATGTAGGTTGGGGTTGTTTAAAAACAAAAATATCAGTTTCATCAAATTTTACATGTACTGTCTCTTCAACAGTACACATTTTTTTTTTAAATTCTATATGACATAGAAGTTGTGGTGTAGACTAAGAAAATTCCATCATCAGATTTTGGTGCGAATTTTTGAATATTATCATTAGTATTCAGAATGAATAACATGCTTCCAAAAACCTTAAAGTATTAAATTCTAGTTTTTCTACCATTCCATAAATTATAAGGGGTTTAATTAAGAAAACGTCTTATCAAAACTCGATTTATAGTGTAACAAGCAGTACTTACAACTTCAGTCCAAAATTGATTGTCTATAGAATACTCACTCAACATGGTTCTAGTTATCTCTTGAAGAATTATATTTGTTATTTCAACAACACCATTTTGTTGAGGTGTTATGGGTGCTGAGAAGTTTTGAGTAATGCCTTTTTTCTACAAAAAGTTTCAAAATCAGAATTTTGAAATTCTCCACCATGATCACTATGAATAGTTTTCAATGGAGGGCTTATCTCATTTTTAACTTGGGATATAAAACATTTGAAATAAGAAAAATCATCAAACTTTTTTGCTATAAAATAGACCCACATAAATATAGTATATTCATCAACCAAGAAAAATACATAATACTTGCCCCCAATGATTCCAGTTTGTGTAGGACCAAAAAGATCCAAATGCACTAGTTGTAATGCATCTGTAGTTGAGACTTCGCCGATTGATTTAAAACTTGATTTATGTTTTTTACATATTGAAAAGGGTCACCATATTTTGAAGAATCAAATCTAAGCTCTGATAGATCCTTAAATAATCTTTTCTTTGAAAGCATTCATAAGTTCCTATGGTTATAGTGTGTTAACCTTCTATTCCATAACCTAGAATTATCTTCCATTGCACTAAGGCAAGATAGATCATGGCTTCGAAGGTCTTCAATGTTTAGTGTGTAAACATTATCTTGCCAATGGGAAGAAAGAATAAACTCTTCCATGGAATTGTGTACTAAGCGCTTTCCATTCCTAAAATTCACAAGGTAGCTTTAATCACATAATTGGACTGTGCTAATGAGGTTTTTCTTAAGACCCTTAACAAATAAAACATTTAAAATACAAGTTTTTCCATGAAGAACGATGTTTCCTATACCAATAATTTCTTCTTGAGCATTATCTTCGAATGTTACATTTCTTCCTTTCGTCTTGATAATATTTTCAAAATAGATTTTGTTACCAGTCATATGTTGGGAACATCCACTATCCATGTAACAAGTATTGCTGTTGGTACCTTCCGTATTTTCCTGAGAATAAAAAAAGTTAGGTTTTCAAAATCCAAACTTTCTTGGATCCAGAAATCTCAGAAAGAAAAATTTAGGCACCCACATATTTTTAGAAAAATAGGCTTTATGAAATCATATAGACTGGGTTTTTTTATAGAATTTTTTTTCCCAGTGTCTTCCACATTGACACTTAGTGCAGAATGGAGCATAGTGAGGAACAAAGTAATTGTTACTAAAAATTGGTTAAGAACTAGTATACCCAAAACCAAAACTATTCCTTAGAGGTCGGATTTGTGAGTACATTTTATCAAAATTTTCCTTCCCTAAGGTAAAGTTTGAAAAACACTTCCTCAAGGAAAATATTTTGGATTTGAGTTTGATAACCAAGTTCTTGTCTTAGAAAACATTATATTTTGAAATGGATCTAGACTTGAATTTTTTTTCTTAGAAATAACATTTTCTAGATCTTTAGAATGTTTATTCTTCTTAGAGCATACTTCCTCACGATTTTTTGAAATATTTTCAAAATCAACATTTTTATATTCAAGATATTTTGAAAGATCTGATATTTACTTAGTAAGAATAGCATTCTTAGAATTTTTCTTATCATGTTTTTTATGAGTTTTGAATTCTCAATCACAATAATTTTGGAATGCCTGGAAACTTATTCATAGGAAGGTAATGTATTATCTTCATCAGAAGAAGATTCTTCATCGGAAGAGTTATAATATTTATCATTAATATAATTTTAATTTAAAGAAACATTGGTAAATGATTCAGAATTGTGTACCTTAGCCATTAAACAATGATTGTTAATAGGTTGTCCGACTATTAGACCAAGATTCTTTTGTCCAGAAGATTCATAGTCTGAAGATTCATCTGAAGAGTCTCCACCACTGGCACTCCAGGTGTCATTAGCTTTCAAGACATTTTTATAATTATCCTTGTAATACTTATTTCTATTTCTCTCTGAATGATTTTCCTTTCTTTCTTCTCTCTTAAGCATAGCACAATCAGGTCTTATGTGTCCAGCTCTCTTGCATTCATAACATGTAACTTTTGAATCTTTCTTATCTTTCCTTTCCATTTTCTTATATCTGTATTGAATGTTCCCTTGTCCAGCTATCTTGTTTATCCTTCGAGCAAAATTTTCTAATTCATTTTCTGAGGATTCACTTCCAATAAGTTCAGATTGGATTAAATCTTTCTTAGATTTGGATCTAGTAACTCTTTCAAGAGTCTTGGATTTCATATGATTAGAAGTTGTAGTAAAAGTAACACTTCCATTTCCATTCTTCTTCTTTACGTTTTCACCATTTCTCTTCATTCTAGTCTCATGTGGAAGAATATTTCCAAATAGTTCATCTATAGAAATATAAGTAACCTTTCTGTTTTCATCAATAGCTGTCCACTTGGATTCCCACTCATTCGGCATGAGTTCTATGATCTTATCAAAAAGATCTTAATCATCTAATCCATTACAACCCATGGATTCTAAACTATATACAATAGTCATGAATCTTTGTTTCAACTTACATATGGGTTCTCCATAAGGAAAATTAAATCCATTGTATTCGGCTCTGAGCATAGATCTTCTAGTTTCAATTGCTTTTGAAGTTACAAAGTGAGTAACTACAAGTTTCTCCCATATACCATTTTATTCTCCACAAGATGAAATTTGGATATATATGTTTATAGTCAGGGAGAAAAGAAAAGTATTGTGTACCTTATAATTCCGTTGATATTAATTATTTTCTTGATTGGTGAAGGTACTAACTTTTTTTAGGGATCTTTTTTCCTCCAGTAAGAATAACAATATTATCAACACCATTATTGATAATGAATGTCTTCATCTGATCTCTCGAATATTCATAATCATTTCCATCAAAGATATGTGGTCTAGTTGTATTGATATTGTCTATGTAACCAACATTGATTCTTTCCATCATAAAGAAAATTATTTCCACAAATACTTGTTAATAGAAAAAATTTGTAAACATGGAAAATATTCCTAACCAAGGAAAATATAGAACAAGAATATCTATACGAATCTGAGAGACTGATTCCGAAAAAGTGTGCATCCGGAAATTCAATTCTGAAATATTCTCTACTAAACCTAACCATGAGATATATTCCGAGGCCACCTCCTCTGATACCAATATTAAGATGGTATTAAAAGAAGTTTGGGCAAGGAAAAACATACATGTGAATACAAGTATTTCATAAACCACCTCTAATACCAATTATAGGATTGTTATGTGAGTATGAAATACTCTATAATACCAAATGTGGGATCAATAAGATACTGATGTGATTATAAAATACAAGAGGGGGTGAATTTTATTCTTTCAAAAATTCCTTTGGAACTTTTAATGATGGTTATGTCTAATAAGTTTAAACAAGATAATTCACAAAACCATTTAGTTAAAAACACTTTCTTGATTCAGGAAATATGATTCCGAGAAAGAAATTCCAGAAAAGTGATTTCAGAAATGATACATAATGAAATATTACAAAGAAGTAGATTCTACCTTAAAGCATATAGAATCTAACTAAATTAGAGTAAAAGTATAAGGAAGTATAAGATTGTTTTAAATTCCCCAAAAATACAAATTCAGAGAAAAACTTGTAACAAAACAAGTAACAAGTATTAAATATTTTAAACCAAAGAGAAGGGTATCCAAAATCCTTGTATAAAGGTCCCATGATTTATAATTACAAGAAAGTCTGTCCTACCCACACCAGGGTTGTGTAGTCTATCTTGTTATCCCCGCAAGCCCTCAAATTCAGGGTAGTAAGCCCCTCTGTCATCCTATCCCCAGAATCCATCGATTGTACACAATAATAATCAGAGTTGCACAAATAAAATCTGAACAAGTAGTTCAGTACACACTAAGAAATAATGCCTCTCTCTCTAGACTGATCAACATGTTGTGTGCTCTTTCAAATAAGCTTCTATTTATAGGCACAGCTTTAACGGTCGGCTCCCTCCTCCAATGGTCATTTTTTTTCTTGAATTTTGGAGGGACCAGTACAATTATCACTTAAACAACAGTTAGTGAGTAACTAAAAGCACAACATCATTTTATAACAAAAACAGGTGTAAGTAAAAATATGGTTACATAGGCATAATCCAATATTCAGAATGTAACAAAATGAAATTTCGGAGTCTAACCAAAATTTAATTCGGAGTCTATAAAGATATTCAGATTCTCTTTTCTAGGAATTCGGAAAATAAATTTACAATGTTCGGAGTCTGAGTTCATATGAATTCGGAGTCAGAACTCTCAATGTTTAGAGTCATAATTATGAGAACTCGGAGTTAGAACTCTGAATAGTTCGGAGTCAGAATTCTGAGAACTCAAATTTAGAACACTGAATAGTTCGGAGTCAGAATTCTGAATCTAAAATCGGAGTCATAACACAAAAGTGTTCTTAACCAGAATTCATAACTAGAATTCGGAGTCAGAACTCATAAGAGTTCATAACTATAATTCGTAACTAGAATTCGGAGTCAGAACTCGGAATTTAGAGTCATAACTCAGAAGAGTTCGTAACCAGAATTTTTATTTAGAATTCAGATCCTAAAATAGGATTCTTCATATCTAAGAATTTATAATATTCCAAGGTTTTTTGTTACAAACCGATTTTTACAATTAGAAAAAATATTGATATGAACAATGAAATCTAGGTAAGGGAATATTTAATTGGGGAATGAAATTTTCCTTATAGAATTAAAAGAAGGGGTAAAAAGAGTTTTTCCTTTAGTTAAGGTGTTTGTGATTTTCAAAACAAGAAGGCATGGTAAAGTTATAAGGAAACCTTATTGACTTAACAATCTCACCTAAACATGAAGGAATGAAAAATTCCTAAGGAAACCCATATTGACTCAAAAGATATCATAGTTACCATTGTCATAATGTATACTTTTTTATAATATTTAAAAATTAGGAATGTATTCTTCAATGATTTTATCCTTTAAAATAAATTATTTTCAAGGAAATGTTTTTAATTATTATTTTATAAAACAAGATATTTTATTTATCTTGTGATATTTATATCATAGAACCAGTTTGTTTGGTGGAATCCTACTAGGCTTTGGATCCCTCCATACTTACTATTTTGGGTGTAAGTATACTTTTTTATGTTAGAAATTGGTAAATTAATGATGTTTGGAGATAGCTATTTGGGTTACTAGAGGACTTCATTTTTTGGTGTTGATGATTGTGAAGGATAAAGGGTGTCATCCCTTTTATCTTTATGTAATTTTTAGACCGTTTTCCCCTTTTTTATGAATCCCATTTTGGTTTTTGATTGAATTATTTGTTATATAATCTTAAAATTGTTATTCTATATATGGTTATGATTATTTAGTAGTGGTATTTTAAAGTGGTTTTGTTTTTATGATTACAATGTCTGGTGAAATTATTCATAATGTATTTGGTTGATACATGGTCAGTAGTTTTCTATGGGGGTCTGGAACATCCATAAGGATATTCCATAGATAGGTTTGGGTGTCAGAACAGATATCACTTTATCTTGGATATTGACAAAATGTTATTAGAGAAGGTCACACTATTATTTGGTCATGATATTTAGATAAGTGTCTGGGTAGACCACAACTAGGATTGTCGATACATGAGGTTCGGGTTATAAGTATAGTGCATGTATAGAACGCCTCATCACGGGACTCAAGTTGTTATGAGAAGTCTGGTTTCTGTTGGTTTCTTTAGTTATTTCATGTTATTTTTATTTAATAAATGAAACGAGATTTTTTATAATGGATTCCTAGATCTTTTAAGGACTAGAAAGACATGTGGATTTTGGGACATGGTCCCAGAAGACTCTATATAATTTTTGCATGTTTATCATGTGGCCGCCAAACATATTTCAATGTCACCCATCAGTACTTGATTCCCCATTGTGATTTTTATTATGTATTGTCACGTTCTAAAAATTGTTTTAAAAAACCCTTTCATTGAAAATCTAAAAACCATATTTTGAAGTGGGAATTGGTTGGTTTTTAAAATATGATGAATTTGTTTTAGAAGTCATTTTAATTTAATTTTTAGAAAATATAATATGTATAATATTTTTGACTAAATTGGAATGATATTTTAAAGATTGGTTTTTTGAAATCAAAACATGTTTTTTGTCATTATTCATTGTTTGGAAATCATGTAATTGTTTTAGGTGAGTTTTGGAACACTATTTAAAGTAGGATTTTTTTGAACATTTCAAATGTTTATTAAATGGGATAAATTGGAATTAGAAAATGGTTTCAAAGGGTATGATATGTTCTTTATTAATGCATAAATTTTTAAAGTGGTTTTGTCTTAATGGTCAGTGAGATTTTTGGGAAACATTATGAATTTTTGAAATAGGATGTGAAATTGAAAAGATGATAGTTTGGGTTGATTTTTTTTATTTTAGAAATTGGTAATGCTTTGTTTTTGCCATTTTAATTTAAATTATCTGACACATTAATGGATACTTGTTATTAGATGATTGGAATGAGTGGATGGGTGCTTGCTTTTTCCTAAGAACATGAATATATGAGACTTCATGGGATTCCATTGGTGAGTGTGAAATGAACCACACATGATTTCTTCTCAAAGTTTCATTTAAAAAAAATTGATATTTTGGTAACCAATGGTTTTTTGGTCATTCATCAAGTGATTTGGGAATATTTCATGTGAGGTTATTTTAGTTTGAAAACATCAACTGTTTGAATGATGTTACATATTTTAATTTCTTCAATAATTTTGTTTTTGGATAATGGTTAATAGGAAATTATTAAATATTTTATGAGAATTCATTGAGTAGGCTTCCTTTGTGTTTAGGGTTCTTTTTTGTTGTATGTTTTAGAAGATGATATAGTTTGACTGGATCTTTTTTTCCCATGTTGAGAATTTTATGCCCCCATAATCAATTGGTGCATATTTGAAGTGTGTCCATGTGTAGGTTTCCATTGTATGTCCATAATTTTGATCCAAAAATAGAAATAATTCTATTTTTTTAGGAATTAAGTCCTCTGAGGATCATGTGAATCCTCTCAAAGTGGAATAGTTGACGTGGAATGTTGAACAAAAACATGGTTCCATAAGTTCTCTATGTTTTGTATGGTGATGATTTTTACCTCTATATTTTAAGGTCTGGTTTGGAATCAGTGTAGTGAATATACGTAAAAAAGAAAAGTAGTTTCCAAAGGTTTTTTTTGCATTTAGTTGTGTTAAAAAACCATTAGATCTTCATTAGTTTTATTTATGGGAGGGATCTTGTTGTTCCACCAATGTATATGGTCTGTTCATAATAATCCTTCGTGAATATTTATATAAATTTTGTGGTTACTAGGGATAAATTTAAATCTCATTACATATAATTCCATTTTTGGGTAATCATCATGTATTATTGTGTTTTATGGTGTATCATTTTGGAATTAAGTGTGAATGTGGTATTGTGACCATTTCTTTGATGTTTGTTTTAACCGAAGAATGTGTTTTCCTTGGAATTTTGAATTTAACTATTGTAAAACGAGGTTCATTCTATGTGACCTTGTATGCATTGTTTTTCATTGATGGAGGTAGGGGATGTTGAATTTGCATCTTGTAATTCCTTGTTCTGGTGAAGTTACATGTGGAGGAGAAGTGAGTTCCATGAATTTTTTTGTTCTCTTGGTTCCACTTGAAATGAAGTTTTGTCACTCATGTAACCATGGAAAGAGTTATATTTGAGTATTTGATGTTTCTTGATGTAAAGAAGTAGATCATTTAGGCATCGGGGCTCTAACCATATGCCCCTAAGTGAAGCTCGCATTTAGTCAGAAATCACATGGGGTGTGGCAGACCCTAGACTGGTATGGTCTCAGGTGTTGGATGTGGATAGTTAAGGATTCAATATTTTAATTACTTAGTTTTTAAGTTTCATTTTTTATGGTAAGTGGCGTGATCTCCCCATTCATCATTGCATCCCATGTTGGTGGATGAGTTCCTCTTTTGTTATAAAAAGGCATGGTTTTATTTTTTTCATAAATTCCAATATTTGTGCATTTTTTAATGATAAACTGTTATTTAGTTGCCCTTTTGTTGTTTACCTTGTGGACCAATTTTATTTTTATCCCATTTATTGGGTTGGTGTTTCCCTCATCATGTATTAATTCTTTGGTGGAGGTGTTTTGTTGGCTCATGTTTGTTAGTCTATGCAGGAAGCTCCAATTTTGGATCATGTCGGGTTCCCATGATAGTCAGTGCAAGTTGGTAATTTTGTTTTATTCTAATGATGGGAGGACCCAATATGGGTCTCTATGAAAATTCCTTATGGAGTAAAATTGTCATTTCTCATTTCAAATGTTGGGGAGTCTGTTCGGGCCTCCCAGGATGGAAATCATATTACACTTCTGGTGTCCACTTTGTAGTGGGAAGCCTCATTCAGAGCTAAAATTTCTATGTTATGTGGGGTGATGTTTGACGTACTTTCTCATGAGAAGATAATGTATTCATTCTAGTAATTCCATTTAATTTTAGATTTATCAACAAGTTCCATTGAAGATTTTAGGGGCGGGTGGGATATGGTTGTGAGTCCACTCCGACCTCCCATTTTAAATCATGTGAATATCATTATTCGTTCATTATATCCTTTTTTCTCCTCATTTGATGTTTTTGGAGAATCTCCTTGATATATTGAGGGGCTTAAGTTCTCATTTAGGTTGAATCCTTGTGGTTGTTGTTTTGGGTGGTGGAAGGCACATGGTTGTGAGTCCATTCAGGCCACATAAGAACAATATTTTGGAACTTATTTATATATTATTGTAGTTTTATTTTATTCTCTTATAATATTTGATTGAAATGTCCTTGGCATGTTGATAATTATTGGTATTTATTTCTAGGAAAAACATTATTGAACCTTTTTTGGGGTGGAAGGAGTTATGGTGGGGAATATTGTTACAACCATAGTTTTTTTCTCAATTGGATCTGGTTATTTATTGGTACTCGTATTTTCTCTCAAGAAGCAGGTTTGAAGGGTCTAAATTTTATAGGTATTCATTTACATTTTTATGTATTTAGCTTTGGGATTCCCTTCTGCTTTTAGAGAAAATTGTATGTTTATGGGCCATACATCATGTATCACATGTCTAGAGCATAGTTAGGGGAAACCATGAGCCTCTACCCTGTTAACTGTGTGGTAGGTGATAGTTTTGTGAAGTTAGATACCATACAACTTCTACATGGTAACTTTGGCCAAGTAATAAAACTGTGTGGTAGGCGCCTCTCATTCAGACATACATTTTCTAAGAATTAGGTTATTACACTAACATGAAAAATCCATACATTATAAAGTTGACACGTCCACTTAGTTTTAATTTTTTTAATAATACAATATATTTTACATTAAATACATTTTATATTCCTAAAAAATTCATGGTAATTTCTACATGACTTACTCATTATGCCAATAAATCATTACAAACTCTAAAAGACCCTTGAAAAAATTTTATAATCAAAAAAATATTATTTAAGGACATATACAATAGAAGAAATAAAAGCATCAGACAATTTCAAAACCATTATATCATTTAACAGAGTTTTCCTATATTAAAATAAAAGTTGAGCTCAAATAATATTTTTTAATAAATGAAATTAGCTTCATTTTCCATTTTCTTTTATAAAAACTATATAATAAATATTAGTGTAATAATAATAAAAATAAATATGGGTACATAGATATCATGAGAACACATGGAAAACAATTTCTAAAAAATGTACTTATTTAACAATAAAAAAAATAATCATTCCATTTAAAAAAACATCATCATCTTAGTTTATGAAAAAAAAATCAATGAAAACTCATCATCAAGAATAAAAAATTCATTTATGTTCCTTCAGAAATAATCTTCATAGATCCCTTAAAATATCCCTTTTAAATGGAAAAACATACTCAGTTAATTCGAACCTTATTATATGAATACAATAATAATTACCCATTAAATTTGAGATCCAAATCAGTCCCAATACATCATCGTAAAGAATTTATAACATATATATAATTAATTATAAAGATAAATTATATAATTTATATCCTCAAAATCATATAAATATTTTTTACACACCATCAGTATGTGTTAGTTGGTGTTTCGCTATATCTCTTCCCATTAAAACCCAATTTTCAAAACTACAATACATTGATCATAGGGAAGTAAATAATTTAATTGAATAAAATATTGATTCTTATAATGTAATCCAAGTATAAAATAATTGTTGATGTAATGGAAAAAATTATTTTACATCATATTCTATAAGATATAACATAATATGGGATTTTTAAAAATAAAGTCAAAACCTTCCTTATAAAAAAATAAATATATTCATTGATAAAATTTTAAGGATGATAAAATGGTAATAGTATTTCATTAATAATACATATATATATATATATGCGTAAAATAATTTTATGAATATGGACATTGAAGAACATTATTTAAAAAATATATTTGAAACAAATAAAATGGGGTTTCATAAAAAAGTGTCCCTTACATTGAGGTATAATTATCTCATATTATCTATATTTTATTGAATTGTAATGATTTTTTTGACTATTTTCTGGATTAATTATTTTTTAATTTATTTTAAATTTAATTTCAATTATATCCATGTTATAAATAATAATTTATTTGATTAACTTCACACCAGGTATTTTATGAATGTTAGACTTTTGTGTTTGAAATGGATATAATTGGTTGAAAATTGTTTAATGGATCTTGATTATATCATTTACAGAATCTAGAACATGTCAATATTATCTTTTTAATAAATTATTTATTCCTTTATATATAACTATGTAAGGTCGTTATGAAAAATGAATTATTTACAATCAAATAGATGGCAATCCGTACAAATGCATGATTACTATTTCCACATTTTCAATGAACTGGAGGATAAGAAGGTAAGTTTCATTATTTATTTAAAGATTTATAATTATATTATATATAAAATTTTATTTCATTATATATATATATATATCATGTTATGTGGTGATGAAAAATAAAATACACCAGTTCAAGAGGCATTAGTCTGCATGTACACACAATAGATGTTTGTATTTTCTAATAAGTGGTATCAAATGATTTTGATTATTTATTTACCAATAAATAATAAAATAAATTTCATATATATAATATTAATTATTTTTTATCTATATTTGTGACCAACCATAAGATTAAGTGGTTAAAAATGATGTAAATCCACTCACGGGCCGGTATTTTGCACGTACACAGGAGATGTGTGTTTATTTTACATGGGATGGATATTTAAATGAAAATAGGTTATAACATAAATGTAATAATAAAATAGTATATGGTATATAGTAATTTTATTATATTATAATGTTTATGGGAGTTATTTAGGTATGTAAAAGAATAAATAAAATGTGTTCACTATGTTAAGAACTATTCCTCTTTTTTAGACAACCTTCCTATCATTATATGTAAATACCTTATAGAATGTTAATATGATCAAACCCTGACCTAAATAACATAGGTTAGAATGATAGGAAGGGATTAGGGTATGAGTTATCAGGTATATAATGATTATTATGTGAAAATAAAAGAGGATAGAGGCTGTGTTTTAATTAGTTAAGGAGGAGAATCATTTATTGTTTTTCAATTTAATTAAATATATTAATGTATTACTCAATAAAATGGATCGAAATGGATAATTTTATAATATTAGATAATATAGGGTCTATATATTTCAATATAATTTTATTTAGGTGAGAAATAATGTCATTTTAAATCAAATCTTTTTAGTTTCATCAATGTTATCCCATTTTATCTTGTACTGTGATAATTGATATTTATAGAGAAGTTACTATTAAAAATGACAAAATAAATGATCCATCATCAAATAATTTAAATTATGATTAAAAATATTGTTTCAATTTAATAAAATTAAATATTTATAATTGTAAAAATGAAATTTAAAATAAAAAATAAAAGCATGGTAAAAAAAGGTTTTTCAAAAAAAATCCTTTCTAGGTAAAATAATTATTCTTTTGAAAATTCATATTTAAAATAGATTATAATAGAAATTATGGTATTATTTTTAATTAATAGATATTATATCTTTTTTTAAAACAATCTACAAAAATTAGACAATGTAAATACATTAAATGGAATGAAATTTTTAAGAAAAAATAATTTTATTCTATCCACTAGGGAAATAAACTTTTTCTGAAAATTCATAAAAATTATATCTATGATATTTTTTAAATCATGCTTAAAAATATTACATTGTTTTTTTAATATTAAAATTATTAAAATTATAAATAAATTTTTTTAAATTAAATAATATAATAAAAATAAATAGATTTAGTATGAATAAAATTGATTGATTTTTATATTTAAAATTAAGTAATATTTTTAATGTTAATATAACTCTATAAATTTATTTCATGAATACTTTTAAGGAATTAAAGTGAACTATTTTTAATATTATATGGTTTTTTATATTCTTAACACCTGTTAGAAACTTAATTCTTTTAATTTTTTTCAATTAATAAACATGTGGGGATATTTTTTTCATTATTTAATTTTCAAATTACCATATTAGTTCTCCAATAATACATGTTTTATAAAATATTGAACCAAGTGGATCAAATTATTCTTCCAACACTTCACTATATTATAAATAATCTGAAAATAATTTTGAAAAATAATTTTTTTCTTCTAATTAATCAATTTTTTTGACACAAAACATGTGATTAATGTTTCATATACTTCTATTTATAAGAAACAAGAAATTAATTATTCACCAGTGAAAAAAAAGAATTGAAAGATTACAAAATAATAAAAAAATCCAATATTCTAAAAATTTCCATATACTCCAATAAACCATAAACATTGCATTCTATTCTTACAATAATTTATGATAATTTTACATTGAGATACTTAAGTAAAAAACATTATCCCAAACCATTAATGAATTATCATTCATGCAGTTATCCTTGTAAACATTCATCTTCTTCTAAGATTATCTCACAAGATACTAAATATATTTTTAGTCTTCAACCATATATTATCACATTTAATTTTAAAAAAACCATACATCACATAATTTATTCCAAAAATCCATAGTCTAACACTACATTCCATATATTGCCAAAAATCATTTCACAGACACACACACACGCACACACACACACACACATATATATATATGTATATATGTATAAATGTATATATGTATATATATATATATATCTCTCGATTAAAACAATTTTTATAATAAAAATATATTAGTGAATGTTTTTAACCCAACATTCACTGTATCATATTGGATGAATTTAAATCAGGAATTCTAATATCTAAATAGTTTTTTATGAATATCCACCAAATTGATATTGAAAAGTTTATATGAAGTTTAATTCAGTACCTGATGTATTTCTATGTCTTTATAATATTAGAAGTAAATATGGGATAACTGTCTAATAAAATAGATAGTGGGACTTCTTAAAATTTTATTAACATTTTAAAAAAATGGTTAAAATGATGATTTAATGCAATATAATCACTAATATAAATAAAATTTGTAAATTTACTCTAACAATCAACAATGACATAAGTGAAATTATTTCATCAATATGTCTTTATAAATATGACCTAGAAATCCGTTTTTATATTCTCCCACTTCCATTTTTGAATTTTAAGTCACCAATTCATCCCCTTAAATAATTATTGATTCTCATAAAATTATTATAAACACAAATATTAATAAAGAATTGATCAATTTCTTTCATTATTCCTTCCAAAATAGATGTTCTCAAACGACTATATCCCTCCTTGTACTACTTGGAATAAATTAATACAAATACATATGACCCTAAAATAACATTTATTCTATCAAAATGTAATCCAAATGAACTCATAAACATATAATAAATTCAAATAAAACATTTTTATATAAATGTAAAATGCTAGAAACATTTATTTCTTGACTAATTTGATAATTTTCATTTAAATCGTGATCCACTGTCAAAGAATAAATAATTTATACTTACTAGTATATCAATAATAAATCGTAAAACAAGGTAGAGGGATTTCAATCTTGCGAAATTTTTAGATCAACATTCATTAAATCATTTATCATATTATTATGCTCGAAACTAAGATAAGTCAATGATAAAATATCATTCAAACAGAATATATCATCTACATTATTTTCATTTCTCATATGTCAATGAATTATGATATAATAATAATTAATCAGTTCAATCAATGCTCTCAACCACATGTTCAAATCCTTTTCAGTGAATATGTTATTATAAATTTTATAATGAGTGTATATTTCACTTTTTATTGCATATAAATGATGTATCCATATATTTTTTCAAAAAAAAAACTGGTTCAAAATATTGTGTATGATAATTTAAGCCAGGAGGTTAAAATTATTGTGATTTATAAGAAATTACATGATATTATACATCATAACAAATATAGGTCCTCATATAGAAGCATCATTGTACATAAAAATCACTTTTTTAATTTTAAGATGAGAACTTTCCCAAAAGGGCAAGCCTCTTTTATTAGAAAAAAATAAAGGAAAACTTACCAGAGTCTGAAGATAAGAAGCTTACATTGGTCCCTATGAATAAAAGAGAGAAGGTCATCAGGGATCACATCACACCATAAGAAGTCAATGCCACTGATGCCCTTATTTGAAAGACCATCTACCATAGAATTCGCCTCCCTATAGAAATGAGTGATGAAATAATTCATGGCTGAAAGATGATCCAAGAATTTGGTCCACTAAATAGTAAGATTCCAAGATAGATGAGAGGAAACATTCTTAAAGGAGAGAACAATAGTGGTGGAGTCACATTCAAGACAGATATTGTTCCAACCATGGTGATAAGATTGCTCCACTACTGACATAATACCAATCATTTCTGCTTTGAGAGATGAAACAAGTCCACAAGAACCATATAAACAGCCAAGGATAGCCCACTTGTGATCTCTGAAAATGGAACCATATCTAGAGGGACCGGGGTTACCTCTCAAGGAACCATCAGAATTCACTTTAATCCATCCCACAAAGGGGGGCCACCAAAAAACCTCAAACATACCATGGGGGGAATGTTCTACCCCTAACACCAATAATGTTGAAGATAGTGAAATCATGGATCGAGTTTGAGGAGTAGTGCTTCAATGGTGTCCTGGAGTCCTGAACAGCAGCAAGAATAGCAGAAATAGTAGCCGTAGCAGCGAATTAGAAGCTTTCGTGGACCAATTTATTTCTTGCGGACTATAAGAAGTGAATTAGTTCTTCCACAGCAACCTAAAATAGACTCTTGAGAAGGGGTGAGAGCACAAGCCCCTGCCAACTCTTTATTATATCATGAATTGAAGAAACCTGAGGGAGACTCACTTCAAAAATTTCATCAACATCTTTACACATTGAAGAAGTAGTGGCACAACTTAGGAAGAGATGATTATGTAATCTCTATGTTGATGACAAATATCACATTGGGAACCTTGGGAGATTCCACATGCTTGAAGAAAAAAGTCTGTGGGCAGCTTCCCATGCGCCAGTCTCCATACAAGAATTAAGCGTGACGACCTGATAAAATTCCTATTCATGTTTCCAAGACACTTCAAGCTAGGAGAGTAACAATTAGAGTTCCTATAAAACAGTTTGGATGTGAGGACTCCGTTGACAGAAAGTTACCAAGCCCAAAAATCATATATGGATGAGAAAACATATTTCTCCACAGTGCAAAAAATGTGATCCGGTAGGTTCTCCATACTTTATATCTAGTCCTTTATAGAAATGTACAGATTCAGGTTATTTTCCTCACCTATAGGAGAGTTAATTAGGGGGGTAACATCCCAATTCCCTTTCCAAAATTGGATAGAAGAGTCCCTGGAAACAAGCCATCTGGAGTGAGAATCAACAGATTCAAAGACAGACTTAAAAGAAGGCCACACCGAGGAGCATAAGTAGTTGCAGTTTCATGTCTTGAATTTATACAGAAATCTAGGCCATAGAAACCCAAGAGGTTCAGAATTACTATTCATGAGCTTCCACAAAAAAGAGGCATGAAAAGTTTCATTAATGTGTCCATGATTTTTAATGCCTAATCCCCCTGAGTCATAAGACTTGCAGCAAGAGTTCCAAGAAATAGTAGAAATATTTCTTTCCATCATGCTACCTCTCCAGAAAAAGTTCCTAATTGAGATATTGATGATTTTGATGACAGAACTAGGAAATTTATAAACCATAAAGTAGTAAACCAACTTGGAATTAATAAGTGGTTTCACCAAATAAACACGACTACACATGGGTAGGGACTTTCCTTTCTAGGAAGAGAGCTGCCTTTAGATTTTGATAATGACGTTAGAAAAATAGTAGTCCTTTGGTCTTCCCAAAAAAAGAATCCCAAGATAGATAAAGATAAAAGATACCTCATGAATTCCCAAATCCTTGATAATGTCTAGCTTCATATTGAGAGATATATTTCTTCCAAAGTAGATAAAATATTTTCCCCAACAGATCGATTGACCAGAGATTTTTTCGTAATGCAGTAGTGCTCTCTTAATGTTTCTAATGATTCTTTTTTCCCTTTTAGTGAAAAGAATAATGTCATCAACATAGATCATTATTTATAGATAGAATATAAAAAACTAGATCACTATTTTATCTTTTTTTTAATTCATAGAAGCATTAATCTTATTCGTTTTTCTATATGAATTTTAATCCTTTTTTGTTAAATTACTTAGGGGGTATATAAATATTCATATTTTCCAAGAAATAGTTACTAAAAACATGATAATCCAAGGAAACTATGAATCTTTATGACATGTTTTGGTCTTGGTCACCCTTCAACCACTTTAGTTTTATCTAGATCAATATTTAGTCCATTATTTTTTACAATATTTATAAGGAATGAAATCATAATCAACAAAAGTGCACATTTTCTAAATTTTCTATATAAAATAATTTCATTTAAAATATTAAAAAGAATACATAGGTGTTTTTCATCTTCCATATAGGTTTTAAAAAATTTAGAAATATCATCCTTGAAAATAATAAAAAATTTACATAAAAATTCATAGAAAACTAAATTTATAAGGTTGATAAATGTACTCAGAGATTTTTCCAAAACCATGTGAATTACAAAAAACTCATACTTCTCATACCTAGTATCAAATGTCATATAGGAAGGTAATTTTCCATCAACATCAGAGGATAGTACATAATCCTATAATAAAACTTCTAAAATTATTTTATACCCCAGAGTAGATAAAATAAGTTGTCGATTTTTGGAAAGAATGTTTATTATTAATAGGTATGTTATTTTGTAATATAATATCTGTTAAATGAATCATTATACTATCAATAATTTCATAAACCAACTAGGATCACCCCAAGGTTATGATATATGTTACATATAACATTTATAAGGACTCTATTGTAATTACATTTTAAATTCTACGATTTCTACTTCTGTCATTTGAAAATGCGGTTTTAATATTGGTTTTATATAAATAACTATGTAATTAGTAAACTAAATTTCATATTGAGGGACAATACCCACAATTCATCACCAAATACATCCAGATATTCATTTACAACAAGAAAATAACCAATTGGAATGGTTTCCTTCTTCTTAATAATATGTTCAAGAAATCTATTATATCTATTATTAATCAATTTCTATAATCAAAGAAATAAATTAATTTTTGTATATAAACTCAAAATCATTGCAGAAAACAAAAAATCTATATCTTAAATCAATCAAAGAATTATAAAAAATATAATATATACCATGAGTTACATCACACTATATATGTGGAAAGACAATAAAGATGGGATGTGAATCCCTTAAACATATTTTAATAGAAATTATTATAATTTTTTTACTCAATACTAAAAAATTGTTTTTTTATAAATATTTTTATTAATTTCATTATTTTAAATTTATAATTTAGCATCGAAGTTATCTTATATGAATGTGTGTCTACACACCATATCAAACAAGACAATGAAATAATTGGTATAATCAAGTAATGTACTTGGATTGAAATAACTTGACGGACCAATATCATCAATATTAGTTTTAAATTATTAGACCTAACCTTTATTATTGTTATCTTGATGAATTAAATATCTTGTTCATATATTTATAAAAATACAAATATATTGATTTAAAAAATTGATATTTAAACATCTTACTGCTGGATTTTCATTAATTTTATGATCATTATTCTGATCCTTTTTATAGATGTAATGAGACATATGTCCAAACATACAATATTTGAAAAACTACGTAATCATAAAAAAACATTTTATAAGGTTATTTTTTCCATGACCACAATATTATTGAATCATTATTTTCTTAGCATCATATTTTTTATGGATATTTCTTCACTAAAAACCATCGAGGCCTATTTTTCTCCTAGTATTCATGAAATTTATAGTTTTATAAAAACATCATTTCTAGATGCTTAGAACATAAAGAAAATCTCATAACAGTTAAATTCACAATAATCTAATTACCACTGATATCCGGTCTTTTATTTTGAGTTAAATTGTTAATTTTACTATCAGGATCATGAATTATATTTGGTTCATACCTTTCTAATCTGTTGTTGTTTTATTCATATGATGATATTGAATCTTCATACCACTACATCAATTCGAATAATTTATTTCCCATTCAATTTCAAAAAAAAATTAGTTGAATATGCCCCTTCAAAAATATAATTATATTCATAGCATTCTATGGCCATAATCTCTTCAATTTCACATAAATTCTTATATATTTTCCACCATTTACTAAATTCATATTAAAAATAGAATGTACATGTTTTTGAAATTTAATGTTTTGAATAAAGCATGACATTAAATAAATATTTTAGTCCTCTAACCCATACATCATTTATCATAGGGTTATATGACCCGCTAAATGATAGAGGTTGTTAGTTCAAGAAACATTCTAAAACCGACCTGTTCTAATATAGTGAATGGGGATACTAACTCTCATAGATTACACCAATGTTTATTTACTATGTAAAATAATCTATAAAAGTAAAAAATTTCTTTTAACCAAGTCCAAATATTCTATGATTCTTTTTTGAATGGATATTGTCCTCTTGGTACCTCTATAGTTCAGATTCCATATTTTAATCATGAAAATAAATTCTAAGTAGACCTAGTATAGGAGAATAAAAATAGTGATATTAAAACTATGTATCATAATAAAAATATATTATAATATTTAAATGGTACTTAAATTAAATATATGAACTGCTAATAATACATAAAACCTTATCTAGTACCTACCATAATGACATAATCTTTATTCAACCCAAAATATTGAGTTGTAAAAATAAGAATTAATTTTATTTAATTAATAATGATATTTGAAGGTTTAAAGCATTATATTATCTAGTTACAACTATTAAAAAACACAATCAAACATTTATTAGTCAACACTTCTACATAGTAGACATTTTTTTACAATACATTAATTTTAAAATAAAACACATTTTTGATTCAGGATAAATCATCAAAATTTTCCACATGACATCATAATTATATCTAATAAACTTTAAAATTCTTGAAAAACAATTATAAATGTTTTTTAGAATAAAATAATATTATGTTACATATAAAAATTGATAATTAAACCCATTATTCTATTTAAAAAAATCAAATCATATTAGAGTGTTTTTCTTTTACATAAAAAATGAGGAGGAAAAATAATTAATTATATACACAAGAAATTGAATTTTGAATTGAAATATTATCATAAAACCGACTATAAAAATTTATAAAATAATATTAATAATATAAAGGATATCATAGAAAATAATGTAACCCATGAAAAACATTTTCATGATAACATTCCTTTTACCAGTAAATTACATACTCATTCATTTAAACAAAATATCATTATATTACCTTAAGATATCAAAAAATACATAAAACTCCTCAAAAACCATATTAAATTCAATTAATAACCCTTGAAAAGTTTCTTCCAAGAATCCTTACAATATCTCTTAAAATAATCGTTACAAATAGAATAACATAATCTTTTAATAACAACATAATTCTGTACGGATCTTATTCATTTCCTAAAGTGAGACATTATGCTAAACATTGACCATAAAAAATGTAAAGATAAATAACATAAATGAAATAGAGAATACATTTTCATTTACCTCATAAAACTCTTCAAAATATACTCTTAATTACATAAGTAAATCAATCTTACATAACAATATATCCATTTCCTTTAAAACTCAAGTTTTAAAATTAAATACCTATAATTGATAGATAAAGAATTTTTTCAATAAAATATTGACTATTTTAAATAAATAAAATTATAATATAACTTATGATATAGTGTAAATGATAATTACATTGTATATGTTACAATATGAAAATCATTTTTCCCTTTTGTAAATAATGTCTAAATTTTCTGTATAAAATAAGAAATAATGTTCCTTTTTTAAAACATTTAGTATAAAGTAAAATGTGTCATAAAATGAAATTTATAATTTAATCATTTCAATGTTATTAAATTTATAAATAATTTTAATAATATTTACATGGATTAAAAATATATAGAAAATAAATCTTTGAATCAATTATAGTGGAATGTTTAGGTAAGGTGTCCCTTACATCAAGTCTGGCTTATCATGTTTGTTCTTCATTATCATCAATATTAATATTATGTTCAATATTTAGGTTCATAATAAAATAATTTATCTTTTAAAATTACATTTATTTCACATATATGTATATAATACTCGATTTTTAACCAATTAATATCACATCATACGCGTTTAGAACAATCATCGTATAAGTCAAAAATTGAATTAATAGGTTGACTACAGTCAAATAGATCATTATTATATAATTTATAGAATTATAATAATTATATAGTTATAATTTTTATACATTAGTTATATTTTTATATCCTTTCCTGGAATGTGGACATGAAAAATGAATTATGTTACAATCATGGAGAGGGGGGTTTGTACATACTCATGAGTGGCATTTCAATTTTTCAATGAACTTGGTGGAAAGTAGAAACATATAATTTATAATTTTTAAAATTATATTTATACTATAATTATCACATTATTTCTTTTAATAAAAATTTATATATCATCTTTGTGAGGTAAAAATGAAAAATAAAATTCATTGGTTTGTTTGGTGATGGAGTGCATATACACATAAGTGATTATTTCATTCTACATTGAATGGTAAAGAAATAATTTGAACATTTATTTATCATTAAAAAAACATTATATTATATATATCATATTATTCCATTTTTTATCCATCATTATAACCTAACATTGGAGTCTTTGATGAAATATAAAATACATCATCTCATATGGTGGAAGTTCACATTGATGGACAAGCAATGCATTTATTTTCTAGAGTTGGAATATATTGATGGAAGAAAGTAATAACATATAAATAATAAGATTATAGTATATTTTAGATACTGATTTTTTTATATGAAAAATTTTATGTGATTTTTTATGTTGTTAAAGGAAAAATTAAAATAGGAACACTAGGTTAGAAATAATATATCATCTTTTGACAACCACAGTAGGTTTATTCCTAAAGCCTTTCATGGATAAAATTTTCATCAGACTACGGCCAACAGTTCATTTTTATGGATGTTATAAATGGAAAATAGAGTATATAGGACATGATAAGTGGCTATTTATGTGTAAATAAGAGATTTGGGAGGATATAAGTGAGGGAGATGCCAGTCATGGAATATATCAAAAGAAACAAAATATTAATGTATTACTCGCCAAATGGATCCACAATAAAATATAATATATATCATAGGGTTGAAATATGACCATGCAATAGAACATAGTTATGTTTTAGGTCAATTTAACACATGTTTTTATTAGTTTTAACCTTATTAAATTAGTTTAATTCTTAACTATGTAATTGCAATTTTTACCAATGTTGTTATTCACAATGAAAAAATGAACGTGATAACATTATAAAATTTGACCATGATTGTTATATATTTAGTATCTATTTTTTCTAGTTATAATATTATTAGTGGAAAATATTACCTCTAAAATTAGATCATGTACCATTATGAAAAATAACATTCCATAGAAATGCATATTTACTATAAAAATGTTTTTATAATAGATTGAAATATACTATTGGTCCCAATGAAATTGATTAGATTATTTTTATTCCAAAAGATTTAATTAAATATTAAATCCAACCCAAAAGAATTTTCACTATGTTAATACTATAAAATAAAATTATTTTTTCCGTAAAATTTTTAATCTCTACTCTTCAATATGAAAAAACATTTTTAAAAAATTACCAAAAACTCAATGTATTGTTACATTAATGTAATGATTTTAAAATGATATAATTTTTGTTAAATTAAATTTATATAATAAAAAAATTATTATACATAATATCATAAAATACATGTAATAAAATTTAATAAGAATAAGAATATTTACTTTTTAATTAGATTTTTTTAACATATTTAAAATGAATATAACTCAATAAAATGTATGTCATAAATAGTTATAAAGAATAAAATTGATGTATTATAAATATTACATGTATTTTTAAAATAACATCCAAAAATTTTGGTAAATGTTTTAAGTACATATGATTCATAAAAATTTCTTATGTGTCTATATACTAGAATGTGGAGGCGATTATGGCACAGATGCACCCAAGGGTAATCACCTTGAATATTTTTGGTTAAGTATCAACTCGAGCATCACCCAATACATGATGAGGGAGTATAATAATGTAAACATTTCTTGACTCTCATAGGGAAACTCATTGGTTAATCATATTCTCTTTATAATATATTATAATAAATTCCATTGAATCATCAGGGTATCATTATGAATCCTAATTGGAGATAGATAATGAATCTCCTTGATTAAAAACTATTAATTTTTGAGTTAGGGTACAAATATATTTAATAATTTACCCCATTTAGATTAATATTTTTCCATTTTGGATTTAACATTATTATCCTTACCTTTTAATTATTCAATAAATGGATAGGGAAAATATATATTGGTTAATAATGGGTGTCATTGGAAATGTGATGATTTCACTTTTGAATAAATGAATGGGGTAATGAATACAGTGAAAAGTAATATTGTTATGACTAATCAATTATCATTAATTATAATTTATAACATGATTCAACTTGAGTTTAAAAATTCATAAATAAAGAGAATGAATCAATTTTGTATTTATTCAGGTGATGAAGATGATGAGGAAAGAAAATTCAACTTCCATTATGTCAAAAATGTATTTAGTGGAACCCAATAGAATATATTAATGGAATTTAGATATGTTTTTTCTATTGTAATGAAGGGAATCAATAAACAACCTTACAAAGAAAAAAAAAGATTTTAGTTAACATGACTGTGAATATTAATATATATCTTAGGGATCCTCTTATTGTTCAAATTTTTAAATTTGATGAATTTGGGATCATTGAAAATGAGAACTCTAATACAAATTATTATGATGGAAACTAATTCCATAACACTCCTTGAAAATTGGAATAATAAAAATCCTCTAAAAATTCTACTATATAAGATTACTATCATAATTGAGTGGCATTCGGGGTTATTCACTCTAGTTTTTTGGATGTCTTATATAATTTAATATTTCACCAATTATTATTAGTTTATTTATAAATAAATAACCCTAGTGATATAATTATAATATCTACAGTGTTTTTATATATTTTAAAATTCACGGAATTATTCTTAACGAAAATCATATTAATTATTCCATTTTATAAATTTAATTTTATTTTGGAAATAAATTATTATTATTTACATAGAAATTATATTAGTTACTTTAATCAAAAAATTACATTTCAAACAATCCTATGATCATCTATACGTGTAAGGAAGACTATGAGATTTTGGGAGAACTACTTATATTGTAGTGTTTATTATATCTAATCATGAGGCATTTTAACCAAAAATTATTTGTTAAAAAACCATAGTATTAACATATATTAAACTGAAAGATATATTTCTAATGTTTTTATTATTTCTATCTCTCTAGAAATTAAATCTTCAGTTATCCAAAGGTATTTTTATTTTTATGTGATATTTTAAATTACTATAACATAAATTATTTATTTTTGCGGTATAATGAAATGACCCAATATTTTAGTTTACTTAATTCCCAAAATCATTCCTCACATAAAACAATGAGATAAAATGAAGTCAAGAAACATGGAAATGAAATTACCAAAGTGTACAATTATAATATATCAATTAAATTAGAATTTATAAATAATATTCGATTCACTATGATAATTATACAAAATGGATATGTGAGGAAATAAAGTAGTACGAGTTGTACATATAATTCTCAAATGTCTGAAGTTGGAAAATATATTGAATCACAAGGGTTTTATTTTAAGAAATACCAATATAAACACTAATAATTATATTATGAATGAAATTTTGTGTGAGTTAAATTCATGTTCCTAGAAATATCTATTAGATCCATTCAATAGGAATCACCACCTATGACTTATATTAGTGCTTACCTACTACAAAAATGTTAAGTGTATATCTTTAGAGGAAATTTAATTAGAAATTAAGATGATATAAAAATAATAAAAATAATATAAAAATTTATTGTTCATATTTATTTTACCAATTTCTAACTTTTCATCTGACAAAAATGTTTATTTAAAAATATAATGTTCAATGAAGGATGCCATTTTATTCCCAGAAATTAATTATTTGTAAAATTGTAAATTTATAGTCTCTAAATAAAAAACTAAATTTGTTAATTATGTTGTTGGTATGGATAATATAATTGAAATATAAATTGAAATTGATATGAAATATGATTTATAATAATTTATATATAAAAAATTTAATTTTCCTATAAAAATAGTTTTCATAAATTAATTTTAATTTTATTATAAATATATTTCAATAATTTTGTTAAACAAAATTAGATAAATCGTTTTATTTATAAAAATATATCATACTATAATTATTTTTTGATATATTTTTAAAATATTGGATTTTTAGCTTAAATGTATAAACTACCATTTCTACTAATACTGCAATATTATAAAATTATCAAGACGTTTTTATTACATAAATATTTATAAAAGTATTACTTTACCCACAATTTATTTATGGATTATTATTATTCATTTGATAAATACTATGTTAATTTATAAAATCCATGTTTAATATTTTCAATTCTTATGTAATATTTTACTCTAATAAAAAATTTTCATTCTATTATATTGAAAAATTGTTTTCTTCACTTGTAGAAATAAGATTTCATCAATGTATATAAAATTTTAGATAAAAAACTCATTTTATTTACTAATTCCATATTTTAATTTTAGGATTAAATTATGATTACCATGGTTAAAGTAAATGACTCTGAATATAGTAAAAGGGTTGTTTTCATGGAGTTGAATTGTTATTTTATGGGTAATAATTTTCAAATATTTTTAATTTTTACCTTTAGAAAAATTACAATTATATATTATATTTAAATTTATTTAAAAATATTATCACTGTTTTAATATTTAATTAATATTATATTAGATTCATAACACTTAATGGTGAAAACCCCCACTTTTTTAAAAAAAATGTTTTTCAATATATCTAATGATTCAATTTTATAATTTGTTATATCAGATATAGATATAGAATTAAATATTATGGAAAATTAATTAATATTTATAAAATAATTTTTTTAAGATTTTTTCCATTATATTTATAGTAAAATAATAATTACTTTGTTAAAAAATCTTTACTAAGGTAAATACTAAAATGGTAAAATGTAAAAATAAAGTAGTGAATAAATTTAAGCTTTCTTAAAACATGGGTTAAAAGGAATGGTAATGAATTTATTCACCTTATGTACCCCCATAAATTAATATTTCCCAATTTTTGATTCATTTACAGTTGAATAATGTCATTCAATGATTGAAAAGGTAATGTTTATTTACAAGAATTCAATTTTCATCACTTATAAATGGAGGTCACCTCCACCACATTTCTCCGCACATTTTAAAAAAAATTACAAAAAAAACTATGACCTTGCAACCTCTAATGTTTCTCCCCATATCATGGAATCTTTATCATTTTCCGAAAATCAATATAAGGACTATAAATGTGTTACACAGTTTAGAACATGAAAATGGATAAGAAGTTTGAGCCCGATCATCTATATGGGATTAAATTTAAAGGGCTATCAGGAATCAACTTTTTATCTTAAGTCATAATGAATCATTTTTCACTATGGTTTCAAAAGTATATTTTTTGTTTTCCAATTCAATTAATATATTATAAAACCTTCCATCTTCCCATTTTCAAAAAATTACATTTATCAATTTATATCTTCATAAAATACGTTGATGTTGCAAATAATTTGAGTTATCTCTAAATACAATATTATTATTATATATGTATATATATATATTCTCATTCCTCAAATGTTTGCCACTGTATTTTGAATCCTCGTTATATTGTTGTCATATGAACATAATATTTCTGTTATCCTTATTTTAAATGGATTTTTGGTCACTCTATTATATAAAATGGGATTTTAAATAATGTGTTTCAAAATATTAAAATGGTTTTCCACCCATTGATAATAAATTGACTTATCTTCAACTAAAAATTAAAATTTTATTTCATTTATGTTTTTTAAGGATCTATTTTTCAATATTCTTTTTTAAAGTAAATTTTATTCCAAAAATTCAACTTCACATTTTCAAAAATGAATTTGAATGTCATATATAACATCCTTTTTTAAAATATAATTATATTCTCTTCAAACCCCTTTATGGGTTTTTTAGAATTTTCTTCTTTATCTATAAAGGCTTATTTAAAGTGGAAATGTTTCTTCAAGAATCTTTTTATAAACCTGATTATGTAATACTAATTTTGGGTGATTGAATTTCCTGTTACCACCATTTATATTATTTAGGAGAAATCTTTCAGATTCAATAATGAAATTTAGTGAATCTAATTTTTCATTCCAAGGGAACATTATAATGTCATGAATAATTGTTTTTAATCTAAAAAACAATGTTTTTATTACTAATGGGTGTGTTTCCATATCAACCTCTAATGAATTTTTTATGGTTTTATATCTCAAAAAATTCTTAAGCATGGAAGTGTTTCACTTTTTTTACATATTAATGGGTGAAATTGATTCAATTTGTGCACAATATAAATGGTGGATATAACTATATTTATTCAAAAAATAATGTGTATAAATTCAATAATTTTATTAAACAGTATTTTGTGGGAATGAATTATTTTTTCCATAGAATAAATTGTTGATGTACTTAGATTTGTTAAAAATATAAACCATGTAAATTCACGGATTTTTTCACAACATAAATAGCGAACATGATTTGATTTTTATACAATATAAATGGTATAAATTATTCTACTTTTTACAACATGATGTTTTCCAATTCCTATTTTTGTGGTATAATTTCATCTAATGATATGATTCAATGAAATTCCATGTTTCTGGGACGGATTTCCCTGATTATGCACAAATTTTCATGATAATTATCTCATTCATTGGGACATGGTAAATGTGTGTTGATCTGATATTACAAGACTTTATATCATGACTTTTGGATAAATCTTATTGTTGGAACCTCCTTAGATGGAGTGTTTTTGACATATATTATTTTAATGTTCATAAACCATGATTAATTTATTACTAATGTTTCTCTTGATGTATGAGAAAATTTTATATGAACATATTAATTCAATAATATTAATATTACGAGTTATTTCAAGACACCATGGGCTACAAGTCACTATTACCACTAAGAAGATCTACCACCGGACTCAATTCACCATTACAACTAGGATGATCCACCATTCGAAGAGAGTCACCACTACATCCAATGGAGTTACTATCTGCTAAGTGTCTAGAAGATGTTGATTCACCCCCAGAACACTTTTTATCATTGCAATCTGTGATATTCAGCATGAATGGTTAAATGGAAAATATATATTCTAGTATAGTGTTACCATTTATTTATGACTTATTAATAGAAAATTTGAGGACAACGGATCTCCTTCAACAAGAGATGTTATATATTTATGAAGCATCTATAACTAAACATATAGAACACACAAATATGACTTTTACTAACAACTAAGAATCAAGTTTGATAGAATTTTAGAATTATCTATTGAACTTTTGGATTCACATTATGTGAATATAAATGACATAGAATTACTAAACCCATTACTGAGATTGATTGAGAAAACATATAGATATCATCTAAAGCATTCTTATAGATTTCTATTATCATCTATTCTACTTAAATTTTCCAGTACAAAGCTCTTTCTCCTCGGCATTGTTGTTATAAGGATTAAAAACATACAGAACACATCCAACTAGGAACTTTCAATTTTGTTTTGTTTATTTTACTTTTCATTAATCTATTATTTTTTTGTTATCCAACACAAACTATATCCAATATATTATAAGAGAATACTTTTTATTTTATCCTTCCTCAATCCTTTCCCCACTATGTTTGTGGATATTCTCCCTCTATTACATGGGAGTTTTATTCATCTCATGTATAACAATAGAATATTCATTTCATCTTAAACATCTTGTAGTGGTGACTATATACCTAATCTAGTTTGTAGAGTTTTTATTATATTTATAATCTACTCAGAAGTAGGTGATTTCCAATAGGAGGGGACTAGGTCTCACCTTGAAAGTGAACCTCTTATTTATTCTCATATGTGACAATGTTATTTTTTTTATTTCTCTATCTTATTACTTCTAACATTTCATTTACAAATAGAAAAATAGATTTTAAAACTAATCATAACATGTGTTTTTATATGTTTTTATACATGTAAATTGTTCACAAATTTTAAGGTATTTTTAAACAATATTTTAACTCAGACATAATCACCATTTCAGAAATATTTTAAATGTGTATATCTTATATAGATTTTTTTTCATTAAATATCCATTTTAGATACAAAATTTTATATTAGGAATTAATTTCACCCCCTCTTGACTGACTCTCTCTAACCAACATTTGCTAGTATAGAATTATTTTAATATACCTTTGAAACTATAATTTTATTTTTAATTTAAATATATCAAATTTATATCATTTCTAAATTTTACTTATTTATAGATAATAGGAAGGAAGGAACTACTGCCCAAAAAAACTCATTAATTTAAAGGAAACTACAATGCTCAATGGAAAATCAATATGAACATTAATTTGGAAACTATAGGGCTTGGTATGTGGCCTATAACATATGAAAAATATGAAATACCACAAACTCATAGAAGTGACTGGAGTTGTTCTACCAAACCTATTTATAATAATAATTGTATTGATATGAATGATTTGTTCTGTGAATTGGGAGTTAATGAATTTAATAGAATATATACTTGAAAATCTACATTTAAAATATGGGATTCCTTTTCTATCTCACATTATGGAACATAAAATGTAAAAAAAATGAAACTAATTACATATAATATTAAATATGATACTTTTAAAATAAAATATGATGAACCTATTCCCGACATGTATCTCATTTTCAATAAAGTATTAAATACTATACATTCAAATGGAATGAATGTGACATAAAAATATCAAGGGAAGAGACTACTCAGATTCATACAAACGTATGGAGAGGAACAAATTTTATAATCTAAGAATCATCTCATGTAAGTAAACTTCCAATAAAAAAATTGAAAAGAAATCTGATGATGGGGGAATAAGAGATTAAATTCAACAACGATATTCATGATTCTGAACCAATGAAAATGAGTAGACTTATAATATACTACATCCAAACAAAAATAAAAGGTACATACTAAAGATTTTAATATATAATTATTTCTTGATGATGGTGATAACGAAATCGAACACATGGCCAGACAATTCAAGAAATTATACATGAATAATAAGTTCTATAAAAAGAAAATTTTTAGAGGTAATTATGATAACAATGGAAAGTGGAAAAACTATTGGAATGGGTATTTCAAATTTAATGATAATAAAATTGATGTTACCTATTACTAATGCAAGATAAAATGGCATATTAATGCTAGATGTAAAAATTTAAAATATAAAAGATGTTTTTGTTTAAGGACTAGAAAAAAATACCATGAAAGCAACATGGAGTAACCCAGAAAATATTTACAGTAACTCAGACACTAGTAAACAAAAAATCTCGCATAGATCCGACATGTGCTCTTCAACAAGAACAACATAGGTAAAAAAATACTCTTCATTTGTCCCCTATTAATGCTTCATACATTTCTGAAAATGAAGTAATGAAAATGAGTAAAAAATAAAAAAAATGATCACTATTATTATTTTATCATGATGTAAGACACATTTCATGAACAAAAAGATTAATTTATGTCTATCAAAAAATTACATTCATTACCATCAAATTATAAAAACTATATTTCTCTAGAAATAGTAAAAAAATGATTATATGATGAAAGAAATCTGTGAATTAATATTTTTTAAAGAAAAATTAAAGAAACACATAGAAAAATATACCAATGGTATGAAAAAATTAACTCAAATACTAGATAAACAATTACCTCCCAAGAATACATCTAGTATAGGTTATACCACAAGAAAAAAAATAATACAAAAACTATATTTAAATAATGATTCAATATTGAATGTTCACATACTTCAAACACCGATTCAACAAGACATACAATTGTTTTTACCTCTAAAAGTTTTAAAACTATTTATAATAAACCTTTTAGACATATATTTATACCAAAATAATTTTTTACAAAAAAATTTAAATCAAAGAGAATTTGGGTACGAAACCCAATTTTTTTTATAAACATTGTATTATTGGAATCTAGTTTGAAAACCTCTAAAAAATCATATTGCATCAAGACGATGGATATTCCAGACACATGACTCTTTAGTATTCCAAACTCATGAATTTTATTAAATTTGATGGTGTCCATGTCACATTTTCTAATAATTCCAAAGAGAAAATATCCATTCATGGTTGAATTGGTAATTTAAAACAGAATTATTTTCAAATGTATTATATGTAGACGTTTTAAAATAAAATATTCCTAGCACATCCCAATTCGTTGATGATGGATTTTTTTGAAATTTGAAAACAATGTCTCTCATGTTTTTTATAATAAATTTTTTTTTAATATTTACCTCATTAATAAATTATAATATTTAATCTATATATTTTAATTATTTATATTTTAAAAATATTTCTAACTTATGTTTCATTCATTAAGAATCATGGATTTTTCATAGGATACTAGTTCATTTAAATATAAACTCACATAGAAATCTAACTAGTAAAGGGTTCATTAGAGAAATACAAATGTTTGAATTCTCAAAGGATAGATTTTATATTCCCTACAAAAAAAGAGAAACATCATTAGATTTCTATTAAATATAATAAATATGATTCAACCTTCCACCCTATAATTTTTTTTCATATGGACCTCTTTAGACCATTCATAGTTTCATGCCTAAATAAAAAATGTGATGTATATGTCCTTGTAGACGACTTCTAAAGATACACTTGGGAATTATTTTTAAATCACACAAGTAAAGAAAGTTCATACATTATTAAGAATTCCAAATCTTTAGAAAACCATAGTACACTTATGATTATGACCATAAGGTGTGATCATAGTCTATAATTCAAAAATCAGGACTTTGAGTCATTATATTCTCAAAAATGGCTATAATCACAACTATTCTACTCCAAGAACACCCTAGTAAAATGGTGTGGTATAAATAATAAATAGAAATATTCATGAAATAGCTCGGTCCATGTTAAATGTGTATGACCTACTAATCTATTTTTTGGATGAAGCTATTAATATTGCCAATTATATGATTAGCATAGTTTTTATTAGACCTCTATTAATGAAATCACCTTATGAGTTATGGAATAATAGAAAATCAAAAGTTAATTACACTATAGTTTTTTATTGCAATGTGATTATTGTTAATCCTAAGAAAAATTTGGTCAAATATTCATCCATGAGCGGTGAAGGAATTTTTCTTAGCTATTAAACTTCAATAAATTATTATTGCGTGTTTAACAAGATGATCAAAACAATGGAAGAATATGTTCATATCATGTTTTCATAAACTAATCCCAATTAAGATAAGAATATCTTGGATGACCATGTGGTTCATATTTAATCATTGAATATCATTTCCAACCCATATGAATGTTCTTTTAAAAAAAACATACACTATATCTAGTGATCCACCAAAACCTGATTATAAAAAACCTAATCCTACTAGCCCCTCTTCTCAGAGACCCATTAAGACTCATAGACACTAACCTTTAGATGATGTAATAAAAAACATAGATAACGATATTCAAACTATTTAATAATTGAGAAATTAAATTTGACATCAACCCTTATTGAAACATATTGAATATAGGAACAACAATAATGCCATCAAAGATAAATTCTAAGTAATGGCTATGAAAAAATAACTAAAAAAATGATTGAGAACTTTTTGACTGGACCAAGGATACCTTATATATTGCAATGAAGTGGGTGTTTAGAAATGTGGTTTATGAATCTATCAATATAGAAAGAAATAAGTCTAGATTACTTACAGAATGTTCTAATAAAGAAGAATGTATTGATTAGGAAGAAAAAATTTCACCTATATAAATACATGATGTAATTTGGATACTACATTCCTATGTAGAATATTTGGACTAAAAACTATATCAAATGGATGTTTAAAAATAATTGTTAAATGTAATTATTATTTGGGATTTTTTCTTTGAATAATCCCCAGGATTTCAAAACCTACATTTCGTAAATAATTTTTTTAAATTAAAAAAATGCTTTGTATGGTTTAATATAATATCTCAGAGCTTGTTATGATAGGCTTCTCTATTAATTTATTTCAAAAACTTTTTTCAAAATGAACAACTTATCCAACTCTCTTTATAAAAACAATTTCAAAATATGTTTGTACAGTTTATATTTTTTTGGATGATATTATTTTTGGATCTACTAAAGACTCCTTATGATCTGATTTTGAAAAATTAATGAAAAGTGAATAGGAAAATATTTTAATGGTTGATCTCATATTCATTCATGGATATAAAAATTTAAAAAATAAAGGAATTATTTTTTATCAATGTAAATACAATAATTATCTTTTAAAACGTTTTTTATATAGATTACCAAAAGCAGTGATACTCCCATTAGAAGCACATTTAAACTAGACCTTGATGAAACTCAGAAATCACTAGATCAAAACTTGTTGTTGTGGTATGACTATATGTATTTTATATTTAACTAATAGTCATAATAATATTTCATTTTGTGTATGTATGTGTGATAGAGTGCTGTTGTGGGTGCCCTCAATTGATTAGTGTGATTTTGGGGTACATAGATGCAGCAGAGTGGCTGACCATGGTCTTCTCTCAAAGGAGGAAGTGAATTAAAACAACTTTTTAGAGGTATTCAAAAAATAAAATAAAAGAGAATAAAAACACTACTTGAAAGGTTTAGGGTTTTTTAATTTTTATAATACATGAAGATGTTTTCTGGAAGAAGATTGCATTTTTTTTAATTTTGTAATGAAGTTTGATTAAAAAGACACCACAAGAAGTTGTTTTTTTAGAGAAAATATTTAAAGGCATCGATCTAACTCTACCTCTTCAATAATTTGTTAATCATTATCATTTAAAGTAATATTCACTTAATTATGATCTCTTAATTTGTTAACCCCCAAACACTATGAGAATTAACCTTACCACAAAGATGAAATGAATTTAACCTTCGGCTAACTTTGGAACATGCAATCGCAACACCCTACTTTTATTGATGTTATAAGATTAGATTATGATCAGTGGTAAATTAAGGCACATTTCCCCTCTGCAAACTATCATTAATTGAGTTTAGGGATTATATTTGAACACTACAATTTGATCCCATGTGGTTTTGAATTACCCATTGAGTTCGCACTCTTACGAATCACACAATTCTCGACCTCGAGTGATTTGTGTTTATTGTTCAATTGCTTGCTTAGTTTCATTTAAATTGAAAACTAAATTAATAGATCATATTTAGTGAATTAAATTAGCTCATTTATTCAAAATAAATTAATGATGAAGGTAAGATATAGATCAATTACTAAAATACTACTCTTCCATGGGTGGCATAATCATCGTAGAAGCGTTTTGCATGTGCAAAGGTTTATAATGGGTATAACCCAATAACACTTATACTAAAGAATTACTGCCCAAAGTGGAAGATTAAGATAATAATAAATTTAAACAAAAAGGAAGAAAAGAGAATAAATAAAAGAAGAACAAAGAAGTTTATTAAGAAATCACAAACATTACAACATGAGGAAGAAGAATAGGGCTTCAACGAAGGGATCCTTTCTTCAAGAGCTACCCTAATTTAATTGCTTGGAGAATTGGAGTGGAACCTCTCCTCCTATTCCATAAACTTCTTAAATCTTGTCAGAACCCCTCTAAATGATAAAAACACTGATTTATAGAGTGGATGGTAGGCTAGGTTTAAAGATGTTTCAAGTGTAAATGGGAAATCTCAGCCAAATATTTTAATACAACTTGAACCACCAATTTGACCTCCAAAACGCGTGAACTATCTCTCCTTCCAGAAGGAGGATTTGTGCTAAAATTAATCCCCAAGATCCTTTAAAAATATAGACGTAATCCAAGAAAGTATTAAGATGTTATGTCCTAAATACAGAACTTATGTCCATTCTAGAGTGTCCATCCCAACTTTGACATGAGGACCAATTTTCAACAAACAACTACACTCTTTAGCTTTAGTGTCCTGAATAAAATTTGTATAAAGTTAAGTTATAAACATTGTTACAAAATTTAAAATTCAAGTAATAAATATAAAAATATTTATTTTTGAAATACTACAGTGCACTATAAAGGGTAAAAATAGAAGTTTCACTAAATTTTCAAATTAATTAACAAATCCAAAATATTATATAAATAAACTTATTTTGCACAATGTGAGGAAATTATATCATTTATTATTAATAAAATATACAAAAAAATATTGTTTTATCAACTCCCCCACACTTACCCTTTTTCACTCCTGGGCAAAACCTCATGTCTAGTAAACATCAATATCAAATCAAAACCAATTTTAAAACACATATCCTTGAGATCAAACAATTACACACCAAGAAGAAAAAAATATATCATGTCTCATAAAAAAACTTATTACAAGTTCTCAATTTATATCATTCAATATATTTCCACTTCATTTATCCTCCCGTGCACAAAACACTTACCTCTATTGAATTTTCTCTCATCACACAAATATCATTTTTTTTACAATGTCTGCCTCATCCAAACTCATACAAGGGTCACCATAGGCTTGATAAATTCCTACATTATAAGGCCCCGGCCTTAAACCTTACTTAATATTGAATTAAATGAATAATTAATATTGGAGATCTTTTTAGGTTTAGATTTTTAGAGAATTAGATCATAAATCATGAATTACATTCCACATTTAAACAAAGTGGTTACATAAAAGATAGAATTCCTTTTTTCCCATCAACGGAAACATATTTAAAATAAAAAATGGATTATTTCTTGACAATTCCTTGACACTATCATCATATCATTAACCTTTCCCTTGACCTGTGAAAAACATTTTAAAAACAAAGGATGAGCATAAAAAGCTCAGTAAAGGATATAAAAGTATGAAAAGAAAACATTAGTCCATGTATGAAATCATACATTACTCATAAAACATAAGAATTTAACATACCACATCAAATCATGAATAAATCATAGAAATCATAATACATAAAGGTAACTTGAGGCATTCATAACATTCTTATGAAAGGAGTAACCCTCTTAGTTATGTTTGGAATACCAATCACAGTATATTCCCTAAATCTTTTCGGATAAACCTTAACGTTTAACTCCATCGCGTTACCCAATGCATTAGAGAGCTATATCGGGCTCACCCACCCTTAGTTTATCACGGAACCACCCGTATTCATAATAATTCCCAATAACCATAACATAATCATATCACATAAAACATACACAAGGAAACATAACATTTCCATATTTCAATCACAATATATCAATACAACACATTGATATAATAAAAAAATTATGAAAACCATTTTCAATTCCAAAATAAAATAATAGTAAAACATGGTATTTATATTTCTTTAAAAACAAGGTATGGCTTGTAAAGGAATTCAAAACTCAAATAATGGTCACAGAGGCGGAGAAGTCATTTTCACCGCATACGTACGACAAAAACATTCCGTTTTGCCGTTTAGTAAAATGATTTGTACAAAAAAGATTCCTTTCGGATAAATGAAAAAGTAAAAGGGGTTTATACACCGTATAAAGTAATGTTGTGTATAAAACATAATATGCCTCAATGAAAGAAGATTGAGACGAAGTCCTATACAAAGATGGTATCCTTGGATTAAGGATAAATCAATTATATAATTATGTGTGACAAACGAATACAACAAATATAGGTGGATATTAAGTGTAAACCAATAAGAGTACATTCACACATATTCATAGAAAGACATATTCAGGGAGTACAAGTTTATCCCAAAGAATCAAAATTGGGTTAAGAAGTTCCCTTGCAAAAATTCGACAGCCTAACGGCGTCACTTCAAAATTCAGAAAAAGTGTTAATGAGAGATAAAAAGGGTGTCTCATCACTTCGACATAAAATTTACATCAATAAGGATATAGAAGAACATATAACAACATAATATTATGTGAACTAAATGACATAACAAAAGAAGTCTTTTAAAAAGAGGAGGGTGAAAGGTTCCCTTACTGACTTGGGTTACTTTAGAAATTTACACCCCATTGAAGAAGGGTCATACAATGAATATGTAAATACCCATAAATGAAATTATATTACACAAATAGTATAATATTGGAAAGTACATACACCACTCAAAGTAAATGGTGGAAAATGTATCATAAATCTCATGGGACTAAAAGTGAGATGAAAAATCCCTTTCGAAAACTCGGTAGCCTAACAGCGCCACTTAAAACTTCCAAAAGAGGATTGATGAGATAAAATAGGGTCTCTCGTCATATTACAATAAAATGTATAGAAAGTTGAATATAAAGGAAATCCCACATCATAACAAAGAAGAGCTTAAAAAAGTGACATAAAGTAGAGTACTTAAAAAGAAAGAGAGAGTTTAGATCTGTTACGAAAATTCGGCAGCCTAACGGAGCCACTCCAAACTTCCAAAATGGATTGATGAGAGAAAATAGGGTCTCTCATTATATGAACATAAAAATTACAGTAGGATTAACATAAAATAACATATGAATCATAAGAAATATGATCTTAAAAGGAATGACATAAAAGAGTGTACTTAAAAAAGAAAGAGAGGGGTAGGATCCCTTACCTCGTGTTCGACATGACTCGATCGTTCTTTAATCTCCTGAATAATAAAATTTGGTCAATTTATAATTTCATAAGGATATACTTTAAATATTATTATTCATTTAATATCAGAAATTATAAGGTTATAATAATTCGTTAATAAAGCGAGTTCATATCAGACGTTTTTGTCGATGTTCGGTACATGAGTAAAAATCGAACTTGTTGGAAAAGAATTTCCATGTAGTTATAGGTACATCATATCAAGAATAGTATTGATGTTATAAATATCATATATATCCAGTATATATTCATTTTATACTATTCCATAGCATTTTAAGATAAAAAATTAAAAGCACCGTTCATGGAGACGGTAGACCGTACGTACGCATGAACGCTGTTTTTATTTTTTGTCATATTAATGGAATTAAAACGAAATGAGATATATATATATAATATAATTACATAATGATATACATCATTTATATATAATATATTACATAAATATCCATTATATATATGTACTTATAATAGTACATAACAATTGGACATAAGAAATGAAATGTACCGTTCATGGAGACGGTAACCCGTACATTTGCATGAATGCTACTTTAATTTCTTTATTTTTGTATTCAATGGAATTAAATAATAATGATATAAAGGTATTTTATAATTACAGTAGGATATAATATGTAATACCATTAATTATATCCTTTATACATCCCACATATGGCATTAACGAATCAAATAACTTTTAGGGGGCGGTAGTCCGCACTTCCTAAAATGAAGATATCGCGTTTACCCATAATGGAAACCATAAAGGTATTCCATAAATGATAAAAACAGAAGCTTAAGGAAAAAATAAAAATATTATATATCATATATAAATATTTTGACATATTAATGGACACCTTTTAAGGTGTTAAAATAATATTGAACAACCATCATTTCGTGAGCCAGTAATTTTCCATCCACAGAAACAGTATGTTCTTTAACCATGAGACGGAGGTGTGTGAATATTTAGATCAAATAATTCTTATAAAAACATCCTATTATATTTAATATACTTGTTTTTTTACAAAAAAAAAGTAATAAAAAGAGTTTAGGGGTTTGGAGAAGAAAAATAAAACAAAAAAACACAAGGGAAGACATTACCTTTAAATTAGGTAACTCTCTTTGATTTGAGCTCAAAGGCTTCCTTGGAAAATATTATGCCCAAAGTGAGGCATAAATGATGAATATATGGATGTTGAGAGATGAAAGGGGAATTTTTTGGCCTATCCAAAGGCTTGATAGGTGTGTTTAAGGTGGTAGAGGTGGGGGCCTTTTATAAGAGTAGAGGAGGGGCACTCTTGGAAAGTAATAAAACATTACTTTATTATAAGATGTTTTTCCGATTTAAAAGGTCCCAAAAGGATATATTTCAAGGATAAGGTGATAAGGTTTCGTAATCCACCCATACAATAGGTTTGTGACCAGTGTAATACTTAGATTCCACCCTATCTTCTCATTTTATTAAATCGTTCATTTATGAGGTAATCACTGCATCATCACGGTGTCATAAATAAATTAATTTATTTAATGTCTAAAAAATTATAAAAAAATATCATGATCTAGGAAATATTTTTTGATTTCTAATGAATATTTATAGTCAAATATATGACTTATATAACCCCAGGTAATTTTTTTTTTAATAAAACAACACATGTTTGTGACATTTTAATTTTAACTTTAAATAAAAAGGAATTTATGTCATTTTCCAACCAATGTGGCCCCATGGGGGCCCCAAGTTGACCCATGGATTGTCTTGGTCGGCCATGACTCATCCAATGAGGGTATAACATGTTTCTAAGTCATTTAATATTATTAAAACATTATTTTTACCTTAAACGACACTAATTACCTCTAATTGCAATTAAAACTTAAAAGTTACTATTCACCAAAAAAAATTATTTTAATCCCATTGAACCACATTTTACTTCTTAATGACAACCATGTATGTCAGATTTTATAAATTCAAAACAAAGAGGTGGTAAATTTTCATTCAAATGAAAAATCAGTTTTTTAAGTACCACTTAGTGGTTTCACTATTCATCAAAAATTGAAGTTTTCTAAAAAAATATAACAAATTCATCCTAAGTCATATTTGATATTCCGAATTCAAAAATGATGTCTATTTTAAAAAATTCAAAACATATAGGTTACATTAATTAATTTAATAATTAATTCCCGCTGTCAGAGAAAATAGCGTGTTTTTATGAAACAATAAGTATCAAAAGATTGACACTAGTTTAAGTCCAATTTCAAGATGAAATTAATTCCAACGACCACTATTAGATTAAATGATAAAAATATACTCTAATTTCACTTTAAAAACAATTCAAAAGATAATCTAATCATATAAAAAAATTAGATTAAAAATAGGTTTTGAATTAAAATACAATATTTTTCACTATTAATTAAAAAATGAACTTTATCGGAAAAATATCAAAAATTTACACAAAGTAAATTTTGATGTCCCGATTCTAAAGAAGAATTTTATTTTTTCAAATATAACACATTAAATTGTCAAAAAGTGGATTTAAAAGAGGTCCCCCATCAAAAGGCGGTTAATCGACCTTTTAAAAAATATTAGAAGATTTATGCTTAAAATTGGATTCATTTTCATTTTAAGCTTCCAAAATTTATTGGATAAAAGTAAAAATATTTTACAAACATATATAATCATTTTTTAGTTAGATCCATTCATTCCTGCCATTACAACAGCTAGGCGTTAACTACCTTTTAAAATAATATTATTTTATTATTAGAGTGCAACGTAACATTTCAAAGAAACTTGTTGTTGCGTATTGGGTACGCCCTCGAGCATAGCATTCACTTTAAAGTAATATTAATATTTTATTCACAAATATGGATAAATGTGAAATTTTCATATTCATTATTTACCTGGGGTGTTACATCCTTCCCCCCTTTTGGGACTTGAATCCTCACAATTTTAAAATTGGGCTTGGAAACTTCATTGAAAATCCCAAATCGGAACAAGAGTCAGTAAAACAATCACTTTAAAATAAAGAAAGAGAAGTACAAAGGTCGCCCGAGTTAACACATACTAGGATTCCAAGTATGAAAATATGGACATGGAGGAAAAAATCAAAGGTTCATGTTCTCATGGAGAGTGATAGTAAACATGTCTAGGAGAAAGTTAACCATAAGAAAATCACAAACTTGTGATGGGTTAAACGGTATTCGATTCCCCAGTAGGAATAGTTAACAGACAACATTTTTGTTTTAAGTTACTCTTCATTGAGGAATTTATTTTTTAGCTTAACTAAATCATAATGAAACATACTTACTTGTCATGTAGACTTTCAACTTTTACTAGATTCCTTAATCAAACTCATATTTTCTCCAAAAAGATGAGTATTTAGGAAGACTTGTTCGCATTAAGAGTACCATAATCAACTTCTTGATAATCAACTAATCCAAAAAAGAGAACTATATATTTCCCATGTCATTAGACAAAATCCAAAACCGAAATTGTTAGTATGAGATCAGAAAATCCACAAAAGTATAATCCTTTATAAAAAGAAAATCTATTCTTAATCTCCAAAATTTGTCCAAAAAAACCCAAAGTTCAACGAAGACCATTCGATATACAACTGTCCATAAAATTCTTCACTGTAAACCAAACTAAGATTGAAACCCAAATATTTCAAGCATTTAATCACATAGTCCTACAAGGTACAAATTAACTTTTATCTCCAAATAACATCAGTTTCTCTTAAATTCTCATATTGAAAAGTAATTAACCTAATCACATATAATCCATGATAGGATAATCATTTCCATAGATAACCCAAAATAAACTTAATCTTGATTCCTAAAATCATCTAACTAAAAATAATTAGTCAAACTAACCAGTGAATTCACGTAGTCCAGTGGTAGGCGATAAATACTAGTCGCACTTTGGTTGTGGGTTCGATTCCCGCAAATTTGTCCGACGTGACGGGTTGTCACACGGTCTGCATGTTGTCCTTTTTCCAAAACTATATAATTCTTAAAACATTCCCCAAAACGAGATAAAATCTTCAAAAATAATCATAACATATTTTAACCTCAATTTTATCTCATGCCTTTCATTTTCCATCATAATATATAATAACCCATAATTACCTCAAAAGTAAGGATCATACAAACCCTAATGGATACCTTTATAATTATTACCTAAACTTTCACATCGATTGGTCATCTCATACATGATGAATTACAGAACATACCATGATAAAAGTGGTTGATCATGACTCCTTGATAGTTGGTTTAGAAGAACCACGAGTTTCCTCATTGAATCCCTCATTTCATCCAGTCTCTTAAACAGAGAACCACCATAGTTTCCTCCAAACCTATTATCACTTTGGTGCCTTCTAGATCCTTCCATTCACTAAAAATAGAATTGTAAGTGCGAGTATATCAACAAAACCATCATGTACTAATGATAAAGATAAACACTAAGATATACTTACTCATTCACTTTATCTAAAACTAGGACTCTTTCTGAAATCCGAACCATTATGGTAATGTCACTTATTCCTAGAGAATACCCAAACCTCTAAAGTTTTCTAAACCAACCTTTGATACCAACTATAAGGCCCCGACCTTAATCCTTACTTAATATTGAAATAAATGAATAATTCAAATTGAGGATCTTTTCAGGTTTACAGTTTTAGAGAATTAGATCATAAATCATGAATTACATTCCACATTTAAACAAAGTGGTTACATAAAAGGTAGAATTAATTTTTTTCCCATCAACAGAAACATATTAAAAATAAAACATGGATTCTTTCTTGACACTTCCTTGACACTATCATCATATCATGCACCTTTCCCTTTACCTGTGAAAAACATTTCAAAAACATGGGATGATCATAAAAATATCAGTAAGGGTTATAAAATTATGAAAAGAAAACATTAGTCCATGTATGGAATCATACTTTACTCATAAAACATAAGCATTTTAACATACCTCATCAAATCACGAATAAATCATAGAAATCATAAGACATAAAGGTAACTTGAGGCATTCATAACATTCTTACATAGGGAGTAACCCTCTTGGTTACGTTTGTAATACCCATCACAGTATATTCCCTAAATCTCTTTGGAGAAACCTTAACGTTCAACTCCTTCGCGTTACCCAATGCATTGGAGAGATATACCGGGCTCACCCACCCTTCGTTTATCATGGAACCACCCATATTCATAATAATTCCCAAGAACCATAACATAATCGTATCACATAAAACATACATAAAGGAAACATAACATTTCCATATTTCAATCACAAGATATCAATACATAACATTGATATAATAAAAACAGTATGAAAACCATTTTCAATACCAAAATAAAAGAAAAGTAAAAAATGGTATTTATTTTTCTTTTAAAAAATATGTATGGCTTGTAGAGGAAGCCGAAACTCAAATAATGGTCACGGTAGTGGAGAAGTCGTTGTCGCCGCATACATATGACAAAAACATTCCCTTTTTTCTTTTAGTAAAACGCTTTTTATAAAAAATATTCCTTTCGGATAAACATATAAGTAAAAGTGGTTTATACAACATATGAAAGGAAGTTGTGTATAAAACATAATATGCCTCAATGAAAGGATATTGAGACGAATTCCCATACAAAGATGGTATCCTTGGATTAGGGATAAATCAATTGCATAATTATGCGTGAAAAATGAATACACCAAATATAAGTGGATATTAAGTGTAAAACAATCAGAGTACATTCACACATATTCATAGAATGACATATTAATGGAGTACAAGTTTATCCCAAAGAATCAAAATTGGGTTAATAAGTTCCCTTGCAAAAATTTGACAGCCTAACGGCGTCACTTCAAAATTCAGAAAAAGAGTTGAAGAGAGATAAAAAAGGAATCCCATCACTTGGACATAAAATTTACTTCAATAAGGATATATAATAACATATACCAACATAATAGTATGTGAATTAAAAGACATAACAAAATAAGTCTTTAAACAAGAGGAGGGTGAAAGGTTCCCTTACCGACATGGGTTACTTTCGAAACGTACACCCCATTAAAGAAGGGTCATAAAATGAATATGTAAATACCCATAAATGAAATTATATTACAAAAAGATTATAATAATAAAAATTACATACACCACTCAATGGAAATGTTGGAAAATGTAGCATAAATCTCACAGGACTAAAAGTGAGATGAAAAATCCCTTTCGAAAACTCGGCAGCCTAACGGCGCCACTTAAAAATTCCAAAAATGGATTGATGAGATAAAATAGGGTCTCTCATCATATTACAATAAAATGTACAGAATGAGGAATATAAAATAACATCCCCCATCATAACAAAGAGGATCTTAAAAGTAGTGACATAAAGGAGAGTACTTAAAAAGAAAGAGAGAGGTTAGATCTCTTACGAAAATTCTACAGCCTAACGACGCCACTCCGAACATCCAAAATAGACTGATGTGAGAAAATAGGGTCTCTCATCATATGAACATAAAAATTAAAGTAGGGGTAATATAAAATAACATCCAAATCATAAGAAAGATGAGCTTAAAAGGAATGACATAAAAGAGTGTACTTAAAAAGAAAGAGAGGGGTAGGATCCCTTACCTCGTGTTCGACATGACTCGATCATTCTTTAATCACCTAAATAATAAAATTTGTTCAATTTATAATTTCTTAAGGACCTAATTAAAATATTATTATTCAGTTAATATCAAATATTATAAGGTTATAATAATTGGATAATAAAGTGAGTTCATATCAGACGTTTTTGTCGATGATCGGTACCTGAGTAAAAATCGAACTTGTTCGAAAAGAATTTTCCATGTAGTTATAGGTACATCATATCCAGAATATTATTTATGTTTTAAATATCATATATACCCAGTATATATTCATTTTATACTATTCCATAACATTTGGAGATAAAAAAAATTAAAAGCACCATTCATGGAGACGGTAGGCCGTACGTACGCATGAACGCTACTTTCATTTTTTGTCATATTAATTGAATTAAAACCAAATTAGAGATATATATATTATAATTCCTGAATGATATCCATAATTTAGATGTAATATATTAAATATATATCCATTATATATATTTACTTATAATAGTACATAACATTTGGAGATAAGAAATGAAATGTACTCTTCATGGAGACGAAAAGCCGTACGTACGCATGAACGCTACTTTCATTTCTTTTTTTTGTATTAAATGGAATTAAATAATAATGATATAAAGGTATATTATAATTCCAGTAGGATATAATATTTAATACCATTAATTTCATCCTTTATACATCCCACATATGACATTAATGAATCAAATCACTTTGAGGGGGTGGTAATCTGCACTTCTTAAAATGAAGATATCGTGTCTATCCATAATGGAAACCATAAAGGTATTCCATAAATAAAAAATACTAAAGCTTAAGGAAAACATAAACATATTATATATCATATATAAATATAGTCACATATTAATGGACACCTTTGAAGGTGTTAAAATAATATTGAACAATCATCATTTCGTGAGGCAGTAATTTTCTATCCACAGAAATAGTATCTTCTTTAACCATTAGACATAGGTGTGTGAAATTGAAGCTCGAATACTTCTTATAAAAACATCCTAGTATATTTTAGATACTGGTGTTGTTACAAAAAAAGTAATAAAAATATTTTAGGGATTTGGAGAAGAAAAATAAAACAAAAGAACACAAGGGAATACATTACCTTTAAATCGGGTAACTCTCTTTGATTTAAGCTCAAAGGCTTCTTTGGAAAGGATTATGCCCAAAGTGAGGCTTCAATGATGAATAGAGGGATGTGGAGAGATGAAATGGGCAGGGGTTGGACGAGCCAAAGGCTTGAGAGGTGTGTGTAAGATGGTACTGGTAGGGGCATTTTATAATAGGAGAGGAGGGGCACTCTTGGAAGGTTATAAAATATTACTTTATTATAAAATGATTTTCAGATTTAAAAGGTCCCAAAAGGATATATTTCAATTATATGGTGATAAGGTATCGAAATCAACCCATCCAATAGGTTTTTGATAAGTGTAAGACTTATATTTCACCCTATCTTCTCATTTTATTTAAATCGTTCATTTATGAGGTAATCACTGCAACACCATGGTGTCATAAATAAATTAATTTATTTAATGTCTAAAAAATTATAAAAAAAATATCATGATGTAGGTAATATTTTTATATTTCTAATGAATATTTATAGTCAAAGTTATGACTTCTATAATTCCATGTAATAATTGTTTTTGTAAAACAACACATGTTTGTGACATTTTAATTTTAACTTTAAATAAAAAGGTATTTATGTCATTTTCCAACCAAAGTGGCCCCATGGGGACCCCAAGTTGACCCATGGATTGTCTCGGTCGGCCATGACTCATCCAATGAGGGTAGGACATGTTTCTAGGCCATTTCACATTATTAAAACATTATTTTTACCTTAAACTACACTAATTACCTCTAATCGCGATTAAAACATAAAAGTTACTATTCACCAAAAAAATATTTTTATCCCATTGAACCAAATTTTACTTCTTAATGACAATAATGTATGTCAGATTTTATAAATTCAATACACATAGGTGGTAAAATTTCATTTAAATGAAAAATCAGTTTTTTAAGTACCACTTAGTGGTTTCACTATTCATCAAAAATTGATGTTTTCCAGAAAAATACCGAAACTTCACCCAAAGATATATTTGATATTCCGAATTCAAATATGATGTCTATTTTAAAAAATTAAAAACATATAAGTTGCATTAATTAATTTAATAATTAATTTCCTTTGTCAGAGCAAATTGCGTGTTTTTATGAAACAATAAGTTTCAAAAGATTGACAGTAGTTTAAGTCCAATTTTAAGATGAAATTAATTCCCACGACCACTATTGGATTAAATGATAAAAATATATTCTAATTTCACTTTAAAACCAATTAAAAAGATAATCTAATCATATAAATAAATTATATTAAAAAGAGGTTTTGAATTAAAATACAACATTTTTCGCTATTCATTAAAAATGAACTTTATCGGAAAAATACCAAAAATTTACACAAAGTAAATTTTGATGTCCCGATTCTAAATAAGAATTTTACTTTTTCAAATATAACACATAAAATTGTCAAAAAGTGGATTTAAAAGAGGTTCTCCATCAAAAGGCAGTTAATCGACCTTCTAAAAAATATTAGAAGATTTATGCTTAAAATTGGATTCATTTTCATTTTAAGCCTCCATCATTAAATGGATAAAATTAAAAATATTTGACAAACATATATAATCATTTTGTAGTTAGTTCCGTTCATTCCCGCCATTACAATGGTTAGGCGTTAACTACCTTTTAAAATAATATTATTTTATTATTAGAGTGCAACGTAAGATTTCAAAGAAACTCGTTGTTGCATATTGGGTACGCCCTCGAGCATAGAATTCCCTTTAAAGTAATATTAATATTTTATTCACAAATATGGATAAATGTGAAAATGTCTTATTCTTTATTTACCTGGGGTGTTACATACATCGACACCCAATGTGATTCGAGGACATATGTTTATCATGAGGACTTTTTAGGGTTGTTCTGTGGATTTCGGTTGGTAGGATTTAGATGTGAAATTTTTTGAGGCTGAATGAGGAAGGCTTGAATCTTTTTGGAGAAAAATTGCATTAATACAATTTTCACTTAAATATGGTCTTCTCCTCAATTCCCATAGTATCAATTCACCTCCATCATCATGAAAATTCATGACAAGTTTACACCATTCATCATTTTAGCATAAAAAATGTCAATCTTCTCAAACATGATTTTATTGAAAGCTCCAGTTAGGCACAACTTTCCACCTCAATTAGAAGCTCAAGAAAAGGCACAACATCACTTGTCATGAAATCTCCAGAAAAGGGACAGATTTCAATATAATGACTTTCCTCAGCAACAAACACATCTCTTCATTAATTTAATTTTCCACCCAATGTATCACAGAATGTGGTAGCACAACACAAGATAGATTCCCCCACACATAAGCTCAACTGGATTATGCAATTTCACTTCAAGAGTTGGTTGGATAGGGAAAATTGTCTTATAATGTGGCTAACCTAACAGGTTGTGCATGATTTCTAAGGGATAAAAGGATTAAATGTTCATGGTAGGCTATTATAAAAAAGGATTCTTTGAAATAGGGGATTTAATACCAAACCAATGCCTCAATCATTTAAACATAAGTACCTCAAACACTCGGAGTTTTGATAGGAATAGATCAAATTTTGGTTAAATCAAGCATTTTTTGGTTCTCTAAAGAAGTGATTTGAATGTAAAGAATTTGAAAATAATGGTTCAGAAGCCTCACAGGATAGTGATTTCAAATATAAAGACAGAGAGATGTGGCATGAGATTCAAAATTCAGTGTACTTTTCATGAAATTAATAAATATTTTAATTTGAAACAAAGTCATTTCAGCATTCATTTAATATTAGTTTCATGGGGTAAATTGTTTAACTTATTGATATGGATTTAAAAATGGCGATGAGAATCATTTCAGCTCAACAGTTTCAAAAACACACAGAAAATTGTTAAATAAACACACAAAATTTGAAAAACACACAATTTTTTTTGTTTTTTTTAACAGGAAAACAATTGAAATTACTAAACTAAATGGTTCCCTCCCCCATTCATAAAATATTTCATTTTCCTCAATGTGAACCCATGAGATGATATATGCACAGGAAATGCAGAATTTTTTAAATAGGACAAATAATATAAATGTGAAAGGGTTAGGAACAGCCTGATGTGGTCAAGTGATGATGGGGTCATGCAGTGTGATAAAATCCACTACATTAGTAAGAAGTCCCTCAATGTATCTCTTCAAATGTTTCCCATTGACTGTAAATCTCCTTCTTGTGTCCTCTTGTGTGATCTCCACTGCATTGTAACGATAAAAATTAGATATAATTTAAGGACGTAACCATCCGGAATGCAACTTACCAGGCTTCAATTTCAGTCGTGAACTGTAGAGATGGACTTTCTCTCCAAAATGAAACTCTCATTGTTGGATCATTATATCATGAGCGGCTTTTGATTTTTCCTTCCAGAGCCTTGAGTTCTCATATGAAGATAATCTAATCTCTTCAAGCTCTTGAATTTGCAGCTTCCTTTGGATTCTAGCATGGGCCAAATCCATGTTGCATTTCTTTATAGCCCAATAAGCCCGATGCTCAACTTCCATAGGGAGATGAGACGCTTTCCCAAAAAAAATAAAAAATGGGTACATACCAATGGGTGTCTTTTATGATGTCCAATAATCCCACAATGCATCATCCAAGCGCTTGCTCCAATCCTTCCTATTTGGCTACACGGTTTTCTCCAAGAATTGTTTCAACTCACGATTTGAATCCTCAGCCTGGCCATTTGTTTGAGGCTGGTATGGTGCTGATGTTTTGTATGTACCCCATACTTCCTAAGGATGGGTGAAAAAATCTAATTGTAGAAGTGTGTCCCTTGGTCACTGATGATGGCCTTTGGTACTCCAAAACTGCAAAAAAAATCTATGCTTTGACAAAGTCCACTACAACATGAGAATCATCAGTCCTGCTTCCCTTGGCCTCCCCCCATTTGCTCAAATAATCAACAACAACCAAAATATATAAAAATCCAAATGAACTAGGAAAAGGACCCATAAAATCAATGCCACATACATCAAAATCTCACAGAATAATATGGTTTGTTGGGGCATCTCATGTCTCTTAGAAATGTTCCCAGTGTGTTGGCTATGAGAGAATGACTTACAAAACACATGGGCAACATGGAATAAGCTAGGCCAATATAATCCAGAGTCCAAAACTTTCCTAGCTGTCCGTTGGGGTCCAAAGTGTCCACAACAAGCAAGTGTATGATATAATTGCAAAACAGACTCAAAATCATGATCAGGAACACACCTCCTAATAACTTGGTCACTACATATGCACCATAGGTATGGATCATCCCAAACATAAAATCTTGACTCACTCTTTAATTTTTGGACTTGATGTTTCTTTAAATTCACTGAGATTTCAGACGCAACAAGGTTGTTAACTAAATCTGCATACCAAGGATGCGTACCTGAGAAGGAATAAAGATGCTCATCGGGGAAAGTGTCACGAAGTGGTACCTGGTCCAAGGTGTCATCCTCTTGTGTGTGATTAAGCCTACTCATGTTGTCTGCCACCAAATTCTCTGACCACTTCTTGTCCTTTATTTGGATGTCAATCTCTTGAAGAAGGAGCATCCAATGGATAAGTCGTGGCATTGCATCTTGCTTCTTTAGGAGGTACCTCAAAGATGCATGGTCCGAAAAAACAACTACTTTAGAGCCCAATAAATATGAAAGGAATTTATCTAAAGAAAATATGAAAGCAAGAAACTCCTTTTCTGTGGTAGTGTAGTTTGATTGGGATGAATCCAATTTCCTTGATGCATAGGCAATCACATGTGAATGTCCTTCCACCCTCTGAGATATGATATCTCCAACCGCGAAGTTGGAGGCGCCACACATAAGCTCAGAAGGAATCTCCCACCGTGGGGGATGTATGAGATGTGGGGTGGTCAGACGTTGTTTTAGCTCATCAAATGAATTCCTACAAGAAACATCAAACACAAAATCAGATTCCTTTTGAAGTAATCTTGACATAGGAAGAGTAATCTTACTAAAATTTTTGATGAAGCACCGATAAAATCTTGTATGCCCTAGGAACGATCTAACATCATGCACACGTGATGGATATGGTAAGGATGAAATAATATCTTCCTTTGATCTATCAACCTCTTTCCCATGTTTTGACACAACATTCCCTAAGACAATGCCATGATCTACCATGAAATGACACTTTTCAAAGTTCAGGACCAGATTCTTCTCAACACAACGATTCAACACCTTTCTCAAAATAATTAGACATTCATCAAATGAAGACCCGTACACTCTCAAATCATCCATAAACACCTCCATTAAGGACTCAATAAAATCAGAAAAAAATACTCACCATGCATCTCTAGATGGTACATGGGGTGTTGCAAAATCCAAATGGCATCCTCCGGTAGGAAAATGTGCCAAAGGGATTGGTGAATGTAGTCTTCTCCAGATCCTCCGGAGATATAGGAACCTTAAAATATCCAAAAAATAAATCCAAGTAACAATAGTGTGTTTTCCTAGCTAGTCTCTAAAGCATTTGATCAATAAATGGGAGGGGAAATGGTCCTTGCGAGTGGACTTATTTAGTTTCCAATAATCAATACACACACGCCAACTGTTTTTCACTCTCACAGGAACTAACTCATCATTTTCATTTTTTATAACAGTAAAAACAGTTTTTTTGGTACAACCTAGACAGGGCTAACCCATTGTGAGTTAGAAATAGGGCAAATGATACCTGCCTCAAGTAATTTTTCAACTTCATTCTTAACAACTTCCAAAAGTGTTGGATTAAGTCTCCTTTGTGACTGCCTAATCGGTTTGCCCCATCCTCCAAGAGAATCATATGCATGAAAATGGAGGGGATAATACCTGAAATGTCTTCTAATGTCCAACCAATTTCCCTAATGTTATCTCTCAATAGATTCAAAAGTTTTTCTTCATGTTCAAAAGAGAGATTGTTAGCAATGATAACAGGTAATCTATCACCACTGAGCAGGTATGCATATTTAAGATTTGTGGGAAATGGATTGAGTCCCAATGTAGGGAGGTGATGTATGGATGGAGAAATTGATGCAACAAACATATCTACACAATGAAAATAAGTATCAGAATAAAAATCATCAAAATTAGAAAATAATGCATCAAATCCATCAGCATACTCAACAACCATTTCATAATCAGAGTATATATGATCAGAATTTGAATCCACATCAAAATCAAATCCAAGAGTGGTTTTTTCCATCAAAAATAGGCATGGAAGTACTCTTAGACATCAAACAAGAACCAATACTCATAATCTCACTAAACATAGGACAATCAAAATCCATGGAGTTTTTACTTGGTGGTTACAAATGGGAGATAACAAAAGCAGAATGGTCCTTATAGGGGTACTTCATCGAGTCCATGACATTAATAATTACAACTTCATCTCCAAACTCCATGGAAATTGTACCCTCGTGAACATTTATGATAGTTTTTGCAGTTTTGAGGAAGGATCTACCTAAGATAATGGGGGCATGAGAACATACCTAATCATCCTCCATGTTAAGCAAGTAGAAATTTGCTGGAAAGATCATGTCTCTTACCTGGACAAGTACATCCTCAAGGAATCTCACTGGATATTCCATAGCTCTATTCGGTAATTGCACCACTACTCTCGTCGGCTTCAACTCACCAACCTATAAAGAAGAGAATACAGAGTGAGGCATCATATTTATTGAAGATCCTAAATCACAAATTGCATCATAAAAGTGTAACTCCACTATGGTGCATGGGATGGTGAATGTCCCTAGATACATGCACTTTGTAAGCATTGCTAGATTTGGTGAAATGAGTGCTGACACATTCTTTCCAAGATTGATCCTCTCATTTCCCTTGAGCCCTCTTCGATTGGTACAAAGTTCTTTTAAGAATTTGGCATACCTTAGGATTTTCTTAAGGGCTTCAAGTAGAAGAATGTTGATCTCCACATGCTTGAATGTGTCCAAAACCTCATTTTGCATTTCTTCTTCATCCATATTCTTGGTTCGAACAACCCTATTTGGAAAATGAAGGGGTTTAGGAGGACCATCATCAATATTTTTCTTACCTTTATCTTTCTCCTTGGATTTCTCATCAGTTGGTACGGAATGCAGCTTCTCTAGAGTAGAGGTGAATCCCGTTGGAATGGTAGGTACAGATGTATCGTTCATTTTCTTCCCACTTCTCAATGTGATGGCACTAACATTCCCATTTGGATATTGAGTGGGTTGGGAAGGTAGATTTCCGGAATTCTTAATTACAAGTTCATGGAGGGCGGTGGAAATCTGGCTCATTTGAGTCTTCAACTCCTTCAACTCCAAACCTTGAATCTTCAGCTCATTCTGTTGATTAAGAACAATTTGTTTCAAAAACTCATTAGTGTTAGAGTCTACCTTGTGTTGGAGATTACCTTGTTGCAGACTTGTTGATGTTTGAGCTTTAAATATCCTTTGGGGTTGTTGGAAACCCTATTGGTAAGGTAGAGGCTGCTGCAAGTTTGGTTAAAAAGGGGGCCTTTGTTATTTCCTAGAGCCATACCTCATGTCCGAATGATCCTTCCACCCTTGGTTGAATGTTGGTGCAAAGGAGTCATATTTCTTTTGGGGATGTGGTTGTTGTTGTTGGTGATATGGTCTCCCAGGGAATACTACTGCACAATCTTATGTTTCTTGAAGTTGGGGGAAACAGTTAGTTTGGTGGCTTGTCTTAGTGCAAATACCACAAGGCCTTGAAGGAGGGGGTTGGGATGTCTTTTGAGCAAATGTAATCTCCCTCACCATAGTGATCAATTCTTCCAACTTGGTATCAATCAAATGACTTTCAAGAGAAGAAGGACTTACTTGATGTACTCCCCTAACATGTGGTGTACCTAGATCACCAAATTGTTGGTTGGTTTGTGCCATCTTGTCGATCAATGCACAGGAGGATACTAGTGTCTTTTCCACCAATGCCCCTCCTCCTGCAGCATCCACCATGATCCTCTCCATATATGTGAGTCCTTCATAGAATTACTGAATGAGGAGTTGCTCACTGATTTGGTGATGTGGACAGCTTGCACACAACTTCTTGAGTCACTCCCAATACTCATAAATTGACTCCCCTTGTTCTTGATTGATCCCTGAGATCTCCTTACGAATGGAAGTGGTCCACAATTCTGTAAAAATATCTTCAATAAAATACTTTTCAAATCGTTCCAACAAGTTACATCTTCAGGTTGTAAATAATACATCTATTCTTTCGCAGCTCCATCAAATGAGAATGTGAATGCTCTTAGTTTGATTTGATCTTCAGAAACATTTCTTGGTTTTAAAGTTGAGAAAACCACATTAAATTCTTTAAGGTGTTTTTTGGGATCCCCACCAGATAAGCCATGAAACTTTGGAAGAAGTTGAATTAATCCAGATTTCAATTTAATGTCTGATTTGAGGTTCGGGTATGCAATACAATTTGGTTGACAGTTAATATCTGGTGCAACAAATTCTCAAATGGTTCTATTAATTTCATTTCCATTATTTCCTTACATTAGTTCCTCTTATGTTTGAATTTTAATTGCTTCCAATTTCAATGTTTCCAGAAGAGAGGAATTCACCAACTAGTTGAATATTGAAACTTCCCGTAGACTAAGAATGTCCGATTTGAGCCCTAAGGATACGTTCAATCTCAGGGACAAGATCTAAGAGATATTTGGGATTAGTTCATGTCAAAAATCAAATAAAAAATAAAATATTGAAAGTGGCCCATAGTAAAATAAAAATGATAAGTTTGAGTTGATGGTCCAAAAAGAAAAGAAGAGGATGAAAAAAAAAAGAAATCATGAGAAAGGGGAATGATGAAAGAGAGAGGTGAAGAAAATAATAAAATGAAAAATAAACTAAATACCTATAAATGTTTCAATATATTACTTTCCTCGTCAGAAATGATTCCAATTTGATAGAGCGCTGTCGTGGGCACCCTCAAATGATTAGTGTGATTTTGGGGTACTTAGGTGCAGCAGAGTGGCTGACCAAGGTCGTCTCTCAAAGGAGGAAGTGAATTAAAACAAATTTATAGATATATTCAAAAAATAAAATAAAAGAGAATAAAAACATTACTTAAAATGGTGGGGGTTGTTTAATGTTTGTAAAACATGAAGAAGCTTGCTGGAAGAAGATTGCATTTTTTTGTTTTTAATTTTGAAATGAAGTTTGATTAAAAAGACACAACAAGAAGATGTTTTTTAAAGAATATTTTAAAAGGTGTAATCGATCTAACTCTACCTCTTAAATAATTTATTAATCATTATTATTTAAATTAATATTCACTTAATTAAAATCCCTTAATTTATTAACCCCCGAACCCTACGAGAATTAACCTTACCACAAAGATGAAGTGAATTTAACCTTAGGGTAACTTGAGAACATGCAATCACAACACCCTGCTTTGATTGATGTTATAAGATTAGATTATGGTCAGTGGTAAATAAAGGCACATTTACCCTATAGAAACTATAATTAATTGTGTTTAGGGATTATATTTTAACACTACAAATTGGTCCCATGTGATTTTGAATTACCAATTAAGTTCTCACTCTTACAATTCACACAATTCTCGACCTCAGGTGATTTGTGTTTATTGTTCAATTGCTTTCTTAGTTTTATTTAAATTGAAAACTCAATTAATAGACCATATTAAGTGAATTAAAGTAGCTCATTTATTCAAAATAAATGAATGAAGAAGGGACGATATAGATCAATTACTAAAAGACTACTCTTCCATGGGTGGATTAATCATCGTAGAAGCGTTTTGCATGTGCAATGGTTTATAATAGGTATAACACAATAACTCTTGTACTCAAGAATTCCAACACAAAGAGGAATATTAATAGAAGAAGAAATTTAAAAAAATTGAAGAAAATAGAATAAATAAAAGAATAACAAAAAAGTTTATTAAGTAAACACAAACATTACAACATGAGGAAGAAGAATAGGGCTTCGACGAATAGATCCTTGATTGAAGAGATACCCTTATTGAATTTCTTGGATAATTGGAGTGTAACCTCTTCTACTATGCCTGAAACTGCCTAATGCACGTCCAAACACCTCTAAATCAGAAAAAAACAAATTTATAGAGTGTAGGGGGGCAGGTTTAAAGAGGTTTCAAGTGTGAATGGGAAATCTATGCCAAATAGTTTAATACAAGTTTCACCGACCATTTGACCTCCAAAACGCGTGAGCCAGCTCTCCTTTCAGAAGGATTATTTGTGTGAAAATGAATCCCATGATACTATAAAAATTCGGGCTTAATTAAAACAAGGATTAAGAAGTTATGGCTCAAATACCAAACCTATGTCCATTCTGGCGAGTCCAACCCAACATTGAATTAATGACCCATTTTCAACAACCAAATGCTTTCTTTAGCTTTAGTGTCCAGAATAAAAGTTGTATAAAATTACGTTAGGAACATTTCTAAAAAATTTAAAATTCAAATAATAAATAAAAAAATATTTATCTTCGAAATACTACAGTCCACTATAAAGCGTAAATCTGTAATTTTCACTAAATTCTCACATGAATGATCAAATCCCAAATATTTTATAAATAGTCATATTTAGCACAATGTGAGGAAATTATATCATTTATTATTAATAAAGTATTCAAAAAATTAGTGTTTTATCAATGTGTTCTCTATTTCAAGAAAATTCAAAAGAGTCATATTTATTTGATGTCAAAATAATTTTTAAATACATCATGTGTAAAACCAATTTAGGATTTTCAACCATAGAGGACATGATTGGGATTTATCTAGATATTTAGATGTTGATTTTTTTGTTTTCATTTTAGAAAGAAAAAAACATCAACAACCTATCATATTTTAGGAAAATCTATTGTATCATGATGTAGTAAGAAGTAATGTTCTGTTTCACTATCTAACACTGATGCTGAATAAATATCTACAAGAAATGGCTGTGAAAAAAACTTTTGGATTAAACATACTAAACTAGACATTGGATACCAATTTTTGACATGTTCATATTCATTTTGATAACACAAGTGCAATAACCATTTCCAAAACTCTAGTATCTCACTATAGTAAAAAAAAATTCATGTAAGACATCACTTTTGGAAAAATAATTATCAATAGGTTGATATAACTTTATAAATTATTGGAACATAACTTCTATTTTATTATATATTCATGAATACATTGAATTATAAATGATTAAACTACATCAAACATGAATTTGGAATGATAAACATTGGTGGATGAGTCACCCTTGATGAGTCACTATTGTTGAGTCGTATTTGATGAGTCACTATTGATGAGTCTCTTTTGATTATTGAGCCTTCATAAGTCACGATTGATGATTCACCCCTGATGATTCATTATTGATGTGTCACCATCGATGAGTCACCCTTCATGAGTTACACGTCCTTTTATTTTATCTATATTTTTATGAATATTTTTATTTATCTTGTACTTATTAAATTCTTTTTATCGTAGATTTTTATTAGCATTATATAATATCTAAATGATAAAATCATTAGGATTCAAAAAAATAATTTCAATTACTCAAAACCTTGAACTCATGGTCCCTTGACTTCCTTAAAAAAATCATCCCTCTTTCATGTTCCACCTCAAGCCTTCAATAGAATTGAAAAGCCTTTATGAATTGAGTTATTGAATCAAATTGATGATAGATAAGACCTTCCAAAAAAATGAGTATCTGAAGGTAGTTTGCAAGATGATTCAGTAAACTCACATCTGAAGAACTTTAGAGTTGAAGTGGAAAAATAGATTGATGCATAATGTGTTCTAACTAGAAATACACATGTTTTAAAGGATATATAAAAAAGTTGGTTAAATGTTTTAGCTTGAATCATAGTGTGTATTATCCAAGGATATATTATGAATTTTATAAAATTCGTGAATCATTTTTGGGAAGAAATAATGTAGAATTAATATCAGTATATTATGAATTTTATAAAATATCAGTTGATATAGATCTTTATAGTTATTTAAATATGTTGTTAATGTTTTTAAACATATTTTATGTCACAAAAATGGGACATCAAGACCGTAACAACCCAAAATTTTGAATAAATTTTGTTTCCTAACTTTGTGTGTAAATTTATTTTATACTCAACAAAACTATTTCATTTAATAAAATGAGAATAATTAAAATAAGACTGTTCGGTTTCAACTATTATATGACTGTTGGTCAATATGACCGTTGGAAACTAAATGTTGTGATTATTATCTATAAATACAAGTGACCTTGATTAATTAATATAGAAAAAAGATTTGATGGCTCCATCTAGTAGTCTCGGGCCGATCGCATCCCATCTGATAGATCTTGGGAAAGAGGTAGCACCTTTGGGCTTTGCTCTAGACCAAATCCCAAGCCGAATTGCAGCGTGTGAAGCTAGAACGGAATTGCCTTCGTGAGAAGTTCAAGCTGGTAGAAATCACTACTCGGGTGATGTTGGCCGAGCCGCCACAAGATTATACCACCCTAGACCACCTTACTCTTAGGTCCTATGCTGGTGTTATAAGGGGTTATGTAACGAGACTGTAACTGCATTTTATAATCCATTCATTTAAATTAATGTTGTGATTTCTTCTTATGGTGAAGTTTGTGAATTTTAAAATGTCCGGATAAATATAGTATGCATATTATTGAAGAATTTTAGAAAAATGATATTTTAAAAATATTTATGTAAACCTTAAATAATTAATAAAGTGTAATGATTTTCAAAAAATGGTTTTCTACAGTTGTGTTTAGTATTAAATTTAATGTCTAATAAGATCAACTTAATTTTTGATGAATAGTAAATTATGAATAGTGATTTTACGCTTATAATTAGTAATGTGATAAAATGGATTAAATATCCTCATTTAAGAAAGTATTAATATAATATAGGCAACTTTATTAAGTAATGTGATTCAATAAAATAGGTAAATAACTGTTCCAAAAAGTATTGGTTAATTATTTGGTCTTTTATGTGAATAGTGTTTTTTATTTTAAAATTATATTAAAAATATTTAGAAAATTATTTTTATAAAATGGAGTTCATTTTTCAATTTAGAGCATCGATATTGGGTTAAGGTGAATTTTTGGGAATTTTATGAAACAGTTGAATTTTCAGTGAATAGTGTTTTTAAATAAAAATTAAATTAAAAATATTTAGAAAATTATTTTTATAAAATGGAGTTCATTTTGGAAATCAGAGCATTGATATTTGGTTAAGGTGAATTTTCAGGATTTTTCTGAGAAAGTTGAATTTTCGGTAAATAGTGAAAATACAGTTTTTAGTTTCAGGTGTTTAATGGAATCATTAATGATGTAATCATTATACAATAATTCTGGTTGAATTATGAATTGTAAAATAAGGTATGAGGTTTCCCAAGTGTCCAATACGATGGTCAAATACCATGGGAAAGCCCATGGTTTTTCCAATACCACCAATGAGGTGTCCCTTGGAAATTAATGTTTTGTACCCTCACGTCTCCAATAAATACCAAGACCTTACCTCATTCATTTCATTTCCAAATCCTACCCAACAAATTTCTGGTCTCTTTTCCTCCCAAGGAGTCCTCCCAAGGTTCCGCCAAGCTCTCAAGGTCCCAACCTTTGAGTTTTAAGAGTTACATTTTAAGGTAACAGATCCTACCTCTCTCTTTCTTTCCAAGTACTCTCTTTTATGTCATTTATTTTATGCTCCATGTTATTATGTTGGAGTATGTTACTTTATATTCACCATACTATAATTTTTATTTTCATAAGATGAGAGACCCCCTCTTACTCTCGTCAATTCATTTTAATAATTTTTAAGTGGCGTTGTTAGGCTGCCGAATTTTTATAAGGGATTCTTTCACCCTTCCCATTTTCAAAGTTCCACTTTCATGTCAAGTCATTCAAGTTCCTCTTTTCCATGTTGGGTTATGATCCTTATATTCATCAAAAGGACCTTTTATGTTCACATTACGAGAGACCCTATTTAATCTCATCAATTCATTTTTTTATGTTTTAAGTGATGTCATTAGGCTATCGAATTTTTCATAAGAGAAATATTCTTTTTTCCTTCCTTTCATGTCTTTCATTTCATATGGTATGTCCTTAAAATTTCATTACCATGTTCTTATATCCTTTATATTCTTTCCCTCTACTATTATATGAATCATTTATGAGTGGGTGACCCATGTACTATCTCTTTTCAATGTTTTCTAAAACCCTTCAACGTAGACGTTATGCTGCCGAATTTTCATCTCAAAATGTCTCTCTCTTTTCCTAAAATTCGTTTATTTTATTAATTGAATATTCAAAACTATTTATTCTATAGATGTATTCACATATATATCAAAATTTTATTTCTTATATTCTGGGATTTACATACATGATACCCCCTGTCCTTTTCCCTGGGTTTAAAGTGACATAAAGATCACGTCTTTAAAGCAATCTTTAAAATGTTATGACTATGAAATGATACCCATTTCTTTTATGCTATATGGGTTACTTATAAAATTATTTATGATGATATATGTGGATAACAAGATAATAATTACAAATTAAGGGTGCACCCTTATAGCGCTCCAATGCATTGGGTAAATACTTAATCTCTAGAGATGACCATTTTAAAGATACCTTGGTGAATAACCTTGGTAATTTTTTAATGACACCTTGGGGATGGACCTTGGTGATACAGAAATGATTGTCTATGTTAAATCTTTTAGCCATGCCTTCATGTTATGAAACACGTTATTTTTATTATGATATGCGTCATAATCTTTTTCTCATGCCTTAAAGTTATTTATCATTACTTTATTGATGTATCACAATTTCACATGTAAAATGTTTCCCTTGTTTCCCTTACTGGGCCTTCTGCTCACCCTTTCCTTTGATGTATGTCCCTAGGTTATGAGATGCAGTAATGAACTTAGGATGAACAAGTATGAGGAATCCTTTGAAGTGTTTAATAAGAATTTTTTATGTTGTCATGTTTTAATTTCCTGGTTTCCAAGACACTAAACCTTAAAGATCCTCGATTTTGTATAATGTAATGAAATTTTATGTGATAAAATGGCAAGATGTTATAGTTGGTACAAATGGATGGTTTATTTATTTGTGTAAATTAGGATTTTAAAACATTACAAGGTTTCTTAATGAAAATAATAAATATAGGAAAACATCCTGGTATTTTGGTGAAGTATTGAGTAAGTGGTTTCCAATCAAATAAATCCATGTCTGGATACGAACAAGTAGAGGTGGCTTTGAAATATATATACCTAGGAGTGAAAACTCTGACAAAGTGTTTCGGGCTTGACCCGGGGTAACCTGGGGCACGATAACCGGCCTTGCTTCACTCTTTGTTTGACACTTCCGAGGGATATGCTTTGGTAAATTTATAAGCTTAGTATGCACCATTATTATAGGAAAAAAGATAAAATAAAATAAATATTCACATAATAATATATGATCATGGATAACATGATTGGATCTTAGGGGATCACAAGTTAGGATATACTTTTCTTCTACAAGTTTATCCATCTACGCTTAAAGTTTACTTTTTATTATTATTGGCTAAGTATTTAAGCCCATAATTATACTTTCTTTTCTTAGTTAATGGTGAGAAATAGAAGAACATGTCCCAACAACCAATGTGATAATAAATATGAATATTTCTCAATTAATATGATAGAGATGACCAGAGATCAAGTTGGACATATTGTGATTATTCCAAACCAGCAATCCAAAATCACAATTAAAAATTGGTACCTAGTTGAATGCCCAAATTCATCCCGGAAGAGGAAGATGAAGTCTCAAGGATGTTCATCTGATAATGGTGATAAGGTAAAGAAGACCCAATTTCTTTTGTGCAAAAAGTGTGTAAAGATTCACCAAGTAAAATGTCACAAAGGAACTGGGAGATGTTTTAATTGTGGGATGATAGGGCATAATGTATCCAATTGCTTTAAAAATGGATAATGTGATGAATAGAGATAAGGTTCTATCTAATGTACCTTATACCATCCAATGTCGTAAATGTGGAATAGTTTGACATTATCTAAGGCAATTCTCTCTTGTAAGGGATGAGAATCATGATGATCATCAACAATATTCAAGGACAAGGGAACAATGCAATTCATATGCTGAAATATCTCATGTTGACTGAAGTACATGTAACTTCTTTTTAATAATTGTCTACGTCATGTTGTATTTTCGTTTGTGCTCTAGGATCACATCAATAATGTATTCTAAGCACATGGATTAACTACCTAATATGGTTTTATATCATTAAGGAAAACATCTATTGTTATGTATCACATGTTGATGTTGTGAAGCTGCTATTCTTGAAAAATTTATTAGGGGATTATAAGATGAATATTATTTTGGAAGATTTTCACTAATTTGGGAACCCTATATGATAAGGTAAATATATTACTACGGTATTTTCTTTGAGAAGTAAAGTTTGACTTATATTTTGATGAATCTATGAATTTACGGTGAACTTAGGGTAATTTTTCTTACTTATGGAAATGATTAACCTATCTTGGGGAAAATGTGATTAGGTTAGTTACTTTTATATAAGACATTAAGAGTGGTTGATGTTGTTTGGAGATGAACGATAAAGTTTATCTTGGAAGACTATGTTATCAAATCTTTCATATATTTGGGTTCGAATTGTATTTTGGATTATTCTGATGAATTTTAAGGATGATTGTGCGTTGAATGTTTTTTCTGGAAGTTTGGGTACTTATGTTGAATTTTGGAGATTAATAGTCTTTTTTACTTTTTATAAAGGATTATCCGTTTTGGGGATTATATGATCTTGTACTAACATTTTTAGTTTTAGTTAATAACTAAATATAAGGGGAAAATATTGTTATTCTTTTGTTGGTTATGTGATTCTAAAGAAGATGATCCTTGTGCTTTTGATGAGACCAATTATTTTTGAATGCTTATTGTTTGGAGAAAATATTATTCTTGGTGGAAACTTATTATGGGATGAAACTATACTTGATGGTTAAAATATTTCCTTATGTTTTTATTCTATGTAGTAAATGAATTCCTCAAAATTATTGAAAGGAATGTAAAACAAAAACATTGTTGGTATATGTTTCCTACTGGGTAATCAAAGACCACTTAAAACATCTTATTTTTGGGATCTTATTGTGGTTAATTTTCTCCTAATCATGTTTTCTATCAGCCTCCATCAGAACTTGACCCTTTGTTTTCTCTTCCATATCCATGTTTTCCTACATGGAATCCTAGTATAGGTTTACTCGGTTGACCTTTGTACTTACTTTTCTTTATTTTAAAGTAATAATTTTGCTGACTCTTTTTCAATGTGGGACTTTCAACGAAATTTCCAAGGCCAATTTTAAAATTGCGAGGATACAATTTCTTAAGGGGGGAAGATTGTAACAACACAAAATTTTGAATAAATTTTGTTTCCTAAAATTGTGTGTTATTTTATTTTATACTCAAAAAAACTATTTCATTTAATAAAATGAGTATAATTAAAATTAGACCGTTGGGTTTCAACTGTTATATGAGCCTTGGTCAATATGATTGTTGGAAACTAAATGTTGCGATTATTGTCGATAAATACAAGTGATGTTGATTAATTAATATAGAAAGAAGATTTGATGGCCCCATCCAGTAGTCTCGGGCCGATCGAAGCCCATCTGACGGAACTCAGGAAGGAGGTAGCACCTTGGGCTTTGCTCTGGTATAACGACCCAAACTCTACATACATTGTTATTACTTCAAAATTTAAACATACTTATTATAACATATACCAAAACCATGAAATGACCATATAGGTATAGTGTCTTTAGAAACTGGGAAACATAAACAACTGGTTCATAAATCATCTACGTATTCTCTCATTTCTTTCATCATATCTAGAGTCCCTTTTGGAATATTCTACTTAATACCCTTCATTCAGACCTGGGGAAAAGAAAACATACAAAAAGGGTGAGCACAAATTATCAGTAAGGGTAAACAAAAGAAATATCAATCATATCATAATAATATAACATTTTGAATATCTTAACCTAAAAAAGAGATCATAATATCATAACATGGGATAAATTATAGTTGTGAAATTTAATCTTAAATAATCATAACATGAAACATGAAACTTTGTGCCATACACACATAACCATAAAAAAACATTTCATATTAGTCAAGGCTCATTTCAAGGACCATCATAGAGGAAAAAGTCCATTACTGAACCAAGTTCACTCTTCGTTCCAGTCTTGTATCACTGAACCGATTTAACATGTCATTCCTTCCATGTCTATCTCATGAGATATAAATCTTTACCCAATGCATTAGAGGGAGATATTGGTCCCACCCATCTCATAATGAAACCATTCTTATGTGTGCCACAAAATCTTAAATCAAACATCATAGGGTAACCCATGCAATAAAAATGGGATTCTTAAACATCATGAAATTATAACATAATCTAAATAAGATAATAGGACATCATAAAATTAATTCCATCATAAAAAAATCAAATAACTGTAAAAAAAATATGGATAGAAACAGAACCGTATTTTATCTTAGATGGAAAATAATTTTTTTAAAACACTAGAACTCCATTCTTGAGGAAAATATCCTTTCTACATCAAAAACATTTTTCCTTTCAGCTGATTAAAAATAAAATTGAAAACTTGTAAAGGAAGCTTCTTGTAAATAATGTTCTAAAAATCCATTCATGTCATATAAGTTTAAAAAACACTCTTCTTGTACTTTGGTCGGAAAAGTCAAAAAGTAACTTGTTCGAAAAATGAAAAAATATACCTTTCATATCTTTTACTAAAACTAAAAAATGAGTAATATTGGATTTATACAATTTTAGGATAATAGAAATAATATTACATATTGATAAACATGGATGTGGATGATAAATATTCCCCAATAAATTCTGAAGTATAAACAATCTCGGATAAAAATGAGATTGCGAGATTTTCCCTTACCTTAGGTTCGATATGCTTTGTACGTGTCCAAACCTCCTGTATAATGATTTAAATAAGATCATTGACTTATTCCAGAATCATAATCATTGTTATGATATCATATATGGTCATATTCTTAGCTTCTTATTAGTAATATTTCATTTCTACTTGTTATTTGGGTGTTTATTGATTTATGTTCTTATGTGAGTATTGTCGAATAAATTATTATTATTCTTTTTAGATTATAGATACCTCATTTAAATAATGGTATTAGTGTAATATATATCATATTTATTCATTCAATTCATTTATATAATCATTATGCAATGAAGATCATGTAGAACGAGTCGCATCACATCGTGGAGACGGTAGGACGTAGGTACGCACGACCGATGATATTGTTCCCATGATCGTGGAAATTTATGGAAGTGTATGTATAATATTTAATAATAAATATCACTTTAAAATAATCATATATAGTTATTCTTTACACCATTATACCCATCCAAGTATGGTGGTGGTGGAAAACAGATTACACCACGGTGTGGAGACGGTATTCCGTACGTACGCACGCGCAGTGATTTCATTTTCCGTAGGATGGATAGAAGGTGAAATAGGGTTTTTTCATATTTATAATAAAATATCAGTATATATGTGATAATTATGTTATTATTCCATAATGAAACAACTAAATAAGAATAAGTAGAAGAAGAAATAAATTTGAAAGAATTGGTAACAGATTTTACCTCTTCTTCGATACGCCTCTTTGAAACCTCCTCTTAGGGTACTATGATTGCTCTTTGATGTATACGAGGACCCCTAGAATGTTTCTAGGGGAGTGTAGAAGATAAATTTTCATGGGTTGGCCGAGCTTTAAGGCTCAATGTGGTGTGAGGAGGAGAGGGAGGAGGTGCCCTTTTATAAGGGAGGAGAGCGGCACCTTTGGAAAGTGTGAAAATATTATTTTATTAGAAACTTATATTCGGTTTAAAAAGGTCCCAAATTCATTAAATATAAATATAAGATGACAAATGGTCGAAATAAAATCATCCAATCAGAATTGGACATGTTTTGAAAATTAATTTAATCATTATAACTTTCTTTATTGAAATCATTTATTAATGAGGTAAATACTCTATCATTATTTTTTCATAAATAATTTAATTGATATGATGTTCAAAAATTATGAAATAAATATAATCATGTAGGAAATATTTTTATCTTTCCAATGAATATTTATAGACTAAAATATAATTTATATAACCACTTAAAAAAGTAATTACTAAAAGATTTTTGTTAATGTCAATTTTGTCTTTACATTAAATAAATTAATCCAAATTGTCCTTATCACTACCAAGTGGCTCAATGGGGTCCCCAAATCGACCCAAGGATTCCTATGGTCGGCTACTAATCATCCAATAATGTTAGGACAATTTTCAAGGTAATTTTGAATTATTATAATATTATTTTAACCTTGAATTCCCCTATTTACCTTTAACCATAGTAAATAAAAACTATCGTAGTAACTATTCATAATATCAATTAAAAAATAACCTATTAACATAATTTGGAACCACTAATTCCAAATATGAAATAAATTATTCAAAATTTAAAACACAGAAGTTGCAGTAATTAATTTAAAATTAATCCCATTGTTAAGCAAATGGGTTTTGAATGTTAAAACATTGCCAAAGATTGAAATATTTTTACCTATGAATTCAATGTAAAATTATTGTTAATGACATAAATTATATTAAATGGTAAAAATATATTCTATTTATACTTTAAAACCATTCAATATTATAATTTAACCATATAAATTATTTCGATGAAAAAAGTTGTTTTTAATTAAAATATAGCGTGTTTTTACTATTCATCAAAATATGAAAGTTACCAGAATAATATGAAAATTTTACCCAAAGTAAATTTTTATTTATTGATTCCAAATAAGAATTATATTTTTTCAAATTGAACTTATAAACAATTAAAAACTAGATTTAAAATGGGTGTGCCATCAAAAGGCGGTAAAACTGCATTTTTTTTAAAATACTTCTTTTATCCGAAAAACTGATTTTGTTTTCATACCTCATTCTAGAAAATGTCTAAGTTGAATTATAAGGTTATAAAATTAAAAATTCAGTTAAAACTATTCATAATGGATAGTTTATAATATTATAATAATATATCATTGTTTAGTGAAACTCTGTATTTCGTACTACACACGCTATCGAGGAAGCTCGCGATTACGTGTAACGCAAGCCAAGCTAGTGTTGTGTGCAGTGAAAGATTACTTTGTGTATAACATAAGAAATAAAAAAATATATTTCTCATAAAATCACCGGGTGTTACATTCTACCCCCCTTAAAAAAAATTTCTCCCTCGAAATTCATCACTTCGTAATAAACAAATGAGGATACATCTCCCTAATCATATCCTCAAGTTCCCATGTAGCTTATTATAATTGGTGGTTCCTCCATAAACATTAACCAAGCGAGTGGTCTTGTTTCGTAGAACTTTTTTGCTACGATCCAGAATCTCTATCGAATGATCTTCATAAGAAAGATCTTGCTCCAGCGGTACAACTTCTGAGCTTAGTACATGTGAAGGATCAGGAATGTAATTTCTCAGGAGAGATACATGGAACACATCATGAACTTGAGAGATGTTCGGTGGAAGTGTCTATTGGTATGCTACCTTCCCAACACGATCCAATATTTCGAATGGACTGATATACCTAGGGCTCAGCTTTCCCTTCTTCCCAAATCTAATTACTCTCTTCCAGGGAGATATTCGTAAGAACACTTTCTCACCCACTTCATACTCAAGATCTTTTCTTCAGTTTTTAGCATAAACTTTTTGTCGACACTGAGCTTCCCTTATGTGTTGTTGAATAGATCGGACTTTTTCTTCCATCTCATCAACAAGATCAGGTCCAGATAGCTTTCTTTGCCCAATTTCATCCCAGCAAGTTGGAGATCTGCATTTCCTTCCATAGAGCGCTTCATAAGAAGCCATCTGAATACTGGAGTGAAAGCTATTATTATATGAAAATTCCACCAAAGGTAGGTGTTGATCCTAACCACCTTTTAAATCCATAGATCAAGCTCTTAACATGTCTTCTAGAGTTTGAATTGTCCTCTCAGACTGACCGTCTATTTGAGGATGATATGTAGTGCTGAAACTCAACTTTGTATCTAGAGTTTGCTGAAGACTTTGCCAGAACTTCGAGGTAAACCTTGGATCCCGATCAGATATAATGGAAAGTGGTACTCCATGTAATCTTACCACTTCCTTTACATATATCCTGACAATATGATCCAGAGAGAAATCTTCCCTAATAGCAATGAAGTGTGCCGACTTCGTAATACAATCAACCATAACCCAGATATCATTATTGCCTTTGGATGTTTTAGGAAGTCCAGTGACAAAGTCCATAGTGATGTTTTCCCATTTCCATTCTGGTATGGGTAATGGTTATAAAATCCCTTTAGACTTCTGTGTCTAAGATTTTACTTGCTGACAAACCAATCATCGAGAGGCATATTCAGCAACATCTCTTTTCATGCCATCACACCAAAAGTACTCTTTTAGGTCCTTATACATCTTCGTGCTTCCATAATGAATAGAGAATGAAGAACTATGAGCCTCATCCATTAGCTACTTCTTTAATTCTGGTATAGGAAGAACACAAACCCGATTCCAGAACCTTTTTATCCCATCACAATAAAGGTTGAATTCAAAAACATTTCTCAACTTCTTTTGTAACTCAACATCTTCTTTTTGTGCCTCTTTAATCTTTGCATGTATAGATTGTTGAAAATTTATTTGAGAAAGATAATATTTTTCCCCTTCCATTATAATTCCAAGATCCATCATTTGTAAATCCATAAATATTTGATCTTTTGTGGTCCTCATCATGGATAAGCTAGCATGGTCTTGTCGACTTGATGCATCTTCCACCTTGTTTTCTTTCCCAGGGTGATAATGAATTGAGCAGTCGTAATCCTTAATCATATCCAACCATCTTCTTTGGCGCATATTCAGATCCTTTTTTGTGAAAATATACATTACAATTTTATGATCAGTATAAATATCACACCTTTCACCATAAAGATAATTCCTCCAAATATTTAATGCAAAGATTACCACAGCTAACTCCAAATCACAAGTTGGGTAATTTTTCTCATGGATTTTCAACTGCCGTGAGGCATAAGCTATCACCATATCATTTTGCATGAGAACACACCCCAATACCTTCTTGGATGCATCACTATATATCACAAACATTTCTCCACTACAAGGCAGTGTGAGCAGAGGTGCACTGGATAACCTTCTTTTCAACTCCCTTAACTTCTCTGCAAACTCCTCCGTCCACATGAACTTAACTCCTTTTTGAGTCAACATGGTCAGTGGATTAGATAATCTTGAAAAATCATTCACAAAACGTCGATAATATCCATCCAAACCAAGAAAACATTGAATCATAGTTATTGTTTTCGGTCTTGATCATCTTTTGATAACCTTTGTTTTTTATGGATCCACATATATCCCCACTTTTGAGATTATGTGACCCAAAAATGAAACTTTTTGAAGCCAAAATTCACACTTGGTAAATTTGGCATAAATCTTCTCCTTTCTCAGGGTCTTAAATTCAATTCTCAAGTGATCTTTATGTTCCTCCTTGCTCTTTGAATAGACAAGAACATATTCTATAAAGACTACCAAAAACTGATCAATATTGTCTCTAAATACTCTATTCATTTTATTCATGAAGATATTAGGGTCATTAGTAAGACCCAATGGCATCACTATAAATTCATTGTGTCCATACCTTGTACGGAACGCCGTTTTTGGTATATACTCCCTTTTGACCCTTAATTTATGATTCCCTGAATGAAGATAAATCTTGGAATAGTATTGAGCTCCGTGTAGTTGATCAAATAATTCATCAATTTGTGGGGGAGGATATTTGTTCTTTATAGTGATCTTGTTAAGTTCTCGATAATAAATGTAGAGTCGCATTGATCCATCATTCTTCTTAACAAACAGAACAGGTGCTTCCCAAGGTGACGCACTAGGGCGTATGAATCCCTTATCATGATTCTCTCGGAGTTTCTTCTTCAATTCCTGCAACTCAATTGGGGAAATTCTATAAGGTGTCTTTGAAATAGGCATAGCACCTGGAATGAGTTATATTGAAAACTCACCTTCTCGATTTGGTGGAAGACCTAGGAATTCCTCCAGAAAGACATCATCAAACCCCAGTACAATGGATATATTCTCAATCGTGAGTTTCTCTTCAACCATTTCAGATAAATAACCTTCATTTATTGGAATCAAGACCCATAAGATGGAAGAAATTTACACTGGAAGGTTATATTCATCCTAGCATCGATAGGTTATCATAGATTGATCTGGAATATGAAATTTGACTTCCCTTCTTTGGAAATCGATATGAGATCCGTATAAAGAATCCAGTCCATGCCATGAATCACATCAAATTTCACTATTGGAAGGATCACAAGATTTGCAGAAAGCACTTTCCCACAAACTTCAATCGAAGAAGAATTGTAAACTTTTTATGGGATCGTTGTGCCATTAGGAGTAGTCACAGCTTACTCAACTTCTAATTGTAATGGTAATATGGTGATACCCTTAGAAAATTCTTCAGAAATAAAAGTGTGGGTGGATCCAGAATCAAATAAAACATTTTCTACTTTATAGTGGATGGTAAGTGTACCTTTCATCACTTCGTTATTGTACTCCACATCGCCGATTGTAATTTCATATTACATCCCTTTGTCTTTGTCCTTAAGAGTTTTTTGACCTTGATCATCATCATAAACCCTTGGATTAGGGCATTGATTAACATAATTCCCCATTTCCTTGCAATTGAAACATTGAAGTGTTGGAGGTGCATACTGTGTATCCCTTTCTGTGTTCTCATCATTAGACATATTCTTCCCATTATTTCGACATTCAATTGCCCGGTGACCTTCTTTTCCACACTTAAAACATTTTCCTGTCCCTTTAAGTGAATTCCCTCCATGTTTTTTTCAACAATTTGAGAATAAAGGAAAACTCACCTTCTTTTCAGTGTGGTCTTTAGAGTTCCCTTTGAATTCCATTTTCCTCTTCTTATCAAACCCATATGACTGATGGGTTACTCCAATCTCAATCTCAACCTTGAGAGCACATCGAACAATTTCCTCATAGCTATTGAAGTCCCTTATGGCTAATGCCCTTCGAAGACTTGGTTTTAAGCCACTAAAGAATCGATCGATCTTACTCTCAGGATGGATAATAATCCCATAAGCGTACCTTGAAAGCCTTGTAAAATTTGATTTGTATATACCAATAGATTCATCATCCTTTTTCTTTAGTTCATGAAACATTTTCTCCATCTTTTTTCGAAGAATACGAGGGATGTAATTATTGAAAAATAAGTTCTTAAACCCATCCCAGTCCATGGACTCAATTTCATCCCTTTGACTCGTATTCTTAATAAGATTCCACCATTGATCAGCTTCACCTTCCAAACGATATACTACTAAGATGACTTTATCATGTTCAGAACATTGTAGAACTGAATATATCTTTTTAGTGGTTCTAATCCCTTGTTCAGTCACTAATGGATAAGAAGACCCGCTGAATGAAGCTGGACACTACATCATGAAGGATTCAACAGAATGTTACTCCTTCCTTTCCTCGTTTAGAAGTCCTGCATGGTTCATAGCTTGAGAATGTTGTGTGAGCATAGCTACAAGATTTTTCATTCCAGCTCCCATAACGTTTGGTTTCTCATGGGGACAATCATTGCATTGCTCGTCGCATTCTGCATTAACACGGTTCCTTCAGGTTCCAGCCATTTACTAAAACCAAGAAGAATAGTGTGAGAAACACTAATAAAAATAGGAAAACCACATAATCAAGAATAAAATTTCACACTTAAGGTCTTATCATAGGTTGTTCATGGCCATTTCTAAAACACTAATATTGTGTTCTATGCTTAGACATATCCTTAGGGTTCTTACTAGGGCTTTCACATCCTAGTTTCCAATGGATGACTATACCTTTCCTTTGATACCAACTATATTTACCCAAACTCTACATACATTGTTATTAATTTAAAATTGAAGCATTCTTATTACAACATATAACAAAACCATGAAAGGACCGTATAGGTATAGGGTCTTTAAAAACTGGGAAACATAAACAAATAGTTCATAAATCATCTACGTTGTCTCCCATTTATTTCAACATATCTAGAGTCCCATTTGGAATATTCTACTTAATACCATTCATTCAGACCTGGGGAAAAGAAAACATACAAAATGGGTGATCTCAAATGCTTAGTAAGGGTAATCAAAAGAAATATCAATCATATCATTATAATATAAAATTTTGAATATCTTAACCTGCAAAAGAGATCATAATATCATAACATGGGATAAATCATAGTGGTGAAATGTAATTCCAAATAATCATAACATAAAACTAGAATCTTTGTGGAATACACACATAATCATAGAAAATCATTTCATATTAGTCAAGGCTCATTTCCAATACCATCATAGAGGACAAATTCCATTACTGAACCAAGTTCACTCCTCATTCCAGTCCTGTATCATTGAACCGGTTTAACTTTCCTTTCCTGCGATGTCTATCTCATGAGATATAAAACTTTACCCAATGTATTGGAGGGAGATATAGGTCCCACCCATCTCATAATGAAACCATTTTTATGTGTGCCATAAAATCATAAATCATACATCATAGCATAAACATTGCAATAAAAATGGTATTCTTAAACATCATGACATCATAACATAATCCATATAAGATATATGGACATCATAAAATTAATTCCATATTAAAACAATAAAATCAATGTGAAAAATTAGGGACAGAAATAGAACCCTATTTTATATTAGATGGTAAATAATTTTGATAAAACACTTGAACTCTATTCTTGAGGAAAATATCCTTTCTACTTCAAATTTTTTTTTCATTTCTTAACATTTCCTACAATTTTTATACTAAAAGAAGTTGATTAAAAATAAACTTGAAAACTTGTAAAGGAATATTCTTGGAAATAATGTTCTAAAAATCCATTCATGCCGTATAAGTTAAAAAACACTCTTCTCGTACTTTGGTCTGAAAAGCCAAAAAGTAACTTGTTCGAAAAACGACAAAAGATTCCTTTCATATCATTTAATAAAACCCAAAAATGAGTAATATTGTATTTAGAAAATTGTAGGATAATAGAAATAATATTGAATATTTATGAAACATGGATTTGGATGATAAATATTCCCCAGTAAATTCTAAAGTATAAACAATCTCGTATAAAAATAAGATTGCGAGATTTTCCATTAACTTAGGTCTGATATGCATTGTACGTGTCCAAACCTTCTATATAATGATTTAAATAATATCATTGACTTATTCCAGAATCATACTCATTGTTATGATATCATATATGGTCATATTCTAAGCTTCTTATTAGTAATATTTCATTGCTACTTGTTATTCGGGTGTTTTTGGCTTTATGTTCTTATGTGTATTTTGTCTAATAAATTCATATTCTTCTTTTTAGGTTATAGATACCTCATTTCCAGAATGTTATTAGTGTAATATATATCATATTTATTCATTCAATTCATTTATATAAACATTATTCGATTAAGATCATGTAGAACGAGTCACATCACATCGTGGAGACGGCAGACCGTACGTACACACGAGCGATGATATCATTCTCATGATCGTGGAATTGTATTGAAGTTTATGTATACTATTGAAGAATCAATATCACTTTACAATAATCATATATAGTCATTATTTACACCAGTATACCCATCCATGTAAGGTGGTGGTGGAAAACATATTACACCACGGCGTGGAGACAGTATTCTGTACGTACGCATACGCAGTGATTTCGTTTTCCATAGGATGGATAGAAGGAGAAATAGGGTTGTTTCATATTTATAATAAAATATCAGTATATGAGTGATACTGATGTTATTACTTCATAATTAAACAACTAAAGAAGAATAAGTATAAGAATAAATAAATTTGAAATAATTGGCAACAGATATTACCTCTTCTTCAATACGCCTCTTTGAAACCTCCTCTTAGGGCACTAAGATTGGTCTATCAAGTAGACCAGGACCTCTAGGTGGTTTCTAGGTAAGTGGAGAATATAAACTGGTAGGGGTTTTCTGGGCTTGAAGGCTCAAAGTTGTGTGAGGATGAGAGGGAGGAGGTTCCTTTTTATAATGGAGGAGAGGGGCACCTTGGGAAAGTGTGAAAATATTATTTTATTATAAACATATTATCGGTTTAAAAAGGTCCAAAAATCATTATAGATGAAGATAAGATGACTCATGGTAAAAATAAAATCATCCAATCATAATTGGACTTTTTATGGAAAATTTTTTAAGCATTATAATTTTAATTATTTAAATCATCTATTAATGAGGTAAATACTGCATCATTATTGTGTCATAGAAAATTTAAATTATTTGATGTCTAAAAATTATAAAAAAACATCACCATGTAGGAAATCTTTTTATATTTACAATGAATATTTATAGTCAAAAATATAATTTATATAACCACTTATAAAAATTTATTACTAAAAGATATTTTTTAATGTTAATTTTGTCTTAACATTAAATTAATTAATCCAAATTGTCATTATCACTACCAAGTGGCTATGTGGGGTCCCAAAATCGACCCAAGGATTCCCATGGTCGGCCACTACTCATCCAATTAGTTTAGGACAAGGTTCAAGGTAATTGTGAATTATTATAATATTCCTTTAACCATGAATTACCCTATTTACCTTTAACCACAGTAAATAAAAATTACCAAAGTTACTATTCATAATATCAAAATAAATGAATGTAGCCTATTAACATAATTTAGACCCACTGATTCCAAATATTCAATCCTTTTTTCAAAATTCAAAACACAGAAGTTGCAGTAATTAATTTAAAATTAATCCTGTTGTTAAGCAAACTGGTTTTAAAAGTTAAAACATTGCCAAAGATTGAAATATTTTTACCTATGAATTCAATGTAAAATTAATGTTAATTACATAAATTATATTAAATGGTAAAAATATATTATATTTATACTTTAAAACCATTCAATATTATAATTTAACCATATAAATTATTGCAATGAAAATAGTTGTTTTTAATTAAAATATAGCGTGTTTTTACTATTCATCAAAATATGAAAGTTACAAGAATAATATGAAAAAATTTCCCAAAGTGAATTTTTAATTCCTGATTCCAAAGAAGAATTTTATTTGGTCAAATTGAACTTATAATCATATCAAAATCTATATTTAAAATGGTTCTGCCATCAAAAGGCGGTAAAACTGCATTTTTTGAAAAATACTTCTTTTATCTGAAAAACTGATTTTGTTTTGATACCTAATTCTAGAAAATGTGTAAGATGAATTATAATGTTATAAAATTAAAAATTAAGTTAATAATATTCATAAATTCTAGTTTATATTATTATAATAATATATCAATGTTTAGTGATACTCGGTATTTCATACTACACACGCTACCGAGGAAGGTCGCGATTGTGTGTAATGCAAGCCAAGCTAGTGTTGTGTGCAGTGAAAGATTACTTTGCATATAACAAAATAAATAAAAAAAATATTTCTCAAAAAATCCCCGAGTGTTACATCTGAACCAAACCCATTTCAAACTTCCTCATGTGAAGCTGGAACAGAATATCCTTCATGAGAAGTTAAAGCTGATAGATATCACTATGTTGGAAATGTTGGCCATGTCGCCGCAAGATTCTACCACCCTAAAACACCTTACTCTTAGGTCTTATGCTGGTGTAATAAGGGGTTATGTAATGAGACCGTAACTACCTTATGTAATCCTTTCATTTAAATAAAAATTGTGATTTCTTCTTATAGTGAAGTTTGTGAAATTTCAAATGTCTGGAAAAATATAGTATGCATATTATTGATGAATTTTAGAAAAAGGATATGTTCAAAATATATATGTAAACCTTAAATAATTATAAATGTGTAATGATTTTCAAAAAATGGTCTTCTACTGTTATGTTCAGTATGAAAATTAGTGTCTAATAAGATCAACATAATTTTTGATGAATAGTCAATTATGAATAGTTATTTTACGGTTATAATTATTAATGTGATAAAATGGATTAAGTAACCTCATTTAAAAAAGTATTAATATAATCTGGGAACCGTGATTACGTAAAGTGATTCAATAAAATAGGTAAAGAACGGTTCTATAAATTATGGTTTAAGTATTAGTTTTTTTGAGTGAGTAGTGTTTTTTTAATTAAATTAAAAATATTTATAAAAATATTTTTATAAATTGGAGTTCATTTTTTAATTCAGAGCATCGATATTAGGATAAGGTGAATTTTTGGGAATTTTCTGAAACAATTGAATTTTCATTGAATAGTGTTTTTATATAAAAATTAAATTAAAACTATTTAGAAAATTATTTTCATAAAATGAAGATCATTTTTGAAATCAGATCATCGATATTTGGTTAAGTTGAATTTTTTGGGTTTTTTTGAGAAAGTTGAATTTTCAGTGAATAGTGAAAATACAGTTTGGAGTTTCGGGTGTTTAATGGAATCATTAAGGATGTAATCACTATGAAATAATTATGGTCGACTTATGAATAGTAAGATGATGTATGAGTTGTCCCAAGTGTCCAATACCATGGAAAAATACCATGGGAAACCCCATGGTTTTGCCAATACCACCGATGAGGTGTCCCTTGGCAATTAATGCTTTATCCCCTCACTTCTCCTATAAATACGAAGCCTTTCCCTCATTCATTTCATTTCCAAATCCTCCCCAACAATGTTCAGGTCACTTTACCTCCCAAGGAGTCCTCGCAAGGTGACTCCAAGCCCTCAAGGTCCCGTCCTATGATTTTTAATAGTTAACTTTATTATAAGGGATCCTACATCTCTCTTTCTTTTCAAGTACTCTCTTTTATGTCATTTCTTTTATGCTCCATGTTCTTATGTTGCAGGATGGTCCTTTATATTCACCTTACTTTAATTTTTTATTTTCATATGATGAGATACCCCCTCTTACTCTCGTCAATTCATTTTAAATTTTTATGTGGCGTCGTTAGGCTGCCAAATTTTTATAAGGGATTCTCTCACCCTTCCCATTTTCAAAGTTATACTTTCTTGTCAAGTCTTTCAAGTTACTTTTTTCTATGTTGGGGTATGATATCTATATTCATCATAAAATCATTTTATGTTCACATTATTATATACCCTATTTAATCTCATGAATTCAATTTTTTGATGTTTTAAGTGACGTCGTTAGGCTGCCGAATTTTTTCATAACAGAAATCTTCTTTTTGTCTTCCTTTCATGTTTTTCATTTTATATGGTATATCTTTCAAATTTCATTACCATGTTCTTATACCTTTTTCATTCTGGCCCTCTACTATTTTATGTATCATTTATGAGTGGTTGACCCATGTCCCCTCACTTTTCAATGTTGTCTAAAACCCTGCAACATAGCTGTTATGCTACCGAATTTTCATCTCAAAATGTCTCTCTATTTTTCTAAAATTTGTTTATTTTATTAAGTGAATACTCAAAAATATTTATTCTATAGGGGTATTAACATATATATCAAAAATTTCTATTTTAAATTCTGGTATTTACATATATGATACCCGCTTTTCTTTTCTGTGGGTTTAAAGTGACATAAAGATCACGTATTTAAAGCAGTTTTTTTAAAATGTTGTGACTATGAAATCAAACCCATTTCTTTTATGATATATAGGTTATTTATGAAATGATTGATGATGATATATGTGGATCACATTATAATAAATAAAAATTACGGGTGCACCCTGATAGTGGTCCAATGCATTGGGTAAATACTTAATCTCTAGAGATGCCCATTTTAATGATACCTTGGTGAATAACCTTTGTAATTTTTTAATGACACCTTGGTGATACAGAAATGAGTGTCTATGTTAAATGTTGGAGCCACATCTTAATGTTATGAAACACTTTATTTTTATTATGATATGTATCATGATCTCTTTCACATGCCTTAAAGTTATTTATCATGACTTTATTTATGTATCTCAAGTTCACATGTAACATGTTTCCCTTGTTTCCTTTACTGGGCCTTCTGCTCACCCTTTACATTGATGTATGTGCCTAGGGTATGAGATGCAGTAATGAACTTATGATGAACAAGTGTGAATAATACTTTCAAGTGTTTAAGAATAATGTTTTATGTTGTCATGTTTTATGTTCCTGCTTTCCAAGACACTAAACCTTAAAGATCGTTGATTTTTTATAATTTGATGATAAAAAGGCGGGTTGTTATAAAGACATAACTATTATAAGATGTCAAATTCTTTTATATAATGAAGCAAGAGAAAAGTATAAATATTTTTAGATTTCTTATGGTCCACATACATGATATGTTCATAGAGATATCTAGATCATGATCCCCCATTTACCCCAAAATTACTTCTACAATTCTAGATGTAAAAGCATATGTCAAACCTGGAGAAGAATATGTCGATAAAATTGGTTGGTTTTTCCTTTATAAGTCAATATAAAAAAATGTTCATGTAGGATGAAATACTTATAAGGAATATTGGGTTTGGGATAATGCAAAACAGTATGATGATTTTAATCCTATTGATCACCCAACCAGACCAATGGATATGGTGGATCCCGGTCATGAAACTTATAAGATTAATGATTATTCTATTACATATGTTAATGTAGAAATAGATAAATAAGATGAAGCTAAGACCATTGCATGAATGGCCCAAAGGCCAAAATTTTTATTGATTTTGGATAATCCCCCTTTTAAGGGTAAAGTGGGGAAAACCAAGACTTCAAAGACATCAGGACATTAACAAAATTTGAGAAACCAGAGGGTTGCAACCCATAAAAAACTACAAAGAAATGCTTCAACCCAACATCAACATCATTAAGGCACGACTCCCCCAAAGCATGGCTGCTCAGGAAAATGTCTCGTGTAAGAATGCAAGAGCCCGGTACCGATGGCTACGCCATACCATCTCAATCAACCAAATCAGAAAAGTCTTGCATGGTGAATACAACCAGTTCTAACCTCATCTGAAGATAAACCTTGTAGGTTGTATGGGTTCCCCCAAAGTCCAATTTCACCTCTAGAAACAAACAACTAGCAGATTACTAGTAGCCATAGCCATTTCCAGCAGATCCTAGCATCACAAAAATCACATCCAGACAAAGCCATTACTAGCAGATCACAGCATCACCAAAATCACATCCAGACAAAGCCATTACCAGTAGATTCACAGCATCACCAAAAGCAAATCCAAACAAACAGAGACTCATCTTTGAAAAATCAAAAACTAAATCAAAACAGGAGACAACTTATAGCAGCACCAAATGGAAAAACCACCCCCTACAAGCTAGTGGAAACGACCCCAAGAACACAGTATACGCCGGAGCCGACAACGAACCTAGATGAATCCGAGCTGAGATCTCAGAGCCGTAAATCCCACCAAAGCCATCGATGAGCACCCTAGAGCCACCGACGACAAGCACATAAGTTCCATGACAAGATTCCAAAGCCAAAACCAAGCCAAATTCCTCACTGAAAGCACTAGATCCGACACCACCAAGACAATATCCCGAAGTCAGACCACCCGAAGATGACGCATGCTGACGCCGAGCTGAAAACCGAAGAGGAATGTTGAGGTCATCGCTTCTTGTACCATGTTTGAGGAGATAGCTCGAATACGAAAGACAAAACGAATCCATCTTCAGTCTGGGAACAAAGATGGATGACATGGATCTTCTACCCATCATTTCTGAGCTGAGGCAAGAGATCCGAAGATGAGGACGGGCCAGACCGGTCGGAGGAGGGGAGGAGAAACCTTGGAGGGAAACCCGTGTTGCGTGAGGAGGGTGAAGAATCCGCCGCTCAGAGGCCTCCCGAATTTTTTCCAAAAAAATGAAGCTATGTCCATTACATAGGCAAGTTATCCCAAGATCATAAAAACTACACCAAGAGAATCTAGTGGGAAATTAATGTGATAGGCTCTCTACCTTCTAGAGAAACACAATTATCTAAACATAATAATGAAGAAGATAATGAATCCTCAGAAGAATCTCAGTATATATTATCTACCTATGAGACATCAAGTGAGGAGAGTAATGATGGAGGAAATGATTTTGTTTCCAAATTAGTAGATAAATAGATTATGGATCATGAGAATCTAGTTGAATATTTTTTAGGGATTTATTTGTAAAAATTAGATGAATCTATGGATGATAATCCCGATGTTGGACATAATTTAAGTGGCTCTAATCACATAGGTGATCAAAACAAAGACGTTGGTTCTGCTCAAGAAGGGAATGCGCAGAATGATTATGATTCTATTCATCATTTCCAATTGTTAGCCTAACTATAAACCTCTATAACAATTATATCCAGTCTAGATGATGAAATTCAAAAAAGGGACAGCCTTTTACCTGATATTCCAACAATTATTTTATAGGATAATGAAGCATCATGTGAGGAATGAAAAATCCATATCCCGATGAGAAGTTAGATGAACTGGTTTATTTGTAATCAGTGCAATCCTTGGTTACCAATAAGACATAAGTTATTCCAGCTATAACTAAGTGGGGGTTTAGTACCATTCTAGTTACTCAGCCAATGGATCAGACTCCACATATACCAAATTTTAAACTGCAAGAGACCACTCATGTTCCCAAAGAACTAAAGTTGGTCAAATCTCTCACAAGACAAGATACACTCCTATTATTCAATATATCAAATCTTCAGTTACATACTTTGAATAATGGGAGAAATATTATAGTTTTGTATGATTTGGGATGACATACCGTGAATTAGATGATAACACTAAATTTAGAAGGGAAGGATTCCGTGTAAATCTGATAGAAGAAGATGGCGAGTTACATACTTTCACTCCCATGGAATCATAAAGACCAAATGGGGATACAGTATCACATGAACAAGAAAATAATCCCAATCCTTCAATAGAGTTTCCTCATAATGTTGTAACCTGAGCTAATTTAGATTTTTTCTAAAATTATGTTCATTCAGATATGTAATCCTTGAGAAAGACTGTCATCTCAAACTTTTTTCTTGTATTGAACAACCAACCATCTCCTACTACTCATATTAATGAAGGAAGTGTTAGATATTTATTTAGCTCAAGATATCTCATATTCAACACTTATTATTTTTTATATTCCATAAATGGATGTAGAATATAGATGTTTAACATCTAATGTGGAAAGTTTTAAATCATACATGGAATGTCTGCAAGCTTTTTTTGTATTTTATGAGATCTACTTATTTTATGTTTGATAGTTCGAATTATATTTCTTCTAAATCGTCTACACCTCCTCCTACATTAGTATAGATTGATATATATTTATTAAAAAATTAGATATGTGATGTCAGTACACGTGATAAATATATTCAACAGATACATCTTCATGGAGAACATATTCATCAATTCATAAACGAGTATTCTTGTAATCTAAAACAAGAAAGTGATGTAATATAATTTATATCCAATGTTATTGGTCAAGGATCTACAATAAGATTGATATGTCAGAAAATTTCATGTTTTTTTCTAAGAACATGAAGATCCCATCAGTTAAAGGAGCCTTCAAAGAATATATTAGTAAGTTATTGGTTCCCACTAAAGCACTTTATAAGTTCATGGATGAAAAATAATTTTTCATTAATGAAATAAGAAAAGGAGTTTCCATAAATTTGGACTTCATATGTCTTCTAAAACCTTATATTCATGTCCATAAAACAACTATTACTGTTTGAGAGGGAATTCATATTTCTTATGTTCATTCAACAACAACAATATGAACAGTTTAGTATAGATCTGCTCTAATATCTCAGTCAACCTATCTTATACATCCAACAATTCAACATATGATTGTTTCAGTACTGGAATCTATCAAACAACTCAGACCCATTTTTTTCTTCATAAAAACACTTCCTCCTAATACTAATCTAAAATCTATTTCAACCATTTCCCTAACTTATACTTCGAGAACCTCTTCTTAGGATGATAAAAGATATAGGGAAAAAGAAAAATTAATGAAAATGATGATCTTACACCAACCTCTAATGAGTGAATCTGTTTTTTGGGATATCTCTTTTATAGGGACGATACACGTTCTTCCATTCATCATTATCTTATATCTTTTGGAAATAAGTTAATGAGGTTCATTTCTATTCATTTTCTATCTATATTTTTGTTACATTAATAATTATTATGTGTTGGATTATTTTGGAATGGTTTTTAAATATTATTTGGAATTATATCAAAACTAGTCATTTTGACGATGGGCGATTCTGAGGCTCAGGTTTCTGAGATTAAATATTTAAATTAAAATAAAATCTAAATAGTGTCTGTGAGTAGTTTTTCTGAAAAAATGAAATAACATTTAAATGGTTTCTTGAATTAAAAATCTGAGGACACTATTATGTTTAGAGGACCTGCTTTACCTAAGGTAGGGACTATCATCGACCGGTGTGGATCAACTGCAAAATTTGTTTTTTGGATGTTTTAAAAGAAGTAAAATAAATTAATATTTTTTTTATTTTTAATGATTCTCTAACGAAATGATAGTTAATGTTTTTAAATGAGCAGGATCCCAGGTTTAGGCTAAAAACCATGGATTAATCCCTAGAATAATATAGAGCACTATAGAGGAACCACCATTGGGGAATTCATGGTGAACAATGACGAATGAAGACACGTGGATCATTGCATAGTGAGTTTGAATCCCGAATGATAGCCCATATACCTCTTCATCAATGATTTTTTTAGGGTTTTTTTATTTTGATTTTGTTCTTCCCCATTCTTGTATTAAATAAAAAACATGGATAAATCCACAAACAGGTTGATCCGCATATCGTGCGTTCTTGAGGGAGGGTGTTAGTTTTCATTTTATTTGGGGTTCTCATTCAAGAATTTTTTTTATTATAATTTTTGTATTGTTGTTTGATTCACCATTAAACCTACTAATGGGAGCAGATCGATGATACGATGAATGACAGTGGAGGTGGGTTCCTCTTTTTCTTATTGGATTCCTTCACACTTTTTTCCGAATTCTGCAGGTTCTTCGTAGGGCGATGAACAATGGATTATTGTGAACTTGTTTCATAATGAAATGATTACAATCAAAGATTGAACATCGAAAAAAACTAATGGAGGTGCGACAATGATAGAAGATGTTGAATCAGTTCAGATCAGTAGAGGTCATTCATCAACTGTTCATCACACAGGTTTATCAAAAAGAGGTTTTGGGGATGAACGAACACCTAAATCTCCCTAAACATCGATGGAATGGTGGGGAGACCTTAGATCTTGAGTTTTTTGAAAACTTATTTACATAATGATTGTTGGGATATATATGGATGTGCAACATAAGAGGTTCTCATTTTTAAAATTTTCTGGGAAACATAGTGTGTTCTTCAATTAACATGTCGTGTGGGGTTGGCATTGAGGAGACTAGGATTTTCGGCCTATAAAATGTGAAGAACACGTCATAACTCATGGGATACATGACATGTGGACCCCAACCAGTGGTGGCTAGAGTTATGGGGGTGGAAAGCACTAACATGGCATGTGAACATTGTCACATGACTTGGGGGTTCTTACTCGAACCCAGCATGTGTCTCGGAAGATACACAGACACGAGGTGGAGTACATGGAATGTACTCCATGAAATGACTAGAAATGGATGGATATGTGGGATTACCCATGTACCAGTACATGGTCTTGGACATGTGTGTTGACACTATGTATGGGCACATGGCCAACATACACAGAGTCTTCCTCAGATAGTGGAACACGACGTCTTGTTATCTAACACTCTATGTATGACGTCTTTTATACAACAAGCCTTAAGAGATAGACCATTGTACATGGGTAGTACCTGAGGCCAGAGGACATGGCATGTGAACCTTCTACACACTTTGTACTTCTCTATACATGGAATGATTCCCTTGTCCACCGTTCTATGGTCATGTTTTGTTTGGGTTAGTACCCCCTTTCTTGTTTATGTGAAAGTCATGTTTCATTTACATCTATAAGAATATAATACCTTATGTAGGACATTTCTTGATAGAGTCAGTTATCCCAATGAGAGGCCTGGTGTGAGATCCTCTATCCATTCTTGTCCATAGGTAGAGTCAGGTATCGATGAGGAAAACCCTACATGAAATCTATTCTCTACATAAAATGTGAATTTGAAAGATTTGTGGAATCCTCCAAGGCCCTGTAAGTGATCCTCAACCATGTATCATAATATTTCCCCACTAAAGAGTGTTTTTCCCAAGATGAGTATATTTATTCAATATTCAGATCTATCAGTTCATCTCTCTCTCTCTCTTGGCTTTTCCCGACGAACATTACTTCTCGAATAGATTTCATCAGGGAATTCAGACTAGTGGAGTGTGTTCTCCTAGACGATCACTTCTTGGAATCATCTAAATGAATACCAATCATGGGTATGAGGTCGTTGTAGACTCTAAGTCTGGTTTTTGTGTATATCTGGATGTGTTTCTCTTGATATATGTTCAGTATACATATAAAATGTTGATCTGAATATACCATTACTAGGTGTATTGATTTTTGATTTTTGGGATCCTCTACTTAGTATTGTTAAATTGACACACGCATGAGCTTTTCCTGCATGTTTTGTTTGTTGTGAAGATGAGAGGCCTTTTGAAGGAGTTCGGGGCAGACCAAGACCGGACCAAGTGTTCTATGTTCATTACATGATGAGATGTTCCTACGACTATGAAAAACAATCATTGAACATGCATGTGTGTACAAGTTGGACATTGGACATTGTAGTCTCTTCCTATTGATGGGCTTGTATCCTGTCTGAGTTTACCTTCGACACTAAATTTTGGTTGAACTATGTTTGGTAGGGTTTAGTTTTATACATGAATTTTGTTCTTTAGTGGTAATTACAATTAATAATTTGTGGGAATGGAGATGTGTGTATGTTTATAGGTACATAGAAAATGCCTCCCATGTTAGTGATATTCATACTAAGTGCTAGTCACTAGCCCCTATCCTATTGGAGGAAGGATTGGGGGGCCGCGGCATGGGCCCCACTTGGACGGGTCATGACATAGTGGTATCAGAGATAGTCAGTGAAACATTAGGACTAAGAGTCTATGTGATTTGTATTAGGGAACAATGTTTTGTGTTTTTAACTCATCTTGTAGGCTAGGGACTCCAGTATTGTTGTAGGAGGCCGACATATCCATACACCGGAACTCTGATAACCTGATTTTCAACTCGATGCATGAATGTTCTAGTTGCATGGAAATAAAATAATGGTATATGCATAATATATGAATGTGTTGTGTTTTCCATTTCCATTGTGTCATCTATCTAGATATACTCATTGACCTAGGTACATTTTGGTTCTATAAAAGATGCCTTCGTGATGTATATCTTCTAGGATTAATCATCTTGAAAATTAGGGTGACCTCTTCTGTGATGAGGCCCCGATTTTGGGACAAATTCCACATGCGTTACCTCTAAGTGGTGTACCTACTAGACCACCACCAATGGAGAAGTACTTTTTACCTAAAGTACCAATAGATGATGAGAGAAACTGAGTACACTCCATTAGTTTCATAGACGAAGACCCCTTATGTTTTGAGACGATCTCGGCCCTCATGAGGAAAAAGAAAGGATTGAGGTGGTGACCATAGTTTTTCGTCTACTAAGGACACCATCAGACCAGATAGTGATCCTAGGAGTGAGACATCAATAGGGTTCAGAGCAATGATAGTGTATTTTGACCATGCAGACTCATGACAAGGAGACTCTTTCATGGACGGTGTTAGAGAAACTCGTTAGGGAGGAATTCTATCTGGTTACGCTGATATTAGTGTGTATCTAAGAGATTATCTAGCTCTAGAAGGTTAGTTTGATGGTGGATGATTAGTCATCGAGGTTCACCATCCACAGCAGGTACTCAATGAACATAGGTAGGGATCAATACATCAGAGCTAAGACCTTACATAAAGTTCTACATTGGGACATCCGAGCTACTATAATGCCTCTATAAATTTCTACTTATGAGGGTGTTCTCAAACGTGCTTTGGCGGTCAAGAGATTCTTGGCAGATCAGAGGTAGCTAGTGGTAGTCAGCAATATGATGAATGGTGAGGAGACCTCGGCAGTAGGGAGCTCTAGTCAGGCATAAGCATCAGGATGTGGGAGATGTCATAGGAGGACTCCAGATATGGGATCGATAGTCCAGGGATATATGGTAAGTTCCAGTTATCCTGGGAGAGGAAATGCTACTCGTGCGATGGTAGAGAGAATCTCTCTAGAGATTGTCCAATCAGTCAAGATGCTGATAGGGAGATGGTGGATGGACCACCGAGGTTGAGGTATAGAGTGGTGTAGAAAGACCCGCCAGCCAGAGGATGTAGAAGAATTTTCATGAGGGATACAGGTGTTGGAATATTCTTTGATAAACTTCAACCACCACCCATGGGAGGTATGTACCATGCTCAAGGATCTGGGGGATTGGGGTGGGGAAAGATGCATGCAGTCGAGGCATACGACCTAGGGACTCCAATGATTATATAAGGCATGATCTATATCTTTTAAACCTTATCTTCCATACCTATAGACATAGGTAATAGTCATTCCTTCAACCCCACATGTCTTTTGAAAAACCTTTGATTCCAGTATATATATTGACATTACCATTACGCTTGGATACTCATATGGGAGGTGACTCAATGATCACACATCTTTTCAGACAAGGTAACATTTCACTGGGAGGTCAGAGTTTTGGTTGGAACCTCCTAGTGGTTGCATCTAGGACAAAAGACATCATACTCAGTATGGATTGTCTATCTTCAATATATTCCTAGATTGTTTTAATTTGGAAAATATTGTTGTGTGTCCATAGAAACGGGACCAGGTTTTCTATTTTCATTTAAAAAAATACACAAGATGCACAAAACGGTCTCATGCGTAGGAGGGTGCATCTGATCACGCAGTTGTTGGATAGCCTTACCCTCAGAGTAGAAGTTGTTGTGAGCTTCCACTTCCCATCGGTTGTGGTGGGGTATAAGGGAATCATTCCAGAATATTATATGATTCTAACTCCTGACCTTCAGATCTACTTATCTATCAAACATGAATCCTATGACAGAACTTATATCCTCATATGTGTATGGGATGGATCCCACCAAGCTACGTGAGTTGTGGGTGAAGTTAGACGATTTGAAAATTAAGGGCTTCATATTACCCAATGTTTTTTCCTAAGAGACCCCAGTTTTGTTTCCCAAGAAGAATGATGGTAGTTAGAGGTGGTGTGTGGATTATAAGTTCCTGAACTAGGTGACGATGAAGAAAAATTATCCACTATTGTACATCAATGACCTATTTGATCAGCTGAGAGGGGTGTGTTGGTTCTCAAATGTTGACCTCGGGTCAGGTTACCACTAGTTACGAGTACAAGATGAGGATATTCCAAAAACATCTTTTAGATGCAGTTATGGTAACTACAAGTATATGGTGATGCCTTTTGTCATGAAAAAGCACCCCCATAGTGTTCATGAGACATATGAACCATATTGACCATCTGTACTTAGACCGATTTTTAGTGTTCTTCATCAAAAACATCCATGTGTACTCGGCGTCATAGGAGCAGCACATGAGAGACCTACGGATGGTTCTAGACGTAATCTGAGAGCACACTCTTTATGTGATGTTATCAAAGTTCCATTTCTAGACACTAGAGGTCCACATTATGGGACATTATATTTTAGTAGATAGAGTAGTAGTGGACCTAGCCAAGGTTGAGCCTATGTTAGCATTGGAGAAACCTAGGATTATGACAGAGGCATTGAGCTTCCTTGGGCTAGTAGGATAATACCAGATATTAATCCCAAATTTCTCCCAAATATTGACACTGATGACATCTTTGAATCAAAATAGGCATACCTTTGTCAGTATAGTTAAGTTATAGAAGGATTTCCTGCAGCTGGGGAAGAGTTTGATGAGTGCACCTATCTTGAGATTACCAGAGGAGGGTGTCGGGTATGTAGTGTTTTGTGACATATTAGGGATCTGAAATGTATGTGGCCTAAGGCAGAGATATGTAGTGATTTATCATGGTTTTAATCAGCTATAGTCACTTGAGTAGAACTATTTGACCCGTGATCTTATGTTGGTAGTGGTAGTCTACGCATTGATGATTGGTGACACTACCTAATGGGTGAATATTTTATCATCTACTCTAACCATAAGAGACTCAAGTACATTTTCTTGTAGAAGTATTTCAATTTGAATCAGATGAGATGCTTAGATTTTCTTCATAAATATGATTTCAAGATCATCTATACTCATGGGAAGGGGAACATTATGGTAAATTCTCTCAGTAGAAGATCAATTTCACAATTTCCGAGTGAGGCGACGAAGATGTTGGACTTGCTCTATTTATCCTTCGTTGATGGAGACGATGCAGCTTATCTCCAATCAATGGTTTTCATCCCTCCACTAATACAAAAAGTGAGGGATGCATAAATAGGGGATGTAAACTACGAGACATTATGTTCTCACTTATCCACAATACATTATCATGATGGATATTCAAAAGGTGGTGAGTGTTTTGTCCTTTTTAGAGGTTCCACAGTTGTTCTAGTGGCGTTGTGGGAGGATGTTCTGAGAGAGTTTCACACATTCTTCTTGGCGATATATCCTAGAGTGGCAAATAGGTACCCAGACCTCTGACATCAATTCTTATAGAAGGGTATGAAGAAGGAAGTATAAAAATTCATTTCATTATTCCTTACGTTCCAGCATGTGATGGGTTAGCACCAAGTTCAAACAGGGTTAGCTCATCCCTGTATGTTCTAGAGTGTAAGTGGGATGGAATATTGATGAAATTCATGATGGTATTACAACAAATGTCCAAAGTACATGATTAAATCAGGATGATTGTTGACCAACTCTCCAAGTCAGCCCACATCCTAGATATCAGGGAGTAGAGTTCCATAGAAAGATTTAGATACTTCTACATACAATAGATAGTTCATCATCATGGAATCCCTTCAATGATAGTATTAGATCATGATGCTCATTTCATATCCTAGTTGTAGATGGGATTACATGATCTGTTTTGGAATCAGTTATTCTTGAGCAAAACATTCCATCCCTAGACCGATTGTTAGAAGAAGTGGACCATTTAGGTATTTTAGGATATGTTATGGTCCTATATCTTAGACTTTGTTCACAGTTTGGAATACCACCTACCAGTAGTTGAGTTTTTGTACAATAGAAACTACCACCCACCATTTCCATGACATTGTTCGAGGCCTTATATGGGAGACCCTTCAAGTTACAACTTTTATGGACCAACCATAGAGAGTAAGAAACCATGGGTGCAGATTTTGTGTGAGAAACCATAGAGAAGGTGAAAATCATCTAGGAATAGATATAGACTCCACAGAGTTAGCAGTTGTCTTATGCTGATAGACGATAGAGACATCTGGATATTGTTGATGGGGCCATGTCAATCTTCTGGTCTCAACTCATTGAGGGTTATAGATATTTTCCATGGAGTCATGTTGTCTCTGAGGTTCATCATCCTTTTTCAGATACTATACATATTTGGTGAGTTGGCATACCACCGAGCTCTAATGTTGTAGTTGCATTGGGTACATGACGTCTTCCACATTTAACATATAAGGAGGTATGTGTCTGACCCATTACACATAATCAATAAGGGATAGATGGAAATCGGCGATGGACTGACCATCGCAGAGTACCAGGTGTATATCAAGGATCGAAAAGAGAGGATCCTTCATGGGTGAGGGATTCCCTTGGTCGGTGTCTAGTGAAAGAACGAGAATCATCAAAAGATAATGTGGGAGCATGAGGCTCTGATTTGTGCATAGTACCCACATTTATTTATGCATTTCATTGCATTGGCTTTCCAGGATATAAAGCCCAATGGTGGGAAGAATTTAAGGTCTCAAATATTCATTGTATTAATTTTAAATGTTATATAAAATTATTTCGATACCATTTTTTGGATGGTGGGAGATTCTAAGGCCCATAGTTCTCAGAATAAATATTTTCTATAAATTAATCTCTAAATATAGTGTGAGTGGTTTTCTAGAAAAAGTGAAATAACTTTTAAACGGGTTCCCAGATAAGAAATATGAGATCACTTTTTCATTTAGTTCAGTGACTTTATGTTAGGTGGGGCCCAACATAAACCAACCTGGGTCGACTGCAAAATTTATTTATTCGACCTTTAAAATGAAATAAAAAAATAATATATAATTTTATTTTAAATGTTTCTATAATGCAGTGATGCATGTTTTGTTTTAAATGAAAAGGATCCTAGGCTTAAGCCCATAACCTTGGAAAACTCCCTAGAATCATCTAGATCTTTAGAGAGAAGCCACCCTTGGAGAATTCTTGACAAATTCCAATGAATAAAGATGTGTGGATTATTTCACAGTGATATCGAATACCAACCAACATCCAATCACCCTATTCATCCATGATCAAAGTAAGGGATTTTAATTTTTATTTAGTTAGTCCCTATTCTTGGATTAAATGATGAATGCAGATCATCCCACAAACATGTTGATTGGCAGATTGTGCGTTCTTACAAGAGGGTTCTAGTTCCCATTTCTTTTTGGGGTTGTGATTCATGAATTTATTTTAGGATACTTTTGGGATTATCATTTGATTTTATGGTAAACATACTAACATGAGAGGATCGAAATCCTGAATAATGATAGCGGAGGTGTGTTCTCCTTTTCCTTCTTGGATTTTCCCCCTTTTTGAAGTGCCCAGATCAGTGTGAATCACTGAGAGGGGGAGGGGGTGAATCAGTGATCCCTTAAAACTTTTTACTAATTGATTCTTAATCAATTAAACCTCTATGGCTGATTAAAGCCTCGATCCACTCTTCTTGTATCTCTCAACCTTTCCCGAATGATGCAGTAATAAAAAGGCACAGGACACAAGGATTTACAAGGTTCAGCACCAAAGGCCTACATCCTTGCCATGCACTCCCAGCATGGATTCTCACATTATAACTTGTTAGAATTACAATGGTCGATACAGCTTCCCACCGTATCTCTCCTGAGTCTCACAGAAGGGTCTTTGTACTGCGTCCCACAGTGTTACCAGAGTCCCACCGGCCTGCTCCAGAATCCCACTGAAGACTTCTTCTCCCTGAGTCCCATAGGGTCTTCTCTTGGCTCCTCGAGTCGCACGAGTAGCTCTTCTTCACTTTAAGATTCTTCAAGTATCTTCAGAAGCCTGGGATAAAGGCTGCTGGCCTTGCTCTTCTTCTAATCACTTGTGGTGAACAGATCTTCTCGTCTTTCTCAGGATTTATCTCCTTCTTCTAAGGATGACCTGGCTTCTCTCCAACTACTGAATACTCAGACAACTGATATCTTTAACTTCAGTCTGGTCCAGTCTCACTTCACATCAACTTCATGCACTGAGTGCATGGCATCTCTGCATCCTCATGCACTGATTGCATGGATTCTCAAAATTCTTCAAGAACTCTTGGTCTTGGACAACTCAATTGCACACCACTGATTTGGCTCTGTTCACGTGTGCACGTGCATGCATGCATGCATGCACTTCCCCTTTCCTCTTCTTGGTGCAGTAGACCCACAAAGGGTGTAACACTTTAAGCACACACCAACTTCCCAAACTTCACACACTTTATTCAATTTGTCTACACACTTAGATTGTGTGTTCTACAATAGTGTGAGTGTCCTCTTCTCTTTCTTCTTAGTGTGTATACTTTGGTTTGCACACACACTAAGGTTCGGCCTTGTTGTCTTTTTTCACACACTTGTTTCACTTTGCACACACTTGAGACTTGGCCTATTCTCCCACTTCTTGTTTCACACCCTTAACCCGTAGGTTGTTCTTCAATTTTGCACACACAAAATGTGTCTTCACTTGGTGCACACACAAGGCATGAAAGCCTCGGGTCCTCTTCTCCACTTGGCACACACCCACTGTCCGTAGGTGGTCTTCCACTTCTCTTGGCACACAAAGGCACTAAGGCCTCGGCCTTCCTCTTGTTTTGCACACACACAAATGTGGTGGCCTTACACTCCTTCTTGTACACAACCCGTAGGTGTGGTCTTCTCAACACGAGCCCCTGCCTTAGTGAAGGCGGGCAAGGGGTGCAAGGGTGAAAGGGCCACGCAAACACCTCCTGCCGCGCAAGTCTGCGGGCAGAGAAGGTAATGGCCTTGAGCGCAAAGTGTGCAGCTCGGCTCCTTCCTGTCGCGCAAGGGAGGCGCGCAGGGACCTCCTCTTTTCTTCTTTCACGCAAGGGATGCGCAAAAGGAACCAAACGGAGCAAGGGGTGCTCCGGGCTTCACTGCCGCGCAAGTGGTGCACGCAGGCTGTTCTTCGCTAAGCACCAAGGCTTCGCGGGACTTCAGATCTTCAACAAAGATTCAGCAAGCATCACCGAGCTCTCGGCCTCTCTTTATATAGGCGAGGAGAGCCTCTGCCTTCCGCGTGGGATAAATCTCGAATCCCCGAAATCTTCGGATCTTCAAAGATATTTCCAAATCTTGATTTTTATCCTTTGTTTCACGCGGGATCTTTTATTTTCGCTTCCCTCACGTTCATGTTCGGCCGAACGTGTGCATGCCTCTGTCTAGGCCTATCCATGCAAATCAACAACCCAAATGGCCTTCGGCAGCTTTGCTTGCCTCGGCCTCGACCGAAATTCCTCACTGCTCTGCATGCGTGCTTCTTTCTTGCATGGATGTGTTTGTTATGCTTAGACGATCTCAATGGAGTCTTCGGATCGAACAATGATGGCCGGGAGCTCGAAAACTGGTGCTCGGAGGGCTCTGGTTCAGAGGCTGCTCGCTGGTGGCCTTCGGGCGAGCTCGAGGAAGTAGACGAGCCGGGAGCCGTCGGATCGTGATGCGCGACGGCCAGGATTAGATCATCGCCGCGGAGATGGATCGTGAGGCGTGGATAAAGCGCGCGATGGCTCGGACGGCCGAGATTTGCTCCCGGGGAAATTTTCGCGTCCCACATCGAAACGGAGAGCGGAATTGCCGCGGTTTATCACCCTGGCGCTGCCACCCATCCCTCGATTGAACTTCTCCCCTCCCGGTGCCGCCCCGCACCGGGTTCTCTCTGCGGGCGCGCTCTGCGCCCACTCTGCTCCCTGCGGGGCGCGCTCCTAGCGCCCACTATGCTTGTCACGGGCGCGCTCCTAGCGCCCCTGCTGCGCAGGCCTGATCCCCTGCGTGGCCCCGGCTTACACACGGCCGCGGCCTCTCGGGCTGGCCCCATGGGATCCCCCTTTGGCGTGGCGACCTCGAGTCCCACATGTGCCTTGGGGTTGAACCCTTAAGGCTGGCCCTTGGTGGCATATTTTTTTCCTACTTAAACACTAAGTACTTTGTATAAGGACTAAGTGTAAAATTCCATGTGCCACAACTCTTCTTCTCCATTTCTTCTCTTCTCCCACATTTCTATTCTTCTTCTTCATTAGAATTCCTCCATTCTTCTTAAACAAATAATCTTCACTTAGGAGGGAATTCCCGAAGGTTCTTCATCAACCGAGCTCTTGAATCACATAAACTTCTTCAATGTGCTTCATTTATCTAATCAGAGATCAATTGGATCTTCTTCTAATTCTCATGCACTAAGTGATAGTGCATGGACTTATTTAATCCACTTCATCCACTTAGTACTTATGGATGGATCACTTTCATCTCCTCGTGCATTGTCACTACAATGCATGGTCTTCTAATCATGTTGTGACTTTGTATCCAATTGATACAAGTTCTTAGAACTTATAGAGCAGCTCCGCAATCGTCAGATGTTCATGGAGAATGTTTCAACCACAATTTCCAATACCACTTAGTGAATCTCCTAAGTGACATGCATCTTAGTACCATGGCCATTCTCCTTTCCTCACCAACACCATCACATCCTTTTTCATTCACATCTTGACATTCCTTGATTTCCATTCATTCTAAGACAACAACATGTCTCATTGACAACAAATGCAACACAATGCACTTCAATCTCCCCCTTTGTATTTGTTGTCAATACACTTCTTCAGCACATATGAATGGGTCAATATGTGTGCCAATATTTTCTCCCCCTTATTGGCAATCAAATGCAAAGGTGTGGTGTGGTTCTCTTTCAAAAATCTCTTCCTCCCTTTGAAAAGTATTTTCTTGAAAAACACTGAGAGAGGGATGATGTCACATGTTCTCTTTAGCAAAGAACCTTTAGTAAATCAACTCTAAGTCTACTTGGGCTGACCCGGTGTAGAAAACAAGAGTGATATAACCAAGATTTTTCAATGATGTCCACAATTCTCTACACATGTGAGATCATGCTTGGGGGTTTGAAATTTTCCAGATGTAACAATGAATTTTCTAAATCCTACACAACTTCACAAAACTCATTAGAAAGTTCAGTACAATGATGAAGATCCCCCATTCATCCATTTTCTTAAGATGATTTTAATCTCAGAACATCATCTTCTTCAGATTTGCTCCCCCTCAAGGGGTGCACTCCATTCTTTCCAAACCATCCTCCAGTTGAGAATGATCATCATCTTCAATTCCCTGCAATGTCAGCACATGTAAATACAAGTGATTAGGGAATAAGATGGAACCTCCTTGGTTCATCAATGTGAACAACAAGGTTGAGAAGATTCTCTCAACCGAGATGTCCCATTTTCACCATTCTTCACACTTGCACATTTGATCTTCATTGATGTTTGTGCTGGTGTGGTTCTCAAAACATCTTCATGTGAAACCTTCTTCTTCCCTTTTGCTTTAGCAATTGCCAGAGCATCATCTTCAACTCTTTGTAGTTCTCTGGCAAGTTGCAACTGATTTGGCCATATGACTAGTAAATCATTTGGAAGTGTGGCCTCAGTTCTGGAAGTTCCACATGGTTCTTTGGATGCTGCTAAGCTACCTCTCTTAGGAAACTTATTTTCAATCAATCCCTTCTTCTTCTGGATTGATTGTCTTTTGGAGTTCAGTCTGCTTCTATTTAGTTTCATGACTTCTTTACAAAGTTCCATGATGTGTCCTTTCTTTCCACAGTAGAAGCATTTCTTGGTGGTCCTTGTGGATGCATCACCCTTCTTGGATTTGAATTCCAAGGACTTCTCTTCATTCTTCAAATTCTTCTTGGGAGCATCTTCTACATTCTTCTTGCTTCCCAAGGAATCTCTCTTAGCCAGGTTCTGTGATCTTCTCTTCTTTCCAGCTTTGGATACATTAGGAGATTGACATGTATCAAATTGCTGACCACTTTTGCAACCATCCCAGATGTTGTCAAGTAATCCAAATCTATTTGCAGTAAACAGATGTCTCTGGACCTGTGGATGTTGCTTCTTTTCTTCTGGCTTGCTCCCCCTTGGCATGGGCTTCCTTTGTGCTTTGACATTCAGTGGATTTTACCAACAATCCTTTGCACAGTGCCCATACTTATTACAAAACCAACATTGACCCACAAATCTTGACTTCTTCAGTCCTTCTGATTTTAGGGTACTTGTCTTGAATTGTTGTGCAGCTTCAGGAGTGCTTTCTTTCTTCATTGTCTTTATCCATACTTGTTTGGAATTATTCTTCCATCCTGCACTTTTTGTGGAGACACAATTAGAAGCATCAGTACAAGATAGTATGGATGGTACCTTCTTTCTAGAAGATGTTGCACTTTTATTAGAGGATGTCTTTCTCTCAGAATCATCCTGCTCAAAGCATACTTGAGTAGCAACATGTCTTCTACCAGCTGACTGGTAGGTTTCAGCTTTGGGTGATTGCAGATTTGTCAATATCACCTCTAGTTCTAAGCACTTCATGTTAAGGGAGTTCTTCTCATCCTCAACAGCTCTTAGCTTTCCTTCCCAACTTTCTTTCAGCTGATTCATCTGGTCATCATGCACTGTCTTCAATTCAAGCAATGAATTGTCAAGCTCCTTCACCCTTTTTGCTTTTTCTTCAAGTTGAGCATCTTTGACAACCATTGAAACTCTGTGTCTCTTTTCCAGTGCACGGAAAACATCTTTGATCATTATCAAAAATATTTCTTTCTCAGAAGAGCTCCTTTGCAATTCTTCATAGGTATCTTCATATCTTTCATTGCAAAGGGAAACAGTTTCATCTTTGGCTTTCACTAGCTTTCTGAGAGTGTTGGTTATGCCAACCCTTTTTGCCAATTGGACTTCTATAGAATTGGCTTCATCTTCTAGCTGTAATTTTTCTTCTTGAAGATCAAGGAGGCCTGTAGCTATACACATTGCAACTTCCTTGGGAACACTCTTCTGAAGATATTTGATTGCATTTAGAAGATCATTGTTTCTTCCATCTTCATCACAGCTAGAGCAGGCTTCTTCAGAAGAATGATAAAAGGAATTGTCATCTGATGTGATTTTCACATTTCTTTCAATAGAAGGAGTTTCTCTGATTGCAGCAACCTTCTTCTTCATCTTCTTGGCCTGTTTCTTCTTTCTATATTTCTGAGTCTTGGAAGATATCTCCATTTGAGGCTGGTTGCTCTTTTCCTCAAATCTGCACTTCATATAGACTCCCTTGGATCTTTTAGAGGTAACCTCCCTCTGATACCAATTGAAGTGCCCAGATCAGTGTGAATCACTGAGAGGGGGAGGGGGTGAATCAGTGATCCCTTAAAACTTTTTACTAATTGATTCTTAATCAATTAAACCTCTATGGCTGATTAAAGCCTCGATCCACTCTTCTTGTATCTCTCAACCTTTCCCGAATGATGCAGTAATGAAAAGGAACAGGACACAAGGATTTACAAGGTTCGGCACCAAAGGCCTACATCCTTGCCATGCTCTCCCAGCATGGATTCTCCCATTATAACTTGTTAGAATTACAACGGTCGATACAGCTTCCCACCGTATCTCTCCTGAATCTCACAGGAGGGTCTTTATACTGCGTCCCACAGTGTTACCAGAGTCCCACTGGCCTGCTCCAGAATCCCACTGAAGACTTCTTCTCCCTGAGTCCCACAGGGTCTTCTCTTGGCTCCTCGAGTCGCACGAGTAGCTCTTCTTCACTTTAAGATCCTTCAAGTATCTTCAGCAGCCTGGGATAAAGGCCGCTGGCCTTGCTCTTCTTCTGATCACTTGTGGTGAATAGGTCTTCTCGTCTTGCTCAGGATTTATCTCCTTCTTCTAAGGATGACCTGGCTTCTCTCCAACTACTGAATACTCAGACAACTGATATCTTTAACTCCAGTCTGGTCCAGTCTCACTTCACATCAACTTCATGCACTGAGTGCATGGCATCTTTGCATCCTCATGCACTGATTGCATGGCTTCTCAAAATTCTTCAAGAACTCTTGGTCTTGGACAACTCAAATGCACACCACTGATTTGGCTCTGTTCACATGTGCATGTGCATGCATGCATGCATGCACTTCCCCTTTCCTCTTCTTGGTACAGTAGACCCACAAAGGGTGTAACACTTTAAGCACACACCAACTTCTCAAACTTCACACACTTTATTCAATTTGTCTACACACTTAGATTGTGTGTTCTACAATAGTGTGAGTGTCCTCTTCTCTTTCTTCTTAGTGTGTATACTTTGGTTTGCACACACACTAAGGTTCGGCCTTGTGGTCTTTTTGCACACACTTGTTTCAATTTGCACACACTTGAGACTTGGCCTATTCTCCCACTTCTAGTTGCACACCCTTAACCCGTAGGTTGTTCTTCAATTTTGCACACACAAAATGTGTCTTCACTTGGTGCACACACAAGGCATGAAATCCTCGGGTCCTCTTCTCCACTTGGCACACACCCACTGTCCGTAGGTGGTCTTCCACTTCTCTTGGCACACAAAGGCACTAAGGCCTCGGCCTTCCTCTTTTTTTGCACACACACAAATGTGGTGGCCTTCCACTCCTTCTTGTACACAACCCGTAGGTGTGGTCTTCTCAACACGAGCCCCTGCCTTAGTGAAGGTGCGCAAGGGGTGCAAGGGTGCAAGGGCCGCGCAAACACCTCGTGCCGCGCAAGTCCGTGGGCAGAGAAGGTAATGGCCTTGAGCGCAAAGTGTGTGGCTCGACTCCTTCCTGTCGCGCAAGGGAGGCGCGCAGGGACCTCCTCTTTTCTTCTTTCGCGCAAGGGATGCGCAAAAGGAACCAAACGGAGCAAGGGGTGCTCCGGGCTTCACTGCCGCGCAAGTGGTGCGCGCAGGCTGTTCTTCGCTAATCACCGAGGCTTCGCGGGACTTCAGATCTTCAACAAAGATTCAGCAAGCATCACCGAGCTCTCGGCCTCTCTTTATATAGGCGAGGAGAGCCTCTGCCTTCCGCGTGGGATAAATCTCGAATCCCCGAAATCTTCGGTTCTTCAAAGATATTTCCAAATCTTGATTTTTATCCTCTGTTTCACGCGGGATCTTTTATTTTCTCTTCCCTCACGTTCATGTTCAGCCGAACGTGTGCATGCCTCTGTCTAGGCCTATCCATGAAAATCAACAACCGAAATGGCCTTCGGCAGCTTTGCTTGCCTCGGCCTCGACCGAAATTCCTCACTGCTCTGCATGCATGCTTCTTTCTTGCATGGATGTGTTCGTTATGCTTAGACGATCTCAATGGAGTCTTCGGATCGAACAATGATGGCCGGGAGCTCGAAAACTGGTGCTCAAAGGGCTCTGGTTCAGCGGCTGCTCGCGGGTGGCCTTCGGGCGAGCTCGAGGAAGTAGACGAGCCGGGAGCCGTCGGATCGTGATGCGCGACGGCCAGGATTAGATCATCGCCGCGGAGATGGATCGTGCGGCGTGGATAAAGCGCGCGATGGCTCGGACGGCCGAGATTTTCTCCCGGGGAAATTTCCGTGTCCCACATCGAAACGGTGAGCGGAATTGTCGCGGTTTATCCCCATGGCGCTGCCACCCATCCCTCGATTGAACTTCTCCCCTCCCGATGCCGCCCCGCACCGGGTTCTCTCTGCGGGCGCGCTCTGCGCCCACTCTGCTCCCTGCGGGGCGCGCTCCTAGCGCCCACTATGCTTGTCACGGGCGCGCTCCTAGCGCCCCTGCTGTGCAGGCCTGATCCCCTGCGTGGCCCCGGCTTACACACGGCCGCGGCCTCTCGGGCTGGCCCCATGGGATCCCCCTTGGGCGTGGCGACCTCGAGTCCCACATGTGCCATGGGGTTGAACCCTTAAGGCTGGCCCTTGGTGGCATATTTTTTTCCTACTTAAACACTAAGTACTTTGTATAAGGACTAAGTGTAAAATGCCATGTGCCACAACTCTTCTTCTCCATTTCTTCTCTTCTCCCACATTTCTATTCTTCTTCTTCATTAGAATTCCTCCATTCTTCTTAAACAAATAATCGTCACTTAGGAGGGAATTCCCGAAGGTTCTTCATCAACCGAGCTCTTGAATCACATAAACTTATTCAATGTGCTTCATTGATCTAATCAGAGATCAATTGGATATTCTTCTAATTCTCATGCACTAAGTGATAGTGCATGGACTTATTTAATCCACTTCATCCACTTAGTACTTATGGATGGATCACTTTCATCTCCTCATGCATTGTCACTACAATGCATGGTCTTCTAATAATGTTGTGACTTTGTATCCAATTGATACAAGTTCTTAGAACTTATAGAGCAGCTCAGCAATCGTCAGATGTTCATGGAGAATGTTTCAACCAAAATTTCCAATACCACTTAGTGAATCTCCTAAGTGACATGAATCTTAGTACCATGGCCATTCTCATTTCCTCACCAACACCATCACATCCTTTTTCATTCACATCTTGACATTCCTTGATTTCCATTCATTCTAAGACAACAACATGTCTCATTGACAACAAATGCAACACAATGCACTTCACTTTTCCCGCATTCATCATGTTATTCATAGAGAGACAAAAAACTGATCATTGTGAACCCATTTCTCAACCGAAGGGTCCCAAATTAGATATTGAACATCATGATGACCTAGTGGAGGTTTGATAGTGAGGGCATACGATGAATCGGTTTGGATCAGGAGAGATCATTATTCGACCTTTCTTCACATGGATTGATCGAAAATAGGTTTTGGGGCCGATAAAATGCCTAAAACCTTCTGAAACATCAATGGAGTTAAAGAGAATCCTTGGATAATAAGTTTCATGAAAAACAGATCACCAGAATGAGAATCTAGAGATCGATGGTGGTGCAATATTAGATATCGACGTTTCAAGAATTTTCCGAAGAACGCACTATGTTATTAAAAGAACATATTGTGTGGGGATGGAATGGTAGTGGATAGGGTATTTTCATCGCACATAGTGAAGAACACAACATTCCTCTAGGAATACATGATGTGTGGACCCCACCCAGTGGTGGTAGGAGATCTGGGTGAGGGGTTGCACCAACATGGTGTGTGACCATCATCACACGGCTAGTGGGTCCTTACATAGAATCAAAGTTTATCTTGGAAGATACATGGACATGGGGTGGAGTAGATGGCTTGTACTTTACCATGCATCCAAACATGGCAAGATATGTGGGATGCACTGTGTACTGGTATATGGTTTGGGACACTTGGGATGAAGTTGTGTACGATCATAAGGCCAAAATACACAGAGTCTTCCCTATATTTTTGAACCTGACAAATCAGTATCTTACATTATGTGTATAACTTATTTTACACGACAAGTCTTATGACACCTTCCACTGAACAAGAGAAGAACCCATGGCCAGAGGACAGGGCGTGTGACCCTTCTACACACCATTTACTTTTCACTACATGGATTAATCATCTTGTACACCATTCCATGGATAGGTTTGGTTTGGGTAAGTTCCACTTTTCTCATTCCCCTGATGTTCAGTTATCATTTCCATTCACCAGAGTATAATCCCTTTAGCATTACATTTTAAGATAGAGTTAGGAAACCCCCTGAGAGGCACAGATCGAGATACTCAATCCATTATTTACCCTAGGTAGAGTAATGTATGGAGATTAACCACCCTACATGATGATGATATTATAATTAGAAGGTGAATCTGGATGAGTTGTGGTATCTTCTAAGACCATGGTAGTGATCCACATCCAGGTATCGTGATATTTCATCTCTCTATTGTATGATCTCCTTGAATGTGTGTATCTGTTCTCTCTTAAGATTTATCAGTGTATCTATCTATCTCCTTGATTTTCCCATTGAGTAGTAATTATCATATTGAAGTCATAAAATCTATCAGACTCAGGGAGTGATTTATCCCAGATGAGTTCTTAGTGGAATCTTTTAACTGGATCCTAGTGTCGGTATGTGGTCAATGTAGTCTCCGGTTTTGGGATTTGAGTATATCTAGATGAGTTCTTATTTCTATATTTTCATTAGAAATATACTATATAGAGATGACTATACAATTAAATTGTATATTTGTTTTAATTTTTAGGTTCCTTTACTGAGTATTGTTATACTCACCATTGCATGGGCTTTGCCCACACCTGTCTTGTCTTGTGCAGATGAGCGGCATTTTGATGGAGTCTAGGGTAGACCAGGACTGAACCGAGCATTCTGAGTTCATTACTGATCAAGGTGTTACTATATCTATAATCATCATTCCTAGTACCTCCTTGTTCTTATAGGTAGGAATTTGTATTTTGTAGACTCTTTCAATTTGTGTACTTGATTATCGGCCTAGTTTATATTCCTCACATACTTTCCATTGTACTCTGTTGGTTGGTTTTAGTGGTATTCAGGCATTTTTTTCAATAGAGGGTTTTACATTTCGTCATTTGTTGTCTTGGAGAGGTTTGTGTATGTACAAGTACTTAGGAAACGCCTCTCATGTTTGTGATATGCCTACTTTTTTATTGTCACTATCCCTTGGCCTATTGGAGGCAGGCTTGGGGAGTTGTGGAGATGCCCCCCCTGAGACAGGTCGTGACAATATCAAAGGGGGGATAATTGAGAATTATTCATTTTTATATAAGCATATCTATATATAATCATTTTTACTTAGGTATTTAGTAAATTTATTAAAAAATACAATGTTTTTTTATCATCATAAAGGGGGAGAATGTTGTTACCTCATTGGATGGAGTGTGTTCGACATCTCTTAATTTAATTATCACAATCCCTGATCCATTTATTACTAAATTTTCACTAGTTATATGATAAAATTTCATATGAACATATTAATTATATATTATTTATATTAAGATTTATGAAACAAAACCATTTTATATAAGTCACAGTTACTGTCTGGATGAAATACCCATAGACTGAAGTCATATTTACTACAAGAATGAGATTTCACTATACAGAAGTCACCATTACCACCAAGATGATTTACTATTAGAAGTGAGTCACCAATACCACCAAAGGACTTATTGTTAGTGGAATCATGTGTAGATGTTGAGTCATAGCCAGCACTCTTGGTACAGTTTCTTTCCGAGATCATCAGTGAGAATGGTTCAATGAAAAATGTTTATTCTTAGATAGTTTGACCAAGTCATCCAGACATAGTAATAGGTGATCTGAGGAACAAGGGTATCATTCAACAAGCATTGTCATATATTTTCAAAGGATCTCTCTCTAATCATACTGAACACACAGATCCACCATTTACAATAAAATAAGAAATATTTGTGACTGAATTTGATAATTCTCTGATGAACTTGATAATTAAAATTCTATGAAGGTAAACAACCGAGAAGAACTAAACCCATTTCTGAGATGAATTGAGTAAATAGAAATAGTTCTTCTGAAGTAATCCTGTAGATATCTATGGTCCATTATTATGCTTCAATTTTATATAACCATGCATAGACTCCACACCACTACTAATCTGAGGATTACAAATATACAGAACACATTAGACAAATATATTTCTTTTTTGTTTTCATTATTTTACATCTTTGTAGTGGTTTGATTTCCTATTATCCAACACCTAATGTCTCCAACATATATATGGAGAAAACTTTTTATTCTCTCATTCTTCCATCTGTTTCCCACTGTGTATGTGGAAGAGGTCCCACTGTGACATATTCTTTTGTTTCATCCCACATATAATTGTGGAAGATGCTTTTATCCCTAAAATCTTGTCAATGGTGACTATATACCTAATCCAATCTTTGGATTTATTTTATTATAGTTATAATCTTCTTGGGAGAATGTGATTTTTATGTGGAGGGGATTAGGTCTCACCTTGAGACTAGAACTCTTGTTTATTATGTTGTATCACTATGTTATTTGTTTTGTTTTTCTATCTTATTTGGGATAACATTTCATTAAAAAACATAAAAAATCTTTGTCATTTAATAATAAAAATTATTTATATATATTTCAATACATATAAATTTCTCTCAAATGATAATGAATTTGTAAAACATATTTTAACTAAGACCTAATAACTCATTATGATTTATATTAAAAGGATATATCATATATAGAATTTATATTTTGATAAATTAGATAGTTTAGTTACAGAAATTTTTATTGGGCAGTCATTTCACCCCCACTAGTGTTACTCCTAGATACTATCACTTATTATTATATCTTATTTTAAATTAGATATATATTTCCCCTTCTCTTGTTTCTCCATTTTATTATTATATAACCATTGATGACATGTTGATGAGTTATACCATTACCATGAATTTGAGATCACCTATTTCTTATGTTTTCATTCCCTAGGTTATGAAGATTAATATAAATTTCGAGAGGTATATATGAGTTTCATGTGTTTCTCAAATATGGAGAAATGTTTGGATGTATGATAAAATTGCTTCATTATATATTTTATCCTCAAAGAAACTAAATATTTTATTCTTGAGTTTGTTTAATTATTATGAGATGTGATTTTTACCATATGGAAATAATGGGAAAACGTTATGTTCAATTTATATCATTTCAATATTAATAAAATTTAATATTTAATGATTTTTTTAAGAAATGGACCTTGGAGGGATGGTCAGGGGACCTCATGGAGGAACAATCACTACCATTCTCATCTAGATAAGGTAAACTTCTTCAGGGTATCTTGATGTTCTATCATATACTATGAGGGAATTTCATTCCAAAACATACAATCATCCAAGTTGAAGTGAACAAATGGAAAGTATCTAAGACCACCATGTTCTCTTATTTAATTCAACATACACATCTTCAGGGTTCATGTATCTCAAGGCCCGCATTTATAAATAATTACCTTACATACTAAATTAAAAATCACCATATACTCCTCTTCACCCACATCTACATCTCACATAATATCTCTCTATAAGGGAGAACTCAATCAAAAACAAAGTGGAAAATCCTCTCCTCCATGTCTAAGGAACCTAAAATCATCCCATTAACATCCTCAAAACTCTATGTACTTATCAATATTATTTTATAAATGAAAAAATACCCAGAATCAGATTCTCAGAAGAAAAATTCTTGAACTATATATTGAATTCCTGAAAAAAATTTACATTGGGAAAATTATATGGGATGTACCATAGGGAAAAAAGAGTGTACTCTCAAATCCCATCTCTGAGTGTATACCTCATCCCCTTCTTACATGTATTTCAAAAATAAAAACTGTGTACCAACCTTACATGTCTTATAACCTAAATGGGGTGTCTTTTCATGTACCCACATAGCTTCTATTAAAATTCTCTACACCACCAATGGTTGGGTACTATACACTTGGTTTAGACATGTACCTCATATGCCATGCACCCTTACATAGGGTGTCTGGATGAGTACCTTTATGTACCCTTTATATTTCTTTATAGTTTTTCATCATTGGTTACATGAAGTGTATCCCTCGTCTTCTTTATTAGTACTATTCTTGGAATGTAAAGTGTATGTTATTTAACTACACATAATTTGATTGAATTTCCCAAATAGAAACACCAAAATGAACATATGAAACCACAATTTCTTCCAAATCTGTCCACAATAGGCCATATAATGATCCCATCAATCTATATTACATATTTTATATAAAAATATGAATAAAAAAGGTTATGTGGAGTAAAATAAAATAACTACCTAACTCAAGGAAAATTCACTAATTATAGACCCCAAATCAGCAATCCATAGTCATTATACCCTAATCTAACTCCAATAACATGAAGCATGTGTTACCATCTCTTGTATCTCCAACATTACATACTAGTTAAACGATCATCACATTACAAGGGTGGAAACCAAATCTATCCTAGTATGTGTGGGAATAATCATGGACTATGGAGGAATAAAAATATAAAATCAAAACAAAATATAATATACTACATATTTAATGGCCTATCCTAAGAACGAGAACCTGAATTGATTTTAATCATCTATGAGGAAACACCGCATTTTTAACTCAACCAATGTGTTGAAATATAAATTTAGGGAATATTTTAGGATAAAATTACATTTTATATAAACAAAATAATTTATTTTCATTTAATAAATATTAATATATTTCGGAAACCACCACCAACCTAGAATATCAAAATATTATAGCCTTTTTGTAAACACCTTATCATATAATCATTAGAATTTTCATAAAAAAATAAAGATAATTCTCTTGGGTAATTTACCATTTTATTCCCATAAGAATTAACAAAATAATTAATTTTAGGCTTATTTCACCAAATTATACTATTTTTTCCAACCTCTACACCATAGGTGTGCATGTCCCAAGGATTCCTTGGAGGTCCTCCAACTGCACAATTAAACCCATCATGGTTATCAATTCAATTCCATCTCTCTAAGTCCTACTCAGGAATGAAATATTTTTAACCATTGTGCTATTTCTAAAATCAATTTGCATAAATTCATCAAATTCCAAGGCAAAATCACTTCATTATTCTTATTTTTTTGGAGGGGCTCAATAGAATATTTCTACCCTAACAGAATAAGGTATATTAATAAATTCATTCCAATATCATGGCACTGTACAATATAATAAATAATTTTTATGGTATAATTTTTATCCATGGTGATCCCACTATTAGAATATCCAACTATACTACATTTCACAAGACTTATAAATATGATCAAAGTTGTTTGTATATGATCACGTCCAATTCCATGAAAAGAGGATAGTCCATCCTTCTTTAATTTTCTATTCAAATGGAAACTCATTTTCACCCACCAACACACCATTTAACTACCTAGTCACAATTTTGGGATTCATGAAGTCCTCCTGAGATTTTCCAAATCCCACAATAATTTATAAACTACAAACTCAGAGCAATTAGATGGTTAGATCAATGACCACCAACACATGCCTATGATTTTACCATGGGAATATATGTATCACTAATTTATCTCACACTCGGGTCACATAAAATCCATCCCAAGAATGTTTCCAATGCATAAACTCCATCAAAAATTATATCGTGTTCCTACACAGAGACATCACAGATCCATCTAGACCATCTAATGACTAGTCTCAAAAATCAATAACCCATATAAAAAAATTCATTCGTCCATAATGATTGGATATGGGAATCATTCTCAAACCTATTTATAAAAAATTATCCATATTAATTAATATTTTTTTTGACACCGTTAATTTCATTATCAACATCCATCAAAATTAAATTCATAATGAGGCTGAAACCTTCAAAAATACAAATATTTATTACCAATTATATGTATTTCTTTACAATTTTAGTCAAAGAAAATCTTAATAGGATTTATAAACCAATGAATTCCACACCTCCTGATCCATCCTAGAATATTATATCAATTCATAATATAATTAATTCATGATGATATAAATCATTTTATAGGAAACACATCTAATAATCAATGAAATAAATTTAAATTATACCAGTAACCATTCCTCAAACAGATTTACCATAAACTCACAAAAAACCACTCCTTTAACTATTAACAATTTTCTGTACATAAATGATTTGGGATTCACCACATCCATCATTTCATTCCAAAATTATTCAAAAAATCTCCCACTTATCATAATAATTAATTATGATCAATATAAACCCCCTCAAGGGTTATTTTCAACTATCCATCTTCATTTTACCATTATCCATTAAGGGTAAGCACCTGTAAAATTTATTTATCCAACTATAATAACAGTACCAAGATCCACATACCATCATCCTTCATTTGAATCACAATCTCCAAAATCAATGAAAGACAAAACGAACTTATAAATACATTCAAACATAATGTATACCATCATCTGAGTCATCCTCTAAAATATTTTTTACATCTTCCATTACCAAATCAAAACATACCCATGCAAGCATATGATGTAATATCATACAACAAATACCATCAAGACTCCAATATCATAAATCAAAGGATTACCTGAAATAAAAAAAATAATCAAAATCACAATATTCCAATCCTATCTAACCATGAACACCACCACTACTCCTCTTCAAACTCAAGGAATTTTACCCTTTCTATGTTATAACATAATATTTACGACCAACTGAACAACTTTCTACATTATAAATAATCTATGCGTGATATATACATAATATATCAACTCATATAGGATTAAATCTCACTATGTCATAAATAACTATGCCTGAATCGGTAGGGTGAGACATCAAACACTTACTTCCAAAAAAACCCATAACCTGAAACTATAAGTACTAGTATTATGAATATATGCATATCATGAAAATATGATGAATCATAATTATTATTTCACATATATAATACTACATGAAACACTTTAATTACAAAAAAATCATATATTCATGATTCCCATATCCTGAAGACCTCAAATTCCTTAGCTTACACCTCTCTTGGTTTATCCTCATATATTAAAATATGATAGACTATCAACCCACTCTAAAAATCAATGATCTCATAGGTCATAATTGCTTAGGATCCTCTCTATTTTAGTCTCATCTACCCATATAAAACATATGTTTCATTACAAAAACTTTAGGTTTCTCATACACATAGATATACAGTAGGAATCACATGCCAAGCAATGATACCCCTCATGATAACTAATCCTAATAAATAATCAACATATGATACAACATCCTAAATGATCCAAATATCATTTATTTCAAATAAAAAATCATAATAAGAAAATTAACATTGGGTAATCATTTTCATTTGGGATGGTGAAGTAAAATTACACCACAATGCTATAAAGGAGAACAATAAATATGTTTTTTTGACACGTTAAATGGAAAAATCTATTTTGTTTTCTATATCTTCTATTATAATTACCCAATATAAGTTGATCATCAAGAAAACTAACTCATAAACTATATTATTGAGTATCAATATTATTCCCCTAAATAGATGGAAAATATAATATTCATTAGAGAGAAACCCATTAGAAGATATACAAAATCTATTATCATTGAATATATACCATGATCTGGATGATTTTAATTAAAAAAAATATTTTTTATAAGAAAAATATATATACGTAAATATTAACACATTTAAAACATAAAACCTTTTATAAATGATATCATCCACATGCTATAATAAAAATTTATTGTTATTTATAGAAGATAAATATGATATATATGCACTTTCCTCCTTACAATGGAAAATAGATAAAAAACAAATACATGATACTTCAATAAATAAAATGAGAAACATTTTTATCAATAATAAACACATATGTAATAGTAGAAATAATGAACAACAATACCATATCCTTGGAAAAGTGGAAATCCAACTGTAAGGTTGTTGATGATGAATCATATTGAGGTCTCACAAAAGCTCTGACACATTCCTAGATCACCTGGATAACATATGAAAAATAATATAACAATAAAAAACAAGAATTGATAATAATTTATAATTTATATAATATGGAGACTGCTAATCAAAGTCTCATATAGAGGCACCATGTGATGTATGATTTTCATACTCATAAAATTGATGTTTCTATCTAGAAAAAAGTCTCTATTGTGTTTAAAAAGTTATATAATATCCTTATATAAAAATATTATGACATTGGAATATATCAATCCAATTCATGTATACAAAATTAGAGTAGAAATAAAAAAACATGAAATATAGATATAATAAACTGTCACATGGTCATACCAGTGTACATCAACTGATCAACCTGTGGGTTGGTCACATAATCAGATAAAAACCAAAATTAAAATTTCAAATTATTGACTACCAACCACATTCTATAAATGAATTCCAATATCCATGACAATGTAATATTGCTCTATGATTACCAGAGAACAATATGCTATAGCCCAATCCATAATAAACCTGAATGTAAAAATATGCACTACATGAAACCCATGGTTCCTTTGTAAGGGTGATAAATAAATTATTTGTACTCTTACCCCTAATAGTGTTATATTCATATAATTTAATGTACAAGATCATGAAAACAAATTATTACAATCATAAATGAGTAATAACTAAAAATTTAACATATAAAAAAATTAATAAATTTTTGTCAGGACTCATATTGTAACATCCCACATGGGATCAGACATACATTATTTTCCATTATTGGTGTATCTCTGAGAATGGAAAATAAAAATTAATGGATATATAGCCTACCCAAAAAACTCATAATCATCCATCTATTAGGTGAAAAAATCTAACCTATAAACCATATTGGTTATCTTATTATACTTGTTAGGATCACTTGATCCTGATATTTTCCATGGAATAACTTTAGTTAATGCATAACGTTCATTTCATGGAAATCCTAGATGCCATGAATAATATCTGGTATCAAAATCAAATCATAAGAATCCTTGGAATTTCAAAAACTGTTATATGGCTGATCATCTGATCAATTAAATCACTACGTATATCATATAATTTCACCAATCATTTATATAAATCCTAAACACCATTGGAATCTCACCTAACTCTATGAATAATGACAAGAACCTAAGAGTCTCAAGAAATAACATATAATATCACTAATCATATCACTAATCATAGGAATTATACGATTCTCCCCTCTCACCAAGAATAAATAAAAGATACTATTTATCATATAAAATCTCATATATATATATATATATAAAACTGAGAGTTTTTTATGAATCCTCAGCATCTCACTTCTCATCAGGTATAACAAAAAGATACTATGAATAATTAGGAATCTCACAAAAAAATCTCATACGACGGTACAACCCTCCTGTGATATATCATGAAATTATGTGTGCCTATAACAACATGACTCTCACATAATTAACCATTGGGCTATAACTAGACCCCAAACTCATCAACACAAGCTCTCTTACATGAACCCTCATTAATTTCAATCTAAAACTATAGAATCTACTGAGATTTCCCATATGTGTTTCTAACATGGAAAATCTATAAGGGATTCCAATCCTCAAAATAATATCTATTTTCAAGACGATCACTAATATGGTGAATCTTACGTTGTAATTTTCTGGTTTATCTTATGGAATCGCTAGACATATAGGCTAATCCACCCTAGAATAATTTATGGGAGATGACATAATAACCAACCCAAATCACATGGATATCCTATGTAGGTCTACTCATCAAGATTATTAATAATTCCGTCCAAGGAAAAACATTCCTATATCTTTACATCTTAGTGGGGGAGAAACACTCACCACATTCTCATTTAATCTTTCACAAATGCTAGAAGGATGATCAAGGTTCTATTATTTCATTACGGTTAATTTCATTCCCACACATACAGTCTCCCCAATGAAAGAGATAAAATGGAATCCATCTGAAACCATTAAATTAACATAATTAATTTAACATATACCCCACTATGGTGTGAGTGTTTCTATTCTAAAATCTATAAAAAGGCATGTAGTGATCTTCTTTCTATTCACCCAGTCATCCCCAAAACACTCATATGGGCCTCATATCCAATATCCACTTAAGATAAATATTAATTAAACTCTTTAAGTAAATCATATATTCCAAATATCATCTTCATTGAATCATCTTTAAAAAAACCATGATAATTCAAGTTGGTTTTCAACATTTCATTTATGTATAAAAATATGTGTAATGTGATTATCAAATTTCTTATTAAAGGTACAGGTTATGAATGAATCTGAAACCCAACAAGGGGAATAGTTTATGGTGTGTACCTATATTTTGGTGACATTTATTCTTAAATCCCCAATATTTTTATATAACACACCCCTCTTTGATTGTATTTCCCAAATATAAGGAGTGTACCAACCCATCATTATATGTAATAAACACTGGGTTCTCAATGATGTGGCTCACATGAATATTGGAAAAATAAACTACACATAATCTATTTATATACTCTACATTTTTTATTTCTACATTCCATAGACATTATACAACCTCAGATGGGGTGTATGGTTCTGTGCACATCCACACAAAAGGTCTTCCAGCATGGTTTATCCTCATGGACTACATTCAATTTTTTAACTATTTTATAACTTCAACCTCTACAAAGAAATGAATTCATGTGTACATGAACATAATTCTAGATTAATGGGTTTCCCAAATGAAAATACATTATGAATAATATGAAACTATTATTTCTCCCTAAATCAATAAACTGCTTGTCGTAAAATCATCCGAACAGTACATAGTAACCCTTTAAACTCATGATCTATAAATCAAAAGGGGAAATAAACAAAACTTACATATTGTTCTAGATTATTGTAAAATCACTAAGGGTCGATCTAGAATCCACACTACAAAGCCACTATGTTATAATTGAGCTATGATCAGAAGATGCCCAACAAGGTACCTACTCTCTCCTCTCATTAATTATTGGTTTGGAAATCATTATCTGATATGGAAGGACATAATCTACCATTATATGTATATGATAATAAATAGATTGAACATAGGAATAAAAATAAAAAATAAAAAATATATATAATTCTAATTCAAAGGCCAATTCCATGACCAAATATTGTAGTAGATTTTATACCTCACCTTGGTGAAACCCCCATTCTAATGTAAACTTTGGATTCCTAGTTTAAATCCATGAATCTAATTTTGAGATATCAAATTTTACATAATTGTAATTATTAACATATATTTAATAAATATTAATATATTTTAAAAATTACTAGAAATCAGGAATATAAAAAATTAACGACACATAGTTAAGAACCATAAGGATTCCAAAGAATAACAGAAATAAAAATTACATCATTTTATATTAATATTCAATAAATATAAAATCTATATACACATGAGGAATGTAAATATTTTTAACCATTGGATAAAATATTCCTGATTAATTTATTTTTTAAATGATCTTCAACATATCCCATTTATATATTTATATTAGTACCCTTCAATACATATTGTAAATAAGAAGCATCCATCAATCCCCATTAAAGGAAACAAATTTATGGTTAAAATTTTTTTCACTAAAGTTAAAAATAAAATTTACCAACCATAAGAGATTATGATGGACATAGGTTTATGCTGACATAATCAAGAGAATATTCTCAAAATAAAATATTCACACCGTGAAAATTTTAATTACCAAAATCCATTATAAAATCGTATCTAGCCATAATATTAATGTGGGATTAAAAGCAGAAATCATAAATCAAGATTAATTACATAATCATGTGACATAATAATTAGAGGAAATAATAATCTTGTGGGGATAATTGTAATGAATAATTATCTTTCAACATAATGTGAATAAATATACTAACAATCATTTCCATGCATAATATTATGAGTATATCTAAAAGAAATCATAATCATACATCAAAATAAGAACAATTCTATTCACAATAATTTTCCAAATATTATTATTATCATTTCAAGTGATATTAATATCATATTATCTTATGAAATAGAAGCTTATATAATTATGATCCTACCTATCAAATAATAAAAATCCTTTCATAAGTATGTCACAGGATCATAAAATAATCATCTTTCCATTATAACATAACAAGTGAAGAATATATTGGTTTTGAAAAGATAACATAACCATAATAATGAAAAATATATTAAAATACTTACAACAACATCAATTGAAAATATCCCTTGTAATGAGTATGTAACATTAGAGTATATTATAATTAGAAAAAATGACTTTAATATGAAACTTGAATTATTACTAAGGAAGATTGAATTTTCTTTTTAAAATAACAAATTTAAATTAGAGAAAATCACATATTTTAAAAATAAACTTTTCAAGGAATCATTTAATATTTTAAATTTTATTTCCATAGAAATAACATTCATGGTAATTGAAAAATCTTTTTGTGCATTATTTTTTAAAATAGTGATTATGTTTACACAATTTTGTAAATAGAACATTGTTCGAAAAATGAAAAATAAAATACTTCTGAAAACCTTCTATTAGAGGTCAAAAATTTATATAATTGACTAAATTTAATCATTTGAGAATATAAAAAAACATTATAGAAAACGTTTTGAAGAAAATATATACATGGATTAAAAAATAAATCGGAAAAATAAAAAAAATTATTAAAAAACATGATAATTTTAGGTTACGAATAGAGGGAAAAGGTAATATAACATGAATATTACATTAAAAATAGATAATATGATAATTAATTTCTTTTATAGGATTATAATCATATTGATTCCCTTATTTCAAATTAATTATGGACAATACTAGAAACAAATTAGATTGTAACATAAATCCCTTACAACCATTGTAATATCTAATTCAAACCCACTAGAAAGAGATAACCTTAAATATATTTATAATTAAAAATAATTTCAATTATAATATTAATAAAATATGTTTTTTGTCATTATATACACTACAAAAAATATATTAATGGTCAATATGGCATGTGTCTCACATAAATAAAAGATAGAAGACAATCTCATACCACAAGTCTTCTCTTTATACAAATTTGTTAAAATATATTATATAATAAATATATATATATTATAAACATGTTCCTTAACCATAAAAATATATATTACACCATATATTATTTACATATAACATATTTTCACCATTTTATTATAAATTATTAATTATAATCACTCTTATATGTGATAACTATTTCGTTTTTTTGTGCGTCTTTCTGTTCAGAAGTCTCAGTCCTCATATATTGATAATGGATAATTTATCTATAAAAAATAATTCATGTAATTATTATATTATTTAAAAATTATATGAAAATTTTCAATCATCCAAACTAATAAGTTATGAAAAATGAATTACATCACATTGTGGAGATGTTAGTTTGTAGGTATTCATGAGTTATGTATCTAGTATTCGATGGATGTAATGAAAGAAAATAAAAAAACATATTTATAGAACTATAATAATATAGAAAATATAATTAATGTTATTTATATCCATCATTATAATAATTAGTGTAAATTTGTGATGAAAACAATAGTCCCTTTATTGGAGGTGGTAGACCTTGTATACGCACGAGAAATATTTTCATTCTCATAGGGTGGAATGGAGGTGGATAATGGTTGTTAAATCATCATAATAACAATTAATTGTTTAAAATATACATTAATTTTATTTATAATTGATACCATGGATTTAGAATAGGTAGAAGAATAATGAAAATTTATGTACTCTATTGGGTGTCATACTCTTCATTGGGAAACATCATTTAGATTACACATTAATTCTTAAAAGGATTGAATTTTTGAATGTCCAGTTGATATATAAAATTGTGAAAGAATATTTTATCTTATTATGGTTAGTATTAGCCCATATAAGTGGATTAAGGTTATATTATGAAAATAGGATGTTTTGATCCCTTTTAGAGTAAAAGAAATTACACACTTGAAATTAAATAGAATATTTAAATATAATAAATTATTTTTCATCTCAATGTGGATCCAAGTGGAAAAATTACAATCTTATATTAGATAAAGTTAAAATAGAATTATAAAAATAAAAAATGTATAGGTTTATGTTTAATTTTAAACCCTATATTTGGGATTTATCCTTTCATTAACAAAATTTAACCTTTAAAGATATCAGATATTTTTCAACACTAAAAGGTTATACATATAAATATAATGTCTAAATAGTGTAAAAATGGATAAGGGATGAAATACTAGACCATTAATCATAAAAAAATTCTATTTTATAATTTATATTATGTTTAATCATTTAATAATATATTATTTATCATCGAATACCATTAATGAAATTTTAATAACTATTCATATATTTTACCTTTGAAGGGAAAATACAGGTATGTAAATAAAATTTACACACTTTAACAAAAAAATATACATAATTATTATTCATAAAATTCATGTCACTATATTGTTCATCTAAAAAATTATTGTTGATTCTTTTATAATAATTTACTTTTTATCATTGTATTTCTTGAAAAAGTACTGTATATGCACTATGAATGTATTTAAGATAATTATAGCATCAACAAAAATAGAATATAAATTACCAAAATAAACCATAATTAATTATTTTCATAACAATGTCATATATCATTTCATTAAATCTTAATACCTCTATGTGAAAAAAGAAGGGAATTTAAATGAAATCGAGTAAATATTTTGAATATTCCTTTATATAAAATAAATTAGAGGTCATTATCAAAGAAAAATGTAACGTGGTTTCCTTATCAACAAATATTTAATGAGGATGGTAAAAAAATAACAAAGTGGAAATAATTCAGGTTATATATATAAATTATTAAATACTTATAACATTGTTTATAAATTTAATTACCTGATTTACCCTTACCGAGGAGATAATCATTTACCATGGTGACTTTTCAAAATGAAAAAAATAAACATGGCCTAATAAAAACATATAGAGAGGTTTATTAAAAATATTGAATAAATTTTAAAATCTTGAATATATATATGTGTGTAATAAATTAATTTATATTTAAAAATGAAAAATTTAATAAAAAATTTATTTAGAGAAATGAATTTTTAGGTTTAAAAATTGTTTTATAATAAAAGTAATAATATTGTCAATTATAATGACATTAATTTGATTATAGTTCACAAAAAAGATAAAATCTATTTTAAATATATATTTAATAAATGAGAAATTTTAAATACATTAATGTACAAGACGATTTTTTATAAAATCTTGGTTTATTACTATTTTGTAAAAATTTCTTCTTTTCAAAAAAATCCAAAACATTCCCCTTAAGATATAATTGATATTCTTATTATAAATATGATAACAAATTTATAAAATAAAATTTCTAATTATATTATAAATTTGTTATGATATCCATGCAAAAATTACAATAAAACACATTTTTTTAAGAAAATATATTATTGAGGACAAAAGATATTTACTAAAAGATGAGTTTTATCATTTTTATTAAATAATATATAAATTTGAATTTTTTAATATATGAATGTATATATTTCATATAGTGGTTTATACTATTCATACACATCGATTTAATCCCTATGATAGAATATATCACAACACGGTTTATACTAAGTGTTTTGTTTCAATAATGTTATAAAAACACAAAAATGTTTCTTGAAAAATATATTAAAAAATATTGGTGTGTTACACACCATATCCTGAGATCAATGAAATAATAAAAAAGATCATGATTTTATTCAATGGATTAATCTAAATTTTATAACCAATATACACTTGATAACTAGAAATTCAAATTTCAAATCACTTTATCATCCCATATGGACATTGGCCTTTACAAGTCAAACCAATAGATAGAAAAATTTGGGAGGTTCATATATAAAAAAAGGGATACTGGGGGGTTGAAATGGATTTAGAGGAAGAGTAATTAGAGATAATGGGATGGGGTACTTGTTAATAGAATTTGGGTGTGAGTGAGGACAATATACCAACAAAACATATAGATATTGGGTGAACAAAAATTTTATTAATACTTATTTTTTAGTGGTTTTTATAGGTATAGTTTATAAAAAAATTATATGGTTGTGGTTTTAAAAATGTTTTTTAAGTTCTATTCATGATGTTTTTCCCAATATAGTTTTATTTTTTTAATATAGATACTCATAATTGATGATTATCCAATAGATTTTCTTATATTAACAAATTATTATCTTTTATATTTTTGATAATTATCATATAATTTTATGTGATGTAATTATCAATGATATATAATTCTAGTGTTTAAATTTTTTTATTTTATTGGTTAACAATGAATGAATAATTTTTAGTTAAGTATATTCAAATATTTTATGAATTCCTATATAATATATTTTATATTATAATAGAATAATTACTTTATGTCATTGAAATTAGTAAATAAATCTAAGATTCAATATTATTCCACCTTTTAAATATTTCACACTAGAAATTAAAAATTTATTATCACCAATTAAAACTAGGTGACAATATCATTAAAATAGGCATGAAACAAGATATAAGTTGTAATGATGACATACTCTTAGTATATGGGGTATCACTAGAAAACTCATAATTTCCCACAATATAGAAATATTTTTAGATATTTATTAGTCTCAACCATTTGATCCATGTACACATATTTTTAAGAAAATAATAATCATACATCTAATTGAGTATCCATATGTTTACCTTGAAATTTATATTTTGGTTGAATAAAATTTCTCAATTGATTCCATATGAATATTTTATTTATGAAATTATTCCTCTATTTAAAGTAGAGTGTGTGAGGAAATAATTTCTAGAAAATGTTTCCTAGGAAGATATTCATTCTATATGATGAAATTTATCATGTGGGTTTATACTATAATAATTTCTAAAAATTATTTAAATTAAAATTACAAATGTAAAATGAACCAGATTATCATATCATGCTTCTATCATAACCTCCTTCCCCCAAATATGCTCAAATGAAAATTGAGAGATTATGACCCTCCAAGTAACACCTTTTGTAATCCATGGGTGGGTGACTAACACTAAGGGTGTAAAATTCACATAATTGGGTGGAATTGCCCATTATTTTTAAAAAAATATTGAGATATGTTATATCAATCACAAAAAAATCCATGAAATAACATAAAAATATATAAAAACCCATTCAAAAATTTATGTATAATTTCAAAACGTAAAAATAAAATTTTATAAACTATATGTAAAAATGTAAAAAAAAGAAACAAAGAAATAATCCATTGTTTTAACTTATTAATGTCTACAATGGTCCACATAGTTTACATAGAATAATTTAAATCAGTTTATATATGTATTTTATGTATAAATATAAACATAAATGACAAACCAAATTCTCTCTTGAACGTGTGATAGAAAAATGCTAATTCACAAGTGTGAAAATGATAGATCCAACGAGCTCCAAAATAGGTCATCTAATCAGTCCCATCCTCTCCATCGCATTGTCACCATATGGAAAATATATGTTTAATTAAATAATAATAATAATAATTTAGATAAAATGGTACCCTACACTGCTTTCCATCTAGGATATCACCCACTCTTCCCAATATCATACATCCATCATCTTCCATATCTTTTGTATAACATCATATATCACTAACCCCATAACATAGCCATCAGATCACATATCAAGATAAGACACTTTGGTCATCACATCACTTCCCACCCAAAGGATGCTATTCCATCACATCAACAACATTACTGGAGTTCTTGCGAATCATGAATGTGAAGGATATAAACCTCTATCCAAATTCCTACAATGCACAACACCAACTATAAGAAAAACCATAAAACATCACAACCCCCCAAAATGGATATTACACTCTATCTTACCCAAAGACACATGGGCTATCACCTAGTCCACTATCTGACATGTGGCCTTTATAGCTTGTTTATATATTATCTCCTAAAACATAGAGAGAGAGAGAGTAAGGGAGAAGGTATCCAACCATACATATTCATCACTAGAATGTTTTGAAAAATACCCCATTTATAAATTTATGCATGTCACTACAAGGTTCTCAATTCATGTTGGGTAAATATAGAAAATTAAATATTAAATAAAATGTATATATAATTTCTATAGAAAGACCATAATATGGGTTCACAACTAGAAATTAACCAGATCACAATACGACCACCTTCATTTCTACTACTAAATTCATAACACCACACAATCCAAAAGCCACATATTACATTTACAATAAAATTAAATTTTCTATCCCATTCATTCAATTATTTAAAACAACCACGTTTGACCATGCCTCACATTTTCCATTTACATTTCATCCACTCTATTTCATCAACCCAGCCAACCCATACCATTTCAATCTCCATAATTATTTAATTATAATACTATTTTGGCATCTAGAACAACCAGAAACATCACAACAAAACAACCCTTCATCCTATTCAACAGAACTAGCCCCACATCACATCCCCTTTCAGAATAAAATCAAATCCAAACATCTCAAACATGCTTCACCACCACAAATAATGATCACATATCATCACACGAAATCCCCTAACCACCCCACAACATGTTCTCACAATAAGAACAATAAATACGTTTTTCTAGATTTAGTGAGGTATTTTTTATCACATTACACATAATTATTTAATAGCATTCTCATATAAAAAATAAATATTGTGAAAAAAATTTCAATAGATAAATATAAGTGGATAGTCAATTTTTATTTTGGGGTGACATCACAAAATCATGAAACATGGTTTTCTATATCAAAAAAATACAGAGTAAAAAAATATCTCAATAGCACTGATTTTCATCAGGGAATCAAGATAATTATTTCAAAAATATCATGGTAATATTATCAAAACTATAATAACATGTGGATAAAACCGCTTTCCCTTCAATTCCAATTAATCAATTGTTTATTTTTATTATGTTAGTGAAAACAATCTTCATAAAGACAAAAATGAGGAAACCCCTCCCAAATCTTAAAAAATAATGTCAATTGAGGGATTACCAACATCAAAAAATATTTTCCAACTTGATATGCATCGCAAGGAGATAAAGAAGTGTCTAAAAACCAAAACCACATGAAAAAAACAAATGGATCAAACAACACTACATCAATGGGGATATCAAAAATTCTTCCACACTGACAAAATAACAAGACACAATTACGGTAGGGGATCTATAGAAGAAGAATTAAAGGGGGGTCATGCATACAAGAAAAGAACATAACATTATTTATAACACCCTATAATGATAAAGGGTTAAGTGACTAAATGATATGACACATGTCAACAAGGTGCACCTTCATTTTTTGGGGCCTACTTGATAAGAACTCCACAGTTAAGCATGCTTGGCCTGGAGTAGTGATCTGGATGGGTAACCACCTAGAAAGTTACTCAGTAGATCTGTGTAGAATAGATCAATATATAATCCCATTTAATGGTTCTTAGGTTTCCACTAAAAAATTAACAAAGAGTTGGAAGAAGAATGAGAAATAAAAATAGCTGAGAAAAAGATATAAAATCTAAGAACCACCCCTTTCATGGAATAGTTTTCTTCATGAATTTAATTCCACAAGGTCCCTTGGAATACATGCCATGAATCCATTTAATGGAATGAAACCACCATTTATTTTTTCCTCCCAAAAATTATGTCTCCTATACCAATATTAATTGCATGTCATGAATTCATTTGATGTTATGAATTTATCTCACAACCCACCCCGTTATTGAACAAAATACATGAAACCATTCAGGTACACAAGCTTTGTAGTGTCAACTCACTACGTGGATCCAGTTGTCATGTTATTTGCAAAACTAATCCACAAGAACTTGTAGATCCATGTAAGATAGATCAATATAGAATCCTTTCAAATGTGATTTGGGTTCCTAAAAAATGAACAAATAGTTAGAAGATGAATGAGTAATAAAAATATCTGAACAAAAGATATAAAATCATTGCACCCACCCATTGAATTTAATGAATTCTTTTCATGATGTGAATTCCATAGGGTCCCATGGAATACATTCCATGAATCCATTTTATGGTTTGAAACACCCATTCATTTTTCCTCCTAAAAATTAGGTCACCCTTACCTGTATTAATTTCATGTCATGAATTCATTTGATGTTATGAACTCATATCACATCCCCCCTCCTAAACACAATACATGAAACCATTTAGTTACATGAGCTTTTTCTTGTCAACTCACTATGTGGATCTAGTTCACATTATGAACCACCTTCTACATCACTCCCACAGCTCAATTATCTGTAGAAAACTCCTAGAAAATCCCCCAAACACCACCAACCACTAAAACCAGTGAATTAATGATTGGAGAAGTCATGATACTTTACATTATATACAACTCAAAAGTTTCCCATTTTCATGAATCATATCCAAAACTGAAGATAAAAAGCGGTTCAAACAACCACAAAGTGAGATAACTCTTAAAGATCACTACATTCCTCAAATACTACACAAAAATATACCAAGATGAATTTCCCACAATACATCACATATAACTACACCACCTTAGAACATCTATCAATACCACATTGAAACTGCAACATTTCTACATAGTCATCCATCCTCTACAAAAACTAATACAACCACCACCACAACCATCCAACCATACCATCATGAATCCCTCAATCTGATAATGTCATCCTCTATGCCAAGAAAATATTCTCACTTGGTGACATCGACTATCATTTTCATGTTTAAACACATCATAGTATAATGTGTTTGGATTAGGAATCAGGTCCTTTAAATTTCATATAGAATTACATTATTACAAGTCACAAATTAATAAAAAAAAGTCTCATTAAAAAATTTCCATACATCAAAAATAAAATATAGGGGAAAACTCAAAAAAAAATCTATGTACTCTGTATGATTATGTATATCTCGTTCCTATGTACTCTCCATCTCGACATAAAGACTCTGAAAATGTGAACAAAGGTAATTTTTCTTCAACATATACCCCTCTATCAATGATCCCTTCATTTCTAATGGAGTCCCCCCAATCATAATTTTGTCATCGATATCTAAAACTCCCTGTCAATGACATCAGATTCATCATGAAGGTATAAATAGAGATGAGAATCTTGGAATATGTTATCGATCACCCAACTACAATGGAAATAAAAACTTATATACCACCTCACCGACTCTTCCAAACACCTAAATGGAACCTAAAAACCCTAAGAGAAAACATAAAACCCCTTACAATCCTATACTTCCTATGTCGAATGGAGACACTCACGATAACATTGTATGCAACCCCAAACTCCAAGGTTCTCCTATTGTGATCGGAATAACAATTCTATCACTACTATGATATTTTCTTCCTATAATGAACTATATAAAACATTTCTTTTATTCTCTATACCATATGAGTTCCATCATCTAATTTCATCCCAATATTTATTCAACAAAATAGATAACAACATGCTCACCCATCCCATACCTGAAACTAGGCCTTACTAACAGATGAGTGATAGATGTTTTTGTAATAAAAATCAACAAAGGAAAGAGTTGATTCAAATAATATATAATTTATTTGATTCATTGTTATGATATATCCTCCATCATCATTATATTCCACTCCATTTTCCCATCTATTTTAGGATCAGATGCAATGGTGAGGCATATCTGAGTACTGAAATTATGATGTAATACCCTATTGATACACTCTGTAATATGTGAATCTTGATTATAAACAATTTGATATAAACTCCATGAAGCCATTCCACCTAATCCAAAAACATTAGACCCATAACAATCAGGGTTCCATAGTAAATTATCATTACAAAGTGGGATGATTTTGTCAAACGATCCATGATTACATAGATAGAATCATATCCTCCATGAGCTTGGGGAACCATGTGATAAATCCATTGATATGTAATCCCACATACACTATACAACATCTAAGGGATGAAATAAACAATTAGAAACATGATTCTCAGCCTTTTATTACTAGAAAACTATAAATTGAACCACTAAATATACCACATCCCATTTGATATTAGGCCACCAAACTGCTTCCTTACAAAATGGTTCACATTAGATACTCACTAGAATACCACCAAATGTGAGATATGAAATTGATGAAGTAATCCCTAACACATAATTACTAAATCAAATAGTCTCCCATTAAACACCATCAACTCTTGACCATCCCTCCATTACATACCCATGTCTAACATGAGAACACATCACCTCAACCTCTGAGTATCCAAACTGAGACACAACCTCCTACAAAATCATAGAAGAATTTATTTTCATATAAAATATATATCATATACCATCATCCAGTCACACATATAAGTTTATATTTTACAAAAAAAATATTCCTTTCCAAACATCCTTGGATTCCAAACAAAAATTCTTCACAGCCATTAGACTCAGATCATCATCCATAACCTTCACCTTTTCTATAGTGCATGAGATCCAAAAATCAAAGTCTTGATGAATGATTATCTTTATCCATTTTCATATATTTATATGATCTCATAAAATATATTCATATATATCTTTTGATTCATGGAGGCTACAAATCCCTCTCCAATGGGGTAATTTTTCAAAAACAACAATCTAAACAAAACCTCTAAAAGAATTAGGTAATTGGAAGAATTATTAAGATCATGGGGAAGTAGTTTTATATACCCATAAGTGATCAAAACAATCTTCTACAACAAAATATATCACAATAACTAATGGGAAGCATTAGAAACACATCAAACATCACCAACTCCTCTTAAAACTATAACAATACAACACATACCAATTTCCCCTTTTGGTGGCTTAACGCTCTATGAAACTAATTATTCCACTCAAAATACATGCTCTTTTCTTTTCTAAGCTATCAGGTATGAATTAACATGAATGAAATCAAGAATAAACCTATAATTATATATTGAATTAATAAAGAAACTGATAATTTTAGTCATGTTCTTAGGTTATTATCAGAAAAAGGTCCCAAGACCTTCATTGAGTATAATCCTATACACTAACATGACACCACAAGATCAAGGAAATTAACTTCTCATGTACAATATATACACATAAAAAAATCTATAGAGATTGATAAATCAAATAGTCTCCATGATGTATTTGACATTATCAACATTCCTTTCATTTCACATCGACTAGATCAACATTCCATCAATTTACATGGCTATAAAATTGTCAATGAATTCATTGAGTATATATTTTATAAGACCCATCAACATAGCTCATGTTTTCATGAAACCAAATGGTATGGGCACGGACAAAATGTACCCATTCAAGTATTTAAGGTGAGTCTTCGTAAAATCGTTATCTTTCACCCTCAATATGTTATTCCTAATACACATATCAATCTTAGAAAACCAACTTGCTCTACTCAAGTGGTCAAAAAGATCATCTATCCATAAAATAGGGTGATTATTTTTCATCGTGATCTAATTCATCCTCTAGACATCTATGAATATCCTTGTACAACAATCTTCATCTATTGAGGATAACACTAGATCCCACCATGGTAGAACACTCATCTTGTTAAAACCCTTATACAAAAGATCATCTGTACAAATTCTCATCTCACATAAATATTAAGGTGTTATACAATAAGGATCCATTGAAATTAGATAATCATATATCTATAATATATTCTCTAACTCAACATCATATTGAGGGGATATAACCATGGCCTCCTTGGAAAAAACATCTAAAACTCTTAAATGACCCTAGGAACTTCCACCATCCCTACATCTACTGATTTTACAGATAACACATTCATCAATGAAAGGAGGGGATCAATATTTCCACCACCCTCAAAACAACTCTTCTCTCCCATGAGAATAGTTATTGAATGAAATTATCTTTAAGGAACTCTTCTGATTACTCCCTTGTGGTAAACCTTCTCAAGAGTGAATTTGATCAGTCACATACACCTTCTTCTAAACATTATTATATACATTGGTAAGTTAAAGGTTGTAAGTACATTCAAGATAGAAGGATTAATATCCTAATAAATATGTATAGTATGAGACTCCTCATCCAGAAAGAGATCTAAGAAAACCTCAATAGATCCTTAAACATGATTATCAAAAACCACAGATTCAAACTCCCCTTCAGAAGAGAAAGAAAATCATGCCTCTTCAATACATTCATGGTTGATGAAATAAACTATGAAAAAAGTATCTATAGAATTTTGAACACAACACATTACATCCATCCATTCTCTATGAAAAAAATATACACCACTAGAACCCGGACCCCTGCATTTTAATAACTACCAAAGGGATTTGGTACTCAAAAGGGGTCCAAACAAACATAATGTGATCATTTTTTCATCTAACTAGTTTTTTGTACCCATGTACAAAACACTGTTCTCATACTACCCAAATACCACCACTAAAAAGTGTACACCACCCTATAGAATAGATCATTCACCTATACTAGATAAATCTGCTAGATACAAGCTAGAATATCATGTTGAACCTCAACTGCAAGAACCCCATGTAATCATTGACATGGAGCCATAAATAAATTGATAACAAGGGTACACTATGTCCAGGTAGTATGGAATTCTATCTTGATTTATTTAATTCATTTGAAATATTTTTTAGCTTCCCAAAACTGTAAAAAAAGAATAAGAAAAAAATCCATCCTAATAAAACTACGTCTCATAGGTCACAAATATGGAAATATTCCCCTCCCACTTGGTTGTTAAATAATCACAGAGACCGTAAATTGGTCAACAAGTGGCTATAAAATCCAACGATCAATGTTTTTCCCCTTACATTGTCCCACAAGATGGTCAGTTAGAATTGTTTTTATTATAATACATGTAATTATCTCAATAACTAACTCCAAAAATCATTTTATACCTCAACCATATGTATTTTTATATGAATCTTTCATTATCTTCACCTGAAAATGTTGCCACAATGAAAATAGAAAGATATTTATCACAGATTCTGGCCTCCCGTAGGCCCTAGTATGGCGACTAGAACTAAGGGTATAAAATATTCAAAATAATATACATTACCCCTTATCTAAAAACAATATCAAAAGATCGGATGTGTCAATAACAGGAAAATCCATGAAATAATATATAAAAAACCCCAAATCCAACCCTAAAATGGATGTATAAAGTTACAATGTATGGATAAAATTTTCCAATGTAAATTCCAAAAAATAAAACTAAAGAATCAACTGAATAATAAAACAAGGATATGAGATAGTAAAGTATAATATGATTTATATTTTCCTTTTATAAACCTAAACATCTGTTTCTTTTTGTAATGATATCATTATAGTTTAATATTTTTGGAAAAAACCTCTATAATCTAAATATCAATGAGGAATCACAATGAAAAATTTAAAAAAATGTAGAAACATAAAAAACGGAAATTATTAATACAATAAAACCTATTCTCATCATTTCATGCTCAACAAATAATTCCTCTCTTTGTGATAACAAAATAATAATCATATCAATAGAAGGAAACCCCAAACTAATTTCCCAAAATAATTATTCTCTCACAACCCAACAACCTATATCATAGAAGATCAATATCTTACATATAAAATCATATATCACCAATCCAAAACACATTTTTTAGAACATATAACTCCTAAATAAACTTGTTCCATCCCAAAACTTCTCACCTGAGTGGACATGGGAAATCTCATCACATCCATAAATCTAATAGTAGGGTATCATAAAAATGAAGGACAAAAACATCATGGACCACTCCAGACATTAATGACCCCATCCATATGTAATATCATCACATATAATCTCCCCATAGCATTTAATTTATACCACACCTCATTCAATGAATCCTAATCCATCACCAAGTTCTCTATTTGATCTCTCACAAAAATCATGGGCATATCTACTCGTCTTGAAGAGGGAGTGGGAAAGAGTTGTTATCCATCCATCCAACATCATCACTAGTATACTGGAACCCCCCCCCATATAAATTTAATGGTTTCAATAAATTATTCCTATCCTATGTGGGTGAATATTGAAAATTTGAAGGAGTGCAAAATATTCCACACACAAGCCCATCATATTGGTTCACAAAAAGCCACTAACCAAATCATAACAGCCCTTAATTCACTGCAATATATAAATACCCCACACCAATAAATTTATAATAAACATTTAAATTTTTTCATCTAATTCCATTATCCATTCCATTCATTTCATTATTAAACATCAACAATGATTCACCGCGCTACTCATTTTCAGTTCATTTATTAGACACTCTATTTCATTAACACAAGCAATTTATGTAATTTGAATAGAAATACTTTAATTATGATACTTCCATATAATTTTTGTATAAAACAACACATGAAAAGAACAAACAACCCATACTCTTCATCAAGACAACATTCCACACATCTGAAACCCTTTCTCTAACATATTAAATCCCCACATCACAACCTGACCTTAGTAACCCTCATAACTGTCACATCCCTACACACATCAGTCCCACACCACCACAAAACATGATCACATATCAATACGCATCATCCTCCCACCACCACATAGCAGTGTAACACAAAAAACCAATCACATAACATTTTTTAGATTTAGTAAGGTGGTTATTGTCACAGTGAAGTTTTTTATTTAATGAATTTTGAACAAAAATCTAAAATAAATTGAAAACAACTGTATTTTTTGAATATAAGTGGGTGTCAAATTTAAATTTTGGGGCGATATCACAACAAAAGTTATGGATTTTTTAATATAACTTCAAATAAAGTGTAATAAGAGGCTTCAAATATCCATAATTTTGTGTGCAGAATCATGCTTATCACACTATCAATATAATAATTTACCTTAGGAAAATAAATGTGGATAAAATCCATATCCCCTTAAATATAAATTAACTGATTATGTTTCTTTATTAATCTACAGTAAAAATTCACCCCAATGATAAAAAAATAGAAATCCACCCCCATGATAATATAAATTAGGTATTTTACGCCACAAAGATGCTATGTTAACTCTCTACAAACAAAACCCAAAAGATGACATTCTCATAAACCCTAAAAGCATGTAACCCCTATGAATCAACCTACATAATAATAATGGTATTTAAAAATTACATTCCACACTCACATCTAACCAGAAATCAACCAACATATAAAATACATAGAAGAAGAATGGAATGAAAAACATGAGGAAGATGGGATGACATACCTTGATTTACAACACTCTTCCACAAAAACTAGTAGTTCATAGTCTTTAATGATGAGCTATAAGATATGCTAAAAATATGTAGGTCTCCAATAATAATGATAAAATAAACGACATCTAAATGGGAAATATGAAATTTTGATTAAAAAAGATATTAAAAATAGAACACGTAACTTTGATTAAATGAATTCTATTAATTACATGAATTCCATAGGGCATCATGTAATATATTTCATTAATCTGGTTCAGGGCGTAAAACCACTGTATAATCGGTTACAATAAAAAATTAATCCTCCTCCTCTCGAATCTATTACGTGTGAGGTATTCATTTCATGATTTGAATTAATTTTAAGGAATCACATTTTCATGCATACTTATTGTGAAACTAGTTGACTATACATACTGTGAACCATGAAGTCCTGATGTGAATTAGTCTCCCATCAACAACATCCTTATATAGTTCTGCTGTATCTTCATAATCTATTAAAAATTCATATAACCTACCTCGACCACCGCTAACCACCCAAACAAGGAATGTAACATGTTTGAATATAATTATCTGTTACATTATATATGACAATCCATTATCAACCAACAATTAATTTATGATCCACTAAAGGATAAATTTCATCATCATATCAATATTCATATTTCCTAGTTGTTGCTGCGTACTAAAAACCAACTGGTTATTATGATTAAAAAATAAATAATATCTTATTAAATTAAAAATAAATAATCATATGAACATAAAAATAAATTCATATATTTACTAACTAATGACACACTTGTTTAACCTATGATCAACTTGGTTTGACTAATATCACATGAAATTCTACTAATTTTTTTTCATATCACTTAATAGTTATTTAACTAATCTCCGAAACTAGTTGTTCCCCACTTAGATATCAATGGAAGAACCCCCATAATCAACTCATTAATATTTAATTCCAAAAATTAATTTTCTACAAATATATATCATTTAATATGACTATAGATATCATATAAATATTCAAATTATGCTACCATAAACCAAAGTTTTTGTGAATGTTTATATTGTCAATAAAATGAATTTATTACTCAATAATAATTCAACTTATCCCCAAAAAACTAATCACATGAATACCTCCTAGACATGTCCTTGTATATATTTTTTTTGGGAAATTTATAAAAATATGAAAATTGTTATCTCAAGTACAAAGTAAAGGATAAAAAAGATATTAATAATACATAAATACTTCATCCTTACCTCATAAATATGATTTGAAAATCAACATTGGATAAGTTCAATGATTTATGGAATCATACCACAAAATCAAACGCACCATGTAACATTAATCATAAAATGTGGTGAAAATTATAGGAACGTGACATGATATTGGAATGTATCGTGAAATAGGAAGGTATAATTTAAAAAATGAAGGGATATCATATGAATATGTCTGTGATTATTATAAATAAATTCATATATTATTAGTCTAGGAAAACCACCTTTGACCAATAGCATTATTTAATAGGATAAACATGTATAACCTATAAAATTAATGATTAGGTATCACTACACAAATCCCTAATCATTGTTAATTTGGATTCAATACCAAAAAATATTAAAATAACGGATTAGGCATAATTTCTCACATCCCTTGTTGATTAAATGATATGTCAACTTTACACAATGCATGGGTGAGATATAAAATTCCAAGACCACCCAATAAATAATCATATAATTATATGTATGATTACAACATCGAATCAATCCAACATTCATTAAAATCATGTAATAATTATACAATTAAAATAAAAAAATATGAAAAATAAATATTCATGATGTAAAATTCACCTAAAGAAGTAAAAAACATTAAATTGGTAAATAATCAACAATTATAATAATGATATATATGGTATTCACATCATATATTATAATAGGGTTTACAAACATGAATAAGAATTTCCCAAATTCTTCAGTAAGAAATTTTATCTATGAGAATACACTTAAAAAAAGAATTATTTATTGGGTACTCATATTTTAGAACACATGGTAAAATAATTTATTTATGATAATGTGTTTTATATGAAGATGAATTAACTTATTGATAAATTAAATCCTAGAGATTTAATATCCACTTCACCATTGATATATCCAAACATGGAAAATGAATCAAGGAATAATATTTTAAAACAAACCACCTCAGATAAAAACATAGAATGTAGGAATATACCATAATTGTTGTTAGGTTTAATGTAAAAATTATATAAAATTTTAAAATTTTCATTATAATAAAAAAATGAAAATTATGATTTTTTGGTAAAATTAATAATTTATTTTTAGTTACCCTTGGAATAAATATTAAAATTTTAATTTTCATTGAATGTCAAAAAATAATTTGTTTTCATAAAAATGACAATTAAAAAATATTATTGACAAATTTTAAAATAAATAATGTCATTATAACATCATACTAAAAATAATTATAATAATAATAATTGATGGAAATTCATGAAAATTTGTTTCTTAAAATTTTAAGTATTTTTCATAAAATAAATATATAAGTGAAATTCAAAATGATTTACAAAAAGTGATAAAAAAAGTCAAATTTTAAATTTAATAATCAACATACCAATAATGTATTCCCAAAAAGAAATAAATTTAAATTTTAAGAAACATACATTGTGTGATAATGAATTTTATGAGGGAATTAAGTTTATGAAAATTAACAAAAGGGATGTAAATATTCATTTTAAAAACTGATAAAGGGAAATATGAATATTATAAAAGTGGATATAAATCTATCTATAAAAATATGAAAATAAATCAATTTATTGAGAAATAGTGTGTATGAGGAAAACAAAAAATCCAAATAAAGAGTGGTTGTTTTCAATTAAAATGAATTATTTTGTGATGTTAAAATCATTAAATAGTTAAATTTTGAAATAGAAATGAAATTTCCCCATAAGGAAAGTGAATATAAAATTTAATTTCTATAAAGTGAAGAATATATCATGTTTAAGACTTTGTTGTTAGTATAGAAAAACTAAAACCCAATGAATGAATTATTATTCAAGAGATATTGTTACAACATTAGGAAAGAATCTATCAAAAAAATTATAGAGAAAAAATTAATGTTAATTATAAATCCATTGAATTAAAATTAATTTTTTTAAAATTCATTAATGGTGTTTTATGTTCACCATATAAATTAATGTTGGTTCCAAATAAAATAAATTCCTCATTGAATGGAATAAAATATTAAAACCCTTATGAATTTTAGTAACCTGTAAATTATGAAAAAAAATCTTATTTAGGGTATTAAAAGAACACAAAAATATAAAATGAAATAGTATTTAATGTTATTTTCAGATTCCCATAATATTAAAATAGTTTTAAAATGATAATATAGAAATTTAAGAAAATATTAGAGATTAACTATGGAAATTGATAACATGACAGATTCGATCTAAGCTATAAAATTCAAGAAAGATAAATGGGAAATAATATAAAATGGGATAGTGAAAGGACATATAAATAAGAATGATTTGTAAAAAAAATAGGTTATCTATGACTTAAAAAATAAGAAGAATATGTATGAGTCTTCTCAGAGATGACAGAGAATTGTGATGGAATCTAAATAAAAAAATAAAGGATAGATAAAACCTCTTTACCATATATTTTCATCTTACTCATATATACTATAACTTCTATGAAATAAACATAAGGATATTATTGATCAATATTTGTGACATATTTATATTTATTTATCATTAAATCATTATTTTATGTCTTTTTAATTATTTATTAATAATTTATATTTAATATTAAGCACCAATTTTTATTTGTTTTTCTTTGTTACTCACATGTTTCAGAATACCAGTTTCATATTTGAAGTGCACTCGTGTTTCCTAAAATTTAGAATATTCATGGAGATGAAATACTTTTTTTATATCTAGTTAGAATCTGTTGATTATTCCATGTATATTATGGTTTGGGGTCAGAATAAATAAATAGATTTTGTATATTTGTGAAAATGTATAAAAACTAATCTATTTTATTAATGGATATAATTTTTTATACTAACATTTAATATTTATAAAATAATATTAAATAGATCATTAATAAAATATTTTTCTATTAATTAACATTTATTTATCATTCAAAGTAAAATTTCATGTAATCACTCATGTTTGTTTTTAAATCAACCCAAATAAGATGTGTTATGATAAAACAATAAGTAAGTATTTGTAGTTATGAAATTATAATATCACTTTTATAGAGCCATACTGATTCCAATTAAATTAAAATGAATTGTAAAATAGAAAATAATTAGAGGTAAATATATAAGATGGTGTTAATGAATAAGGATGATACTAATGTTTAAATAGACCTTATTAACTAATTTTAAAAATCATTTTTTAAAAAATAAAATATATATTATTAATTACCAATTTAATTTATAATAAGAATAAAATAAGAGGCACATAACATATTTGATTTATTTTTTTGAAAATATATATTTCAAAAAATTAAATGAAATTATTATCATTTCATACCGATTATTAATCATTCTATGAATTTTAATTATTTTTCTATAAATGTAAAAAAAATAGTGAATTAAATTATATACACCAAGTATTATAAATTTAACGTTAAAGTTAAAACAAATAATATATAAAAAATATAACGTTTAAAATAAAACTAATTAATTTTATCGTAATTATTTCAAATTTCATTCCTTAAATTCTATAAATATTATTTTCATGCTATTAATTAACTTTAATAAAAATTAAATTAATATAATCAATCCATTTTGTAAAAATCATTTTATTAATTAATAATGTCATAATACATTAAAATAATTTCATACAAAAAATATTTGCAGAATAATTTTTTAAATTTTAAAAAACTATTTTTTATGTAAAATAAATTATTTATATTTAAAATATAAATATTTTTAACATATAAGTGCAATTTATTTATACTGACTATATAACGATAATTCTAATGGGTAATATGTAAATTTGAATTATACCAAACTGCTATATACATTATATTATAGTCAAACAATTTCCAAATTATGCCCATTATATTTTAATAACTTTTTCTATTATAAAATAACAACTCATAGATTTTATTGCATTAATTTTTTTATTATATAAAATTCCTTTTCAATCCTTTTTTTATCTCTTTCTATTAGTGCTTATATTGATAGTGGTTCTCTAGGGTGATGTTCAATTTCGAAATATATTTTTAATATTAATATTTTTAATATATTTTCTATGAAATTGTATATGGACTTTAATGGAATGTTGTCATAAATAATACATAATAATAGGTTCCATGTAATTTTGTTGAAATAATATCTTATGATTGACTAAATTGTTTTCAATTTAATTAAAATAAAATATTACTTAAATTTAACTGATGTCTCTATTAGAAATAATTAATAATATATCTAATGAAAATGAATACTTAAATAGGGGATGCGAATTACACACATCAACCATGTAATTTTTTATTTAGTTGGTTACATGGAAGGCTTTAATCACGATGGTTCCAGTCACGTATCATGTTTCATCATTTAAGGAAATTTATTATGAGTGAAATTTATTCACAACATGGTTATAAACTATAATGTGATTGATCCAACATATCATTTTATGTGATTAAAATATTTTGAGATATTTATCTAATATTACTTGAATATTTTTTGTAAATCTATAACATTATATAATTAATTATTTATCATAACTCTTATGTGTATATATTACTTTATTTACCACATGATTTGAGATTTTACTTCTTATTTATCCAATAGAACATAAATTCATTTAGGAATTCTACTTAAATGATTAAATATAACAATAACAAATATTTATACGATGATAAAGTTTAGTTAATAGTTGTTTTCTTTATTTCGATATTTTAAGTGGTAGTGGGAAAGTTTTATTTTATGTAGAGTTTTATAATATCTTATATTTTTTATGTTAATCTATTTCATAATTAAATAACAATAGAGTATCATTATCCTTGGTTCATGTAATACCTCTTTCAAATTTATATATATAAATCAACTATTTTTTTATTTGATTACTTATAAAATTTATTTTTATATTACTAAAATTTTCTCTCTGACTTTAAGTGATTTCAATTCTACTATTTGTATTTCTATGAGATAATTTTTTGGAATTTATATTTGATAATGAAATTACTTTTAGATATATGATTCCGAATGAAAAAACTATTAAATATAGGACTATGAATTGAATCATAAGTATTAATAGATGTTACCAAAATCTTCTCATTACGGATACATTTTCATTGTTGTAATTTGTATTTATTTTTAATTTTTTATTATGATTCATCATATAAAATATATATTTTATAAATCAATAAGTTTGAAATGATATTTCTAATATTTATTATAGAATGATAATATATATAAGGAAATGTTTCATTGGTCAAAATAAAATAGTCATATTTTGAATCTTTATTACACATGAATTTAGAATCACGTTATCAATAATATAATGTAATGACCCTAATTTTAAGTAATATTTGGGTCTTTTGAGGATATAATTATATGTTATGAGCATCATAACTCTCTAATATTAATATATTTTCAAAAAAATAATATTTTTTCTCGTTAATGTGTCTTCTATGAAAAAACAATTTCCTTTGAAATGGTATATTAGGCATGAATTAAGAAATCGAGGTTGGGACGTGAGTAAGAATTTACTATAGAGTATGTATGAATATTAATCAAATCAGGGTCCCATTGTTTTGGGTGAAAATATAAATATTAATTATATTAATAAGTTTAGTGTATATACCATCAGTGTTTTTGTTTCATGATGATGTGATCATTCTTCTTTGGGGATGGTGTTCCATAAAGGATAATCTAGTAATTGTTATGGTTTATCATATATATTGTTAAAATTGCACATCAGATATTACATCATGGGGAGGTGGTGCCAAATTAGAAAGTGTGGAATGATCCTCATTGGTGAGACTATCCTAATAGAGTGGGTCATATTGTCTTGACATTCATCAGGGCTTAGTATTCCAAAAGATAAGGGCCAGTCGCACTGAACCCAAGTTACCGAGGTAGAATAATTCCAAGTGGGTCTCAAAGGTTATGTACCTAAAAAACTCATCATGTTTGTATTCCCGTGAAATACATATAAACCTTGATCTTAATAAGCATCACATGTGGGGTTTTCATGTATTTTTAAGGTATGGGTCCAGATAATCTATATCATTAGTCTTGTGATACTCTTATTTTCTAGGTACTAAACCAATTTTTTTTTATAACCCCTATCATCATGTTCTATTTGATGAGGTAAAGGTTATTCCCTATTTATCTAGAGAGGTGGTTGGGATTCTATTTTCCAAATTTTAAATTCTCATGGATATATACTAGTTTTAATATGTTTGGGATATATGGAGTGGGGCTTCCTAAAATTTCTCTAGATCGCTCTATCATAATTTATATATGGGGTTTTAAGATTTACTATTACATTATTACATTTTCTGTTTTGTGATCACTCATATATTGTATTTTCATTGTGGTTTTTCTGGTATCTGACTAGGTATGTATGTACCCACGCCTACGTAAGTGATTTTTCCCAGATTTGATGAATTATATAGATGATATGGAGTTCAATATGTAACAATTGTGGATTGGAAATTGGTGGATCTTACGAACACATAGTTGTGGTGGAATTTGTTTGTATTATTTACTAGTGATGTTTGTTGTGGGACCTTCTATGTCTCATATATTTAGTATATTTTTCCTTTTTATAATTATTGAGAATTTATTTTTCCCATTTAGTACATCAGTTCTTCCCTGGTTATGACTCTATGGATATTAGCGGTTAGTGAATAACATTGTGTATATATTATAATTAGTACATTTTATTCTTCTATATTATTATATCTTTTATGAAGGTGTGCAATACATATAAGTTAATTGGAACTATGACTTCCATTTTGTTAGATATGTATACATTTATCAAGTCATGAGACCCTGGCCCTGTAACTTTTGTCTTGTTGTGGAATATTTTGAAAACCACCACCCATGATGGGTCTTTATGGGATGGGTCAAGTCAATGGGGTATCATTATATGGTTTTTTATGGGTATAAGATTTGATTATAGATGTTTCAGGGGAATTGATTTAAAAAAATTGTTTAATTGAGTAAAGGGGTATAATTTTTTATTTCATTACAAGGATCTTATAGGTGATGAGGTTGAAAGCATATACATTCCCCATGAATCTAGTGACATATATGTTAATTTGGTATACTGTGAAACCTGTTTATAAAAAATATAATAGCATATACAAAATATAGAAATGGGTCATCATTTATCAAATCCATATTGTTTCTTCTCTTGAGATGTTATCTACAATCAATGGTCCATTATATTTGTTGTATTATTTCATAAATAACTAAAAATACTAGATTTTGTGGTAGGGTTGATATGATGAATAGTTATGTAAAAAGTCTTTCATGAAGGTGCTTGACTAAAAAGTGTTTCCCCTAGGTTGAGAGAGAGTAGTTCCTTCACCCATAATATTATTATTAGACTCACCTCCCATAGTTAATACTGTTGAATCCCTTCATGATGAAATATGTATTATTCCAATTTTATTAAATAGGGAAGGGTTATTGATGAGAATGTTTCCTGAAGTCCCAAAATATACACTTCCTAGGTTTTAAGGTTATCCAAACCCCAATTTTATATAGAACTATATCAAAATAATGTTCTATGTTTTAATAATAGTTTAGAGCCTTCTAAACCAATCATAATACTCAATTATTGAGTTTTTAGGGTGATATAAGTGGCTGGAGGTGTTTGATTTTCCAAAAATATATTGATGGGATTATCCAAATGACATTATACAAGCACTAATTCCATGGAATGTTCTAAACTATGACTTTTAGATTCATGAACATATTGAAGTTATTGGAATTGTAGTAAGGTAGAATTATATTGTTTCAATGTGAATGACATTTCTTTAATCTCATATTATATTCCCAAAATGTGTTTCTTTATTGGTTCCAATGAGGAAGAAGTTTTGATTGTGGCCTCTATAATGATATATTATCAGGAATCCTTACCCATTATATCCTCATATACATCTAGATTATACTATGAACCTTATTAATAGATTGATTATTTTTGGGGAAAACTGGTATCAGGTTCCAGTAATAGTTATTCTATAGTAGAATGATAATCCATAACTAGCCAACAACATTTATCAACATCACCACATAGGATGTAGAAAGTGAGAAGTCAGTAACATAAGGATCAATCTTGTTTGGTCCATGTAAAGGATCCTGTAGAAAGGGGGAAGGATTTTCTATGCCTACAAAATTAATAGACATATATAATGAAACTACTCAACTCATTGTATATAGGATCACAACAAACTGGCCATTGGAAAACTGTATCAATGGTAACAAAATAACAGAGTGCCACCCAATGTCTTTTATGATGGTCCCTAGGGAAGAAATTTTTGTAGGTGTGTTATTGGTGCACTAGGATGTGGATATAGACGAGGAGGGAACTATGTTCATCCTCTGTTACTACCAACCCTAGAGTCCCATGCTAGGATTATAGGGTTAATAATCAAGGATGTAGTAATATATAGTAGATGGAGGAATATGACCCAGAAGTACAATCCATGATCAAAGGTATTTTTTTGTTTCATATACGTAGGAACTCATACTTATTATTTCATAATTAGTTTTAGAATAATAAATTTAGGTGGATCTCCTTTCCAGAAATATGGTATTAATGACTCTTACAAGGAGTGATACTAATCTCATACAAATATTATTGTAGTTTGAACTTATGATTTGGGAAAATAAGATATCATGGGATCTTCTAATTGTTGAAATGTATTCCCATTATTTGTCATTTTTATATGATGTATATCTTTAGTAAATGTATGAAAAGAGGTCAAACATTAGATATTTATGTATTCTTGGTTGATTTTGGGAGGCTTTATGTAGAAATGTATTCTCTTACCAATTGTTTCCCCTTGGGAAGCCCTGATATTGTTTTCTAAAAATGAATATGAAATTCTTCCACTATGTATTTATTATTTATTCCTGAGCTAGGTGAAAATAAAAAATATGTACCCTCTACGGATGATTTATAACATATTCAAATAGACGATTAAAACGAAGTGGTTTTGATGAATGATCTTAGATTCCAATATCACTAGATTCAATATCATGGGAAAGAAGGTTTAATGTTTTATTTCATATTTCTCAACAAATATTATTACATTATTTTGATTACCATCATTAAGGTGATTGGATATATCATTTTCAATGGGATTTTTATACCAGATCATTAACCCCTAGATTGACATGTTTATTGATTTCCTAACTGATTAAATCTTCATCAATTACCATCAAATGTCATGAAGTTGGAGAATATTCGAGTTTTAATATAATATTTTTTGGACAGAATGGATATTTAGAAATCTCCCATAGTATAATTTTCAGATTTTATAAATTCACATCTAAAACTTATTATCTTAGAAGGTGGATTATCTTTGGACATAGTGATAATAGAGGAAGTGTTAACCTTGGATCCACCTAAGAGTGCATTTGATGCATATATTTTATTTTGTATGTTTTGGTATTAATGTTGATTCATGGTAGAATTGTATAGTATTAATATACACATGACTATCCCCACTCAAAATGGGAATCCATTTGTCTGAGAAATTCTAGGATGTTTTGTGATGATGAGGTAGTGATGTTAGTTATACTCCATTAATTTGATTCACGGAGGATGAAGTTCCCTATGTGCTGCTTTGTGATGAATTTATTTATAAACATCATTTCCTGATGATGAGGTGGTGGAAAGATATTTCTTATGGGACTAGATAGTTGATTCACGATGAATAGGATTATTCAACCAATGAATTAGAACTCCCAGTAGTAGTATGGACCTGGAAGACAATGCAACACTTCCTTCATTACAAGATGTTCATGGCCCATTCAAATGAATAAATTATAATAAAAATATTTAAAAATATATATGATAAGGTAAATCATTTTTTCTTTTAGGAGTTATTATAGAAATGTGACATTGAGATAGTCTATACTCCATAAAAGATAATTATTGTTTCATATTCCTTTAGTTGGAGGGTTAATTATTAGATATTGGAGAGGGAATAAGTGTAATTGACCTCAATGTTATTTTCCTAAGTGGATGAGGAATGGGTATCCTATCAATGATTGATAGTTGTAACCTATTTTTTTCTTCATCATGTGAGTGAGGTGTAAAGACCCATGATTTTAGGTGGATATAAATTTTATATGGGATTTATAAGAGGTTTTATAGATTAGGTTTTTTATAATAATAGGGATTCAATTTGTAATTATATGAATTTGGTAACCACGTGGTGATTTTTTTTTATATTTATTGAGTCCTACGTTTTGACAAGAAATTTTTTTTTATGTATGAAGAACATCCAATTGAAATTTAGGATTATGAGAAAGGTTTATCCCAGAGTATGATTATCATATAGTTTGGGAAAACCCACTAAGTAAACCATATAAGATCGTCTTCCCATGGGTTTTTGTTCATTATTTTTTAATGGCTTCATACATACCAAGATAATTGGACTATTCATGATTTAGGTAGATTTAGATAATTGGAACATTGTATGAAAAGCATTATGGACAAAGTATAAGGAAGATGGTTGGTTTTATAATTCCAAACACGTGATTAATGTATAGTTTATAAAGCAATATTGTAACCATGATAATGTCTATTTTTAAATGTGTTTTTAGAAAACACTTTTTTCATTGTGGGATATTAACCCCTAACATTCTGCTTCACCACTATCACATGATCCAAAATAGGAAGGCACCACAATATTTTCCTCCTCTATTATATATTGTTTTGAGTGGGGTGTAATATAATTTTTTTTGTATTTTGATTTCATCAATTATATCATTTTCCTCATTTAAAATTTTCTTAGTATATCCTTTAATTTTGGATTATTTTGATTAGGGATAATTAGATCATGACATAATTTCATGGTGTCGTTCTCTAAATATGATATGTATTTTTCATGGTATGGAAAGGGAATTTCCCTTGATGATGAACACAACAATTTCTCACCCTTTAATCCAAGTAACATCCCCATATCATTTTTATAGGGTATTTAATTAAATTTGATTAAATATGAAATTTAACCATTATTATTTCAATGGTATTTTTCCCATGTTCCCATCAAGAGTACACCATAGACCTTCCACGGGTGGAATGTCATAGTTTTTTTGTGACATGATAACCTTTTGTGATTTTGAAAATTTATTCCCATGTGAATTAAATTAAATAAAATCATAAAATTAATTCTAATAAATTATAATTAATTAAATTGTATGTTATTTATTGATATAGGGCCTTATATCGGTGGATGATGGATGGTTAAACTATGATGACTATTTGAATGAATGGAGAGAATTTATTTTAAATTAAAAAAATCCAATGATTCTAGTGTAACCTTGAACATAACCCTTTATTAAGTAAATTTTTATATGTTTCATGTGATATGTCATATATTGATCATGAGTTATTAACTATTAATTAAAATTCATTATTTATTTTATTTGAAATTATGATATACAGATTAATGTTTCAAGAGCCAAGATGGACCCTTGAGAAAAAGATTGATGTATCAGAAATTGATGGCCAGTATATTGAATTAAAATGTATTCCTAGAGATTTATGGACCCTCAGGTGTGTCAATGAAATTAAAAAAATAAATATATTATCCCTTAGTATAAGTTCCCTTCAATGATTACTTATGGTGTCAAGTGATGTACTAAGACTAGTGTTCCATGTTTTCCCTAGAGGAACTGTGATATGCCTTAAATACATTGGGAATGGTGGATAGAGAGTGGGGTGATTGATTCTCAACCACTATTATGTGGGTATCAGGGTAGGTAACCATTCATTAGGTTTGTGATATTTTGGGTGAGAGGACTATCAAGGGTGATTGGTGATGGGGGGTATCATTCATACCATCCATCTAGAGACATGCTAGTGTGAATTTTCTTATGAGGATAGTAAAGGAATGATATGAATATTGTGTTGTTTAGTTAAAATATACTCATGGAGTGATAGTATTATCCTAAGAGAAGGAAATATTTTTAGGGAACCCGTATAGGGTGTCCAAACTCTGATGTGAATTTCAGGACCATACAAGTTTCCCCTCATGTTTTTTTGACCATATAGATGATTAGTGTGAGAGGATATGTATTTTCATCTATAAGTGTCACAATATAAGATGATAATTGAAAGTGAGAGATTTAATCATGTGTAATAATGATGATAGATTTTGTTCCTTCATGACCAACCATGGAATTTTTTGATGGGTTTAAGCGTTAATCCAACATATATAACTCTTACTAATGCGAGGTATTACAGGTGGGGTAGACTAATATTGAATTTTTTTTAAATGAGATAATATGGATATATTATTTTATATGGTGTTTATAACATAAACTATATTGATTCCTAGGACACTCCCATGAATCCTGTGATGAGTGTGACACAATCTGGGTTCCTGGGATATACACTTTGATCAGGTGATAAACCTTATGATAGATAAATTTCTAGAATACTCTCTAGGATATAGTATTTAAAATACTCCTATGAGATTCATAGCATACTTCCTGAGATCTTGGGATAATCCTAATACAATGACATTATAAGTAATATCCCATAGATTCACCAATCCAATATTATATAATTTGGGATTCCTTTGATGATTCCCAGTGTTTGGTGTTTACACATACATTCACATACAATATTAGAGAAACTCTGACACTTGTCAGTGAAGGTATTACCAATCCTGGGAGATATCATTGAACATGAGGATCAATATATAATATTTTATTACACTCCCATAGTTATTTTCTAATTTTCATAATATATGAAATATTAATAACCTATTATACATATTATGTTAGGGGCATCATTTGTGGTGGAATACTTATTTATATGAAATCCTTGGTTATGAATCAATAACACCGAGGTACATGAGTAAACCTCATTGTTCATAGAATAAGGAAGGGTATAATATTAGTGTCTGATCATTAAACTAAACGTTATATATTGGGTTTGTATTTTTTTATGTGATGAGATTAATTAATGGTATTATAGTCTCTAATATTTAATTTTTTACCATAATATATATAGTCGGCCCAATGGGTGACTATTCAGGATTAGGTGATGACATAGCTTGGCGATGTGTGCGGTCTAGTGTTCCCAATAATGAATGGTTGGAGGAGGAATGAATAGTGTTTGTGTGTGATACTGGGTGTGGTCATCTATAATCTACGGTGTGTATATTTATAGACCAAAGAGATTGTACTTTAAGGGGGATATTTGGATTTTTGGGATAACCATAGATACTGATTAGTCAAAGAGAGATAAAACATATATTGGAAAGAACCCTAGTCTAGTTAATTAACCAATAAATTAAACTATAAATTGTCAAGATATGTAAGAAAGGGTAAGCATCACCATTGACATTGGATAGTAATGGTGAGTTGTAGTTTGTCTTTTTATGAGTAGTGAACGGTGTGTTTAGAATTGTATGTCATAATTTTATTTGAAATTTTTAGATAAAATATTATTAGAAAATCATTAATTCATAATAATGATACATTGGTATTAATTTTTGAATGAAAAACGAGGATTACTATTGATGTGAAGTTAACTTGTACAGATTTTTTGATGCTTTTTTTCTTTTAGGTTTTAAAATTTTAAATGATTTTTATTCTTTTATTTCTGGAGTATGGGTCACCAAGAAAATTATATTTTTTTTATAGAATTCTAAGCTTATTGATGATATTTATTTTATAAATTAATTTAGGCCTTAGAAGTGTATTAATTAATCAGGTGAGCATCAGGATTCCGGGATGAAATTTGAAAATTAAAAAGGTATTTACCATATTATTTGGATTCCACATGGTTAAGGGAATCAATGTGAGTGAACCTTGTTTGGATATTTTTCCAAGATATGCGGCACATATTTTAAAAAAATTTATAGAGAAACCATGAAAAATTTATACTATTGGATTAATAGGGATATTAATGTCTAGCATAGTTTAACTAACATTGTGGCCATACCATGCATGGGATTATAGGTTGTAAAATTCAAACTGAAATCTGGAAATGTTTGGGGAAAAAATACAGGAAAAACATGGTTGCACAAATTTTATTAAATATTTTGAAATTGTCTATTTTACACCACATGATGTTATACCTTCACATCCTCCTTCTCGCCATATATGTGTATTAAACTAGAGAGGTATTAACCACTTTTCTTCATTAAATTTTCCAGGGTTTAGGGTAGGGTTTATTGTGATTTTTCGTACATTTTAATGTGATACTACCTATCATCATTGTTAAATATTATTTAATTATTATTTAAAATGACTTTGGGTGATTTAGATGTGATTTTTGAAAGTATTAAACTATATTATGGTGTTATCAACATGATGTGATGGGATTTTTTCATGTCATGGAATGAGGGAATCCCATGATAATGAATGCATAATGTTTGTCACCATTTAATAGAAAATACACCACCAAATTATTTTTTAAAGTTTTTATAATTTTTTTAATGAAATTTGGTATTGAATCTATGTTATTTAATAGATATTTAGCCTACTAAGGCTTCATGAGCACATCATAGACAATCAAAATATGGTTGGTTATCATTTCAGTGAGACATTATATCATAGTGATATTCTTAGAAGTTATTCCTATTTTAATTTGAATACAATTAGTTATAATTTTTTATAATCATTTAAATTTAATTGTATTGCTTGAGGTGTGGTCTCTTGTCAAAAACAATTGGTTGGGTAAATAAAAATAAGATTAGGTGTGAGTGGTCGAGAATCATTTTAAAAGAAATGATTTTATATAAAGTAAATGTTATGTGGAAAATTCACCATTAATAAACATATAATTATATATGGATTATGATATATTTATTCTCCACAAATGGTGATTGAAAATTGATTAAAATTATTTTGTGAAAAATAAAATTTTTAGGGAAGAACATTAGCCTCATGGACACAATGGACCCTTGAGAACTACATTATTTCCAAGGATTCAAATAGATGAGAGATTGGCCATAAAATATATTACAAAATATCTATGTACCCTATGGGTTATGAATTAAATTAAGTAAAATAATTCAGTATCACTTTATAAAGGATCCCTTAGCCTCCTAGTTTTAAATAAAAATATAAAAATAAGATGAAGGGATCAAGAACAAATTACTGGAACAATGAGATGCCGTAAATAATTTGGTTAAAAATACTAGAGAGTTGGGTGATTTTATACATTGAACTAGTATATTAGTACATGTGTGGATATTCCAATGGTATTTCAATGATAGGTTGGGATAGAGGACCAGACTTGGGTGATTTGTGAAGGGATATGGGCTCAAGGCCTCCCTAGAGTGTGATTATTGGGTGACCTTTCGAATGATCCATGTGGGGAAAAAATTTGAATAAAATGATATTGAGGGAAATTAATTCATTTGAGTGATAGTCATGTCTCTAGATATAAAAAATCAGTTAAGGAAAACCACATAGGGTTTAGGAAATATGATTTCATGTAGGGGCATGGTGGGTTCATTCATGTTATGCTGACTATAGAGAGGGTTAGTATAGAAGAATTTTTATTTTTGACTTTGGGTGACACCTTAGAACCCAATGAGAGATGGTGAGATAATGATGTTGAAATAGTGACGATGATGGGTTTGTCACATATTGTGACAACATTAAAATTATGTGATGGGTTCAAGCATTAGGACAATACATATTATTATTATTATTGATATGATATATTATGGGAGTGACACACATCTCTTTATACATTATGAATGGTAATCATTGGAGATGTACACAAATCCGGTGTCTACACCTAATACCATTTGATTATTATGATACTACCTATGATTTTTTTATGATATTTCTATTATAAAGATTCAAATGATACTATATAGGATCCAATGATGAAATTGATAACAAATTTAAAGTTAGTATATTCCCTAGGAACCAACATTAGGATTCATAGAGTGAGATTCTGAGTATACAACCTGGGTTATGGAAATTTTCCAAATGATATATGAATGACTATGACACTTACTATGATTAATTATTGATCCTAATACTATGAAATTCCTAGGAAACATTATAGGATTTAAGATTAAGCCTTAAACTAGAAGACTCATGAGATTATTTCTACTATCAAGGGTTTTTATAGATGTAACACCCCATGCTTCCACGGTCCGCTTCTCATTGAATAATACAGTAGCGTGTGTTGTATGCAACGTCGAGTTCTAAGACACACCACAACCAATAAAACTAGACATTATGAATAGTAATATCCACTTTTTTGAAATTTTATACATTTTATCATTCAAAATGGACTTCATTTATGGATTCAAAATATCGAAATTATCTTAGGGTGAATTTTTGGTATTTTTCTGAAAACATTCAATTTTTGATGAATGGTGAAAAAAACACTGAGTTATAGTTTAAAACCAAATTTTTATTTAAATAATTATTTATTTTATTTAAATTTATTTATGGTCAAAATATATACATAATATATATATAAGTTCTATGTAATTCATTGGTGTTAGTTTAGAAAAAATTTTAAATATATAAAAATTATATTGAACGTTTCACCGTCTTTTACCTACCTCTTAAAAGAATTTAGAAATTCACATAAAACATAATTTAACCGCTTCAGTGTGTGTAATTTCAAAAATCATATAGACACGGTTAATATCAATGATTAAAATGTGGTTCAATAAGATAAAAATATTTTTTTGGTGAATAGTAGTTTTTTACTTTTATTTACCACGGTTAAAAGTAAATGGGGTATTTAATTGTAAAAATGATATTAATATTACCCTAACACATGTCCTAATTCTATTGTAAATGGGTATCTTGTCCAAATAAACCATTAGGAAGAAAATACTATCATTTATATCCACTTGGATTAGATTATGATATTTATTATTATTTAATTCAAAGAAGAGTTAAAAGAGTTAAAAACAAAGTTTATTAACTAAAAAATTTTAATATAGGGTTATACATAAGATAAATCTGATTATAAATATTCATTAAAAATCTAAAATTATTTCCTACGTAATGGTATCATATTTATAATTATTATACATTAAATAATTTTTTTTATTTATGACACAATGGTGATGCAGTAATTACCTAATTAATGTAATATTAAAATAATTGATAACATAAATAACAAAATAAATGTAATTTGAGACTTTTTATGAATTACACTAATTTTATAAGTTAATATGACATGTTAGTATTGATTTAATTATGTTATTGTGAATTAATAATGTTGTTATGAGTTTTACAAAAATCAAATACCATATAGTGTCAAAATTGACATAAACGAGTTTTTAAAACAAATATTATATTATTAATTGATATTCAATTCCTAAAAATATATGGTTCCGCCAAGAGACTTATATAATGATAGGTGTATAATTAATGAACCACTTTATGTTCTCTTGGATGTATATGGTAAGTTTATTAACCATATAATATAAAAATACAAAGAGACATGGTAAATGTCAAACTATTTAACTAAGAGTTAAATATAAATGATAAGGTTAATTTAGTGACCCAAACCTATATAAAATCTATTGTATGAAAGTATTGTGACCCATAACCACCTTATAATTTGAATAATCTAATTTGGAGACATTATAAACCGAATATGAATTTATTATAAATTAATACTTTAAGTTTTTCCTAAATAGCTCCTCCTCCCCCTTATAAAAGAACACCACTTCTAACAAATTTTTCATATCTTAAAAGCCTTTTGGTTTTTCCAAACTCTGACCAAATACCCTCTAAACTCTCCTAATTTAGTCCTATAGTCCTTACTTTAGTCAGAAATCCAACCTAAGGATCCCTTTTGATCAAATCAATAGAAAGAACCCGAAGAAGAGGTAATGTTTTCACCACCCTTTTTAAAGTTCCTTTCTTCATCAACATCTTCATTCTTTGTTGTTTCCATTATAAAATAATAACTCCATTATCTTATATGTGCTCTGATATTATTATAAATATGGTACAACCATATTCGGTATTCTATCCTTCCTTTGAATGACATGTCACCATACGTGTGTACGTACGGCATACTGCCTCCACGTCGTTCTGTAATTGTTATTAAATACATTATTATTTGGACGGGTATAATAATGATGTGTAATTAATGTACATAAAAAATATAACATTATAATGATTCTGTATATATGATATACCATCAAATTTTATATTATTTTAATATCAAAATAATGATATTGTCGCTCGTGCGTACGTACGGACTACCATCACCACGAACGCGATGAGATTCATTCCCCATCGTATCCATTCAAGTATAATTCTCATTTTGTGATTAAAAATAATGCTGAAGGACTTGATGACATTCTAGATATGAATAGGATACAACCTATCCATAACAAACATGACTTATGTTACAAAACAAATATAATAAAGCGAGTAAGTTAACACCCGGAACGACGATAATATTAAGATATTATTAACAAAGAAATGTTAAAAGATCATATATGATATCATATTAATGTATATGATTCCTTTATAATTTAATAACAATTATTTCACTGTTATACAGGAGTTTAACCTACCCTCAACCAAGGAATAGTAAAAGTTAAGGGTTTATTTCACAATCTCTTCATTATCTGAGGTTGTTTATACGTAATTATCTACTAGGACCTATTTATCATTTACATACATTTTTCTTATAAATGTATTTCAAAACATTCTTACTATTTTACCGAATATGTGTAAAGTCATTTATACCCTTGTTTGAATTTTTATTAAAAGTTTATAAAAGAATCTTTCTATCGTTTTCCAAACAAGGTCCTTTTTAACCTTTTCGATAAAATTAAGGTAAGAATGTATTTTTTAACATATACAGCAGGTGCGGCTATTTTCTATGGTTATAAACTTGTCGAAGCTTCCCTTACAAGCTTATAAGAATACTTTCAAAATAAATGTTTTATTTTATAATAATGTGACTCTTAAATGATTTCAAAATAGAAAGAGATATTTCTCAAAAAAGAGTTTTGATTTAATCTATGTCAACATCCTTTGATGGATTTTAAGTTTATTTTGAGTTGATTTATTATGATACAAAACATCCATATTTCATTGAAGGTTTTGTGATATGTTTGACTGTGGATGTGCTATTTTTAAACCATTCATGATTTATGGATAAGGTATTGACATTTTGTATTCTATTATTAATACAAATGTTTATGATATGTTTAAACCTTTTCATATGAGGAATGTATTGGACTTAGTAAGTGATGGCTAGAGCCCACTATAGCTCCTCGATGCATCGGTAGGTCTCATGAGACAACTAGATGTGTAATTAGCTGAGGCCCTTTCCCAATTTGATTTATGGGTTTGGTCGATGCCTTAATCATTTTTAGACGTCTTGGTCGAGGCCTTGACAGAATGTTTCAGAATGTCTAGCATTATACATTCCATCACTATGGAAATAATATTGATGGTTCATGTGGTCATTCGACTAGTAGAATACCCATGATTATTTTTTATTATGGAATTATTTACACATCTCACATTCTTTCCATAAAATTATTCATGTTTATTATTGGTAAAGGCTTGTGATTTCAATTATTTACCATGCTTAATATTTATGTCATTTTCCGCTGTATTACTTACCCTTATTGAGCATTTGAACTCACCCCTTTATTATGTTTCATTTTCCCAGGATGTGAAGAAGTATTTAATGAATGACCTATAGGGATAGTATGGGGGGATATGAGTTTGGAGACATGATGTTTTTGTAGTTTTCATTTTATGAAGTAATGTAAACTTTATGAATATATCTAGTGATTCCTAGCCTACAAAACTAATCGGTCTTTCGAGACATGATCCTTTGTGATCATGCAAATGTTATGTAATAATGCACCGACTTTGGGTAACTGGGGTCGGGGCATTATATTTGGTATCAGGGAAAGTTTAGTACAAACCATGGAAGCTAGATTTAGATAAACCCTTATTAGAGCACATATCTCTAAGATAGACTACGAGGAGTAGTATAAAAGAAATTCCTATAATTTTGGTATTGTAGAGATTTTATAGGATTTCAAATAAATACATCCATGTATGGATACGAGCAGGTAGAGGAGGCTCTAGTAAAGATGTACCTAGAAGTAAAACCCGAAAATACCACTTTGAGCTAGACTCTAACGGAAACTAGTGCACGACAATGGGCCTTGCTGCAATCTTGGTTACGACACTCATAGGGGATATGCTTAGGATAATTCTCATTTTCGTCACAAACCATTATGAAAGATTTATGAGTATATACTTTCCCAAAGAATTTTTTTTAATGATTACGGATTATATCTATAAATCATTCAATTTAGGTTAACTGTTTTAGAAGTATGGAATTATGTATTTTGATTCATAAATTGATCTAGTTTATGCCATTGTTTAGAAATGGATCCTAGTGGTAGAAATGGAAACTGTATCAATGCACACACTCCATGTAAGGATTTATCTCCTACTCAAGATATTTATAGTGGCTCTAGTGATGCAACGGGTGATGATCAGCTAATCACCATACTAGGACAACTCACTTAGGTTATGAATAATAGCCTTACCCATATGAAGCACCCCGATCTGCATCATGGAGGATCAATGTTAGACCTCTTCATGAAGCAACAAACATCAACATTCAATGGGAGTAAAAATCCCTTAGTAGCTGAGCAATGGATAAATTCCTTGGAGAAAATATTCCATGCATTGGGGAGTAGTGAAAGGGAAAAATTTATCATGGCAGTTTACCACCTCACAGTAGATGATAATCAATGGTGGAAATTGATTCAAAACTCAAAAGAAGATGATGAAGTATCAAACATGGAATAGAGGGTGTTCAAAGAGATTTTCTTAGAAAAATACTTTCCTCATGACCATCGAGCGGATAATGAAAGAAAATTTCTGAGTATGAGGAAAAAAGAGGATGAGAATGTCGCTAAGTATGGGGATAACTTTACAAGGATAGCAAGGCATGCTACAGATTATATATGTAACCCAATAAGTAATATTGATCATTTATTTTATGGGTTAAAACCATTTCTTCGTCGAGCATTATTATCACAATCTTTCTTATCATACGAAGATATTTTATCATGTGCTATCAAAACAGAAAAGGAATTCTCTATGTCTTATGGCATCAAATCAAAGAAAGAGAAGAAGAGATCTGTTGAACACTATGGGAAAGGAAATAAGGAAACAAGGAATAAGAGAAGAATTGAATTTCCACCCTGTGATAATTGCGGAAGGAAGAACCTCGGTGCCTGTCTAAAAGGAAAAAGAGTATGCTACAAATGTGGGTAGAAAGGTCATCTAGCTGGTGATTGTAAAGGAAAGAAAGACGCTAACAATGTTCAATGCTACAATTGCAGAGATATGGGACATTATGAAAATGAATGTACTAAGCTTTAGAGAAACGTACCTCAGAAAATGCCAAGGGATCAAGTCCAAGCTTATGCAATCACTACTGCTGAGGTTGAAGCCCTGAAAGAGGTGGTGGTAGGTGATTTAATGGTTTCATCATGTTTAGAAAATGTTTTATTTGATTCTAGATCATTACATTGTTTCATATCTTCCCAGTTTTCTAGGAAAATTTGATATTTCCAATTTGATTTAATAAGGGAGTTGTCAGTTAAAACTCTTAAGGTAAGTATCATTGCAAAAAAATTCTGTGGATTCGTTCCCATTAGGGCATATAAATGTTCTTTATCTTCTGATCTCATCGTCATACCCATGAATTAATTTGATATAATCCTCGGTATAGATTGGCTTTCGGATCATGATGTAAAAATATATTGTAAGAAGAAGGAGGTTAAGATTTTTGATAATGATGATAAAGAACACCTTATCTTTAGAGTAGAATCTTCACCACATGATTCTTATCTACATCCACCCCCAATATCTCAACTAAATTTAATTATCAGGGAAGAAGAGAATGAAATAACTATGGGTGAGCAGAGGAATGTTCAAATAGAGGATGTACCTATTGTGAGAGAATATGTTGATGTGTTTCCGAAAGATTTACCAGGACATCCTCCAGAATGAGAAATTGAGTTTTCCATTGATTTAATTCCTTGTTCAAGGCCTATATCGAAGACTCCTTATAGAATGGCCATTGTGTAGTAAGTTGAACTAAAGAAACAACTAGAGGAATTGAGTAATAAAGGATTTATTCTACCTAGTGTCTCCCCATGGGGAGCCCCTGGCCTTTTTGTTAAGAAAAAAATGGATCTATGAGGTTATGTATCGGCTTCAGGGAAATCAATGCTATAACAATAAAGAACAAGTATCCCCTACCTCACATTGATGATTTATTTTATCAACTACATGGAGCTCAATAATTTTCAATGATTGAACTTTGATCTGGATACCATCGATTGTCTGTGGTGAAGAAATACATTCTGAAGACAGCATTTCGAACCAGGTATGGGCATTACGAGTTTACAGTAATGCCTTTTGGATTGACTAATGCACCCTCTGTATTCATACATCTAATGAATAGAGTTTTCATGGAATATATCAAGGATTTTGTGTTGGTATTTATTGATGATATCTTGGTATATTTCAAAAGCTATGAAGATCATGAAAATCACTTGCGCATTATCTTGAAGACACTGAGAATACATGAATTATATGGGAAGTTTAGCAAGTGTGAATTCTGGATTGAGGAGATTTATTTTCTTGGCCATATTGTCTCTAAATATGGAATCTCTGTTGATCCTTCTAAGACCAAGGAAATCCATTAATGGCCTGCACTGACTATTATAACCAAGGTATTCCGTTTTATTGGTTTATCAGGTTATTATCGATGTTTCATCTAGAACATTGCCCGATTGGCTAACCCATTAGCGAAGATCACACGTAAAGGGGTTAAATTTGTTTTGACAAAAGAGTTTGAAGAATATTTTTGAAGAACTAAAGAGAAGATTAGTCACTAATCCAATTTTGACACTACCATCGGGAAATTATGGGTTTTTTATTTATAGTGATGCGTCAAAGAAAGGACATGGTTGTGTCCTTATGCAGAATGATAGAGTTATTTCCTATGCATCACGACAGCTGAAAATTCATGAGAAAAACTATCCTACTCGTGATCTTGAGTTAGCTGCTGTGATAATTTCTTTGAATATTTGGAAACACTATCTATATGGTGAAAAGTGTGAGATTTATACTGATCACAAGATTTTGAAGTATATTTTCTCACAGAAAGAACTCAACATGAGGCAAAGGAGATGGCTTGAACTACTCAAGGATTATGATTGTATGATACACTACCACCCGGGGAAGGCAAATAAGTTGTAAGATTCTTTGAGCAGAAAGGATCATGGAGTTTTGAACAAGATGAGAGTTGAAAATGATCCTATATACATGGATCTAGTAAAAATGGATATGATAATCACCATGAAAGTTCACACCTCTATACTTTTTTAAATGGTTTCCAAAACATCTTTACTAGAAAGGATAAAGAGTTCTTAGATCGGTGATGAAGAGTTTCAAAAGAAGATTAATGTTTTGAATGATTGGAGATTGAGTGACATTGTGTATGAAGATGGAATTTTGAAATTTGGGAAGATTCTTTGTGTTCCCAATATACCTAATCTAAAAAGAGAGTGGTTGGATGATGCTCATTGTTCCAATTTCTCTATAGAACATGGGAGCACCAAAATTTATATAGATTTGAAGGAACATTTTTTGTGGGACAACATGAAGAGGTAGATTGCTGATTTTGTGTCAAGATGTATGGTTTCTCAAAAAGTGAATGCTGGAAGGCAATGGCCTGGAGGAGTCATTCAAACTCTTCCCATACCTGAGTAGAAATGTGATAATATTACGATGGACTTTATCATGGTACTACCAAAGACTTCTAGAAAGAATGATCCAATATGGGTCATTGTTGATTGTCTTACTAATTCAGAACATTTTCTTGCTATAAGGGAAGATTTACCACTCGAACGCCTAGCAAGACTATATATTAATGAATTTGTGAGACTTCATGGAGTACCGATATCGATTGTTTCTGATCGTGATCCCCGTTTTACTTCAAGATTATGGAAAAGTCTTCATAAATCCCTAGATACTGAACTTTTTTTGAGCACTTCTTACCACCCCAAACTGATGGACAATCAGAACGGACTATTCAAACCAAATAAGACATGTCTAGATCATGATAACTTGACTTTCAAAGTATGTGGGATCAATATTTACCTCTGGTATAATTCTATTATAACAATAGCTTCTATTCGAGTATTCAGATGGCACCATATGAATCGTTATACAGAAAGAGATGTCTCACACCAACTTATTGGGATGACATTGGTGAAAGAAAACTTGTAGGCCCAGAACTGGTGGAGGAAACGATGGAAAAGGTGAAGGTAATCCAAAACCACATCAAAGCAGCTCAAAGTAGGCAGAAGAGATATGCCGATAACCGAAGAAAGGATCTGGAATTTCAGGTAGGAGATCATGTTTTCTTGAAGGTATCTCCATGGAAGGGAGTTATAGATTATGGTAAGAAAGATAAATTGAGTCTCAGGTACATAGGACCTTTCCAAATTCTATAATGAATTGGGGATGTAGCTTATCTTTTGGCAATACCGCCAAGTCTCTCCAAGGTTCACGATGTGTTCCACGTATCACTGTTGAAAAAATACATGCCTGACCCAACACATGTACTCACTTACGAATAATTATAACTAGAACCCGATCTGTCTTATTGTGAGGAGCCCATCAGGATTCTTGATACAAGAGAACAAGTGATGAGAAAATGGATGACTTGTCTGGTAAAAGTTCTATGGAGAAACCATAAGATGGAAGAGGCAATGTGGGAACCTGAGGAACTTATGATAAAGAACCACCTGAGGCTTTTTATGCAATAATATTCTAGAAATTTCGAGGATTAAATTATTGGGAGGGGAGAATGTAACACCCCAAGTTTCCATGGTACGCTTCTCTTTGAATAATACAGTAGTGTGTGTTGTACGTAACTTCGAGTTCTAACACACACCACAACCAATCAAACTAGCCGTTATGAATAGTAATACCCACTTTTGGATTTTTTATACATTTTATCTTTCAAAATGGACTTCATTTTTGGATTCTGAATATCGAAATTATCTTAGGGTGAATTTTTGGTATTTTTTTAAAAACATTAAATTTTTTATGAATAGTGAAAAAACACTAAGTTATAGTATAAAACTGAATTTTTATTTAAATAACTATTTATTTTATTTATATTTAATTAATTTAAAAATAGATACATAATACATATATAAGTTCAATGTAATTAATTGGAGTTAGTTTAGAATAACTTTAGATATATAAAAATTTTATTGAACTTTTCAGCGTCTTTTACCCACCTCCTAGGAGAATTTGGAAATTCACATAAAACTTAATTTTACCTCTTCTCTATGTTGAATTTCAAAAATCTGAGAGACACGGTTAATATAAAGCAGTAAAATGTAGTTCAATAAGATAAAAATATTTTTTGGTGAATAGTACATTTTTACTTTTATTTACCACGGTTTAAAGTAAATAGGGTAATTAAGGGTAAAAATGATATTAATATTACCATAACTCATATCCTAATTCTATTGGAAAAGTGTATATCAAACAAAAACAACCTTATGAATAAAATATTATAGTTTAGGTCCACTTGGATTAGATTAGGACATTTATTATTATTTAATTCAAAGAAGATTTAAAAGAGGTAAAATCAATGTTTACTAACTCGAAAAATTTTAATATAGGGTAATACATAAGATAAATTAGATTATAAATATTCCTTAGAAAGATATAAATACTTCCTACATAATTTTATTTTATTTATAATTTTTATACATTAAATAATTTAATTTATTTATGACACAATGGTGATGAAGTAATTATCTAATTAATGAAATATTAAAATAATTGATAATATAAATACCTAAATAAATGTAATTTGAAACTTTTTATGAATTAAAATAATTTTATAGGTTAATATGACATGTAAGTATTGATTTATTTATGTTTTTTTGAATTAATCATGCTGTTATGATTTTCACAAAAATCAAATACCAAATAGTGTCAAAATTGAAATAAAAGAGTTTTTAAAACAAATATAATATTATTAATTGATAATCAATTTTCAAAAATCTATGGTTCGTCCAAGAGACATATATAATGATATTTTTATCATCAAATAACCACTTGGGGTTCTCTTGGATGTATATGGTAAGTTTATTATCCATATAATATAAAAATACAAAGAGACATGGTAAATGTCAAACTATTTAACTAAGAGTTAAATATAAATGATAAGGTTAATTTAGTGACCCAAACCAATATAAAATCTATTGGTTGAAAGTATATAGACCCATATCCACCTATTAATTTGAATAATCCACTTTTGATCCATTAGAAACTAAATATGAATTTATTATAATTTAATACTTGAAGTTTTTCCTAAAGAGCCCATCCTTCCCCTTGTAAAAGGACACCACTTCTAACCAATTATTCATACCTTAAAAGCTTTTTGGTTCAGAAAAACTCTGCCCAAATACCATCTCAAATATCCTCCCTTAATCTTATAGTCCTTCCTTTAGTCATAAATCCATCCTAAGGATCCTTTTTGATCTACTCAAAAGGAAGAACCCGAAGAAGAGGTAATGTTTTCAGCACCCTTTTTCAAGTTCATTTCTTCTTCAACTTCTTCTTTATTTGTTTTTTACAATCTAAAATAATAACTCCAGTATATTCTATATACTGTGATGTTATTATAAATAAGGTAAAACCATATTCAGTATTCTCCCCATCCTTTGAATGACGTGTCACCATATGTGTGTACGTATGACCTTCCGTCTCCACGTCATGGTGTAATTGTTATTCCATACATTATTATTTGGATGGGTATAATAATGATGTGTAATTCATGTAAATAATAAATATAACATGATAATTATTCTTTATATATTATATAACATCCAATTATATATTATTTTAATATCAAAAGAATGATATTGTTTCTCGTGCGTACGTACGGACTACCGTCTCCACGAACGCGATGGGATTCATTCCACGCCGTATCCATTCAAGTCTAATTCTCATTTGATGATTAAAAATAATGTTTAAGGATTGGATATCATTTTGGATATGAAAAAGATACAACCTATCCATAACAAACATGACTTATGTAACACAACATATAAAAAAACAAGTAAGTTAACACCTATAACGACGATAATACTAAGATATTATTAACAAAGCAATGTCAAAAGATCATATATGATATCATATTAATGTATATGATTATTGTATAATTTAATAACAATTATTTCACCATTATACAAGAGTTTAACCTACCATCAACCAAATAAAAGTGAAATGTAAGGGATTATTTCACTATCTCTTCATTATCCAAGGTTGTTTATACGTAATTATCTACTGGGACCTATTTATCATCCAAAACCATGTTTCTTAAAAATTTATTTCAAAACATTCTAAATATTTTTCAGAATATGGGTTAAAGTCACTTATACCATTTTTTGAATTTTAATAAGAATTTTATACAGTAATCTTTATGCCGTTTTCCAAACATTGTCCTTTATAACCTTTTCGTCAAAATTAAGTTAAGAATGTATTTTTTAACTTATACGGCGGGTGCGGATATTTTCTACCATTATAAACTCATCAAAGATTCCCTTACAAGATTCTAGGAATATTTTCAAAGTAAATGTTTTATTTTATAATTATGTGACTCTTAAATGATTTCAAAATAGCAAGAGATATTTCTCTAAAAAGATTTTTGATTTCATCTTTTTCAACATCCTTTGATGGATTTTAAGTTTATCTGGATATGATTTATTATGATACAAAGCATCCATTTTGTATTGAAGGTTTTGTGATATGATTGACTGGGGATGTGATATTTTTATACCATTCATGATTTATGGTTAAATTATTGACATTTTTTATGCTACTTTTAATATGAATGTTTATGATATGTTTAACACTTTTTATATGAGAAATGTATTGGACTTAGTAAGTGACGGGTGGAGCCCACTATAGCTCCTCGATGCATCGGTAGGTCTCATGAGACAACTAGATGTGAAATTGGCAGAGGCCCTTTCCCAATTATATTTATGGTTTTGGCCGAGGCCTTAATCATTTTTAGATGTCTTGGCTGAGGCCTTGACCAAATGTTTCAGAATGTCCGGCATTATACATTCCCTCATTATTGAAATAATATTGATGGTTTATGTGGTCATTCGACTAGTAGAATACCCATGATTATGTTTTATTATGGAATTATTTACTCAGCTCATATTCTTGACATAAAAGTATGCATTTTTATTATTGGTAAAGTCTTGTGGTTTCATTTATTTACCATGATTAATATTTATGTAATTTTCTGTTGTATTACTTTCCCTTACTGAGCATTTGAGCTCACCCCTTTGTTATGTTTCATTTTCCTAGGATGTGAAGAAGTATTTTATGAATGACCTGCAGGGATAGTATGAGGGGATATGAGTGTGGAGACAAGATGTTGTTTTAGTTTTCATTTTATGAGGTAATGTAAACTTTATGAATGTATCTAGTGATTCCAATGCTACTAAACTAATCGGTCTTTTGAGACGTGATCCTTTGTGATCGTGCCAGTGTTCTGTAATAATGCACCGACTCTAGGTAACTGGGGTTGGGGCGTTGCAATAGATACTATAGGGTATTATTATAATATTTCTTGATATACTGTGTTTACAAATTATATGATTTAGATTCTCAAAGAAATTCCACAAATACAAAAAAGATATATATTAAATCCTATGTGTCTCCTTAGAACCCAATGATTCAAGAATATTATTTTATTAAACATATAAAATTATTTCATTATATTTTAATCATATCACTTGTTTATTTAAATTTATACAAGTTATATTAGGGCTTCTAAAGGTGTTAGTATATTGATATATAATCACACCCTTTTTGGGAAACCATGGCACCCGGGTTCTCAAGAATATATAATTATTTGAATGCCAAGGTATTCTATAAGGCTAGAGTTAGATTTTTCAAATAGATATCTTAGATGTAATTTTGAGTCTAGTACATGGTGATGCTCCGAATATGTTGTTGAGCATCATAAATTGATTTCACTTATTTACATTGTATATTTAGTCTGTCTAGTTTTCGACCAGTTATGATGTATGATTTTCTGTTTATATATATATATATATACTAGAATTATTTTAGTATTTTTTATAAATACAATGATTATTTATTTGTTTTAGGATTTTTCATTTTCTATATTATCATTCATATATGATGTTATACCCACCCCTAGGTAGCACCTTAGATCCTCAATGATATTTAGAAGCATATAGAAGATGTGGAGGTGTACCAGAGGTCATAAGTTAAACTGATATAGATACAGGGTGAGTGGTTAGGGTTAGGGAATTACACGATACTCATATGTTGTATAGGTTTCTGATAATTTCCATTATTGGGTATTCATGAAGAATTCACTTGATTCATATTCTGAATATAGGGATTATTAATTCCTGTATTTAAGATGTATTGTTTTAAAGGTCATGTTGTCCATGTAAGTAATGAGGGGGTTTAATAATTAACCAGTTGCATTTAATCAAAGTGTGTAAGAGATGTATTATGACCATTATTGATAATTGTTTACAGAAGTAATGATGTAAGGTGTTATAGAGTTTGATTTGTCATTCATTATATATCACTAGTTATACGAACTACACCACGTAATGATAGGTTTTTCCCAAACCCTTCAGTTTTAAAAGTGTAATTGGGAGGATATATCAATGGATTATTTTTAACAAATACCTCAATATGTGAGTGTGAATGATTCTATATTGTTCATTATAGACCGAATAAACATGTTTTCCCACTTAATTCCTATCTACTATAAGTGTTTAGTGGATATATTGAGATATTTGTAAATGAAAGTTATTTCTGGATGCATGGAAACCCTCAATGATCATTTTTACTAGTATAATTGATATATGTTTAAATTTTAGATATAATTATTGGAATATTTTTGGGACCCAAAATCAGAAAATTATAGTGTTCCATTCATTGAAGGATAGTCCAAATGAGTGAAACATTCAAGATCTCTATGATATACATTGTATTTGCATATTATATTTTATTTAGAGTTGGGATAATAATTTTAATTATTGGAATAATATAAAAGATATTAAGAAATAAATTATTTTCATAGAACCATTAATGGACATGTATGAGAGACAATTGTAGGCCACCCATCTATTGGACAATAATAGGGGTGTCATCGGTGATGGGGTCGAGGTAAGTATGGGAAATTAAAGAGAGGGCTTATTTGAACCACGAGTGATTGGGAACACTGAAAATTCATCACATGTACTTCATGAACTAATTATGATGTCAGTTAAAGATTTATTATGGAGTTCATGTTTTCACAAATGTCTCACCATGATTCAGGTTTTGGATATATACTCTAGGAGGAACGTTATCTATAATATTTATTATTTCATTTCTAAATATTTATAAGCTATGTGTGGTTATTTATCACATATAAATACTCCTTTAGTTAGACCGGGTGCCTGATATATTCCATTTGTTTCAGCTATGAAGATACATTCATGATCTTCGACACATAATCGATTTGGGAGACGTAAAAATCAATTATTGTGACACATTCATGGAGTACCATGTGATCTTCAGCGACTAAATATAGATGAATATTTGTCTTTGGGCTATTACAATATTAAGTTTTTTCTACTGACATGTAAAAAATATTGAAAATTTTCTATATTAGTTGTGAAACGTAGAAGAAATCATAATTTTCTTCTTTTTGGAGTAGAACTCATTGAGAACCAGTGTTTGAATAGAGGGTCTATGTGTTTTTATATCTCATGAATATGTTTTTAGATGTGAAAATGAAGACTATATATGTGAATAGATTCTTCAGTAGATTTTAGGGAGAGTTAATGTGATCGACTGGAAGGTTGAGGCTCACAATAAAAAATCCTACATTTTTGTTCCCCTGGTCTAACAATTTTAGCTAACAATGGGTTTCCACACACCATATATCTCTCTATGGTGCCATAAGGTGGAACGAGTGTCAAATGGGTGGCCCAAAATTTCTAGGTACCATCGATTGGTTGACCATGATGGTGATATAAGGTGTCAAGGAGGGAAACGGGGAATGAAAACACCATGTACCCTCCTTGCTATGTGTTTTTTCTGTGAGGCCCTATAGTGAATAACAACGATTGAAGAGGGTTTCTGAGTCTAACGCACAATAATTACAAAATCTTTAGCTTTTTAAAATATTTTGAAATGTCTTATATATTTTGACACATCCATCACTACAGTAAACATAATACTGATATATATTATAAATATAATTTTTGAAATATGATTGTTAAGACCTTAACATTTGTTTGACTGGAATGAATAAGAATTTCTAGATGATAGAAAATTTGTGTAATTGTTTATTAATATATTGAATAATCATTCAAACATTGATTATCAATTGGTTTAAAAAGAATATAAAATCATTGGAATGTAAATAATAGATTTTTCATAAATCAACTTTTATGTAAGGAATTTATTTTTATCATAATAAATAAAATTAATCACTATTTCTAAATGATTTTAATTAAATATGTTTATAATATATCCATTTTTTAAAAAAAAAATTATAATATGTATATTTGTAATGTAATGAGTATACATTAATTTTATACTTCCAAAATACTACATATTTATTTTATTTTATTTTATTTTATGTTTGGATATTATAAATAATTTCATTCAATTTTTTAAGATTTTATTTAAAAAATGATTATCAATTTTGAAATCTGAATTTCATAATATTATTAAGATTTTTTTTTAAATTTTATTCTGAAAAGAATAATTTTTCAATGAATTGTAAAAAATATAGATATTAGAGAAAATTGTCGATTTTGTTCCAATTTTTACAAAGTCCTTTTATCATTGTGTTACATTTAAAAATTAATTAATTAATTATGGTAAAACATTATCAAATTATAGTTATTTATAAGATATATATAATTAATTTTGATATAAAATAATTTTTATACTTAAAATTCATTTCTCTAGAAAACCATTTGTCATTGCATTTTCTGGAATACTTTTTAGATTAATTTCTGATGCATATCAAAATTGGATTTTTCGAAAAGGAAATCATATATTAAATTAAATTGTATAAAAATTTTAAATTATTCCAAATAATATTTTTCATTATTATTTTTAACTTTCCTAAAAATGGTATCATAATTGTAATGGTAATATTGGTAAAACATGATTAAAAATAGGGTATAAGACATCAAAATCCAATAAAAAGTACATATATTTTAATTTAGGATTTTTTCTCGACCAAAATAAAACAAAATTTATAAAAATTTAAATTTATTTCCACATTAATTTTATTATAAACATTATATTATTTTATGTAATTAATATATACAAAATTTCAATCTATTTGTTTTAAAATGAATAAATTTTTTCATAAGATAATAATATGTTAAGAATTTTTATTAGTGGTTCTTGAAAAGATGAATGAATTTTTTTATCATGAAAATTTATTATTAATTTTAAGAAATGGAACTATTACTTATATACATATGAAATGCCAACATATTCCATGTACATTTAATAGAAAAATATTATGAATAATTTATTTCAAAAAAATTAAAATTTGGATGAATTATTTTGTTCCAAACACTTTGTGGATAAATATTAAATATTAGTGATGTGTTAAATGTTTATATTGAAAATAAATTACTAAATTGATATCTTTAATTTTGAACTATTTGAATAGACTAGAAAATATAATTAATGGTATTTTATGTAAATTAATATATTATAAAATATTTTAAAATTAACTAAAATAATATATTTAGATAATTTAATGGGTTATGTTCTAAAATATATTCCATTTTCAGCTTATGGGAACCATTTTCTTCTATAGTATCTTTCTTGATCCCTAATTAAAAAAAAATCATTAGTATCACAATATTCATCAAAAAGGTTAACGAGGGTTAATATTGAGGGATATGTGTTATGACATCCCATAAAATTTTGAAAAATTTATTTGATGAGATAATTTCAAAAAATAATTATCCTAGATTCAAAATATACCAATATTTTTCTTAATTAACATGAAATTAATTAATATTAGTTTTATAATTTATGTATTTCCAAGGGTACCCCACCTCTCACTTATAAGAGGACACCACTTCTCATCACTTATTAACACATTTGGAGTTAGTTTTTTCCAAATATACATATTGAAATTCCATTCTTAATTCATTCCCCAAGCCCTAGAATCCATTATAATATGAAAATACCAACCTTTTAAGGTTGAATTTGCAATCAAATGAAGGCCTTCTAATGTATAAGTATAATACATACCCTTTTTTTATATGTTTATTTACTCTTACCCCTCCACTAAATCATATATTTCTATGTTGATATAAAAATATGTATTTAATATAAAACTAATTATTTTTATGTTTATGGATAACAAATTCAACACATTAACATCCCAACTAGAAATGAATAAATCACTCATATGTACGTTTGGGCTGCCATGTCCACAAATTGATGTATTTCATTTTCTATCACCATCCATCAGGACTATTTTTTATAATAATTTGATTTTATATATATTATATTTTTTAAAATAACAATTCTTATTTAAAAATATTAGTTTTTATACATTCTTAACTTCTCATATATTGTATAATGATTAAATTTTGGTGTGAATAAATGTTGATTACCACTTCCCCAAAGCGATGTGACTGGTTTTTTATTTCCTCTTTATATGGACATCAATAAAAGAAAATTTAATGAATATATATTATATTAATTATATAATTGTTATTATATTAAGTTAAATTTTTATTTATAAATATTTATTTCCATCCAATAAAAATTTGAAACATCACTTGTGCGTACGTATGGATTAACATCACCACGATGTAATGTAATTCATTTTCCCCCTCCACATTTTATTTATGGTTTTAAAATAATATATATTGAATAAATATTATTGTACTGATATTATTTTGATTCTATTTTTGAATAAATCATCACCAATGTGTATAGATATGAACCATCAAACCTAACCATGCATGAACAAAATATTAGTTTTCCATCAATTAATGATTTAAATAAAAAAATAAAGGAAATGAGAATTTGAAATAATGAGGGAATGAGATATTTTAATATATATATATATATATATATGAATGAATGAATATATATATATATATATTATTTATTTTAAATAAATATTAATTTATTATATACGTGGTTTGTTTTAATATAATGAAATGAAAGACTTTAGGTAATTGTTTCTAATATCCCTTTTCTTTTTGGGATACATATAACATATTATAAGGCCCCATCCTTAAACCTCACTTTATATTCAGTTACTTCAAGAATACACGTTGAGGATCTTTTCAATTTTAGAGTTTTAGAGAATTAGATCATAAAACATGCATTACATTCCACATTTAAACAAAGTGGTTACATAAAAGATAGTATTCATTTTTTCCATCAACGGAAACATATTAAAAATAAAACATGGATTCTATCTTGACACTTCCTTGACACTATCATCATATCATGTACCTTCCCCTTGACCTATGAAAAACATTTCAAAAACATGGGATGAGCATAAAAAGCTCAGTAAGGGATATAAAAATATGGAAAGGAAACATGAGTACATATATACATAAGAGTGAAATCGTAATTTAGCCATAAAACATAAGCAATTTAACATACCTCATCAAATCATGAATAAATCATAGAAATCGTAAGACTTAAAGGTAACTTGAGGCATTCATAACATTCTTACATAGGGAGTAACCCTCTTGGATACATTTGGAATACCCATCACAGTATATTCCCTAAATCTCTTCGGAGAAACCTCAACGTTTAACCCCTTCACGTTACCCAAAGCATTGGAGAGCTATATCGGGCTCACCCGCCCTTAAATTGTCACGGAACCACCCGTCTTCATAATAATTCCCAAAAACCATAACATAATCATATCACATAAAACATACATAAAGGAAACATAACATTTCCACATTTCAATCACAAAATATAAATACAAAACATTGATATAATAAAAACATTATGAAAACCATTTTCAATACCAAAATAAATGAAAAGTAAAACATGGTATTTATTTTTCTTTTTAAAAAAGGTATGGCTTGTAGACAAAGCCGAAACTCAAATAATGGTCACGGCGGCGGAGAAGTCGTCGTCGCCGCATAAGTACGACAAAAACATTCCCTTTTGTTGTTTCTTAAAATTCTTTGTATAAAAAATATTCCTTTCAGATAAATGTAAAAGTCTAAGGGGTTTATACACCATATAAAATAAATTTTTGTATAAAACAAAATATGCCTCAATGAATGGAGATTGAGACGAAGTCCCATACCTCGGGTCCGACTTGACTCGATCGTTCTTTAACGTCCTGAATAATAAACTTGAGTTAATTTCTAATTTTTTATGAAAAATTTTCAATTTCATTATTCTTTTTATATCACTTATTACCATGTCATGAACACTATGTAATTATTTAAGTTATTAACGGTCGTTTTAACGATCATTGGTACTTGAGTAAAAAATATGCTCTTTATAATTACAAGTTGTTCATGTATCCATTATATCCAGATTTTTACTCATGATGTATATATCATATATATCATATATATCCAGTATATACATGCATTTATAATATTACATAATCATTTAGAGGTAAGAAATGAAATGCACCGTTCATGGAGACGGTAAGCCGTACGTACGCATGAACGCTACTTCCATTTCTATTGCATATTTAATGGAATTAAAATATAATGATACATAATAGTTTTATAATTCCAGTATTTTATCATATATAATAACATTCAATCTATCCTTTATGCATACCACATATGGTATTAACGAATCAAATCACTTTGAGGGGGCGGTAGTCCGCACTTCCTAAAATGAAGATATCACGTTTACCCATAATGGAAACCATAATGGTATGCCATAAATAAAAAATACAGAAGCTTAAGTAAAACATAAACATATTATATATCGTATATAAAAATAGTGACATCTTAATGTCCAACTTTGAAGGTGTTATATGAGTGTTGAACAATCATCATTTCGTGAGGCAGAAATTCTCCATCCACAGAAACAGTATGTTCTTTAACCATTAGATGTAGGTGTGTGTAAGTGTAGCTCGAAAACATCTTATAACAACATCCTAGTATATTAAATATACTGGTGTTGTTACAAAAGAAAGGAATAAAAATAGTTTAGAGGGTTAGAGAAGAAAAAATAATACATAAGAACACAAGAGAAAACACTACCTTTAAAATGGGTAACTCTTTTTGATTTTGAGCTCAAAGGCTTCCTTGGGAAGACTTCTGACCAAATTGAGGCTTCATGGAGCAAGAGAGGGATGTGGAGAGACACAATGGATAGGGTTTGGCCGATCTAAAGGCTTGATAGGTGTGGTTAAGGTGGTAGAGGTGGGGGCCTTTTATAAGAGGGGAGGAGGGGCACTCTTGGAAAGTTATAAAATGTTACTTTCTTATAAAATGCTTTTCGGATTTTAAAGGTCCCAAAAATTATATATTTCTAGGATAAGGTTATTATAGTTCTAAATCCACCCATACAATAGATTTTTGACATGTTTAGGTCTTAGATTTTACATTATCTTTTCATTTTATTTAAATCATTAAATAATGACGTAATCAGTGAATCATCATGGTGTCATAAATAATTTAATTTATTTAATGTCTAAAAATTATAAAAAAAAAATATAATGATTTAGGAAATCGTTTATTCTTTCTAATTAAAATTTTTAGTAAAAAATATGACTTGTATAACCCCATTTAAAATTTGTTTTAGGAAAAGAACTCATGTTTGTGACATTTTTATTTTAACTTTAAATAAAAAGGTATTAATGTCATTTTCCTACCAAAGTGGCTCCATGGGGTCCCCAAGTTGACCCATGGATTTTATTGGTCAGCCATGACACATCAAATAAGGGTAGGACATGTTTCTAGGTCATTTTATATTATTAGAACATTATTTTTACCTTAAACTACAATAATTACCTCTAATCGCGATTAAAAACTTAAAAGTTACTATTCACAAAAAAAAATTATTTTAATCCCATTGAACCACATTTTACTTCTTAATGACAACAATTTATGTCGAATTTTTTAAATTAACAACACAGAGGTGGTAAAATTTTATTTAAACGGAAAATCAGTTTTTATAAGTACAACTTAGTGGTTTCACTATTCATCAAAAATTGAAGTTTTTCCGAAAAAAAACCAAAACTTCACCCTAAGCTATATTTTATATTACGAATTCAAAAATGATGTCTATTTTAAAAAATTGAAAACATATAAGTTACATTAATTAATTTAATAATTAATTCCTGCTGTCAGGGAAAATAGCATGTTTTTATGAAACAATAAGTATCAAAAGATTGACACTAGTTTAAGTCCAATTTCATAGTGAAATTAATTCCAACGACCAATATTGGATTAAATGGTAAAAATATATTCTAATTGCACTTTAAAACCAATTCTAAAGATAATATAATCATATAAATAAATTATATTAAAACGAGGTTTTGAATTAAAATACAACATTTTTCACTATTTATTAAAAAATGAACTTTATGGGAAAAATACCAAAAATTCACACAAAGTAAATTTTAATGTCCTTATTCTAAGGAAGAATTTTATTTGGTCCAATAAAATTTATAAGAATGAAAAAAACTATATTTATAGACGGCTCTCCATCAAAAGGCGATAAGTCGACCTTCAGTGAATGTTAGATTATATATATGCCTAAAATTGAATTCTTTTCGTATTTTAAGTCTTTATACTTTATTGGATAAATGTAAAAACATTTAACAAACATATATAATCATATTTTAGTTATTTCTATTCATTCCCGCCAATACAACGGCTAGGTGTTAACTACCATTTAAAATAATATTATTTTATTAGTAGTGTGCAATGTAAGATTTCAAAGAAACTCTTTATTACGTATCGGGTATGCTATCAAACATAGTAACCACTTTAAAGTAAAATTAATTTTTAATTAAAAAATATTAATAAAAATGAACATTCTTTATTATTTATTTACCTGGGATGTTACATCCTTCCCCCCTTTTTGGAATTGTGTCCTCGCAATTTTATTCACTTATCAAAATAAGTGGGGGTATTTATCCCTCATAGAATTTTCAAATTCCCATGTTTCCTCTTCAACCATATGGTTTTTCCTCAAAACCTTTACCTGGTGAATTACTTTATTCTGCAACACCTGCTCTCTACGGTCAAGTATCTGGACTGGTTGTTCTTCATAAGAGAGATTCTCCTCCAACTAAACTACCTCTGGGCTCAAAACATGAGATGGATCTGGGATATATTTTCTCAACATCAAAACATGAAAAACATTGTGTACCTGAGATAGAATCGGAGGTAAACCCACTCAGTATGGAACTGATCCAACTTTCTCCAGAATTTCATATGGTTCAATGAACCTTGGACCCGGCTTTCCTTTCTTACCAAATCGCACCACACTTTTCCACGGTGATACTTTGAGAAAAACATGATCACCTACCTCAAAAGAGTGATCCTTCCTCTTGTTGTCTGCATAACTCTTCTGCCTACTCTGAGTTGTTCTCATGTGTTTCTGTATCAACTGAACTTTTGCTGCCAACTCTTCTACCAATTCCGGTCCCATCAACTTCCTTTCACCCACTTCATCCCAAAAAGCTGGAGTTCGACACCGCTTCCCATATAATGCCTCAAATAGTGCCATCTGTATACTGGAATAAAAACTTTTATTATATGAAAATTCAACCAAAGAAAGATGTTGGTCCCAACTTCCCTGATAATCCATCGAACAAGCACGTAGCATATCCTCCAAAGTCTGAATTGTTTGTTCTGACTGTCTATATGACTGAGGAGGAAAGGTTGTACTAAAATTTAATTCAGTACCCAACGACTTCTGAAGGCTTTTCCAAAAGTTAGAAGTGAAACTCGGATCACGTTCAGATACAATGGAGAGATGAACTCCATGTAACCTGACTATCTCTTTAAGATACAAACGAGAAAGTTGATCTGGGGAAAAATTATCTCGTATGGCAAGGAAATGAGCATATTTAGTTAATCGATCAATAATAACCCAGATTGCATTATTACCTCGAGATGTATTCAGTAATCCCACAACAAAGTCCACAGATATATTTTCTCATTTCTACTCTGGCACTGGAAAAGGCTGAAGCATCCCTTTTGGTAACTGCTGCTCTGCTTTAACCTGTTGACATGTCAAACACTTCACAGTAAAATCAACAGTATCTCTTTTCATTCCGTCCCACTAGTAATACTCTCGAAGATCTCTATACATATTAGTACTTCCAGGATGGACTGAAAACAGAGAACTATGAGCTTCACATAACAAATATCTCTTCAACTGTGAATCACACGGCACACAAAATCTCTTCCCAAATCTCAAAACAAAATCATTATCAATATTGAATTCAAGCAACTTACAATTCTGAACCAGCTCTACCTTTTTCTACAACTCGCTGTCTTGATTTTGTGCTTGCACAATTCTGTCTGATAGAGAATATTTCACTGATACCTGAAACAAAACAGAAGGACATCCTGTACCGACAACTTCTATGCCAAATTTCATCAAATCCATAACCAAAGGATCATGTTCCAAATGCAACATTTCTAATAAAGAATTAATTTTTCGACACAATGCATCAGACACTTTATTTTATTTTCCCAGATGGTAATGAATTGTACAATCATAATCCTTGATTAATTCTAGCCATCTCCTCTGTCACATGTTCAATTATTTCTGAGTTAATATATACATTAACCTTTTGTGATCGGTATATATTTCACACCTTAGTCCATACAAATGATGCCTCTAATTTTTTAAAGCGAAAAAAATAGCATGTAATTCCAAATCATTTGTAGGGTAATTTACCTCATTAGTTTTCAACTATCGCAAAGCTTAAGAAATTACCTGATGATTCTGCATTAAGACGCAACCAAGTCCTTTAGATGAAGCATCACTGTAGATAACAAACTCCCCATTCCTGGAAGGTAGTGCCAAAACTGGAGCATTCACCAATCTTCTTTTCAGTTCCTAAAAACTATTATCACATTCTTTTGTCCAGATAAACTTAACACCCTTCCGAGTTAGCTTAGTCATTGGACTAGATAACTGCGAAAAATTTCTAACAAACCTTCGGTAATACCCAGCCCAACCAAGGAAGCTACGAATCTCAGTTACATTTGTGGGTCTTGGCCATTCTTCCACAACCTTTGCTTTTACAGGATCAACAGTTATCCCATCTTTAGAAACAATAAGACCAAGTAAAGAAATTTGTTGCAACCAAAACTCACGCTTGATGAATTTCCTAAAAATTTATTTTCATTTATGGTTTTCAAAATAACCCTTAAATTTCTTTCATGCTCCTGTTTACTTTTAGAAAACACCAAAATATCATCAATAAAAACAACCACAAACTTATCCAAGAACTCCTGGAAAATTCTATTCATTAAGTCCATTAATACAGCAGGTGCATTGGATAGACCAAAAGGCATTACAAAAAATTCATAATGTCCATATCTTGTATGAAAGGTGTTCTTCGGAATATCTGCTTCCTTTACCTTCAAATGATGGTACCCCGATCTCAGGTCAATCTTTGAAAAATACTGAGCTCCCTGGAGCTGATCAAACAAATCGTCGATATGAGGCAAAGGGTATTTGTTCTTAACAGTGATTTTATTCAAGGCTCTATAATCAATGAAAAGTCACATAGAACCATCATTATTTTTAACAAATAAAATAGGAGCACCCCATGGTGATGTGCTAGGTTGAATGAAACCTTTCTCTAATATATCTTGAAATTTCTCCTTCAACTCTAAATGTTCAATTTGACCCATTCGATAAGGGGGTTTTGAAATTGGCTTAGCATCAGGAACTAAGTAAACAGTAAATTCAACTTCTTGATCTGGTAATATTCCAGGCCACTCATCAGGAAAAACATCAGGATACTCATTTACCACTAGCACATCTTACTCTGAATAGTTCCTTGTTTTCAACAATATGTGCAAGGTAACATTCATTTCCATCTTTTACAAGTTTCTCGGCCTCTTGATACATTATCAACAGTAAGGGTTCATTATTGTACACAAACTGAAAGTCTTTCTGAAAAGAAACTTCTTTAGCTCTACATTCAATCTTAGCATGGTAAATAGAGATCCAATCCATACGTATGATAAAATCAAACTCTACTAGAGGTAAAAGAATAAGGTTTTCCAGTAGGTTCTTTCCACAGATAAGGATAGGAAGATTCTTATAAATTCTTTTTCCCTCAACATTTACCCCAGGTGTTTTTACCAAAAGTTTAGGAGTCATTTATTTAGATGGTATTCCCATTTTACTAGAAAATGTTTCATAGATGAAAGAATGTGTAGACACCGAATCAAACAACACACTGGCATAATCTGAAAAAACAAACAAATTACCTGATACAACTTCATTTGATGGCCCGACATCTGCTGAAGTTGTTGCAAAGGATTTCACCACCCCTTTTTTCTTGTAGTCTAACTACTTCCCATCACTGAAGCTCTTTGTCGGGCACTCGTTTGTATAGTGACCCATCTCATTGCACTTAAAACATTTCACTAACTGTAAATAAAATTTGGTCTTACCATCACCCTGATATTTTTCAGTGCAATCACGAGCCTTACGTCCCATCTTACCGCATCGGTAGCAATTTCTACAATTCAGAAGACATTCCCCAGTATGCCTTTTACCACATTTATCACAAACTGTAAACTTAGTTTTCTTACCATCAGACCTTTTTGAAGAATTCATTCCTTTCTCCTGCCACCTCGGTCTCTTCTTCTGCTGGTTGTTATAGAACACTTGATCATCGGAAAACTCCATTTCCACCTTCCCATCACATCGAACAAGATTTTCATAACTTTTGAACTCACAAGAATCCAATTACCTTCGATATTTTGGCTTTAATCCTGAGTAAAAATGATTGATTTTACTATCAAGGTCTCAGATAAAATTAGGAGAATACCCTGCCAATCGAGTGAACCTCACTTCATAGGCAGCCACTAAGTCTTCCTCTTGCTCAATTCCAAGAATTGTTTTTCCATCCTAAGTCGAACAGCCTTAGGAAAATACTTCTCAAGAAACATACTGTTGAATTCATCCTAGTCGTGAGCATCAATCTCATCAGCATCCCTGATATTTTTAACCATCGACCACGACTGATCTGCTTCACCCTCCAAACGGTAAATAGCAAGACTAACCTTTTGATTGTCTGAACACCCCATGACATCGAAAATCTTCTCCAGTGCTTTAATCCACCCTTTAGCTATCACAGGTTCAGATGATCCTCTGAATTATGGGGGATGTTTCCTTATGAAATGTTTCACCACTGACATATTCCTATGCAGTTGATCTGGATGATCTCGTGCATGGATACCACCACCATTTATCGCTTGAGTCAACTGCGCCATTACTGCAACAAACTATTTAGTTCCAATTCCGACCATCTCAGGATGCTGATTCAGAAGGTTATTTCCTTCTGTATGCCTTCCAAGCACGGCTTCCCCATTTCCTCTGTGAAAAACCATTCTGAACAAACATGTCTTAGATGAAGCAACATGGTAATCTTCAAATGCTATATCATTTCAATTCGACCATAAAAAAATATTTTTGGATAATCATTTAATTGAATTATAACTCCTAAAGTTATCTAAACCGACCTCTGATACCAACTATAAGGCCCCAACCGTAAACCTCACTTAATATTGAGTTACTTCAAGAATACACGTTGATGATCTTTTCAGGTTTAGATTTTTAGAGAATTAGATCATAAAACATGCATTACATTCCACATTTAAACAAAGTGGTTACATAAAAGATAGTAATCATTTTTCCCATCAAAAGAATAATATTTAAAATGAAACATGGATTCTATCATGACACTTCTTTGACACTATCATCATATCATGTACCTTTACCTTAACCTGTGAAAAACATTTCAAAAACATGGGATGAGCATAAAAATCTCAGTAAGGGATATAAAAATATCGAAAGGAAACATGAGTACATATATACAAAAGATTGAAATCATACTTTACCCATAAAACATAAGCACTTTAACATATATCATCAAATCATGAATAAATCATAGAAATCATAAGACATAAAGGTAACATGAGGCATTAATAACATTCTTACGTAGGGAGTAACCCTCTTGGTTATGTTTGGAATACCCATCACAATATATTCCCTAAATCTCTTCATAGAAACCTCAACGTTTAACCCCTTTGCATTACCCAATGCATTGGAGAGCTATATCGGGCTCACCCGCAATTAGTTTGTCACGGAACGACCCGTCTTCATAATAATGCCCAAAAACCATAACATAATCATATCACATAAAACATACATAAAGGAAACATAATATTTCCACATTTCAATCACAAGATATCAATACAACACATTGATAAAATTTTGCAATCCATTTTCAATACTATAATAAAAGAAAAGTAAAACATGGTATTTATTTTTCTTTTAAAAAAAGTTATGGCTTGTAGAGGAAGCCGAAACTCAAATAATGGTCACGACGGTGGAGAAGTCATTGTCACCGCATACATACGACAAAAACATTCCCTTTTGTCATTTAGTAAAACGCTTTGTATAAAAACGATTCTTTTCGGATAAACTTAAAAGTCAAAGGGGTTTATACACCGTATAAAATAAAGTTGTGTATAAAACAAAATATGCCTCAATAAATGGAGATTGAGAGGAAGTCCCATACCTTGGGTCCGACTTGAAACGGTCGTTCTTTAACGACCTGAATAATAAACTTGAGTTAATTTCTACTTGCATAAGAACCTTTTTCAAGTTCATTATTCCTTTTATATCACTTATTACCATGTCATGAACACTATGTAATTATTTAAGTTTTTAACGGTCGTTTTAACGATCATTGGTACTTGAGTCAAAAATATGATCTTTATAATTACAAGTTGTTCATGTATCCATTACATCCAGAGTTATACTCATGATTTATATATCGTATACATAATATATATCCAGTATATACATTCATTTATAATATTACATATTCATTTAGAGGTAAGAAATGAAATGCATCGTTCATGGAGACGGTAAGTCCTACGTACGCATGAACGCTACTTCCATTTCTATTTCATATTTAATGGAATTAAAACCTAATGATACATAATAGTATTATAATTCCAGTATTGTATCATATATAATATCATTCATTCTATCCTTTATACGTACCACATATGGTATTAACGAATCAAATCACTTTGAGGGGGCGGTAGTCCGCACATCCTAAAATGAATATATCGCATTTACCCATAATGGAAACCATAAAGGTATGCCATAAATGAAAAATTCATAAGCTTAAGTAAAACATAATAATATTATATATCATATATAAATATATTGACATCTTAATGGCCACCTTTGAAGGTGTATTTGAGTGTAGAACAATCATCATTTCATGAGGCAGAAATTCGCCATCCACAGAAACAGTGTGTTCTTTAACCATTAGATGTAGGTGTGTGTAAGTGTAACTCTAAAACTTATTATAACAACATCCTAGTATATTAAAGATACTGGTTTTGATACAGAATAATGAAATAAAAAGAGTTTAGAGGGTTGGAGAAGAAAAATAAAACATAAGAACACAAGAGAAAACACTACCTTGAAAATGGGTAACTCTTTTTGATTTGAGCTCAAAGGCTTCCATTGGAAGATTTCTGCCCAAAGAGAGGCCTCAAGGAGTAAGAGATGGATGTGGAGAGACAAAATGGATAGGTTTAGGCCGATCCAAAGTCTTGAGAGGTGTGGGTTAGGAGGTAGAGGTGGGGGATTTTATAAGAGGAGAGGAGGGGCACTCTTGGAATGTTATAAAATGTTACTTTATTATAAAATGCTTTTCGGATTTAAAAGGTCCCAAAATTATAAATTTCTAGGATAAGGTGATAATAATTATAAATCCACCCATACAATAGGTTTTTTACATGTTTAGGTCTTAGAATTTACATTATCTTTTCATTTTATTTAAATCGTTAAATAATGAGGTAATCGATGCATCATCATGGTGTCATAAATAATTTAATTTATTTAATGTCTACAAATTATAAAAAAATATCATGATTTAGGAAATATTTTTATCTTTATAATGAATATTTATAGTCAAAAATATGACTTGTATAACCCCATTTAAATTTTTTTTTAGTAAAACAACTCATGTTTGTGACATTTTTACTTTATCTTTAAATAAAAAGGTATTAATGTCATTTGCCTACCAAAGTGGCTCCGTGGGGTCCCCAAGTTGACCCATGGATTGTCTTGGTCGGCCATGACACATCAAATAAGGGTAGTAGATGTGTCTAAGTCATTTTATATTATTAAAACATTATTTTTACCTTAAACTACACTAATTACCACTAATCGCGATTAAAAACTTAAAAGTTACTATTCACCAAAAAATTATTTTATTCCCATTGAACCATATTTTACTTCATAATGACAACCATGTATGTCGGATTTTTGAAATTCAAAACACAGAGGTGGTAAAATTTCATTTAAATGGAAAATCAGTTTTTATAAGTACCACTTAGTGGTTTCACTATTAATCAAAAATTGAAGTTTTTCATTAAAAAAAACCAAAAATTCACCCTTAGCTATATTTGATATTCCGAATTCAAAAATGATGTCTATTTTACAAAATTAGAAACATATAAGTTATATTAATTAATTTAATAATTAATTCCCACTGTTAGAGTAAATAGCGTGTTTTTATGAAACAATAAGTATCAAAAGATTGACTCTAGTTTAAGTCCAATTTCAAAGTGAAATTAATTCCAACGACCACTATTGGATTAAATGGTAAAAATATATTCTAATTGAAATTTAAAAAAAATTAAAAAGATAACCTAATCATATAAATAAATTATATTAAAAATAGGTTTTGAATTAAAATACAAAATTTTTCACTATTCATTAAAAATGAACTTTATCGGAAAAATACCAAAAATTCACACAAAGTAAATATTGATGTCCCTATTCTAAGGAAGAATTTTATTTGGTCCAATAGAATGTATAAGGGTGACCAAAAATATATTTATAGATGGTTCGCCATCAAAAGGCGATAAGTCGACCTTTAGTGAATGTTAGAGTATATATGCCTAAAATTGAATTCTTTTCATATTTTAAGCCTTTATCCTTTATTGGATAAATGTAAAAACATTTAACAAACATATATAATCATATTTTAGTTATTTACATTCATTCCCACCAACACAATGGTTATGTGTTCACTACCATTTTAAATAATATTATTTTATTACTAGTGTGCAACGCCAGATTTCAAAGAAACTCTTTGTTGTGTATCGGGTACGCTATCGAAAATAGAAACCCCTTTAACATAAAATTAATATTTAATTCAAAAATATTAATAAAAATGAAAATCCTATATTCTTTATTTACCTGGGATGTTACATCCTTCCCCCATTTTGGGAATTGCGTCCTCACAATTTTATTCATTTATCAAAATAAGTGGTGGTATTTATCCCTCATAGAATTTTCAGATTCCCATGTCGCCTCTTCAACCATATGGTTTTTCCACAAAACCTTTACCTGGTGAATTACCTTATTCCGTAACACCTACTCTCTACGGTCAAGTATCTGGACTGTTTGTTCTTCATAAGAGAGATTCTTCTCCAACTGAACTACCTCTGGGCTCAAAACATGAGATGGATCTGGCATATACTTTCTCAACATCAAAACATGAAAAACATTGTGTACCTGAGATAAACTCAAGGGTAAAGCCACTCGGTAAGCAACTGTTCCGACTTTCTTCAGAATTTCATATGGTCCAATGAACCTTGGACTCGGCTTTCCATTCTTACCAAATCTCATCACACTTTTCCACAGTGATACTTTGAGAAAAACATTATCACCTACCTCAAAAGACAGATCCTTCCTCCTGTTGTCTGTATAACACTTCTGCCTACTCTGAGCTGTTCTCATGTGTTTCTGTATCAGTTGAACTTTTTCTGCCAACTCTTCTACCAATTCTGGTCCCATCAACTTCCTTTCACCCACTTCATCCCAGAAATCTAGAGTTCGACACCGCTTCCCATATAATGTCTCAAATGGTGCCATCTGTATAATGGAATGAAAAATGTTATTATATAAAAATTCAACAAAAGAAAGATGTTAGTCCCAACTTCCCTGATAATCCATCGAACAATCATGTAGCATATCCTCCAAAGTCTGAATTGTTCATTCTGACTGGCCATCTGACTGAGGATGAAAAGTCGTACTAAAATTTAATTCAGTACCCAATGACTTCTGAAGGCCTTTCCAAAAGTTAGAAGTGAACCTCAGATCACGGTCAGATAAAATGGAGAGACAAACTCTATGTAACCTGACTATAACTTTAAGATACAAATGGGAAAGTTGATTAGGGGAAAAGTATCTCGAATGGTAAGGAAATGAGCAGATTTAGTTAATTGATCAAAAATAACCCAGAATGCATTATTATCTCAAGATGTCTTCGGTATTCCCACAACAAAGTACATGGATATATTTTTCCATTTCCACTCTGGCACTGGTAAAGGATGAAGCATCCCTTTTGGTAACTGCCGCTATACTTTAACTTGTTGATATGTCAAACACTTCACAGTAAAACCAACAACATCCCTTTTCATTCTGTCCCACCAGTAATACTCCCAAAGATCTCTATACATCTTAGTACTACTAGGATGGACTGAAAACGGAGATCTATGAGCTTCACATAACAAATATCTCTTCTACTGTGAATCTCACGGCACACAGAATCTCTTCCCAAATCACAAAACAAAATCATTATCAATATTTAATTCATGCAACTTAACCTTCTAAACTAGCTCAACCTTTTTCTATAACTTACTGTCTTGCTTCTGTGCTTGCTTAATTATGTCTGATAGAGAAGATTTCACTGATACCTGAAACAAAACAGAAGTACATATTGCACCAACAGCTTCTATGCCAAAGTTCATCAAATCCTTAACCAAAGTATCATGTTTCAAATGCAACATTGCTAATGAAGCATTGCTTTCTCGACTCAATGCATCAGCCACTTTATTTTCTTTTCCCGGATGGTAATAAATTGTACAATCATAATCCTTGATTAATTCTAGCCATATTTACTGTCTCATGTTCAATTCTTTCTGAGGGAATATATACTTTAAACTTTTTTGATCGGTATATATTTCACACCTTACTCCACACAAATGATGCCTTAAAATTTTTAAATCGAAAACAACAGCAGCTAATTCCAAATCATGTGTAGGGTAATTTACCTCATGAGTTTTCAACTGTTATGAAGAATAAGAAATTACCTGATCATTCTGCATTAAGACGCAACCAATTCCTTTCAATAAAGCATCACTATAGATAACAAACTCCCCATTCCTAGAAGGTAGTGCCAAAACTGGAGCATTCACCAATCTTCTTTTCAGTTCCTGAAAACAATCATGACATAATTTTGTCCATATAAACTTAAAACCCTTCCGAGTTATCTTAGTCATTGGACTAGATAACCGTGAAAACTTTCTAACAAACCTTCGGTAATAGCCTGCCAAACCAAGGAAACTACGAATCTCAGTTACATTTTTGGGTCTTGTCCATTATTCCACAACCTTTGTTTTTGCAGGATCAACAGTTATCCCATATTTAGAAACAATATGACCAAGGAAAGAAATTTGTTGCAACCAAAACTCACACTTGCGGAATTCCCCATACAATTTCTTTTATTTTAAGGTTTGAAAAATAACCCTTAAATGTCTTTCATCCTCCCCTTTATTTTTAGAAAACACCAAAAAATCATTAATGAAAACAACAACAAACTTATCGAAGGACCCATGGAAAATTCTATTAATTAAGTCCATGAATACAGCAGGTGCATTGGTTATCCCAAAATACATTACTACAAATTCATAATGGCCATATCTTGTATGAAACACGGTCTTCGGAATATCTCCTTTGCCTTCAACTGATGGTACCCCGATCTTATTCCAATCTTTGAAAAATACTGAGCTCCGTGGAGCTGATCAAACAAATCATCGATATGAGGAAAAGGGTATTTATTCTTAACAGTGATGTTATTCAAGGCTCTATAATCAATGCAATTCCTCATAGAACCATATTTATTTTTAACAAATAAAATAGGAGAACCCCATGGTGATGTGCTAAATTGAATGAAACATTTCTCTAATAAATCTTGAAATTTCTCCTTCAACTCTAAAAGTTCAATTTGAGCCATTCGATAAGGGGGTTTTGAAATTGGCATAGCATCAAGAACTAAGTCAACAGTATATTAAACTTCCTGATCTGGTATTATTCCAGGAAACTCATCATGAAAAACATCAGGATACTAATTTACCACTGGCGCATCATTAATCTGAACAGTTCCCTTGTTTTCAACAATATGTGCAAGGTAACATTCATTTCAATATTTTACAAGTTTCTCGGCCTATTGATACGTTATCAATAGTAAGGGTTCATTCTTGTACAAAAACTGAAAGTCTTTCTGAAAAGAATCTTCTTTAGCTCTACAGTCAATCTTAGCATGGAAAATAGAGAGCCAATCCATACCCAGGATAACATCAAACTCTAATAAAGGTAAAACAATAAGGTTTGCAAGTAGGTTCTTTCCACAGATAAGGATAGGAATATTCTTATAATTTTTTTTTTGCCTCAACATTTCTCCAAGGTGTTTTTACCAAAAGTTAAGGAGTCATTTATTGATATGGTATTCCCATTTTACTAGAAATGTTTTCAGAGATAAAAGAATGTGTAGACCCTAAATCAAACAACACACTGGCATAATCTGAAAAAACAAACAAAGTACCTGATACAACTTCATTTGATGGCCCGACATCTACTAAAGTAGCTCCAAAGGATTTCACCACCCCTTTCTGCTTGTAGTCTAACTACTTCCCATCACTCGAGCTCTTTGTCGGACACTCGTTTTCATAGTGACCCATCTCATTGCACTTAATACATTTCACTAACTGTAAATCAAATTTGGTCTTACCATCACCCTGATCATTTTCAGTGCATTCATGAGCTTTATGTCCCATATTACCACATCGGTAGCACTTTTTAGAATTCAGAATACATTCCCCAACATGCCTTTTAACACATTTATCACAAACTGGAAACATAGTTTTCTTACCGTCAAAACTTTTTGAAGAATTATTTCCTTTCTCCTGCCACCTCGGTCTCTTCTTCTGCTGGTTGTTATAGAACACTTGATCATCGAAAAACACCATTTCCACCTTCTCAGCACATAGAACATGCTTTTCATAACTTTTGAACTCACGAGAAGCCATTTCCCTTCGAAATTTTGGCTTTAATCCTGAGTAAAAACGATTCATTTTACTATCAAGGTCTCGGATAAAATTTGGATCATACCTTGCCAATCGAGTGAACCTCTCTTCATAGGTAGCCACTTAGTCTTCCTCTTGCCTCAATTCCAAGAATTTTTTTCCATCCTAAGTTGAACAACCTTAGGAAAATAATTCTCAAGAAATATACCTTTGAATTCATCCCAGTCGAGAGCATCAATCTCATCAGCGTCCCTATTATTTTTAACCATCGACCACCACTGATCTGCATCACCCTCCAAACGGTAAATAGCAGGACTAACCTTTTGATTGTCTAAACAACCCATGACATCGAAAAATTATCTCCAGTGCTTCAATCCACCCTTAATCTAGCACATGGTTAGATGATCCTCTGAATTATGGGGGATGTTTCCTCATGAAATGTTCCACCACTGACATGTTCCTCTGCGGTTGATCTCGATGATCTCGTGCATGGATACCACCACCATTTATTGCTTGAGTCAATTCTGCCATTACTGCAACAAACTATTCAGTTCCAATTCCGACTATCTCAGGATGCTGATTCCAAAGGTTATTTCCTTCTGTATGCCTTCCTAGCACAAATTCCCTATTTCCTCTGCGAAAAACCATTCTGAAAAAACATGTCTTACATGAAGCAACATGGTAAACTTCAAATGCTATATCATTTCAATTCGACCATAAAAAAATATTTTTGGATAATCATTTAACAGAATTATAACTCCTAAAGTTATCTAAACTGACCTTTGATACTGACTATAAGGCCCTAGAATTAAACCTCACTTAATCTTGAGTTACTTCAGGAATACACATTGAGGATCTTTTCAGGTTTAGAGTTTAGATAATTAGATAATAAAACATGCATTATATTCCACATTTAAACAAAGTGGTTAAATAAAAGATAGTATTCATTTTTTCCCATTAACGGAAACATATTTAAAATAAAACATGGATTCTATCTTGACACTTCCTTGACACTATCATCATATCACGTACCATTCACTTGACCTGTGAAAAACATTTCAAAAACCTGGGATGAGCATACAAATCTCAGTAAGGGATATAAAAATATGGAAAGGAAATAAGAGTACAAATATACATAATAGTGAAATCATACTTTACCCATAAAACATAAGCACTTTAACATACCTCATCAAATCATGAATAAATCATAGAAATCATAAGACATAAATATAACTTGAAGCATTCATAACATTCTTACGTAGGGAGTAACCCTCTTGGTTATGTTTGAAATACCCATCACAGTATATTCCCTAAATCTCTTCAGAGAAACCTCTATTTTTAACCCCTTCACGTTACCCAATGCATTGGAGAGCTATATCGAGCTCACCCAACCTTAGTTTTTCACGGAACTACCCATCTTCATAATAATGCCCAAGAACCATAGCATAATCATATCACATAAAATATACATAAAGGAAACATAACATTTCCACATTTCAATCACAAGATATCAATACAACACATTGATATAATAAAAACCTTATGAAAACCATTTTCAATACCAAAATAAAAGAAAAGTAAAACATGGTATTTGTTTTTCTTTAAAGAAAAGGTATGTCTTGTAGATGAAGCCGAAACTTAAATAATGGTCACGGCGGCGGATAAGTCGTTGTCGCCGCATACGTAAAACAAAAAAATTCCCTTTTGACATTTAGTAAAAGGATTTTTATAAAGAAGATTCCTTTCGAATAAACATAAAAGTAAAAGGCGTTTATACACCGTATAAGATAAAGTTGTGTATAAAAAAAATATTCCTCAATGATTGGAGATTGAGACGAAGTCCCATACCTCGGGTCCGACTTGACTCGATCGTTCTTTAACGTCCTGAATAAAAAACTTGAGTTAATTTATACTTTCATAATAACCTTTTTCAAGTTCATTATTCCTTTTATATCACTTATTACCATGTCATGAACACTATGTAATTATTTAAGTTATTAACAGCCGTTTTAACGATCATTGGTGCTTGAGTCAAAAATCTGCTCTTTATAATTACAAGTTGTTCATTTATCCATTATATCCAGAGTTATACTCATGATTTATATGTCATATATATCATATATATCCATTATATACATGCATTTATAATATTACATAATCATTTAGAGGTGAGAAATGAAATGCACCGTTCATGGAGACGGTAAGCTGTACATACGCATGAACGCTACTTCCATTTCTATTTCATATTTAATGTAATTAAAACATAATGATACATAATAGAATTATAATTCCATCATTGTATCATATATAATATAATTAAATCTATCCTTTATACGTACCACATATGGTATTAACGAATCAAATCACTTTGAGGGGGCGGTAGTCCGCACTTTCTAAAATGAAGATATCGTGTTTACCCATAATGGAAACCATAAAGGTATGCCATAAATGAAAAATAAAGAAGCTTAAGTAAAACATAAACATATTATATATCATATATAAATATAGTTCCTTCTTAATGTCCACCTTTTAAGGTGTTATATGAGTGTTGAACAATCATCGTTTCGTGAGGTAGAAATTCGCCATCCATAGAAACAGTATGTTGTTTAACCATTAGATGTAGGTGTCTGTAAGTGTAGCTCTAAACCTTCTTATAAAAACATCCTATGATATTAAAGATATTGGTGTTGTTACAAAATAAAGTAATAAAAAGAGTTTAGAGGCTTGGAGACGCAAAATAAAACATAAGAACACAAGAGAAAATACTACCTTTAAAACGGGTAACTCTTTTTGATTTGAGCTCAAAGGAATCCTTGGGAAGACTTCTGCCCAAAGTGAGGCTTCAAGGAGTAATACAGGGATGTGGAGAGACCAAATGGATAGGTGTTGGCCGATCCAAAGGCTTTAGAGGTGTGGGTAAAGTGGTAAAGGTGGGGGCCTTTTATAAGAGGAGAGGAGGGGCACTCTTGGAAAGTTATAAAAGGTTACTTTATTATAAAATGGTTTCCAGATTTAAATAGTCAAAAAATTATATATTTCTAGGATAAAGTGATAAGAGTTCTAAATCCTCCCATAAAATAGGTTTTTGACATCTGTAGGTCTTAGATTTAACATTATCTTTTCATTTTATTTAAATCATTAATTAATGAGGTAATCGTTGCATCATCATGGTGTCATAAATAATTTGATTTATTTAATGTCTAAAAATTATAAAAAACATATCATGACTTAGGAAAGCTTTTTATATTTATAATGAATGTTTATAGTCAAAAATATGACTTGTATAACCCATTTAAAATTTTTTTAGTGAAACAACTCATGTTTGTGGCATTTTTATTTTAATTTTAAATAAAAAGGTATTAATGTCATTTTACTACCAAAGTGGCTCCATGGGGTCCCCAAGTTGTCCCATGGATTTTCTAGGTCGGCCAGGACACATCCAATAAGGGTAGGACATGTTTCTAGGTCATTTCATATTATTAAAACATTATTTTTACCTTAAACTACACTAATTTCCTCTAATCGCGATTAAAAACATAAAAGTTACTATTCACCAAAAAATTATTTTAATCTCATTGAACCAAATTTTACTTCTTTATGATAACCATGTATTTCAGATTTTTGAAATTCAAAACACAGAGGTGGTAAAATTTCATTTAAACGGAAAATCGATTTTTATAAGTACCACTTAGTGGTTTCACTATTCATCAAAAATTGAAGTTTGTCAGAAAAAACCAAAACTTCACCCTAAGCTATATTTGATATTCCGAATTCAAAAATGATGTCTATTTTACAAAATTCAAAACATATAACTTAAATTAATTAATTTAATAATTAATTCCCACTGTCAGAGCAAATAGAGTGTTTTTATGAAACAATAAGTATCAAAAGATTGACACAAGTTTTCGTCCAATTTCAAAGTGAAATTAATTCAAACGACCACTATTGGATTAAATGGTAAAAATATATTATAATTTCACTTTAAAACCAATTCAAAATACAATCTAATCATATAAATAAATTAGATTAAAAAGAGGTTTTGAATTAAAATACAACATTTTTCACTATTCATTAAAAAAATGAACTTTATCGGAAAAATACCAAAAATTCAGACAAAGTACGTTTTGATGTCCCTATTCTAAGGAAGAATTTTATTTGGTCCAGTAGAATGTATAAGGGTGATGAAAACTATTTTTATAGATGGTTCGTCATCAAAAGGTGATAAGTCGACCTTTACTGAATGTTAGAGTATATATGCCTAAAATTGAATTCTTTTCATATTTTAAGCCTTTATACTTTATTGGATAAATGTAAAAACATTTAGCAAACATATATAATCATATTTTAGTTATTTCCATTCATTCCTGCCAATACAACAGCTACGTGTTAACTACCATTTAAAATAATATTATTTTATTACTAGTGTGCAACGGAAGATTTCAAGGAAACTCTTTATTGGGTATCAGGTACGCTATCAAACATAGCCACCCATTTTAAGTAAAATTAATATTTAATTCAAAAATATTAATAAAAATGAAAATGCTTTATTCTTTATTTACCTGGGAAGCTACACATATTCACCACTTTTTTCATTACTTTGGTTTATATACTAGCACAATTGATATTTTAAATCATTGATATAGTTACACTCATGATATTTAATGTTTTATTTTTTTTCCTTTCTTGGGTTTTATGATTCAAAACATACCAACGTGATAAGATATTTTTTTTACAAACTTATTTTATTTTGAGATTGACTATATGAAAATTTTATTGAGGAAAAATATATTAATTTTATATATTAAACACTGTATCATTGACAGTAATAAATATATTAAATAAATTTTCAAGTAATAAAACTATTTTTATCTTTTTTTTGAAAAATGGTCATGAAAATGTTTTTATTAAAAATTGGTCTTTGATGAAATATGGTTGGAAATATTTTTATTCTATGTTAATATAATTTCAAATATTATAAATAAATTTATTTTTAGGAAAAAATTATTATTTTAATTTATTTTCATAACTATTTTAATTTATTTTAATAGGAATAAAAAAATTCATTTTTTCCCTAACTAGTTTTTTATGAGTTTTTTCAACAAACAATGAGAATGAAATCATTATTTTTAATGTTTACTGAATTATTGAATTTTCTACCATCAATAATATTATTTTCATTAAATCATCCATTACAACGTTCAATGGTTATTTTCAAAGAAATTTTTTCCCAATATTTTTTATTTTAAATAATTTACATGGAAAATGGAAAAGGCTATTTTCTGCTACAAAAATTTACGAGTGATATTTTAAATGTATTCTCATATATGAAAACATATAAAAAATTGTTACTTATGTGTCACTTGATATATTATCTAATGAAATTATCCTTATTTTTATATTGATGGGTTTAATTATGATAATTAAATATTGATGAAACATGTTTTCTTTCCCACCAGTTATGCTAGGTTGAAATGATACTTGTTTTTATAACCATTTGTTATATATATGAATGGATTAAAATTATGTGAAAGTGGGAACCCTTGTATCCATTCAATGCATTGGATACTGTCAATATATATATATATATATATATATCGATAGATAAAAATGATATGAATTGGAATGGTTATATAAAGCTATGTTTACATTTTGATTCATGGGTATGGTTCATTCTGGCAATTCTCAAAAGCTTAAATTTTGGATTTATTTGAATGGATATGGTCACATTTTTCGAGATGAGTACGATCAATTATATATATTCTCAAAAAAATTGTTTGGGAATTATTGTTAAAATATATGTTCAAAATATTAAAATTTTAATGATTATGGTGACATATACCTATTGAATGACTCTTGAATGAAGATTTTATCATTGAATCCATTTTTAATAAAGATTTTAAATAATAAATAGTTTTAAGTATTGTGATATATTATTTTTTGGGTGTGAATATTTTATACTTATATCATAAAATTTAATATGTTATCATAAAATTTTGATCATCTTATTCTCTTATATGACGAATATCTCCCATGATTACCATTGTAGGGAATTTGAGCTCAAATTTTCTTAAGATTCAATTTTAAACAGTGAATAAAGAATGGTATTATGTAATATTGACCTATAAAAGTATAATTTTATTAGAATTTTTGGTGAGAGGTACAATTATTTTAACAATTTAGGGAATCATGGTATAATAATAAAAATTCCCATTTAAGGATAAATACAAGAGTTTTTTATACAAATGGGTTTTCCTGATTCACATAAATAATAATCCATATATGTTATTAGTTAAAATATTGAATAAATTATTTGTATTGAAAAATTATTTATGGTTTGTTAAAATTAGGTTTTTTGTTGGAATCCAAACTGGTATGTAAATAATATGTTTTTTGCACAAGATTCAGGTGTGTGGTTCCATGGTTATTATAGTTAGTATCAGAGTTGAGTTTAGATAACATTAATCGTTAGAAAGTTAACATATGATGATAATTTATGTGTTAAGGATGCTATTATGGATTGGTAATATTAATTGTGTTCATAAGTTTATTAAAATTGATACCCTTTTAATGTTTAATTCAATTCTTTGTTAAGTTTGATACAAATATTTGTTGGGAAGTGAAGGGTGAATTTATGAGAATATATAATTAAATTATAATAACTACTTCAATATAAATTTTTATGAACCAGCCGACCAGGGCCTAAGTATTTGACAGAATGTTGAGTGTTACAACACCAAGCCTACCAGCAATAGGCTTGGTGCTGGTGACAAACATCGAGTATAAAATGATGGAACAAGAGGCCTTATAATACGTATATATATGCATGCACAAAACCGACTCCATAAAAAATGTAGGTATATATAAAATTAATTAAAATCAATAGAGTAAAAAATTAATTAATAAAATGTTTGGATGGAATAAAATTACAACTATGTTGTAGAATATGTGTAATGAGGGAAATACACACCCAACTAGAAATGAAGTCCAAGTTTGAAAGAAACCAGAAAAAGGGAGATTGAAAGGATAACATTTCCTATTATCCCAGAATGTTCAAAAATCATGTAAAAAATACTCTTCTAAAACCTAGTTCACCAATTTCACCATTGATATTTCTACTATCAACATAAGACACACCATGTGAAAGTGAATCACATGTTGGGGAGAGTACAAACATACCACATTGGACTCCCAAAAAACATGTAATTGACTATTATAATGATAAAATAGTCATATAATTTAATATTTAAAAGGGAAAATAAACCCATCAAAGATAGTATCATAAAGAAACCTTTATGAAGAAGAAATGGGATCTCTATATCCACATCTTTGTAAGATTATTTAGTCGTCATGAAGCTCCAAATGTCCATCAATGAGGTCTAGAATCATGTTTAACCATAGAAGAATACTTTCGGAGGCCCCACACATCACCACTATTCTTCACATCTAAGGTGGAATGATATCTATTGGATGAACCACTCCATATTGGAGCTAATATAGGATGGATCTTCTCCATAGATAAAATATATGATCCCTATAGTAATGGGGGTATTTAAATAAAACTATTATAAGAGTATATGTAACAATTAATGAATATAATATGCGGTTAAAACCCTTGGTAACAATCCTATTGTCATGCCTGCTTGTCTTAATGGGATAATTCTCACTGATAGAAGCATACTTCATGTATAACCATTTTTCATAACTATAATATCTGAATAAATGGTACCATCATGTTCTACAAGAGAAACTATTTAGGATTGGCTACTCATATGACAAAATTTGTGTTCCTAAGAATAAGATACACAGGGAGGATGTCACATATAAAACAAAATGGAATTTATAGAATTTACATGACATTTCTTGGATACCTTAGGTCACCTCATGTATTATGTAATCTGCTCGTGTACTTCAGTGCGTGACCTTATACTCATATTGATCCCATTTACACTGGACATACCCATGTCAACCGACCATGTTCGAGTACCAAATTTGTGTCTGTGTACATGGTCATCCCCATGTATACTGGTCAAGCCCATGGAAATGTTGTGTCTTTTCCCATAAACCCCTGGAGTACACTCCAAGCTTCTAGCACGTAGTCACTCATAGTGTATCGGTAATAAAAATTGTGTGATATTTATCTCTTTAAGAAATCTTAGCCATCAAATTAAGGTGGATACATGACATGTACTCTCTACACTACACATCCTGTAAATTGGAAATTTATAGAAATTTAAGAAAACCTCATGTGTCTCGCCATGATTCCACCTTCCAAATTTACACCACAAATTCTTCTATGGAGTGTGGTTCTTTTTATAACATCACGCGAACCATCATTAGTGGCCGAATTTTGGCCACCCAAACCTTATATAGTTCTTATCCATTACTTCATGCCACTATGTCACATCTTTTGTAAATAGAAACCCTAAAACCATCCATTGATCTATGTTCCCACCACCTAAATCTAACATGATTCCATGATACATCCTCAAAACATAGATTCTTATGTAATGAACATGTCCACCATGAATTCCCAAGTTTAATCATGCTTGAACCTAGCCATTCAATATAAAACTGTGGACCCATTGATCAAAGATGATGAACCCAAAGAATTTTGGGGATTAATTCCACAAGAAAAAAATGATAACCATCATTGAACGATGTGATCCAAAAAATTGATCACAAGGTGAATGAAGTATATTTGAAGCATGGAGCATTGAATAAATCAATATATCCAGATTTAAAAATTATTTTTTATCAAGTTCATGTGATTCATAGAATCCATGATAAATGATGAATATAATTTATAATAAATACTCAATAATAAAAAATGTAGGAATGAAACAAAATAAAAATTCATAACTCGATTATAGATTGATTTTTTGTGAGTGTTTCATTTTTTTGAGGTGAATAAGATGATAAAAATTTTCCATTATCCATCTCACAATTCCCCAAAATCATTCAACATTGAACCATGTTTGTTTTCTTCCAATTCCAATGAATGTTGCTTCCTCCACCTATTAAATATCCCCATGTTGTGTGGGTCACCAAATATATTATATATAACAACACATTTATAGATGAGGTCCACATGTTATGTTATAAAATTAATTAAATAAATAAAATTTTTTACATAACACACCCACCATTGGCTGTCATCCATAGATAATTCAGTGTTAATTAACATTTTTTCATGCCTAGTGTAAAACCCAAATTTCAATTTCAACCATGGTCATAGATTTTTCATATGAGGTCTTATGTCTTGTGAAATAAATTTATATAATAAATTGTTATGTTTTAGTTTGATGTTCTAGTGACACACTAACACAACACTGACTTGAGTAAAAATCCATATACATTTAATGAAATATTCAATAGACTAAACTAATAAAATTTAATCCATAAAAGTATACCCTCCATCACATATTTTATGCATGAAAATAATGACCTAGTGTTTATTAGTAATATTTTCTTACTGATATAATATGTATTATATTATATTATATTATATTACACACATAAAGAATATATAGATACAAAAAAACAGTATATCATTAAAAATTTAAATTACATTAATTATATTTGAATAAAAAAATTATCAATCATTACTATTGAAAGAAAATATATAATAAAAAATATAAAAAGGTAAAGTATGGATTTCACCAATGTGTTTGAATCTTCTCCCACATGACCAAAACTATATAAATGGAAAACAAATTATTAGTAAACTAATAAGCATGTTATAAATTTGAAATATATCATCATTGAAGGAATTTTATTTAATTTTTAGTGACTGAATCTTGTGGTATTTATAGGAGGTAATGAGATGGTTTGAATAGTTATGTGACTATTGGAATAATGAAATGACTATATATAATTGTAACATGAACATTGGGAAGTGTAACTTGAAAATAGAAATTAAAATTTTACACCAAACCAAAAAAAATTTATATACATAATATTTAGCATGAGTAATATAATTATATATATACATTATAATACATATCATTATTAAATACACGATGAAAATATGAGAAAAATTTTATATATCTGTATTTTACTATATTTTATATCAATCATAACATTTTATTAAATATAGAATATCATATGGTAGAAATCTATTCTTAAAAATGAATATCATTACTGAAATAATCACATAAATTTTTTCATAAGGTTATTATTTAGTAATTTTCTAAATTAGATCAGCTTTCATGTGAATATTGAAAATACATTTGTTCATCGAACCGGTGAATCTTAGATTATATCATTCTTGATGTAATTATAAACAAATCATTTTAAAAAGATTAGTTTTAGAAAAAAAATATAAATCATAAATTTTTAATTAATATAATATAATCTTAATTCAACAAAGTAAAATAAATTTTCTAAAACATTAGGTAAATGTGATCCTGTAAAATAACATTTTCAATTTTTTTGCCAGAAAATATTTTAAATTACATAGTTAATTATAATTATAATGGGTTTTAAAGAAATTAAACAATTATATTATTTTTATATATGATCTATATTATAAAATATTTTCTATTAAAGTTTATACCTTTGATATACTATTTTATAAAGTATTTTATTTTAAAAATACCCCTCTCCTCATGTATAAATAACCTCTATCACTCCATTTGAAAACCCATCCTCTCAAAAAATAAAATGCCAAATTTCTTTTACTCTCACATAAACCCTTATAATCCTCATATATTTTTTGTACGAAAAAAATACAATCATCACAGAATCCTTATATTGTACAGGAGAATCCACTCAAAGAAAATAATAGGAGTTTTTTAATCCTCTTGTCTCATTTTATTTTTATTGTATAATTTTCTCAATTTATATTAAAATAAAATCTTTAATGGTCAATTAAGAATAATGTCAACAATAAAGTAATTATTTTATCAAACTTTAAAAATTAAATTCTTGAGGTGTTTATATTTATAACTATATTCCCCTATCTTTGGACGTCATTCAATATAATATCCAATTAACCACATATAATGATTTTTCAAAATTCATTACCTATCATCTACTATATGGATGGATAAAAAAATTATTTATTATATATAAATAAAAATAGATATTTGTTCTAGAATTATTTTTTTTTTACTTTTATATGAATTACTTTGTGAAAAATAGATAAATTGAAAAAAATTGATATTTTTTTGTATACATGATAAAAAAATAATTCAAATTCACATTGATGTTGTTAAAATTACGCAAATATGTTGTGAATGAACATGATGAATTATTTTATCACAATGATGTCTTGTATTTTCCCATTAAGACAAGATTTTTCATTTTTTTACCATTACCTAATTCCATGTCATTTCCTAAAGACTTCCTCATATTTATGAAAATGACACAATACTTATAATATGATTACGATTATTATGCTCAAATATGTAATATTTATACATTTCCCTTATTTCTTTTATATTGTATTTCACCTAACTGGGATATTAGGTCACCATTATTTATGATTTTTATCCCCAGGTGATAATGTGTACTATATTGAATATGAAATCGCTTAATTGGAAAGAGATAAAGGATAATAATAATCATTATGATTTATTATTTAGAAGTGATGTATGATCAAAATTTTGCATAGAAACTAAACTTTTTGAGTAGTTAGTGAATAAACAATATGTTTTTGATCTTTAAAAATATATAATTTTCATTTATGAAAAAGTAGGGTTTCTATAGTTGTTTTTATAGTTATAGTTTAGTTTATTTGAGAATTAACATTAGAAAACGTTAGTGAAAAGCATAAGTGTAGGTATATATATAGATAAAACATCCTAGAATAATTTTTTTTAAATATTATAAATATAAAGATACTATAAGAAATGAATCTAGTTTTAATTTCATAATAGAATCTATAATTTATTGATTATTTGTAGAATAATATTTACGGTAATCCTTTTCTATTTTTAAAAATTTCTGGCACTAGGAGAAACTTGGACAACAACACTTGTGAGTGTAAATGAAACTATTTCCCATACAACTTCTCCATTTTTATGGGAGGTGGAGTTCAAAAATAAATCATGATTCAAAATAATTTATCTAATTATATGAATAATACCCACAACCATATGATACATCATCCTTATTCTGAGAAAAGGGAAAATGGCTATTTAGTATTTTATTCAATGATGACCATTAATGATTAGTGTAACTTCGAATCCACTTGTCACATAATAGTGGGATAACTGAATAAAGAATATCTATTTTATGATTCAAAATTATGAGAAGGTGTAGGTTACTGTATCCATATACCATTTAGATGGAGATGATTATGAATAGTGGTATTTTTTACTACACCATCATAATGGATGAAAAAGAAGATATGTGGAAAGGAGACTTTTATAAATTATTTCTTAATAAGTATTTCCCTCAAAAATTTTGAAAAAATATGGAGTAGAAAATCATAGAGATCATTCTAAAGGATGGAAAATCTTTCATGAATTATGTCGAAAACTTCACATTTCCAATAATATATTCCATAGGCTATGTTATAAAAAATTATAAAAAAATATATAGATTATTTAGTTGTTCAAAACCAAACCTCAAAAAGGATCTAGTTATTCTATAAATTTGGAGTTTTGTAGAACTGTCTTAATATTTTCTATATATAGATATAGAGTTTAGCGATCATACCATTTGAAATGAGAATAATATGAGAATAATAGAGATTATAGTAGGTGGATTAAATGAAAATTGAGAAAATAAGATCTAACAACCCACAAGTCAAAAATGTTGTAAGAAGTGTCATTTAAATTATCCCAAAGGGATGGATAAGTTCATTAATAATGTGATAGAAGGACATCAAACAGATGAGTGTTGAAAAACATGAATAATATGGCCAACATGATGTAATAATCGAATGAACCTTCTTAGGCAATACCAATGTTTCAATTATTTAACTATATAGATCAAGGAAACAATTCAGGTCGATGCACTAATCAAGTAGTCCTTGATGGTACTAAACATAAAAAACCATATCTAAATGAACATGGGAATTAATATTTCACAACTACATATGATGTAGAGAATGAATATGACGTTGTGCAACATACACATCATATTCACTCAATATTAAAAAAAGTTATATTTTATTTTTTAAAAAGATGATGACTTGGCCCAAAGAACTGAAGAGCAATTAATATCAAAATAAAGTTTATAAGAGTCTAAAATATGGGATAATATAACTATAATTTTCATGTAAGGAAATAATATCAGCGTGGAGGTCTTCAAACGAGGTGACATTTTCATATACTCCCATGTTGGCCAGTCCATCGACAACCGTGTTTGCTTCCCGATAATCATGTGTGTTGATATATTTGAGATCAATAATCGATGGAGTTCATTCCATCCAATGGGTAGCAATTTTCCAAGCGTGATGTATTATTCCATTCCAAATTACTTGCATGATGTTCTTCGAGTCACTTTCAATCCATACGTTGTTCCAACTAAAGAGCTTGGTGAAGGAAATGACATGTATTAAACTCATAATCTCAGCTTAAATGGAGGTATCAATGCAATAGATACCCATGAAACATCCAAGGATATGGACGAGGTGATTCTTGAAGATAGAAGCACACTTGAAGGGCCCAGATTGCCTTAGGAGGCTCCATCAATATTAATTTTGATCCATTCAATAAGAGGCGAAATCCATAACACCTATAGAGTGCAGAGAGGTAGATATAAATTTCCATTAATTTTTAGACATCGTAGGATGCCAAAGTCATTATCAGGGTGGTGGAAATTTCTATTTTGCATCAACACAGCCTCATGTATGGAAATAAGGATCTTCATTAAACCTGCATTTTAAATGAGAGAGTTATTGTTATAAAGAATAGAATTCCAATCATACATGATCACAGGGTGGAGCTCAGAAACTGTTGCTATGAAAGGGTTCTTGAATTTTTGAGAGACTTTCATTTATTCGTATATAATTAGTAGAGTTTTGACAGAGTTAATAAGAATCCATCTATAATTAAAATTGTCAAGAATATAGTTTCAAATAGTAGATGAAGTAGCGCATCAAATAAAGAGGTGTTTAGCGTCTTGTATGAGTTAATTATAGATATTTCACATAGAGCACAACTAGATTACAAAAAAATGAAGGAAAATCATTATGGGAACCCTATTTTTATCAAGTCACCAGATACGATTGAATCTTGATGGATTTATCCAAGGATTTTTCAATTATTTTATCCAATAGTAATCACATTCAGAGTTACAAAAATACAGATTGTAAAAATATTTTGAGTTTAGTATACCATTTTGAGAAGGCTCCCAAATTAGGAAATAATTAGTGTATGAGAATTATTAGTTTTCAATGACGTTCAGAATAGTATGAGTGAGGTGATAGAGTTGAGGGTTAGGAGTTTATCTAAAAGGGTAGTTGGAACTCATAAGGGTTTGATCGGGAGATATCAATGAAATTAAATGTGTTCTAGTCTAGTTATCCAACCAGAATTTTATGGAGGAGTCTTTAGAGACCATCCATCTGGAATTATTCGTGATATTGGAGAAATTTTTTTTGATGGATGGTCAGATAGAAGAGTCAATGAAATTCACAATTTCCATCTTATGTTTTTCAAGTAATATATATATGAGAAATGTAATGTCATTAGAAGTATTGTGAAAAAGGATCTAAGTGACTGTATCTTGAAGGGATTCATTAAATTTCAGCATATTTTTTATTCCAATGCCATATTTCTTAATAGGCTTGCAACAAGTTGACCATGGGACAATCACATCTTTCTTTATAGAATACTAAAATTCAATATGAAAATATTTATAACGGTGATCATTTCATTATAATAACATCAGGGAATTTACAGACCATCATGTATTAAACCATCTTGGAGATAATAGTGGATTTTATTTGTCAATTCCTACCCGCTATAGAGAGATATTTACCTTTCTGAGAAGATATCTTGTTTAGAAAATGGTCAAATATAGTCGCAAAGTGGACAGACATGGGTCTGCCCCAATAGAAGATAGAAATAAGTTATCTGAATGGGAGTGGACCTTCATTCATACCTAAGTCACTGATAATGTTACATTTCTTACTGGGATGAATGTTCCTCCAAAATAAAATGCAGGATTTGTTCTAACTAATAGTATGAAAAGAAACCTATTCATAATGTGAGAGCGTAGTTTTGAGGTTAATAATTTTTATTTTATAACCCTGAAGTAAAAGGATAATTTTATCAGCATAAAAATGTTGGGTAGGATAATTTACATTTATAGAGACATGGATGAGATTCTAGAATATTCTAGACCACCAGACAGTTGATCAGACGACTAAGATAGTCTTCCTCTATCGTGAATAGAATGGAAGATATAGGGTCACCTAGCATGAATCCTTTGGTGCATTTAAAATATACCTTGGTATAACAATTGATCAAAATGGTGATAGATTCTGAGTGGAACAAAGTCTTGATTGAAGTTATTAAAGAGGAACTAAAACCAAAACCTCGAATAACCTTGAAGATAAAGCTCTAATTTGTGGTGTCAAAAATCATTTTTGATGTCTTGTTTTATAGAAATATTACCTCTTATATTATATTTATTAATGTTATTGAAATACTCAGAGGAAAGACAGATATATTCTTGAATGGATCTACCTATAATAAAACCAATTGGTTACAGGAGACAATTTTTTCGTGATAGTTGAAAGTATTATTGAAATGATTACAATGATGATTTTATAAAGAGTGTTAATAAGAGAAATGGATCTAAATTGGAGAATCTCAGTAGATTTTTTCATTTTTGGGTTCAAGGTGAGGAACATGGAATTTAGGGCATAGGTAATCAGATCGTTGTAAAAAATTATTTTACAAGTTTACAATCATCAACATGAATTAAATCCCTAAAATATTGGAAGAAACAATTATTGAATTCATCAGAAACCAGTGCACTATTAGGATCCAGACTAAAGAGTGTGTCTTTGTTTTCATGATCAAACAGTGTCTTGAGAAGGAAAGTGTTGTCTTCATCAGTGATTAATATCTAAATGACCTCATGAAGGTTTTCTTTTTTTATATTAGTACCATTGAAGATAGATTCATAGTAGGGGACTGTATGATGCGAAATGTAATCAATTTTGTCAAGAAGTTTTTCCCCATCATTTAGAATGTTTAAATGCCTTAAATCCATCCTAATTATTTGACAGGAATTATAGAACATATTATACTTTTCAACATCTGATAACCATTGAACTATGTCTACATGTTTCCTCATATTTTCTTTAAAATAGACAAAAGTGTTGAATTTATCAACAAGGATTATTTCTTGAGATGGATCTGTATTGGGGTCATATCTGGTGTTGTTGTTTTCTATATCATTGATTTATTCCTCCAGAAGAAAGATGTAATTTCTAATTTGATTGGATTTGGAGATACAGTATGTTTGGAGAGTCTATTTGAGATGTTTTAATTTGAAATTAGGGGTAAAGGAATCATTGTTTAGTGGAATTGAATATTAATACTTCTGGATGACATTTGTGCAATCTACATAAGATAACCACCCATTTCTAATTCTAAAAGGAAAACTGGGTTTCATGTCATTGTTGGAGTCATTGACCTGGATGGGGTAGTGGTCAGTGTTCAGCCAGTGAAGAGTGCTGGTGGAGATAGTGTCCTATTTATCTGAAGTAGGGGCATTCATGAAGGCTTTATCTACATGGGAGTAAACCACTTCACTATAATGTCTTCTATACCATGTGTATTCCTCACCTGTGAGATTAATTTCAATGAGATTGATTTATTCAATTGAAGCTTTAAAGTATCCCATGGAAATAGAAGTGTGTGATAGTCAAATTTATTCACTTGAGTTGAGAATGGCATTAAAGTCTCCAATTTGAAACCAATGAGAATTAATATTACTTTCTAAATATGAAAGGTAATTTTATATATTTCTTCTTTTGGTATCAATTTTTAGATTAAAAAAGTATTAAAAAAGTTGTGTTCCATCAGTATTAAATTTTCATGTAAAAATCAAGTTAGAGACGTTGAAAATACTAACATTCTTGTATAGAGGACTGTGAAAAAATCCATAAAGATTCATAATTGAGGGTATTTTTGATTGCACCAGTGAAAACTTAATTATGCTAGAACAATTGAGATTATTTTGAATAAAAGGTAATTTTTATCATTGTAGTATAAAATTAAATTGGATGGTGAGTGTCAAACATTCTATTTATAGTGGTGATTGTGTGAGAGATGGAAATACCAAAACAATTCCAAAATATTTTCTTTATTTAAACCTGAATGTGGAGTTAGAAATCCCCATTTTCTTTTTTCCCAAACAATTATTTCTAGAATACATTCTATTCTTTTGAGCATTGTTACTATTAATGGTTTGTTCCAGTTCATTTTTTGATATGATAAGGTTATTCATGGTTGGTTTATTTATTAAAGCATTCATAGTTGATTCTATATAGTTATTATTACATAGAATCAATGAATTGGAATTTTGGTTTGATAACAAATTTACAGGCTTCTATGAACAATCATCAGTATATATAAATTTATTTATATACTAAAATTTTTATATAACTATTTAATATTATACCATGGACCTTGAAGTATATATTTATTTAAAAACACCATGGTCTCTGATCATTGTTGTACAAGTGATAGAATATTCTCATATTTGAGTATTTTGTAATATTATTCCATAAATTATCATTATAATTCCCATGGTAGAATTAGACACCATAATGGAAATTTATTGGCTCTCATTATATAGAGAACACATAAACTATTAGTAAAATTTAATCTATTTTCATCTTCCAAACCATTACATGACCCCAAAAAAATGAAATGAATATCACAAATATCCTTTATAAAATACCTCAAAAATATGGGTAATGATATCTTATAAAGAAGAATAAATTTACCAAATGGTTTGGTCAATGGAAATAATAAACATTGAATAAATTCATACTGTTAGGTAATTAAAAAATGTATTGTATTTCATGTTTTTTAGAATTCCCATCAATCCTAATGTAGAATTTTCAATAGAATTTTAAACGAGAGCTAATATTTTCTCTATATTTCTCTATAGGATGGACCATATTGAAATGGTGGGGTTAGTGAAGAAGATTTAAGATAATTTAGAAAAGTGTTCATATGACATACTATATAACCATAAGGTGTGCAAGTGATATATGTAATGAAAATCGATGGATCAGTGAAGATGTATATTGATTAATGGGAGAATAAAAAGATCATCGCATTATAAAATTATTACTTAACAATGATTAATGAATTTTTGAATCAATTATGAGGATCCCAATACATCAATAAAGGTGGATCTACATTATGGATTTCATCAAATGATATATAACAATGAATATATTCAAAATATATCCTTGTATATAAGAAATGAGCACCATGAGTTCATTGTAATTCCCTAAAAATTTATTAATACCCTAGAAATATTTCTTTATTTTATTAATAGAGTATCTATACACTACCATGAATGGTTTTGGAAGTTCTTATATATGGTATTATTATTTTTTTTGTTTTAGAAAATAGAAATGGGAAGAGATTCTAAGGGTTATTCTGGTGACATTAAGGATGTGTAAAATATTGTCTAATACTAGATAGTGTGGATTATAGATGTAGAAAGTCACATTTCAATAGAAATTGATCATATTTAAATGACTTTATATGGACCCTTTTGAATAGAAATGAAACTGAGTAATGGCCTAGACAAACTAATTTTATGGAAATGCATGGTTTCCCTATCATAGATAGTTACTATTGATGTTTTTTCATAATTTTCATATGTATTTATAGAGGACTAGCTATGTTATCAAATAAATGGATAAATTATGTTGTCAAATAAAAGTGTGAGGAAATCATTAATGAGATTCAGAAGAGTGTAATTGTTTCTCTGGCACTCACACTAAAAACAAGAATTTAATGTTTTGTGATATATATTTATGCATAAAATGAATTATTGGGTTATGTACTCATGAATAATAAAAAAGAGATATCCTATTTTTCATCAATGTTTAGACTAAATGAGAAAAAAAACCTGATCCTCTATTTTTAGTTATTACCTATGATCTTTTCCTTGATGATTTAGAAATACTACCTATATTGCGAGAATTGTGACATATATATCGATCACAATATTATAATGAATATATTCAAAATAATCAATTCAAATTGGGTCAATGATGATGGTTAAAGCTAATCAATTTCTAATACTTTATGAAACATTCTACTCTATAATGAAGAAAATGTTAGATGATGCTCTTAGAAGAAAAGAACATTCCACTCTATCTTTGATGGTGATTGAGAATGACCCTGTATTAGTTTATTTGAAAATGATATATCTATAAATAATAATAATTGGAAATTAATCATAAATTTCATCAATGTGTTTCCTTCCACACATCCAAGAGAATATCATGGAGGCACAATGGGGTGATTTAAAAATTCAAAAGATGGTGAAATATGTAAATAAAGCTAATATATATGAGTTTGACATTAATAATGATTGTTTGATTCCATTTGGGGCTAGGCTATATATGAATTCATTTTTTAATATATATAATTATCCACATAATAATTAATATATATCATCTTCCCTTATTCATTATGGATGTACCAAGATTTATCATGATCTTTTGTGGCACAAATGGTGGTAAAATGATGAAAGATATCGTGGAGTGTATCTTATTGTTATTTTAATGTTAGAAATTTAAAATAGGGGTAAAATTCCATAGAGATGATGAAACCATATCTAACAACCACATGGAAATGGGACAATGTTACTATAGACTTTTTTACTTGTCTACCAATAAATTCAATAGAAACAGTCTGGTATGGGTTATAGTTGATCGAGTCACCAAGACTATTCAACACATAATTATTCGAGAAGATTTTTATCATGAAATAAATTACAGGATATATGTGAAAAAGTGTTGTGGATGAATGGGGATCCAATTTTGATCACTTTTTATCATGATAAAAGGTTCACATATAAATTATAATGATGTATCCAACAAAAAACGAGTATGTAACTTAATTTCAATATGTCCTATCACCAAAACACTAATTGACAATAATAAAAGAATATTTATGAATATGAGGATGTGATGATATCATTATTAATGGAATCCAAATGTGTATGCGATCAATATCACCCATTAGATTTAGTTTTGTACAAAAATTTATTTGACCAAATTATTCAAAAGGATCTATATGATTCTCTATATGGGAAATGATATATAACTCTATCTTCTTGTGATGATTTTGTATTAAAATATACATAGACCTTTTCTTGTGTAATAGATGATATATATTGTTCATTCCATCCAATAAAATATAAATTTTTCTCCGAATCATAAAATGATATATGATAACGACCATCAATTTGACTTTTTGTTTGATGTTGGATACAATTTATTTATTGTAATATAGTCATGTGATAAGTCATGTGGTTGAGAAAGTAGAGGAAACATAGCCCTATAAATATTGGACACTTGGATATCCTTGATCACATATGATCAGTTGCCTATCGACATTCAATTCCACGAAATATAGTTCATGTTCATGAAATAATAAAAATATCTCTCTTGAGAATGTACATACCTAAACCCTCACATGTACTGAATCGTGAGGTGGTATAGTTGGAGAATGACCACTCAACTGTGGTACATCCTGTCACGAACAATGACCATAGAGAAAATGTTCTATGCAATAGGAAAACACACATAGTCAATGTGTTGTCACCAAACCATATGTATGAAGAGGTAACGTGTGAACCAAAGTGAACAATGAAATATATGTTCCCCCAACTTCTCTCAACTGAGAATATGAGTTAATATTTTAGGAACAAAATTCAAAAGGTTGGGGTATAATTTAACAACATAGTTTTTATCAGTAATATATGTTCATTAAATAAATGTGTGTTTTATTATATTAAATAATATTACAAATATAAAAAATATAGATAATTAAAAAATTAATTTCATTAATGAATATCAATACAATAGTCATCTATGAAACCAATGAAAATGACCAACATTTCAATAAGAAAGAAAATATAAAATATAAAATCTAAAATATGAAAATATGGATCTCCCCAATCTACTAGAATCATCACCACTATGGATGACATAATAGAAATGAATGAAAAAAATATTAAATATATAAAATTCTTCAAAAATGAATTATATAATCTTATGAGTAATTTTAGTTAATATTGATTCAATGAATTTAATGGTATTTATAGGAGTTAAGGTGAATGTTTAAATAGTAATATGACTATTTGGATAGTAACCTTACCATTGGAGATTATAACCTGACTGTTGTAAATAGTAACATTACCATTAGAATTGTATATTAACGTATAAATAATAAATTGGGATATAAATAAAATTTTTCATGAAAAATATAAATAAATATAAATATTATAATAAATTTCAAGATTACAAAACCAAATGAAAATATATAACCATTTTTTTAAAAAAATTATATTTAATAGTATTTTATAAAACTCATAATATTTATATTTAAAATTAGAAATGAATATTTTATAAATATATCCTGGTTAAATGGATATCATCTTGGAAATTATTAAATTAAAATATTCTTAGGTTTTTAAGGTAATTTAATGAAATACCACAATTTTCAGTAGAATACTAATAATACAGTTTTTCATGCAACCGATGTGTCTTAAATAAAATCATTCATGATATAGTAATGAAATAATAATTTCATTAACGTGATTTTAAACCAAAATATTTTTAATTTCATAAATTATTTTTTGAAATATATTAATCAATATTTCCGAACATAAAAATCATTTTCCAAAACCTAATATCAAATCTGATCACATAAAAATTTAAGTTTTTACTTCTATTTTTTCATTACTTTTTAATCAACTGTGTGAATATGAATTATAAATAGGTTTTAAGGATGAAAACCATTCTAGTATACTGATATTTGAACTATAGAATCAAAAATTCAGTATTATATGTTTTACCTTTGATATAATATTTTATACATGAAATACCTCTATCATCATGATTAAATATCCCCTCTCCATCTCCTTGGAAATACACTCTTATAACACATTTAAAAGAAACATTTCTAATCAAATACTTTTTTTTAGGACCATAGAAACATTTGATAAGTGATGGAGTAAACCAAATCCAACCATTAAAGAAATCTACAATCATACAAGAGAAAGGACACTAAGGAAAGAGTAAGTTTTTTTCAAACTCTTATCTCATTTTCTTCTTCTGTCTTTTTTCTAAATTGATTACATAGAAAAATATTTTAAATATTCAAAGTTAGGTATGACTAAATTATATTAATGATTTTTATTGATAATAAAAATTATATTTTCAATATATTTATATTATATAACTCTCTTTTTCCTCCTTGTGGAAATTTTCCTAATAATAGTCGGTTACCAAACAATGAGGAAGTTTCCAAATTCATTCTTTATCATCAAAAATATAGATGGATAAAAAAATTATTTATTATATATAAATAATTTTTTTTTTATTCTTCAATTATTCATTATAATTACTTATAAATTACCTTCATCGAAATAGATAATTTGGAACAAAAGAGAAAACTTTTAAGGGAACATGATATCAAAATAATAAAAATTCCCAAAATGGTATTCAAAAATAAAATCCAGTGAATATAATTGATAAATAAGGACATAAAATAACCTAATTTTATATTATTTAAATTTGTTAATTAATCTATTATTATTATTCAGGAAGTTTAAATGTGATGAAATAAATTTGTATATAAGTTAAAGGGATTATCGAACCCATCTCCCTTTCTATGGGTTATAACTATTTCAGGTCATTTTGTATAGATATTCCTTTGTATATTAAGTTTAAATAAGTTCATGATTCTTCCCTTTTATTTTGGGGATATATATGTTTTATCATTGGTTTCTAATCCCAATTCAAATATTTTATAAATTTTTTTAAACACATCTTTAACTCTTATGAAGATATTTATTCATCACTCAATAATGATGTTTCTTATGCAAAATGTTTTTCCTTTTAAAATATTAGAACCACTGATTTTTTAATGAATTCATTATTTATGAAATAATTATGAATACAATTTAATTTAATTCTTTATTTTATAAATATGATTATGATACATTCTATGCGGCATGCATGATTATGTAAATATTAACATGAGAAAGGTGAGATTGAAATTATATATTAACCTAAGGCATTGTTTAATTTTAGGTATCTCATGATTTAATATATTTTATGAAATATCCTAATGTTTTTATTATTTAATATTAGGATGATATGATTATGAATATATGTTATTAATTAACATGATATTATCATTGTTCACAACAATTATTTCTATTTGACTAATATAACGTGTGGTTTCATTTTTATGCATTGCCACATTCCCATTATTTTTCAAATTCATTACTCATGATTATGAGGTTCATCATATGATTATGAAATGTTCAAAATGAATATTCTCACACATTTAATATTTACATGTCTCTTAATTCTGTTATGATAGCCTTCTATTAATTGGGTTTTTAGCTCAACCCTTTCATTAATGTATATCCATAGAAGAATACATGAACTAAAGAAAACATGAAATATTTTCTGTGGATAAAAAAGAATAATTTTAATAATGTTTGTTCTATATTACATAAAAATTCATTATTCTCTTATTTTTTCCTAGAAAATTAACATTTATATCCTTGAATGTATAAATATTATGTTATTAACCATTAAAAGGATGTCATAGTCTTGTAAGAAAAAGTACGGTCTTTATAGGAGCCCCATAATATTGGTATGAATTTATTTCTAAAACCATGGTATTTAAAAATAGATCATAATGTTTGATTAATTTCGTTGGGTTTATGCAATGGTAGTGAGAAGTCCTACGCTTTTTATTGAATATTGCACCTCATTTTTAGACTTATGAAATGGAGGCATATTTTCATTTCAATGTAGAATGAGATCTGTTGGAAAAGATTGGAAACTAGGGTACATAATGGTTGATGTTGAAATTCAAACATGGCATCTCAAGGATTAGAATAAATATTTTCGGGAGGTTATAAAGCCTACAATTCATTAGGGTTTTAAAATTCAAAATAAATTTGAATTTTTGACTTCTGGAGTGGGGTTCATTCAGAACTAATTTTTGGATCGAGGTTATGAGTATTTTGAAATACCCAATAGATGTTTTTTGGATGGGTAATGAGTCTTAGATTAAGGACTGGGTGATCATGTCGAAATAGGTGCGAGTTCAGGTCAGAGCATGTAGTGTAATGGCTTGACAAGTCCTTAACTATGTCCTGGTGAATTGGGTATGGCTATTTTTTCTCACAATGAAAATCCATACATTGTGGAACTGCCTATTGTTCTAGGGTTGATACATTAATAAAACGGGTTAAAAAACAAAAAATCATAGGCATTTTTTACCATAGTGGCAATTTAAGGAACTTTGGAGAGAGAGAAAATGATTCACTATGATGTATTCCTTGATCGGTGGGTATTTTGGATGGGAGGGCCTGGGGAATAAAATTGGTAGAGGTAAGTGATGAATGAATCAATTTGATGAAGTTTATTTTCCCTACGAGTTCATGGTGGGATGGAAAATGGTGTGCAGAGAGTGGGCTAGGAATGTTGTCAAGTGATTTCACTTATGGGCTTCGGTGTGTTTCCATTGAAAAATTGAAACTTAGTGTGAGGGCCAAGAAATATTTTTAAGCATATAGAGGATCTTTAGGGGCTTCTAAAATGTGCACTATGGCATATCACACTCTTTGTTTTCAATAATATTTTTACACATTCTAATTTTAAATATTATGAATAAGATAACCCCCTCTCTTTTAATTACACCTCACCCACCTCTCTTTCTCCCTCATGCATGATGAACCAAAGGGGATCTTCACCTATCTTCTCAGATAAAAACCAAAAGAAATCTGGTTGATTTAAAAACATTTTCGGTGAATCATAGTAAATAAATCTCTCAATATCTCCATATTCTTGGGTTTCCCAATGATTTATAGTGATTCAGAAAAGATTTTGAAATTATTTAAACTATAAAATGATGAATTTAATTTGTTATGTTATAGATTTTCATGTGATATTTGACATCATGTTAGGTTTTAATGTATTAATTGTACATGGGTTTTTTATTTTGAAGATATTTTAGAAACTGACATGTTTTGGTTCTACTAGGAGATTAAAAATTATGTACACGTATTATATGTCATTTAATGTTCACTAGAAAGAACCCATTAAATTATTTCAAAATGTAAAATGATAAAATTACAAGTACTCTTTACATGATGTGAAGTGAAAAAATATAATTTCATTAAAAAGGAGACACATTTTTCATGGTAAATAACCATCGAGTGGTTCACATCATGTAATGGGAATATATGATGTCTAACTATCACAACCTATATGTATTTTATTTTGATTGGATGATTTTTTTTCATTATAATGGACGTATTACCCATGTCAAACATGAACTATCTCTATTAGATTATGGAGATCTTCTATCCATATGGATCATCTGTTCCGTGATTGATTATCATGTTTTTAGTGGTGATTCTCTCTAGGTTAGTGGTCCTCTTGACCCTTCTATTAACCTTTTACTTCCTCTTGGGAGTTTGATATATCTTTTAGGCATTAATAGATCTAAATTCCTTCATTTTAATAATCATTCATGGTTTTGTTTCTTCATCTTGGTTTCTATAATTGTTTTTGAAAGAAACCATTGTGGGTGTTGATCATTGATTTTTTATTATATGATTAATGGTAGGTTGTTCTAATCATTGGGTTTAAATTACATTCAATTGATTTATAAAAATAAAATTTTATTTATATTGGAATTAAAAATTATAGGGTACGGATTTGAGTAACACCCCTAATTATAATTTATTTGGAATTACAAGTATGAAATAAAATTTATGGAAATTGGGAAATGCTTTAGAATTTATTTTAAAAAATAGATTAAATTTGTCAGGACATGTCCCAGTGGGGCCCATGCCGTGACTCCCCAAGCCCACCTCTAATAGGCCAGGGGTTGGTGACTAGCACCGAGTAGGCATATTACTAACAAGGGAGGAATTGCCTAAGTACCTGTACACATGAACACATCTCCAAGCCCACAAATGCTTAAAAACACTATAGACAAAGAATTCATGCATACAAATAAACCCAACCAACATAGTACGACGAAAGGTAGAGTACTGTAAAAGTAAACTAGGCCAAAATACAAGCCCACCAAAAACAAACAAACAAGACTCTGAAAACTGAAAAGTCCAACCTATAAGCACAAAAGGTACTGGGACTGCTGCTCATAGCTTTATGAATGCCTCGGCCTGTAGGGAACTCAGAAATCTCGGTCCTATTCTGGTCTACCTTGGACTCGGTCAAAAGGCTGCTCATCTGCACAAGACACCATACGTGCCGGAAAATCCTGTGTAGGGGTGAGTATAACAATACATAGTAGAGGACCCCAAAAACCACAAAGAAATACAAAGTAAAGGTACAGTCGGTTGTGAACAGTATATGTCTGCAGAACAAATAGAACAAACCAGATATACTCAAAACCCAGACCCGTGGTCTAGAGACAAGTCACACAACCGCATACCCCCGTAAGGGATTGTTTTCGAAGATTCTGTGATGCAATCATTCCGGGAGAACACACTCCACAAGTCTTATAGCTCTGATGACGTCCGTCTGAGAAGTTCTGTTCATTGGGAACCATCACAAGATATAGCTAAACTCATTACAGGACACACACTCTTGAGTGGAAAGGATACAATAGATAGACGCACTCAGTATGGGAGACACACTCCTGAGTGGGAAAGATCATGATACAAAGATGAGGATCACTACCAGGGTCATGGTGGATACCGCAACTCATCACGATTCACTAGTTAGGTGATAAACCAGTTAAGTAGAGGATCAACACCTGGTAAGGCTGGTCACGTTGATGCCTGACTCTACCTAGGGTCAAGAATGGATAGAGGATCTCGATCCGGGCCTCTCGGATGGATGCCTGACTCTATCACAGAAAGTCCTACTGAAGGTATCACACTCCTGAGTGGAAAATGATGCCTGGAATTCAAGGGAATAGGAAGAAGGTGCACTGACCCAAACGAAATATGTATAAGTTAAGATGAATGAAAGGACCATGACATTTTCGAAAAAGGACACGGCGTATAGAAAAGATACACACCGTGTTTTCTGACCCCAGGTACTGCCCGTGTACAATGGATCATGTCATATTCTGGTTATGTAGGAAAAACTAAGTACACGGCATGTAGTATGGTGTACACACCATGTCTGGGTAACTGGGGTTGGCTCCGTGTACTCTGGCCATGTGCCCGTACACGGTCATCAACCCGTGTACTCCAACCAGTGTAATCCGCACATGGGGTGACCCACACTGCTGGCCTCACCTGGCTGTGTGATGGAGTACACAGTCGTGTACTCCATCATGTGTCCGCGTATCCCTGAGATACATGCCAAGTCCGGCATAGCTGCTTCTGCCAAGTTGTACATGTCGTGTCTCCTCAATCAGTTTAAATCATCTCGTGTCCATGTACTACCCAAATTACACACCGAGCTTCGGGGATGGTTCAACACGCCATGTGATCAGGATCACATGTTGTGTGATTCTTCTCTGACCCCAAAACCCTTGCCTCCGCCGCCAGTACTACACGGCATGTTCCTCATAGGTACACGTCGTGTATGCTGGAAATTTCCAGAACCTGCGCTCTTCACCGGCACGCCTCCCGTGCTGCTCTGATCATTGATCCAGCCATCTGATCGCCATGAAACCTTCAGGTTTTGGTCTCCCCGATGCCACGAAGCCGCTTCTGGTGTTTTCGGACCCCCGATCAGCTCCAAAAACATGTTTTGATCTTCCCGCATGAAGAACGCTGAAAGAATTCTCTTTCTAATCTAGTTCGATTCGTTGTCTGTCATCGTCGCCACAGCTCCACAAGGTCGTTTCAGTGTCGAACCTCTAATTTGGGATCATTTCATCACAGAATGGATGTGAAACGATCTGTTGTTCATCGCCCTGTGAAGAATCTGAAGAATGCATGAGGAAAGAAGGGGGAAGAAATACAAATGAACAAATTGTGGAACGAACCTCGGTCGTCATTCCTCACGATGCTGATCCGCTCCCGTTGATATGCTTGAACAGATCAAGAATCAATAATAACATAAAGCATGGATCAATTCCCCAAAATCATCCCAATGAAATCCCTCCAACAAGAACACACGAATCCACAGATCAACTTGTTCGTGGTTGATCCGCGTTCGTGGTTTAAACTAAAAAACAGGGGAAAGGAAATTGAAATAACAAACCCCTACCTTTCGAAAGGATCGATTGTTGATGAAGGTGTTGCGCAGCTGTTGTCATCGAGATCCTTCAACGTCGGCGCAATGATCCTCGACCTCGATCCTTCGTCATTCGTCACCGATAATTCTCTCTAACTCCTCACAGATTCGGCAGAGGTTCCTCTAAAACATTTCCAATGATCTACAATTTCTTAAACAATTAAAAAGGTAAACATGTTTTAATTTAATTACATGGTAGTATTAATGATGTCGACTCACCATTTTGAAGTTATTATCACGCGCCATTAACTTAGGAAACACATACGTCGTTTCTGCGTTGCAGCGGATGTTTCCTTAAATGAAATAAAATAAACATGTTAATTTATTTTATTTTATTTTACTTAAAGCATCCGAAAATAAACTTTTTCCCTAGACCTGCACCGGTCATGGTTAAGCTTGTTATTAGGTAAATTCATCCTTTCAGACGCAACGGTGCCCTCAGATTTTTAATCAGGGCATCCGTTTGGAAACTGCCACAACCGCGCACAAGCGCCGACTCACATAACTTAAAAAATGTTCAAACGTCCATTCCGGGCACACTGGACCTCGGAATGATGTGTCGTCTTCATGCCTGGTCTCGAAATAATTCCATAATATTTAAAATAATAAATGGAAAAAATCCAAGACATTACATTCTCCCCACCTTGGGGCTTTACGTCCCCGAAAATCCAAAACAAGAGCTACTCAAAAAGATGTGGGTACTGGGAACCGATCTGAGCCTCCGTCTCCCACGTGCTCTCATGAAGATTCTCATGCTACCACCAGACACGCACCAAGGGAATTGATCACCAACGAATGATCCTCTCCTGCCGATCCTCGATCTCTACTAGGTACTCAGTAATGGTCACTCCATCCTCGATGTCTAGCTCGCCCCAGTCGATGATGTGCGATGGGTCATTTACGTACCTCCTCTGCTGTGTCACATGGAAGATATCATGTACCCGATGAAACTTTGGCAGTAGATCTAGGAGGTATGCCACCTTGACAACTCTGCATAGAATCTAGAAAGGTCCGATGAACTTCAGAGATAGCTTGCTGCCTCGGCCAAATTTCTGTAACCCTCATCGTGGTGAGACCCGAAGAAAGACGTGGTCTCCCTCTTCAAACTCCAGAGCTCCCCATCGCCTGTCATCATAAGACATCTTCCGGATCTGTGCAGTCTTCATCCACCCTCGGATGACCTACATGTTCTCTGTTGTAGCTCTTACTAGCTCTGGACCCATGAGTGCTGACTCTCCGGGGTCGGTCCAGCAAAGCAGTGACCAGCATGGTCTCCCATACAAGGCCTCAAACAGTGCCATACCGATGGTAGAGTGGTAGTTGTTGTTGTACGCAAACTCCACCAGTGGTAGGTGGTCCTCCCAACTGCGACCAAAGTCCATGATATAGGCTCTCAACATATCCTCCAGAACCTTAATGGTCCTCTCCATCTAACCATCCATCTGGAGATGGAATGCTATACTCAAGCATAGCTGAGTCCCAAAAACCTCATGCAATCCCTTCCATAACCGGGATGTGAAGCAGGAGTCTTGGTCTGAGACTATAGTTGAGGGAACGCCATGAAGCTGAACTATCTCCTACACGTAGAGGCGTCTGAATCTCTCCACGAAACTCTGCTCCCTGATGGCTAGGAAGTGGGCCGACTTGGTGAGTCGGTGAACGATCACCCAGATGGAATCATTCCCCTTAGACATCCGTGGTAAGCCCATTATGAATTCCATTTATATTCCATCCCACTTCCACTCTGGAACTTCTAGGGGTGAGATAATTTCGCTGGAACCTAGTGCTCAGCCTTCACCTGCTGGCATGTGAGACATCGATAAATGAACTCTGCTACCATGTTCTTCGTTCCTGACCACCAGAACTACTGTCGGAGGTCCAGGTAAATCTTTTCCACTCCAAGATGTACTGCCAAAGTGGATGTATGAAACTCTCTCAGGACCTCCTCCTGCAACGCCACTGGTACGACAGTGCGTCCTCTAAAAATAAGTAAGTGCTCCCCACCTTGTGAATATCCATCAGGAGCATGTCCTGTGGATAACCGAGCACGTAAATCTAGACAATATACATCCCCAAGTTGTGCCTCCCTAACTCACTGTAAGAGTGGAGGGGTTACAACCATCGAGTGTCGGTAACATGTAACCTCTCCATCCACGAAGGATAACTGTAACACAGCTAATCAATGAGTCTCCTCACTCAACAGCTGTGAGCTCGACCTTCGGCTAAGAGCATCTTCCACCCTGATCCCCTTTCAAAGAGTTTAAATAATCTCAAATTCATAGTCCTGGAGTCACTCTATCCAACACCTCGACCTCAAATTTACATCCTTCTGTGATAATATGTACTTGAGGCTCTTGTGGTCAGAGTAGACAATAAACCGCTCTCCCGTAAGGTAGTGTCACTATATCTTTAATGTGAAGACTACCGCTGCCTACTCGAGATCATGGGTCGCATAGTTCTGCTCATGTGGCCTAAGCTAGTGCGAACCATAAGCAATCACTGCATTCCACTACATCAGGACGCAGCTGAACCAGGTCCCTGATGCATCGCAAAAAACTACGTACTCGACACCCTCCTCAGAAAATCTCAAGACTGGGGCACTCGTCAAACTCTATCTCAACTTCTCAAAAGTCTGCTGACACTTCTCCATCCATACGAAGTGCCGCCCCTTCCTGGTCAAGGTTGTCATTGGTGCTGATATTCGGGAGAAGTCAAGAATGAACCTCCGGTAATACGCTGCCAACCCAAGGAATATCTGCACCACCAACATGCTCCGAGGTGGCTCCCAGGCTAATACAACCACCACCTTGGCTGGGTCTACAGCCACTCCATCTGCTGAGATGACATGTCCTAGAAAGTGGACCTCCTGAATCCAGAACTGACACTTCTAGTGCATTCCATAAAGCTAGTTCTCCCAGAGTACGTCTAGAACCATCCGCAGGTGTCTCGCATGCTCCTCCACTGATGCTGAGTACACAAGGATGTCGTCGATGAAGACCACCACAAACCGGTCCAAGTACGGCTGAAAGATCTGGTTCATCATCCCCATGAACACTGCGGGGGCATTCATCATGCCAAAAGGCATCACCAAGTACTCATAGTGACCATAGAGGCATCTGAAAGTCGTCTTCGGTATATCCTCATCCCGCACTCGTAGCTGGTGATAGCCTGATCGAAGGTCAACCTTCGAGAACCATTGTTCCCCTTTTAGCTGATCGAAGAGGTAATCGATTCTCAAAAGTGGATATTTGTTCTTCACTGTCACCTGGTTCAGGTGCCGGTAATCCATGAGCAATCTCAAACTCTCATCGGCCTTCTTGGCAAACAATACTGGGGCCGCCCAGGGTGAAACATTGGGTCTCACAAAACCCTATCTCTGCAAATCCTCCAACTGCACCCTCATCTCACGAAGCTCTGCATGATCCATCCGATATGCCGACGAGGAAATTGGTGTCATCCCGGGGTGTAAGTCGATGTAGAAGTCAAATTTTCGATAGGGAGGTAATCCTGGAACATCTTCAGGAAATACGTCCTCATACTCCACCACCACTGCAAAAAACTAAGAGATCACAATATATATTGCTCCGAGGGTAAGGCTAGACAACTCAGGAGTGATCGGATGCACCCTCCTATGCATGAGCCCATTTTGTGTTGCCTGGGTTTCCTTTTCTCCGACAAAGGAAAACCGTGTTCCATCACGGCGGACACACTGCACTCTTCACCTAAAACAATCAATCTGGGCATGGACCGATGATAACCAATCCATACAGAGAATGACGTATTAATGCCTCGACGCTACCACCAAGAGGTTCCAACTGAAACTCTCACCGCCAAGGGTAAGATCACACTGTCTGAAAAGGTGCATGACCATCGAGTCTCCTCCTGTAGCTGTCTCTAAGCGTAAGGATCGATTCAACGGTTCTATTGGAATCTCGAGGTTTATTACAAGACATGTGGCTATAAGGGAATGATTGGAACCTGTGTCAATGAGTATGACAGCTAAGTTAGAAAAGACGTAGATCGTTCCTTGAATCATCCATGGATCCCTTGGGTCGTACGTCTCGACCGCATGTAGCTGTCCTCGCCCCAATCACCCAGCTCCCTGATCCTGGTGCGGACCTCCTAGGGGTGGTGGTGTAAGTATGTTAAAGCGCCTGCCACCACCTACAGATCTCCCTACTCCTCTACCACGTTCGCCGCCTAGCGGGTCTGCCTGCTTTGTTCTCTTCCTCTGCCTCAGTGGTCCATCCATCGCTTCCCTGTCATCAGCTTAATGGGTCAAGATATCCCTAGAGAGATGTCCCCTACCGTCGCATGTCTAGCATCGCTTCTCCCTAGGAAAGATGGATCCAACCTGAGAGCCCTGGACTATCGATCCCCTATCCTGGGTCCTCCTATGACATTTACCACATCCAAATCCCTATGCCTGACATCGGCTCCCTACTGTCGGGGTCTTTGCACATGTCTACTTGTTACGGACTGCCGACGGTTGTCTCTGCTCTACCAAGAATCTCTCGATCCCCAAGGCCCGCTTGAGGACTCTAGCATAATTGGAAATGCATAGAGGCACTAAAATAGCTCGGATGTCATGTTGTTGACCTCGCTCGAATGTCCGAGCTCTAAAGTACTGATCCTTGACCATATCCATCGAGTACCTGGCGAGGTTGGTGAACCTCGATGAATAGTCAACTACTATCATACAGCCCTGCTAGAGCTGAAGAAGCTCCTGGATGCATACCGCTCTCAGCGTAACCGGAGAGAACTCCTCTCAGAAGAGTCGCTCAAAATCCATCCACAAAAGAGTCTCCCCATCATGAGTCTGTGCGGTCAGACTCCACCTCCATCCGGCCGAACCCTGAAGAAGGCTCGCTCTTAGGATCACCATATGGTCTGCTAGTGTCCTCACTAGTCGAAAAACCCTGGTCACCACCTCAAGCCCGTCCTCACCCACCTAAGGGTCGGGATCACCTCAAAACATGAGGGGTCTCAGTCTCTGGAAGTCATGGAGCGCGCTAAGCCTGCGCTCCTCGCCGGCCGGTGCTGCAGGTACCACTGGCTGCTCCACTGGTGGTGGTATAGCAGGTGCACCACCTGGTGGAAACACCTGGGGAGCCGGTCCCTGTATCAAAGCATCATCACTAAGGGGGTCATCCTCACGATCGTGCTACTGAACCCTAGCGGGTATGCATCGCGGAGGCATCCTGTAAACAAAAAAGATGTACTATGGTCAATGAGTATATCTGGATAGCTAACACATAGGACATGAAAAACACAACCCATTCCAATATGATGCATGTACCTTTTATTTACCCGCAACCAGTGCTTTCATGTACTGAGTCAAAAATTAGGTTATCAGAGTCCTAGTGTATGGATAAGTCGGTCGACACACCAACATTGGGGTCTCTGGCCTGAAAGTCGAACCCGAAATACTCAGCACTATTGCCCAAAACCAAACTCACAGACTCTTGGTCCTAAGGTAGAACCGACCACCTCTGTTACAACTCTGTCACGACCCATCCAAGTGGGGCCCACATCGTTACTCCCCATGCCCGCCTCCAATAGGTCAGGGGCTAGTGACTAGCACTGAGTAGGCATATTACTAACATGGGAGGCATTGCCTAAGTACCTGTAGACACTCACACATCTCCAAGCCCACAAATACTGAAAAGAAAAAAACACAAAGTAAAAAAGAATGCATGCATACAACTAAACCCAACCAACAGAGTACGACAAAAGGTAGAGTACTGTAAAAGTAAACTGGGCCAAAATACAAGGCCACAAAAAACAAACAAACAAGAGTCTGAAAACTTAAAAGACCAACCTATAAGCACAAAAGGTACTGGGACTACTGCTCGTAGCCGTAGGAACACCTCGGCCTATAGGGAACTCAAAAAGATCAGTCCTATCCTGGTCCGCCCTGGACTATGTCAAAAGGTTGCTCATCTGCACAAGACACCAGACGTGTGGGAAAAGCCCGTGCAAGGGTGGGTATAACAATACTCATTAGAGGAACCTGAAAACCACAAAGCAATACAAAGTAAAGGTACAGTCATCTATGCACGGTATATGTCTGCAGAACGTATAGAACAAACTAGATATACTCAAAACCCAGACCCATGGTCTAGAGACTAGTCACACAACTGCATACGCCCGTAATGGATTCTGTTCGAAGATTCCGTGATGCACTCGTTCTGGGAGAACACACTCCACGAGTCTTATAGTTCTGATGACGTCTGTCCGAGAAGTGTTGTTCATAGGGAACCACCACGATAGATAGCTACACTCATTATGGGAGACACACTCCTTAGTGTAAAATATACAATAGATAGACACACTCATTAAGGGAGACACACTCCTTAGTGGGAAAGAACACGATACATAGATGAGGATCACTGCCAGGGCCATGGCGGATACTGCGACTCATCCGGATTCACCAGTTATTTGATACACCATCCAAGTAGAGGATCAATGCTTGTTAAGGTTGGTCATGTCGATGCCTGACTCTACATAGTGTCAAAAATGGATAGAGGATCTCGATCCGAGCCTCTCGGATGGATGCCTGACTCTATCACAGAAAGTCTTGCTGAAGGGATCATACACCTGAGTGGGAAATGATGCCTGACCTTTAGGGGAACGAGAAGAAGGGGCATTGACCAAAATGAAAGATTTCCAAGGTACGTTGAATGAAAGTACCATGCCATTTTCCAAAAAGTATACAGCGTGTAGAAAAGTTGCACGCCGTGTTGTCTGGCCCCGGGTACTGCCCGTGTACAACGACCCGTGTCATAGGCTGGTCATATAGGAAAAAAATACACAAAGTTTATTACGGTGTACAAGTCGTGTTTGGGTAACTGGGGTTGGCTCCGTGTACTCTGGCCATGTGCCCGTACATGGTCATCAACCCGTGTACTCCAACCCGTGTAATCTGCACACGGGGTGACCCGCGCAGCTCGCCTCGCCTGGCCATGTGATGGAGTACACAGTCGTGTAATCCATCATATGTCAGTTTATCCCTGATATACATGCTGAGTCCCGCATAACCACTTCTTCCAAGTTGTACACACCGTGTCACCTGAAGCCGTGTAGATCATCCCTTGTCTGTGTACTACCCAAAGTACACGCCGAGCTTCGGGAAAGGTTCACCACACCGTGTGACCAAGGTCACTCGCCATGTGATTCTTCTCTGACCCCAAACCCTAGCCGTCGCCTCCAGTACTACACGAAATTTTCTTCGGAGGTACATGTCGTGTATGCTGGAAATTTCCAGAAATGACGCTCTTCACCGGCATGACTCCAGGGCTGCTCCGATCATTGATCCAGCCATCCGATCGCCACGAAACCTTCATGTTTTGGTCATCCCAATGCCATGAATCCACTTTCGGTGTTTTCGGACCTCCGATCGGCTCCAAATACGTGTTTTGATCTTCTCGCACGAAGAACGCTTGAAGAACGCTCCTTCTGATCTGGTCTGATTCATCATCCGCCATCGTCGCTGCACCTCCACAAGGTCTTTGCGGTGTCGAACCTCTGATTTTGGATCATTACGTCGTAGAAAAGATGCCCAACGATCCTTTGTTCGTCGCCCCACGAAGAATGTGAAGAATGTGTGAGGAAAGAAGGGGGAAGAAATCCAAATGAACAAATTGAGAAACGAACCTTCGCCGTCCTTTGTCACGGCGTTGATCCGCTCCCGTTGATATGTTTGAACGGAGAAAGAATCAACAACAAAATAAAGCATGGATCAATTCCCCAAAATCATCCCAAAGAAATCCCTCCTACAAGAACGCACAAATCTGCAGATCAACTTTTTCATAGTTGATCCGCGTTCGTGGTTTAAACTCAAAAACGAGGGAAAGGAAATTGAAATAACAAACCCCTACCTTTCGAAAGGATTGATCGTTGAAGAAGGTGTTGCGCTTCAGCTGTCGTTGAGATCCTTCAACATCGTCACAACGATCCTTTATCTCGATCTATCATCGTTCGTCGTTGAGAATTCTCTCTAACGTCTCGCGGATTTGGCAGAGATTCCTCTCAAATGTTGCCAAAGATCAAAAATTGCTTAACCCATAAAAAAGGTAAACATGTTGTCATTTAATTACGCGGCTTCATTAATGACGTTGACTCACCATTTTGAAGTTATTATGACACGCCATTAATTTAGGAAATAGTTGTGTCATTGTCGCGCTGTAGTGGATGTTTCCTTAACTGAAATAAAATAAACATGTTAATTTTTTTTATTTTATTTTACTTAAAGCGTCCGAAAATAACTTTCTCCCTCGACCCGCACTGGTCGAGGTTAAGCTCATTCTTAAGTAAAGTCATCATCCCGGACCCAACGGTTCCCTCAAGTTTTTAATCCGGGCATCCATTTGGAAACTGACACAACTGCGCACAAGCACCGACACACTTAACTTAAAAAAAGTTCCAACCACCATTCTAGGCTCACTGGACCTCGTAATGACGTGTCGTCTTCTCGCCCGGTCTCTAAATAATTCCATAATATTTAACATAATAAACGGAAAAAATCCAAGACATTACAAAATTGAGTAGACTAAAAAATATGGTTGGTTTTGTCATAAAAATGCATGGATTGATGAAAATCACATATTTTGGATGTGAAATTGTATTTTCATTATAAAAAGGAAATGTGGGTAATTTTATTTTTTATGTAATTTGATTTGAAATGAAATGATTTTTCCATTTTTTAGTTGATTGATTTAGCACATGCGAGGAAGAATAGTTGGTGGGATATTGGGGAAATGAAATTTAGGATGATTATTCAATATTAATTGATTGATAGTGACATATCTATAAAAACTCTAGTTAGGAAAATTTTACCCCTAATGTTATTTGGATGTGTGTTATTAATCCTAATCTAGAGGTATTTGTGACATATTTACATGATCAATAATATGATATGTGTGAGGATCTAATAACCTGAAACTATCAAACCATATAGAATATAAAATCATTGTTTTGGTGATTTCATATATATATATATATATTATTGAATATGTACATTTTTTTTCATAAATCCAGATGATCTATATAAACTAATTTATATAAAATGTTTATTTACAAAATGTTTGAAATGTTTTCATTAATTTTGAAATGAATTCATGTTTTGTTTTAAATATGAAAATGTACTTCTATGCCCTTTTTTAGATAAATTGAAATCATTTTTTGTTTTATTCATATTTCATATATTATGAAAAAATTGGTGAGACCTATAGGGATTTATAGCTCACACCCTACCTTTACCTTTGACTATTTGTTGATTTCCATCCACTTGGTCCAAGAAAATATATTGTGCATCTTTAAGGAGGTGGAATTTGTTGATCTGTTAGGATGGGATTGATATATAATTATGTAAATATTAGTTTACCTCATTAAATGTTGATTACTTGATGATATACTATTTTGGGATTTGGTTATACATGTTTGGTTTCTGGTACATTATTTAAATCTGTTTTTTATCATACAAGCTTTTATCATTTATCTTACATTGTTTATGTGGAAAATTTCATCCCACTTTTATCTTGTATGATGCCATGTTCTAGTCACCAACCCATGGGTATTGGAAAATCCCTTCGATCCATGTTAGTTCCATCTCGGGTATCAGGGTACCAAGGTATTTAGACAGTTTCATGACATGTTGGGTAGAGAATGTCCTATAAGGATGATCAAACATAATTACATATAGTTTTATAAAATGTACATCACTCTATATATTTTTTATGGTTTTTTATTTAATTGGAATATATTAAATATTAAACAGAATCCAAATTTTATGTAATTTTCAATGGATTGCAGTGAGAGAGCCCCATGGACCATTCACAGGTGATTTATGATTGTATAAGTGTGACATAGTTACTCGATGAGTTTTTCAATGGGAATTCCAAATCAAATTACTTATAAAAGGGATTTTAAGTTATATTAAATATTTATAAATTAATATAATTAATTATTTTATATATTTTTTCATTAGATATGGCTTTATATGAACTTACGACGGTTGTTTGGAATTTGATGACATTGGGTGATTGTTGTTCTGCTACCTTAATTAGGATAACTTTAGAAATGTGTTATGTGGAACATATACAACATCTCAATCATAATTTAATTTATTTATATGTAATGTGATATTTATGGTGTCACTGCTGAATGTAATCAACCTATTAAAATAAAATAAATGCTTTTATAAGATATAGATTTATTTTAATGATTTTACCAAAGTGATAAGGTCTAGGCTAGACCCTCGTGGCCTATATGGATGCCCCACTATTTTTGATAGTTGATGCCTTGATTATAAAACATTATTTATGAACCATAATCTAGTGGATTATTAATTAAATAAGTTAACATTGTGGTCATTATATTGGTGCATTATATACCTCTTTGTATAGGAGGGTGTTGATTTTTGAATATTTTCTAGTATAACCCATAAGATAAATTTTAGATTCCTAGAACCCTTTGAGATAAATGAAATAATAATTGAAGAGGGATCCAACCTCATTATGATGTGACTACCTAGACATCAAAATTATATTTAGGACTTCTGGTCTGTTTAGATGTGCGAGGATAGAAATCTGGTGACCTAGGATGGAGAAGTATTGAGGCCACCATCTCTGTAAAATTCAAATACTATATTTCATATCTGGTTAATAAGGATATATAATGTATAAAATGACCCTCAATTATTTTAATACCTCTGAGTGATGGGTTTCAACATGGGAGTTGTTATTGTGATGGATGAATCCGTGAGGAGACCCGGGTTATGAAGTGAACTAGGGAACCACAGTGGGTTCTCTTGTGAAATGTTAAAACAACCAAGGCTTCATGAAATAATGGTTAGTAATGAATATGTTTCACTTAAAAACATTAATCAATATAAATATTATTAGGATATTTCATACACTTGAGTGGATGACCTCCATTATTTTATATGGTTCTGAATGGTTGGACAACCCAAATGAAATTTGTAATATAGGATAACTTAAGTGTGATTCATTACCCACCATGTTATATTAAGGTTCATAGGATTCCTTGGAATATCTCCCTAGACATGGACTTTATGAAAATAATTTTATATGCATGTGAATACACTATAATCTTTATACATTCCCCATATATCAGACAACAATTCCTTATATTATTTTGGTATACCATTGACATGAACATTTTATTAGAATGATCTTTTGGGTTTGAATGACTTGAACATTCTCCTTGTATTTAGTTGTAATATTAGATTCAAATGAATTGGACATAATATATAGATTTATAGTTATTAATATTTTTATTTTATGTTGATTAATACATGAAATTTTTTATTGAGACTATTGATATCGGATTATGTATGTCTTCTACTAGGAATCGATGATGGTCCTAATATAGGTTGGACCGAATGGATGATTTTCTAAGGGATATCTCAACACTTTCCATTGAATGTGTTGGTCGATCCCATATACCAAGTTAGAACTCAAGGATTGATAGTGGTTATTTATTTTTTCTTCTATTTTATATTTAATCTGATAATCATATCACATGTTTACACCCTATATTTATCGTTATGTATGGAACTTCATTAGTGTTTACATATTAAGACATATGAACACCCTTCTAGAGCATCCATATCACATGATCACCTAAACAAATATCATAGTTCACATTTTCATGATAGGTATACGCCTATGATTTGATCATTTATTTAGATAGATTAGATGATGTAAGTACATTGAAAATTAATAGATTTGGGATATTAATAGAGCATTTTAATTCATTTCGTTTTACTTTTTTGAATGATTGATTAGCCTGTTGGGTGATATGGTGTGGTTTTCAGCCTTATTGCAAGACTTTAAGATAGTTTCTATCTGAATTTAAATCAATTACATCATTCAATGCTTATTTATTTTAGGTACACAAATTATTAATAATAGTGATGTTATTTTCATAATTTTTAAAAATAGTGTGTACTCTCCATCCAAATTAAAAAAACTTATTACCATAGAACATTTAAGGGAAAAGTGGGAATCTGAATAGGTCATAAATATGTACGATAGACACATCAATAACTCAAAAAATCATCATAAACACAACTAAAATTGTTAAAATTACTCACTATATATAATCCCCATTGTAGTGAGGTTACCGAAATCTCTATATCGTGTTTGATAAGATATTAAAAATGTTTGACCATAATGTCCAAAAGATGAATATTTTCACCTACATTAATTTTTTTCTCATTGATTATGTGTACCAATATTCAATGTGTATTAGTGATCCACCCAGATTTCTCACCATTGAAAAAAACCTAGTTCAATCTTCTGTATATTCTATCAGCTTCTACCTTTGAAACTTTCATATGGAAATATTCATATAACATATCTTCCTTCAAGTTTAGGAGAATAACAAGACCCATATTACCATCACTCATATGTGTTTCAAACCCCCTATTGATTTTTGAATAACCACTACGGTTGTTATAGACTCACCCTCTATAATCATTAATTTTCTAGCTGATCTTAAAATCATAGGATTTGGATGGTTTGAGTAATATTTGTGATCATTTTTTTACTAGATAGAAAGTATCTAGGAACATTTTATTGCATTCTATTCCTCGAGACTCTCCCAGAAGACATCATTATGTTATGATTATGATATCTCTCTGATGTAGATTTGGAGTCTAAGCCATTATTGGTCAATGGGTGTTAAACTTCATATTCCAAAACTATGGGATCCATTTTTTCCTCATTAAATGGAGTGTCCTTATTGTTCCTTTTGTACAGAACTGATTCCCAATATTTTGAATAATTCCTTCTCGAGAATTGATCACTTAACACCTAGAACATGTTAAGAACATCAACTCCTGAGATCACCTCCTGTGTGGAACAAACCTTACTCTATTAATCCATAATTTCCACTTACACCCTATCACTCCCTAATAGAGTCTACAGAGAGGATTCATGATCCTCAACTTCTCTTAGGTTGTGATCATATATCTCTTTATCTTTATTTCCAAATCCTTGATCAAATTTAGCATATGAGGTGTCCATTTTAGAACATTCCCCCCTCAAGATGTTGTCATCCTTGACCTGTAGGACATGATGAAACTAATCTACTATAAGCCCAGTAGGTAGGTCATCCCTTTAAGACTCAAAATACTAATTTGTACCAGAGAAAACTACATTAATATCACTATATTTCTGACATAGGGTCTATTTCATCTGATTATCATCATGATAAGGCACTAATTTATTTCCACTAAAATCCATCACCACTTCTATCTGTTGGTGATTAGAAACACTTCAACACCCATATGTGGAGGAACCATGCCCTAGTTTCCTACACAATGAACAAAAGGCCACCAATGAATAATTGAAGGCCTTCGTCATCCACTGGAGTTCACCTTATACCTCGATACATATGACCTCCAATGGAGTAATTGAGATGTCCACCTCAACACAATTTTGAGAAGATATGGGGTCACATATAGCTTGAGTGCGAATATTTGTTGAAGACATCCACCTGGGGACAACGATTTTTAAATATAACCACCAATGAGAAATCCAACAATGAATGGAATTGTGAGAACTCTAGGAATGAAATTTTGAGTGATAGGAGACCACCATTGCAAGATTGAACTTTATGTCAAAACTAAGTGTGACAAACATATAAGGAACTCAAAAAATCATCATAAAAAAACACAAATTATTGGAATTACTCACTAAATGTTATCCATATTTCTATGAGGATACCTGCATCTTAAGAATTATCTTTATAATATCTTTAAAATTGTTGACCATAATGTCCCAAGTCTAGATATATTATTCCATTTTAATTTTTCACTCATTGATTCCACGTGCCAATATTTGATTCTATTCTTTGATACAATCAAATTGATCTCCATTTGGATAAACATAGATCTATCTCTCATATATTTCATAAGCATACACCTTTGATACATTGATATTTAAATCTTCATCTTACATCTATAACTTCGAATTTAGGAGAAGCATCACACCAACATAATCATCACTGGGAGTTGATGTAAACCCCCTTAAAATTTCTGAATCACCACTAGGTGTGGTCTTTCCTCCAACTCAGTTATCTTTAGTTTTCTATAAGATATGGTGACCATAGGCATTGGAAGGTTAGAGTATTTATTTATATTTGTTTTTATCATTTTATTCACTGGAAGGTTTTAGAGCACATTTAATAGATTTTTGTTCCTAGATCCGATCCCAAAAGACATCATTATGTGATTATTGTGATCCAAATATGAAACAAATTTGGAGTCTGAATCACAGTCTACCAATGCGTGTTGAACATATTGTTCTAAAATATAGGCAACCACTTTTCCCCCATAAATGGAGTATCCTTATTTTTTCTTTTTTACATAATTTATTCCCAGTCTTATGCATCAATATATCCTGAGAATTGATATCATAACGTCTAGATCATGTTATGAACATCATCCCATGCACTCACCTTTTGCGTGGAACCAACATTACTCTCTTATCACATAATTTCAACAAGAATATAATCACTCTATAATTGTGTTTTCATTAAGGATTCACAAGACTCCCCTTCCTGTGGGTTATGATCTGAAATCTCTTTCTCATTACGACAAGTTCCGTGCACCATTTGAGCATTGATGGGGGCCATTTCAGAACATCCCCACTTCAAGATGTTGTTATCCGTGACTATTTGGACATGAGACAACAGATTAGCTACACGCCCAATACGGAGATCTTCCCTCGAAAACTCCATTTCCTCATGTGGACCAAAGAATACTACCTAAATATCTCTATAGTAACGAGTTTGGGTATGTTGGACCACACAATCACCAGGAGTAGGCACTAAGTGCATGACACTCTAATCCATCCCCAAATCCATCTGTTAGTGATTTTTCACACTCCCACACCTATATCTGGAGGAATACTTCTCCAACCAGAAACAAAATGAATATAAGGCCTCCCAAGGTTCATAGAATACCTTTTTGTATCTAATATAGTTTACCTTTAACCTCAATACATATGAACTCCATTGGAACCTTTAATACGTCCACATTAACAAAAATTCGAGGAGAGATGGGGTGGCAAAGATCTTAGGTATGAAAATCATTCAATGAAATCAATTAAGGGATGAAACTTTTCTAATCGAACCACCAGTGAGAAATCCAATAGTGAAGAGACTTGTGAGATATCTAGGAATGAAATTGGGAGTGATTTGATACCTCTATTTCATATTTGAACTTCAGGTAAAAATTAATTATGATAGACACAGAAGAAACTAAAAAATCAAAAACAAAACTATGATTTTTAGAATTACACAATATATATAAGACCCATAGAATAAAGGTTACCTAAATCTCTAGATTTAAATTGATAAGATCTTCAAAATGGTTGACCATGAAGTCCTAATTCTAGATATATTCATTAATGTTAATTTTCACATCAATGATTCGATGTTACACTATTCAGTCTTGTCTGTTGATCCACTAAAATTTCTCACCATTGATAGATACTCAGATTGATCTATCATATATTCTATCAGCATCTGCCTTCAATATGTTGGTACTGAAATATTAATCTAAAATCTCTTCATTCTAGTTGAAGAGTAGCACAAAACCTACATTCTCAACTTTGGGAGGTGTTAAGAACCCCCCTAAAGATTTATCAATCACTAGTATGTATTATCTATCCTCCACCTATGTTATCCTTAATTTTCTTGAAGATATGATAAGAATAGACTTTCTATGGGTGAAGTAATATTTTTTTTAATTTGTTTTTCTATTTTTTTTGGATGGAATGTTTTGTGGAAAATTTCCTTACTTTCTGTTCCTCAAGCCACTCCCAAAATTCATCATTATGTGATTATTTCGATCCCTCTATGATACAAATTTGAAGTCTGAATCATTGTATCTCAAAGGGTGTTGAACATCATGGGTCAAAATATAGGGATCCACATTTCCTCCATCAAAGGAACAGTCATCTTGATCATGATGTACATAATTTATTCCTATTATTATTCATAAATCCATCTTGGGAATTGCTCTAATAAAATTATGAACATGTTATGAACATTGACTCTTGATCTCAGCTTTTGTGTTTCACCAAAATTTCCCACTTTTTCAATGCTTTCCACCAGAACACTATCAATCTGCAATATAGTCTGCATGGAGGATACACGAGCCTCGCCTTCCCTAATACTGTGATCATCAATCTCATTATATTACCTACCAATGGCTTTCATTTTTTGAGAATAGGAGGTGAATATTTGAAAACATTATCTCTTTAGGATGTTGTCATCCTTTACTATTTGGATACGAGCCAACTAATCATCTACAATCCCATCAGAGAAATAATACCTCAAGGACTCCCTGTCCTCATGTAGACCAAAGAACACTTCCTTAATATAATTGTTATAATGGGTTGGATCTCTTGAATTATATCAATAAAATCCAAAAGAACCAAGTGCATTCCATTGTAATGAATCCCCACATCTATCTATTTGGGGTTGGTAACAATCCCATGCCTTCAGGTGGAGGAAGCATGCCCGAACTGTCTACACAATGAATAAAAGGACACCGGGATTCATAGCAAACCATTTGTGTCCAATGGAGGTCACCTTAGACCTAGATTCATATGAACTCCAATGGAGCCTTTGAGATATCAACTTCTACAATAATCCAAGGAGAGACGAGGTTACATATATCTTGAGGATGATGTATGCCGAATCAAACCACTAGTGAGAAATACAATATTGAATTGGCTTGAAGGAACTAATGAAAAGATATTGACAATGAGAGGATACTATCATTTAATGATTTAATATTTGGGAACACATAGCAAGAAGGGAATTTATAGGTTGGAATTACTAAGGTAACATAAGAACATTGTTATGTTTATTTTTAGATTGAAACGTAATGGGTAAGTAAATGGAACCATTGTAAGAGCTCGTGGGAGATTGATACCATGATATGGGCCTAGTACAATAATGAATAAAGGGAGTTTGATTTTTTTAAATAGAAAATACATCAATGTGGGGAGGATATACAAAAATTTGTTTTCAATATTTAATCTTTATAATATTTTGTGTAATACGTTTTGAATTATTGAGGTGTTTGAGAAATGTTTTCAGAATCATAGAGCTCTGATATTAATATATTAATACATATAGATTATATTTTCTCATTCATTCACATTATAAAAAAATAATTTTCCTCATAAATATGTTCCATATATGAATTCTAAATCTCTGTTTATGATCAATGTGTGGATTTTACCATAGGGATGTTTTAACATCCATTTAGATTTTGGGGCCAAAATTATGGAAATAATAGATGATTAAATTATGTTATGTGAGATGTGTTGGTTGTCATCATGGAAGTTGTATTTTAAATTGGAGTCAATTAATTATTTTGGTTGGCATTTCATGATGTAAATTCCAACTACCATCATGTATGTTGTTGTATCGGGGAGGAATCTCACATGGGATACCACATAGAAGGGATATAGCATCCCATCGGGAATCGCGATACTGTCTATATTGGTTGGAATATCAAATCAATCTGGGACTAGAGCATTTGAAATATTGGTTGAGACATTCATATGGCTCTGCCAACCAAAACGATTCATTATGTCAGAACATGTGGTCGTAAGATACGCATCACAACTCACACCAAGCAGACCTAGCGGGGTGAGTCCCTTGACCCATTCCAGCCAATTAGTTCACCTATGTAATGAATGGATGTTCCATGATTGATTATATATGTTCATATTGTGAACAAGTTTATGCTATGGGTATATACTTTGTGTTCCAATACACCCTTAATCTAACCATGTTTTTCCTATGTGAAATAATTCTATAAGTTTTTCTTTGAGACCCTAATTCAAGTAAATAAATATCCTATCATGAGCATCATTCCACATAAATAACATTTATGTGTTTATTTTTCTATTTGTTTTTATTTATAAAAGATGAAGTGCGGACTATTGATTTTCCTTTGAATTCCTAATAAGGTGGTTTGGATGTGACATTTGTAGCATTCTTGGGTCTAGTAATTCCATATTTCATAGCATGTACTACTTTTATCTGCATTGTGCTAGTATTGTTTATGTGATACCCTAGTCTTGGATATCCAATGAGGCATGGGATACCCCTTCTCGTTCTAAAGAGGTGACATAGATTCTTTTTTTGTAGTTTTATTTCTAGGTTGTTTTAAAAATCATGTATCTTTTATATGAATTATTTCATGATTTATCACATAGAGATACACATAACTTAATGAAAAAGGATCTAGAGTCCTAGTTTTATTGGGAAATTAGGTGAATATAACAACATACGGAAGAAAGGAAATAATGAAATTAGATATAAAACAACAAACACACACTTATATTTTATTTGTTTTCTAATACAGCACTGGATAACTGTGAGATGTACATTAGAAAGGGGTGACTTATAAATCAAGAAAAAGAATAATTAAACTATTGAATTAATTGATATAATACATGTGAGTCGAGGGAATAACATGGTAAGAAAAAATGATTAGAATCATAATCAGGAACATCACAACAATACTTGTGATGATAACATCATGGTATCATATGAATGTGAAAGAAATAAAACATTTCATCATATTCATAAGTCTAGTCAAACCATTGAGACATCAATACATATTGTGATTAGGATAACATATCATGATCCATAAATGGAATCTCATGAGAAAAAATATTTTTCTAAATTCATTATAGGGATATATAATACTAGTCTCACACGTAATTATAATATATTTAACATATATTTTTGTTTTACATAGATCATAAAACATATGAAGACATTTCATCACTTTTACTTGCATGAATAAGGACTATGTGTTGAATACATGGTAGTACACAATCAATGAAGGTTATTTACATCACAGGGAATTTTAAATACCTAATAATGTCATAAATAAATATTATACCTTTATATATTAAAATTTATTATTTGAAATAAATATCCATTATAAAATTGTATAGGTTTAGTTCTATTAGAAACCTAGACACATAAACAAGTGGTCAATGGGAGAGTAAAATTATCTACCACCAGGTTTTGAATAACTATTACCCTTCTTAAAAACATCAAACACAATACATTTGATCATAACGTGGGGAAAGTAATCTTAATATAGTTTCATCATGTATTATTATTAATTATCAACAATGGATATATCAATATATCAGGAGCATAAGGGTATGGGCAGACGATAATGAGATTTTAGAACCATACACTTCATATTATATATCATAAAAATGATTCATGGAAAAAATATTTCTAGTTTATAAGACACAAATCATAATGAAATTAAATAACATGAACTATGAAAACACATCATTAGTATAAGGCATATATTTTTGTCACACACATCAGCTTGAACTAATGTGAACATGTATAATTAAAACTAAGTTCACTCAATATGTTATGTAAATTAAAATAGACCCCTGAATTAATATATGAACATGAAATTATAGTCCCCACATAAAATTAAGAACATTTAATAAGGTTCACATAAGAAAATTTTTTAACATGTAATCAGGTTCACACATGTAATATTTACTCATGATTTCAACATCATTATCCAATGCAATGGAGAGAGATGTTGGTCCCACCTGTCACATAATAAAAATCTTATATATTTGAGTTGAAAGATAATAAATCACTCAACATATATAAACCATTCAATGGTAATGGATTTCATAAACATTTTTTCATAACATAACCTATGGAATAGAAATAGGTTTCATAATCATTTCATCATTTGATAAATGAAAACCCTAATAGACAAAAAATAATTTTTCATAATAATTTTTTTATCATATCCTTAAACAACTCATAGAAATAATAAGTATGTAATTCTTGGATCATATCACCATTAATTCATAATTATCATCACGGGATTTTTTCTTAGTCATAAAATGATTTTGGAATAAAAACAGTTGGAACGTTTCTTGAGAAAAATATCCTTTCCTTGAAGACAAATTTTTTTGAATAAAAAAATCATTAAATATTGCAGTAAAAATTTTCTTTTTAAATAAAAATAAAAACTTATAATGTAATATGAAAAGAAAATAATTTTTATGACTTTTTAAAATTATGTTCATGTCGTACACATTTTAACAATGATTCGTTTCACATTTCATGTAAAATCATAATGAACCATGGGTGGAAAACGACATGAAAATTTGATTGAAATATTTTTGTAAAAGGTAAATAATTGGAAAAAAAATTTGATAAATAATTTTTATAATTATAAAACAATTTTTTTAAAAGAATTAGAAATCATGGTTTTTAAAGAAAAAGGGCTTTTGATTCATGAGATAAATAAAGATGATTTTCATAAAAAGGTTATTTCAACCTCTTCAGTACATAAGGAGAAGAAAATAAATGGAAAATAATTTGGATCCTGACATAACCAAAGGATAAATAATTTCATGACATTCTTAATAGGAAGATCGCTATACATTTTCATCGAAAACATAGTCATAAATAATATCTATAAATGATGAGGATGATCATAAAACACATGCCATAATAGTATCGTTAAATCATATTCCAAAATGAATGATATATCCTCAAATTTATATGAAAATACAAAAACTTTTAGGATAATAATCATAAAATATATTTATGGACATTATATACACAACATAAGAGAAATAACTGGTGAATATGGAAAAGGTATCACACGATTTAAAAGTGAGATGAAAATCACATACCTTAAATGCTGAATTCTATTGTAAATGTTCAAGCCTCGTGTTTAATAAAAATCTGAATTTTAAAAATTTATTTATATATATATCATACCATGCCTTATTTACATATGACATTTTATTAATGGTTTATTAATAATTTCACATTAAAGCCACATTTTTCGAAATAACTACTTTGTTTTCCATGTTAGTTTTGATTTATTACTTTTTTTTCTTGTACATTGATCATTGTTAAATCATATTTTTACTTTAAAAATGATATAAAAGTCATATATATTAATTATATATGTATTAAATATAATCCATAAATTTTACTAATGGAAAATGAAACACACTATTCTTGGGGATGTCAGGTTGTAAATATACATGAACACTATTTATATTTTCATAAAATATCAAAATAATTGATATTAAATAATATATTAACATTATAAAATCATTTTTATTTCATATATACAATATAAATTCATTAAAAACATCCTTACTATCTTCCATTTAAATCATGAATGAATCACATCACATCGCATGGTGAGTGTCTTCTATACACATGAGTGATGTTGTTGTATTACAAATGAATAGAAATAAATAATGTATTTATGATATAATAATTTCATAATAATAATAAATTAATATATATAAAATATATATATTTAATCCATCATTATATTTTTCCTCTATAGGTGGTGATGTAAAAGGAAAAACATTGGTTCATGATATAGTACTTCTTCGTACAAATGAATGATGATTTTGTATCCCATTTGATGGCATAGGAGAAGGATTAAGGTTATTATATTAATAAAATAAATAGTTGTTGTAGGTAATAAAAATATAATATTTTTTTAATAATAATGTATGGAGGTGAAGGATGAAATAAAATATAATACTATTTTAGGGATATTATATCTGCATCAGAAATGATTTTATGTTTTCACTATAAGGATTATTAGGTTGAAATTCTTAATAAACTAAGTTTCTTAGGATTAGAGGATGGATGTAAAGAAATTACATGGGATTTAATTATCCAAAACAATGGTTTTTGGAAGTTTCAATATGATTGGGGACAATTGGCCTTTTATAAGTTTGGAGAGTGGCACACTTCTAAATTATTCAAAATTATTGATAAGTATTCATAAAAACCACTATTTTTTCACAATTCATCAAAAAATATATCTTTGGGGAAAATTATAAATTTTAACCCTTTGATAATTTTAAAATTTAGATTTAAAGAAATAATTTTATTTTATAAAATTAATTTTTTAAAACATTCAAAAATTACATTAATTTTTTTATAAAAATTATAAAATACGTTTTTAGGACAGCATAGTATTTTGGAAATATATAAATACGTTTCTAAAATTTAATTACACTGAATTAATATTTTTTTCTTTATATAAGACTATTGTGCTTAATATTTATAATGTGTTTATTAATATATGTAGTACTATATTTAATGTCATGGTTATAATTGACATGTTTAAATAGTAATTTTATTAATTTATCCTCGCATGTCAAAACTCAATGTCATGTGTAATTTAAGGTAAAAATTGAGTTTCATCTAACACAAACTATAAAAGAAATTTAATTTATTAACAATTAATAATAATTTATAAAAATTCATGGTGATAATTTCAACAACTCATAAAATTAATTTAACCCTTGAAATTGTTCACTATGATAAAAAACAATGATAGAACTTATGCCTCGGCATTTCAATAGGTCCCCATGTTGATTATTAAAAATGGTGGTTTCTCCTAAGAAATTTTAAAAGTTGGGTGATATTATTTCATTTAAATTTCTCTCTGTGATCCATAATTTCCATCAGATGTTCCTCATATAAGATTCTATAATCCAATTTTATATACTATATGTGTAAAGGCACAGATTTTTCATTTATTTCTTTTAAATTATATGGAATTATTTCGAGTTTTTGATAATTGATGGCGTGTGATTCTGAGGCCCGGTTTTCCTAGAATGAATTTCTAAACTTTTTTACGTTCTTTTAGTAAATGTGCTAGTAGCATTTTCTAAAATTTAAACCGGTTCTCGGATTAAAAATATGAGGTCACCATTGAATCCGCAACACCATGATTCTCCTAATAGAGGATTCACTAAAACCACAGTAGGTCAAGAGAAAATGATATCTTTTAGAACTTTTAAAAGAATAATAAAATAATGATGTTATTTTATTCCCTTTTTTCCTCCAATGAGAAAGAGGCAGTGGAGGGACAAATGACATGTTAATCCATTAAATGTCTTGACTCTCCAATTCTTTGTTATATCACATTTTAAATTAAGAAATCCTCTTAATTAATTGAACCCCATTAATTCTTCGTGTGTTACTCACCCCCAACCCCTCTCATATTTATATAGTACTTAGATATGAGTATTTTCAAGAATTCATCAAGTGACGAAGTTTTGATAAAGTTCCTCAACACCAACCACATGGAGGACGGGACCGGTTCTAGAGAGCAGTGATGAGCACCACCAAATCACAAACCGAAGAACGATAATTGAGAAGCATCGTTGGAGGCTTGCAGAAGGAATGAAAAACGCCGAATCTCCCTTAAATGTGGACTTTATCTAATGATCTTCAGCTAGGGATTTATCTTGTTTTAATTTAAAGAGGTTGTTGAATCATTACTACCCTATTGCTATAAAGATAATGTAGAGGGCACGGGACAAACGAACAAGGCCCAGACCCTCAGCCTTTTTTTGGAATTTGGTGTGTTATTCATCAGATTTTTTTTCAGGATGAACAAAAACTATTGAGGTAGGTGATGACGGAGGCTAGGAATGGCTGGCCATATAGAAGATAGCAGTTCACCACCATGCACTGCTAGCAGAGAAGGCCGCAGCTGCAGCCATGACGGGTGAAGACTGGGGCAAGCTCCAATCGGCCACGAAGAAGTTGGTGATACACCGTCGTGCCCCGCCGGAGATGGGAGCCACAGAATGCATCAGTGTTGGATAGCGGCAATCACCATCGGCCAGCCATAGATGGAGGTGAGAAGTGTGCCACCGTGCAATGCTAAAGGAGGTTTCGGATCAGAAGCTGTAGTGGAGGGCCGGGACCCGCAGTGAATCCCGCGGGTGACCTGACAGCGCCAAAAGGTGTCACTGCTCTGCCTTCCAAATGGGGGAGACCACCCCCCCTCCCTCGCCCGTTCCAACTAGGGTGGGCCATGCTCCAGCATGCTATTCCTCTAGTATGTTTCACACTTCCGTGGGTTGGGCCGCGCGAGCCCCTGTGGACAGCATCGCTTCGTGGACCGGGACGCACCATCCCAGCGAGTCGTGCCACCATGGTGGGTCAGTTTGGTTCGCAGACCAGTGGTCCAAGCCCACCGCGACCCATCCCAGCTGGGTCAGCCCCGAACTGGGTCACGCCGGGCCGGTCCGACCGGGTCGGACCGGACCTAGACCTTTCTAGGTCCATTTTTTCTAAAAGATCCATAATGGGAAATCTGGGTGTCCTTTTGACGAATCGTCTACGGCGCTGGGACATGTGGAGAAAGAAAGTACATTTGGTATAGTTCACAAGAGTTTTTGGAGAATGTTGGAGTATGGATGGGTTGGATCGGACCTGAATCCAACTGTGCCTTTTGAACAAAAATAATTATAAATCACAGACCAGCCATCTAATTGAAACTCCATCTGTATCATTGGAACCCTTACTACATGGTGGTCCTTTTAGATACTTATTCATGGAGATTCATGGTGGTTGGGCTATGACCGATGGCTTGAGGATCAAATCCTCCTTGAATAACATGTACTATGAGTTGGAATCAGTGCCTGGAAGTGAGGTGTAGGTTAGACACAGATCATACGGAGGTTAGTACCTATCCATCCTATGTGGATCAGCACTAAACCTATGTGGGTTAGATCTTTTGTGTGGTAATGCTTTGTGATCTTATGTGGGTTAGTGCATAGTGATCCTGTGGGTGATAGATCCTATGTCGGACAGAGGGGGTAACTTTCTATCGATCATGTGTGCGTCAGCCTACGTATGTTCAGCAGTAGAGCCTCTCGACATAATAAGATGATCTTCATTTATGACTAATCATCTTTACATCAATAATTATACCTAGGGTGAGAATATTATTTAACTTTGTGGGACTTTTACATTAATTTTGTTACCTTTTTGGTACTTTTACCTTTGTGTTGTTACCATTGTGGTGTCACCTTTGTGGTAATTTTACCTTCATGGTGTTACCTTCGTGGTTGTCATTACCCATCCCCTAGGGCCCATGCCGTGACTACCCCAAGCCCGCCATCCATAGTCCAGGGGCTGGCGACTAACACCAAAGGCGTAAATCCCTAAAATTGGGAAGGCATTGCCTTTATAAACTGAAAACACACACACACAACAGAGTACAAGCTGAAATTAAATGCTAAGTAAAGCTGTATAAAAAAGATTGCTAAAAGGTAAAGGGGTCAGAAATACAAGCCCAATTGGAATGTGCAAGTACAACTGAAAAATAAGTACAACTAAAAAATAAAAGTAGCTACTAGGACATTCACCGGGGTTCCTACCTGAAGGGTAGGGACAGTTGTCCTCCTCAGCACTCCGCATCTGTCAGTCTCCTCCGTGTACTAACTCATCAAAAGGTCCACCTTCGAGTACCGTCCAGTCCCGCTACTCAGCCTCAGTCAGCGATGTCCGTCATTTACATCCAACACAACGAGGTGCGAGCATAGCCTATGCAGGGGTGAGTATAACAATAATCAGTAGGGACCCCGTGGCACATATGGTCTCACAAAATCCAACAAGGATAAACCACAGAGAACGAAATCAACGGGTATCCATTACTTAGGTATATTCCCATACATATACCTATATTATCAAGTAATCCTTCTCAATAACGAGGAAACACAAGAGTTACTAACTTAGCTCACACAGGTATACAACTTTTGTAGAGTGATAGAGATGATTATATGTAGTCACTGATTCATCTAAATTTTCAGACCCACATAGGATCCAGGACCAGCAGTTGGAATTGTCAGACCCACACATGATCCAGGAATAGTAGTTGGAGCTGTCAGACCCACACAGGACCCAAGACCAGCTAAGCTGTCAGACCCACACAGGATCCAGGACTAGCTATTCTATCAGAACAACACATGATCCAAGAACAGAATTCAGAAATTTCAGACCAACACATGATCCAGGAATAGTCGTCAGAGCTGTCGGACCAACACATGGTCCAGGAATAGTTTTCAGTGCACAACCAGCCATAGGGTTTCTTCAAAGTAGGCTTGATTCCAGGAGTTTGTGATCCTCAAGCCAAGTTTCAATATGAAAACTTCCACCAAGTCCCATTAATAGGTATATCAGAGGTCCATCTCATCAAAATTAACACAACACGGCATTCGGTGCATCAATCGGACGCCTGGTTTGAGAGTTATTGGCATTTCCATTCTGAGGGCCTGGTTGGATTTAGGTTTAATCCAACCTGACCATACCCCAACTATATCCAATACCCAAGTGGGATATGCCAAAATACCCATATCTCTCCAAGATTTTCATCACCTCAGACGGTTCTCCAATCAGACACCTGTTACCCATGTTATGGGCGAAAAGGTGGAAACATGCCAAAATAGGTCTGGGTCTGGTCCGGCCCAGTCGGACCGACTCGGGTCTGGACTGGAGTCCAACCCGGTCTGCGGGTATGACCCGGTCCGTGGGTCTGACCTCTGAGGGGGTGGCCCGACCCGCACAGGGTCCGGCCCGGCGACCCGTGTTGGGTCCGGCGCAGCGGCCCACGCTGGGTCCGGCCCAGCGACCCGCGCGGGGTCCATCCCGGCAGCCTGCAGGGGTCCTCTTAGGCCGAATCCAGGGGAGGCCACGTGCCTCCTGGATATCCCAAATCAATATGTCATTAGGGTGGGAGACAAATCGGTTCTAGGTGGTGCCGGTCCACGTCACGCGGGCCCCGCTAGGTCCCACTCCTCTTGGTTGGTCGAGCGGCCTGCTGCTTCTGCTTCGCCGGTGGCAGGCCCGGTCGGCTGCCCTTGCTCCACCGCCGCGGCCGGCCCTGGATGTGGCTTCTTCCTCTGCATGGTGCAATGACGTCGCATCCCTCTAGCGGCCTAGCGACCGCCCGTCTGAACCACCGCGACCAGGGGCCGCTAACTCTTCTTTCGCGTGGCTCAGCGGCAATGTGCCCTTCCGGCGACCCAGCAGCCTTGCGCTGCTGGTTTCCATTATGTCCAGCCCAACGCTGGCCGCCATTGCTCTTCCGCAGCCTGTAGTTCATGGCCCACTCCTCCGGCGGCACCGTAGCCCCGCCGTCGTCATCAACAAGCGAGGAAAATGGAAGGGGTTCAGGCCGTGTTCATGCGGCCTGCACCCTCCGTGTTATGGTGATAAAAATCGGTCAAACATAACCCAAGATTGAACTTTGCAGAAAGGAAAAAAATTCAAACTCAAATCCTATACCTTTTATCATTCATTTGTGGTGATGAGAAGGAAGTATGGACATCCTTTGTCCTAGGTGAGGATGTCCCACTTTGGAAGGAATCCCGAGGAAAAAGGGTGAAGAGGATTGGCGTTCATTGTTGGCGTTCTATCTCCAAGACCACCTCCTCCCTCAATCCTTGTTTCCCAAAAAATCAATACCCCCCCCCCACCGAAATAATAGATCCCATGGTCTATTATGTTCGTTGGGATAAATTCAAAAATAGGCATTTAATTAATTTATGATGCTTAATTAATTAAATATAGTGGGTTGGCATAAAACTAATTAATGGGAGTTGAAGAGTTTCTCAACATTAAATGGGGATTTCTAAGGGGTTACAGGCCTAGGAGTTCCCCACCATATTTAACAAGAAGAGGAGTTTAGACCTCGGTTGGGTCCCACCTCTATAACCTCTCAAGGGAGGTTAAAGTGTGGTGGTCCCCACCTCCAACCTCCACTTGGAGGTTTTAACCAACAAGAATAAAAAATAAATCCTCAACTTTATTTTTATTAAATTTATTCATAAAAAACCCAAAAACTGACATTCATTCTAGACCAACTACCATCGAGGTGTAATTATTCTTAAGCGAATACCAGTGTTACAAGTCCAACGGTGCCCTCTGATTTCAATTCCAAGCACCGGTTTAAAAGTTATAAAATCCCGCATGTACTCTTTCTAAATTTAACCAAACAAAACATCAAAAATTGATTCCTGACACACTGGGCCTCGGATTCACGCGCCATCATTTTTCACAAACTTGTAAAATTACCACATATTTAAAAAAAGTTCCATGGAAATTTCTGTTCTTTACATTCTCCCCATCTCTGGGCTTTACGCCCTTGTAAGCTATAACTCGGACTAATGGAACAAATTGGGGTACTAAGCATGAATCTGAGCCTCTAGGTCCCATGTGCTCTTTTGAAGGTTCCCATGCTACCAACGAATGTGCACTAGAGGTATCGACCATCCACATAGGACTCCCTCCTGTCGATCCTCAATCTCTATCGGAACCTCCGTAAAAGTCTCCCCATCATCGACGTCCAACTCCCCATGGTCGATGATGTGTGAAGGTTCATTCACGTATCTTCTTGGCTGGGATATGTAGAAGAAGTCATGCACCTGTTGCAACTGAGGTGGAAGATCTAGGTGGTAAGCAACCTTGCCTACTCTGTTGAAGACCTGGAAAGGTCTGATGAACCTCGGAGATAACTTGCCGCCATGGAAAAATATCCATAGACCTTGTCGAGGTGAGACCCATAGAAAGATGTGGTCGCCATCCTCAAACTCTAGAGACTTTCATCTCCTATCTGCATATGACTTCTCCCTGTTCTGTGCAGTCTTCATCCACTCCTGGATGATCTGCACCTTCTATGTGGTAGCCCGTACCATCCCTGGTCCCACCAGTGCTGACTCCCAAGGGTATGCCCGCCACAAGGTTGATCCACAAGGTCACCCGTACAATGCGTTGAAAGGTTCCATCCCTATGGTGGAGTGACAACTGTTGTTGTAGGAAAAATCCACCAAGGGTAAGTGATCCTCCCAGCTACGACCGAAGTCAAGGGAACAGGCATGGAGCATGTCCTCGAGGGTCTGAATGGTCCGCTCAGTCTGCCCATCTGTTTAAGGATGGAAGGCGGTGCTCAGACGTAGCTGCATCCCGAAAGCCTCTGGCAACCCCTTCCATAGCCAGGAAGTAAACTGGGTGTCACAGTTAGAGACAATAGAATTTTTTACTACATGTATTCGTACAATCTCCCACACATAGAGGCTTCCCAAACTCTCTACTGAACCCTACTCTCTGATCGGTAGGAAGTGGGCCGACTTGGTGAGTCGGTCGATGATCACCCAAATTGAGTCATGTCCCCTTGATGTACATGGAAGACCTGTCAGGAAGTCCATGGATATTCTATCCCACATCCACTATGGGACCTTTAAAGGATGAACCAATCCTGCTGGTACCTGATGCTCCGCATTCACTTGTTGGCAAGTGAGGCATCGTGATACAAACTCCACTACTGCCTTCTTCATACCTAGCCACTAGTGTTTTTGTCGAAGGTTCTAGTACATCTTCACCACTCCTAGATGTACCGCAAGAGGGGACCTATAGAACTACCTCAACACTTCCTCTTGAAGTGACCTTGGAACCATAGTACGTCTTCTGATGAGGATGATGTGCTCCCCACCTTCAGAAAATACATCAGCTGACGGCCCTGTGGATATCTGAGCACATTTTTCCTCGTAGTTAGCATCCCCATGTTGTGCTTCCCTGACTCACTGAAGAATTGGGGGAGTGACTGTAAGAGACTGTAGAAAGGATGCTCTATCTCTATCCAGAAATGATATCTGCAAAGCGGCAAGCTGCTCTATCGCCTCTCCTAGAAGTTGTATACCAAACCTCGTACTGAGTGAATCTGCAATAACATTCCCCTTTCCAGAAGTATAGACTATCTCGAAGTCATAGTCCTGGAGTAACTCAAGACATCGACGATGTCTTAGATTCAGGTCCTTCTGAGAGAAGATATACCTGAGGCTCTTGTGATTAGAAAACATGGCAAAACGTTCTCTCATCAGATAGTGTCGCCACATCTTCATGGCGAAGACCACTACTTCTAACTCCCGGTCATTGGTAGTGTAGTTCTACTCATGTTGTCTCAGCTGCCGAGAACCATACACAATCACTGCATGCTCTTGCATTGTAACACCTAAGAATTTTATTAGAAATATTTTGTTTATATGTTAAATAAATAATCAACAGAATCTTTCACAACACACAATACTATCTTGGCTTGCTTTACATGCAATCGCGACCTTCCTCGATAGCTTGGGTCGTACGCAATACCGAGTTTCACTAAATAACGATATGCTGTTAAAATATTACTAAAACTAGCCGTTATGAATAGTAATGCCCCCTTTTTGAAATTTTGTAAATTTTATTTTTCAAAATGGACTTCATTTTTGGATTTGGAATGTTGAAATTATCCTAGGCTGAAATTTTGGTATTTTTCTGAAAACATTCAATTTTTGATGAATAGTGAAAACACTGGGTTACTATTTAAAAACCGACTTTTTATTTAAATAATTATTTATTTTATTTAAATTTATTTTAGGTCAAAATTCATACATAATACATATATAAGTTCAATGCAATTCATTGGAGTCATTTTATAATAATTTTAGATATATACAAATGTTATTGAAGTTTTCACCACCTTTTACCCACCTCCTAGGAGAATTTACAAATTTACATAAAAATTAATTTTACCGCTTATGTGAGTGGAATTTTCAAAATCCGAGAGACATAGTTTATATCAAGGACTAAAATGTGGTTCAATGTGATGAAAATAATTTTTGGTGAATAGTAACTTTTTAGTTTTTTTTACCACGGTTAAAAGTAAATAGGGTAATTAAGGGTAAAAATGTTATTATTATTACCCTAACACATGTCCTAATACTATTGTATAAGTGTAATTCGACCAAAGACAACCCTAGGAATAAACTATGACCATTTAGGCTCACTTGGTTTAGATTAGGACATTTATTATTAATTTATTTAAAGAAGAGTTAAAATAGTTAGAATCAAAGTCTAATAACTAAATAATTTTTAATATAGGGTTATACATAATATAAATTAGACAATAAATATTAATTAGAAATATAATAATATTTCCTACATAATGGTATTTTATTTTTAATTTTTAGACAATAATTAATTTAAATTATTTATGACACAATGACGATGGATTAATTATCTTATTAATGAAATATTGACATAATTGATGTTATAAATACCCAAATAAAAGTAATTTGAGACTTTTTATTAATTTCAATTATCCTCTAGGTTAATATGACATGTTAGTATTTATTTAATTAACTTTTTTCGAACTAATATTTCTGTTATGATTTTCACAAAAATCATTTACCAAATAGGGTCAAAATTGACATAAAATAGTTTTTAAAACAAATATTATATTATTAATTCATATTTTTTTTTCTAAAAATCTAAGGTTCGTCCAAATGACTTATATAAGGTTATATATATTAATAATAGACAAATTGGGGTTTGTTTGGCTTGTTATATTAAGTTTAGTAACCTTATAGTCTAAGAAAACAAGAAGACACGATAAAAGATAAATTATCTAACTTAAAGTTAAATCTAAATGATAAGGTTAAAATAGAAACCTAAACTTGTCTAAATTCTGTTGAATGAGAGGATTTCTATCCATACCCACCTTAGCTTCGGAATAAATCAATTTTGAGCTATTAAAAACCGAATATGACTTTATAATAAAATAATATTTTTTGTTTTTCCTAAGGTGCCCCTCTCCTCTCTTATAAAAGGGCAACTCCTCCCTCTCTTCCTCACACCACTTTGAGCCTTCAATCTCGGCCAACCCCTGCCAAATTATCTTCTCCACTTCCCTAGAAACATCCTAGAGGTCCTTGTCTTCTTAAAAGACCAATTGTAGTGCCCTAAGAGGAGGTCTCAAAGAGGCGCTTCAAAGAAGAGGTAATGTCTATTACCGATTCTTCCAACTTTATTTCTTATTCACTTCTTCTTATTTAGTTTTTCATTATGAAATAATAACATCAGTATCACTCATATACTGGAATGTTATTATAAGTATGAAACAACCCTATTTCACCATCTATCCATCCTACGGAAAACGAAATCACCGTGCGTGCGTACGTACGGAATACCGTCTCCACGCCGTGGTGTACTCTATTTTCCACCACCACCTTACTTGGATGGGTATAATGGTGTAAATAATAACTATATATGATTATTGTAAATTGATATTGATTATGAGATAGTATACATACACTCCAATACAATTCCACTATCATGGGAACGATATAATCGCTCATGTGTACGTACGGAATACCATCTCCACGATGTGATGCGACTTGTTCTACATGATATTCTTTGAATAATGATTATATAAATGAATTTAATTAATGAATATGATATATATTACAGTAATAAAATTCTGGAAATGAGGTATCTATATCCTAAAGAGAAGAATAAGAATTTATTTGACAAAACACGCATAAGAACAAAAAGTAATAAACACCCGAATAACAAGTAGCAATGAAATGTTACTAATAAGAAGCTAAGAATATTGCCATATATGATACCATAACAATGAGTATGATTCTGGAATAAGTCAATGACATTATTTAAATCATTATACAGGAGGTTCTGACACTTACGAAGCAAATCAGACCTAAGGTAAGGGAAAATATTACAATCTCATTTTTATCCGAGATTGTTTATACTTTGGTATTTACTAGGCTGTATTTTATCATCCACATCCATGTTTCCTCAATATGTAATATTATTTCCATCCACCTACAATTTTTTAAATCCAATTTTACCCTTAGGTGAGTTTTTAGTAAAGGATATGAAAGAAATCTTTTGTCGTTTTTCATACGAGGTACTTTTTGACTTTTCCGACAAAAGTACGAAAAGAATGTTTTTTAACATATACAGCATGAATGGATTTTTAAAACATTATTTCCAATAAGATTCATTTACAAGTTTTCAAGTTTATTTTTAATAAAATTCTTTTAGTTTAAAATTTTATGACATGTTAAGAAAGGAAAATGTTTTTGAAGTAGAATGGATATTTTCCTCAAGAATGGAGTTCAAGTGTTTTATCAAAATTATTTTCCATGTAAGATAATATAGGGTTCTGTTTATATCCCTATTATTACATTGATTTGATTATGTTGTGATGGAATTATGTTTATGAATTCCTTTATCTTGTTTGAATTGTTTTATGATGTCATGATGTTTAAGAATCCCATTTTTATTACATGGGTTATGCTATGATGTATGATTTATGATTTTGTGGCACACATAAGAATGGTTTCATTATGAGATGGGTGGGACCTATATCTCCCTCAAATGCATTGAGTAAAGATTTATATCTCATGAGATAGACATGGCTGGAATGGCTTGTTAAACCGGTTCAGTGATACATGACTGAAACGAGGAGTGAACTCAGTTCTGAAATGGACTTTGTCTGCTAAGATAGTCTTGGAAATGAGTCTTGAATACTAAGAAATGACTTTCTATGATTATGTGTGTATGCCAAAAAGTTTCATGTTTTAAGTTATTATTATTGGCATTACATTTCACTATTATGATTTATCCCATGTTATGAAATTATGATCTCTTTTTCAGGTTAAGATTTCCAAAATGTTATGTTTTTATGAATATGATGTGATTGATATTTCTTTTGATTACACTTACTGAGAATTTGAGCTCACCCTTTTGTATGTTTTATTTCCCTAGGTCAGGAAGAAGGTTATTAAGTAGGATATTCCAAAAAGGGACTCTAGATATGATGAAATAAATGGGAGGCAACGTAGAAGATATATGAACCAGTTGTTTATGTTTCCCAATTTCTAAAGACACTATACCTATATGGTCCTTTCCTGGTTTTGTTATATGTTGTAATAAGTGTGCTTCAATTATGAAGTAATAACAATATACGTAAAGTATGGGTCGTTATAGTTGGTATCAGAGGAAATCTATAGTCACCCTTTGATACTAGGATGTGAAATCCTAAGTAAGAAACCTAAGGATATGTCTAAGTATAGAACACAATCTTAGTGTTTAGAAATGGCCATGAACAACCTATGATAGGACCTTGAGTGTGAAATTTTATTCTTGATTATGTGTTTTTTCTATTATAATTAGTGTTGATCACACTATTCTTCTTGGTTTTAGTCAATGGATGGAACCTGAAGGAACTGTGTTAATGCGGAATGCAACGGGCAATGCAATGATTATCCCCCTGAACAACCAAACGTCATGGGAGCTGGAATGAAAAATCTTGTAGCCATGCTCACACAACTTTCTCAAGCTTTGAATCATGCATCACTTCCAAACGAGCAATGGAAGGAGCAACATTCTGTTGAATCCTTCATGAGGCAGCGTCCACCTTTATTCAGCGGGTCTTCTGATCCATTAGTGGCTGAACAATGGATCAATACCATTGAAAAGATATTTTTAGTTCATCAATGTTCTGAACATGATAAAGTCATCTTAGCAGTTTATTGGTTGGAAGGTGAAGCTGATCAATGGTGGAATCTTATTAAGAATACTAGGCAAAGGGATGAAATTGAGTCCATGGAATGGGATGAGGTCAAGAACATATTTTTCAATAAGTACTTCCTCGTATTCTCCGAACAAAGATGGAGAAGGTGTTTCTTGAACTAAAGAAAAATGATGATGAATTTGTTTGTACCTATGAAACAAATTTTACAAGACTTGCAAGGTACACTTTTGGTATTATTATCCAACCTGAGAGTAAGATCGATTGATTCTTTAGTGACTTAAAACCAAGTCTTCGAAGGGAGTTAGCCATAAAGGACTTCAATAGATACGAGGAAATCGTTCGATGTGCTCTCAAAGTTGAGATGGAGATTGGAGTAACCCATCAGTCATATGGGTTTGATAAGAAGAGGGAAATGGAATTCAAAGGAAAATCTAAAGAGCACACTAAAAAGAAGATGAGTTTTCCCTTATGCTCAAACTGTGGAAAGAAACTTGGAGGAAATTGTCTTAAGGGGACAATCAAATGTTATAAGTGTAGAAAAGAAGGTCATCGGGCAATTGAATGTCGAAATAATGGGAAGAAGATGTCTAATGATGCAAACAAAGGAAGGGATACACAGAATGAACCTACTTAAATTCAATATTTCAAGTGCAAGGAGATGGCGCATTATTCCAATCAATGCCCAAATCAAAGGGTTATTGATGATGATTGACGACAACAAACTCTTAAGGCCAAAGGCAAAGGAAAGCCACATTCAATTTCTATCAGCGATGTAGAGTACGATAATGAAGTGGTGAAAGGTACACCTATAATCTAATCTAAAGTAGCAAATGTTTTATTTGATTCTGGATCCACCCACTCTTTTATTTCTCAAGAATTTTCTAAGGGTATCACCATATTACCTCAAAAATTAGATGTTGAGTTAGCTGTGACAACCCCCAATGGCACAACAGTCACATCAAAAGTTTATAATTCTTCTCCGATTGATGTTTGTGGGAAAGTGATTCCTGAAAATCGTGTGATCCTTCCTATAGTGTAATTTTATGTGATTCTTGGCATGGATTGGCTTTCTCTATATAGAGCTCATATCAATTTCCAAATAAGGGAAGTCACATTTCATATTCCAGATCAATCTATGATCATCTATCGATGCAAGGATGAACATAACCTTCTAGTGGAAATATCTTCCATATTATGGGTTTTGATTCTACTAAATGAAGGTTATTTATCTCAAATGGTTGGTGAAAACTCATGATTAAGAATATGACCATTGTATGAGAGTTTGATGATGTCTTTCTGGAGTAATTTTCGGGTCTTCCACCAAATCGTGAAGTTGAGTTTTGAAAAGAACTCATTCCGGGTGCTTTGCCTATTTCAAAGACACCTTATAGAATTGACCCAATTGAGTTACAGGAATTGAAGAAGAAACTCCAAGAGAATCTTGATAAGGTATTCATACGCCCTAGTGCGTCACCTTGGGGAGAACCTGTTATGTTTGTTAAGAAGAAATATGGATCAATGAGACTCTGTATTGATTATCGAGAACTTAACAAGATCACTATCAAGAACAAATATCCCCTCCCATGCATTGATGACTTATTTAACCAACTACATAGAGCTCAATACTTTTCCAAGATTGATCTTCATTCATGGTATCATCAATTAAAGGTCAAAAGGGAGGATATACCAAAGAAGACTTTCCGTACAAGGCATGGACACTATGAATTTATAGTGATGCCATTTGGTCTTACTAATGCCCTTGCTATCTTCATGGATCGGATTAATAGAGTCTTTAGGGACTATCTTGATAAGATTTTGGTAGTCTTTGTAGACGATATTCTTGTCTATTCAAAGTGCAAGGAAGAACATGAAGAACATTTGAGAATTATATTAAAGACCTTGAGAAAGGATAAGATTTATGCCAAATTTTCCAAGTGTGAATTTTGGATTAAAAAAGTTGCATTTTTGGGTCACATAATCTCAAAAGAGAGGATATCTGTGGATCCAACAAAAATAGAGGTTATCGAAATATGGCCGAGACCGATAATAGTATCCAAGATCCGAAGTTTTCTTGGTTTGGTTGGATATTATCAACGCTTTGTGAATGATTTTTAACGATTATCTAATCCACTCACCAGGTTGACTCAAAAAGGAGTTATGTTTGTTTGGACAGAGGAATGTGAAGATAATTTCAAGGATTTGAAAAGAAGGTTATCCAGTGCACCTGTACTCACACTTCCTTGTAGTGGAGAAAGGTTTTTGATCTACAGTGATGCATCCAAGAAGGGGTTGGGGTGTGTTATTATGCAAAATTATATGGTGATAGCGTATGCCTTGCGGCAGTTGAAAATCCATGAGAAAAATTACCCAAATCATGATTTGGAGTTAGCTGTGGTAATCTTTACATTAAAGATTTGGAGGCATTATCTTTATGGAGAAAGGTGTGATATTTATACTGATCATAAAAGTTTAAAATATATTTTCACACAAAAGGAGCTGAATATGCACCAAAGAAGATGATTGGAGATGATTGAGGATTATGACTTCTCAATTCATTACCACCCTGGGAAAGAAAACAAGGTGGCAGATGCATTAAGTAGACAAGACCATGCTAGCTTATCCATGATGAGGATCAAAAAAGATCCAATATTTATGGATTTATAAAGGATGGGTCTTGGAATTATAATGGAAGGGGAAAAATCATATCTTTCTCAATTGAATTATCAACCATCTATACATGTGAAGATTAAAGAGGTACAGAAAGAGGATGTAGAGTTACAAAAGAAGGTGAGAAATATTCCTGAATTAAACCTTGATTCTGATGGGATAATAAAGTTCAGGAATCGGGTTTGTGTTCCTCCCATCCCATTATTAAAGAACGAGCTACTGGATGAGGATCATATTTCTTCATTCCTTATTAATCTTGGAAGCACGAAGATGTATAGGGACCTAAAAGAGTACTTCTGGTGGGATGGCATGAAAAGAGATGTTGATGAATATGTCTCTTGATGCTTGGTTTGTCAGAAAGTTTAAGCTGAGAGACAGAAGACTAAGGGGATGTTACAACCATTACCCATACCTGAATGGAAATGGGAAAACATCACAATGGACTTTGTCACTGGACTTCCTAAAACATCCAAAGGAAATAATGATATCTGGGTCATAGTGGATCGTCTTACAAATTCTGCACACTTCATTGCTATTAGAGAGGATTTCTCTCTGAATCAGCTTGCCAGGATATATGTAAAGGAAGTGGTAAGATTGCATGGAGTACCACTTTCCATTATATCTGTTCAGGATCCGAGATTTACCTCAAAGTTCTGGAGAAGTCTTCAGCATACTCTGGATATAGAGTTAAGTTTCAGCACTGCTTATCATCCTCAAACAGATGGTCAGTCTGAAAGGACAATTCAAACTCTAGAAGTTATGTTGAGAGATTGCTTTGTGGATTTCAAAGGTGGTTGGGATCAACACCTACCTTTGGTGGAATTTTCTTATAATAATAGCTTTCACTCCAGTATTTAGATGGATCCTTATGAAGCTCTCTATGGAAATAAATGCTGGACTCCAACTTGCTGGGATGAAGTTGGGGAAAGAAAGCTATTAGGACCTGATCTTGTTGATGAGATGGCAGAAAAGTTCAGATCTATTCAACAACACATAAGAGCAGCTCAGAGTCGACAAAAAAGTTATGCCGACAACTGAAGAAAAGACCTAGATTTTGAAACGGGTGATAAAGTGTTCTTATGAATATCTCCCTGGAAGAGGGTCATGAGATTTGGAAAGAAGGGAAAGTTGAGCCCTAGATATATCGGTCCTTTTGAAATTCTGGATTGTGTTGGGAAGGTAGCTTACCGATTGGAACTTCTACCGAATCTCTCCCAAGTTCATGATGTGTTCCATTTATCTCTCCTTAGAATTTACATACCTGATCCTTCCCATGTACTCAGCTCAGAAGTTGTACCACGGGAGCAAGATCTTTCTTATGAAGAACAGCCAATAGAGATTCTAGATCGTAGCGAAAAAGTCCTACGGAACAAGACCACTCGCTTGGTGAAAGTTTTATGGAGGAACCACCAATATGAGGAGGCTACATAGGATCTTGAGGATATGATGAGGGATAGGTATCCTCATCTGTTTGTTACAAAGTGACGAATTTCGAGGGATAAATTCATTTTAAGGGGGGTAGAATGTAACACCCGAGACTTTTATGAGAAATATTTTTTTTTATGTTATATAAATCATCAAAAGAATCTTTCACTACACACAACACTAGCTTGGCTTGCTTTACATGCAATAGCAACCTTCCTCGATAGCTTGCGTTGTATGCAATACCGGGTTTCACTAAACAACGATATGCTGTTAAAATATTACTAAAACTAGCCGTTATGAATAGCAATACCCAATTTTTTAAATTTTTTAAATTTTATTTTTCAAAATGGACTTCATTTTTGGATTCGGAATATCGAAATTATCCTAGGGTAAAATTTTGGTATTTTTCTAAAAACCTTCAATTTTTGATGAATAGTTAAAACACTGGGTAACTATTTAAAAACCAACGTTTTATTTAAATAATTATTTATTTTATTTAATTATATTTTAGGTCAAAATAGATACATAATACCTATATAAGTTCAATTCAATTCATTAGAGTCATTTTATAATAATTTTAGATATATAAAAATTTCATTGAACTTTTCACCGTCTTTTACCCACCTCCTAGGAGAATTTTCAAATTTACATAAAACGTAATTTTACCGCTTCTGTGAGTGGAATTTCGAAAATCCGAGAGACACGGTTAATATCAAGAAATAAAATGTGGTTCAATGAGATGAAAATAATTTTTGGTGAATAGTAACTTTTTACTTTTTTTAACCACGGTTAAAAGATAATAGGGTAATTAAGGGTAAAAATGTTATTATTATTACCCTAACACATGTCCTAATTCTATTGGATAAGTGTAATGCGACCAAAGACAACCTTAGGAATACAATATGACCATTTAGGCCCACTTGGATTAGATTAGGACATTTATTATTAATTTATTTAAAGAAGGGTTAAAATAGTTAAAATCAAAGTTTAATAACTAAATAATTTTTAATATAGAGTTATACATAAGATAAATTCGACTATAAATATTCATTAGAAATATAAAAATATTTCCTACATAATGGTATTTTCTTTGTCATTTTTAGACAATAAATAATTTAATTTGTTTATGACACAATGATGATGCAGTAATTATCTTATTAATGAAATATTGACATAATTGATGTTATAAAAAATCAAATAAATGTAATTTGAGACTTTTTATGAATTAAAATAATTTTATAGGTTAATATGACATGTTATTATTGATTTAATTAACTTTTTTCGAACTAATATTTCTGTTATGATTTTCACAAAAATCAATTACCAAATAGTGTCAAAATTGACATAAAATAGTTTTTAAAACAAATATTATATTATTAATTGTTATTTTATTCCTAAAAATCTAAGGTTCGGCCAAATGACTTATATAATGTTTTATATATTAAAAATAAACAACTTGGGGTTTGTTTGGATTTTTATAGTACGTTTATTAACCTTATAGTGTAACAAAACAAGAAGACACTGTAAAAGTTCAATTATCTAACTTAAATTTAAATCTAAATGATAATGTTAAAATAGAAACCTAAACATGTCTAAATTCTATTGGATGAGAGGATTTAAACCCATACCCACCTTACCTTCGGAATAAATGAATTTGGAGTGACAAAAAACCCAATATGACTTTATAATAAAATAATATTTTTAGTTTTTCCTTAGGTGCCCCTCTCCTCCCTTATAAAAGGGCACCTCCTCCCTATCTTCCTCACACCACTTCGTGCCTTAAGGATTGGCCAACCCCTGACAAATTCTCTTCTCCACTGCCCTAAAAACATCCTAGAGGTTCTAGTCTTCTTCAAAGACAAATTTTAGTTCCCTAAGAGGAGGTCTTAAAGAGGCGCTTCAAATAAGAGATAATGTCCGTTACCGATTCTTCTAACTTTACTTCTTCTTCAATTTCTTCTTATTTTATTGTTTCATTATGAAGTAATACCAGTAGTATCAATCATATACTGGTATGTTATTATAAGTATGAAACAACCCTATTTCACCATCTATCCATCCTACGGAAAACAAAATCACCGCGCGTGCGTACGTACGGAATACCATCTCCACGCCGTGGTGTAATCTATTTTCCACCACCACCATACTTGTATGGGTATAATGGTGTGAATAATAACTATATATGATTATTGTAAAGTGATATTGATTCTGAAATAATATACATACACTCCAATACAATTCCACGATCATGGTAACGATATCATCGTTCGTGCGTACCTACGGAATACCGTCTCCACGATGTGATGCGACTCGTTCTACATGATCTTAATTGAATAATGATTATATAAATGAATTGAATGAATGAATATGATATATATTGCACTAATACGATTATGGAAATGAGATATCTATAACGTAAAGAGAGGAATAAGAATTTATTCGAAAAAACACGCATAAGAACAAAAAGTAATAAACACCTGAATAACAAGTAGCAATGAAATATTACTAATAAAAAGCTAAGAATATGGCCATATATGATATCTAAAAAATGAGTATGATTCTGGAATAAGTCAATGACATTATTTAAATCATTATACAGGAGTTTCGGACACTTATAAAGAAAATCGGTCCTTAGGTAAGGTAAAATATTACAATCTCATTTTTATCTGAGATTGTTTATACTTTGATATTTACTGGGTTGTATTTTATCATCCACATCCATGTTTCCTCAATATTTAATATTATTTCAATACACCTAAAATTGTTTAAATCCAATTTTAAACTTAGGTGAGTATTTAGTAAAAGATATGAAAGGAATATTTTGTCGTTTTTCGTACGAGGTACTTTCTGACTTTTCCAACATAAGTACAAAAAAGAATGTTTTTTAACTTATACGGCATGAATGGATTTTTAAAACATTATTTCCAAGAAGCTTCCTTTACATGTTTTCAATTTTATTTTTAATCAACTTCTTTTAGTTTAAAATTTTATGACATGTTAAGAAAAGAAAATGTTTTTGAAGTATAAAGGATATTTTCCTCAAGAATGGAGTTCAAGTGTTTTATCAAAATTATTTTCCATATAAGATAATATAGGGTTCTATTTCTATCCCTATTATTAAATTGATTTGATTATGTTGTGATGGAATTATTTTAATGAATTCATTTATCTTGTATGAATTGTTTTATGATGTCAGGATGTTTAAGAATCCCATTTTTATTACATGGGTTATGCTATGATGTATGATTTATGATTTTGTGTCACACATAAGAATGGTTTCATTATGAGATATGTGGGAACTATATCTACCTCTAATGCATTCGGTATAGATTTTTATTTCATGAGATAGACATGGCTGGAACGACATGTTAAACCGGTTCAGTGAAACAGGACTGAAAGGAGGAGTGAACTCTGTTCAGAAATGGTCTTTGTTCGCTAAGATAGTCTTGGAAATGATTCTTGACTACTAAGAAATGATTTTCTATGATTATGTTTGTATAGAACAAAGTTTCATGTTTAAGTTATGATTATTGGGATTACATTTCACTACTATGATTTATCCCATGTTATTAAATTATGATCTCTTTTGCAGGTTATGATTTCCAAAATGTTATGTTCTTATGAATATGATGTGATTGATATTTCTTTTGTTTACCCTTACTGAGCATTTGAGCTCACCCTTTTGTATGTTTTCATTCCCCATATCAGGAATAAGGTTATTATGTAGGATATTCCAAAAAGGGACTCTAGATATGACGAAATAAATGGGAGACAACGTAGATGATTTATGAACTAGTTGTTTATGTTTCCCAGTATCTAAAGACACTATACTTATAAGGTCCTTTCCTGGTTTTGTTATATGTTGTAATAAGTGTGATTCAATTCTGAAGTAATAACAATTTTTGTAAAGTATGGTTCGTTATATGCATCAGGACACACCCGAGTCTGGTCTCTGATGCATCGCAGTAAACTACGTACCATACACCTTCATATGCAAGCCCTAAGATGGGGGTACTAGTCAGCCTCTGCCTCAACTCCGGAAAGCTTTGTTGGCATCATTCTAACCATGAGAATGGTTTACCCCTCTTCATCACGGCTGATAGTGGTGCTGCAACTCTGTAGAAGTCTAGTCCGAACCTCTAATAATATCCAACCAAACCCAGGAAACTTTGTACCTCTGTCACACTCTTGGGTGGCTCCCACGCAAGCACCGCCTCAATCTTACCTAGATCCACATCAACTTCATCCTCCAAGATGACATGTCCGAAGAAGTGAACCACTCGAATCCATAAATGGCACTTTGAGAGCTTAACATATAGCTTGTTCTCTTGGAGTGTGTCCATTACTACCTGCAAATGGTAAGAATGATCCTCCTCAGTAGTCCAGTAAATCAGAATGTCATCGATGAAGACTATTACAAAGCGATCGAGGTATGGCTGGAAGATCCTATTAATGAGTCCCATGAACACTGCTAAAGAGTTGATTACACCGAAGGGAATAACCAAGAACACATACTAGTCATACTGACATCTAAAGGTCATCTTATGCACATCCTCATCTCGTACTCTGAGCTGGTTATAGCCTGATCTGAGGTCTATCTTTGAGAACCACCGTGCTCCCTTTAGTTGATCAAAGAGGTTGTCAATCCTCAGAAGTGGGTACTTGTTCTTCACAGTCACATATTTTAGATGAAAGTAGTCAACACAAAGCCTCAAGATCCCGTCCTCCTCCTTGGCGAACAGAATTGAGGCCTCTCAGGGAGAAACACAGAGACGGATGAATCCCTTCCACTGAAAGTCCTCTAGTTGTACCCGCAGCTCAAAAAGCTCAACAGAAGCCGTCTGATATGATGGTGTAGATATCGGTGTCATCCCGGGGTACAGGTCAATATATAATTCCATCTCTATATGAGGTGGTAGTCCTGGAACATCGTTAGGGAAAACATCCACATACTGGTCCACCACTACAGGATAGCTCAGACTCTCCACATCAACTGCTCTGAGGGTAAGGTAGGACAACTGATGAGTGATCGGCTACCCCCTCTTCCGAGTAAGTCTGTCATGCGCTGCAAAGGCTCCCTTCTCTTCAGTAAAGGTGAACTTGGTCTCATCCGTGCAGACACACCACACTTTTCACCTAATATAGTCAATATGAGCATGGACTATAGATAACCAGTCCATACTCAAGATGACTTCGTAAGGCCTCAACACCTCTATGAGGAGATCTCAGCCAAAGATCTCTCTTCCTAGAGTAAGGTCTCACTACCAGGACCAGTGCGTAATCATCGAGTCTACTCGCACATGAGTCTTTATCCATAAGGATCGATCCAACGACTCCATTGTAATTTTCGAGCTCCGAACGAGGGAAGTGGCAATGAAAGAGTGACTAGCACCTGTGTCTATAAGAACTGCAGTTATGGTGGTGTAGACACAGATCATACCTTAAATCATCTCTAGAGCACCATGGTTGTATACCTCAGCTTCCTGGAGTTGAGCTCTCCCCTTTCCACCTACTCATTGTGGTCGGGGTGGACCTCTTGGTGGTGGTGGCGGCAACACCTCAAAATGTCACCCATTGCTAGCTACACGACCAGATCCTCTTCCACGTCCGCTTGCTCCCTGTAGACCACCTCAATCAAATCTTTGTTTTTTCCTGAGAAGTCTTTTGACCATCTTCTGATCATCCAAATAGTGGGTCAGACAGTCATGAGCCATGTGACCTTCCTCACTACATGTGAAACACTACCTGCTCCTCACATGACTAGCTCTATCTAGTGTGCCTTGCACAACTGATCCTATGTCCTGAGGTTGTCCACCAGATGATCTAGTCCACTTAGACCTCAGAAAAATCTTTCTAATTCCTGATGAAGAATACTCCACTACGTGATGCCCAGTGGTGGGTCTTGCTACTGGTGACTACTCAGGAAAGAAACTCTCCACTAAGAGGGATCGCTCCAACACTCCCACCAACGTTGAGATACTGAGGGAGATCATGGAATCATTGATCTCTCACCTAAGCCCCTACTCGAAGGTCTGGGCCCTGAAGAATGGGTCTCGCACTATATCTGTGGAGTAGCATGAGAGGTCGGTGAACCTCGTTGAGTACTGAGCTACCGTTATGATACCCTGTTGTAGATGCAGTACCCCACGGATCCGCAACACACGTAGGGTGGCTGGGACGAACTCTTTCCAAAATAGGCTCTTGAAGTTTTCCCAGATGAGTGTCACCTCATCATGCACCTGGAACATCTGGCTCCACCATCTGTCTGCTACTTCCTAAAGGAGACTCACGACAATGATCACCATAAGGTCGTCTAGTGTCCCTACTAGTCTGAAGACTCTCTCCACAGCCTCCAGCCATTCCTCAGCTGCCTGCGAGTCCATCTCACCCATGAACTTGGGTGGCCTCTGGCACTGGAACTCGTGTAATGCGCTCAGGCAGTGTGAACACTCTGACGCTGGTGCTGGTGGCATTGGTGGATCAAAGGGTAGTGGTACCATCGGAGCTTCCTCTTTAATAGGTCCCTTCACTGAGGCCCCATCGCTTGGTTGGATTCCATCTCGTAAAACTCTCAGATCCCTGGTTGGTTGTCTACGTGGAGGCATCCTGAAAAGAAATAGGTGTGCCACGGTCAATAAGTTATACCTGGTGAGCTGAATCAAAAGTGATCACAAATAAAACTCTTGAAACACATACACAATCAATGTTTTCGTACACTGAGTCAAAAATTAGAATTCAGGGTCTTGGTGTATGGATACGTCACCCGCCGCACCAACATTGGAATCCCTGGACTGAAAACCACACTCAGTACACTTAACACCATTTATTCACAGAAAAGAAAGATTAGATTCCTAGGTTATATGGTAGAACTGACTCCTCTGATACAAATTTGTCATGACCCATCCCCCAGGGCACGTTCCATAACTACCCCAATCCCACCTTCCATATGCCAGGGGCTGGAGACTAGAACGAAAGGCATAAATCCCAAAAACTGGGAAGGCATTTCCTTTATAAACTCAAAACACAAAAATAGCTGAGTACAAGCTGAAAGTAAATGCTAAGTAAAGTTGTATAAAAAAGTGTGTTCAAAGGTAAAGGGGCCAGAAATACAAGCCCCACAGGAAAGTGCAAGTACAACTGGAAAAAAAAAGTACAACTAAAAAAGAAAAGCAGCTACTGGGTCATCCTTCTGGGTTCTTACCTGAAGGGTAGGTACAGTTGGCCTCCTCAGTACTCCATGTATGTCAGTCTCCTCCGTGTACCGACTCGTAGAAAGGTCCAACTCCGGGTACCACCCAGTCCCACTACTCAGCCTCAGTCTGTAACACCCCTAGCTTCCACGATATGCTTCTCATTCAATAATGCAATAGCTTGCATTGTATGCAACTTCGAGTTCTAAAACACCGCGACTAATCAAAAGTAGCCATTATGAATAGTAATAACCACTTTTTAAAATTATAGAAATTTTATATTTTAAAATGGACTTCATTTTTGTATTTGTAATATCGAAATTATCCAAAGTTGAATTTTTTGTAATTTTCTGAGAACTTCCAATTTTTTATGAATAGTGAAAATTACTTAAAAACAACATTTTTAATCAAAATAATTTATAGTGATAAATTATAATATTTAGTGGTTTTAAAGTATAATTAGAATATATTTTTACCATTTTATCCAATGGTGGTCATTAGAATTAATTTAACATTGAAATTGGACATAAACAATTGCCAATCTTTTGATATAAATTGTTTCTCAAAAACACGCTATTTGTTGTAACAGCGGGAATTAATTATAAAATTAACTAATGAAACTTATATGTTTGGAATTTTGTAAAATAGACATCATTTTCGAATTCGGAATATCAATTATATCTTAGGGTGAAATTTTGGCCTTATTCTGAAAAACTTCAATTTTTGATGAATAGTGAAACCACTAAGTGGTTGTTAAAAACTGATTTTTCGTTAAAATGAAATATTACCACTTCTGTGATTTGATTTTCAAAAATCCGATATACATGGTTGTCATTAAGAAGTAAAATGTGGTTCAATGAGATTAAAATAATTTTTGGTGAATAGTAACTTTTAAGTTCTTAATCGCGATTAGAGGTAATTAGTGTAGTTTAAGGTAAAAATAATGTTTTAATAATATGAGATGAGCTTGACACTTGTCCTACTCCTATTGGATGAGTCATGGCCGACCAAGACAACCCATGGGTCAACTTGGGGACCCCATGGAGCCACTTTAGTTGGAAAATGACATTAATATATATTTATTTAATGTTAAAATTAAATTGACACAAACATGAGTTGTTTTACTAAAAAAGTTTTTAAGTGGGGTTACACAAGTCCAAATTTTGATTATAAATATTTATTAGAAAGCTAAAAAGATTTCCTACATCATAGTATTTTCTTTATAATTTTTAGATATTATATAAATTAAAATATTTATGACATCATTATGATGCAGCGATGACCTCATTATTTAACGATTTAAATAAAATGAGAAGATAATGCAAAATCCAAGGCTTACACTTGTCCAAAGCCTATTGGATGGAGAGATTTCAAACCCTTATCACCTTAGACACGAATTATATAAGTGTGGGACCTTTATAATCCGAAAATCATTGTGTAATAATGTAACATTTTAATCTTTCCAAAAGAGCCCCTCCTCTCCACTTATAAAAGGCCCCCACCTCTCCCACCTCATTTACACTTTCAAGCCATTTGGCTCGGCCAACCTCTGCCCAAATACTCTCCCAACTTCCCCCTCTTACTCCTAGAAGCCTCACTTTGGGTAGAACTCTTCCTAAGGAAGCCTTTGGCTGAAATCAAAAAGAGTTACCCTATTTTGAGGATGTTAAAGAACGGTCGAGTCAGGACAAGACGTAAGGTAAGGGAATTTCTTAACCCAATTTCCATTCTTTGGGTTAATCTCCTACTTTCAAATTATGTCATGATATTATTATTTCCTATCTTGTATTTTTACTTTCTTTATGTGTATCTATAGTGAATACACATAATAGATCTATTTTATTTTAAAAAATGATCTTTTTAAGGACTTCGTCTCAATCCCCTTTCATTGAGGAATATTTGGTTTTATACAAAACTTTCTTTTATACGGTGTATAAACCCATTTGACTTTTACGTTTATTCAAAAGGAATCTTTTTTATATGAAGCGTTTTACTAAACGATAAAAAGGGAATGTTTTTCTTTCCGTACTTATGCGGTGACAACGACTTCTCCGCCACCGTGACCATTATTTGAGTTTCGGATTCCTCTACAAGCCATCATTTTTTTTAATGAAAAATAAATACAAAGTTTTAACTTTATTTTATTTTATTTAAAATGGTTTTGAAAGCGTTTTTATTATATCAATGTGTTGTATTTATATCTTGTGATTGAAATGTGGAAATGTTATGTTTCCTTTATGCATGTTTTATGTGATACGATTATGTTATGGTTTATGATATGTTTAAACCTATTCATATGAGGAATGCATTGGACTTAATAAGTAACGGGTGGAGCCCGCTATAGCTCCTCGATGCATCGACAGGTCTCATGAGACAAACTCGTGTCTTGGAACAAGGACTTGACAAAATCTTATTTGTGGTCTTGGCACGAGGCCTTGGCTACGTGGTTATGATAGTCTGGCATTATGCATTCCATCATTATGAAAATGGTTATTGATATTGCATGTGATTATTCGACCAGTAGAATATCCATGTGAAAAAGTAAATGGCATTATCTCATTTTACTTTTTCCATATTATGTTGAAGTTCAATTTTAAAAGGCTTTTGTTTTAGTTATATATTGCCTTAAATGTTAATGTTTATTTATGAAAGCTTCCGCTATATTGTTAACCTTACTGAGCATCTGATATCACCCCTTTCAATGTTTTAATATTTTTCCAGGATGTGAGGAAATATTTTACAAATGACCTGCAGGGATAGTCTTAAGAGGATAGAAGTGTGGACTATGGAGACTATGTTATTATAGTTTTTCACTTTGTGATGTAATGTAACATTTATGAATTTATCTAGTGTTTCCAAGGCTACTAAACTAATCGGTCTTTCGATACTTGATCTTTTGTGATCATGCCAATGTTACTAAGTAATGCACCGACTCTGGGTAGCTGGGGTCGAGGCGTTACAGTTGGTATCATAGGTAGTTTAGTACTAACCTTGGAAGCTAGATTGAGATAAACTCTGATTAGAGCACATAGCCTGAAGATAGACTTTGGGGATTATTATAGAAGAACTTCCTAGAATTTTGGTATTATAGAGATGTTATGAGTTTTCCGAGCAATACATCCCTGTCTGGATACGAGCAGGTAGAGGCGGCTCTGGCACAGATGTACCTAGGAGTAAAACCCGAAAACACCGCTTTGAGCTAGACTCAAAAGGGAACTGGTGCACGACAACGGGCCTTGCTGCACTCTTGGTTACGACACTCCCGGGGGATATGCTTAGGATAATTCTTGTTTTCTTTACAAACCACTATGAACGGTTATGAGTATATACTTCCTCAAAGAAAACATTTTTATGATTATGGATTATATCCATAAATAGTTCAATTTATGTTAAGTGTTTTATAAGTATGGGATTATGTATTTTGATTCATAAACTGATCTAGTTTATGCCATTGTTTAGAAATGGCTCCTAGTGGAAGAAATGGAAACCGTATCAATGCACGCACTCCATGTAGGGATTTCCCTCCTGCTCAAGATAATTATAGTGGGGCTGGTGATGCAACTGGTGCCGATCATCTAATCACCATACTGGGACAACTTACTCAGGTTATGAATGATAACCTTACCCGTATGGAGCACCTTGATCCACAGCGTGGAGGATCAATGTTAGACCGCTTCATGAGACAACAACCACCAACCTTCAATGGGAGTACAAATCCTATAGTAGCTGAGCAATGGATAAATTCCTTAGAGAAAATATTCCATGCCTTGGGGAGTAGTGAAAGGGAGAAGGTTGTCATGGCAGTTTACTGCCACACTGGAGATGCCGATCAGTGGTGGTCGCTGATTCAAAACACAAAGGAAGATGATGACGTATCGAATATGGAATGGAGGGAGTTCAAAGAGCTTTTCTTAGAAAAATACTTTCCTCGTGACCATCGAGCAGATATGGAAAGGCAATTTCTGAGTCTGAGGCAGAAGGAGGATGAGAATGTCGCAAAGTATGAGGCTAACTTTACAAGGTTAGCGAGGCATGCTTCCGATTATATATGTAACCCAAGAAGTAAGATTGATCGTTTCTTTGATGGGTTAAAACCATTTCTCCGTCGAGATGTAGTATCACAAACCTTCTCATCATACGAAGATATTGTCTCATGTGCTATCAAGACAGAAAAGGAATTCTCTAAGTCTTATGACAACAAAGTAAAGAAAGAGAAGAAGAGAATGGTGTAACAAGAAACGGATAAAGGGAAAAAGGGAAAGAAGGATTTTCCATTATGCGATAGTTGTGGGAAGAATCACCCCGGCGCTTGCCTAAAAGGAATGGGAGTTTGTTATAAATGTGGAGAAAAAGGTCACCAGGCGCGTGATTGCAAGGGAAAGAAAGAGGCTATCAATGTTGAATGCTACAATTGTAGAGAAATGGGTCATTATGCAAATGAATTTCCTAAGCGTCAAGGAAACTTGCCTCACAAAAGGCCAAGGGATCAAGGCCAATCTTATGCTGTGACTACAGTTGAAGCGGAATAATTATTGTATTTGTGTTTTTGGACTCAAGAACTAGGTTATGGTTATAAGAATAATGTGATATATATAAGGATTGTACTGCAGTACTTTTTGATTAAGGTAATATGATTAAGGTAATCATATTTTTAGTATGTGACAATAAGAGAATCTTTTCTTTGTTTGGGGAATCTGATGTTACAATTGATTTTGGAATTTAGAGACCTTTTAGAGAAAGTCTGGACGGAGGTATTTTGGATAACTATTAAGGTTGGAATGGATTAAGTTGAACCATGGATAGTATTGTTTAAGGTTAAAGCATTTATGAAGATTATTTTTGGAATATTATGATACTATAGTTTTAGGAAAAGGACAACCAGTAGGGTGGGGCATAACCCGTCGTGTCGGACAAAGCTGCAAGAATCGAACCCACAATCATAGTGCGGCAGGCCTTTATTTCCTACCACTAGCCTACAGGAAGTCCCTGGTTATTACAAAATAATTTTACTAATCTAAATGGTATGTATTAACATTTTTAACCTTATACAATTAGGACAAATAGAATATTTTTGAGTTTCGTTACCATTTGGAGTAAAAGTTGGGTTTGTGGTAAAAAATTTATTAACGAATGAAAGTATACATAACAAGTATGTATATTCCCTTATATTCTTAGTAAATCTCCTAAATAAATTCCTCAACATTATAAAAGGTAACTTAAAACAAAAATGTTGTCGGTTAACTTTTCCAACTGGGGATTCAATGACCGTTTAACCAATCACAAGTTTGTGATTTTCTTGTAGTTAAACTTTCTCCTAATCCTGTTTTCTATAACTCTCCATCAGACCTTGATGGTTTGTTTCTCCTCCATATCCATATTTTCATAGAATCCTACAATGGGCTATATCGGGTGACCTTTGTACTTATCTTGCTTTCTTTTAATGTTATATATTTATTAACCTTATTTCCGATGTGGGTTTTCCACAAAGGTATTTTCTCTTCTCAACCTTTTATTTCCAAAGAAAAAAAATTTCAAATTGCGAGGACGCAATTTATTGAAGTAGGGGAGAATGTAACACCCCGAGCTTCCACGATACGCTTCTCATTCAATATTGCAATAGCTTGCATTGTACGCAACTTCGAGTTCTAAAACACCGCGACTAATCAAAAGTAGCCATTATGAATAGTAATAACCACTTTTTAAAATTATAGAAATTTTATATATTAAAATGGACTTCATTTTTGTATTTGTAATATCGAAATTATCCAAAGTTGAATTTTTTGTAATTTTCTGAGAACTTCCAATTTTTTATGAATAGTGAAAATTACTTAAAAACAAATTTTTTAATCAAAATAATTTATAGTGATAAATTATAATATTTAGTGGTTTTAAAGTATAATTAGAATATATTTTTACCATTTTATCCAATGGTGGTCATTAGAATTAATTTAACATTGAAATTGGACATAAACAATTGCCAATCTTTTGATATAAATTGTTTCTTAAAAACACGCTATTTGTTGTAACAGCGGGAATTAATTATAAAATTAATTAATGCAACTTATATGTTTGGAATTTTTTAAAATAGACATCATTTTTGAATTCGTAATATCAATTATAGCTTAGGGTGAAATTTTGGCCTTATTCTGAAAAACTTCAATTTTTGATGAATAGTGAAACCACTAAGTGGTTGTTAAAAATTGATTTTTCGTTAAAATGAAATATTACCATTTCTGTGATTTGATTTTCAAAAATCTGACATACATGGTTGTCATTAAGAATAAAATGTGGTTCAATGAGATTAAAATAATTTTTGGTGAATAGTAACTTTTAAGTTCTTAATCGCGATTAGAGGTAATTAGTGTAGTTTAAGGTAAAAATAATGTTTTAATAATATGAGATGAGCTTGACACTTGTCCTACTCCTATTGGATGAGTCATGGCCGACCAAGACAACCCATGGGTCAACTTGGGGACCCCATGGAGCCACTTTGGATGGAAAATGACATTAATATATATTTATTTAATGTTAAAATTAAATTGACACAAACATGAGTTGTTTTACTAAATCAGTTTTTAAGTGGGGTTACACAAGTCCAAATTTTGATTATAAATATTCATTAGAAAGCTAAAACGATTTCCTACATCATAGTATTTTATTTATAATTTTTAGACATTAAATAAATTAAATTATTTATGACATCATTATGATGCAGCGATGACCTCATTATTTAACGATTTAAATAAAATGAGAAGATAATGAAACATCCAAGGCTTACACTTGTCCAAAGCCTATTGGATGAAGATCTTTCGAACCCTTATCACCTTAGCCATGAATTATATAAGTGTGGGCCCTTTATAATCCGAAAAGAATTGTGTAATAATGTAACATTTAAATCTTTCCAAAAGAGCCCCTCCTCTCCACTTATAAAAGGCCCCCACCTCTCCCACCTCATTTACACTTTCAAGCCATTTGGCTCGGCCAACCTCTGCCCAAATACTCTCCCAACTTCCCCCTATTACTCCTAGAAGCCTCACTTTGGGCATAACTCTTCCCAAGGAAGCCTTTGGCTGAAATCAAAAAGAGTTACCCTATTTTGAGGATGTTAAAGAACGGTCGAGTCAGGACAAGACGCAAGGTAAGGGAATTTCTTAACACAATTTCCATACTTTGGGTTAATCTCCTACTTTCAAATTATGTCATGATATTATTATGTCCTATCTTGTATTTGTACTTTCATTATGTGTATCTATAGTGAATACACATAATAGATCTATTTTATTTTAAAAAATGATCTTTTTAAGGACTTCGTCTCAATCCCCTTTCATTGAGGCATATTTGGTTTTATACAAAACTTTCTTTTATACGGTGTATAAACCCATTTGACTTTTACGTTTATTCAAAAGGAATCTTTTTTATATGAAGCATTTTACTAAACGACAAAAAGTGAATGTTTTTCTTTCCGTACTTATGCGGCGACAACGACTTCTCCGCCGCCGTGACCTTTATTTGAGTTTCGGATTCCTCTACAAGCCATCATTTTTTTAATGAAAAATAAATACAATGTTTTAACTTTCTTTTATTTTATTGAAAATGGTTTTGAAAGCGTTTTTATTATATCAATGTGTTGTATTTATATCTTGTGATTGAAATGTGGAAATGTTATGTTTCCTTTATGCATGTTTTATGTGATACGATTATGTTGTGGTTTATGATATGTTTAAACCTATTCATATGAGGAATGCATTGGACTTAATAAGTGACGGGTGGAGCCCGCTATAGCTCCTCGATGCATCGACAGGTCTCATGAGACAAACTAGTGTCTTGGCACAAGGCTTTGACAAAATCTTATTAGTGGTCTTGGCACGAGGCCTTGGCTACGTGGTTATGATAGTCTGGCATTATGCATTCCATCATTATGAAAATGGTTAATGATATTGCATGTGATTATTCGACCAGTAGAATATCCATGTGAAAAAGTAAATGGCATTATCTCATTTTACTTTTTCCATATTATGTTGAAGTTCAATTTTAAAAGGCTTTTGTTTTAGTTATACATTGCCTTAAATGTTAATGTTTATTTATGAAAGCTTCCGCTATATTGTTAACCTTACTGAGCATCTGAGCTCACCCCTTTCAATGTTTTAATATTTTTCAAGGATGTGAGGAAGTATTTTACGAATGACCTGCAGGGATAGTCCGAAGAGGATAGAAGTGTGGACTATGGAGACTATGTTATTATAGTTTTTCACTTTGTGATGTAATGTAACATTAATGAATGTATCTAGTGTTTCCAAGGCTACTAAACTAATCGGTCTTTCGAGACTTGATCTTTTGTGATCATGCCAATGTTACGAAGTAATGCACCGACTCTGGGTAGCTGGGGTCGGGGCGTTACAGTTGGTATCAGAGGCAGTTTAGTACTAACCTTGGAAGCTAGATTTAGATAAACTCTGATTAGAGCACATATCCCGAAGATAGACTTTGAGGATTATTATAGAAGAACTTCCTCTAATTTTGGTATTATAGAGATGTTATGAGTTTTCCGAGCAATACATCCCTGTCTGGATACGAGCAGGTAGCGGCGGCTCTGGCACAGATGTAACTAGGGGTAAAACCCGAAAACACCGCTTTGAGCTAGACTCGAACGGGAACTGGTGCACGACAACGGGCCTTGCTGCACTCTTGGTTACGACACTCCCGGGGGATATGCTTAGGATAATTCTCGTTTTCTTTACAAACCACTATGAATGGTTATGAGTATATACTTCCTCAAAGAAAACATTTTTATGATTATGGATTATATCCATAAATAGTTCAATTTATGTTAAGTGTTTTATAAGTATGGGATTATGTATTTTGATTCACAAACTGATCTAGTTTATGACATTGTTTAGAAAAGGCGCCTAGTGGAAGAAATGGAAACCGTATCAATGCACGCACTCCATGTAGGGATTTCCCTCCTGCTCAAGATAATTATAGTGGGGCTGGTGATGCAACTGGTGCTGATCATCTAATCACCATACTGGGACAACTTACTCAGGTTATGAATGATAACCTTACCCGTATGGAGCACCCTGATCCACAGCGTGGAGGATCAATGTTAGACCGCTTCATGAGGCAACAACCACCAACCTTCAATGGGAGTACAAATCCTATAGTAGCTGAGCAATGGATAAATTCCTTAGAGAAAATATTCCATGCCTTGGGGAGTAGTGAAAGGGAGAAGGTTGTCATGGCAGTTTACCGCCTCACTGGAGATGCCGATCAGTGGTGGTCGCTGATTCAAAACACAAAGGAAGATGATGACGTATCGAATATGGAATGGAGGGAGTTCAAAGAGCTTTTCTTAGAAAAATACTTTCCTCGTGACCATCGAGCAGATATGGAAAGGCAATTTCTGAGTCTGAGGCAGAAGGAGGATGAGAATGTCGCAAAGTATGAGGCTAACTTTACAAGGTTAGTGAGGCATGCTTCCGATTATATACGTAACCCAAGAAGTAAGATTGATCGTTTCTTTGATGGGTCAAAACCATTTCTCCGTCGAGCTTTAGTATCACAAACCTTCTCATTATACGAAGATATTGTCTCATGTGCTATCAAGACAGAAAAGGAATTCTCTAAGTCTTATGACAACAAAGTAAAGAAAGAGATGAAGAGAATGGTGGAACAAGAAACGGATAAAGGGAAAAAGGGAAAGAAGGATTTTCCATTATGCGATAGTTGTGGGAAGAATCACCCCGTCGCTTTCCTAAAAGGAATGGGAGTTTGTTATAAATGTGGAGGAAAAGGTCACTAGGCGCGTGATTGCAAGGGAAAGAAAGAGGCTATCAATGTTGAATGCTACAATTGTAGAGAAATGGGTCATTATGCAAATGAATGTCCTAAGCGTCAAGGAAACTTACCTCAGAAAAGGCCAAGGGATCAAGGCCAATCTTATGCCGTGACTACAGTTGAAGCGGAATAATTATTGTATTTGTGTTTTTGGACTCAAGAACTAGATTATGGTTATAAGAATAATGTGATATATATAAGGATTGTACTGCAGTACTTTTTGATTAAGGTAATATGATTAAGGTAATCATATTTTTAGTATGTGACAATAAGAGAATCTTTTCTTTGTTTGGGGAATCTGATGTTACAATTGATTTTGGAATTTAGAGACCTTTTAGAGAAAGTCTGGACGGAGGTATTTTGGATAACTATTACGGTTGGAATGGATTAAGTTGAACCATGGATAGTATTGTTTAAGGTTAAAGCATTTATGAAGATTATTTTTGGAATATTATGATACTATAGTTTTAGGAAAAGGACAACCTGCAGGGTGGGGCATAACCCGTCGCGTCGGACAAAGCTGCAGGAATTGAACCCACAATCATAGTGCGACAGGCCTTTATTTCCTACCACTAGCCTACAGGAAGTCCCTGGTTATTAAAAAATAATTTTACTAATCTAAATGGTATGTATTAACATTTGTAACCTTATACAATTAGGATAAATAGAATATTTTTGAGTTCCGTTACCATTTGGAGTAAAAGTTGGGTTTGTGGTAAAAAATTTATTAACGAATGAAAGTATACATAACAAGTATGTATATTCCCTTACATTCTTAGTAAATCTCCTAAATAAATTCCTCAACATTATAAAAGGTAACTTAAAACAAAAATGTTGTCGGTTAACTTTTCCAACTGGGGATTCAATGACCGTTTAACCAATCACAAGTTTGTGATTTTCTTGTAGTTAAACTTTCTCCTAATCCTGTTTTCTATAACTCTCCATCAGAACTTGATGGTTTGTTTCTCCTCCATATCCATATTTTCATAGAATCCTAGAATGGGCTATATCAGGTGACCTTTGTACTTATCTTACTTTCTTTTAATGTTATATATTTATTAACCTTATTTCCGATGTGGGTTTTCCACAAAGGTATTTTCTCTTTTCAACCTTTTATTTCCAAAGAAAAAAAAATTAAAATTGCGAGGACGCAATTTATGGAAGTAGGGGAGAATGTAACACCCCGAGCTTCCACGATACGCTTCTCATTCAATAATGCAATAGCTTGCATTGTACGCAACTTCGAGTTCTAAAACACCGCAACTAATCAAAAGTAGCCATTATGAATAGTAATAACCACTTTTTAAAATTATAGAAATTTTATATTTTAAAATGGACTTCATTTTTGTATTTGTAATATCGAAATTATCCAAAGTTGAATTTTTTGTAATTTTCTGAGAACTTCCAATTTTTTATGAATAGTGAAAATTACTTAAAAACAACTTTTTTAATCAAAATAATTTATAGTGATAAATTATAATATTTAGTGGTTTTAAAGTATAATTAGAATATATTTTTACCATTTTATCCAATGGTGGTCGTTAGAATTAATTTAACATTGAAATTGGACATAAACAATTGCCAATCTTTTGATATAAATTGTTTCTTAAAAACACGCTATTTGTTGTAACAGCGGGAATTAATTATAAAATTAATTAATGCAACTTTTATGTTTGGAATTTTGTTAAATAGACATCATTTTTGAATTCGGAATATCAATTATAGCTTAGGGTGAAATTTTGGCCTTATTCTGAAAAACTTCAATTTTTGATGAATAGTGAAACCACTAAGTGGTTGTTAAAAACTGATTTTTCGTTAAAATGAAATATTACCACTTCTGTGATTTGATTTTCAAAAATCCGACATACATGGTTGTCATTAAGAAGTAAAATGTGGTTCAATGAGATTAAAATAATTTTTGGTGAATAGTAACTTTTATGTTCTTAATCGCGATTAGAGGTAATTAGTGTAGTTTAAGGTAAAAATAATGTTTTAATAATATGAGATGAGATTGACACTTGTCCTACTCCTATTGGATGAGTCATGGCCGACAAAGGAAACCCATGGGTCAACTTGGGAACCCCATGGAGCCACTTTGGTTGGAAAATGACATTAATATATATTTATTTAATGTTAAAATTAAATTGACACAAACATGAGTTGTTTTACTAAAACAGTTTTTAAGTGGGGTTACACAAGTCCAAATATTGATTATAAATATTCATTAGAAATATAAAAAGATTTCCTACATCATAGTATTTTTTTTATAATTTTTAGATATTAAATAAATTAAATTATTTATGACATCATTATGATGCAGCGATGACCTCATTATTTAACGATTTAAATAAAATGAGAAGATAATGCAAAATCCAAGGCTTACACTTTTCCAAAGCCTATTGGATGAAGAGATTTCGAACCCTTATCACCTTACCAACGAATTATATAAGTGTGGGACCTTTAGAATCCGAAAAGCATTGTGTAATAATGTAACATTTCAATCTATCCAAAAGAGCCCCTCCTCTCCACTTATAAAAGGCCCCCACCTCTCCCACCTCATTTACACTTTCAAGCCATTTGGCTCGGCCAACCTCTGCCCAAATACTCTCCCAACTTCCCCCTCTTACTCCTAGAAGCCTCACTTTGGGCAGAACTCTTCCCAAGGAATCCTTTGGCTGAAATCTAAAAGAGTTACCCTATTTTGAGGATGTTAATGAACGGTCAAGTCAGGACAAGACGCAAGGTAAGGGAATTTCTTAACCCAATTTCCATTATTTGGGTTAATCTCCTACTTTCAAATTATGTCATGATATTATTATGTCCTATCTTGTATTTGTACTTTCTTTATGTGTATCTATAGTGAATACACATAATATATCTATTTTATTTTAAAAAATGATCTTTTTAAGTACTTCGTCTCAATCCCCTTTCATTGAGGCATATTTGGTTTTATACAAAACTTTCTTTTATACGGTGTATAAACCCATTTGACTTTTACGTTTATTCAAAAGGAATATTTTTTATATGAAGCGTTTTACTAAACGACAAAAAGGGAATGTTTTTCTTTCCGTACTTATGCGGCGACAACGACTTCTCCGCCGCCGTGACCATTATTTGAGTTTCGGATTCCTCTAAAAGCCATCATTTTTTTTAATGAAAAATAAATACAAAGTTTTAACTTTCTTTTATTTTATTGAAAATGGTTTTGAAAGAGTTTTTATTATATCAATGTGTTGTATTTATATATTGTGATTGAAATGTGGAAATGTTATGTTTCCTTTATGCATGTTTTATGTGATACGATTATGTTATGGTTTATGATATGTTTAAACCTATTCATATGAGGAATGCATTGGACTTAATAAGTGACGGGTAGAGCCCGCTATAGAACCTCGATGCATCGACAGGTCTCATGAGACAAACTAGTGTCTTGGCACAAGGCCTTGACAAAATCTTATTTGTGGTCTTGGCACGAGGCCTTGGCTACGTTGTTATGATAGTCTGGCATTATGCATTCCATAATTATGAAAATGGTTATTGATATTGCATGTGATTATTCGACCAGAAGAATATCCATGTGAAAAAGTAAATGGCATTATCTCATTTTACTTTTTCCATATTATGTTGAAGTTCAATTTTAAAGGGATTTTGTTTTAGTTATACAATGCCTTAAATGTTAATGTTTATTTATGAAAGCTTCCGCTATATTGTTAACCTTACTGAGCATCTGAGCTCACCCCTTTCAATGTTGTAATATTTTTCCAGGATGTGAGGAAGTATTTTACGAATGACCTGCAGGGATAGTCCGAAGAGGATAGAAGTGTGGACTATGGAGACTATGTTATTATAGTTTTTCACTTTGTGATGTAATGTAACATTTATGAATATATCTAGTGTTTCCAAGGCTACTAAACTAATCGGTCTTTCGAGACTTGATCTTTTGTGATCATGCCAATGTTACGAAGTAATGCACTGACTCTGGGTAGCTGGGGTCGGGGCGTTACACAGTCAGCGATGTTCGTCGTCTGCATCCAACACAACGAGGTGCAAGCATAGCCCATGTAAGAGTGATTATAACGATACTCAGTAAGAACCCCGAGACACTTAAGGTCTCACAAAATCCAAAAAGGATAAACCACAGAGTATGAAATCAATAGGTATCCATTTCTTAGGTATTTTTCCATACATATTCCTAAGTTATCAAGTAATCCATCTCAATAACGAGGAAACAGAAGAGTTACTAACTAAACTCACACAGGTATAAAACTTTTTTAGATGGGTAGAGATGATCAAATTTAGTCACTGATTGATCTAATCTATCGAACCCACACCAGATCAAGGACCAGCAGTTGGAACTGTCGGACCCTCACAGGATCAAGGAACAGTAGTCGGAGTTGTCGGACCCACATAGGATCCAAGACCAGCTAAGCTGTCAGACCCACACAGGATCCATTAACAGCTATTTTCTCAGACCAACACATGATCCAAGAACAGAATTCAGAACTTTTGGACCAACACATGATCCAGGAACAATAGTCAAAGCTGCCAAACTAACACATGATCCTGGAACAGTTGTCAGTGCACAACCAGTCACAGAGTTTACTCAAAGCACACTTGATTCAGGGAGGATACGCTTCTCAATCCAAGTTTCGATACATCAATATCCCCAAAGTCCCACTAAGAGTTCTCTAAAAGGTTCTTATCATCAAAAGGAACACAACGCGATAGACGGTGCATCAATCAGATGCCCGGTCTGAGAGTTATTGACATTTCCATTTCAAGGGCCCGGTTGGATTTAGGTTTAATCCAACCCAACTGTACACCAACTGCATCCAAAGCTCAAGTGGGGTATGCCAAAAGAACCTTCACACTCCAAGATTTTCGTCGCCGCAGATGGTTATCCAATCAGACACTCGTAGCCCATGATATGGGCGAAAAGGTTGAAACAGTCCAAAACAGGTCTAGATCTTGTCCAGCCCTGTCGGACCGACCCAAGTCCAGACCGGAGTCCGACCAAGTCCACGGGTCTGACCTGGTCCGTGGGTCCGACCCATCTCGAGGGGGCGGCTCGGCCCGTGCTGGGTCCGACCCGGCAGCCCGTGGGGGGTCCACTTAATCTGCGTCCGGGGGGAGGCCGCGCGCCCCTTGGATATCCTAAACAACTATGCCATTTGGGTGGGAGCCAAATCGGTGACAGGTAGAACCGGTCCACATCACACAGGACTTGTTCAGTCCCGCTCCTCCTAGCTGGCCGAGAGGCAAGCGGCTTCCACTCTGCCGGCGGCCGGCCTAGCCGGACCCCCTTGCTCCACTGCCACAACCCACCTTGGCCGCAACTTCTTCTTCTGCCCGGCGTGACAAAACTGCATCCCTCCGGCGGCCTAGAGGTCTCCGATGTGCACCGCCGCATTTCGGGGCAATGACCTATTCTTCCATGCAGCACGACGGCGTCTCTCCCTTTTGGGGACCCGGAGGCCCTACACCGCCAATTTCCTTCGCATATGGCCCGACGTCAGTCGTCGTTTCTCTGTCGCGGACCCCTCCTCTGGTGGCACCATTACATCGTCATCATCATCAACAAGTGAGTAACAATGGAGGGGGGGTGGGCCGTGTTCGTGCGGCCCGCACCCTCCGCATTATGGTGATAACAATCGGTCAGGAATAACCCAATATTGAACATTGAAGAATGGAAACTAATTCAAACTCAAATCCCCTACCTCATATCGTTTGTTGGCGGTGACGAGGAGGAAGTATGGATGACGTTCTTCATAGATGAGGATGTCCCACTTTGGAAGGAATCTTGAGGAAAAAGGTCGAAGAGGATAGGAGTTCTTCATTGGCGTTCTATCTCTAAGAGCTCATCCTCCCTCAATCCTCCTTTCACACAAAAAAATCAACCCCCCCCCCCAATAATAGATCATATGGTCTATTATGTTCGTTGGGATAAATTCAAAAAGAGGAATTTAATTAATTGATGAAGATTAATTAATTAAATGAGATGAGTTGGCATAAATTTAATTAAAGGGAGTTGAAGATTTTCTCAACCTTAAATGGGGAGTTCCAAGGGGTTACAATATCGGTTCGTCCCCACCATATTTAACAATAAGATGAGTTTAGACCTTGTGTGGGTCCCACCTATATAACCTCTAATGGGAGGATAAAGTTTATTGGTCCCCACCTCCAACCTCCTATTAGAGGTTTTAACCAAAAAGAATGAAAAATAAAGCCTCAACTTTATTTTTATTAAATTTATTCTTAAAAACCCAAAAACTAACTTTAATTCCCGACCAACTGTCGTTGGGGTGAAAGTATTTTTAAGAGAATACCGGCGATGTGAGTTCAACGGTGCCCCTGGATTTCAACTTCATGGACCGGTTTAAAAGTTATAAATTCCCACCAGTACGTTTAATGAACGTACCTGAAAAAAACTTCAGAAATTGATTCTTGGCACACCGGGCCTCGGAATCACGCGCTGTCAGTTTTTGTAGACTATTAAAATTCCCATGTATTTAAAAAAAAATCTACTGAAATTCTATGTCTTTACAATGGTGTTACCTTTATGATACTTTCAGCATCGTGGTGTTACCTTCGTGGTGTTAAATTTGTCGTACTTATACCTTCTTTGAGTTACCTTTTTGGTGTTACAATTGTGGTATTCTTCTTTCATGGATTAGTTGTTAAAATGTATTAAAAGTTGGATTCTTTTGTTTTTTCTTGAATGTGATGAGTATATTTTGATAACATTGGTATGTGTATGGTAATATGCCTAAGTAGAGTAGTTGACTTGTTCGTGCTTTGTGATTGAGGGTTTTATTAGTTCTTTTCCATTTGTGGGAATCTGGTAGACCTTCGAGGGTCTTGGGGTCCCTACTGAGTATTTTTATGCTCAACCCTACATAGGCTATGCATGCACCATGTTGTGTCTTGTGCAGAATTTGGACATCGTCGATCGAGGATGTGGGATCAAGGAATGGATGGTGCTCAGAGGTGGAAAATTTGACGTGATGTCAAATAGACTCTACAGATCATTAGTTGCACCTACCCTTCAGGTTGGATACTTGGTGGAAGATATTGGAGATATTTTATCATTTCAGTTGTACGTTTACTTTTCAGTTGGGCTTGTATTTCGTCCCCTTTACATTCAGTACACTTGTTACTATAGTAGTTTACTTCATGGTTTCTTTTTTTAACTCTTTGATTGTGTGTTTGAACATGTTTAAAGGAAATATATTCCCTTTATAGGGATATTCCTTTCTAGTTCTAGTCGAAAACCCCTGTTATGTGGAAGGTGGGCTTGGGGTAGTAATGACATCGACCCCGGGGGATGGGTCGTGACAATGTGGTATCATAGGAGTCGGTTCTACCAAAAAAACTATGACTCTGATCTTTTCATTGTGATGATAGTGTTATGTTTTATGAGTTTTTTTTCATTTAGGGGATTCTAGTGTTGGATTAGCGGCAAAGGTATCCATACACTAGGACCCCGAATTCTGATTTTCAACTCAGTTCACGAAAAACTGATTATGTTTGTTTTTGAAAAAAAATTATTTGACCTTTTTGAGTCAGCTCACTAAGTATAAATTTTGACTGTGGTGCACCTGTTTTCTATCAGGTTTCCGCCACGCAGACTGCGAGCCTAGATTCATGAGAGAGTAAATGTTGATGTCCCACCAAGCGATGAGGCTTCAGTGTAGGGCCCTCTTATGGTGATAGTACCATCGAGGGGTGCACCATTAGCACCACCATAAATTGGGAAGAAAATGACACCAGCCCCACTAGAAGAGGGTGCACACCAACAAAGAACATTTCATGTGTTCTAATGGAATAGGCTTCCGAGGATCTGAAGTGATACTGATTTGTAGGAGGCTGAGGATTGGATGGAGGCTGTGGCTAGATTTTTTCACATAGTTGGGACACGAGATGATCCGATGGTGATTCTAGCTGCCATTCTTGTCCAGGGAGTTTCTAGGAGATGGTGGAGTATGACACTCCAGATACATGATGAGGAAAACCTCTCATAGGTAGACTTCGAGAGACTACTCATGGTAGAGTTATTCCCAACGACTCTACACTCAGTACATATACAGGATCTGTTGCACTTGTAATAGGGAAGCATGATCATGGCCCATTACTTGGTGGGGTTCACTGATCTCTCCCCCTACTCTACTGACATGGTATGAGACCCTTTTTTCAGGTCACAAAACTTTGAGAAGGGTATCCGATGAGAGATAAGAGCATCTATGATATCGCTTAGCATTCCAGCTTAGGCTGGGGTGCTAGAGAGAGTACTTTTGGTGGAGTGCTTCCTAAATGAGCAGACACTGACATCAAGAGCCACCACTGAACATCAGATAGCAGGGTCATCCACATCAGGTAGTAGAAAGATGTCCCCAGGGACCAAGCAGGAAAAACCTTATAGTGGATGAACTCATGATACAGGTTTGGTGGTGAGAGGATCATAGGACATAGGAGGACAAACGAGGAGAAGGCAGTGCTTCTCATGTGGTGGCAGGGCCACATGGATCAGGACTGCCTGACCTGTCGTACTAATGACCAGATGGTGGTCAATGAACCATTGAGGCAGAGAAAGAGGTTTGATTAAGGAGTTCTGTAGGGTGGAGGAAGTGGTAGAGGATGTGGCCATGTAGTAGCCAGTGTGTGAAGATTCGATGTTCTACTACCACCACCTCTAGTTCATCCACCCCGACCATAGGGAGATGGTGTAAAGGGACCAACACAGCTCCAGGAAGCTGAGGTTTATGACCATAGTGATCCGGAGATGATTTGAGGTAAAATATTTTTCTACTCCACCCTAGATGCAGTACTTATAAACGCATGTTTTGGTCACTCTTTTATTTCCACGAACCATATTCAGAGCTCAGAGATTCCGATGGAGTCGTTGGATCAATCCATGTGATTAGTGAATACTATGGGAGAAAATTTGATGATTACACACTGGTGACAGCAGTGTGAGCTTACTCTAGGATGTGAGAGATTTGGTTAGGATCTTCTAGTAGCAACACTAAGGCATTACAACATCATCTTAGGTATAGATTAGTTATCCATAGTCCATGCTCAAATTGACTATATTAGGCGTAATGTGTGGTGTCTATAAAGATGGGACTAGTATTTCTTTCACTAGAGATATGGAAACCATTACTGTATAAGAGGGACTTTCCAAGAGATGGGTGCAACCAATCTCATATCAGTTGGCTATCCTTCCCCTTGGAGTAGTTGATGTTGAGTGTCTGATCAATCGTTTAATGGTGGACCAGTATGCCGATGTCTTTCCTGATAATGTTTTGGGACTACCTCCCCACAGAGAGGTGTATTTTTCATCAAATTGTACCCCAGTACAATAGCATATCTGATGGCTCTCATGGAGCTGTAAGAACCAGGATATTCTTTACTGGTTTGAATGTTTTTTTCTATTGTTTTTTAGAAAAATTGGAGTTTCTGTAGATTTTAGTAGTGCACATCCTGTACTTATAAGTGCACACCGTTACTCAGTTGTCATGGGTAGTTGTGTTCTAGCTGTGTAAAGTGAAAACACTTGGCTGTGTGGGGTGTCCTAGAGGCCGCCTAAAGCGGGGCCTGGTAAAGGCATGTACATGTCTTGTACTTTTAAGTAACACACCGTGAACAATCTTTTTCATTCATTAAACATACCAAGGTCATTTCTAATGGATATATTCATCTTCTTATCGACCTATATCATCCATGATAATCCGTATGACTGTGAATCTTCTCTGAGCCCCATATTTTCCATTTGTTCTCTGATTCGATCTCGGTCGGTTACGTTGGAATCACATCGGTGAGTTATTCCTTATTCTAGATCTTCATCCCTTTATCTCTCTTCATTCATTAGATATCGTTGGTTGAATTTTTTTAAGATTTTTTGTAGATATTTGGAGTTATATGGAAATTCAAGGCCTGAGGTTCACACATATCGATCGTACGATCTCGAGGTAGGAGGTTTGTGCCTTTCTATAGATATTCTATGAATTATTATGTGAAAAAGTTCCCAATACCCAAGAACGAGGTATTTTAGGTTTATGGTTTTTATCCCTATCATTGCTTTCTTTGCCATGTTTTTTTGGATAGAGATCAATTGTTTTGGTATAGATTTAATTTTACCTTTCTATGCATATGTTTTATATGTCTTCTTGTTTGACCATATAGTATAGCTTCACCTATCAGGTTTCTACTTTTATTTCCATTCCTAGTATTGTAGAATGGAGTGTTTTTCTCTGATATGTTGTAGACTATTTAACCATGTAGTGTTTGAGTTTTACATTGGCCGACCCATATCGTGTTTGCATGATTGACTTACATAGGGTTGTGGGAACATGCTTTGGTAGACTATAGAGATAATGGGCATTGAGGGCTTCTCTAGAGTGACTGCTTACTTTTCATGTTGCGATACCATAGGGGAAATGGACGTGAGTTCTCCCTCAGAGTGTCTATATTTCTCATTACGATACCATATGGCGGAATTGGAAGATGAGTGCTTCCCTAGTGTGGCTATAGATACTGATACAAGACCACACGAGGAATTGGCAGTGAGTACTTAATTAGAGTGTCTTTTCTAATTCTTAACAAGAATGGTTAGAGCATGAGTAAATCCAAGAGGGTTGCTTTTCTTTGTTTTGGTTGAAATAGAGGGGTTAGGATGTGAGTACTTCCCAGAGGGTTACCTATTTGTGATTTGTTTCTTACTTGAGTTTTGAATTTGAATGTGATTGAACTATAGGATTGTTTAATTTGAGTACATCCTTGTTTACTGCTTCTTCTTTTTTTAATTCATACCATATATATTCCATTACTTTTAAGCACATATATTAGGTTTGTTTCGAACTGGTATTAGTTTTAACGTTCATGTTTCGGAAGCTTCCCAAAGACGCCCCTTACCCGGTTGGTCAGATGGACTCAGACGCATTTCCCCAAATGCCAAAGGCTATTGACTAGTAGAGAGGGTCTTAGGTGTGATGGTGGGGAATCTATTCTTTGATTGGAAGAATAAAATAGCGGAATTAAATAAAATATACAATAGTGGAAGTAGTAATAATCCATACAAAAGTAAACAAAAGAAGACTAGAAATAATAATCTAGAGCACACACACACACACACAGATATATATATATATATATATATGAATGTTGCAAGATATGTATGTCTTGGAAAATAGCCAAAAAATCACAGTGATAAAATAAAACTCTACTAAACCAAGTAAAAAAGAAATCAATGTAAATAACTCCTCAGCATCACAAGCCATAGCTTGGTCCATTGCACTCCTGCTCCATAATAATCAAGTACCTTAGGTAGAAGTGAACTTTCCCATATCTATACATGCAAAAATATAATCTGTTTCAGACCAAAAGCATGAACCAAACAGGGTGTAAGACTAAATCCCAGTAGGAAAATTCCATGAGATCTGTGCCTAATAATCAGTGAATATATATGGAAGGTAATAAGTCAAGTAGTAGTAAACAAGGAAGTACTCAACAATAAACATTACTACAGTTTCAAAGCATTCAAACATCACATAATCAAGTAAGAAGGTAATAAAAGTAGGTAAGCCTCTAGGATATACACACAACCTATCCCCTCCAGTATAGTCATAATGATAAGACAAAGACTCTCTAAGGAATCACCCACAGTCAATTACCCTTATAGTCAAAAGTTATTAAAGACTCTCTAAGTAAGATCACACGGTCAATACCCCTTATAGTCTAAAGAGGTTAAAGACTATATGAGGAAGCTCACATGGTCAATTCCCCTTATATTCTACTACATTAGGTTCTCATGACCATGTGTCAATCAAACGAGAATATAAATGCAACATGGACATTGTAAACGTCAAGAACTACATAGCTAAATATTCTACAGCATATCAAGAATGTCAGAAATAATAATCACTCAATCCAATTGTACTAGGTATGGGAAAACATCAAGTATGACTTTGGGAATAAACATTACCAAACTGTCATAAACAGAACATGCATGACAAACACATCCAGAGCATATCAAACAAACCTATTCACATCCAACTAACCTCTACTCGCGGATACCAGTATAGCAGGAAATTAATATGGTCTAAACGATAAACATGTAATAACCCGTTCAAGGGAATTGGAAAAAATTGCACATATTACTCAATTATATCCAATAGAAAGGAAAAAACCTCCTACCTCAGCGTTGGGTGATCACTATAGTTGAACCTAAAGCCTTGAATCACCCATGAACACATTAGATCAATAAAAATGTCAAAAAAACTCAATAGACGATACCTCTTGAAAGAGGAAAAATTGGGAAATGAAGCTCTAGGTGTAAAAATATCTTACCAAAGTGATCCAAATGCAATAGATGACAGTGGATTTGGAGAATATATTCTCACTCGGGGGCTCGATGAAGATTCACGGTCATACTGGTTCTCTTGAACGAACCAGACCTAGAAGTAGGGTGTTCTAGATATTAGACGTGACCCCGGTTTGTTTAATGAAAAAAAATTACACACCGTGTACATTAGAAATACACGGTGTGTACTTTTTTTGTACTCTGATTTAGGAGGTCTCTAGGTCACCACACATGGCTGTGTGTGTGGCCTTTAAACAGACGGGATACGACTACCCGTGGTAACCGATTACACGGTGTGTACTCATAAAGTACATGGTGTGTACCTCAATAATATCTAGAAAATCCAATTTTCCTCAAAAAAGACCAGAAAAGAATGTCATAACTAAAAAAAGAAGATATGGGTACTTACAAAATTCCCCCATTAAAGAAATTACTCCCCAAATTTCCCAAGAAAGGCGGCGTAGAAGAAGAACTCTTGAACAGCTCTGACCATTGTGATCATACATCAATCTCCCTCTCCCAGGTCTCATCCTATACAGGCCCGAGCTGCCATAGCACTCATACCAAAGGAACAGACTGGCCACGGAGAACCATCGTACTTCGATCAACAATACAAATAGGATGATCCTCAAATGATGCATCCACTTCCAACTAAATCTCCTCAGGTTGGGAGACATGAGGCGAGTTTGAGAAGTAACGTCGAAGCTGGGAAATGTGGAAGATGTCGTGCATATCCTGGTAACACTGAGGTAACTACAGCCAATAAGAAATTGGCCCAACACTCTCCAACACCTCAATGGCCCGACGTACCTCGGTGAAAGCTTACCCTGTCTCCTAATCCTTCTGTGTCCCAACCACAGTGTGGCACATAGGAAAACCTTATCCCTAATCCTGAACTCTAAAGCTCATCTCTACTTATCATCACAAGACTTCTATCGAGATGGTGCAGAAGCCATCCTCTTCTGAATCAACTCTATTTTCTCTATGGTCTCCTATACAAGATGAGGTCCAATAATAGCTGCATCTTCTGCCTCTAGCCAACATAGGGGTGATCGGCATGGCCTACCATATAAGGCCTTATAAGGTGTCATCCGAATAGTTTCTTGAATACTATTATTGTAGGAAAACACTACATGAGGTATTTTATTCTCCCAAGAACCTACAAAATCCAGGATACATGCTTGAATCATATCCTCAAGCACCTGAATCGTATGCTCGGACTGGCCGTCTTTACTGGGATGGTAATATGTACTCAAAAGCACCTGTGTACCCAAAGCCTTCTGTCAACCCTTCCATACCTGAGAAGTAAAATGTGAATCCTTTTTTGAAACAATAGAGTGTGGAACACCATGAAAACATACAATCTCTCAGATGTATAACCCTCTAATATCATCAAAACTGATGGTCTCCATGATCAAAAAGAAATGATCAACCTTCGTGAATCTGTTAACGACATCCCAAACAAAATCACTCCCTCAAGGTGAACTTAGAAAACCTTTAAAAAAATCCATTTTACATCATTCAACTTCCACTCAGTAATGGGTAACTACTGCAAATGCCCTGCTAGTCGCTGATGCTCCACCTTCACCTGCTGATTGGTGGAACACCTCAAAACAGAACAAGCAACATCCCTATTCATACCTGGCCACTAATACTGGTGATGCATGTCACGATACATCTTGGTGATTCCAGGATGAAATTCCCAAAATGGGGAGTGAAAGTCCTGCTTCCGCGCCTCACTTATATCTGCTGACACCCATACACTCCCATAAAAATGCATGATCTGATCCTCTCCTATCATCCACCTAGGAATAGGGTCTTCTATGAACACACATTTTCATAGTACTGGTCCTTCAGAATATTATAGCTTCCTCATTCGCACTCGATCCAGATGAGTAGATATAGCAACTACAGAAGAAAGAAATTCCTACCCCTACTAATCGTGCACCACCAAATGCATCTCAGAAAACAGCTCCATAAGCTACCACTCACTATTGGCCTCTTCAACTGCTTATATCTGAGTCCTTCTCCGCGCATTAGATACTGTGTTGCATTTCTTAGGCATTTAGGCAAGATCAAAGTTAAAAGACTGAAGATACTCTACCCAACTTCGCTGTCTCAAATTCAATTTAAACAGAGTGAAGATATACATGAGAATTTTTTTGTCCGAGAAACCCACAAAATGATCCCCCAGAAGATAATGCCTCCATAAATGTAAGGAATGAAAAACAATAGCCAACTTCAGATCGTGCATCGGCTAATTCCTCTCATGTGGCCTCAACTACTGAGACCCGTAGTCAGCGACTCCATCTCCCTACATAAGCATTATCCCAGCCCAATTCTAGATGCATCAAAATACACAATGTAGCACTAAACCGGCTCTAAAAAAACTAGTACTGGTTCTGACATAAACCTCCCTTTCAGCTCTTGAATGGCTAAATCACAATAATCTAACCACAAGAACATCGCACCATTCTTAGTCAGACTACTCAGTGGTTCTTCTTAGTGTGAAAGTCCTGTATGAAACGTTTGTAGTGTTCATACAACCCTAGAAAACTCCTAACCTCAATGAAATTATTCATCTTCTCCCTGAAAACTACTGCTCATTCTTTCTCTGGGTCTACTGATACTCTTGTATCTAAGATAACATCACCCAAAAAGTGAATATGGTCCATCCAAATGTAGTATTTTGAGATATTAGAATATAATTAATACTCTCTTAGTGTACTCAAAATGATCCCAAGATGTGTAGCATGGTTGTGTCGAGTGTGAGAGTACACCAAGATATCATCCACGAAGAATACCACGAAAGAATCCTAGAATGGAGGGGACACTCAGTTCATCAGTGTCATGAAAACTTCGGGCACGTTTATGAGACCTAACAACATAACAACATACTTGTATAGACCATACTTTTTCCGAAATGATGTAAGAGGTATATTAGATGGAATAACATGCAACTGATGATAACCAGACCTCAAGTAAATCTTCATGAATGCCTAGGCTCCTCAAAGATAATCAAAGATATCACCAATCCTTGGAAATGGATATTTGTTCTTGACCGTCATCTGGTTCAGCTTTCGATAATCCACACAAAGCCTGAGGGTACCGTCTGCCTTCATTGTAAATAGGACCGTTGAACCCCATAGAGAAGTACCAGGTTGGATGAAATCACTTGCCTGCAACTCCTCAAACTTCTACATCAGCTCCTGCAAATCTATTGTAGCCATCCTATAAAGATGAATGGACACCGATGCCGCTCCTGGAACATGCTCAATTGAAAAGTATGCCTCTCGCTCCAGAGGAAAACCTGAAAATTCCTCTATGAATACATCCCTGAAATGATCCACCACAGGAGAAAAGTCTAACTATGAAGTCCCCTAGTCAACCATATATAGACTAGAAATCTAGGATGTAACTCCTCCCAACCCATGATGCTCAGGTCCTGCTCTTCTCTCTTGGACATCCCATTCACACCTATGAAGAAATGATCCACCCTCTGGCGACAAGAAGCTCACCCTACGATGATATAAATAGACAACATGTAGGAAGGGAAATAACAAGTCCATTCCAAGAATGACATCATAGCCTTTCATCTCTAAAAAATAAAGGTCCCATAAGAAGTGACACCCACCAACCTCAAGAGGTAACTCCTTACACTGATGTACACTAGTAGTTCTTATCCCCAACGGTGTTTCCAATGTCATGGCATTAATAGAAGTAGTGATACAGATCCAAAGGCTCTCCACAATAGCAATAGATATAATGATATGGGAAGACCCTGTATCAAAAAGATAAGAAGATAAAACTGAGGCAACTATGACTATACCTCTAATTATAGAGGTTCCGAGATCCTACTCCTCTTGGGTCTATTCTACAGTAAATGTATGACCTGCACCACAACCCTGTGACCCTTCTTGACCACTCTGAGCTGATCCACCCTATTGTTTCTGAAATCATGGTGACTAACTACCATGTCCATGACCCCCACCTCGGCCTGAACGGTGGGAAGAACTCCAGTTACCTGACTAGGGAGTAACTAGCGGTGCTTCCCCTAAACATGGAGTCATAAAAGAACCCATGTCACCTTCTACTGGTTATAATTTCTGAAAAAAGCATTAAAGATGCCCCATATTGCCTCAATATCAGCACTCTACTGGGTCTCTCGGGCAATGTGTCCTCGTATGCCCGCTCTTCCCGCATGGTTATCACACCACCTGGCTACCAGAAGATGCATCCCACCTACTATGATCTCATCATTCAGTCTCCCTATGGTGCATCCTGTTATCGGTAGGAGAAGAACTAAACCTGTATTTTGAACCTACCTGGACCACAGCTCTAGAATCCCTCAGATTACGCTCTGTGATTACTACCTAGTTGACTATAGAGGATATCAAAGTCAACCTGAAGATGTTCACCTGGGATCAGATTTCCTGCATGAGACTATCCTCAAACATCCATGCAAGGAACAAATCATTTGCCCCTATAAAGGTTTTAAACTGATACATCTCAGTGAAGTGAGAAGATTACTCCATAATAGAATGAGTACCTTGCTCCAGACTCATGAACTCTCAGGATCAATCATCCCTCAATGTATCTGAATAGAAGTAATCATAGAAGGTGCACTGAAAATCATCCCAATCCATATTCCACTGGCATCCCGTCTATGAGATGCCATCCCACGACCTCTTGGCGGAGCCTCAAAGAATGTTGGAAGGGATCTTGAACCTCCTCTCTGAAGGCGTCTCAAGATGCTCGAAGATCGTCAACATGGCTTCTAGCCATGACTTCGCAACATAGGATCCCCCATACCTTGAGAAAGTGGGAGGATGTTATTGCTGAAATACCTAAATCAAATTGTCTTTCAACAGGGTAGGAGGTGGTGCTCCCTAGATGGTCTTCATCATCCTCATAACGCCCTCCCTGAACTGTGCACCGGCACCTGTGTCACATATAACTACTTGTGCCGTGACTAGCACAACTAGAGGATCTGTTGGAAGTCCTTGATCAACAACGTTAGGTGTATGACCATTGCCCTGTAACTGGCAGAAAACTGAAGGACATCTCATTGGCATAACTATTCAAGGTCAAGTGGACACCTTAGATCATGATAATCAAGGAATTAAAGCTATAAGAATAAGAAGGAAACAGAAGAGGGAATAATTTATGTTATAAAAAACATAGAGACATTGTGTGTATGTCCACTACATGGCGTGTACATGATTCCCCTTCCATTTTTTGAGTTCTCTTACATGGATAAGCCACATAGTTCCCCTTAGAATGAAATGACACGGCGTTTTATTGACAGACACGGTGTGTACTAGGTGGACACCACAAAACTGTTTTGTTAGCTACACGGCCTGTTATAGGGTTGACTGTACACGGCGTGTTCGGAACGGACACAGTGTGAACTTGGAGGATTTCACGGCAGGATATCAAGATCACACTACATGGTGTGTTGAAAATGGACACGATGTGTATAGATTATGTTTTTATATGTTTTTGTCATTAGTCACATGGGAAGACACAATGTCAACACAACACAGCGTGTACAACCGATACGTGACAAGTTCCCTCAATAATTTCCCTATACCATGTCTCTTCCCACATGTCTATGACATAGTTAGAGGTTAAACGTAATGCACATATGGTACATGATGTGTATGTTTGTAAAACAGTTTCTTCCCGAACAGAAGAACACATGGCGGGTAGTCAAAACTACACGATGTGCATTCTGGGTTTTTTCAGATAGTAAGCCTCGGAAACTACTCCAGAACCCAGAAAAAACTGAAATTGTCCCTTCAGTGCCAAATTCTGATCCATGAGAGACCATAATCCCTGTGAATCAAAGACTGTAATCTTATACATGTTATAAACAATCATAATAGTGCACTGATCCACCAAATTCCGGTCTATGAGGACCCATAACACCTCAAGAACCAAATATTAGTGTTCGTTCAAACAAAACCATACACAATTTAATACTCTATCAAAAAACATGTATAATATCAAGGAATCTATCACAATAGTATGAATACCTAGAACCACTCCTATCACAACAATATTCAATCACTAATGCACCCTAAATGGCATGGCTAGAATGCATGACATCTGATTTATAACAAGTTCCTATATGATACATGAGATTGAATACCCTCATCTCATCGGGTTGCAATAGAAATCGAACCTTATAATTATCAACAATAATATCACAATACATGTGAGTCACCCAACAGTGAAATCAAATCAACCGTAAAATTGGAAAACCAGAAAAATTGATATAAACGAGGTAGATTGCCTTTTCTCTGTACACGGGTTAGCTACTCCTAGGAATAGCTTAATATCAAGTAACTATTCCATCCAATCCCTGACTATAGGCTCCAAACAGTCAGTCAAGAAGAAAATAGTCCCTCTGATAACACCATGTAACTTCCTGGTTCAAGAAGCCTCCCAAAGACGCCACGTACCCGGTTGGTCACATGGCCTCAAGTGCATTTCCCCAAACGCTAGAGACTGCCGAATAGCAGTGAGAGCCTTGGGTGTGATAGTGGGGAATCTATGCCCTCATTTTCAGAGTAAAATAATAGAATTAAATCAAATATACAATAGTGGAATAAGTAATAATCTATAAAAAAGTAAAGAGAGAAATGCTGGAAATAATAACCTGGAGCACACACACATATATATATGAATGATGCATGATTCATATGTCTAGGAAAACTACCAAACAAAGCACAATGATGAAATACAACTATACTAAACCAAGTACAAAATAAATCAAGGTAAATAACTATTTAGCATCACAATCCATATCTTGGTCCCATTCTCTCTTGCTCCATAACAATCAATTACCTGATATATAAGGGTGCTTTCCATTATCTATGCCAGTAATAATATAATCTGTTTGGGTCCAAAAGAATTACCCAATCAGGGTGTGAGACTAAATCCTAATAGGTAACCACCACAAGATCTGTGCCTAATATTCAGTAAATATATATGGCAGTTAATAAGAAATCTAGAAGTAAACAACGAAGTACTCAACATGAAACATTCCTACAATTTCAAAGCATTCAAACACCACATTATCATATAAGAAACTAATCAAAGAAGGTAACCCACTAGAAAGTACACACACCCTATCCCCTCTGGTTTAGTCATAATGATATAAAAAGGGCTCTTTGATGAAGCACCCCCAGTCAATTCACCTTATAGTAAAAAGTGAATAAATACTCTTTGAGGAAGCTCACACGATCTATTCCCCTTATAGTCTAAAGTCGTTAAAGAATCTATGAGAACTCTCACATGGTCAATTCCTCTTATAGTCTACTACACCAAGTTATCACAGCCCTTTGTAAGTAAAAAAATCATAGCAATGCAACACGACCATAGTAAACCTCAAGAACTACTTGGATAAACAGTCTAAAACATATCAAGCATGTCAGATAAAATAATCACTCCATCCTACTGTACTAGGAATGGGAAAACATCAAGGATGCCTTATGGTCTAAACAAGACCAAACGCTCGTAAACATAATATTCATGGAAAACACATCCAAAGTATATCAAACAACCCTATTCAGATCCAATTAACATCTACTCATGCTACCATCATAGTAGGGAATTAACAGGGTTTTAACAGTAAACCCGCATTACCTCTTTCAAGGGTATTGGACAAAATTGAACATATTACTTAAATACATCCAACAAAAAGGCACAAACCACCTACATCGGTGTTGGGAGATAGCTATACGTGAACTTAAAGCATTTAATTTCCCATGAACACCGTAGATCTATAAAAACATCAAAAAAAATTCAATCAAAGATACCTCTTGAAAGAGGAGGGATAAGGAAATTAAGCTCTAGGAGAAGGAAGAGCTTATCAAAGTGATCCCAACTCAATTGATGGTGGTTGATTTAGAGAATAGATGCTCGCTCGGGGGCTCGAAAGAGATTCATGGCCATACGGGTTCCCTCAAACGAACCCGGCCTAGAAGTATAGTGTTTTGGTGATTAGACGGGACCCTGATATGTTTAATGAAAAAAAAGAAAGAAAATATGTGGTGTGTACTTTATAAGTACATGGGGTGTACATTCCGTTTCCATACTACTCTATAGGAGGAATTCAGGTCACCAAATGCAGCCGTGTGTGTGGGTGTTACACGGCCAGCACACAGCTACCCATGGTAACTGAGTACACGGCGTGTACTCATAAAGTACATGGAGTGTACATAAAAAATTTCCAGAAAATCCTCTTTTCCTAAAAAACTACCAGAAAAGATACACATACCTAAAAAAAATATTCAGGTTCTTATATTAGTCTGAAACCCTATTTGTGTCTTTCTTTTTGGACCATCAGATTATATTTTTGCAGGTATAGATAAGGGAAATATCCCTTCTACTTTAGGTACTTGATTTTTGTGGAGCTGGAGTGCAAGGGACCAAGATGAGGGTTGCGATGCTGCTGAATTTTATTAGTTTTATTTGTAAATTAATTTAGTATTGTATTCTATCATTGTGACTTGTTTGGATTCATTCCTATACATATGTATCATTCCTCATTTATATATGTGTACTATATTTGTTTATTACTTCTAGTCTTCCATTTTTTACTTATTTAATGTTATTACTACTACCACTATTCTTATCTATTTCATTTCTGTTGTGTTTCTCTGCCAATGAGGGCATAGTTTCCCCACTATCATACCCAAGGCCCTCACTGCTAATTGGAAAACTCTGGCATTCGGGGAAATGCGCTTGAGTCCATGTGACCAAATGGGTAAGGGGTGCGCCAGGGTGGCTTTCAAAACCAGGATGTTAAAAAGTTGTATCAGAGAAACAATTTTCTTCTTTACTAACTATTTAGAGCCTATAAATTGTTATTGGAAGGATTAGGTATTTGGTAATAAAATTTTCCTAGGATTAGCTAACCGGTGTAGAGGGAAAATCCAATTTATCTCAGATATTGCAAATTTTTGGGATTGGTAATTTTACAGTGGATTCGATTACACCGTTGGGTGATTCACATGTTTTATGATATTATAATTGATATTATTGAGGTTCAATTTCAATTGAAACATGATGATATGAGGGTATTCCATCTCATGGATCATATAGTAACTTGGTGTAAATCACAGGGCAAGCATTCTTTCAATTCTATTTAAGGAACATTAGCGATTTCATGCTGTTGTGATAGATGTTGTGTTAGATATGCATGTTGTTGTGATAGATGTCTTCATAGAATATCTGATTTTTTATCGGGTATTGGATTTTGTACGATTTTGATTGAATGAATGCCAATCTTTGATTCTTGAGGTGTTAGAGGACCTCATGAATCGTAATTTGGTGGATCATATTTTTTTAGCTATATATGAACTGTATAAGATGTCAAGAATTGGTTCTTGGGGAGTATGGGCCCTCACAAATCATAAATTTTATCTTTAATGTCCATTTTAGTGTTTTATGTGTTCTAGATTAGATTCGCAGGCTTAATATTTTGAAAAACCTAGAATACATGATGTGTAAGGATTAATACATGCCATGTATACTTCTGTTTGGGAAGGAACTATTTTCCTTAAGTACACGCCATGTACATTATGTACACAACGTGTAGTCTCTAACCAGGTCAGTAGCTGTGTGGGAAGAGACACGGGGATTGGGAAGTCTTTGGTAGCACACACCATGTACCATACATACATGTCATTGTATATAGACCGTGTGTCTACCCATGTGACTAACAACACAGATGGATGAAACTTATGTTATACACGACATTTCAAACTTGAACACACGGTGTAGTGTAACCCATGTATTTGGTTGTCTGACTAAAAACACGGGTCTGTGAAATCCTTCTAGTACACATCGTGTTTGGAAAAAACAGGCTGTGTAGAGTCAGTCGTGTGTCCAACCATGTCACTAACAACACGGGAAGTTGAAACCTAAGTAGTACACATGGTGTCTGGAAAAAACATGTTGTCTAGTACTCTCCTAGGATAACCGTGTAGGATAGCCGTGTAATGGAACTCAGGAATGGTAACAGGATTCAAGTGCATTACGTGTGTTAGGAAAACACATCTTGTGCATGGGATGATACATGACCTATTTTGGTAGGAGTGTACACCCATGTGAAGGAATAAGGGAACATGTCGTGTAGTTGTAAGACATGTTGTATACCCATGTTTTTAAAAAAATTAATGATTTATTTTTTCTATTCCCTTCAAACACATTATGTTTTAGTGCTTGATAATCTTGAGCTAAGGTGGGTGCTTGGCCTTGCAGAGTCATGCCACCAAGACATCCACCAGTTGTGCACCAGATTCAGAGAGATTATTAGACATTGGTTATGGATGATGAAGGACTACAAGAAGATCCTCTAGTTGTGCCAGTCTAGGAAGCAACTATTATTTCAGACACAGGATCTGATGCACAGTTCCAAGAGGGATTCATGAGGTTCAGGAAGACCTTCCATGAAGTACCACCTCCTTCCCCATCTAGGGTAGATTTGACATGGGTCTTTCAGCAGCAGCATCCTCCCACATTCACAGGGAAAGAAGAACCTCATGAAATAGAGTAATGGGTAGAATCTATGATTTCTATCATCAAGCATGTGGATATTCCTCCAGAGAGGAGGGTGAGGATTGCTACATACATGATTCAGGATTCTTCCAAGAGATGGTTAGATGTGATATCATAGGTTGGACGCATGCAGGTTATAGAATTGGATGAGTTACAGTGTGCCATCTACAACTACTTCTACCTAGAGACCATGAGTTCCAATCAATCTTAAGAGTTCATGAGTCAGGAGTAGGTTACTCGTTCAGTTATGGAGTATTAATCTTGGTTCACAGAGCTGCAGCACTTCATACCCATACCAGGAGGTGGTGAGTTACTCCTGGAGAGGTTGTTTGAGGATGGTCTTTGAAATGTCATATGATATCAGGTGAACATCATCAGGTTGAATTCAATTTATTTAATATTCAACTAGGAGCTTATCACAGAGCATAATATGATGGATTATAGAGTAGTGAGCCAGGGAGGTTTGGCATCCATAGTTGGTACCCCTCTTGATGACAGCTGTAAGTACTGCAGGGAGTCTAGATGAGCAGATCTATATAGGTGGGATACTTATTCGGGTGTCTATGTGGTATGCTACCAGTGCGTGGATAGTGGGAATATGATGCCACATTTCCTGAGAGACCCAGTGGAGTGCCAATATTGAGGAAATATGGGTCATATTCAATGTATCTATCAGTTTTTATCACCAACAGTTGGTGAAAGGAGTTCCTCTATGACTCCTCATTCAGGAGAATCACCATGAATTTCATATCAGTCTAGGAACTAGATTTATATTAGCCGTTTAGTCCAAGGTGGTGGTCATGGCAGTGGTAGCCATCATGCAGGCTTTCAGTGACAAAAGGTTGGATGAACTTGGGGTTGTCAAGCAGGGTCACAGGGCCGCGGTATAGGCCAGGAATTTTCGGTGGAGTAGACCAAGCATGAGCAGGATCCTAGATAATCTACAATTAGATATAAAATCTTAGTTTCCTCAGGTTTAGTTCTACCCATTTCGATACAGGGGATTACCATAGTTTTATATGTTTTGTTATTATGTAGAGCCTTGGGATTTTTATCTTTACATATTCTGATGTATTAACACTGGACACTCACTTGGGGACAAGAACGACTATTGAACATTAGTTCTAGCAGTTACCTCTTGAGATTAGTGGGTGTCACTTATTTTTGGTCATATATGTATTAGATATGAAATGATATGGTGTCATACTCGGAATGGGATGGTTAGTTCCCTTCCTGGATGTTGTCGACTGCTGTTATCCTAGGGTGAATTTTACTTCACCATAGGTCAGAACGTTTCATCATAAGGGAGAGTGGGATATCCAGACGACTAGAGCGGGACCCGAGCACATCCTTTGGGACAATTTACAGCTCATATTTCTAGTCTATATCTAGATGACTAGGGGATATCACAGATGGAGTTTCCTCCTATAGTGGATTGTTCCAGGGATGTCTTTCTAGAGGACTTTTTAGGTTATCCTTCTGATAGAGAGGTAGAATTTTCTATTGTGCTTATTCCAGGAGTGACACCGATGTCTATTCCACCTTATAGGATGGCTACACCAGAGATACAAGATCTCAAGAAGTAGTTAGAAGAGATACAGGAATAGGGTTTAATCTGACCCAGTACTTCTCCTTGGGGTTTGTCTGTCCTGTTTACGAAGCAGGGGGATGATACCCTTGGAATTTCTATGGATTATCACAAGCTAAACCAGTTGACAATAAAGAAATGATATACCCTGCGAAGGATTGATGATCTCTTGGAACATATTTGAGGATCCCGAGTGTTCTCAAATATTTAAGAGAGATTTGGTTATCAACAGTAGTGTGTTAGACCATCAGATATACCACTTATAGCCATTTCGAGTAGATATAGTCTATACGAGAATGTAGTTATGTTATTCGGTCTCACGAATGCACCTGTAGTTTTCATTCAACGGATGAACCGAATGTTCCATCCATATTTGGATTCCTTGTTGGTCGTTTTTGAGGATGATATCTTGGTGTACTCTCACACTTGACATGACCATGCCACACATCTTACGATCATTTTGAGTATACTAATAGAGAATCTTTGATATGTTAAGATCACAAAATTCTACTTTTGGAAGGAGAAAATTCACTTCTTCGGTAATGTTATCTCATAGACAAGTGTATCAGTAGATCTAGAGAATTTGAGAGTAGTATTTTCTTGGGTGCATTCGAAGAGCATCGTTGAGGTGCGATGATTCTTAGGGCTGGCTGGTTACTAGAGACATTTCGTACAGGACATGTCACATATAGCATCTTGACTAACGGACCTAACTAAGAAGGGTAAGAACTACTTGTGGTCATATTCTTGCGAGTCATCCATTCAAGAGCTGAACGGGATATATAATTCATCACAGATACATGTTTTTCAAGAGTGTGGAAAGAGTTATACCCATTATTGTGATGCATCTGGAATTGGGCAGGGAGTAGTTCTTATGCAGGAAGAGGGAATCATTGCATATGGGTCTCAACAGTTTATTCCACAAGGGTGGAATTATCCAACTCACAATCTCGAGTTTGCGGTAGTTTTTCATGTGTATTTCTATTAGAGTCCTTATCTATTGGGAGGGGATTTTGTGTTTTTACCGACCACAAAAGTATCATGTATATCTTCACACAGTGTGATATAAATCTAAGACAACGACGGTGGGTTGAGTACCTTCAGTCCTTAGATATTGAGCTAGCCTACAAACCTAAGAAAAGTAATGCAATGGATGATGTGTTGAGTAGGAGGTCTCAGATAGAGGCTGTTGAGGATTCCAGTAGTGAGTGGAAACTTATGGCTCTATTATATGAGATGTATTTGTAGGTGCATAATAGAAAAGGGGAGAAATTTATATCTTCTATAGATGTTACCTCTAATCTACCTTATCAAGTTCATGGGAGGCAGTTATAAGACTCTAAAAGTCCAATCCTAGGGGAGAGTGTGTTTGAAGGGGACCCTATTCTTGGTTGGACCGTAGGTGAAGATTTGATCATGCATTTTCCTGGGCGCATATGGGTATCCGTTGACATATGTGTGAAACTAATGCAATACTTTTATTAATTAGTTGGGGAAGTTCATCTAGGTGTCACTAAGATGTATCATGATATACAACATTAGTATTGGTGGCCATGTATGAAGAGAGATGTTTCTAGTTTTTTCATTAGGTTTTCTACCTGTCAATAGGTGAAAGAGGAGAATCAGTGACAAGAAGGGATTTATCTGGAGTAACCCATTCCCGAGTGTAATTGGAATGATGTTGCGATGGATTTCATGATAGGGTTTCCGAGGTGAGATCGAGGGAATAATGCAGTATTGGTTTTCATTGACAGAATCATGATGGTTTCTCACTTCTTGTCGATCAAGGAGACCTTCAGCATTGATGAGATTTGAAGGTTGTACAGCTGAGATATTGTATGATTATATTGAGTTCCAAATTTCATTGTTTTATTCAAGGATTCATGTTTTACTTCTGGGGTCTGGCCGGGGTTATAGAAGGTGTTGGTTACGTCAGTACTTCTGAGTAGAGCATACCATCCCCAAATAGAAGGCCAGTTTAGGCATTCAATACAGGTGCTGGAGGACATGAATTGAGCATTCATCATTAAATTTGGAGGGTTTGGGAGAAAAAATATCTCTTTTGAAGTTTTCCAAAAATATTAGTTTTCACAAAACTATTAAGATGGAACCTTCTGAGGATTTGTTTTGTAGGTCGTTCCAATCACCCATATCCTAGCTGGAGGTAGGATAGGTAGATTTTCTGGGACCTCATCTTGTCTAGGAGACCACGGAGCAGAGAGAGTTGATTCGGAAGTGGATGGCTACTGCACAATTAAGAGAAATTTCTTATGCTGATCAACAGAGATGGCCTGTAGATTTCAAAGTTGGAGATGAGTTTTTCCTGCATGTCACACCGAGGATGGGACTCAAGAGGATTATGAGAAAGGGTATGTTTTCACCGAGGTACGTCAGGCTGTTTGAGGTGTTAGAAAGAGTTGATATTGTTTCATATCATTTGAAGTTACCACATAGGTACTGTGATATGCACAACATCTTCATCATTTTTCAGCTACGACATTTGTTCTTAGACCCGTCTCATGCCTTTCAACCTGAGTAGGTTGAGCGAGAGGTGGATGCATCATTCAAGGAACATCCTATCCAGATTTTTTATCGCATTACAAAGGTTCTCCATGGTTGGTCAGTTCCTCTAGTATGAGTTCTATAGAGGCATGAGAGATTAAAGAATGAGACTTGGGAGACGGAGTTTTTTATACAATCATAGTGGCCAGAGCTATTTGAGGGTTCTTCTTGAACACCGCCTTGCAATTGAAATTTGGGGTTGAATTTCTTCATGAGGGGATGTTTGTAGGAACCTGTATATTCTTTTCAAATATGAAACTTGTTTTCTTGTGTTTTCAAGAAAAGGAGGAGTTTCTAAGAATTTCCAGAGAACACGCCATTTACATATAAGTACACACCCTGTACTCCATTTCTGCGGGTAACCAGGTGTTGGCCGTGTAATGGCCAAACACAAGGTCGTGTGGGGTGACCTGGAGGGAACCAAATGTGGGGCCTAGTAAAGGCAAGTGTATACTATAAACTTTTAAAGAAAACGTCTTTTAATTTATTTTTCTTTCATTAAATTGATCGGGGCTGCTTCTAATGGACTAAACCAACTTTTTCTCAACTTATCACGTTCAAGGAGAATCCATAGGGATGTGAATCTTTTCTGAGCCACCAAATCATCATCTGTCCTCCAATTTGAACTTTGTTAGTTGCATTGGAATCACATCGGTGAGTTCTTCCTTCATTTAGAGAATCATCGCTTGATCTCCCTTCTTTCAAAAGATATCATCAGTTGAACGTTTTTATCATTTCTGTAGATCTTCGACATTATAAGGAAATTCAAGGCTTGAGGTTCACTTATATTGATCATATGATGTTGAGGTAGGTGGTTTGTTCCTTTATGTTGATAATCATTGAATTTTTATGTGCAAAAGTACCCAATAACCAAGGATGGGGTATTCTAGGTTAATGGTTTTAGGCCCTGTTATTTCTTGTTATAACTTGTTTTTTTGATAAAGGTAAATTATTTGTGAATAGGGTTAATTTAACCTTTCTATGGAAGTGTTTCCAATTTTACATGTTTGACTGTTTGGTCTAGCTTCTTTTTCCAACTGCTAGTCTGATTTCCATGCTTAGTATAGTAGGACAGAGTGTTTTTATCATATATGTTGTTGACTGTTTTGCAATGCTGTTATTGAGATTTACGTTAGCTACCACAAATTATGTGTTCCAGATTGACTTACACAAGGCTGTGGGAACCTGGTGTAGTAGACCATAGAGACAATAGACATTGAAGGATTTTTCAGAGTGTCTGTTTACTGTTCACATTATGAGACCATATGGGGGATGGACATGAGTGCTCCCTCACAGAATCTTCATTTTTACATTATGAGACTCCATGGGGAATTGACCGTTGAGTGCTTCCCTAGAGTATCTATAGTTACCGATATGAGACTACTGGGGGAATTGATAGTGATTGCGTCCTCATAGTGTATTTTCTAAAGTTGAACAGGATGGGTTAGACTGTGAGTACTTCCTAAAGGTTTTCTTGTGTTTGTTTAAGTTGAACCAGAGGGGTTTAGATATGAGTACATCCAAAAGGGTTACCTATTTTTGATTAGATTCTTAATTGATATGGGAATTTGAATTCAATTGAATTGTAGGATTGTTTACATTGAGTACTTCCTTGTTTACTTATTCTTTATTCTTATTTCCAAACATATATATTAACTGATTGTTAGGAACTGATATTTGGGAGGTTTTTAATGGTATTAGTCTGACACCCTGTTTGGGTCATTCTTTTGGGCCCAAATAGATTTTATTGTTTCTGGTATAGATAATAGAAGTCACCCTTCAACATCAGGTACTTAATTGTTGTGGAGCTAGATAACATGGGACCAAGATGAGGCTTGCAATGATGCAAGAGTTTATTTGATTTATTTTTACATTGGTTTAGTATTCTATTCCATCATTGTGACATATTTGGCTACTTTCCTAGAAATATTTATAATGCATCATTTATATATGTAGGTTCCGTTGTTTATTAATTCCAGTCTTCCTCATTTTACTTATTAAATGTTATTACTGCTTTTGATATTGTTATATCTTTCATTTATGCTATGTTATGATACCAATGATATAATTTTTTTTCCAAAAATCAGACACATGGCCCTCACTTCTTGTTATAAGCCTCTAGAATTCAGTGAAATGTGCTTGAGGCCATGTGACCAACCGAGTACGGGAATCCCCTGGGCGGGTTCCAGAACTAGGATGTTACATGATCTATGTGCGTTAAGGGTACAGTTGGAGGACTTACAAAGGAAAGGGTTCATAAAAACCGGTGTTTCTTCATGTTCATCCATGATTTTTTTCACCCAAAAGGAAGATGGGAGTTTTAGACTCTGTGTAGACTATCAACACTTGAACTTGGGGACTGTGATGAACAGGTATCCACTTCCGAGGAGTGATGATCTTCTCGATCAGCTGAAGGGTTCTCATTGGTTCTCAATGATAGACCTCAAATCATTCTATCATCATCTCAGGGTATGAGATGAGGATGTGTAGAATACGACCTTTAGATGTTGGTATGGACACTATGAGTTTTGGTTATGCCATTCGGTGTGAACAACTCTCCATCAGTGTTCATGGTACTCATTAACATGATCTTCCAGCCATACCTCGATCGCTTCTTAGTGGTCTTTATTGATGAAATCTTAGTGAACTCATCAATAGATGGGTAGCATTCCTATCGTCTATAGAAATTTCTAGATACACTCTAAGAGGACCAGCATTATAGTGATCTCTATATGTTCTAATTCTGGATACAAGAGTTCCAATTTCTGGAACACGATATCACAGAGGATGGAGTTGTAGTATATCTGAAAAAGATAGAGGTTGTGCTAGCATGGGATCCACCCAAGAGTGCGACAGAGGGGAGGAGTTTCCTGGGGTTTGTTGGGTACTACTTGATATTTTTACCAGACTTTTGAATAGTTGTGGCACCATTATTAGTGTAGAAAAAGAAGGGAAAACCATTCATGTGGACGAAGAGTTGCCAGCACAGTTTTTAGAAGATGAGGCACATAATGACGAGTGCCCCCATATTGAGGTTACCAGAAATGGGTGTTGGGTATGTATTCTATTTTGACGCATTAGGGACCAAATATGTATGTTTCCTGATGTAGGACAGAGCAGTGATCACATATAGTTTACGACAGATGAGATAGCATGAGCAGAACTATGCCACCCATGAGCTAGAGTTAGTTGTAGTGGTCTTCGCCTTGAAGATGTGGCGACATTACTTTATGAGAGAACGTTTTACAGTATACTTAGATCACCAGAGTCTCAGGTATATCTTCTCATAAAAGGACCTGATCTTGAGACAACAACAATGCCTTGTGTTCTTCCATGACTCTGACTTCGAGATAGTCTACACTTCTGTGAAGGGAAACATAGTGGAAGATGCACTTAGCAGGAGTTCTGTTTTACAGTTGTTAAGTGAGGCAACACAGAAGCCAGCCATGTTGCAGAGATCCTTTGTGGATAGATATGGAGTAGCTTACCTCTAGTATATGAATGTCACTCCCCCACTTCTTCAGCATGTTCAAGGGGTACATCATGTGGATGTTGACTGTGAGGCTCGACGTTCTCATATATCTTGAGGAAAAGAACATGATTAATTTTCTAATGGTGGGGCACACATAATATACTTAAGAGGAATTACCATGGTACCATTTGAGCTATGTTAAGAGGTGTTTAGAGAGTTCCATACGTCCCCTATAGTGTCACATCATTTTGTGGTGAAGATGTACTAGGAACTTCACCATCAGCACTGGTTATTAGGGATAAAGAAAGTAGTGGCAGATTTTGTTTCATGATGCCTCACTTTTCATCAAGTGATTGTTGAGCAGTAGGTTCCAGCAGGCTTAGCGCATCCACTAGAGGTGCCGGAGTGGAATTGGGATGGTATTTCCATGGAATTTGTGGCAGGGATTCCATGTACGTCCAAGGGACATGATTTCATCTGGGTGATCAATATCTGACTCACCATGTCGGCCCACTTCCTACCTATCTGAGAGCAAAGGTAAATAATTTGGGATGCTATTGAATATAGGATATTGTGCAACATCATGGGTTTCAATCAATTATTGTCTCTGACCATGAATCATGTTTTACATCCTTGTTTTGGAAGAGATTTTCGGATGCGTTCGGGACTCAGGTATGTTTTATCACCGCCTTTCATCCACAGAAGGATGGTTAGACTGAACGGACCATTCAGACACTAGAGAACATTCTTTGTAACGACCCATACATTCATTAATGAAAATTCATATTGATCTAATTAAATGTCTTATTATGGTTATATAAAATGTGAACATCATTGGTTTTTTTTGATTTTAAAATACCTTTATGAATTATGAATGTTGTTAATATAGAATTTGAAAAATCATCACATGATTTGTATAAGTATAGGGTTTTAACAAATTCAATTTACTCAGAAAAAGGAAGCGATGGCCTCATCCAATAGATTTTCCCCATACAAATCCCATTTTTCAGAGCTCAGAATAGAGGTGGATTCATTGGTCTTCACTCTTGACCAATCCCAAGCCGAGTTTGAACATGTTAATCTTGAGAAGAACCAACTACGGGAGAAGTGGAAGTTAATAGTGATTACCATCTGAGCTATGTAATCCGAGACACATCAATAGTCGTTCACCATCACACAACTTACCCTTAGGTCTTACGCATGTGTTATAAGGGGTTATGTAACAAGACCAGGGCACTATGATTATGTTCATTGTTTTTAATATAACAATGAATATACTTTCAATTTATTATTGTTACTTCGTAAATAGTTTTTAAAGTACCAACAGTATTTGTAGTTACTATTCAACTAAGAAATCTATTTTGATAAATTAATGGATTTATTAATTAAGTAATATTTTAATATAATAATAATAATAATATTATTATTATTAAATTACTTTTTATTAAATATAAATGTTCATATAATTTTACAAATGCAATTGAAATTTTTATTAAGTTTTGAAAGCTTTTTTTGTCAAAACCCATGAATTTTCAATAAATATCAGTTTTTATGTTAACATTAAAAATTCACATATTAAGAAAATTATTTAGATAAAATGAATATTATTTTTGGAATCAGGACTTTGAAATTATCCAACAATGAATTTTTCATAACTTCCTTATACAGTTGAATTTTTGTGTAAAAATTAAATACCATTTTAATATATAATGTGTTTATGACATCATAATGACCCAATAGTGATGTAATAAAAAAATATAAACATTATGTTCTGAAAATATATGTTTTACCACTAAAATAATGTGATTTTGGGTTTGTTTGATTTATTTTACAAAGCATTGGTGGACCCTTCAAGGCTTATAAAACATTTTCTCTTTTTAAATTGCTTTCCTAGAGTGTGTGACTCACCTCCACATAAGCAACCATATTATTTTAATATTTTAGTCCATTGGACTTATAAAATATTTTTTTCGAATCCCCTTTGGAAAAAACTATGGGCAAATACCCTAGGAAGGATTGTTGTTTTGATTAGTTTATTGTGTGGTGACCCAAACCCAAATAATAAAGAATTCCCTCTCTTTTCCAATATAAAACCACACAAGCTCCCACTTCCACTTCACTAAAATAATTTTAAGATCGTCCATCCTCTTCCCTCTTCCTTATATAATTCTCTTAAGACACCCCATTCTCTTAATAAGCCTCTCTCGGGCCTCTCGCAAGCCTTTGGGATCACACTTCTAATTAAGATATTTCTTCCATTCTCATTTTTTTCAATTTTTCTTCAAGTTATTGTTCCCTTTTGCTTTCAATTACAAATTTTTGGGTACGATTTTTTAACTCCCCCATACTGACCTCTTCATTTTTGGATGATGGGAGACCCCTTTCTCTCTCATTAATGTGTCCCATGTACACCTGTTACCATGTCGAAATTCCGTGAGGGATTTCTCTCTCCTCTTTTACATCCAAGTATTTTCTTGTATAATGCATATTATATGCATTGAATTTGTTGGGACATGTATCTATATGATCCCCTTACTGTCCATTTAATGTAAAAATGATGATACACCCCTTTCTCTCTCATCCACAGCGGAGTTCTTATTTCACGGTGTTATGCTGCCAAAATTGCACTATGATTTTCCAAGCCAATGCCATTGTGTAGTGAATACCATTCCAATTTCTCTATCAAGGGTATTCATCTTTATGAACATGTACTTATTTATTATAATTCTTCATGTATGTATTCTACATCCCTTTATCATGTAATAAATTATTATTATGGATTTCTTGTTTTATGATCCATGTGGCACACTTATACATGAAATAAAATGTTTATGAAAGGGTGCGCCCTGATAATGCTCCAATGAATTGGGTAAAGTATAGTATAATGATACTTAGGTGAAATGGGTGTTTACTCATGATAATTCAATTGAAATGATGTTTTACTCATGCTTCATGTGCAATGGGGGTTTACTCATGCTCCATGTGCAATGAGCCTTGGCTCGGGCTAATTCCTTGCTATGTGTTTTTTCTACATTTCCATGTTGTGAATATGATGCTTTATGATGACTATATGTTAATGTTTCTCTTTTACTCCCTTGATATGCCTATTTTATATCATTTACTTTATCCCTCTTGTTATTCCATGTTTATTCCCTTACTAGGCTTTATAGCTCACCCTTTTCTTATGCATGTCCTCAAGTTATCCAATACAATGATAAGTACAAGGGAATGTAGTGGTCACGTAAAGAAAGATTTCAACAACATGTTGTGTTTCATGTTTTAAGTTGTTATGTAATGTTCCTAAGCCACAAATACACTAGACCTCTCAATATTCTATGTCATATCTAGTGAAGTGCTTATGTAATAATTCATGTTTATGGGTGTAATAAAGAATAGGGTTGTTATAGTTTGTATCAGAGGATAGGTTTAGTTATTTTTGGGTTAAGGATTTGAAAATCCTATTAAATCATTAGAGACAATACCCAGTATAATAAAAACATTCCTATATTGTGGTGGGTATTGAGTATGTGGATTATCATGAAAATACATCCTTGTCTGGATATGATAAGCTAGAGGCGGTTCTAGAACAAATGTACATACTAGTGAAAAACATTACAAGGAGTTTTGGGCATGACTCGAGTTATCCTGGTACACGAAAACAGGCCTTACTGAACTCATGGTTACGAAACTCCAAGGTGATAAGTGTTGGGAAAAAATCCCTCAAGGTATCATTGAAGCATTTTTGAGGTGATTGTGTTTGTTGACAAAGTGGACATCTGAGTAGTGATTATTGACAAAGAAAAACTATGCCATACAAATTTGTTGACAAAGAGGATTTCATGATGGAATGTCAAGTTCAAGAGCTAAGTTCAACGATCCATATTTGATTCAAGAACTTCGATAAGAGGAATGGATGATCTGGAGGCGGTATGAAAGAACAGATACAAGGTGGCGTCGTTTTCCAGTGTTTGCCAAATTTTTGGGCCTAAAAATCGGCAAATGAAGAAAAGTGTTTTTGGAAAAGAGACTTGCGCGCTGAGGACGTGGAGTATAGGAAACTTGCGCGCCATAAGTTTTTCAAGATCAGAAGATCAAAATATGACTAAGGAAATAGGTTCGCGCAAGTTTGGGAGTTGGTCGCACAAGTGTCCAAAAGGACAGAAGACTTGCGCGCCGCAACTGGGTCGCGCAGGTGACTTGCACGCCGTCGCGCAGGGAGGTCAGATTGCCTATAAATACTGGACCACCCCTACTCATTATTCACAAGAGTTCAACTCTTTGAGAAATCAGAGCTCCCGTCGCACAGGTGTGGTGGTCGCGCAGGTGGTGTGTGTGGTCGCACAGGTGAAGTTGCGCGCCAGAGGTTGAAGTTGTGCGCCGGTGTTAGAAGTTGCACACCGTTGGCAGTTGCGCGCCAATATTGGTTTGGGCGTAAAAGGAAGAGAGTCGCACAAGTTGGGAGTTGAGGAAGCTTGAGTCGCGCAAGTGTCTGAGGAAGACTTGCGCGCCCGTTATGACTTGCACGCCGATACTTGCGCGCCGAGATTGACTTGCGCGCCAAGTAAGGTTTTGTTCCAGCGGTGCTTCTTGGACTGCGTGGAAGCTGGTACGTTGCCTGATACCTTCGGTGCAAAGAGATATTCATCTACGGGTGAAAGTTGTACTTCCACAAAGCATCTACACACAGAGAAAGATGCATTCATTCATGCAAATGAAGAGACCTACAGGTCTATAAATTGTGAGTGGATTCCTTCCAAGAGCAGTGTGCTTAGGAAGAGGAAGAAGGTGATCCTCTCCACCGGCAGTGAGCCAGAGAGAGAGAAACAGGGAGTGACCCTTGGGAAAGCAGTGAACGGACCCTAAACATTGTATAGGCAGTGAGCCTGGGCATAGAAGTGATCTAGCCCGAACATTGTAATCCACATCTAGTGAAGTCTAGTGGAATTTGGTACGAACCGGCAACTTTTCGGCGTATGCTCCTTGGACGTAGCCCTTTGCGGTGAACCAAGTAAAATTGTTGTGTCCTGTGCATGATTTACTTTCTGTTTACATTGTGCAATAGGAAAGAGAGAGAAGAGTGTTTTGCTTAACAGCGAAACAAGATCAGAACGGGCGTTAATTTTTAATTAGTCATACCCTGATTCACCCCCTCTCAGGGTATTCAGCGTTGTGGACCTAACAATATGCATAGGTAAATTCACAAGCTTATTAGGAATCATTATTATCGGAATTAAAAAAAATCCTCTAAGAATTTATGTTAGAATGTAGATCGTGGTTAACATAGATTAAAGTCTATAGATTCATTAGTTATGTAAATAAATTCTATTTATAAGTCATCTGCTTTTTGTATTTGGATTCCATATTATGTGTTTTAGAGATTAAAGTACTCATCCTTTGTCTATATCTGATATGGTAGAACAAGAATCAAAAAAGTGAAAGGTATGGTTATCATCCATGGTTCTACATATTATTTTATATACCGAAAGTTTAGTAGACCAATCCCAACACCACCACAAATCATGGAAGTGATAATGTCGATGAGTACAGAAAATGGGGAAATCATTGCATCCCATGAATATAACTCCTCCCCTATCGTAATTTGTGGTTTGAATTTCTCAGATAACCTCATCATAATTCCTCTAGTGTAATTTTATGTAATTATTTTCATGGATTGGCTTTCCCTATATAGATCCAACATAAATTTCCATGAGAAGGAAATCACTCTCCATGTGGAGAATCGACCCCCAATTCTATAAAAGTTCAAGGAGGAAGATGAATCTTCTTTAGCTGCATCATCTCAAGTGTGGATATTACTACCCTATGAGCATGAAAATATATATCAGATGATTGAGTCTATGGAGGAAACCATCCTTGAAGACATGGCTACTGTGAGGGAATTCACTGAAGTGTTTCTCGAGAAATTTCATGATCTTCCACCTTGATAATATGTTGAATTTTCAATTGATCTTATACCTAGGGCGTTGCCAATATGCTAGACTCCATATATAATGGCTCTTGAGGATCGTAAAGAGATGAAGAAACAACTATAGGAGAATCTGGATAAACGATTTATATAACCATGTGCTTCACCATGGGGTGCATCAGTCCTCTTCATCAAGAAGAAGGATGGGTAAATTCACCATTGCATCGATTATTGTGAGCATATCAAAATCAAGATAAATTAAAAGTATCATCTCCCATGAAGTGATGACATGTTTGATCAGCTACATGGAGCATAATAATTCTCCAAATTTATTTGTGGTCGGGATATTATCAGGTAAGGATGAAGATGGACGATATCCCCAAGACTGCTTTTCATACAAGATATAGGCACTATGAATTCATAGTAATGCCTTTCGGACTCACTAATTCTCCATAAATATTCATGGGCATAATGAATAGAGTATTTAGAGAATACCTTGAATTTTTTTTGGTAGTTTTTATATATGATATTCTCATGTACTTAAAAACCATAGATGGTCATGAGAAGCATCTAAGAACTGTACTATAGACCTTGCAAAAGGAGAAGTATTACGCAATGGACAACAATTGTAAGTTCTAGAAAAAGGAGGTCTTGTTCATGGCCATATCATCATAAGTAATGAGATATATGTGGATCCATCCAAGAAAAATTCAATAGAGGTATGGTCGATGCCAACATCAGTAACGGATATCCATAGTTTTTTGGGGTTGGCTAGAGATTATTGATGATTTGTGAGAAGTTTCTCACGATTTTTCAACCCTCATACCAAGCTAACCAGGAAGGGAGTAAAGTTTTCATGGAGTGATGAATGTGAAGAAATCTTCAAGGAGTTTAAAAATATGGTTATCACTGCACTCCTGCTCACTTTAACGATAAGTGGAGAACTTTTGTGGTATTTATGGATTCTTTGAAGAAGGGCATGGGTTGTGTGTTGATGCCAAATGACAGTCATTTCCTATGCATTAAGGAAATTGAATGTTCATGAGCAGAATTATCCAACACATGATCTAGAGTTGGCTATGGTGATCTTCACTTTAAATGTTTGGTGGAATTATCTCTTTGGGGAGAAGTGTTAAATATATACCTACCACAAAAGCCTCAAGTATATATTCTCATAGAAAGAGTTGAACATATGCCAATGAAGACGGTTAGAGCTTATCGAAGACTATGACTGCCCAATTAATTACCACCCTGTGAATGCGAACAAGGTGGTGGATGTTCTAAGTATAAAGGACCCCTAGATACTATAACTAATGAGAATTAATAAGAATTTAATACTCTTAGTTTTGATGCAGATGGACATGGGAATCATAAATAAGGGAACATCATCAATCCTTTCACAAATGATTGAACAACCATTTCTTTTGGAAAGGTTAAAGGATGCTCAAAAGGATGATTTGGGAATTGAGAAGAATACAGATGCTATCAAAAAATTAAATCCTCGGAGTTCAATGTTAATGAAAAAAGAATTGTGAGATTTGGGAAAATAATATGAGTTACATCATGTTCAGAGCTGAAGAAGGAACTTTTGGATGATGCACATAGTTCAAATTTCTCTATTAACCCAGGAAACACAAAGTTGTATTAAGATATATGATAGAATTATTGGTTGGATAATATGAAGAAGGATATCACTGAGTATACATAAAAGTTCATGGTGTGTCAAAAAGTGAAGGTAGAGAGGCATAAGTCTAAGGGGATGATGCAACCATTTCCCATACCAGCATGGAAATGGTAGAACCTAAACATGGACATTGTCTCCAGACTTCTGAAGACATCCAAAGGAAAAAATGAAATATGGGTTGTTTTGGATCGCCTTAAAAAGTCTTCAAACTTCATTTCAATTCTAAAGGATTTATATTTGGATCGACTATCATATATATATATCTGGGGAGTGGTAAGGCTGCATGAAGTACCACTATCAATTGTATCCGATCAAGATCCAAGATTCACCACTATGTTTTGAAAGAGCCTTTAATATGCTCTGGATACTGAACTAAACTTCAATATAGACTATCATCCTCAAACTGATTTCCAATCTGAGTGGACTATCCAAACACTTGAGGATATGTCGATAGCATACTCAATGGACATTAGAAGAGTATGGGATCAACATCTTTCTCTGGTTGAATTCTCCTACAATACAGTTTCAACTCAAGCATCCGAATGGAACCTTATGAAGGCCTGTATGGGGAGAGGATCAGATCACTTGTATTTTGGGATGAAGTCGGTGAGCATAACATTCTAGGACTAGAAATGGTTGAAGGAATGGCGAAGAAGTTGAAAACCATTCAATAACATATAAAGGCAGCCCAGAGTCGATAATAGAGTTATGAAGATAACTATAGATGATACCTTGAGTTTAAATTTGGTGTCATGGTATTTCTACGCATATCTACATGGAAAAAGGTAATTAAGTTTGAAAAGAATGATAAGTTATGTCCTAGGTACATCAAACCCTTCGATATTTTTGATCATGTTAGAGCTGTGGCCAATCGAAATGCACTTCCTCCTACCATGGACAAATTACATAATGTCATTCATGTATCACTCTTAATGAAGTAAACACTAGACCCTTCACATGTAATCTCTTCAAAGGTAGTACAACTAGAGTATGATCTTTCTTTCGAGGAGAAACTGGTGAAAATGTTATATTATAGAGAAAATGTTCAACGAAATAAGACAATGACTCTCGTCATGGTGTTGTGGAAAAACCACAAGATTGAATAAGGGACGTGGGAATCTGAGGAAATGATGAAGCAGAGTTACCCACATTTGTTTTAGAGTGGGAAAAGAAATTTTAGAGGGCGAAATTTATTAATTTGGGATGATTCTAAAGACCCAAACTTTCAAAAATAAATATTCCTCTTGATCTAATAAAATGTATTATTATGGTTTTATAAAATGTGAACGTCATTGATTCTATGTTTTTGGATTTGAAAATACCTATAATAATTGTGACTGTTACTAATATATCTTTTGAACAAGGATCACAGGATTAGTATAAATATAGGGCTTTAAAAATCCAATTTACTCAGACAAAGGAAGTGATGGCCTCATCCCATAGACTTGACCCATACGAAGCCCATTTTTCAGAGATAAAAAACATGGTGGAGTCATTGGGATTCACTCTTGACCAATCCCAAGCCAATCTTGAACAGGTTAAGATTTAGAGGAACTAACTACAGGAGAAGTAGAAGTTAATAGAGATTACCACCTGAGTGATGTTATCCTAGCCCCCCCCAAGAGCCTGTCACCATCACACACCTTACCCTTCAGTCTTATGCGTGTTTTATAAATATTTATGTAACAAAGCCATAGCATTATGATTATGTTCATTATTTTTGTATATAATAATTAATATACATTCATTTTATTATTGTTACTTCGTAAATAGTTTTTAAAGCGCAAATAGTATTTTTACATAATATTCAACTAAGGAATTGATTTTGATGAATTAATGGATTTTTAAATTAAATTATATTTTAATAAAATATTATTATTTTTATTAAATTACTTTTTATTAAATATAAATGATCATATAAATTTATGAATTCAATTGTAATTTTTAATAAGCTTTGAATGGTGTTTTTGTCAAAACCCATGAATTTTTTATAAATATAAGTTATTTAAAGTAAAAATTCATATACATAGAAAAATATTTAGATAAAAAAATATTATTTTTATAATCAGGACTTTTAAATTATCCAAAGGTTAAAGTTAAATAATTTTCTGAGACAGTCGAATTTTTGGGTAAAAATTAAATACCTCTTAAATATATATTGTGTTTTATAACATCATAATGACCCAATAGTGATGTAATAAAATACTAGAAACATTATGTTCGTCCAATATATGTTTTACCATATATCTAATGTGATTTTAGGTTTGTTTTATTTATTTTACAAAGCATTGGTTGACCCTTAAAGGCTTATAAAACATTTTGTCTTTTTAAATTGTTTTTCTTGAGAGTGTGACTCACCTACACATAAGCAACACTATTATCTTAAGATGATCGTCCATTGGAAATATAAAATATTATTTTCCACTACTCTTTTGGAATAAAACAATTGGCAAAAATCATGGGCTGGTTTGTGATTTTTTTTTAGTTTAATGTGTGGTGACCCAACCCTAAATAATAAAGAATTATCTCTATTTCAAATATAAAACCACCCAAGCTCCTACTTCCTCTTCATTAAAATCCTTTAAAGTTCATCCAAACTCGGAAATTCTATCTCTAAATCCTCCCAAAGAACCCCAATATCCCACGAAGCCTCTCTCAAGCCTCTCCTAATCCTTTAAGATCACACTTCCAAGTAAGGGATATCTTTCTTTCTCATTTTTGTCAAATTTTCATCATGTTGTTGTGGACTTTTTTTCATTTACAAATGTTGGGGTATGATTTTTTACCTCCCCCATATTTCACTATTTATGTTCGGATGATGGGATACCCCTTTCTCCCTCACTAATTTGTCCCATGTACACATGTTACCTTGCCGAAATTCCGTGAGAGATTTATCTCTCCTCTTTTACATAAAAAAAATTATTTGGTATTATGCATCTAAATTCAATTATGTTTGTTGGGACATGTATCTATATTACACCCTTACTATCCACTTCATGTACGTAAGACGAGGCACCCCATTCACCCTCATCATCTTTTTGAGTTCTTATTTCAAGTCGTTATGCTGCCGGAATTGCACTATGATTTTCCAAGCCAAAGACATTGTGTAGTGAATACCATGCCCAATTCTCTATCAAGGTTATTCAACATTATTCACATTTACTTATTGATTATAAAGATTTGTGTATTTATTCTACATACCTTTATAGTGTAATAAATGATGATGATTGATTCCATGATTTATGATCCATGTGGCACTCTTATGCATGAAATGAAATTATTACAAAAAGATACACCATGACAGTGCTCCAATGCATTGGGTAAAGTATAGTATATTGATATGTCATGTAAAATGGGTGTTGACTCATGATATTTTGTGTGAAATGATGTTTTACTTGCGCTTCATGTGTAATGAGGGTTTACTCATGCTTCATGTGTAATGAGCCTGGGCTCATTATAATTCCATGTTAAGTGTGGTATGAACATTTCCATGATATGATTATCATGATTTATCATGCCTTTATGTTCATGTTTCTTTTGTGATCCGTTGATATTCCTATTGTATAACATGTATTTTATACCTCAATTTATTCCATGTTTATTCCCTTACATGGCTTTATAGATCACCCATTTTTTAGGTATGTCCTCAGGTTATCCCATGCAATGAGATGTACGAGGAAAAGTTGTGGTCATTTATGGAAGTTTCCAAAAAGATGTTGTGTTTCATGTTTTTAGTTGTTATGTAATGTCCCTAAGCCCCAAAGACACTAGACCTCTAGATCTTCAATGTTTTTTCAAGTGAAGAGTTTATATAATAAATGATGTTTATTAATGTAATAAAAAATTATGTTGTTATATGATTCGTGCAAGCTTCCTAGATTTTGGAAGCATTTGGTAGGATCACATGCCCTTGTTGGAGTTCACATACAACAATATATATCACTCCACCATCAGCATGGGACTATTTTAGGCCTTGTATGGTAGACCATGGAGATCACCTCTATGCTAGATAGACCCAGGGGAGTCCGCACTTATGTGTCTAGAGATAGTATGAGCTACCATTAAGAAGGTGCAGATCATCCAGGAGAAGATGAAGACAACACAAAGCAGGAAGAAGTCTTATGCTGACTAGAGACAGATAAATTTGGATTATGAATAGGGAGACCTTATGTTCCTATAGGTCTCACCTAGATGAGGTTAGCAGAGATTTGGATGTGGTGAAAAGTTATCACCGAGGTTTACTAGATCTTTTTAGGTTCTCAGTTGAGTTGGAGAGGTGGTGTATCACCTGGCACTCCCCTATAGATGCACTAGGTGCATGAATTTTTCTATATGTCATAGCTGTGGAGGTATGCACATGATCCATCGCACGTCATCGACTAGGGTGATCTAGAAATTACCGATGGGGATACTTTTACAGAGGTTCCAGTGGAGATTGGTGATCGAATGGAGCGGGTCCTTGGTGGATGATCGATTCCTATGGTGAGTGTTTGTTGGTAGCTTGGAAACCTCCATGAGAGCACACAATATTGAGAGGCTCAGATTCTTGCTCTGTACCCCCATTTTCTTCTTTAGCGGATGTTTTGTTTTTTGGGTATTAAAGGACCTAAGGTGGGGAAAATGTAATGAACCAGTTTTTCCATTAATTATTTTTAAATTATATAGAATTATTACGAGTCTACGAAAATTATCGGCGCATGATTTGGCGGCTCGGTGTTCCTGGAATGAATTTTTGAACTTTTTTTTGGTACGTTCAATAAATGCATGAGCATCATTTTCTATCATTTGAATCGGTGCTCAGATTAAAAACTGAAGGGCACCAATGAATCTGTTGCTTCAAGATTCTATTAAGGGATGGTTCACTTCAACCATATTAGGCCGAGAGAAAAGATAGATTATGGGACTTTTAAAAGATTAATAAAATAACAGAGTAATTTTATTCCCTTTTTTTCATCCAATAGATAAGAAATTGTGGTAGAACCAACAATGCGTCACGCCATTAAATGGATTGACTCCTCAATTATTGGTAATAGTAGCATTATAATTAAGAAAGTTCCTTAATTAATTGAAACACATTAATTCCATATGTGGTTCTCACCCTCCCCCTCTTCTATGTATATGGAGCATGGGGAGGAGTTTGGGAACGAATTCACCAAGAGATGAAGTCTTGATAAAGTGTTGGGAAACCAACCACTTGGAGGACAGGACCGGTTCTGGAAGGCGGTGATGAGTTCCGCCGAATCACGAACCGAAGAACATCGATCAAGTGACATCGTTTGAGGCTTGATGTGGGAACAATGAATGTCAATTCTTCCTCAAACGTGAACGTTCTCCAATTTTCATGTGGGAGGGATTTATCTTGTTTTAATTTCGAGAGGTCGTTGAATCACTACTACCTACTTGTTATCAATCTAATGCAGAAGATGTGGGAAATACGAACAAGGCACAAACCCTCTTCCATGGTGTTCAAATTTGGTGTGTTCTTCACGAGATGTTTTTTCAGGTTGAACAAATCCTGGTTGGTTTTTGACTGTGGTGGCTATCAATGGCCAGATGCAGAAGAGAGAGGTGCATTGTCACACACTGCTAGCAGAGAAGGCCGCATCCGCAACCGTGGAAGATGAAGATGACAGTCGGCTCTAACCGGGCCACAAAGGAGGTAGCGGTGCATCGGCACGTGCTGCCAAATAAGTTCGCCGCAACATATAGCCACGGTGGACAGTGGCGGTCGACATCAACCGATCACAAATAGTGGTGAGTGTCATGTCGTCGCGCACCCCTGAAGGTGGTCGTGGCTCAAATGACGTGGCGGAGGACCGGGAACCGCAGCAGGTCCTGCGGGTAACCTGGAAGCACCAAGAGGCTCCGCTTATCCACCTTCCGAATAGGGGAGACCACTCCCCTAGTTCCAGCTTGGGTTGGCCAGGCTCTAGCGGGACATGCCTCTTGTAGGACACACCCCTCCGTGGGTCAGGCCGTGCCACTCCGGTGGAAGTGTCGTGCCAGCCCAGCTGGATGAGCTAGTTCTCGGCCCAGCGGGCCGAGCCTAAAGTTGCCCATCCTTTCTGGTTCAGACCCAAACCAGACTGGGTTGGCACAGACTGGTTTGGACCAGACCTCTACCCTTCCAAGTCTAGTTTCTCTAAAAGATCCAAAACTTGATATCTTGGAATCCGTTTAATGAACCATCTGCGGTGCAGGGACCCTTGGATCGAGATGGTCATTTCAGTATACTCAACATGAGTTTTGGATAACAATGGTGTATTTCCGGGTTGAATTGGACCCAAATCCAGCCGGACCATCGGAACTATAACGCATATAAGTCAAGATCGAGAGTTTGATTTATGCACCATCGGTCACATTCCAACCCTTACAACTTGTAATTATTTTCAGATACTTCTTCATGGAGCATTGTGGCAGTGGAAGTTTGAATAATGGATTGGGTATTGGATCCTCCTAGAATCATGCGTACTTTGGGTGGGAATCCAGTGGCTGGCAGTGAGGCAGAGGTTGGAAACTGTTCATATGGAGGATAATATGTAGTGATCATGTGTAGATCTATAATACCCTAAAATTTTATGAGATATATATATATATGTCTTATGTTATATGCAACACCAAAAGAATCTTTCACTACACACAACACTGGCTTGGCTTGCGTTACACGCATGGGAAACCTTCCTCGATAGCTTGCGTTGTACCCAATACCGAGTTTAAAAAAATGCTATATTATTATAATATTATGAACTAGCCATTATTAATAGTATTAACTGAATTTTGAATTTTATAACATTATAATTCATCTTAAACATTTTCTATAATTAGGTATGAAAACAAAATTAATATTTTGGATAAAAGAAGTGTTTTTTCAAAAAAGCAGTTTTACTGCCATTTGATGGAACACCCATTTTAAATCTAGTTTTGACAATATTTTAAGTTCAATTTTGCAAAATAAACTTCTTCGTTTGAATACGGATATAAAAATTCATATTGGATAAATTTTTGATACTTTTCTGATAACTTTCATATTTTGATGAATAGTAAAAATACGCTAAATTTTTCTTAAAAACAACTTTTTTCATCAAGAAAATTTATATTGTTTATTGATATAATTTAATGGTTCTAAAGTAGAATTAGAATATATATTTACCATTTAATATAATTTATTTCATTACCATAAATTTTACATTGAATTCATCGGTAAAAACATTTCAATCTTTGACAATGTTTTAACTTTTAAAATTCGTTTTCTTACCAACAGGATTAATTTTAAATTAATTACTTCAACTTGTGTGTTTTGAATTTTGAAAAATTGATTCAAAATATGGATTCAATGGGTCCAAATAATTTTAATAGGTTACTTTTACTTTTTTACATTATGAATAGTAACTATGATAATTTTTATTTACTACAGTTAAAGGTAAATCGGTTAATTAAGGGTAAAAATAAGATTATAAAATTACCCTTCCACCTATTAAAAATATATTGGATGAATAAAAGTCAAAAAATATCATCTAATTGTTGGAATAGATTCGTTTCATGGACATTTGACCATGAAATTGATATAATTATTATTAAAACCAATGAAAGTGACAACATGTCACTCTCTTGTATCTTATCAGTGTAATAATTTTAATTTAGTGATAAAAATCATAAAATATCGAATATAAATAGTACATAGAAATATAATAAAATTATCTACATCAAAAGAATTTATTTATAATCTTTAGGGATTATATAATTATCATAAATGATGACAAAATAGTGATGTAGAAATTATTTTATTGATTGAAATATCAAATAAATTGTTTTAAATATATTAAAATAAATATTATATAAACTAATTAATGTTCTACACAATTTATATAGAAGTATATAACATATTAAGAATATGTAAAATATTTTTGTTCAAATATATTCTTTGTGTGGATTTTATTTAAATGAAAATAAATGAATAGTGTCAAAATTGACACTATTATTATTTTATGAAAATAACATATTATAAAATTGTTTAAAAATCACAAAAATATTTAAAAATTATAAATTTATATTTATATGCTCTAATTTTTTTTAATTATCCAATTATGGACAATTAACAATACATAAGTAATTATTTCTAACAATTTATAATATAGAATATTATTACCACAAATAAAAATAAATTGATTAAATAATGAAAAATCAAGTTGATAGGGTTTAAAATAAATTCCCAACATGTCTAAATTTTATTGGATGATGAGATTAAAACCCCATCTCATCTCATCTTTGAATTTAGTAATTTTTTGAGGTTTTTATGTGTGGTTTAAATTTATTATAAATTAATATTTTTGGTGTTTCCAAAGGTTCCCCTCTCCTCCCTTATAAAAGGGAACCTCCTCCCTCTCATATTCACACAAATTTGATCCCTCAAGCTTTGAAAAACCCTTCCCATTACTCTTCTTAACTTTCCTAGAAACATTCTGGAGGTTCTGGTCTTCTCAAAAGTCCAACTCTAGTCCCTTAAGAGAAAGTTAAAAGGAGGTGCATCGAGGAAGAGGTAAGCTCTTCTACCGATTCATTGAAGTTTCTTTATTCTTCTACTTCATATTATTTATTTGTTTCATTATAAAGTAATAACATTAGTATCACTAATATACTAATATGTTATTTAAAATATGAAATATGCCTATTTCACCTTCTATTCATCCTACGAGAAAATGAAATCACCGCGCGTGCGTACGTACGGAATACCGTCTCCACGCCGTAGTGTAATCTATTTTCCACCACCACCTTACATGGATGGGTATAATGGTGTAAAGAATAGCTATATATGATTATTATAACATGATACTAATTCTGAGATATTCTATCATCCACTCCTATACCATTCAATATTTATGGGAATGATATCGTCCCTCATGTGTACGTACTGCTTACCATCTCCACGTTGTGATGTGATTCGTTCTACATGATCTTCATTAAACCATGATTATATAAAAGAATTGAATGAATAAATATGATATATATTATAATAATACAATTCTATAAATTATATAACTATAACCTAAAAATAGGAATATGAACTTTTCTGACAAAATATACATAAGAAAATAAAGCAGTCAATACCCAAACAATGAGTAACAATGAAATGTTTCTAACAAATGAATGAAAATATGATCATAAATGTTATAATAAAAATAATTATGATTCTTTAATAGATCTATAACATTATTTAAATCATTATACAGGAGGTGTTGATACATACGAAGCATATCAGACCTAAGGTAAGTGAAAATATCACAATCTCTATTTTTATCCGAGATTGTTTATACTTAGGTATTTACTGGGGAATATTTATCATCCACATCCATGTTTCCTCAATATGTAATATTATTTCTATCCAAAAACAATTTTTTAAATCCAATTTTACCTATTGGTAATGTTTTTTAGTAAAATATATGAAAGGAATCTTTGGTCGTTTTTCCTACGAGATACTTTTTAACTTTTCCTGCCAAAGTATGAGAAGAATATTTTTTAACTTATACGGCATGAATAGATTTTTAGGATTTAATAAATCATTATTTCCATGAAGTTTACTTTAAAAGTTTTCAAGTTTATTTTCAATTAACTTCTTTTAGTTTAAAATGGTATGAAATGTTGAGAATGGAAATTTTTTTTTGAAGAATAAAGGATATTCTCCTCAAGAATGAAGTTCAAGTGTTTTTTCAAAATTATTTTCCATAATGTAGGGTTTTGTTTTTATCACTCGTATTAAATTGATTTGATTATATTATGATGTATTTATTTTTATGAAGCAATTTTATCTTATATGGAATATGTTATGATGGCATGATGTTCAAGAATCCCATTTTTATTACATGGGTTATGCTATGATGTATGATTTATGATTTTGTGGAACACATAAGAATGGTTTCATTATGAGATGGGTGGGACCTATACCTCCCTCCAATTCAATGGGTAAAGATTTATATCTCATGAGATAGAAATGGATGGAATTACAATTTAATCTGGTTCAGTGGTATCGGACTGGAACGAGGAGTGAACTTGTTTTAGTAATGGACATAATCTGCTATGATAGTCTTGGCAATGTGTCTTGACTAATATGAAATGATTTTATATGATTATGTGTGTATGCCACAAAGTTTCATGTTTTAAGTTATGATTATTGGGATTACATTACAATACTATGATTTATTCCATGTCATGATATTATGATCTCTTTTGTAAGTTACGATTTTCAAAATGTTATGTTCTTATTAATATGATATGATTGATATTTCCTTTGTTTTCCCTTACTGAGAATTTGAGCTCACCCTTTTGTATGATTTCTTTTCACCAGGTCATGAATAAGGGTATTAAGTAGGATATTCCAAAAGGGACTCTAGATATGATTAAATAAACGTGAGACAATGTAGATTATTTATGAACTAGTAGTCTATGTTTCCCAGTTTCTAAATACACTATACCTATACAGTCCTATCATGGATTTGTTATATGTTGTAAAAAGTATGCTTCAATTATAAAGTAATAGAAATTTATGTAAATTATGGGTCGTTATATATAGTATCATAGGAAAGGTATAGTTTACCTCTGGAAACAATGATGTGAATTCCTTAGTAAGAACCCTAACGATATGTCTAAGCATAGAACACAATCTTAGTGTTTTAGAAATGGAAATGAAAAACCTATGATTAGACCTCAAGTGTGAAATTGTATTGCTGATCATCTGGGTTTCCTGTAGTAATTAGTGCTTCTCACACTATTCTTCATGGTTTTAGTCAATGGATGGAACCCAAAGGAACCATGTTAATGCTGAATACGATGAGAGATGAAATGATTATCCCCCTGAGAAACCAAACATTATGGGAGATGGAATGAAAAATCTTGTATCCATGCTCAAACAACTTTCTCAAGCTATGAATCATGAAGGACATAAAAACGAGCAAAACAAGGAGCAACATTATGTTGAACCCTTTATGAGGTAGAATCCACCTTCATTCTGCAGGTCTTCTAATCCATTAGTGTCTGAACAATGGATCAACACCACTAAAAATATATTTTCAGTTCTACAATGTTCTGAACATGATAAAGTCATCTTAGCACTATATCGTTCAGAAGGTGAATCTGACCAATTGTGGAATCTTGTCAAGAATATGTCTCAAAGAGACAAAATTTAGTCCCTAGAACATGAATATTTCAAGAACTTATTTTTCAATAAGTACTTCCCTTGTATTCTTAGAACAAAGATAGAGAAGGAGTTTCTTGAACAAAAGAAAAAGGATGATGAATCTTTTGGTACCTACGAAGAAAATTTTACAAGACTTTCAAGGTACGCTTCCATAATTATTATCCAACCTACGAGTAAGATCGATCGATTATTTAGTATATTAAAACTAAGTCCTCGAAGGGCGTTATGCATATGGGACTTCAATAGCTACGGGGAAATTGTTCTATGTGCTCTCATGGTTGATATGGAGATTGATGTAACCCATCAGTCATATGGATTTGATAAGAAGAGGAAAATGGAATTCAAAGGAAAATCTAAAGACCACACTAAAAAGAAGATTAGTTTTCCCATATTCTCAAAGTGTGGAAAGAAACATGGATTGAATTGTCTTAAAGGGACATGTAAATGTTTTAAATTTAAAAAAGAAGGTCATCGGGCAATTTAATGTCGATGTAATGGGAAGAAGATATATAATGATGAAAAAAGAGAGAGGGATACACCGAATACAACTCTTACACTTCAATGTTATAAGTGAAAGGAAATGGGGTATTATGAAAATCAATGACCAAATCCAAGGGTTTTTTATGATGATTGACGTCGACAAACTCTTAAGGCCAACGAAAAAGGAACGTCACATAGAATTTCTATCTCAGATGTGGAGTACGATAACGAAGTGGTGAAAGGTACACATACCATCCACTCTAAAGTGGCAAATGTTTTATTTCATTCTGGTGCCACCCACTCTTTTATTTTTGAAAATTTTCTAAGGTTATCGTCATACTACCTCAAAAATTAGATATTGAGTTAGTTGTGGCAAATCCTAATGGAACAACAGTCACATCAAAAGTTTACAATTCTTCTCCAATTGAAGTTTGTGGGAAAGTGCTTCCTACAAATCTGGTGATCCTTCCTATAGTGGAATTTTATGTGATTCTTGGAATGGATTGGCTTTCTTTATATGGATCTCATATCAATTTCTAAAGAAGGGATGTCACATTTGATATTCCTGATCAATCTATGATTATTTATCGATGCAAGGATGAATATAACCTTCCAGTGGAAATTTCTTCCATTTTAGGGGTCTTAATTCCCTTAAATGAAGGTTATTTATCTTAAATGGTTGGAGAGAAACTCATGATTAAGGATATTCCCATTTTATGGGAGTTTGATGATGTCTTTCCAGAGGAATTTCCAGGTCTTCCACCAAATCGTGAAGTTGAGTTTTCAATAGAACTCATACCGGGTGTTACGCCCATTTCAAAGACACCTTATAGAATTGACCAAATTGAGTTGCAAGAAGTGAAGAAAAAACTCCAAGAGAATCTTGATATGGGATTCATATGACCTAGTGCATCACCTTTGGGTTCAGTTCTTCTATTTGTAAAGAAAAGATATGGATTAATGTGACTCTGTATTGATTATCGAGAACATAACAAGATCACTATCAAGAACAAATATCATCTCCCATGCATTTTTGACTTATTTGACCAGCTACACGGAGCTCAATACTTTTCCAAGATTAATCTTCAATCAGGGTATCATAAATTAATGGTGAAAAAGGAGGATATACCAAAGATGGCTTTCCGTACAAGGTATGGACACTATGAATTTATAGTGATGCCTTTTAGTCTTACTAATGCCCCTGTTATCTTCATGGATCTAATGAATAGAGTCTTTAGAGACTATCTAGATCAGTTTGTGGTAGTCTTTATAGATGATATTCTTTCATATTATAAGATATAGTAATAACATGAAGATCACTATAGAATTGTTTGAAGACCCTGAGAAAGGAGAAGATTTATGCCAAATTTTCCAGGTGTGAATTTTGGGTCCCAAAAGTTTCATTTTTGGGTCACATAATCTCAAAAGAGGGGATATCTGTGGATCCAGTAAAAACAGAGGTTATTGAAAGATGATCGAGACCAACAACAGTAACTAAAATCTGAATTTTTCTTGGTTTAGCTTGGTATTGTCGACGTTTTGTGAATGATTTTTCAAGATTATCTACCCACTCACCAAATTTACTCGAAAAGGAGTTATGTTTGTTTAAATGGAGGAATTTGAAGAAAATTTCAAAGATCTAAACGGAAGGTTAGCTAGTGCACTTGTTATCACACTTCCATATAGTAGAGAATGGTTTTTGATCTACAGTGATGCATCCAATAAAGGGCTGGGGTGTGTTCTCATGAAAAATGATATGGTGATAGCTTATGCCTCATGAAAGTTGAAAATACATTAGAAAAATTACCCAACTCGTGATTTAGAGTTAGACACGGTAATGTTTGCATTGAAGATTTGGAGGCATTTTATTTATGGTGAAAGGTGTGATATTTATACTGATCATAAAAGTTTAAATTATATTTTCACCCAAAAGGAGCTGAATATGCGCGAGAGAAGATGGTTGGAGCTGATTAAGTATTACGACTGCTCCATACATTACCACCGGAGGAAAGAAAACAAAGTGGAAGACACATTAATTCAACAAGACCATGCTAGCTTATCCATGATGAGGATCACAAAAGATACAATATTTATGGATTTACAAAGGATGGATCTTGGAATTTTAATTAAAGGGGAGATATCTTATCTTTCTCAAATGAATGTTCAACCATCTATACAAGTGAAGATTAAAAGGGCGGAGAAGGAGGATGTTGGGATACAAAAGAAGGTGAGAAATGTTCCTGAATTTAACCTTCATTATGATGGGATAATAAGGTTCAAGAACCTTGTCTGTATTCCTCCCATATAAGAATTAAAGAAGGAGCTGCTGGATGAGGCTCATAGTTCTTCATTCTCTATTCATCCTAGAAGTACAATGATATATAGGGACATAAAAGAGTACTTTTGGTGGGATGGTATGAAATGATATATCATCAAATATATCTCTCGATTATTAGTTTGTTAGCAAGTTAAAGTTGAAAGATAGAATTCTAAGGGGATGTTACAACCATTACCCAAACTAGAATAAAAATGGGAAAACATCACTATGGACGTTGTCATTGGACATCCCAAAACATACAAAGGAAATAATTCAATCTGAGTTATAGTTGATCATCTTACAAAGTTGGCACACTTCATTTCTGTTGGGAAAAAATCCCTCAATGTATCATTGAATTATTTTTTAGGAGATTGTGTTTGTTGAAAAAGTAGGCCTCTGTGTTGTGTTTGTTGACAAAGAAAAACATGACGTACAAATTTATTGTAAAAGGGGATTTCCTGGTGGCATGTCGAGGACAAGGGATGTTGTTAATTATCCATTATTTATTCAAGAATGTCAACAAAGGAATGGTCGATCTAGTGGCGTTTAAAAAAGGGCAGATACAAGGTGGCACCATTTTCCAATGTGCCTAATTTTTGGACCTCAAAATCGAGCCGAGAGGAAACATGCACACCTCCTATTTTTCAAGATCAGAACATCAAAATAGGGAAAAGGAAAAAGGGGGCACCCTAGTTTTAGGTTTGGTCGAGCATGTTATTAGGGCGACAGAGACTAGGGCGGCTGGCCTTGCGAGCCGAGAGGAAACTTGCGTTCCAGGCACTCAGGGTGTCCAAATGCCTATAAATAGAGGTCGACCCATCCTCATTCGGTGAGAGTTCAACAATTAGTGAAAATTAGGGCTCCATTCACCCAGGTTGTTTGGTCATGGAAGTATAAATATTTTCAAAAGTTTTGCACCAGTTGGTTGTTGCATGCCCAATGTGGTTTGGGAGAGAAATGGTGTGGGTCACCCGAGTTTAGAGTTGAAGAAGGGGGTGTCATGCATGTGTTTTGGTGACACATGTGTGCCAAGAATTAAGGAAGCGTGACAGCTGATATTTGTGCATCAAAATTGGTTTGTGCGTAAAAGGGTGTGAGTCGTGCAAGTTTGGAGGTAAAGAAGAGAGTGTCGCGCAAGTGGTAGAGGTGAACTTGCGCACCAGCTTGAACATGCGCGTCAGAACATGCACGCCGGCTTGGAGAAGCGCGTCAGGTATGGTAGAAGTGCGCAAGTCACTTTAGTGCTGCACAAATTCTGGATGATTTCTCGATACTTTTGGTGCAAATTGAGATTCATCTATAGGTGAAATTTGGAATTCAACAGAGCATCTACATAAAATAGAGGATGCATTCATTAGTGATAATGGAGAGACCTACAAGTCTATAAACTATGAGTGGATATTCTAAAGAAGCAGTGAGCTTACTTCAGTTGAGAGAGCAGTGAGTTCTCAAATTGTGAGTGGTTGTAAACCAGGAGGGACAATGAGTCCACTTCAAACTTGTAAACATTAATGGGCTTATAGTGTAATTGATACATCATCACAATGTCGGTGTATGCTCCTTGTACGTAGCCCTGTGAGTGTGAACCAAGTAAAAATTGTTTTTTCATGTGCATGCTTTATGTTTTATTCATACTCTGCATCGGGAAGGAGAGAGTAGAGTGTTTTGTCTAACAATAAAACAAGACCAAAAGGGGCAGTTTTTTTAATCTGTCATACCCTGATTCAACCCCCCTCCCCCCGCCCCTCTCAGGGTATCAAGCCTAGTGGACCTAACAATTGCTATTAGAGAAGATTTTCCTCTTGATCAGATTTAAAGGATATATGTAAAGGAAGTTGTAAGATTTCATTGAGTACTAATTTACATTATATCTGATCGAGATCTGAGGTGTACCTTGATTTTTTGGTGAAATCCTCAGCATGATCTGAATACAAAGTTATGTTTCACCACTAACTATCATCTTCAGACAGACAGTCAATCTGAGAGGAAAATTCAAACTTTGGAAGACATATTGAGAGCATGATCTATGGATTTAAAAGGTGGTTGGGATCAACACCTACCTTTGGTGGCCATTTTTTATAATAATAGCTTTCACTCCAGTATTTTGATGGCTCCTTATGAAGCACTATATGGAAAGAAATGTAGAACTCCAACTTTCTGGGAATAATTTGGGAAAAGAAAGAAATTAGGACCTAATCTTGTTGATGATATGGCAGAAAAGGTCAGATCTATTCAACAACACATAAGAGCATCTCAGGGTCGACAAAAAATTTATGCCGACAACCAATGAAAAGACCTAGAGTTTGAAGTGGCTTATAAAGTGTTCTTATGAATATCTCCCTGGAAGAGAGTAATGAGATTTGGAAAGAAGGGAAAGATGATCCCCAGGTATATTGGTCCTTTCAAAATACTAGATCGTGTTGGGAAGGTAGCTTATCGATTGGAACTTCCACCAAATCTCTCTCAAGTTCCTGATAAGTTCCATGTATCTCTCATGAGAAATTACATACACGATCCTTCACATGTATTAAGCTCAGAAGTTGTACCACTGGATCAAGATCTTTCTTATGAAGAATAGCCGATAGATATTCTGGATCGTGGTGAAAATGTTCTAAAAAAATGACTACTCTCTTGGTTAAAGTTTTAAGCAGGGACCACAAATTAGAATAATCTACATGGGAACTTGAGGATATGATGAGGGGGAGGTATCCTCATCTATTTGTTACGAAGTGATGAATTTCGAGGGTGAAATTCATTTTAAGGGTGGTAAAATGTAACACCCTGAGATTTTACGAGAAATATATATATATATATATATAATGTCTTATTTCATACGCAACACCAAAGTAATCTTTCATGACACACAACACTGGCTTGGCTTGTTTTACACGTAAGAGCAACCTTCCTCGATAGCTTGCATTGTACAGAATACCGAGTTTTACTAAAAAATGATATATTATTATAATATTATGAACTAGAATTTATAATTTGTATTAACTAAATTTTTAATTTTATAACATTATAATTCATCTTAAACATTTTCTAGTTTGCGGCATGAAAACAAAATCAATTTTTCAGATAAAAGAATATTTTTTTCAAAAAAAATGCAATTTTACCGCCTTTTGATGGCGCACCCATTTTAAATCTAATTTTTGACAAGTTTATAAGTTCAATTTTTAAAAATAAACTTATTATTTTGAATTAAGATATAAAAATTTACATTGGATAAATTTTTGATACTTTTCTGATAACTTTCATATTTGATGAATAGTAAAAATACGCCAAATTTTTCTTAAAAATATCTTTTTTCATCTAGATAATTTAAATGGTTAAATGATAAAATTTAATGGTTATAAATTATAAATAGAATATATTTTTACCATTTATTATAATTTATTTCATTACAATTAATTATACATTGAATTCATAGGTAAAAACACTTCAATCTTTGACAATGTTTTAACTTTTAAAACCTGTTTTCTTAACAACAAGATTAATTTTAAATTAATTACTCCAAATTATGTGTTTTGAATTTGGAAAAATAGATTCCATATTTGGATTCAGTGGGTCCAAATTATGTTAATATGTTACTTTTATTTTTTTTAAATTATGAATACTATCTACGGTAATTTTTATTTACTACAGTTAAAGGTAAATCGGGTAATTAAAGGTAACAATAAGATTATAAAATTACCCTACAACCTGACAAAATTCTAATGAATGAGTAAAAGTAGACCCATATCACCTAAGGGTTATAATGGATTCTTTTCATGGACTTTTGACCATGAAAATGATATAATTATTATTAAATGCAAAGAAAGTGACAACATGTCACTCTCTTATATCTTATAAATGTAATAATTTTAATTTAGTGACGAACCTCATAAAAATTATAATATAAATTTTCTATATAAATCTAATAAAATTATATACATCCTGATAATTTATTTATAATTTTTAGGGATTATATAATTATCAATAATGATGACACAATAGTGATGTAGAAATTATTTAATTGATTGAAATATGAAATAAATGGTTTTAAAAATAATAAAATAAATATTATATGAACTAATTAATGTTATCCACAAATTTTCTAGATTAATATGACATATTAGGAATCTATTAAATATTTTGGTATTAATATATTATCAATGTGTATTTTATTTAAATGCGAATAAATGAATAGTGTTAAAATTGACAATATTGTTATTTTATAGAAATAACATATTATAAAATTGTTTAAAATCAAAAAAATATTCAAAAATTATAATTTTAAATTTATATGGTCTAAAATTTCATAAATTAACCAATTAGGGACAATTAAAAACACATAAGTAATTATTTATAACAATGTGAAATTTAGAATATTATTACCACAAATAAAAATAAATAGATTAAATAAGGAAAAATAAAGTTGATAAGGTTTAAAATAAATTCTTAAAATGACTAAATTTGATTGTTTTATTATATTACAACCCTATATCATCTCATATTCTAATTGATTCATTTTTGGAGGGTTTTATGTGGGGTTTTAATTTATTATAAATTAATATTTTTTATGCTTCCTAAGGTGACCCTCTCCTCCCTTATAAAAGGGCAGCTCCTCCCTCTCATCTTTACACAAATTTGAGACTTAAATATCGGCCAAACCCTACCCATTAATCTTATCAACATACCTAGTTACATTTTGTAGGTTCTAGTCTTCTCAAAAGACCAACTCTAGTCGATTAAGAGAATGCTTAAAAGAGGTGTGTCGAGGAAGAGGTAATCTCTTCTTCTGATTCATTCAAGTTTCTTTATTCTTCTACTTCATCGTATTTAGTTGTTTCATTATAAAGTAATAACATACGTATCACTAATATAGTTAAATGTTATTATAAATATTAAACAACCCTATAGCACCTTCTATCCATACTACATAAAATGAAATTACTACACGTGTGTTTGTACATAATATCGTCTCCACACCGTGGTGTAATATGTTTTCCACCACAACCATGGTTGGATGGATATAATGGTGTACATAATATCTATATATGATTATTATAACATGATACTAATTCTGAGATATTATATCATCCACTCCTATACCATTCAATAATTATGGGAACGATATCGTCACTCGTGCGTACGTACGGCTTACTATCTCCAAGGTGTGATGTGATTCGTTCTACATGATCTTCATTAAACCATGATTATATAAATGAATTGAATGAATAAATATGATACATATTATTATAATACCATTATTTAAATGATATAAATATTACCTAAAAAGAGAAATATGAACTTATCCGACCAAACATACGTATGAAAATAAAGCAGATAATACCCAAACAACGAGTAACAATGAAATGATACTAACAAACGGATGAAAATATGATCATAAATGTTATAATAAAAAGACTTATGATTCTTTAATAGATCAGTAACATTATTTAAATCATTATATAGGAGGTTCAGATACATACGAAGCATATCAGACCTAAGGTAAGGAAAAATCTCGCAATCTCAATTTTTATCTGAGATTATTTATACTTCGGTATTTACTAGGGAAAATTTATCATCCACATCAATGTTTCCTCAGCATGTAATATTATTTATATCCTCATAAAAAATTTTAAATCCAATTTTACCAATTGGTAAAAAAAATTGTAAAATATATGAAAGGAATCTTTTGTCATTTTTAGTATGAGATACTTTTTGACTTTTCTGGCCAAAGTATGAGAATGAGGTTTTTAACTTATACGGCATGAATGGATTTTAATGATTTCATAGAAAAATATTTCCATGAATCTTAAATTAAATGTTTTCAAGTTTATTTTAAATTAACTTCTTTTAGTTTAAAATAGTGTGACCTATTGAGAAAGGAAAAATGTTTTTGAAGAAGAAAGGATATTTTCCTCAGGAATAGAGTTCAAGTGTTTTATCAAAAATATTTTCCATAATATAGGGTTTGGTTTCTATCCCTATTATTACATTTATTTTCTTATTTTATGATGTAACTATTTTTATGAAGTCCTTTTATCTTATATGGATTATGTTATGACGTCATGATGTTCAAGAATCCCATTTTTATTACATGGGTTATGATATGATGGGTGATTTATGATTATGTGGAACATATAAGAATGGTTTGATTATGAGATGGGTGGGACCTATATCTCCCTTCAATGAATTTGGTAAATATTTATATCTCATGAGATAGACATGGTTGGAATGACAAGTTAATCTCATTTAGTGATATAGGACTGGAATGAGGAGTAAACTCGGTTCAGTAATGGACTTTGCCCGCTATGATAGTCTTGGAAATGAGTCTTGACTAATATGAAATGATTTTCTATGATTATGTGGGTATTACACAAAGTTTCATGATTTTATTTATGATTATTATTATTTCATTTTAATACAATGATTTATTCCATGTCATGATATTATGATCTCTTTTGTAGGTTAATATTTTTAAAATGTTATGTTCTTATGAATATGATATTATTGATATTTAATTGATTACCCTTACTGAGTATTTGATCTCACCCTTTTGTATGTTTTCTTTTCCCCAGGTCATGAATAAGGGTATTAAGTAAGATATTCCAATATGGACTTTAGATATGATGAAATAAATAGGAGACAATGTAGATGATTTATGAACAATTTTTTTATGTTTCCTACTTTCTAAAGTCACTATACATATATGGTCATTTCATGGTTTTGTTATATGTTTTAATTAGTATGATTAAATTATGAAGTAATAGAAATCTATGTAATGTATGTTCCATTATAAGATCTTCACCAATCATGTGTGAGTCATGACCTTTGTGGTTCAGCGCTCAGTGATACTATGTGGGTCAGTGCATACCGATATGCGTAGGTTTGATCCTGTGTGGGTCAGTAGGGGTTAAAACCTATCGATCCTGCATGGTTCATACTCCAGTTGGTCAGCCACATAGCCTCTCAACATAATAAGATGATATTTATTTACAAAAATTCATATGTACTTCATTACTTATACCTATTGTGAGGTGAGACTTTACCTATGTGGTATTTTTACCTTCTCGGTGTTAACATTGTGGTGTTACCACTGTGGTACTTTTACCTTTGTGGTGTCACCTTTGCAGTGTTACCTTTAGGGTTTTACCTTTTGGGTACATTTTTTTGTGGTGTTACCTTCATGGTGTTACCTTTTTGGTACTTTAATCATCATGGTGTTACCTTCGTGGTGTTACCTTTGTGGTACATTTACATTCACAGTGTCACCTTCGTGGTGTTACAATTGTGGTATTCTTCAATTGTGGATCAGTTGTGAAAATTTCTTAGAAGGTGGAGTCTTAAGTTTCATCATGAATGAGATGATTATATTTTGATAACATATGTATCTGTTTGGGCATATACCTTAGTCGAGTTGATTACTGCTTCGTTCTTTGTTATTGAGGTCTTGCTTTGTAATTTTTCCTTTGTGGAACTCTAGAAGACCATCGGGGGTCTCTAGGTCCCTACTTAGTATTATTATACTCACCCATTAATGGGCCACACTCTCCCCTTGTAGTGTATTATACAGACGACAAATAGCATTGATCGAGGCAAAGGGAGCCAGGACTGGATGGTGCTTAGAGGTGGACCATTTGTAGAGTCGTGCCACAGTATCTACAGATCGTGTGTTATACCAACCTTTCATGTAGGATCCTCGCTAGATGATCCAATAGTTGTTTTCTATTTTCGGTTGTACATTTAAATATCAGTTTTTCTTGTATTTCAGCCAATTTACATTCAGTAAACTTTTTTACTTCTGCAGTTTACTTCATTGTTGCATCTTGTTTTACTATTGGAATGTGTGTTTCTACAGGTTTAAAGGCAATGTCATCCCATTATAGGGATACACCTTTTCAATGCTTGTCGTAAGCCCCTTTCTTTTGGAAGGCGGGATTGGGGTAGTCACAACATGGGCCTAGGGGGACAAGTCATGAAAATATGTTTATTGTGTGTGATAGATTCAGAATGTTCTTTCTTGGGAAGGATACATGGAACATGATGTGGACATGGGAGAGGTTTATTGGTAGTCTAGTGTGATAATAAACTATCAAGATATCATCCAAAATTTCAATGTAATTGATATACATTTGGATTATTATTTTTTTCTTCCCAAGTATCATAACCATCATCCAGGGTGATGATCATAGAAACACCTTGTCACCAACATGATCCTCAAGATCACATCTGTGATTCTCAACAAAAATACTATTGACATTTTTTGTCCTTATGTGTTGTTTAATGAATCTAATATTTTCTTCCATTTCATCAGTTATCTAAATTCCCAATATAATTCTTCCTATAACATTATTCCATTACATTTAATTTTTATACTTATTTCCCAATAGGGATTCATAAGAATCCATCTAAATTCTTTAGTGAATGATATTGTTTTATGAAATCTAAACTGGAGTAATGTGTTGATTAGAAACAACTATAAAATTTAAAGAACAATATAAAAAATATCCTTTTTTATTTTAATAGTTTTTTAAAACAAATCATATTTTTTAGTATTATACATAGTTTAGAAACTCAACAATGTATCAAGATCTTGTTGAAGTCATCAACATAATTTTGAGGTAACACTTTGATATCAATCATGCACAATGGAATGTGGTGCTCGATGAAACCATTACACTTATTTACTGTATAACATATTAAGTTTATATATAGATTAGTATTTTCTAATATCAATTAAGTGTGTTATTTTTTGTTTGTTGATCGACTACAACACAAATAGCATTATTCCCTTCAGTTATTCGGTGGGTTCTAATGAAAAAAATACCTCGCGAATTTTCCCATTTCTATTTTGGTATGTGAAATAGATGTAACATTACCTTAGACTTTTCTCTCTCATCCTTATCATGATAAAATAACACAAAATGAGATACAAAATTTTTCAAAAAATTATTAATTCCATCACATGATAAATAATCTTTCAAACCATTTTATATCTTTTTTTACTTGATGGATGAATAGAGAATGGATAACTATGAGCTTCCTCAACCATATCCTGCATTGAATATAGAATGGATGGAACACATATACAATGCATGAACATAATTCTTATATCATGATCATGGTTAAACTAAAGAACATTTCAATCCATATTTTGTAGTTTTAAAACGTTTTTATATTACCCTTTATTCTTTACATGGAATCATTATAAAACACCAAATTGAGAATGATATGATTTATCCCCTTCCATCAAAATTTCCAAATCCATCTTTTTCATATTTATATATATATATATGATCTTTTATGGTCTTAGTCATAGATAATATATCATGATTATTTCTACTCAAAGTGTCATCTACCTTGTTAACCTTCCCAACACGGTAATGTGTTGAGTAGTCATATTCATTAATCATCACTAAACATATTATATTGTGCATGTTCAACTCCTTCTATTTGCATATACACTAATATTTTTTTAACATTATATATATAATAATTTTCATCATAAATATAATTACTCCATATACTTTGGGGAAAAGTCACCATTTGTAATTCCAAACAATGAGTTGGTTAATTTTTTTCATGAACCCTAAAATTCCCTGAGTCATAAGATATAACAATATCATTCTTCCTAATAACACATCCAAATACCTTCTTGGATTCATCACTATAGATTAAATACCCTTCCCCTCCATTGTGTAAGTTAAGAAAATATGTATTGACAATAATTTTGTTAATTTTTTTGAACATTTCACCACATTATTTTCTCAAGAATAACATGTCACCAATAGATGTTAACTTTGTTTGTTGATTAGATACCGAGTAGAAATTTTATAAAAATATTCAACAATATCTGACTGAACCCTAAAAAATATGCATCTCAGTCACTATGGTTGGTATAGACCAATATAAAATATCCTACGTTATTGATAGATCTATATATATACCATCTATTATTTTTATATGACCAAAACTTGGAAGATTTAACATGAGAAATAAACAATTTGTACATTTTCCATATATTTTATCCTCCCTAAAGGTCAATATTAAAACTATCAATGGATAATAATTATAAAATTTTATCATAGAATAGATAAGAATATACTCTAAAGGTTCTACCAAATAATGATAAAGGTAATATCTATAGACCGTATTCATTTTATTCTTCAAGATAACTAAGGAATTAGAAAGACTAAATGGAATAATTATATTTTAAAATTGATTGTACCTTGAATATAATAATTTCGTGGTTATATCATTCTTATTTGACCAAATTTATGATATAAAAAATGAATATTACTATTGGAATATTATTGAACTCAAAATGATTCATTAATCAGTTCATATATATAAGGTATTGGATAATAATTCTTGATCATGATCATGTTTATCTCCTAATAATCAATATACAGTCATATTAATCTTTAATTATAAAAAAATAACATATGAACCCCAAATATGGTCACATAGAAGAATAAATCCCTTTTTTAAGGTTACCCTGGAGTTGGTTCTCCGTTTTCTGCATCTCAATTAGAGTCATTCTATATGGATTCTTTCAAATTGGTGTGAAACCATGTATGAGTTCTTTAGAAAACTCAACTTCACTATTTAGTGAAAGAAATGGATAATATTTCATAGACATAAAAACACTATTACAAAAATAATATCATTGATTTTGAGTTTATCCCTAATGATCTATTATAATACCCCTATTTCAATATAAATCATAACCCCTACATGGATGTAATTTCCATAGAAACTTAATATTTATCTCCACGCTGATAAGTGATCAATGGCTGGTTAGGAATATCATATGTTACATCACTACCTAATATATTTATTTCGGTTTAATATTGAGAATTCCAATCCATCAATATGATGGAATCAAATTAACACATATGGATAAGGACAAGATTTTTAAGAACCACATTCTCAAAAAATTCAATGAGATAGGAATCATATACTTGAGATGTGATCATCGTATAATTATAATCTTTCAATAAGAATTATAATTCTAATCATTTTTTTTGGAATGGTGATACCATTAGAATACAACTCATATATGAAATAATGGGTTGATCAAAGTATAGTTATTAATTTTCAACACTATAGTGAATGGTTAGTGTACCATTCACCATGTTGATGTCAGACCCCTCATTTTAAAATGTGATCACTAGAGATTTATATATGTATCTTCAAATAAAATGTTTCATGAGTCGATCACCATTAATAACATTTGGATTTGAGAACTATGTATATTAATTACAGTACTCCTTTCATTTGAATCACTAGATTATGTTTATGGTTTTCTATTGAGCCCTATATACATTAGCTTCATTGACTGTATTCATCATACCACTCCTCCATTCATTTCCTGAATTTCCCGGCTTCCATCACAAGAAACCGCATCACTTTCAATTAATGTAGTCACCTATGAAATTTTTCCATTGTTATTATATTTAGGAGCCTAAATATTTTATTTATTTCTATTTGACATATCAATAGAACATCAATGAAACCCCAGATTCTATCTCTTCAAACAAACCATGAGATTTATAGTTAACACTGATCTTATTTTACACTTGGATATCACAATGAATGATTTAGTTATATATAATGAAGTCCCTTGTTCCCAATTACCTTAAGATATTTTTTAAACCACTAATGAATTCATCAACATTAATTTTTGGTTAGATGATAATACCATAATATTACCTTGGATGTCTTGTGAAATTTTCATCATATGTACCAATGGATTTATCATCCTTCTAAATTAACTCAATTAATTCCTTCTTCATTTTAATTAGATGAATATGAGGAAATAAATTAAAGAAAAATAATCCCCAAAACTAATACCACTCTATAGATTCAATTTCATCATGTTCCCCAATATTCTTAATTAGAGACCATAATTAATATTCTATGACTTCTAAACGATAGGCATCCAAAAATTATTTTTTCATGAACTAAAAAATTTAGAGTGGAAATCATATTTCTATGGTGCTAATCCATTTTACAATAGCACGTGGTTCAGTAGAACCACTAAAATAATGTGGAAACTACCCCATAAAGGACTCAATAGAACATTGATCCATTCTTTTCCCATTTAGTATTTCATCATGATTTATGGTTTGATGATATTGTGTGAGAATAGAAACTATATTTTTCATCCCATCTATCTTAAAATTTTTCTTATTTGTATTAAAATAATTTCACTTTCCATAGAACTGAACAAATAAAAGGTTCCTTAGGGTAAAACCATTGATTAATACAAAAAAACGAATAGTTATAGTAATAATAATTCTAGTGGGGAACCAAAAAAATCATGAAAGTACACTTATTGGATTTATAAATCATGACAACTTGTTTTTAAATTATAAATCCATTGTTTTATCCTAGGATATTAAATGACATCATATATTAAAATACTCCATTCGATTATATAATGAGTTTGTGGATTTCCAAAGAATATCCCTTCAGAGTGCCGAACTAGGTATGCAGTAAGGCCTATTGTCAAACACCAGGTGATAATAAAGTCCATCTCAATGTAATCTTTTTAGAGTTACTATCCATATCTACCACTATTCTGGATCTACATCCAATTATAGTAATTATATAGTGAAGTAATTTCTTGTAAATGACTCACTCAATCAGTTACTAAAATTCTAGGTCATTATCTTATACATTAAATCATACATATACTTATTATGATACATATTCCTAGAAATATCTTTATAAATATCATGATAGGTCTCACTAAGTATTTCTAATTCATGTTTCCAAAGGTTGACTTACCCTTTTATCTAATAAAAAAAATAATGATCCAAACTTATCACATATTAATTTTACATCCTTATAAATAAATAATAATTATATAATATAATGATCCTTTCTGTAATAATTTAGTTATAATTATTTTGGAAACATTGAAACAGAAATAAATATTTCCTTAGTGAGATATATCATATTTCACTATGTTTTTTTGAAAAAAACTCTAGTTATAGTAATATTATACATAATAATTTTCCTCATTACCACGTGAAATGAATGTTCAGAAAGTGTGAATTAATATTCATAGTAATAGAAAACAATGGATATTTAAATATATCAGGATCATATGATAATTAAAATATCAGAATAACATTTTCTTAACATAGCATTCATATAATAGATCATAAAGATAATTCATGTACTAAATCATTTTAGTTCATAAGATATGAAACATAATGTAATCAATGAACACGAATCATGCTTACATAACATTATAATAAGTTATTAATTTATGGAATACACATAATTGTATAAAATTATGATCATGTCGAATTAGAAAGGGGTTTACCCATTATGTTATGAAAACAGAATTTAACCATCAATTAAACATATGGACATGAATTCAGGTCTACACGTAACATTATGGATATGAAATTTAGGTCCATTAATAAAACATAAACATGTAAACATGTTCATTATTAATGTTTTTAACATGTAATCAGGTTCATGCATATCATATTTTCTCATTATTTATCCATCATTACAGAATACAATTGATAGAGATATAAGTATCAGTAGCCACATAATTAAAATAACACATATTGTGGCATAAGATATTAAAACATTAATCAAATTATATGCTTTAAAAAATGGTTTTTATAATAATTTCATCATAACATAAATTGTGGAAGAGAAACTAGTTTCATAGTCATTTTTATAATTTAATCAATGAATAACTCATGAAAAATAGTAGGTCTTTATAAGAATTTAACCATAATAATCATAAAACATTTAGAGATAGAACAATAATGGTGTCTTTGGATCATATCTCTATTAGAGTGTAATCCACATCGAATGATTTAATCATATACGGAAAATAATTGGGAATAAAATAACACTTGGAACGTTCCTTGAGAAAAATATATTTTACCATACTAGGACCTTCACTATTGGATCCTAGGCTGAATTCCAAAACATTATATTACTAGAATTGATGATGATAATTGTGACTAAATTTTTTCTATAAAACCTCACATCATAAAAAGGAAAACATGAATCACATACATTTTGGAGGACATTTTTGCTTTTTAATTTTAAAGAATTATGGAAAATTTCTATAAAAACAGTGCACATAAAATTAATGAAATTTTATAACATTTAAAACACATCTTCTTATTTTACAATAGGATATCAAAATCATCCTTGTCAAATAATATATAGACATAAATCATTCAAAATAGTTTTTAATCCAGGGGATGTTTAAGAAAAATAAGGGTGAAATAAAATTCTTAGTAAGGGAAAATGTGATCATAAAATGGAATGTCATCAATAAAGAAAATAAGTTAACAATTTAATTCCCACATAATCAAAATGAATGAGTAAAATATATGAATATTCATACCTATAAATACATAGATAATAAAAAATGAAATCATGAAAAAAGTCAATGAAAAATTGAAAATTATTACGAACCACAAATCTTGGGACATGTGATATCAAATGTGATCAAATGAATAATTATAAACTCATAATAATAATAGATAAAAATATTAAGATAATTGAACATCATTTCTTTGAACCCTTATAAATCCCTTGAAAATTAGAATAACTATATGGAAAACATGAAATATAATTCTCTAGAGAACGTAATCATTATCCAAAGCATAAGAGCACTATCTGGGTGAACCAATCATATAATACATAATGGGATCACCTGATGTTATATCATCACACCAATAATTTATAAATTCCATGAACCGAATATATATAGAATTCATAAAAAAATATTAGAAAAAAGTCTCTTATTTTTAGTACATGATTTACCCCTATAATCTAAATTGATTCCAAAACCAGATTTTTGGAATCCTAATTAAGCCATTGATAAAATTGGGTTCATAAAATTATCTCTATTCTGTTTCCAAATTCCATTTTTATTTTACAAAAAATCCAATTTGAGGTTGAGTGGGAACCTAGAACCATTAATCATGTATAAAGATGTTCCCTAACAAAATATATTTCGAATTCCAAATTAATACACCCAAACCATACTTATGCCAACACTGTTAATAGAATTTGGTATCAAAATTCCACAAATTTTGTGAGATTCCAATCTGGACTCCACAATGCCTCCACTGAAAAATCCATTAATTTTTTTTTAAAATAAGGATAACAATCATAATTTATCTGACACCTTGAGGCAAAAACACTGCAATTGAACTATCTCCATTGCTGAAAACACCCATTGCATCACCATCTATGTCACATAAGAGCACCACTAAAATCCATCACCAGCATAAAAAAACACCAACATATTGAGAGACTCCATCAATAATGTTTATTTCCATATGATAAGTCAAATTCACTTCCATAGATAATCCATCATTATTGTCGAAGTCTATGTCATTGAGCATGTATAAGACGTCGGAGGTATAATCATAGAGGAGACATGATGGGCAGAACTCCCTGAAGCACCAGATGCCTTACCCCCAAACCAAAAATACCCCTGCAATGTCCAAAACAACACCTAAACCCACCATCACAATCGAGACCAACCTAAACCAGAAAACCTCATGAGGAAACCATAACTGAATTCATCAACATTGCACCACCAATGATCCTCGAGAAACACTGATACCACACTAAAAAAAGAGGGGGACTTGCAGATAAAACCCCAAAAAAACAAAGATAGAACCAAAAACCCAATGTAAATAGAACATGGACAAATTGGTATCAGAACCCTTAAAAAACTCGGATTGAACCTCCATGAAATGGGATGAAACCATAGAAGGAGACCAGGGGATGGAAATTTAACTGATGAAGTAAAAGAGGTGCTGAAAGGACCTGTAACCGCAAAACCGCTATCCCAATGTCACGATGTTCCCATCACTCCATAACCAACTAAGAGGTGAGTGGTGTTACTTGAGGATAGAGAACAATAAGGAGGCCAAATGAAGTCCTTCACATAACTGGGGTTGTCAAAAAATAGAGGTAATACTAGATCTAGCAAGAGAGAGATAGAGAGATAATAGGAACTAGAGAGAGCTAATCCTGGATAAATTATTGGAGAAAATAAATCCATGGAAGGAGCCATGATATATCTAACACCACCTAGAAGAGGGGAAAACCTAGGAGAAGAAAGATGGTGTGCCTAGCTGAGAGCACTAGAGCACCATAGAGAGCGAGGTTCCATTCATCAAAACAAAATAAAACATTATCTTTGAAACATGATTATCCCATGTAAAATAAATGTGTTTCAAAACAATACCATTGAAAAATTGTTGTCCCATGGAAAAGAAATGGTTTTCAAAAAATTATCATTTAAACATGATAAAAAAATGGAAAAAATACGTTCTATATAAATATATCTGGAAACATTATTAATCGATCTAAAATAAATTATTTCTATAAAAATATTTTTTAATCATTTTTAACACCTGGAATAGGAACAAGTATATTAAAATCTATTTGAAACATTCATAATACATCTAGAGAAAGAATGAGGGTGGTACTAAATAAAATATCCCCATTAGAGGATATTTTACAATAAGAGTTGTAATATTTGATGAATGTAAATTACATTAAAATATAATTAGTATCATTCTTGGGTAAAATAATATTTATACATTACTATGTGTCTCATAAAACATTAATACATTTGAATTATAATCCCCATGAAGAAATAACATTAAATGAAACTTCAAATATCATGATAATAAAGATATTAATGATATAAAACATCGTTGTAGAGTTATATACATCTCATAAAATAAAATATTAGTATAATAAATTGTTTGAAATAATGAATATTTTGATGGAAAAAAATACATTACTGCTTTGGTGACTTTGAAACCATAAACCCCATGAAAGAAATACCATCAACTTGTTGTGTAAATCAATATAAATTAAATAATAATAATAATACAATACATTAATGGGATTTATATACACTATATTATGTAACTAGGTTTATAATAAGAAATAAGTCACAAGGAAATGTTAATTGAGATGAATGGTATTACAATTATGGTATCATTTGTACTGAAAACTCCAAAAGTAACAATAATTTATTTGAAATTTTACATACCATGAAGAAAAAATAACTAATGATATAATATATCAAAAGGGTAAATATATACACCACAAAAAATAACTATGTGGTGAATATGACATTTAACATAGAGATTTAAAATGTAAGATGAAAATCACATACCATCAGTTTTACATGACATCGTTTTCCTCTATATTATTGAATAAAGAACTTATGATAATTCTTTTAATTTTTCCTAACTATTTACAAATTTATTAATAATTTTATTTCAATTATAAATATGTTATATACAATTACATAATAATTAATGTTTATGTCATTTTATTGAACATATTAGGCTCATGTGTCAAAAATAACTCTGATAGGTTGACTAAGGTCAATTGGGTCATTATTTAAAAATACCAATAATAATAACCAGAACTAATTATTTTTTTTACAAAAATTATAATTAAAAAATCTGAAATTAAAATTCAATTAACCACTATAACAATTTTTTGATCATCGAGACATCCAAATGTACAAATTAATGTCCAACAGTACCATTTTTCTTTGAACATGATGGAAAGAAGTTATGTAAATACATAATCAAATATTTACTTTGAGAAATGGAAAGATGAAAATGATATGTTATATTTATATATATATATATATATTTCATAAATATCACAAATATTTATTTTATAGAATATCCTTTTTAAAACCTATCATTAATATATTCCATGTAAAGTGTCAATGTATCACATCGCTTTGAGAATTCGATATTCTACACGTCCACAAATAATGTAATCATATTTCTAAAATATAGAAAGAATGAATGTTTATTTTATATAATAAATACATAAGTATGAATAAATTATAAATAATATATATATGTTATAAGATTAGTATGACAATCTTAATTCTTAGCCATATGTGGTGGTAAAGGAAGAACAAATGACATCATTTTGCGAGGCAGTAGTTCATTGTACACACGGATGGTGATTTTGTAACACATATGATTGAAATATGTGTAGGAATAGGTATAACACTTAACATAAGAACAACTAATTATATTTATAATACATATTCTATTATATAATCATGGAATAAAAATGATTGAATGGGAAATTATAGAAATAAATGAAAAGTTCTCATTGAAGAATGATACCACCTCTTCAGGTAACTCCTTTTGGATTGTAGAAAATGGCATACATAGTTTTATTTCTACTAAATATCATTCATTAAGATCCTTGGATGGATGTTGGGAGTTTATTTTTTCAAGGATGGGATTTTAAGGGTGATTTGGTCTAAATATGGATATAAAATTATTTTAATACAAGTGTATTATCATTTGTACACATTATATGTTTATTTAAATCATAAGTATACTCGTTTTTAAAAATAATCACTCTAAATAATATTAATTAAATTCGCCAATATGATTGGTAAAAAACAATGTTGACCACAATATAAATTATAAACTATTTTTATTAAATATATATAATCTTTTTTTATAAATTTTAGTAACACAAGTGCCATAATTTAATTAACAATTAATCCTACAGTCTAGACAACACAATAGGTTTTTAATGTAAAAATGTTTAAATGATAAAAATGTTTTTATATTAAATTTCAAAGTTAAATTGAATTAAATTTCATAAAAACGATTTATTTATGTATATTGTAACTAATTATATTTAAAACAAATTTAAAACACAACAATACCATTTAAACAAAATTGGTGACAAAACTGTTTTCATTTAAAATTTTGTGTTTTCACTATTCATCAAAAAATGAATATTCTTAGATAAAACATGAAAATTATCCCAAATAAAATTTTAAATTATGGTTTCAAAAAATAATTTTATTTTGAAAAATTAAATTTATTAATGTTTGAAAATTTAGTTTTAATACAAGTATTCCATTAAAAGGCTGAAAACTACCTTTTAGAAAAATACACACCATTAATGCTTGAATTTTTGTTTGTTCATATATTATGATTATAAAAATTATTGAATGTGTAAAAAAAATTAAGATATTAAATATAAATTTAATTAAAATTATTCAATATTATTTATTAATTTAATTTGTTAATATAAAACACCATTCATCTTATTAAAATATTTTTTATTCTGAAAAATACACTTCATTCCAATTGGTTTTTATATTCATTTATGATTAATTGGTAACCAAATAAATCATTATATAAACATTTTAGAACCAAATTATCATAATTTAGTTAGAAATATTCATTCATTTTTTTCCAAAGGCTTGAGGCTGACTATATTTTTAAATAAAAATATTATATTGTTTTCCTGTGAAACTTGGTCCTACATGTAACACTTCTTATTGAAGAGACATGAAGTTGAATGAAAAACAAGATAAACAAGGTTTTTAATATATTTCAAGATTAAATGTTCATTTTTTAAAAAAAATTATGAAAATAATTTAAATAAATTTTAAGTAATGGAGTTCATAAAATTTTGTGATGATACATCAGACTCCCCTGAAAATGTATTTTTCCCATGACATTAATAATGGTCTTCATAGAATAATCATTTTTAGAATTAATTTATTGAAACCCATTTCATAAATTGGATTTGATAAAAATACTATTAAATAGATAAATTGGATATCATAATGGTCACTGGATGTTACACCCAACTATGATTCCACCTAATGGGAATATAAGTGGGAATGGAGGGAAAACATAAATATTAATATAGAGAGATTGAGGTCATTGGTCAAAAACATGTGAATGATTGTAATATCGTGATAATTTATATATTTGTCTCAAAAATATATTATAGGTACTCTTTTGATTATTGTTGAGTATATTTCATTTGGGTCCTAGAATGGGTTGAGTTTGGGTAGAAATTTGAGAAAAATGAAAGAAAAACGATTGGTCACAGTTAGAGAATGGTTAGGGAAAACCAGGTTCCCCAACCCATCTAAACAGGAATACGAATATAGTGAAACTTTTCATGGATGTAACATGGTTATTTAATCCATGGACCATCAAAGGAGTATGTTTTCACCCCTATTAAATATGCATATGGTTTTGGCACATGGTTAGTGAAAATCATGATCTCATTCCCAAAAAACCAAGTACAGAAACTAAAGACTCCCAAAAATTGGTTTTTAAATTACCCAAACCCCCTTATTAATCCCAAATTTATCCTCATTTGACCATAGGTAATTTGTTAGGATTCTGTAGCACTGTGAATGAATTCCAAGCCTTCCTAGCCCTTATTCTTCATGATTAATATCCAAGATCAAAGATAGTATCTCCTCTAAGTATGGGGTTATTATCTCATCACTTTATCCTTCATAATTATTTCTTATATTCTTATTTTGGTGTTTTTTATCCCCTATTTTATAATTATATATATATATTTTATGAATCTAGATAAATTCATGGGCATCTAATTCTAGATCTATGATATCATGAATTGATCGATCTTGATTTAAGTTATAGATCTAGATGAAATTATATCTTGTTACTACACTAAATTTTGTGTATTTATGTTCAAAGATCATTCATCAATGAATCAAGGTAGGTATTCTAATATTCAAGTCACACTATCTTGATTTTTATTACAGTTATGAAATTTTTATATTTTATATATTTTTAGCAATTGAATTTCCCGAATAAAATTAATTATTATAGTGAATTAATTAATCATAGAATTGTGTAGTTATATTATTTAATGATAATTAATTATATAATTAGTTGTGAGATATTGTTATTTTGAAAAAGATAATTAATTTTTTAATTAATTTTTAGATGTTGGGATTGTTAATTTTTATTATTAATCATGGAATTAATTATGGAATATTGATATTATGAATATAGATGATTAATTATGGAATTATTTGTGGAATAATGATACTTAAAATTGAATAATTAATTGGTAAATTATTTATGAGATATTGAAATTTTTAATATGATTAATTAACTTCTAAATAATTTAATAGGTTTTTGAATTATATTTAACTTTTTGATGTTTTAAATTATGTACTATTATGTGGTGAATGGTATCATGTACATTTGGATAAGTATTTTGAATGGTAGCCTTTTCATTTAATTGAGAAATGGTGAATGGTAACTTGGACATTCACTTGTAGATATTATGAATGAAAACATATACATTCAAATGTGATATCTATATGGGGAAGATCAGATGATGTCAAGGGTCGAAGTAGGTATTGAGGATTAGGGGTCCATGGAAACCTAGGGGTTTATTTGGTTAAATAAAGAATATTTGATAATGTTATAAATATATATTTATTATAATAATTATATCATTATAAAATAGTATACACTATTATTTATTTAATTATTATTATACACAATTGGGGGTGTACTACTAAGTTAAACCTACATGCTACTCGAGCTACCTGATCGCTACCCCAATAGATTTTAGGGTTGTAGGATAGGTTGAGGGAAATCGACTGATGTTAGATGGATGAAATTGGGATGGAGAATGAATAAGGGAACCTGAAAAGGTTTAAGACCTTCTTGGGAGTTGATATTGCCTTTACATTTTACTTTCACTTTTTGACACTTGATATAAACATAGTGTGTCATGTTTTCAGCATGAGAAGGATATTTTATTTCTTTTATTGATTATCAAGGGATATTGGTATTGTTTATCATAAAATGTTATTCCTTTATTTTTTAATTTAATTCCACTAGTGTATTTATTTGATAACATAGGGTATATTCTCCCTAGAATTGACATATAATACCCTCAATACTATTCAGTAGCCTCCCATGTGCGAGGAGGTGCCCCTAAGGTCATATGGAAGACTGGATCCGGGCATTGGTGTGTGGAACCCAGGTTGGGATGTTACAAAATGGTATCATAGGATTTTCTTTTCTATTTCATTTATATTGCTATTTTTGAATGGTATATATGGGAATATAATGAGTTGGGACTTATTTCTAAGCTCATGTATGGGAGTTTCAACCCAATGTATAGAGGAAAAACCAAGTACCCAGTGTAGGATTGTTGTTATTTTTGTTTTCTATTATAGTTGAATATTATTTCACATTTGGTGATGAACTTGTGGTGTGATGTGAATATTGTTTTTGAACATTTTTTGTGAGTCTAATCATGTATCATTATGAAATGATATTTGAGTTACATTCATCATTATAGTAAGTCCAGATTATTTGTGACATGCATTAACTTAGTCATGTATGGGGGAACATGTATTGGGTAAGTTGTTGAACAAGAAATGTTCTTTATTTTATATGAAATAGAAATTAAATGGTTCTTAATATGAAATTGAAAAATGAAAAGTGATTCAGAATGTGAAAATATGGTTGTATAATGTAAAAACATGAACTATTAGAATGTGTTCAACATAGTTAATTAAAAACGTAGTGTTGGGTGGTTAAGGGTAGTGATAGTACCTCAGTTTTGACATCGTGGTGTGGTTTTAGGAAATGAATTTTTGTGACTTGCTGTTGTTTTCATCTTACATAAATGTGATAAAGTAGTGTTATGACTCCAAATATGCGCATTTGTATCTCTAAAGTTCTACCACCACAATGATACTAGTTGAAAGGATGATAGGAGGATATGGCTGGGAATGATCTACTGGTAGTGTATCTTAAGTCACTGATAGTGTTGGGGGAGTAATCATGGTAATAGTTTTGAGAGAACATTGATTTCATCATACAATTCAAGGAAAGGGACACAGGGTGGGTTAGGAATAACATTTCTAAACTGATGATAGTGTTTCATTTGCATCACTCTCTAGATATTACTCAAGAGGGTGGACCTTTGTGAGATTGTTTTTTTGAGTTGACACCATCGAGACAATACTTGACCATTTAGAGGCTCAATATGAGAGGAGGGACCTGTTGGCTGCTTATATGATATGAGAATCAGTGAAGTGGTGGTAGGACATTCCGGTGTAAACATGAATGGTTGATGGTATGGTTTGGATAAACTTCATAGGAAATTTTTTGGAGAATATCCATCCAGAGATGCTGATGAAGGGGAGAAAATCTAATTTAATGCGGTTTACATATAAAATCATGTTTTTCATGGACATTGTTGGGTTATTTACAAATTTAAAGTGATTTTCTTTATAATTGGAATGAGATAAAAATTATATGATGAGAAAATTCTAGGATGGACTTAAGTTTGAAATTAAGTCCAAAGTTAACCACATTTGGATAGATAAGTTTTTTGTGGTGGTGGATCGGGTTATTAGCTGATGGAAACATGTGGTAGGATTCCTTTAAATAAAATGTGGTTCTCGATTGATGAATAGGGGGTGTGACTTCTGAGATAAGGATGTGTCACTATGATAACTACAGCTAGGGAAGTGGGAAGTAGAGTACGAAGAAATTGGTATCAGTCACCTGTGACCTTATTATAGTGGTCTCCCACCTATGTGTTAGGGTGATACATTATCATAGGAACAATTCCTTTCGACCCATAGAGTTACGATATTGTGGTAATATGGGACATCTATAGATTTTTTGTAGAAACCCTTGGCTAACAGTTAGTTATAGAGAAGCTATGTAGATATTGGGTGTGTGAATAGAATATTCAGAACCATATTAGTCGTGAAGAATTATTTTTACTAGATAACGTGGTATAGGATGTGGATATGGTGCTTCTATGAATGAGAACAGAAATCAGAAGTGTGGTGAAACTTAGTGTAGTCAGACCGAATCACAAGGATGAAGGGAAAGACAATTACATGCCATGAAGCCTACACTTTTGAATAGAATGTCTAGGGCATCAATACTGAGAGACACTATTCTTCTAGATTCTAAATTATCAGATTCCTTATTTTATACTAGTGTCTCTTATTCATCATTTTCTGAAAAACATGTTAATGGTTAGAGCCCAACGATGGATCTTGTGATTAGGGTAATGACTATAAAATCTTTGTTAAGATTATGGTCTATAAATCATCTTGTATATGGGATTTTCTCTCAAGATCAAGGAGTATTATATTGTTGATACGTTAGTATTTTACCTAGTTATGGATATGGACTGGACGGTTTTATAAAATACCACATTGATTGTTACAGTATGAGAGTGATGCTTATGTTTCTTAAGGGTGAACATTATTTTCACCATGGGTAGTGGGATATCACAGATGGTCAATAAGGGACAATTAATCAAAAACTAGGATAGTATACAGCCTAGGATGATATTTTATTAGTGGATTACAGAGGTGTGAAGCATGATGTCTTCCCACCAGAAGTGGACTGGTTTCTGGATGTGTTTTTCTTAACGAGTTCTCTAGGCTTTATACATAAAGAGGTGTTAAATTTACAATTTAACTCATGCCGTGGGTTAGACTGATATAATTTTATCATAAAGTGTGGTGTTGATTGATCTTAGAGAGATTAAGACATATATGGACGAGTTGGAGGATAAGTGATTTATAGGTATGAGTATATCACCTTGCGGTTCTCCAATATCAGTTTTAAGAATGCAGATTGGACTCTATGCTTATGCGTTGATTTCTAGAAGTATAATCAGATGAATGACAAGATTCAATATCCCCTTCCACATATTAATGGTCTAGTTGAATAGATTTGAGGATCTGGTGTGTTCTTGAATATCGACTTGAGATCAGGGAATCATTAGTTAAGAGTTCGTACAACTGACATACTGAGGATTGGATTCAAAAGAAGGAATAGAATTTATGAATTCAATGTTATATTGTTTTTGTAGGTGAATTCACCATTAGTTTTCTAAACCATGATTAATATTATATTTTATCCATGCCTCAATATATTTGTTGTGGTGGGTGTGGATTATACCTTGGTGTACACCAAGTCCCAAGAAACTGATTACCAACATCTAGAAATTAACCAATTTACATAGAGATAGAATTGGCCATACCCTAATCTATCGCAGTGTCAGTTTTGGATTGATTACATACACTTCTTAGGTCACATCATATCATTAGAAGGTACGTCAGTGGACCCATATAAGGTTCGAATATTTGTATCATGGGAGTATCCGAAGTATTTTATCGATATCTGATGCTTTCTGGGCTTAGATAGATATTATTAGTGGTTCATCCCAGACATTTCATAATTGGTAGTGCTGCATAAGGGATTGATCAAAAATATGATATTGTTTTTTAGTCAGAAGCATCTGACAATGCTTTCAAGGAGTTAAATAAGCATTTGACATATTCATCTATTTTGATCTGAGCTAATCAAGGTGAGGAGTATACATTATTTTGTTATGCATAGGGGACTAGACTCAGAGATGTGGTGATGCAAGGAGATCATTTTTTGGAATACAACTCTCAGTAGTTAACGCCTTCAGAATTGGACAACCCAGTGCATGACATCGAGATAGCAATAGGGTTTACGATTAGAAGTGTAGAAAGAATTATCGATTAGGTTAGAATTTTATAGTGACTACAGATCAAAAGATAATGGGTAATATATTATCATATATATATTTGAATATTCACTGGAAGATTTGGGTTGAGTATATGCAGAACTCTGATTTTGAACTATCATATATGCCTAGAAACGGGAAGAGTTTTGCTGATGCTCTATGATAAAAGACACAGACTTGGGTGGTTCAAGAATCCAATATAGAGTGAAATATGAGGACTCTAGTAACAAAAATGATTTTGATTTTTCATGAGTGACATGAGAATATTATTCTCATATCATTTTCCATGTTTTTTAAGTTTTTTTAATCAGATTAAAAATATAGACAGTATGAGGATCCAGAGTGTGTAACCATGAGGGAAATAATTGAAGGTGGAGATTCACCGTCATATTTGAGAATATAGGACGATGAGATGATCTATGTTTAGAATCAGATTGGTGTGCCTATGAGAATGTGAGAGGAGTTGATATGGTAATTTCATGCATCAAAGTGGGTGGTACTTCCTGGCATGATCAAAAAATTTCATGACATAACATGATTTTTTTAGTGGTTTTACATGAATAAGGAGATAGAGGGATTTCAGACACGATGATATACTTGTCAGAATCTGAAAGAAGAGAATAAATGACCTAGAGTCCTGATTCTTCTATTGCCTATTCTAGATTATAAGTGTAATGAAGAGACAATGGTATTTTTTCTGTATCTCTTGAGAACGACTAGGAAGAATGGTTCTGTTTAGGTTATTTTGGATTGACTAATGAATGTATAAAATTTTATTCTTATATATGGAAAACATTTTAGTAGAGAAGTTGGGATAACATTATGTTGAATAGACAGTATATATATATAGTTTTACATGTAATATAGTTTCGGACTATGTCTCTCACTTTATGTCATGCTTCTAGTAGGTCTTGCAGAAGGTTCTTGGTAAGAGTGATATTTTAGTATCTCTTTCCACCTAAAGATAGATGGGTAGTTTGAGCATAAAATATAGGTATCTGAGGATATTCTATGAGATTTTGTTCATGAATTTTTGTGGTCTTGGGATATGCTCCAATAATTAGTAAAGTTCTCCTATAACAAAAGTTACCACAAAAATATTCAGACGGAACCATATGAGAATCTATATGATAGTCCATGTAGATCAATATTATAGTAAATATTGGAAGGAGAGTCATAGTTTGTGGGGTTTAATCTTGTGTGGGTTACATCAAAACAAGTACAACGGATTCACAAACATATGTCTATAACATAGAGTACATATATGTTATATGGAAATAGATGTTAACAACCTCTAGTGTTTACATAGTATGATCACTTATTCCTTTGGTTTTATCCTTGAATGGGTCACTATAGGATGTGAAGATAGGTCATGTTAGTGCCTTGATTAGATATAATTTTTGAAATTATGAAGATAATTAAGCTACTGGTCTATTGATTGGATCTTCCACAGAAATATAATGATATTCAAGATGTTTTCCTTGTGTCAAAACTATGGTGGTATCACCCTAAAACTTCTGATGTGATTGATTTGGATGATTTCCATCTTGAGATAGATTCATCTTTTGAGGAGCATCTAATTTTTTAATCTGATCAGAGTTAGAAAGTGTTGCGGGGAAAGATTGTTATGATAATTCATATATTCTTGAAGCATGGACATGTGTAGGAGGTTTCATGGGAATAATAAGAATATATGAGTATTCAGACCCAATATTTTTACATGGAATGTTAGAGAAGCATGAGAGTGTAGTTCAGGGATGAGTAGTTATAAGGTGGGACATTGTAAGATCCCAATTTTTTTGGAGTTGTCTCAAACTCTTTTGTAGTTACTCTTTTGTTTAATGTGTTGTACATTTTCATTTGGGTTTTACCTTATAATGGATTTGGTTATAAATATTAGAAAAATGAAAGAAAAAAAGTTGTTCCTTATTGGAAAATGTTTAGGAAAAAACGTGTTCCCCATCCCATCTAACCATGAAACCCCTGACAGAGAGGAATAGCATGGATGCAACATGTTTTTAAAACCATTAACCATAGTAGGAGTAATAATGAATCCCTATAAATGTGTCACTTGGTTTTGGTTCAAAGTTTGAGAAAATTGTGTTCCCCTACCCAGATGGTTCTAGTGTTGAGTGTGGAGTTGATGATGATGACTTTGTTGGCTGGAATGCATGTAGTGGTTCAATAGAGTCAGGATTAGATGAATTTGGCTTCATTAGGAGTGGAGTCAGAAAATTTGAAATGGATCAGGTATAGATACTTTGATGAACTAGATTGATTATCTTTGAGGTAATGTTTTAAATGTTGGGAGATATCTACAGACTTTTTGATAGATGTGTATGCGATCACCTATGTGAATAATTGAGTTGTTATACCTATGAGCATGTGAGTAGATATCATGAGGGAATTTCATGCCTCCATTTAGGAGGTTCATCTATGTGTATCCAAAATGTTCAGTGACCTATGTTGATTATTTTGTTAGATATGCATGAAAAAGCATATAGTAGAGATTGTGACAAGATGCTTCACCTGTCAACAAGTGAAGGTAGACCATCAACAACCTGCAGGTTTACAATAGTCATTTCTTATCTCAGAGTGGATGAGGGAAGCTGTGAACGTGAATTTTGTAGTGGGTATCCCAATGAAACTTAAGAATAATGGAGATATTTGGTTCATTTGGGATAGAATAAAAAATTATGTGCATTTTATGCCTATAATGGAAACCTTTGGAGTATAATTTTTTTGGAGAAATTTACATTCAAGAGATAGTCCATCTAAATAAGGATCCATAGAATATAGTTTCAGGTCATTATTAATGATTTTATTCACACTTCCAAAAGGATTTTCATAAATTTCATGGAACACATGTATTATTGAGTATAAAGTTCCACAGAAAGACAGTTGGGCTATCAAAACTTATTATAATTGTGACTGAGGATGCACTATGAGAATGTGTTCGTGAAATCAGTTGATCTAGGGAAAATAACATGGATTTAGTGGATTTATCCTATAACAATAGTTATTATGAAACTATACAGATGGCACCATATGTGGCTCTTTATTGTAGGCTATGTAGATTGCCACTATAATCAATGGAGGATGGAAAGTCAATGTTGTTTGCGCCAAATGTAATGTAGGAGACATCAGTGGAGGAACGGTTCACTGAAAAGTGAATGGATGTGGCTCAAAGTAGATTATGGTCACATGATAATAGATGAAGATAACCCCTAGAGTTCACAGAGGGTGATCTTGTATTCATTCGGTTGTCTCCTAGGTTGGGTCACTACAGGATAATGAGTTAGGGCATGTTTGGGGCCCATGTTTGTTGGACCGATTGAGATAGTAGAGAGAATCAGGCCAGTGGTGTACCGATTGTCTCTTACATAGATTTATAGTTATATTAATGATGTCCTAAATGTGTCACAACTACATTTTTATCATGCCAATACTTCTCATGTGATTTATATGGATGAGGTTGACCTTGAGATATATGCATCCTTCAAGGAGACACTACTATGTGTGTTGGATCATAGTGAGAAAGTGGTGTAGGGAATGACTATGAGGATAGTTCATGTGTTATAGAAACATGGTTTTGTACAATTTCAATCATGGGAATAAAAACCAATCTTAGGGGTCAACGGCCTGATATTTTGGATCAGTATATTATAAAGGCTTGGAAGTGAAACTTGAGGATGAGTTGTTATAAGGTAGGGAGATTGTAATATCATGGCCTTTTGTGGTGTTATATAGGGTGCACTTTTAGGTAATTTTTTTATATATGAACCTTTTAATGGATTTATTACATTTGGTGTGTTTGGGTGGAGTTTTTAAGAGAATTTGAGAAAATGGGTTTGTTAAAAGTTGGTGCATGGATAGGGTAAACTGTGCGCCCATCCCAACTAACAATATGAAACTAGAAAGAGAGTTTTTCATTGTTGGCACATGGTTTGAAAAACTATTCACCTAATACTAAGAAAGAGTGAAACCCTATAATTTGAGGTTCACATGGTTTGTGCATGGTTTTTCATATCTATTCTCCCTTACCTTGAAAACCATGTGTGATATTTTATTTTTATCAGAAAAATAGTTTTAAATTCCTTTAAACCCCTAAAATAACTCCAATTTGACCTTGGATCATCAATTACTGATTTTGGGTGAACCCATTGAATTTTAGTGGAGTTCCAATGTCATCTAACCTTCGTTCATCAAGATCTAATGCCCAAATCAAAGATCCACACTTCTCTCAAAAATTGTATCTCATTCAGATGCCAATCCCCGCTATTTCATTGAATATTTTGTGGAATATATCCTATATTTATTTATATATAAATATATTTTGTGAGATCTAGATCTAATATTTTATATCAAGATCTAGTTTATTAGATCATGATATCCATGATATGGATTTAGGGATTTTGATATGGAACTTTGTTAGGTCCACTATGTTAGATACCTTGAGGGGGGTGAATCAGGGTATGACAGATTAAAATAAATGCCCCTATTGATCTTGTCTTGCTGTTAAGAAAGACTCTATTCCATCTTTTTCCTGTAGCATAGTATAAACAAAAACTAGAGCATGCAGAGGACACATCTATTTTTACTTGGTTCACCCTCACTAGGCTACGTCCAAGGAGCATACACTGGCGATGTTCCGATGTAACAAATATACTAAAAGCACACTACTGCTTACAAATTTTGGGATAGATCACTTCTATTCCCAGGCTCACATCCTTTACAATGTTAAGGGTCATCTCACTGCTTTACCAAGGGTCGCTATTTGTTTCTCTCTATCTGGATCGCTGCCGGTGTAGAGGATCCCCTTCTTCTTCTTCCTTTGATCACTGCTCTCAAAGGGATCCACTCACAGTTTATAGACCTATAGGTCTCTTCATTATCACTAATGAATGAATCCTCTGTTGTATGTAGATGCACTGTTAAAGTCCAACTTTCACCCATAGATTAATCTCTCACATTGTACTGAAGGTATCAGGCAATCTTCCAGCTTTCACGCAGCCCTAAAATGACTATTATGATTCAACCATACCTAGATCCCTTCTCCAAGATGGGGCGGAAGTCCCTGTGTGGAAGTTCAAACTGGTGCTCAAGTTCACCTCAACCACTTGCGCGACACTCGGTTCTTCATCTCCAAACTTGCGCGACTCACACCCCTTTATGCCCAAACCAATTTTGGTGTGCAATCATCAAATGTAGCACTTCTTAAAAACCTGGTGTGCAAGTGTCACCAAACCACTTGCGCGACACCCCCTTCTTCAACTCTAAACTTGGGCGACTCTCAACCTATCATGACCAAACCACTTTGGGCGCACAACTATCAACTGGCGTACAACTTCTATATATCTTTACACTTGCGTGACCACGCCACCACTTGTGCGACCACTACACCTGCGTGAAGAGAGAACTAATTTTCCCCATGTTTTGAACTCACATAGAATGAGGAGGTGTTGACCTCTATTTATATGAATTTGGACACCCTGAGAACTGGGTGCGCAAGTCTTTTCTCGGCGCGCAAGTCCAGTCGGCCTAGTCTCTGCCGCACAAGTCACTTACACGACGAAACCCAAAACTTGAGCGCCCCAGTTTCCATTTCCAAATTTTGATGTTCTGATCCTGAAAAACATATGGCGCACAAGTTTCCAAACCTCCAAGACACCGTCGTTCAAGTCCCTTTTCCAAAAACTCTTTTATCTATTTGTCGATTTTGAGGTCCAAAAATTTGGAAAACACTGGAAAAAGTGCCACCTTGAATCAGATATTTTTGAACCGCCTCCAGATCGACCATTCCTTTGTCGAAATTCTTGAATCAATCATGGATCATTAACAACATCCCTTGAACTCGACATGCCACCATGAAATTCCCTTTTTTCAATAAAATTGTACATCAGGGTTTTCTTTGTCAACAAACACAACACAGAGGTCCACTTTGTTAAAAAAATACAATCTTTTCAAAAATGCTTCAATGACACCTTGATGGATTTTTTCCCAACAAACTTATATCTACATCATTATGCTACTCAGATTTTTGGGATTTCCATTGAGCAAATTTCCATCAATGAATCGATGTTGGTGGTATAAAATCTAACTCCCATAGTCGTTGATATGATACTTATATGAAAAATTATACAATTTATTGAATCCTTTAGAAATTTTTATTTTTAAATTTCATTAATTTCTTTGACCAATAAATTTATCTAAGCAATGTTGAATTATGTTGTTTTGTGAGGAATTAATCATGAGAATATGGGGATTTACTATTAGATATTTAATTTCAGAAATATATTTTGATATTTAGGGATTTTAATATAGGTAATTAATCTGTGGATTAATTATGATATATCGAATTGGTTATGATGAGATAATTAATTTTCAATTTGGTATTATCTTTTATATTATTATGTATTTAATTAATTATGGAATTAATTAGGATTAGTTGTTATTTATAATGGGATGATTTATTTTGGAAAAAAATAAATATTGGGATATGAATTGTGACGTTGACTATTTATTTTTTTGATTTAATCAATATTGATTGAAATGATTAGTTTAACTTTTAGCTAAACTAATGGATTTATTTTATTTTAATAATTATTTAATTAATAATAGAATTTAAGTTGATACATAATTATGAAATAATTTTATGTGAATAAATGGGAACATTTTTATTCAATATTGAGAAGTAAAAATGTTATCATAGTAATCATAATTATAAGTAATATAATGGGAACATTATTATTATAATGATAAGTATACATGGTAACATGGTCATTATATATATAAGTAAGATAATGGGATCATAATAATTTTATTGAAGAGTGTTTATGGTAACATGGTTATCTTAAATATGTTTGTAATATTTGTTACTTTGGAAATGTGGCTTAAAAATAAGTTTTTATAGAATAAGAATATTGGAAGTCTAAGGAACGATATCACGTGGGAATATTTCAAACTCCAGAATGGGTGAAAAAAACTAAGATATCACAGAACCTTTGAATACATAAAGCTGGTTTATGAAGTAGTTAGTAATATATAATATTACTTACAGAACACTTTGGGATCGAGCTTGAGAGGAAGCTAGTATTGTTGTATGAGTCTCCTTGGGAAACCAGTAGTTAATGTATTTAGATAAGAATACATAATAATGTAATAACTAGTTATTTGTGCATGGTGATTATTTATAATAGAATGGAATATACTATAATATTAATTGAATTTTTTTAGATGTCTTTGGTGGGGGACCACTGAGTTGTACTCACACCCTACTCGGGTCGCTTGATCGGTACCTGAATAGATACTGATTTGGGATAGAGCTTAGATGAGGGGACCAAATGTTTTTCAAAACCCGCTTGGGGAGTCAGAGTGTCTTTAATTCAAGTTTCATTATCATCACTTGAAACTTATCTTATCATTATATATTTCTTCATTTATTTGAGTATTGTATTTTGTGTTTGGTTATCTGGTTCCATGATTATTGTTCTAGTAATATATGCTTCTGTGTTTGATTATTTATTTCTCATAGTGTTTTACTCTGATTAATGAGGGTATAGTCTCCCCATGAATGACATAAGAGACCCTCACTACATGTCAACAACCTCTTGCATATGCAGAGTGGCGCATGAGTTCATGTAGTGAATAGCCTTGAGGAATTTTTGTGTGGTTCCTAGTTTGGGACATTACATCCACACTGTAACACCCAAAGCTTCCACAGTACGTTTCCCTTCAAAGAATGCAATGGCGTGCATTGTACGCAACTTCGAGATTCTAACACACCACAACCAATCAAACTAGCCGTTATGAATAATAATTCCTACTTTTTGAAATTTTATTAATTCTATATCTCAAAATGGACTTCATTTTTGGATTCGGAATATTGAATTTATCCTAGGGTGAAATTTTTTAACTCTTCGGATAACACTTATATTTTGATGAATAGGGAAAATTACTAAATTTTAATTAAAAACAACTTTTTAAATAAAAATAATTTATAGTGATAAATTATATTATTGAGTGGTTTTAAATTATAATTCTAATATATTATAACCATTTTATCCAATGGTGTTCATTATAATTAATTTCACTTTGAAATTGGACCTAAACAATTGTCAATCTTTTGATATATATTGTTTCTTAAAAACACGTTATTTGTTGTGACAGCGGGAATTAATTATAAAATTAATTAATGAAACTTATATGTTTAGAATTTTGTAAAATATACATTATTTTTGAATTTGGAATATCAATTATAGCTTAGGGTGAAATTTTGGCATTGTTCTGAAAAACTTCAATTTTTGATGAATAGTAAAACTACTAAGTGGTAGTTAAAAAAACTGAATTTTTCATAAAACTTAATTTTACCGCTTCTGTGAATTGAATTTCGAAAATCCGAGAGACACGGTTAATATCAAGAAGTAAAATTTTGTTCAATGGGATGAAAATATTTTTTGGTGAATAGTAACTTTTTACTTTTATTTACCACAGTTAAAAGTAAATACGGTAATTAAGGGTAAAAATGATATTAATATTACCCTAAAACATGTCCTAATTATATTGGACAAGTGTATCTCGACCAAAAACATCCTTATGAATAAAATATTATCATTTAGGTCTACTTGGATTAGATTAGGACATTTATTATTATTTAATTCAAAGAAGAGTTAAAAGAGTTAAAATCAAAGTTTATTTACTAAATTATTTTTAATATAGGTTTATACATAAGATAAATTCTATTGTAAATATTCATTAGAAAGATAATACGATATCCTAAATAATTATATTTTATTTATAATTTCTAAACATTAAATAATTTAATATATTTATGACACAATGATGATGCAGTAATTACCATAATAGGGAAAAATTAAAATAATTGATATTATAAATACCCAAATAAATATAATTTAAGAATTTTAATGAATTACACTAATTTTATAGGATAATATTACATATTAGGATTTATTTAATTAACTTTTTTCGAAGTAATCATTCTGTTATGAGTTTCACAAAAATCAACTATTGAATAGTGTCAAAATTAACAAAAAAGAGTTTTTAAAAAAAATATTATATTATTAATTGATATTAAATTCATAAAAATATAAGGTTCGTCCAAGAGACTTATATCATGATAGGTATATCATTAATGGACCACTTGGGGGTTTCGTGGATGTATATAGTAAGTTTATTAACTATATAATATAAAAATACAAAGTGACATGGTAAATGTCAAACTAATTAACTAAGAGTTAAAACTAAAAGATAAGGTTAATATAGTAACCCAATCCTATCTAAATTCTATTGGTTGAATGGTTTTCGACCTATAACTGCCTTAATATTTTAATAATAAACATTGGATCCATTAGAAACTGAATATGAATTTATTATAAATTAAAATTTCTAGCTTTTCCAAAGGTGCCCCTCACCCCTCTTATAAAAGGGAACTCTTCCTTCTCATTTCTTCACACCATCAAAGCCTTTTGGTTCAGCCAACCCCTGCCCAAATACTATCTAAACTTCCCTCACTACATCCTAGAGGCCTTATTTTTATCATAAAGCCAACCTAAGGATCCCTTTTGATCAAATCAAAAAGAAGAACCCGAAGAAGAGGTAATGTTTTCACCACCCTTTTTCAAATTCCTTTCATCTTCCACTTCTTCTTTCTTTGTTATTACCATTCTAAAATAATAAATCCAGTATCTTATATATACTGTGATGTTATTATAAATATGGTACAACAATATTTAGTATTCTAACCACCCTTTGAATAACATGCCACCATACGTGCGTATGTACGGCTTACCGTCTCCACGTCATAGTGTAATTGTTATTCAATATATTATTATTTGGGTGGGTATAATAATGATGTGTAACTCATTTAAATAATAAATATAACATGATAATGATTCTTTATATAAGATATACCATCCAATTATATATTATTTTAATATCAAAATAATGATATTGTCGCTCGTGCGTACGTACGGGCTACCGTCTCCACGAACGCGATGAGATTCATTCTCCATCATATCCATTCAAGTATAATTATCATTTTATGATTTAAAAATAATGATTAAGAACTTTATATCATTATGGATAAGAATAATATACAACCTATCAATGACAAACATGTCTTATGTAACAAAACATATAAAAGAAAACGAGTAAGTAAACACCCGAAACGACGATAATTCTAAGATATTATTAACAAAGAAATGTTAAAAGATCATATATGATATCATATTAATGTATATGATTCATGAATAATTTATTATCAATTATTTCAAAATTATACAGGTGGTTAACCTACCCCCAACCAAGGAAAAGTACAAGGTAAGGGGTTTCTTATCTCACTCTGAATTTCCTGAGAAATCCATTGTTCACCACTTATTTATTGCATGTGGTGTATGTGTACTGCCCATGATTGTATTCATTTTGTAATATACTATAATTTATGGGTATTTATGTGATCATTTTATGATCCTTCTTTCGTGGGTTTATGTTTCATAAGTTATCTAATCGAAAAGGGAATTTGAAATTTCAATTTCCATTTATTCGGCTTTACGCATACTTCATTGATTATTTTTACTCCAAGATTATGTGTTGAATCACTATTAATTTGATTATGTCATAATTTACACTCCCCTTTCTGTGGATATACTTTTTATAAACATAATCACTCCATTGATAAATTCTCAAGTCATCGGTATGAACTTGATAAGAGTAATTTTTACTCAATCTCAATTTGTTGAGGTAAACATCCAATTCAATGGTGTTGTTTTTACTAGAATATGTGTGAATGTCCTTTGATTGGTTTACACTGAATATACAATCATATTTAGTGTATTTTATTTTTTCAAACATAATTATGTCGTTGATTTATCCTTAACCTAAGGATACATCAGTTATGAGAGATTTCATCTCAATTTACATTCCATTGAGACTTCTTTGTTGTTATACACCAAATCACTTTTTTGTGGTGTATATAATGTACTTTGACATTGTATATCATGAATCCATTTATTCTCATGATATTATAAATTTTTGATTACCTCAATTATTTGTATTCATGTGTCTCTCTTTTGGTTAGAAACTCTAACTAAAATACATTTTTAAGTGTTTTGAAGACTTATTCATATAAATCTTGCTCATTAATGTCCATGTTTTAAAAATGGTTTTAAGAATTTATTTATATGGGCATTAATGTTTTAAAATTAAAACTCCTTTTAAAAGTTTCAAAGTGGTATGGGACACTATGATTCAAAAATCAATTTTTAAATGGCTTCTTGACAAATAGTGTGACTTTTAAATGTTTTCAAGAAAAAGGGGGATATTTCACTCTAATTGTTTTGATGATTATTTTCATCTATGTCAATATCCTTAATCATTCTCTATTGAGGTTAATATGATACAATAAAATCTTCCATATTGTATCAAATTAGTTATGTTTGACTGTGGATGTGCTATTTTTATACCATTCATGTTTTGTAGTTAAAGTATTGACATTTCGTATGCTAGTTTTAATACAAATGTTTATTTTATGTTTAAACCTGTTCATATGAGGAATTCATTGGACTTAATAAGTGACGGTTGGAGCCCGCTATAGCTCCTCGATGCATTGGTAGGTCTCATGATACAAACTAGTGTCTTGTCACAAGGCCTTTAAAAATCTTATTTGTAGTCTTGGCATGAGGCCTTGGCTATGTGGTTATGATAGTCTGGAATTTTTCATTCCATCATTATGAAAGTGGTTATTGATATTGCATGTGATCATTCGACTAGTAGAATATCCATGTGAGTAAGTAAATGGCATTATTTTATTTTATCTTTTCCATTTTATGCTGAAGTTCAAGTTTAAAAGGCTTTTGTTTTAGTTATAAACTTCCTTAAGTGTTTATGCTTATCTATGAAAGCTTCTGCTATAATGATATCCTTACTGAGCATCTGAGCTCACCCCTTTCAATGTTTTATTTTTCCTAGGATTATGAATAATTAATTTATGAATGACCTGCAGGGATAGTATGTGGGGATACGAATACAAGATGTTTTTGTAGTTTTTTTACCTTATGATGTAATGTAAGACTTATGAATATATCTAGTGTTTCCAAGACTACTATACTAATCGGTCCTTCGAGACTTGATCGTTTGTTATCATGCCAATGTTATGTAATAATGCACCGACTCTAGGTATATAGGGTCGGGGCATTACAGTTGGTATCAGAGAAAGTTTAGTACAAACCTTGGAAGCTAGATTTAGATAAACTCTGATTAGAGCACGTAGACCTAAGATGAACTTTGAGGATTAGTATAGAAGAACTTCCTAGAGTTTTGGTATTGTAGATATTTTTTGAGTTTTCCGAAAAAATACATCCCTGTATAGATACGAGCAGGTAGAGGCGGCTCTGGCATAGATGTACCTAGGGGTAAAACCCAAAAACACTGTTTTGAGCTAGACTCGAACGAGAACTGGTGCACGACAATGGGCCTTTCTGCACTCTTGGTTTCGACACTCGCGGGGGATATTCTTAGGATAATTTACATTTTCTTTACAAACCTATTTAAAGTATTATATATATAAGATGAGAGTAAATAACCTTGGTTAATCCTAATGTGTTTTAAATTGAGAATATGGTGACATGTTAATCTCTAAATGATTATATGACTACTATTACTCACACAATGCTTTCTGGTTTTAGTCAATGGATGGATTCCACGGAAGTCATAGTGACTTTGAGAATGATGTACAAGGTGGGAATGGTGGTGGAAATGATTAACAAAATGGAATGTTGATAGGCGTAAAAGATATCATCTTTATACCAAATCAATTTTACAAAAATATGATCAACAATATATATATTAACCAATTACCGGACTCAACAAAGAAGAGAAAGGTGATGAATGATAAGAGCTCCAGTAGTGGAGACCATGGAGAAAGAAATACTCAATTTCCATCATGCAGGAAATGTGGAAGGAGAAACCCAGGAAAGTGTCTCAATGGGACAAAGAAATGCTTTACGTGTGGGAAGAAAGGACATAAAGTGAAGAATTGCCGAAGAAAAATGAAGAGTACTATGGAAGAAGATAAAAATGGTCCTAAGAATCCATTTACAGTCATTTGCCGTAAATGTAGGGGACCTGGCCATTACCCGAGTGAATGTACTACTCTATAGGATATTTTCTTGGTTAGAGAAGAATCTATGTGGAAATAAATGGTTGGATAAATGTTTAAAAATTGTTAGTGATCCTTGTTGAATGGTTTACTTTGGAATAATTTTCTCTTGTATTCGTAACCCTAACATTTTCCATGTGAGAATGATATTTATCGAAGAATTATCTTTTCTCTTGTGGATATAGGTATAAATAACCATTTGGTTTTATATGATCATTGGGTTTGAGGAAATTACAAATTATTATAATTTGGGATGAAAATGCAAGGTATGAGATAAAATTTGTGGTTAAATTATGTTATGGTAATTTTGAGGAATTTATATCATTTTGGTAATGTTATAAAATATCGTTTTTGAAAAAGGACAACACGTAGACCGTGTGACAACCCATCGCGTCGGACAAAGCTGTTGGAATCAAACCCACAAACAAAGTGCGATTGGGATATATCGCCTACCACTGGACTACGTAAAGTCCCTGGTTAGTGTGACTATTATTTTTAGTTAAATTATTTTATTGATCAATAATAATTTGATCTGGGATCTTATGTATTATCAAATGAATACCCTTAGTATAGGAAAATGATTTTGTGATTAAGTGATAAATGTTATTTTGGAAGTTGTTCGCTTTGTTGAGAACACTATATGCCAAAGGAAAATAGAGTAGTATGGGATTTCATTTGAGGAGTAATGGTGGATTTTTATCTATGTTTTTATTGTGGATTTATAATGATTTGGGTTATTTATGGAAATTATTAGGTTAATTACTTTTAAGTATGTGACTTTAAGAGTAATTAATGTCATTTGGAGATACAATTTAACGTGGAAGACTACATTCTTAATAAGTTTTGGTTTTAAATATTAGTTTTGATTATATTAAAGGATTCTAAGGACAATTGATTATTGAATGGTACTTATTTAACTTTGGATTATTGTTGGGTTAATTTTGGAAATTAAGATTAGTGTTTATTTCTCTCAAGGAATATACTTTTGGGGGATCATTAGATCTTGTACTAACCATTTTGTTTTTGATTAATCTCTAATGACAATGTAAATATATAGTTTATCCTACATGGATCATGTGATTCTATAGAAGTTTATTCTAGCTCTTCCAGTGTGACCAAGTCTTCTTGAATACTCATCGTTTAAAAAAATGAGTTAGTGTTGGAAATTTATTAAAGAATGAAACTCTACTTAAAATTTAAGTATATATCTTTATATTCTTTGTCAATATCATAAATAAATTCCTCATCCTTCTGTAATGTAACTTAAAACAAAAAAATGTTGTCTGTTTACTTTCCTACTAGGAGACTAATGTTTGTTTGTCCCAACATAAGTTTGTGGTTTTCCTATTGTTAACTTTCTCTTGATCATGATTTCTATCCCTCTCCATCAGAACATGACACTTAGTTTATCATCCATATCCATGTTTTCCTACATGGAATCCGCGTATGGGTTATCTTTGTTGACCTTTATACCTCTCTTTCTTTCTTTTCATGTGATAGTTTTATTGACTCTTTTTCCGATGTGGGACTTTCCATTATATTCCCAAGCACAATTTTAAAAATTACGAGGATGCAATTTATTGAAGGAGGGGAGAATGTAATACCCCAATCATCCACAGTACGTTTCCCTTTGAATAATGCAATGGCGTGCATTGTACACAACTTCAAGATTCTAACAAACCACAACCAATCAAACTAGCCATTATGAATAGTAATTCCTACTTTTTGAAATTTTATAAATTCTATCTCTCAAAATGGAATTCATTTTTGGATTCGGAATATCGAATTTATCCTAGGGTCAAATTTTGGAACTTTTCGGATAACACTTGTATTTTGATGAATAGTGAAAATTACTAAATTTTAATTAAAATAAACCTTTTAAATCAAAATAATTTATAGTGATAAATTATATTATCGATTAGTTTTAAAGTATAATAATAATATATTTTTACCATTTTATCCAATGGTGTTTATTAGAATTAATTTCACATTGAAATTTGACCTAAACAATTGTCAATCTTTTGAGATATATTGTTTCTTAAAAACACACTATTTGTTGTGACAGCGGGAATTAATTATAAAATTAATTAATGCAACATATATGTTTAGAATTTTGTAAAATATAAATCATTTTTGAATTTGGAATATCAATTATAGATTAGGGTGAAATTTGTGCATTGTTCTGAAAAACATCAATTTTTGATTAATAGTGAAACTACTAAGTGGTAGTTAACAAAACTGAATTTTTCATAAAACATAATTTTACCGCTTCTGTGAACGGAATATCGAAAATCCTAGAGACACGGTTAATATCAAGAAGTAAAATGTGCTTCAATGAGATGAAAATAATTTTTGGTGAATAGTTACTTTTTACTTTTATTTACCACGGTTAAATGTAAATAGGGTAATTAAGGGTAAAAATGATATTAATATTACCCTAACACATGTCCTAATTATATTGGACAAGTGTATCTCGACCAAAAACAACCTTAGGAATAAAATATTATCATTTATGTCCACTTGGATTAGATTAGGACATTTATTATTATTTAATTCAAAGAATAGTTAAAAGAGTTAAAATCAAAGTTTATTTACTACATAATTTTTAATATAGGGTTATACATAAGATAAATTCAATTGTAAATATTAATTAGAAAGATAATAAGAATTACTACATAATGATATTTTATTTATAATTTTTAAACATTAAATAATTTAATATATTAATGACACAATGATGATGAAGTAATTACCATAATAGCGATAAATTAAAATAATTGATATTATAAATACCCAAATAAATATAATTTAAGACTTTTAATGAATTAAACTAATTTTCTAGGATAATATGACATATTAGTATTGATTTAATTAACTTTTTTCGAAGTAATCGTTATGTTATGAGTTTCACAAAAATCAACTATTGAATAGTGTCCAAATTGACAAAAAAGAGTTTTTAAAACAAATGTTATATTATTAATTGATATTAAATTATTAAAAATCTAAGGTTCGGCCAAGAGACTTATATCATGATATTGATATCATTAATTGACCACTTGGTGGTCTCTTGGATGTATATAGTAAGTTTATTAACTATATAATATAAAAATACAAAGTGACATGGTAAATGTCAAACTAATTAACTAAGAGTTAAAACTAAAAGATAAGGTTAATATAGTAACCCAAACCTGTATAAATTCTTTTGGTTGAATGGTTTCCAACCTATCCCCACCTTAACCTTTGAGTAATAAACTTTTGATCCATTAGAAACTGAATATGAATTTATCATAAATTAATATTTCTAGCTTTTTCAAAGCTGCCCCTCACCCCTCTTATAAAAGGGCACTCTTCCTTCTCATTTCTTCACACCTTCAAAGCCTTTTGGTTCGGCCAACCCCTGCCCGAATACTCTCTAAAATTCCCTCACTACAACCTAGATGACTTAGTTTGATCAGAAAGCCAACCAAGGACCCCTTTTGATCAAATCAAAAGGAAGAACCCGAAGAAGAGGTAATGTTTTCACCACCCCTTTTCAAGTTCCTTTCTTCTTCCACTTCTTCTTCATTTGTTATTACCATTCTAAAATAATAACTCCATTATCATATATATACTGTGATGTTATTATAAATATGGTACAACCAATTCAGTATTCTATCCACCCTCTGAATAACATGTCACCATACGTGCATACGTATGTCTTACCGTCTCCACGTCGTGGTGTAATTGTTATTCAATATATTCTTATTTGGGTGGGTATAATAATGATGTGTAACTCATTTAAATAATAAATATAACATGATAATGATTCTTTATATATGATATAACATCCAATTATATATTATTTTAATGTCAAAAGAATGATATTCTTGCTCATGCGTACGTACGGACTTCAGTCTCCACGAACACGATGAGATTCATTATCCATCATATCCATTCATGTATAATTATCATTTTATGATTTAAAAATAATGTTTAAGAACATTATATCATTCTTGATATGAATAAGATACAACCTATCCATGACAAACATGGCTTATGTAACAAAACATATAAAATAAAACGAGTAAGTTAACACCCGAAACGACGAAAATTCTAAGATATTATTAACAAAACAATGTTAAAAGATCATATATGATATTATATTAATGTATATGATTCATGAATAATTTAATAACAATTATTTTAACATTATACAGGAGGTTAACCTACCCCCAACCAAGGAATAGTACAAGGTAAGGGGTTTCTTATCTCACTCTTAATTTCGTGAGAAATCCAATGTTCACCACTTATTTATTGCATGTGCTGTATTTGTACTACCAATGATTGTATTAATTGTGTAATATACTTTAATTTAGGGGTATTTAAATTATTATTGTATGATCCTTCTTTCATGGGTGTACGTTTCATAAGTTATCTAATTGATAAGTTAATTTGAAATTTCAATTTCCATTTATTCGGCTTTAAGCATACTTCATTGATTATTTTTACTTCAAGATTATGTGTGGAATCACTATTCATTTGATTATGTCATAATTTCCACTCCCCTTTCTGTGGATATACTTTTTGTAAACATAATCACTCCATTGATAAATTCTCAATTCATCGGTATGAACTTGATAAGAGTAATTTTTACTCAATCTCGATTTGTTGAGGTAAACATCTAATTCATTGGTGTTGTTTTTACTAGAATATGTGTAAATGTCCTTTGATTGTTTTAAACTGAATATAAAATCATATTTAGTGTATTTATATTTGTCACATAGAATAATGTCGTTGATTTATCCTTAACCTAAGGATACAACCTTTATGAGAGATTTCATCTCAATTTACATTCCATTGAGAGTTCTTTGTTGTTATACACCAAATCACTTTTATGTGGTGTATATAATGTACGTTGACATAGTATATCATGAATCCCTTTATTCTCATGATATTATCAAGTTTTTATTACCTCAATTATTTTTATTCAAGTGTCTCTCTTTTGGTTAGAAACTCTAACTAAAATACATTTTTATGTGTTTTGAAGACATATTCATCTAAATCTTGCTCATTAATGTCCATGTTTTAAAAATGGTTTTAAGAATTTATTTATATGGACAATAACGTTTTAAAATTAAAACTCCTTTTAAAAGATTCAAAGTGGTATGGGACACTTTGATTCCAAAATCAATTTTCAAATGGCTTCTTGAAAAATAGTGTGACTTTTAAATGTTTTCAAGAAAAAGGGGGATATTTCACTATAATTGTTTTGATGATTATTTTCAACTATGTAAATATCCTTAATCATTCTAGATTGAGTTTAATATGATACAATAAAATCTTCCATATTGTATCAAATGAGTTATGTTTGACTATGGATGTGCTATTTTTATAACATTAATGGTTTGTAGTTAAAGTATTGACATTTCGTATGCTAGTTTTAATACGAATGTTTATGTTATGTTTAAACCTATTCATATGAGGAATGAATTGGACTTAATAAGTGACGGGTGGAGCCCGCTATAGCTTCTTGATGCATCGGTAGGTCTCATGAGACAAACTAGGGTCTTGGCACAGGGCCTTGACAAAATTTTATTTGTAGTCTTAGCACAAGGCCTTGGATATGTGGTTATAATAGTCTGGCATTATGCTTTCCATCATTATGAAAGTGGTTATTGATATTTCATGTGATCATTCGACTAGGAGAATATCCATGTGAGTAAGTAAATGGCATTATTTTATTTTATCTTTGGCATTTAATGCTGAAGTTAAAGTTTAAAAGGCTTTCGTTTTAGTTATAAACTGCCTTAAGTGTTTATGCTTATCTATGAAACCTTCTGTTATAATGTTATCCTTACTGCGCATCTGAGCTCACCCCTTTCAATGATTTATTTTTCCCAGGATTATGAAGAAGTAATTTATGAATGACCTTCAGGGATAGTATGAGGGTATATGAAGACAATATGTTGGTGTAGTTTTTTTACCTTATGATGTAATATAAGACTTATGAATATATCTAGTGTTTCCAAGACTACTAAACTAATCGGTCTTTCAAGGCCTGATCCTTTGTGATCATGGCAGTGTTATGTAATAATGCACCGACTCTGGGTATCTAGGGTCGGGGCGTTACACACACATCCACAAATGACGTTATCATATTCCCACAAAATAGAAATAATGGGTTATGGGTTATATAATAATTATATAAGTATAAATTAAATATTTATATGTATAACATATATCATATAATTTTTTTAAAATAAAAAAACTCAACCATAAAAGGTTTTAAAGTAAAAAATAAATGACATCGTTTGGTGGGGTGATAGTTCACTATAAAAACTAATGGTTATTTTGTTTCCCATTTTATGGAAGTGTGATTTTGGTATATGTATGACCCTTAAAATAATAAAATATAATTATATTTTCTATAATAATGTTATTATATAATCAAAAAATTTGAATAATTTCCAGGTTATATAATGAAATAAACAAAAATTTCATCTTAAAAATTGTTATCTATTCATCATGTGATTCTTTTTGGTTTTCACCAAAGGGATTTGTTGAGTTGTTTTTATCCCAATGTGATTCTTATAAGATAAGAGATGGATACTAGGTGTTTATTTGGGTAGGGTTATTGTGATCCAAAATGTATTGAGATGTGTGAAGAGGAGTGGAGGGGTGTTTTCCTTTTATAATGAAGTGAGTGGACAGACATGGTATTATTGAATTACATCGAGTCCTCCTCAAAATTTCCTTGTCCCCCTAGAGTAAAAATGAAACTATTATAAAACAATAAATGTGTAATGGTATAAATATGGACATCCTAATACTTTTATACAATTTAAGGGTCATTATTACAACATTAATCCTATGTTTAATCATTATGTAAACAAAACCTATAGACATTAATTTATTATAATTATATTCATAATTAGTTTTTTAGGAAAACAATGTTAAACATAAAAGAAATTTAAAATTATTTGTAAAAAAAAATAAATCATTTTCATCAAATTCAAATCACAAAGTGGCATAATTTTATTTAAAATTAATCTTTAAAATGGGATTATATAATGGGTTTTTAAAGAAAAAATATTGAAATATTGCAATGTTTTTATATACAATTTCAATTTCAAATTAAATCTATTGAATTAAATTGGATTTATTTATGTATAATTGAAATACTTTTAATTTAAAACCAATTACAAATATAGAGAAAATGTATAATTAAAGTAAATGGAAAAAAATCAATTAACATTCATTATTTGTCCCTATTAATTAGAAAACGAATCTTCTCAGAAAAATACCAAAATTTCCCCAAAAATTAAATTTTTACATACAAATTTATAAAAACAAATTTTAATAATATTTATAAAAGATTCAAAATTTAGTTTTAAAACATCTTTTCCAATAATATAAGGAATGATTTATTTCTAGAAAAGAACATCCATTTAATGTTTAAAATTTAATAGGTTCTTATTTTATTCTTATAAACCCAATCATATCAATTTAAAAACATTTTATCGAATAAATAACATATAATTTTCACTAAAATCATTAACTAATACTTATTAATTTAAATTATTAATGTAAAATTCTATTTTGGTAGTAAAAATTGTTTTTTGAAAACACACCCTTTATATTCATTTGTTTTTTATATTGATTTATCATTAATTGGTTACTAAATAATAAAATATTTAAACATGTGTACACCATATATTTAAAATATATTTATTCATAATCATTCCCTCCATTCCAGAAACTTATTGATAATTATCATGTTAAATAAAAATATTATATTGATGTTCCATTAACAATGGTCTTTAATGTTACACATATTATCAAAGAAACATTATTTTTGTGAAAATAATGTTAAAAATGGTCTTTCATATCATTAAATCTAAAATTTTCATAATTTGTAAGACCAACAACCAATGAATTTAAATTATTTTAGAACATTTTTTGTCATAAATTTTTTTGATGTTACCATATTTTTATCGAAAATAAACTTTTTAATAATAAAAATACATAAAATATTTTCAAATTCTATTTATTTTTATTTAAAATGAAAAATTATGAAGAATTTATAAATAAAACAATTCTAATGGATTTGATAAACTATGATCATTCCCTTAGGTTTTAAAAATTTAATTCATTTCACCTTTCATATAAAATAAAAATAGGATTTGACTGGAAAAGTAAACAGAGATTCAATTCAAAGTAATTTCTCAAAATTTTATCATGTGAAAAAATTTAAAAACAAAAAATTTAAATAAATTTTATAAGTTTTTTAAATTTTTTATAAGAAAACAAGGTTTTGGACGAAAATTGGGTTTTTGACCGAAGAGAGAAATAAAGGTGATTTTTCTAAAAAAACCTTCTTCGGAACTGTTGAGTGTGTAATGGATGGAAAATGAAGTGAAACCATGTATTATCCTCATGTAGCAATATTATAGTAAAATTATAATTATTTATTCGATATTTATAATAATATTGCATCACTGGAATATTATCATAAATAATCACAATCAACAGTGGGTTGTATTATAATCCCCTAACCTCCTTATTGTCATTAAACCATAATCTCTTTGAAAGATATTACCTAAAATAAAAATATAATTATAAATAATTTTTATTTTAAAAATAATAAAATATATTATTTGGTGTTATATGATCCACATAAGAGAAATAAGTTATGATTATGGCATGTGTGTCTCAAAAGTAAAAATTGAATTGAAAATCCTAACCTTTAGTCTCATATTTATTAATACACTATAAAAACTAATGTCTAATAGATATATTTTAAATATAAATCATTAAATATTTTTACTTGTATATATCATAGAATTTATTATTTTCTTATTACTATTATTTACCCATTTATTATAGTTTTTATTTTAATGTCTTGTTTTGGGCAATAGCTGTTTTATTTTTCTAGTATGTTTGTTTTGAAATGTATGGCCCTTTATCATTGATCATGGTTCCATATAGTCTATATTGTTTAAAAAATTATAAATATAATCTATATCCATTTTATATTTATTTATTTTAATCCATAAATTTTAGATAAATGAAATGATATTCACCATTCATGGAGATGGTAGGTCATACGTACGCATGAACGTTGTTTCCATTTTATTGAAAAATAGAAAGAATGAAAAGTAAATTATATATTATTTTTAACAAATAATTATTGTGCCATATGTATAACATAATCTCATTAATACTTTCATTATTTAGTTCCATTTAAATGATTCATTAATCTCATCACATCGCAAAGTGGTTTCCTCCCTTACACACAAGCTACATTATTGAATTCTGATACAATAGAAAATATGATGGTATATTTGATATAATAATTCTAGATTTACAATAATATAATAAATATCATATATTGTCAATTAATTCACATTTATATATTGTCTCAAAAGGTGGTTATGGAAAAAAAACATCTACTTGCAAGGATGTAGTACATTATACAAAAAAATAATCATTATATATTTCAATTGATAGACGATGAGACAGATTTAGGTTGTGAAAATAATATAATAATATAATATTATAAATAGAATATATTTGAGTTATTATATAATCATATTTTAATAATAATTATATTATTGTATGGATGATGTAAAATAAAACCATCGGTTATGAACAGTTTCCTCTTCTTCAGAAAACTACAATTAGTTTTCAATAAAATCATTCCTATATTGAATTTATGACCAAAATAAGGATTATTGGATGAGGGGAGGGATGTAAGGAATTCATTTTTGAAGTAATATTATTAATCAATTTTTTAAATTACAAGGAGTGTAGGATTGGAGGTTTCCTTTTATAAGTTAGTTGAGCGAAACACGTGTAATTTCTAAAAGAAACTATGTACGTGGTTTCTTTTACCAGTAAAAATGATCTTAAATGATACATTATTGAACCTTCTGGGTTATAAAGTATAAATATGGAAACTCAATGGGGTTTTTTATGTGTTTATATTTAATTATACCCCTTATCATTAGAGTTTAAATCTCCTATAAACCCATTTTTAACATAACAACAAAAATTTTATTTTTTATTATTAATAATACTAAATACTTTTATTTACCATATTAAAAAAATAATGATGATTAAAAATATTAAATCCATTTTATAAAATTAATGTAATTGATATGAAAAAATTTCATTTAATATTAAAAAAGAGATGTGTTGAGAATTATGGTATTCCAAAAAAAAATCATAAGTAGGTAATGTTTTGACATAAAATCTTATAATTTTTTTTTTCAATAATAAAAATTCATTTAACAGAAATATAGTTGAAGTAATTTTACATTCAAAAACATATAAAAATAATTTTTTATGTTTCATAATTCTTCAATGGAAATTATAATGATTAATAAAAAAGTGTACCTTTCACTATACATCAATAAATTTACCTTTCAAAATTTTCTAAAAAATTCAACAAAATATATTTTTGAAATATAGATTTAAAAAATGAAGTAAATTTTTTCAAATAAATTTTTATTTCTTTTCACAAATTATTTTTATGATATGAACATATAATGTAATAAAAGTATTTTTTTTGAAAAAATAGTACATTCGAAACATATAACGACTTTCATAAAAATTATTAAATTTTTTATTATTATATTTTGGTATATAAAATCATTAAAATGAACATTTAATATTTTTATTACTATTAATATCTTTAATTTTAATATCTTGGTTATAATGGTCAGATTTAAATAATAATGTTATCAATTTATCTCGTTGTGTTAAAACTCTATATCATGAGTATGGAAAGAAAAACTCCAGGTTGTGATTATTGAAAGATATTAAAGAAATTTGATATGTTTGGAGAAAACAAAATTCATAAAATCTAGGGGTGTTACTAGAATAACCTTTAGTTGAAATGGGGATAGTAAAAAAGAAATATAAAAGTTGGCACATAAATTCATAGGTTATATTCATCATCACAACGGGAGTACATAAATGATAATGGAACGTATTTTTGTGAAAAATATGTTTTATATCATTAAATGGTAATCAAAAGGGTAGTAAAGGGATGTGTAAAAGAATATTTCCACCTTAACAATGGTAAATTATAATTCTTAATTGAAATAATGTTATTTAATAAAGATGAAGGGGAATAAATTCCCATCTCTGAGGAGGGTGATTGTAAAAGGTATATATGAGATTCTTATGAAAATGGGAACAATTTGGAAGGGATTTAGAGTTGTATATGAATGTTAAATTTATTCTCAATTGGATTTTTGTGAATTTGAATGGGTGTCAGGTTGTTATTAAATGAAAATGTGAGTGGAATTATGTTTTAATTTCTAAATATTGGGTTTTGCCTATAAGTAACAAGATAATAAAAACCATAAAACATACTACATTTTATACTAAAGGGGTGTGGTTTAATTTTTTTTATTTTTTTAAAAACCTATCTTTTTGAAATAATACGATTGATGATGTGGAGGTGAGTCGTGTGAATAATGAATTTTTTTTAAAAGATTAAAATATAATATTTGATTCATAGAATAAAATATAGGTTTGTAAAACTATTTAAATAACAGAAAACATACAATACCTTAAAGTGAAAATATTATTTTCATCACTGATACCTTCTGTAGTGTTTATTAAATAATTTTTTTTCTATTTTGATGTCATAATACATATAATATATTTATACAGTATTTAATTTTAACCCAAAAAAATTGTTTATCTCCTAAAACTATGAAACATTAACCATTCTACATTTTCTAAAAGAAGAATAAAAAATGATATTTATTTTTAGAAGGTAATTTTCTAAATATTGGAATTTTTTGTTTATTAAAAATTTCATAAATATTGAAAAATTATCGTTTTTACGACACAAACAACTTTTTGAAACTAATAAAAACTAGATATGGCTTAATTAAATAAATTTACTACTTATATTTAATAAAATATTATAAAATAATACTATTTCATAAAATAATATTTAAAAATAATTGGATTTATAAAAATTAAAATTTTAGATGAAACAATATATTACCCAAAAAAATTAAATATCAATTTCCTTAAATTAAAATATAATTTTTTATAATACTCATTATATAATCATGTTGATATAATGTTATGCATAAAATATATCAATATTATCATCATTTTATTGAAAATAAAATATAAACAATTTATACTACTAGGCTCGAATATATAACACCATATTAAAGTAGTGTACAGATTAATAGTATGGTATGTGATAGTAATAACTTCTTAGTGTAGATCAATAGACATGGTTTAGAGAATGATCTTTATAAGGTTGAAACTCTGTGGCAATTAGATTCACAAAAGTAGTGGTTATTGAATCTTGATATTTCATTCATCTTGTGAAATTCCCAGTGAATCCATCTCTATCAGATGTTCATATTAATGGGATTCATATGGTATGATACTACTGATCGATAGCCTCACTATTTTTATTTATGTCAATAATATATTATTATATAAATTAATATATAGAAATATTAATAAAAACTATAAAATGTAAATATTAATAGTTGATATGATTCAAAATGATCTTCTAATGACAATAATGAAATTAATACTATGATTCATAATGGGAAAAATAAATTATGATATATATCAAAAAAAATCAATAAAAGTATTACTTTACGAAATATTTATTCATTTAAAAGATAATTTAATTTATATATTTTGACTTTCTTATATGTTGTGTACTGAATCAAATATCTAGGTTTATAAAGATCTAGAATTCAATCAAGGTCTTAGGTTCTTTCCCTCTTAAGGAATATATTTCATTTTTATAGTTATTTTTAACTTTGAGACATTATCAAATAGATTTAACTATTCTCTTTTCATTCTATCAAGATTTTTAAGTAATGATATTACATCTATATATACTTATGCCATCATGGGATTTTTACATACAAGTATCATGTTTATATAGATACCGGATAGTTCAATGGTGACCTTTTTGGAGAATGAATTGGTAGAGTTTAGTAGTACTAATAGGTTGTGGATGTGGTCATTGTTCATATAAGGTTTTGTTCGATGTATTATATTCTCTATCATAAATATTTGGTTTTTGTTTTACCTTGGTGATTATTCAGTATGTAATTTCTATTTTTCACATTGGTTTTCTACTTGATATGTATCTATGGACTATAATGGTACTCAAATTCATTTTTCATTATATATTTTCATTAGAAAAACTTGTTATTCTATAGTATTCTATCTTATATGGATGTATGCATTGTGTACAAGTTCATTTCTTTAAAACCTCTTATTATTTGAAATGGTAAGGAACCTACCTTAAAATTTACATATTCTAATGACATTAAATTGGAATTCTCTTTCTCACATTTCCAAATATCTTCTTATTTTAGAGTTTTAAAATGTTAGTTCATAAATCATACATAAAAAATCTATAAATATAATAATTGGACACTTTTACAAAGTATTTATTTTTCAATAATATTGAGCATTTTAAATTAAAATATTATTTATTTTCATGAAAAATCATTATGACATTCAATTGGAATACTTCCTTTCCCTTAACTATCTATAAGACCTATAAAAAACATAATAATGTTCCATAAGATCAAAATGATCAGTAAATAATGTAACAGGATGAAGACTATTAATTAAGTGAAAACATGAAAACCCAAGAACAATAATTCCTTTATAAAAATCAACTTTTTTCTCTAAAGGCTATCATTTTTTAAAAAAAATTATTATAATATTTTTTTTAAAATTAGATAATTTCACTGAAACAACATTATCAAGAGTAGAAAAGGTATGTATGTGTATTAAGACCTCAGTTTTCCATATCAATATTATAAATGTTATAACCAATATAGTCAAAATCTATATTAGACAAAATCAATGATTTTTTGGTTACAAAATAACCACCCTTCCATAGATTATTAGGGAACCAAACCTGATTGGATAATAATGTAACTAATATTATATAGTTTATCACTTAAATTACCTTCATCATAATCAATTCTTATAAACTAGATCGCAATAATAAAACATGAATGATTATTTTATTAAAACATTCATTAAAGAAAATCACTTATTTTAAAAGGAAACAGATCCCCTAAAAAGAAAAAATATATTTTTAAATAACTATGTCATAATTAATATCAATTAGAAAAAAATATTAATCATAATGGAGGAAAAATTCACTCTATCTATATAATTTTGAAAAACATTCCTTCTGTATTTTTGTTGAAACGGTCAAAATGATCCTCATCCATAAAACAACAGAAATATTTCATTCTAAAAATATTGAAAAATGATAAAAATGGATAAAAATGTATTTAATAAATCATTGAAAAATAATAAAAATTATATTAAAAAAATAGAAAACAATAAATTCAGTTTGGATAAAATTAATGGTTTTCAATGGAAGCTTCAGTTGACCATTTTTATAATAAGGTCCCTTACATTGATTCTGAATCAACAAATACATTATTTTTCTCCATGAATAATATATGTTTAAATTTTATATATTATTTAGAAAATATTAGATGTTTTTTATTCTATTTACATCATTTGTTACCATGTTATATACAATTAATTAATTATTTAAGATCATGTTCAATGTTTTGACAATTTTCAATTCAGAATTCCAAATTGACTTAGTTCTGGTGAATATAGTCAAAGGAGTCAATATTCCATCATATCCTAAAATAATTTTCCAAACATAATTATACTATTTTTAACTAAATTATATGTTAAAATATAACCATTAAAACTGGTTGTGAAGAATGAACTATGTTATAATCTTGATGATGATAAGTCTTACGAATGCATGTGTAACATTTTCATTTTTCAATGATCATAATTGAAAGGATGTAAGTATTATTTTATATTTATTCAATGATAACAATATAAAAAAATTAATATTAATCATTAAAAAAATATTTAAATATATATCATCCATATTGTGTGGTGATGAAGAATTAACCACATCAATTTTTGGAGGGGGTAGTCACACGTACGCATGAATGACAAAGAAAAATTAGTTGAGAGATAGGTAACCAGAAAATAGATATATTTCGATTGAATAATGACAAATAATTTAGGAATATCAAATATAAATTTTAAATTCCATCATTATAATTCATCCATATGAGATGATGATGAAAAATAAATTATATGGTTTTGTGATGTGATATTTCATTGTACAAACATATGATTATTTTTTATTCCCATTTGATAGAAGATGACATGGATATAGTTTTTTACATTAAATTATCAACACTATAATACATATAATACAATTTTTTATATAATCATGTTTGAATATGTTTTAAGTGATGTTCAAGAATAAAGAAACTAAAATATGAAGATACAAACTACACCTCTTATTTGGAAACCCACATTTCATTCATAACTTAAGACCTCTAAGATTGGTATTAGGCCAAAAAAATACCTCTATAATGATATAGAAGATTCTACTAAGGAATTGGGGTAGCTATTGTAACAACTAAATTAGTTTTTAGGTGTGAATATATTAGAATAATAAGTTCTCTTTTATAAGAGATGGTAGTTGCACTATTTGCATTTCTTAAAATATTTAATTAAAATTAAATTAATTTTAAATTAAACATGGATCTACAACTATTTTTCATCAAAATAACATTAAAATGGGTATAGATAACATAATAAAAAATTAATTAGACTTTTTTACTCTATTTTCACCCCTTATCTTCGGTTTTTAACCCCTATGTATCATCTTTAACTATTTTCATGACAACATGGCTTTTCACCCATTGATGGTTCATATAGTAAACATAAAATTCCAAAATACCAATTAAAAGACCATTATTGATACTTGAAACATTATCTAAATCAGTTGGATGAATTTAATACTAATAATACATAAATATCATGTTATAAAATATTATTTACTATAAACTATCCATAATTTAACATTTTAGTACAATTCACTACATGGAATTTTATAAAATCATAAAAGGACCTAAATTTCAGAAATATTTATTAGTTATATCCCTAATATTTTAATCTCATCTATAAATTAGTTTTACAGAATTTTTTTATATAAAATAATATTTATTTTAATATTTTTTATTCTTTTTTTTATTTTCGAATTAGGTGAATTGTAAATTCATTAGCATTGTGTATGAATTTTGGATAATTATATATCAACTAAATTGAAATATAAATTAACATGATAACAATAAATATTTTATATTTCAGATTAATATATATAGTCGAACATATCCTCATGATATATCCTTACTAAAAATATTACCCTTATTAAAAAACAATATTGTGTCTTGTTTGACTTTTCAGAACATAAAATATTATTAAGGCGATAATCTAATCGAGGTGTCCCCATAAAGGTTATAAATTCAACCTGCAAAATATTATAGATGATTTATAATAATAAATTAATATATAGACAAGTAGTTTGGTAATTTAATAGGTCTTATAATTCTATTTTTAACCTATATTACTTAATTACCCTTTACCATGATATTAAAATTACCAAGTTTAGTACTAATATTGTAAAAAACTAAATGGAATATTTTTTTAATTTTCAAATCCATTTTAAAAATTTCGTATTTAGTTTTTTAAAATTTAAAATTTAGGAAATTCATAATTAAATTAAAAATTAAACCGTAAAATGCACAGAATAACAGTTTTCAGAAAATACCCTTCTATAATAAATGCAATAATACACTCCTTTTCTTGAAAAATAATTTGATTAACATAAATTAAAATTAACAAATTAAAATTTATAAATAACTAAAAAATTACCGTGTAATTACCTTAAAATAATAAACGATTTGGAAAAAATTTTGTAATTTTCCCTATTTATTATAAATTCAACCATTTTAAAAAAGAATTAAAAAAATTTATTCTCAGATAATATTTTAATAATAAATTCAAAAAATATTTTTATTTCAAAAAAATAAAAATTCTTCAAATTCTAGAAATAATTTCTAATATTCATTCACTATTATAAGTAAAAAAAATTTGGAAGAAAAGAATTTTTCAAACAGTGAAATAAATTTAACAAAAATTAAACAATAATTTCATAAGAATAACACATTTAATTTATATTTAGTAATATATTTATATTTACTTATTACATTTGTAATTCTTATTCATACTATCAAAGATTATAGCTATGTTATAATTAGAAGATTAAGATTATAATATTTCCTAGTCTATTTATATTTAGTTATCTATATCTTTTACGATACCAAACATAGTCATTACATTTTAATATATCAGGATATCAACCCCCCCCCCCCCTTCAATAAAAAAATTAATTCATATAAATTTGAACCCATGCTTGGTTAATGTGGGTTTTTTTTCAAAACATCAGTTATATAATCACAAATCCTATAATGGATTAACAAAAAATCCTCTTATAAAAAAGATTATAGAATTATGAAGATCAATTATAGCACACATACCAAGTTTCAAAGTACGAGAACATAAATGGAAATTAAAAAGATAGAAATTGGATAGAAATATAACCCCATAGACAAATAGAATTTGATAAGGAAAATGGTCATGAGGAAGATAACCTCCATAGAATAAAAAACATGTGATAGGGTTAAAAGGCCATAGTTTTGTTAAATAAAAATTAATGGAATAATTTTTTTTCAGGATCATTTTTCTAGATTTGAGGAATTCCATTACTACATATATTATGAACATAGGGAAATATATATACTTGAAAAGTGTAATTTCATCTTTTAATTAATTTTCACAAAAATCTCATCTTTTTCTGCAAAATGATGAGTACTATGAATAATTATTCATTCCTACAAAATTATAATATACTTATACTGGTAAAAAACATATCAAATGAATAAGTATACATTCCAATTATATTTTGGAATAAACAAAAATTTTCTATAACATTATTATTTAATTTTTAAAAATCAATATAACATCAGATTAATAAAAAATACTTTTAGTACAAAAATTAAATTATGATACAAATTTTTTATTATATTTAATTCAATGGAAAATCCATAAATTTCCCCAAACTATTCAAGAATATTATTAAAACACAAATATCAGAAACATTTTATCTCATAACATTTGTCTCTAGATAATATATATCTCACTTTAGGACTGACACAAAAAATATAGTTTCTATAATCATAGAATCTCAAGGAGAAACTAATCATTTCCAAAACTAACCTAAATCTCTGTAAATCCATAATAAAATCCACTATTATCTCAAAAGTTAATTCATCCTTTTTTATTAAATATGATCCCTTAATTTTATATTTACATTAATATTATAATGTTCCAAAAAATTAATGTTATATTCTTCCAAATTAATAGCAATCACCTTATCACCAATTCTTTTTACCAAAAAATATGATATATTTATAAAACATATGTTCCAATAATAAACATATTATTCATCAATAAAATCATTTAACTGAAAAAATAACACAGTATTCGATAATTCATGTTGTCTATTGGTAGTCAAGGAACCCTTGTTTCCCTTCGGTTGTCCGTTCAATCCCTATGGACTTTCCCGATACAATGGGTTTTCACCCAACGTATGGATTATCCTTTTTATACAAAAATAAAATTCATGTACAATTATCAATAATATGATAAATTTATTCAAATATAGAATTTATAGAATCATAAATAAAGAAAAAAAATTATCCTTAAAGATAATTTTCTAACATTACTTAATCATATTAAAATTTAATAACCAAGAATTACTTCCACTTCATAATGAAAAAATTTTCTTATATATTGAAACTTGGAATTTTAAATCCCCATGATTTAAATAAAACATTAATAACTGAAATTAAAGTCATACCTTGACCATGGTATCCAAATGATTTCATTTTCATTTTTTCTTGTTGATATAAGTTCCATGCATAAAAATATTGATTTAGAGATTCTTCACTGTACTATGTTTCTTTTAACAAATTCACCTAGTATAACTTCATTTTAATGGATGCTAGGAGAGAAATAGTTTTGATAAAAAAACATTTATGACATATAATTTTAAAATATATGCTAAAATATAATTTTTATAAAAACATTCAGATTGTGTTTGTTTTGAAACATTCAATTATGGGTGCTTTTAAAATACCAAATGTATTTACTATAAGACTATAACATAAAACATAAAATTAATAGACTACATTAGGGAATCCTCCATCTATAATAAATTTAAAATTATAATATGATTCAAATTCTTGTAATAAGGGAAAATATTTGAAAAAACATATGATATTTATATTTTTGGGAAGGTTGAGAAAATGTGGATATTATGATTTTTTTTTAAAAATGACTCATGCTCCACTGTGGTATCAAAGTAAATTTGATGTTTTTTAATTCATAAAAAAAAATTATGAGAGTTATATGAAATAAAAAAATTCAATCATAAGGACATGACTGCTTAATAATTATTGTAAGAAATTCCTCTATAATAGAATGAAGTGTTGATTTGGATCCTCCACCTTCTCTTCGTAACATATTTTTCATTTTTTAAAAATGTTAAAAAAGTATTTTACTAAAATAATACACTATTAAAATTAATATACTATTAATATAAATTATTATTCCCCAAAGTTACAAAAATCGTGCTATGATGAAAACTATAATTACATGTCCTTAAATCACTACATACTGTAGTAACATTAAATAATAATTAACTTTAATAAATCCTAAAAGATCATCTAATAATATATTTTTATATTGTTCGATCATAAATGTTACAAAAAAGTAACATAAATATGAAAATATGACACTTAATCATTGTATCATTTTCCTATAATATATTACTTTTAAAATAAAATGTGATTTATTTTCAAGAAAAATATTCATGACATTACATTTGATATATTATATTACCTCAACCATACATAAGTCCTCTAAAAAACATTTTAAAATATGGTATGAGTAAATAAATCATAGTATGTAACATAAAAATTCATAAACCCAACAACTCAATGGAATCCCTAAAAACCCATGAAAGGACATTTCTTAAAACCAACTATTTTTCCGTAAAAATGGAATCATATTTTTTTAAATGTTCATTATCATGCCTTTTGGAAAATTATATTGTTAAAATGAAAACATTATAATCATCTTATAAAAATTTTATAGGTATATTAGGACATCATTTTTCCATATCACGCTTCCAAACAGAATAGAATATATAGTTAACTTCCATCTCTAGAGAACCCATGTTCTATAGAGATATCACATAACAACCCATCTTTTGTTTATTCTCTAGCCACATGTAATTGGTCAATAATAAAACTACCAATAACTTGTTTATCACAGATCCTTGATTGATCATAAACAATTCTGAAAAACTGTTTAATAATCCTAAAATGTGAATTATTGCGTCACAAAATCAGTCATTAAGGAATAGAAATTTTTAAAAAAAGATAACTGCAATCATATAAGTTAAAATATTATCTTGAAAAATTACTTTGTAATTTTAAAAATAATTATCAAAATATAATAATATTCATTAAGGAATTATAATATATTTATTTTCTATAACATAAGGAAAACATCCCGTCATTATTTTTGTTGGATAAGTCACAAAGTACCTCATATAAAAAAGGCTCATTTGAAAGCATTTTCTATAAATTAAAAAATGGGTAAAAAATTAAATTAAAAAACCTTGAATATTAAAAAACCGTGTGTATATTTGTATATATAATTTTGGGAAGAAATTAATTGAATCTGGAAGAAAAAGATGTTTTTTAAGGGAAACATCAAATGATTATTTTTAATTGAAAGTCTTTTACTTTGAGTTCGAGTCTTCATGTACATTATTAACATTCTAGAATAATTAAATAATATTAATTTTATACCTTATAAATAACATTTAGAATGATTATTATTCCATTTACATCCCTTTTTACTATGTTATTAAAATTAAATATTATTTATGTTCACATTAGATGTTTTGAAAATATTCGATTCCTTGGTCAAAAAGGCTTAGGTATGATTACTATGGTCAAAGAATTAATTCTTTCACAATACCTCAAATAATAATAAGTAAATAATTATAATTTTTAACCAAAAACTAAATATTTAAATTCAACCATTAAATAACATTATGTAAAACGAACTACCTTATAATCATGGAGATGGTACGTCATATATATGGTTGAGGAATATTTTCCATTTTTCAATGATCATTATTAAAAGAAGTTAAAAATTATTATATAATTACAAAATATGAAGAATATATTAAATATCATATTAAATATTAATATATACTATTATATATCATACATGTTACATGGTGATTAAAACTAATCACATCACTTCATAGAGATGGTAGTTCACACATAAGCACGAACAATGTTATCACTTTTCAGTTCTTGGAATAGTAATAAGGTAAATGAAATATTATATTTTAATAAATAAAACATATTTTTTTAATATCATATATAACCATCAGTACCTAATTATAATCCATCAATGAGAGATGGATATGGAAAATTAATTACATCAATTTTTAGGCAGCAGTTCACTATACACAAAAATGTTGATTTCATTTCCCATTTGATGGACAAATAAATAAATTTTCTTTTTTTATTTAACATAAAAAAATTAGAATATTGAATATAAATTTTTAATTATATATTCATAGTTCAGAACAGTTTATAGGATGTGGAGGAAGAAAAAAACCTTACATGTAGATAAAAAACATATTTGGAAAACAACCTTTTATTAATTTGATAAGAGATATAATATTGGTATTATTCCAAAAAAGTTCTTTATAATAATATTATAAATTATTTTAAGGTATCAGGTCATGTATTGGAAGAGAAAATTGGTTTTGAAGTGTGAAGAAATGAGAATAAGAGGTTCTCATTTAAAAGAGAGAGGGGTCACTCTTGGAATTTCAAAAATTTTAAATTAATATAAATTATTTGTCAACTAGAAATTCCAAAAAGGTGATTTATTTAAAATTAATTATGATTATGGTTCTAAATACACTCATAAAACATCAATTAGACTTGTTTTATTACCATATATAAACCATATTCATTTTGTTTTATGCCCTTTAAATTTTACCACCACAAGAAATTTTACCCTATAAAAGATAATATATTTATAAAATAATCCATAAATTGACATTTTGTAATATTTTAATCCATATCTAAATCACATGAAATTGGTTTATCTTTTTAGTAATTTTATATCATTTAATAAAATATTAATTACTTTAAAATATTAATTTCATAATTTTTAGAACCCTTCTCTACTTTTATATAAATATTATAAAGATAAAATATAAAATTAAAATTAATCAGTGTACACGTAATATGTTATGGTAGTCTTAGAAATTAGTTTATAACATTATTTATCTATAGTTATATTTATTCTATTATTTTTATAATCATTTATTTGATTATTCCATTAATTGAATAATTATTACAGAAATGATGAGTAAGTATTTAAGGTAATTATTTCTTTAGTAACATATCATTCTAAAATGTAGATAAATGTTTTTCTCTCAAATTAATATTTATATTCTAACAAATCCTCTAGTTAAATCCTTATTAAAAATACTTCACTTATTAAAAAACAAGAGTATTACATGTTTGACATTTCATTAAATAAAATATTATAAAAGTCATAATCTCAACCAGGTGTCCCCAAATTGTGAAACAATTGACCTTCAGAGGATTATTTCCAAGGTATCTTAGTAAAAAAAATATTTAATAATGTATTTGTGTCATTTAATTCTTTTTATAATCTTGTTTTTATCTAAAATTATATGTTTTACCCATTACTATAGTAATATAATTACTAACTTTACAATTATTATTTACCATAAATAAAAGGGTCCAATTTAAAAAAAAATTAACTTCTTGATTCCAAATTTGGAATATATTATTCCTAAATCAACACAAAAAATTTACAGAATTTATTTTCAAATTAAACTAGGGAAACACAGTTAAAAAAATATTTTCATAAAATCCCCCATTAAAATATTTTTTTTACTACTTTCATGTATAAAATCCATTTAGAAACTTTGATTTTATTATTTAATTTAAAATTTAACTAATTAAAATTTAAACTTAATACAAATCATAAATTGAAAATAAAAATACATTAATAAATTATAAATATTCAATAAAAAATAGTATTGAAAAATATTCATTGAAATATAATAATTTTATGAAAATTGTAAAAAAATCATTTGAAGGAAAAATTTACATTTACATTTTAAATATAAAATATTTCTTTTCAAATAAATTTTAATATATTTTCTAGAAATTAATTATAACATTCATTATTTACAAAAATAAAAACACATTTTTGAAGAAAATGTATTCTTTTAAAAATACTATGCATGTAATTATAATTAAGAAATTATTTCAAAATAATTATTTATTTCATATATATTGATTATGAAATTTATATTTATTTCATAAATAAGTTATTCTTATTCATACCCATAAAAATAATATAAATGTTATAACGGTCTCATTAAAATAATAATTTTTAGTTTTTAATTGAAGCTCAGTGTTGTGTATCTTGTTCGTTATCGAACATAAATTTTCTTTGTTAAAATATCAGGATATTACTTCAAGCCCCCCCTGAAGAAATTTAATCCTCACAATTTAAATTTCTTATTTGTAATAAATTTTTCTAATTTTCAAAATAACTTTTTTGAAATCCCACATCATAAAATGGATGAATAAAACCTCTACTTGAAAATAGAGAAAAGGGAAGTATGAAGTGTTGGTTCTGGACATAGAGGAATAATTTTATGGGTGATGCCCAAATTTAATCTTTTCTGTTATTAGCAATCAATCCTAGATCTATGAAATGATGAATACCATGATCAATGGTATTGAATCAATGAAATAGAAAATGGGTAATTACATTGGAACTGAGGGAGGGGATCATCACATATTATTTGTGATTAATTTAATTAATTAAATAATTCCCTTTTTTGGAATTCATTATTATTCGATATATTCAATGATAGAACTATGAACCACCATCATTACTTTATTTAAACCGAGTATATATTTATTTTATTGGGGATCCCCACTTGTCCCATGAATCTCCATATGTCATTGAAGGAATATCTGGGTGCTATCATGGCAGACCCTTGTACATGAATCTTCCCCCTTTGACTGCATTGAGAATATCTTCAAATGTGTTCTCTTGAGATGGTGTAGGGGGTGATCTCTTTTCTTGGGAGTGTTCATGGAGAATGGGGATCTCTAGACTTGGGGGGATTCACCAATCCATAGTGCACAACCATTACAAATGAATTAGAGCTATGGGAAAATAGAATTAATAGTTTTATATATTTATAGGGTTAAAATAAAATAATTTCACAAGTTCCCTTAATCATTTATTCAATCCCAGAAAAATCAAATGTAAAATAATAATAATGATATAATTATTCCACGATAAGCACTTAACACTTGTTTGATAATTAATTAATATTTAATCTAAAAATATTCAATATTTATTATACCTCACCATTCCTCAAAAACATATTCTGGCATTAATATATAATACTTATCAAACAATGAATAATTATTATTTATTTGTTAAATAAATATTTCTCAATTATTCTCCAATGATTAAATTAATATTATATTTACTAAATTATAATTAAGTATTTATATATGATCAATCATACATGAATAATTATTATACCACATTTGAGAATAAAATTTATTAAATATTTCAAATAATAATTAATAATATATATTATTTAACTAGATTCTGAATAAACATAGTGTGTGACCCTCTAGGCCACTTTTCAATGAAATTAGGTGAGGAAACGTAAAGGCCAAGGTTAGTATTTAACAACATTACAAGGTACCCAGAGAGAAATAAGTTATTTCAATAATGACATGTCCCCTCATACAGACTTTTATTGTTTAATATAACCCATTTATCACAATATCTCAAATAGAGCAGGTTTCATATCAGTGCAATCAACCTATATGATAAATTATCTCTATATATGAAATTTTGGAAACAAAACTTGCCTATAGGAGACCATGTCTATGGATTTACTTTGTTTATATGATATCCATCAATGGGATTGAGATATGAAATTCTACAAAATAATAGAAGGGATAAATATGTTCAAACAATATTCAATAATGCAATATTACTCGTGAGGCACCAAAGGTATCCTACCTCATCACAAAATTCTTTCATCATGGTTTTCATAAATATATAAATCTACATGTAAAATAATATTCACTTATAATAATGTTAACTTATAAGGGATAATACACAAATTAGTAGATATGAATATCCAACGACAAGAATAAATGTGGATTTCCTACTGGAGGGTCACATTCCCAAAATATCCTGCTAGATTTTACCTTGGGCGTACCCCATGAAAAAATTCTTCTAAGTCCTATGAGTATCCACACATGATTTCATGTGTCATATGTTTCCATAAAATGATATCATCCAGCTATATAACATCTATTCAAGAATACTGTTTTAGAACATCAACGTTCCCATCATAGTGGGGAACTACTATGACCTTTTAGGAAGATTTATACTTTTAGAAAATTATCACATGCTATACCATTCATAAGAACAATAATAATTTAATAAGTAGTTGATTAATATTAAAAACAATGAATACTTGTTTATCATAATGTAAAAAAGTTGTTGGTTTTAGGCAACCAACTCAATGAAACTCTCACATTCACTAGAGCCAACTACTAACAACATTCAGTCTACAAGCTCTCAAATGATACTCATGCTTCATTCTATGATATGCCTTCTGTCTTGGGGTCTATCAAATTGTCTCACATGGGTACTCTTCTCAATGCAACTTCTCCCATCTGAATGAAATAACTTATTAGGTGATACTTCCAGAGTTTATTCTTTGTCTATTGGGGTGACCTTGGCTCTCTTCAAAGATACATCAATACATAATTATCACAATACAATGTGATATGGTCTTTACTATTTGGTACCACATCATGATCATAGAAAATTTTATAAATCCATACATCATCCTTATCTTCAATAAAAACTGTTATATACTCGGACTCCATTGTATAATCAGTGACAACTAGCTTCTTTGAACTCCCCCAACGCAAAACTCCTCTATTTAGATAGAAAAAAACTAGATTTAGACATTAAATGATTATGATCTAGCCGAATAATAGCATCAGTGTAACCTCTGATGTCCTTCATCTCATCCTCCTCCATACACCAGAAACATATCCTTAGTTCTTCTGAAATATTTAATTGTTTCCCAAACAACAATCCAATATTTTTCTACGTGATCTTCATGATAAATTCCCAACATGATCAATTCATATAAAACAACATGTCTAGTACATAACATGTTATAAAAGACTGATCCTATCAACAAATCTTATTGGATCTTACTCAATCTTCCCATATCATGTTCTATCTAAAGACACATTTTCTTAAAAATATATAAACCATGTGAAACTAGAACCAATCCACTCATTTATTTTTCAAAAATGAATCTATTTAGTATCTTTTCAACCTACGTACTTTGACATATTAAATGTAGAATCTTGGATATATCAGCAATGATCTTGATCACTATAAAATATGATAATGTGATTATTTTATGCATGGAGAAGAACTTTTTTACCAATTCCTTAATATCATGTAGAACTGGTATGTAATTTCAAATAAGTATTATGGAATCAACATATAAAACTAGGATAACAACTGCATTCCCTCTAAAACTCTTATAAACAAATGGCTCACATTAATTCTTAATGGAATCAAATTATTTTATATATTCAGCAAATATAATATTCCAGGACATTTATTATGGCATCAATCTAGAAATGGAATTCTACAAATTTCATATCCTTTTTTTCTTCACCAGGACTCACAAACCATTCTTCTTGAGTATTATAAACATCTTTCCATTATGAAATTCATATTTAATGTCAATAAAAAAAATTTATAGTCATGGTATGGTTCTGTCTATTGTAGAATTATGATGGACTAAAATATGGAAACTAAGGAAAATGTATTATTTAGTCAATTCCATGATGTTGTTTAAACCCTTTGTCTATTAGCCTTTCTTTATAAGTAAATAAATTAAATTACATGTATTTCTTCCTCTAGAAATCCCATTTTCATAACATAGGCTTTATAACAACTTGTCCATTGAAGATAACCCAACTATGGTTCTCACACATGGAATATATTTCATAATTCATATATTTTTTCTATATTTCATCCTATGAGCTCTATACAACCTTATTATAGGATAAAGGTTCTTTATTATCAACAAATAATGTGTCACAATCCTCAGTGACCAGAAAACCATAGGTCTCTTGTTCTCTTACCTCTCTTATGCTTGTATACAGAACATTTGTTTTAAGAACTAATTATCCTATGAGGATATATGGAATCTATTCCTATACCACATATTTTGTATCTTGAGCATCAACTTCCTCTAAGTCAATCTTACTCCCATTATCCTTTTTTAAGTGGTTCTTCCTGTCATGAAATATGGATTTTATGGAGATATTTACTTTCTTCTAAGAGGGGTTGTTCAGGTAGTATCCCTTGGTTTCATTGGGATACACTATAAAATACACCTCAAGTCCTAGGTTGCTATATTTTTTCATGTGAATGACATAACAAAAACCTCACAACCCCTACATGTGTATGTGATAAAATGTGTTTCCTTCCACTCCATATCTCAAATGGAATTCCATTTTACGCTTTTGTTGGTACTCAGTTTAATATCTATTCTATAGTTTATAATGCATATCCCTAAAAATAAAATGGATGATCCATATGACTCATCATTGACCCTACCATGTCAAACAAGGAATATTTCCTCCTTTAACTTACATCGTTCCACTATGATGTATAAGTTAGAGTCTATTGAGATCAAATCACAAAAACCTATAAAATTTTGATAAAATTTTGGTTAAGATATTCACCACCTCAATTCGATCATATATTCATTAACTTCTTACTCAGGTGATTATCTACATCATTCATGAATTCCTTGAATTTATCCTTGATATTTGACTAACACCTCATTAGGTATATAACACCCTATCTACTCAAGTCATTAGTTAATGTTATGACGTAAGAATACCCACCTCCAGATTCTACTAAAAATGGTCCACACATCGTTATGTATGATTCATAGAAGTTTTGTTCCCTATTCACCCTACCCACTGAATGTTGGTCTGTTCATTTTCCAGGTCAACATCATGACATAAATCATGTGGTATTATCTTAGAAGATTCTAAATAACCATATTATCATGGTTTTGTTAAACACGTCTCATTTACATGACTAAGATGGTGATGCCAAAGCTAGGTGTTGTATGTGTTTTGTGACCATGATTTTTTTTATCGATTTCTTACACTTGGTTTTCATAATTTAATACATAAAGATTTTTATTTACTTGTGATAGACAATAAAAAAATTTATCCTTAAAAATGAAACATATATGTTTTAAATATGGAAAATAAACCGATCTGAATATAAACATGAAAAAAAATTTATTATTGGTAACATTAAGAAAATAATAAAAATCAATTAAACTGAAAATAATTCTGGTTGGAAATGAAAGGTAGTATATACCAATTTACATAGAATCCATCCTTTAAATATTAGTAGAATGTAGATCCACCGCTCCTCAATAATTATTTTGGAATATACTTGTTTCTTGAATTTGGATGTATATTTGAGAACCAAAATCTGTATCTAATACCCAATGTTTAGAAATTGAATGATTCCAATCAATAAAAACACACCTTTTGATTCCACTTTATTATTGGTGTAGTTTTTATTCCAGTTTCATGACTTGCCACATTGAAAATATACCTCCTCCATTTATTTTCATTTCCATTGGATAATCCCTTTCTTAGATGGCTGGTGTACAATAGATTTATATTATTTATAGGTATTGGTCTTCATTTCTTTGTTCTTCATTTTCATGTTCACCATAATGATCATGGGGTTATCACACCCCATGTCCTTATACAATTGGGGAATCATGATTAGAAGTTTTAAAAGACTATTCTCATTATTTATCATATAATATTTTACAATTAGGCTAGGGATGTTCTTGGGAAGTGATGAGCATATGAGATTTAGATGATACTCATCTAAGAATTTAATCCCTATGATTTATAAGAATTCAATGTAGAATATATGTCTTACTAAATTTTTCCCATCTTCAAAGACTCTCCAACCATTTTTGTGAAAAAAGAATTTGAGGTCTCATACCACACTTGTATAACCTTATATTGATAGATATCCTGAAGGTGATACATTATCATATAATCATATGTATCCTCGTGTTCCTTTAACAGCTCATTAGAAATATATGATAGCATGAAATACTAAACATCTATAGAATGACATATATAATTTACTAGTCATAACTATTAATGGTTTTCCCAACACATACAATTCCTTTTAATGGTGAAATATGACACATAGCACCCTTTTCCACACTTGGAAATTTGTGTTGGTGAGAAAAATTTCTTTCTCATGTATAGATCACAATGATATGTTTCATTACGTTTTTTCAAAAATTTATGATAGGTATAATTTTAGTACATTATTTTTAAATCACAAATAAATAAATAATATATTATATTTATTACTCTCCCACTATTCTACCAAATCATAATATCCGACACCATTGGATTAAGAATATCTTATTTGTTTAATATACTAGTGGAATGGATCCATATTCCCCTTCTCATTACCCAAAAATTGGTTATCACAAAACTATAATGGTTATAAGAAATCATTCCCAAGCCCAATATCATTAACTCATAGTTCCATGATCTATGGAGTGGACACCCCAATCCTGAAATAATTAATTGGATTTTTCCAACCTTTTCATCTTAGTTAGACAACGTCTAGATTTGGGTTTCAACCCTTATTGCCTACTAATTTATTTCAACCACAAACCTCAAGTAAAAATTAAATAATAATTAAGAGAACCCCAAAATTGGATGTTCAAGCACTCTAAACTACAGTTTGAATCTAACCGGTGTATTTGAAGGATATACAAATTAAATTTTTTATTTAGTTGTTTTATCCATTTAAGTGTAAATTTCAATCTATAATATTTATCCCATTAAATATATTATTTAGTGGGATTATATAAGTGATTAACCATGTATTATATAATATTTATTCATAAGTTGGTATATTTTAGTACTATATTGCATGCTTGAGAACTCATCATTTATCTATTTGTGATAAGAAATATATAATGAAATTAGCACAAAACTGATAGAAATAAAATAAATATTTATAATCATGTGGTCTTATTAATGGTTTGTTTATCTAGTGTTTTATAAACTATCCGCTCAACTAGGAAAAAGATGTTGAATCAATTATGGTTCATGTTAATGCTTTACACTTTTCCACCTATCCAGCAGTGTATCTCCTTGGATTGGTTTCTCCATGGCTATGAACTTGAACCGCATCCACTATCATGGGTGATCCATCCATTACATATGTATTTTACTCAAATTTAGGTGAAGGGGAAAAGGGGTTTATATAAAATATCCCATGGGCACACAAACCATACATAATGAAAGGAGATAAGGAACACATGACAATAATTTGATTTAATAATAAATTAAATGAAACCAATCACATAAAAAAATTTATTTCATATCTCATGATCGTCCAAATTCTTGAGAAAAATTATGTATTTAATAAAAATAGAATCCAATTATTGATAATAATTAATTAAGACAAATCACATTCGAAATGATTTATTATTTGGTTAAATTAATCAATTTTTTTATCTTAATTATCTTCTAAATTTCCTTGAGATTATCATCCATTATAAAATTAAAAAAAAATTAAATAAATGCATTTTTAATTTACTATGTACATAAATGTACCTTATAGGCAATACGGTGAATAAATATCCCAATATAAACAATATGTTTTATACTCATATACATGATTATTATTTTTGATGTATGACATACATGACTTATCACGCACTTTCATGATATCTACATCATATATGATTATAAAAATTACTTTATATTTTGGACATGTGATATTATAAAATACACATAGAGTAAAAACATGTAATATATCTCATAAATGATCTATAGATTTGAATACAACACAGATATTAATTGGGGATTTAAATATTTATGTATATTAAAACCTATCACATGGGATGCTCTACAATATTGACTACATGAAAGTACATATATCATGGTAGAAATTTTAAAATAAATAAATTTTAAATCTATATGATATGGTATTAGTAAATGACATTCTGATCTGATCTACATGGCGTTTACACCACTCAACATCTATCTGAGACATAAGCATAGGGACTCGTCTTGTAATTTGAGCCTTAAAAAAATTGTACTAAAAGACACCTATAAGGGGACACACATCATGTGAACTACAAGCTACAAATTCATCAATCATGTATGCCTTGTGTGGAATCCACTTCCGGTCTATATCTGGAAGAGACTACATACCATGTACATGGGCTACACGTTGTGTATTCTAGATAAACATGCACCATTAAATTCTTGTAAACAAGTGGATCATTAATTATGTAATTAAATAAATAACAAATTAATATTTTTAAATAGATTTCCGAATCAATTTTGGTGCATTAGACATGTCTACATGATGTGTAACTTCGGTTACATGTCATGTAGTCTGGTGTTCTCTGGACGGAAACCTTGAAACCTCTTGATGAGTTACTCAATTTTATTTCAACATTAAAATTAAACTTCTATATTGGATCTAAGATAAATTATGGAAGAATAAAAAAATCTCACAATTTAGATTAAGATAACTATTCAACTCAAATTAAAATTCGTAAATCACCAAGGATCATTAAATAATTATTAAAAAATATGAAACCTCCCTCTGACACCACTTATAGGATTTGGGCACAAATGAAGCATGCAATGGGTGGTGACCAACATTAATTTTTACTATATTCGATGATCAATCCAAGATCTATGTGATGATGAATCATGTCACAAACAGAATTAAATCAACGAAAAAGACAATGGGTAATTATGTTGTATCTTAGAGAGTGTATAAATACATGTTACTTATAATTAATTTAAATGAATAAATAATTACCCTTGTTGGAAATTTTTATTCCTTGATGTATCTAGGGATAGATCTTTGATCCATCATCATTGTGTGGAAGAAACCTAGTTTAAATATCTTCAAGTGGTGATGCACATGAGTTACCTGAATCTCCATACATCGTTGAAAGAATATTTGGGTTCTAAATTGATAAAAACTTTTACGTATGTTATACTCATTATATATCTACGAAAACATATAAAATCACATTCTCAGTCATTCAGTGGAGAAGGATTTCTCTCCATTCATGGAATAATACTTGTATAAGGGATATCTCTAGGCCTGAGATGACTCTCTCTATCTGTTGTTCACAAACAAGAAAAGTTAATCAGATTTGTGATTAAATATCTTAACTAGGTTTTTATATTGATTTGGATAAAATAAAATAATTGCACAAGTACCCATATTTATTTAATTTATCCCACAAAAACCCCATTCCAATAATAATAATAATATCATTATTTATCGACATTCACTTAAATAGTGAATTATAATTAAATATCATTTATCATATAATATTAATTATTTATTATTTCTCACCAATCCAAAAAACATGGTCCTATTTTCCTCCATAATATTTTTGGGATCGTGAATAATCAATATATATTAAATACATAAATATCACTACATTAATATTCAATAAATAATTACTTACTATATTTACTAAATAAAAATATTATATTTAAATGTCATCAATAATACATGAATAATTTTTTAACAATGTATAGGAATAATATTTATACAACCTGTTAAATAACAAATAATAATATATACTATTTAACTAAGATTCATGATACACATAGTGTGTGGCCCTCTATGCCTCTTGGTCAGTTGTATTAGGTGAAGTTGTCTAATGTCCAAGGGTAGGGTCTATTAACATGCCAAAGAACCCATAATGAAATAATTTATTTCCATAAAAACATGTCACCTCATACAGACTCTTACGATGCAATATTACCCTTTTAACACAATATCTCAAATTGAGCAAGTTTCAAGTCAATTCCATCAACCTATATGGTCGATTATCTCATTCTTTGAGTTTTAAAAAACATATAAATCCAATAAAAACCATGGACATGGATTTATTTAGTCTATATAATTTCCAAAAAATTTCCTAAGTTAGTAACTTCCATTAAAGAGTATAATGGAGAAATCTATTCTAAAATTATTCATTAATAAAATATTACTCATGACGCACCCAACATATCATACCCGAGTAAAAAAATATTTTATCACCATTTTGAAGAATACATAAATATATGTGACTCATTATATTCATTAATAATAATGTTATTGTCTAACGAGCAATACACACATCCTTTGATAGGAACATTCAATCACACATTTAAATGTAAATTTCCAACTGGCGGGTCCCAAGATGAAAAGGTTATATTAGAAATTACCAAGAGTGTACACCATGAGAATGTTCCTAAATGTTATATGTGTATAAACCTATTATAAGCTATATCATTCATTTCCCACAAATGATATCATCTAGATATATAACATATATTAAATAATGGTGTCATAGAAATTTCATGTTCTCATGATTGTAGGTAACTGTTATGACCATTTAGTTCAACATCTACCCTTATGAAATTATCAGATACTAGGTCACACATAAGAAAAATCATTATGTTATAAGTAATTGATTAATATTAAAATAAATTAATACATATTTATCATAATATACAAATAAGTTTGCTCTAGGGAACCAACTCCAATATAAAGGTGCCCAAGGGTGATACAAACTAGGTGTCCTAGTAGGATAACATATGAGGTAAGTAAAAACATAGATTCTAAAGATAAAATTAACTTCCATGGACTTGTATATAGTGATATCAAAAATGTTCAATGGAAATTTAACCCTTGACAAATAATAAATCTATTATTTGTTAAAAAGAAATAGATTTCATGGAATAAAATTTAAACAAAAAATGTTTTATTTCATGATCATTTTCCTAGAGTTGGGGAATTCTGTCTAAATATATAGTAATAAAATTTTTAAATATATTTACATGAGAAGTATAATTTCATCTTATAATAAATTTCTTCCAAAATCAAACCTTATTCTTTAAATGATTAGTATTCAAGATGTATTTTTATTCCTAATTAATTTCAATCAACTTATACATGTAAAAAATAAAAAAAATAATAATTATTTATTCCTCATAGTAATTAAAATAACCCAAAATGGTTAGCATAATATAAGATAGTTTACAGAATGAATAATCCTCCAAATCAATAAAACAAAGTTTAATCTTCAAAATTAAACAGTAATACACAAAATTCATCATAGATTATTCAAAGAATAACTATACCTGAAATTACTAAAAATTGGCTAGACTAATATTGAATCCGAACAATTATAAATATTTGATAACATAACATTTGTATCTAAATAAAATTAGTCACTCTCAGTGGATCATAACAAAACTTTAATTATGATAATCAAAAAATCTGTAGGATATACTAATAATTTATATCGAAAACTAAATCACTATAAGGACATTATAAAATCACATATTCTTCAAAAATATAATTCATCCTATATTTTAAAACAGAACCGAGTAATATTTTGTTTACATTTATCCTATAATGTTACAAAAATAATTATTAATATTCTTATAAAATAACATTCATCACTTTATCACCAAATAATTATCCAAAAAGTATATATATATATAGATATGATAAAACATATGTTTCAAAAATAAAAATATCCTTCAACCACAAAATTGTTTATCTAAATAGAAAATGACATACTAAATTTGAATTCATATATCCTAGTGGTATTTGATGTGCCCTTGTCACCCATCGGTTGTGGGTTCATGTCTCACAGCATTTCTAGATGTTGTGGGTGGTACCTCAATATAAATTCGATCCATTATCCAAAAATAAATGATTCTAATAAAATTCCAAGATATATAATAAAATTATTTAAAAAATTAATAAATTTATCCTTATGTATAATTATTTTACCACAATTATTTTCACATGCCTTTTATTTAACATATAAAAATTTATTAATGCATAATAACCTCAACTTCCTAATTAATGAAATATTTTGTATATAAAAATTTTAGATTTCAACTCAATTTTTTTTAAATAAAACTGTGAAAATATAAAAAAAGATCATGCCTTTATAAGGGTTTTAATCAGATTTATTTATCATTTTGTTCACATATGTAGCAGATCCATGCATCAAAACAGTTCTTTTGAGATTCTTCGATAACCTTGAATCATTTTTCCAATTTCACCTTGTTAAAATTTGTTTTTATGCAATTTCAAAGAGACGTATTTGTAAAAAAAAATATGTTTCTATGAAATAAGATTCCAAAACATATGATAAAAAATTATTTTTAAAAAACATTCAGTCCAATTTTGTTTTGAAACAATCAACAAATGTTCTATTTATAATACCAGAAGTTTGACACTTAAGAAAATATGTTAAATAAATTATAAATAAAGTTCATGATTTTATCTTTTGTGAGAAGTAGTACTCAAATCATAATTTTCTTTGAAGCCTTCTGATAAGGGAAATTTTTTTAATATTCCGTGATGATTTTTAAAGATGAGAAAATTGGGAAATTGCAATTTGATTAAAAATAAACCATGAACCATAGTGGTATTCAGGTATATAGAAGGTGATTTATATTCAATAATACTATTCACTAGATACTTTTATGTTATCAATATGTCAAATACATAATGGAATGAATTTTCTATAATTATATCATGGAAGTCTTCTGGAAGGGATGTAATTGTTTTGGGGGTCCTCCTCTTCCATTTGAAGAATATTTTACATGATCTGGAAAAGTAAAAAAATAATTTACTAAATAAATATACCAATAACATAAAAAATTCTTATAAGATTCATATTCTAAGAGTTTTTATAGTCCTTTATTTGATTCCAACTATAAGGAAATTTCCATAAACATTAAATATTTTTGTGGCTTTAAATAAGAATTCCATTTCATACATTCAGAAAGATATTTTATATTTATTTTATGTAACATCCCAAGTATTTTATGAATAATATATATTTTTATATATGTCTATTTATGAATTAGATATTGTTTTAGAGGCTTAAAATGAGAATAAATCCAATCTTAAGCACGTAATACACTAATATTTTTAAAAGATTGTTTTACTGCCTTTTGATGGAAAACCATTTTTTAAATCTATCTTTTGACAATTTTATAAGCTATATTTGTAAAAATAAACTTATTCTTTATGATTGGGACATTGATATTTACTTTGGATAAATTTCTGGTATTTTTTCGAAAAAGTTCATTTTTTAATGAATAGTGAAAAATGTTTTATTTTAATTCAAAACGTTTTTTTTAATATAATTTATTTATATGATTATATTATATTTTGAATTGGTTTTAATGTTCAATTAGAATATATTTTTACCATTTAATCCAATAGTGGTCATTTAAATTAATTTCACTTTGAAATTGGAATTAAACTAGTGTCAATCTTTTGATACTTATTGTTTCATAAAAACACGCAATTTGCTATGACAGCGGGAATTAATTATTAAATTAATTAATGTAACTTATATGTTTTGAATTTTGTAAAATAGACATAATTTTTGAATTTGGAATATCAAATATAGCTTAGGGTGAATGTTTGGTATTTTTCTGAAAAACTTCAATTTTTGATGAATAGTGAAACCCCTAAGTGGTAAATAAAAAAACTGATTTTTCGTTTAAATGAAATTTTACCACCTTTGTGTTTTGAATTTATAAAATCTTACATACATGGTTTTCATTAAGAAGTAAAATTTGGTTCAATGGGATTAAAATAATTTTTTGGTGAATCGTAACTTCTAAGTTTTTAATCGCGATTAGAGGTAATTAGTATAATTTAAGGTAAAAATAATGTTTTAATAATATGAAATGACCTAGAAAAATGTCCTACCCTTATTGGATATGTCATGGCCGACCAAGAAAACCCATGGGTAGATTTTTGGTACCCCATGGAGCCACTTTGGTAAGATAAATACATTAAGGCTTTTTATTTAATGTAAAAGTAAAAATGACACAAACATGAGTTGTTTTGCTAAAATCATTTTTAATTGGGGTTATACAAGTCAGATTTTTTACTATAAATAGTCATTGGAAAGATAAGGATATTTCCTATATCATTGTAGTTTTTTTATAATTTTTAGACATTAAATAAATTAAATTATTTATGACACCATGATGATGCAGTGATTACCACATTATTTAACGATTTAAATAAAATGAAAATAAAATGTAAAATATAATAACTACACTTGTAAAAAACCTATTGGGTGGGTGGATTTCGAACCCTTAACTCCTTATCCTAGAAATTAATAGTTGTGGGACCTCTTTTATATGAAAATCATTTTATAACAAAGTATCTTTTCTTAACTTTCGAAGAGTTCCCCTCCTCTCCTCTTATAAAAGGCCCCCACCTCTACAACCTTACCCAAAATTCCAAAGCCTTTGGATCAGCCAAACCCTGAAAATTTGTTCTCTCCATATCCCTATATTACTCCTTGATTCCTCAATTTGGGCAGAAGTCTTCCTAATGAATCCATTGAGCTCAAATAAAAAAACAGTTACCCATTTTAAAGGTAGTGTTTTCTCTTGTGTTCTTATGCTTTATTTTGCTTCTCCAACCCCCTTAACTCTTTTTATTCATTTCTTTTGTAACAAAACCAGTATCATAAATATACTATGATGTTGTTATAATAATTTTAATAGCTAAACTTACACACACGTACGTCTAATGGTTAAAGAACATATTGTTTCTGTGGATGGGGAATTTCTGCCTCATGAAACGATGATTGTTCAACACTCATATAACACCTTAAAAGGTGGCCATCTAGATGTCACTATATTTATATACGATATATAATATGTTTATGTTTTCCTTAAGCTTATGTATTATTCATTTTTGGCATACCTTTATGGTTTCCATTATGGGTAAACACGATATCTTCATTTTAGGAAGTGCGGACTACCGCCCCCTCAAAGTGATTTGATTCGTTAATACCAAATTTGGTACGTATAAAGGATAAATTTAATGATATTATATATGATATTATAATTTAATTATGATATACCTTTACATAATTATTATTTCACTCCATTAAGTAAGAAATATAAACTAAAGTAGCGTTCATGCGTACGTACGGCTTACCGTCTCCATGAACGGTGCATTTCATTTCTTACCTCTAAATGATTACGCAGTATTATAAATTCATGTATATACTGGATATATATGATATATATGATATATACACCATTAGTATAACTCTGGATATAATTTATACGTTAACAAATTGTAATTATAAAGATCATATGTTTGACTCAAGTACCAATGATCGTTAAAACGACCGTTATTAACTTAAATAATTACATAGGGTTCATGACAAGGTAATAAGAGATAAAAAGGGAATAATTAACTAGAAAAAGTTTCTTAAGAAAGTAGAAATTAACTCATGTTTATTATTCAGGAGGTTAAAGAACGATCGAGTCAAGTCGGACCCTAGGTATGGGACTTCGTCGCAATCTTCTTTCATTGAGGCATATTATGTTTTATACACAACATTATTTTATACGGTGTATAAACCCCTTTGACTTTTATGTTTATCCAAAAAGAATAATTTTATATGAAGAGTTTTACTAAATGAAAAAAGGGAATGTTTTGTCGTATGTATGCGGCGACAATGACTTCTCCGCCACTGTGACCATTATTTGAGTTTCGGGTTCCTCTACAAGCCATACCTTTTTTTAAAAGTAAAATAAATACCATGTTTTACTTTTATATTATTTTGGTATTGAAAATGGTTTTCATAATGTTTTTATATCAATGTGTTTTATTGATATCTTGTGATTGAAATGTGGAAATGTAATGTTTCCTTTATGCATGTTTTATGTGACACGATTATGTTTATGGTTCTTGGGCATTATTATGAAGACGGGTGGTTCCTTGATAAACTAAGGGCGGGTGAGCCCGATATAGCTCTCTAATGCATTGGGTAATGCGAAGGAGTTAAACGTTAAGGTTTCTCCGAAGAGATTTAGTAAATATACTGTGATGGGTATTCCAAATGTAACCAATAGGGTTACTCCCTACGTAAGGATGTTATGAATGCCTCAAGTTACCTTTATGTCTTATGATTTCTATGATTTATTCATGATTTGATGAGGTATGTTAAATTGCTTATGTTTTATGAGTAATGTATGATTTCATTGATTCTTATGTATACATGTACTCATGTTTCCTTTCCATATTTTCATATCCCTTACTGAGCTTTTTAGGCTCATCCCAAGTTTCTGAAATGATTTTCACAGGTCAAGGGAAAAGTACATGATGTGATGATAGTTTCAAGTAAGTGTTAAGAAAGAATCCATGTTTTATTTTTAAATACGTTTCCATTGATAGGAAAAATGAATACTATCTTTTATGTATCCACTTTGTTTAAATGTGGAATGTAATGCAAGTTTTATGATCTAATTCTCTAAAACTCTAAACCTGAAAAGATCCTCAATGTGTATTGTTTAAGTAACTCAAGATTAACCAAGGTTTAAGGCCCGGGCCTTATATTTTATGATAGTTATTTAATAAATAATACAAAATAATCCCTTTCATATAAACTTTGGACACTTCTATTCATTATCCAATCTTACATAATATAGAACTTTTAGAATAAAATGTCATTTCATTTGATAACAAATAATAATGAAATTAAATTTGACTTATTCTTTTCCAATACCCATTCTTTGGACCTATGAAATTATTTAAAAACATGATAATCTAAAAAATCATAGAAAGACTGATAATAATATTAAATATTTTAATTTAATGAAAATCAATGAATTGTTTTTAGAAATTACCTTTAAGACAAGGGAATCATATCTTTTAAATAAGGTTCTTTACTATACAATCTACTATGACACACAATTTCCAAGAAAACTCATTAGAAATGATATAAATTATATGTAGGTGTCTTGGGACGTCATTTTTCCATATCAATCTTACAAATTATATAACCAATATGGTCAACTTCCATATCTAGATAACATAATGCATTGGTGGTTATAATGGAACCACGTATACTATTTTTCCCTCAAACCCACCCATAAAAGGATAATAACCAAATGAATAATACTTGGTTTATCATGGAACAACCTTCCATCATAATTGATTTTCAATGACAATAACAAAATAATTAAACACGGATTTAGGAATCATAAAACATTCCTCGAGAAAAAATAGTTGTTAAAAAAGATAAATGGTCTCATACAAAAGAAATCATTTTTTCTGAAAATAAATATTTTCTACTAGAACCAAATATTAAAATAAAATATAATTCATGGAGGCATTAAAATATTCTCATGACATATAAGTAAAAAACACTTATTCTATATTTTTGCTAGAAAACTCACAATATAACTTGTTTGGAAAACGATAAAAATATTTCATTCAAATCACTTTGAAAAATTTAAAACGTAGGTAAAAAATGACATTAAGAAAATAATATATGAACAATAAAAATCATCTTAAAATCATTATTATAAATCAATCAATTCAATATGGATGAGAAAATATGTTTTTTTGGGATAATTTTAATGATTATTTTTAAAATAAAGTGTCATTGAATCTGAATTAGCTTGTGTATTTTTTAATTACAAAATAAAAGAACTATGATAATTTTCTACATTATTAAGATATCGTTGGAAGTTTATTATTTTTTTTATATGAATAATTATATATTTTATAAAATTAATAAATTATTTAATTTCACTACAAATGTTGTTTCAACATTGAATTAATAAGTCCAAATTAACATATGTATTTTGAAAATGGTTAGGTATTTTATAATTAAAAAATATATAAAATAATAAAAATTAAATATTTTTACTTTTTATGAATTTTTTATACTTTTAAATACAACCATTAATTGTTTCTATAAAAAACTAACTATATAACAATCTTAGAGATGGTAGGTCATATGTACCCAAAAGTGAAATTTACATTTTTCCATGATAATTATGGAATGATGTTAAGTATTACTTTATATTTTTATAGTTATAATAATATAAAAATATCATAATATATATTAAAATATTATAATATATATCAAACATGTGATGTGGTGATGAAAAATGTGTCACATCACTTTGTAGAGGTGGTAGCTCACACGTACACACGAATGACATAATCATTTTTTATTGATTGAAGATGTAATTGTGTTAATTATTTTTTATCATTTAACATTTATACATATTTCAATAATATCATATATACTCAATAAATAATCATTATAACATATATATGAGGTACAATGATGTAAACAAAATTACATTGGTTCGTGAGGTGGTAACCTTCTATACACATGAATGATGGTTTGGTTTCTAATTTATTGGAAGAGAAGATGGTTATAGGTAGACCAATTAAAAACACAATATTATTTTTAATATACTGGTTTTATTATAAAATCATGGATAAATGATGTTTTCAGCACATGGAAGAAGAAATCAAAGTAAAACATGCAGATACGAACTATATATCTTCTTTGGAAATTATGCTTTTCTTTGAACCTTGTGACCTATTAGATTGGTATTATCAAAAATAAAAACCTATGTAATTATATGATTGATTATATAATGTTATTTGGGATTACATTTCAAAAAAAATTGGGTTTCTATGTCTGATGAAATGAGAAGAAGTGGTGACCATTTATAAGATATGAGAGGGGAACACTTGGAATTTATCAAGATATTAAATTAATATACAATAATTTTAGTCATAATATATTTAAAAAGAAATTTATTTTGAATATAATATGATTATTTGTAGAAATAACCTCATACAACAAATATGAGAGTTCCATTTATGATATTTATTCTGTTATCTTTTGGTTTTAATCCCAATTTTACCTCTTTGATTATTTCCAGGACAAAATGCATTTTTCTACTTTGTTGGTTTTTATAGTTAATATAAAAAGAAATAATACACTTAAATGGGCCATGATTTATATTTTAAATATTATAATAATCAATTTTATAGAAATTATATTTTAGTAATATTATTAAATTTATTAAATTATTATTTCTGATAAAATATCTATTATGTCATTTTGTAGAAATATTCATTAAATTGTTGTTAATAATATCAGTCCAAAATATAAAATTAGAAATAAATATTTAATTATACATCTAACATTTCCTTGAAATATATAATATTTTTTAAAATATTATTTATGACAAATTATATTTATTATAATATTTTAATATAATTTATTTATTTTTTACATTAATTGAATAATAACTAAACGAGAATTGAGTAATCATTTAATGTAATTATTTCCCATAAAAATAAAAAAAAAATCACATGATGATGATAAATATCTTATATTTTAAAATATTATTTATATGCCAAAATATCATTTTCCAAAAACAATATTAAAAACATTACACTTATTAAAATAAAAGAGTGTGACATGTTTGAAATTTCTTTAAATAAAATATTAAAACAGTCATAATCTCACAAAGGTGGAAAAAAGTCATATATTTTATCCTTGGATGATTAGGATTGATATATACTAAAAAAATATTTGAGAATGTTTTTGGGTATTATAGTGGTTGATATGATTTAATTTTTAACCTAAATTATTTGAATTACCCATTACCATGGTAAACAAATCATGATGTTTACAATTCATATTTACCCAAAAAAAAAAGAATCCTATTTACCAAACTTATTACACATGATTCAAAATATGGAATCCATTTCCGTAAAATTCAAATCCCAAAAGTTTCAAATATTAATTTAAAATTAAACGAACAACATGAAATGAATAATCGTTTTAAAAAAATCATCTTTAAATATAAAAATTTATTATACAAAATTCAAGTATAATATACCATTAAAAATAATAATTAGGTCAATTTATATAAATAATGTCAAAATAAAAGTTTTATCTAATCCAATCAATAATATTTCCTTTTAAATACATTAAAATAACATATAATTTGGAATATAAATCCGTATTTTTAAAAATTTATTAAAAAATAAGTATTTTCAGAAAATTATAAACATTTTTCTTAATATAATTTTTACTTGTAGAATTAAAAAATAAAAATTATTTTGAAAAATAAATTTTCCATAAACTACTGAAATTTATTATACCATGAAAGTCCAGCCAGAATCAAAGTGTTTGACCATTTATTAAAAAGAAAGAAAATAGTACATCATAGCAGTGGATGGGGTTAAACAACTGAAAATCCCTCCACCACCAAGAATAGGTCTATAGATCAAAAAATGACATATCATTTCCATAATCAGAGTCACCAATAGTCTCCCACTCAGATTGAATCTTATCCCGATTGAAGATTTTGAAGATATCTGTATCTACTTTCCTCGACACCTTAGATGATGATCGGGTAGACACGGTTCTATGAACATTAGAATAATCCTTACATGGTCTCCTATAAGTGGGAAGACCCTCACTATCAGTAGTATTTGGATTTCCACTTAATATTGCATCCTTGTAAGAGACGTGACCACCACTGCCCGAGACCCTAATCGGGGTACTCACATTTTCATATTCATCCTCAGAAATGTTTCTCCATTTCACAGGTAATTAAGATACCTGAAAATGCTTCTGGATATCTTGCTGACAATAAACATGTTGTTTTACATCACTCTGATTGTAGACATCAACCTAGAAAGTATCTGGGGTCACCAATTCTATAGCCCGCATATGGGTGTCCTCAACTGAAGTAACCACTTTAACCAAATCAGACCGAGTATTAGAAGGGCCACTATGAGCCTCCTTCGGAGATACATAAATTTGAAACCCTTTTCCAGTATCAGAAACTATCTCGTTAAGTGAATCATCATCATGAGTAGTAGACTTTGGAAATGTCGAATCCTTCAGCATGGACTTTCTACGACAGAGGACTGTTGAATGACCTCTCACCCCACATTTCTCACAAGAAACATTCTTCTGACATAACTCTGAAGAGTGTCCAACAATAATATATACATTACAGAAAAGAGTCCTTTTTCATACTTGACATCAATTTTAATGTTATCAAAAGAGGTGGAAAGGGTTATGTTGTCAATCAGTGGGGAGCTAAGATCAACCTCCACCGACATCCTAGCAAAATAACCAAACCGAACATCCTTAGTCTCTTTGTCAAGCCGAATCGGAGTCCCAATTTCCATGCCAATATCATGTAAAATTTTTGGATGCTAGAGAACCCAATTTAGTCTATCAAGACGAATCCAAAGTTGAGAAAAGGCATTTATTTCATGCGAGACATTAAAATCCAAAGACCATTCATGAAAATAAAACCGACCAGGTTTCAGAAACCGGGTTCCAATGCTCCATGCTCGAATCTTCAAGTCATCAGATAGAAAAAGGCAACGAAAAAAATCACCAACCAATAGAAACACATTTCCAGTTAGAAAAACACCGCAAATGTGAGGTTCTACAGATCAAATAATCAAGTTTCCATGGTTGTGAAACTTTAATAAGAAAAATACGTCCAATCAATGAATTTTTACCAATTGAAATTCTCTCTGCAAGCACTATAAGGTTGGCTTCAACGTGAGCCGATGAAACCTTACAAAGAATTCTGTTAGGACATGAGTTTTTGAACAGGGCCAACAAACAATCTCCATTCTACTTCAACCCAGAACTTTATTTCCTCACCACATCAGAGTAAGATTGTGAACCAGTGATACCATCACTGAATTCTCGAATCAATGCATCAGGACTCGTAGCCATCGCAGTATCATCCGGACCAGTTGACTTATGTAGATCCACGATGTGTGTACATCTTTAAAGCAGCAGAAGATCATTGTGATGCCTCCGCAGGTCTGACATAAGGATCCAAAGCCGACTGTAGACCGGCTGAAAAATTCAGTTTCACCACAACCGTAGGGTTTCCAACATCGACAGAATACTGAGTGCCATGAGAAGACACCGAGGAGGGAATCATCGATGCCACACCACCGGGAGAAGGGAGATGATCGAAGACAAGAAAAAACAGAAGTGTCGTGGCCAATTGAAAACCATAAAGTCCATCATCATGAAGAGAAGCTCACTTAGCCCGCAGCGCCATCCCAATATCGAGTCTATAATTTATTATAATATTAATTGATAAGTTGAATTAGAACTCATTTTTTATGTAACATATTTTTTGAAGAATAAAATGACCGTAATAAAACATAAGATATTATTTCCTATAAAATATTAAAAGAATTAATATATAGAAGTAAATTTATATTTATTTGATATATTAGTTATGTATATTCATACCCACCAACTTATGGGCTAGGTTTGAACAGTCACATTTAAATAATAATATTTTTTTATTTTTTAAGCTCTGTGTTGAAAACCTTTTACATTTTTGAACATAGTTTTTTCTTTTTGAAACCATGGAATGATATATTCTACCGATAACCTCTAAAAACTAAATCCTCAAAATTAGTACTCAGTCTAGGTATCCAAAGGACAGAATTTTAAAATATATTTTTGTTAAAATTGGATATTGAATAAAAAATTAATAAATATTTCTCTGGAAAGTACAGAAAAGCGAAGTATGAAGGTCATCGGGAGAATGTATACCTTGTTTACAAGTAAGAGAACATATGTGGGATGTGAAAAATGGATATATAAGTGAAATAAAACACCCAAATACTAATTTAAAGTGATATAGAACATATTCAAGAGAATCATAACCATCATCAAAATCATAAATCTGTTATGGGTTAAAAGTATATTGATTTTTTGATAATAAAAAAATTGAGATTTTTTATTATTCGAGATCGATTTCAATGAATTTTTTAATTACAATACGATATATACAAATAACATAGTGAAATATACATATTTCAATGTATAATTTAATCCTTTAATCAATTTTCAAAAATATATAATATTTTTGTCCAATTAATGTATATTCAAGATGAATTTTTCATACCCAATGTATTAGAATCAACTTCTAAATATAATATATTACCCAAAAAAAATTAAATATATATTCCTACTTTCATTATTATTTATGAGGATATAAAATGGTTATCACAAGATAAATCAATTCCCAAAATAATTAATCCATGAAATGAATAAAAACTGTTATTAATCATCAATATTTATTTATTAGTCAAAAAATTTAAAATATATCATTCAATAAACAACTATCCATAAAATCTTCATGATATTGCAAGATAATATTGATTTCAAATAGTCTTAATGATTTGATCACATAACATTTTGCTCCCATTAACATCATTGAATTTTAATGCCTTATATAAAATTTATAATTTCTCTATTATCATAATCTATATGATATGTTAGTAATTTTCATAAATAACCTCAGTAACCATAAACATATTATATAATAATATATGATTCCAAAAGATAATTCCTCTTTTATTTCTCAAATAAGATCCCCTAATATGAAATTTACCTTAATTTTATAATGTTCTGAAAAATTATAGTGATAATATTCTTAAACAAAATTAATCACCTAATTAATAATTATTTTTAAACATAAATATTATATATAAGATAAAACATAGGTTATAAAACCATCTGATTCTAAAACTATGAAATGTTTTAACTGAAAATGAAATCCTATTCTAAGTGGTAAATCACATATTCCAATGGTTGGTAATGGTCCCCTATCACACATCGCTTGTGGGTTAAAACCTCATAGTCATCTATGATGAAATCAGTTATCACCTGACCTACATGTTTTCCATTTTCTAAAACAATAATATTCTGGTCAAATTGCCAAAAATATTATAAAAATATGATTTTTTTAATAAATTCAACTTTAAATATAATTTTTTGATCTAAAATATAATCTCATACAATTTTTCATTATTAATAAAATTCAATAACCCATAATTACATCAACTTATTATTTTCGAAAAGACATTTCTATCTCAATAATTTACATTTCAAATCATATTATTTAAATAAAATATTTCAAATATAAAATAATTTTGTACAATTATAATTTTATCCAGCAGATTTCATTGTAATTCATGATCATGAATATATAATTTACCCACATAATAATTATTATTTAGAGATTATTCAAAATTACATGATTCTATTATCAAAATTCACCTTTTATAATTTGGATTTTATTAATGTTTGAGGATTTTTTTTTAAAAAAACCCTTTTTAGGACATATAATTTCAAAACTTATGATAAAATATAATTTCTGTAAAACATTCAGAATAATTTTTTTTCAAAATTTCAATCCAGGTACCATTTAAACTACCCCTAGTTTTAACAATAATAATATAATAACAAATATATATATATACATGATGATGCTATCCTTTATCAGAAACTATTTAAGAATCATAATATATTTCAATGTTTTATGAAAGGGTAAAATATTTTAAAATTCTATGATGATATTAACCTTTTTAGATATGATAAAAAAATTTAATTTACAATTTTCATTAAAACAACCCTTGAACAATGATTGCAATGAAGAATTTTGGAAGATTTTGATATTTTATTCTACTTTTTTCAGTAGAGTTTTATGTTAAAAAAATAAAAATCAAAAGGACTTGAATTTGTAATTAATGTTACAAGAATGTCATTATGAATAGATAAAAACATTTTTCGTGTTCATTATCATTATATTTTAACTAATTTCCCTCTATTTATATTTTTTAAAAAATTAATTATGTAATAATCCTTTAATATTAAACTATAGTTAATTGAATGCTCTAATATCTAATGATTTCTAAACATTGTTATGATAAAATCTATAAGGAAGGGGAATAAAATATTACATATTGTATTTAATTTATACTTGAATTATCTTTAATACATTCATAATGATCTTTTAAGTATAGAGTTTTAAATATCTATGTCATAACTATTATATAACAAGCCCATATAGATACAAAGTTGAAACTTCTAATTAGTATCAAAAAAATTCTAATATAGAACTTTTAAAATATAATATGATTTATTTTCATTAACAATATTCATGAAATTAAATTTTAATTATGATTTTCCCCAACCAATCCATCGGCTCACTAAATAAAATTAAAATACATGGTATGATCACAAAAATATCACTAAGGAATATAAAAATAATAAATCTATTAATTTGGTGAATAAAATGAATGCCCATGAAGACAATTTCTTAAAACACATGTTTTAACCCCCCAAAATCCATCATAATTTTTTTAAGAAGATATTTCAAAAAAATATCAGTCAAATATCAATTTAAATCATTTCTTAGAATAGAAAAGTTATATAGGTATCTTGGGACATCATTTTTATATATCACTATATCAAATGGAACAACAGATATGGTTAACTTATATCTTCAAATAATGAAATTACTTAGAGGTTATAACGTAACACAAAATCTATAGTTTATTAAAAAAACCACCCATAATAGGTTACTCACATAACTATTATTCCTTGTTCAATCAAGAAACCACTTTTAATTGTAAAAAATTCCTAAGAAACTTATCCAAGTGGTAAAACATAAATTGGGGCATCATAGAAACATTCAATGAAGAATACCACATATTTAAAATAATACTAGGATTCTAAAAAAATATTATTTTTTAAAATAAATATTTAATTTTTTAATTTTTCATAATATAAAATAATATTCTGTAAGGTTTAAAATATAATTATTCTATATAATATAAATAAAACATTCATTCTATATTTTTTAAGAACAAATAAATAATGTACCTCATTTTAAAAATGAAAAAAAAATCATTCGGATCCATTTTTGTAAAATGTAAAATATGTGTAAAAAGTTAATTAAAAATAATATTATAATAATAACATTACTTCTTTGGTTTTTCAAAAAAACCAATTGAATACCGAATAAAAAGTGTGTTATTAATAAGAAACATTTCTATATGGGTTTTAAAGGAATATGACATTCTTTGAGTAATAATCATCATGTACATTCATTGTATTCCTAACTAATAGAATTATTTTTATATTTTAATTTCTTAAGAAGGTTTTAAAATTTATTATTTATTTTATAACACTAATTCCTATGTTATATACAATTTATTTATTATTTATCATCACGTTGGATTTTTTGATGATATTTGATTCACATTTCAAAAATGACTTATATAGTTTGGCTATGGTCTATGTGGTCATTATTAAAACATTTCCTAAAAAATAATAATTTCATAAATATAATTTTTATGATTGAATTTCAATATTAAATAAAACCATTAAATATACTTATGAAAATGAACATCATTACAATCATGGAGATGGTAGGTTATATGTATGCATGAGTAACGTTTCAATTTTTTAAAGATCATTATGGAAAGAAGGTAAATATTATTTTTCATTCCCAAAGTTATCATAATATAAAAAATAAATTATTAATTATTAAAATATAGTTAGATATATAGTATATATATGATTTAGTGGTGTCAAAAAATTCAAATCATTTCATAGAGGTTGCAGTATAGTGTCCCAATCATTTTACATAAAAAATTTCATGATTATAAGCATAATTAATCATCAGAGTACAAGCCAAGGATCGTTAATTCTAGTGTCTTGGACGTCTAGGTACATATAACATAAAACATAGGGCTAAAAGAACTTCTTTATTTAATCTCTATAAAGATATTATAACTTATTTTGAGCTCTTACATCTGCATAGGGTACCCTAGGGAACACATGATCAAAGGGATGAGCTAAAAAGCCCAGTAAAGGAATGAACATAAGGATACATATCATGAACATGAGTTAAGAGGCATGACATAATGATATCCAATGCATGAAACTTATGAAATATTTTAATATAATCCTGGGATCATAAAAACATGGAATCATATAAATGTGTCAGAATCATAAATCATATCTTTAGTATGGGTCAAGGATAACCACCAATCCCCTTTCCCATTTTAGTACGGGTCAAGGCTAACCGCCAATTCCATTTCACATCGCATCTCATGAGACTTAACCTTACTGAATGCATTAGAGTGCTATCTGGGCCACCCATCTCAACATATTCATGAATATTCATTCCACATAAATAATCTTTCCACATAAATAATCATACATAATCAAGAATACATAAACAAAGGGTACCCATGGAAAGAATTGGGTACCACAATCATGACATAAAACATATCTAATGGGCGTATCATGAAAGTGTCCATGAAAGGAAAGGATTAGAACATACATGGACATTCATAGGGTAAAATAGGCATAAAAAATGGTAATTGGTGTCAAATATAAGTGACAACATATTAAAAATGTATTTTAGAAACATTAGCATTAAAACATTTTTGTGCGGTTTTAAGGAAAACATTCTAGAGCTTTTCAAATAGGAAACATGACATTATTTTATATAAAACCAGAATTGAACCAAGAAGTTTTTCATAATAAAAACACTGATTTTATAAATACAATGGTGTTTTAAAACATAGGCTAGAGTGCACTTGAAACTTGGGTAAATAAAATTTGGAAGACCCCTTGAAACATGTTTGCTCATCAGAAAGTTATATGGAGTGAATCTTTCCAAAATCATGTATATCCCCGAAAGAATGTGATGAAAGAGTATTGATATAATAATATCTTAAAACTAACCATAATTCCTAAGAATCACATAAATAGATAAGATAACACCATTTTTGAAGAGAGATAAGGCAACCCAAATGAACGTAGAAGGTTTGGGTAGAATTCGTTACGATTTTACCAGCATGGTGTCGGGTGTACCTAAGAGGGATTAATGAGAGAGAGAAGTGGATTCTCATCACTTATAAAACATTAGTTCAGTATGGGGAAGGTGTATAAACATACCCCATCACATGGTATTACCCAAAATAGTCATATCATATAGAACAATCTTGATTAAGAGTGAAAGGGGAGGATCCCTTACCTTCAATCTGGTGGTGTTCTTCACTTGTTATTAGTGACCTGAATAAACAAATTAGGATTATTTATTTATAAGTCTAGAACCTCTTATATATTTAATTTATTTATTATAACCTTTTTTAGTTCATTTAAATCCTTTTTTATTAGTTATAGGGTTCAACTAGTACTCGCCCGTGCATTTGCACGGTGATAAAACTGAATTCTTAGTTCATGAGTTCTCATGACGATATGGTTCACTGCTTTTATAGAGAAAATAAATTATTTTGAAAAAATAAAATAAACTGGAAAAGTTGTTAACATTACAATTATTAGTAATTAGTAACCTAAATTAAGTGGAAATAATTCATTGAAAGGAACAACAGTTTCAAAAAAATGTGAATAAAACATGTTAAGAATATCTGCATAATCTATTAATAGTATAGATTATAGAGGAAAGGAAAATGAAGAAAAAATGTTGAAAATAACTGAATAATGCTTGATTATTAATTACCATGCAATTACATTATTCTTTTGGTTTCATAAATTAGTTATCCCAGCTGCTGGTGGGTTAAAACCAATGCATAATAGAATCCCAATCCAAATCCAATATGAAATAAAGTTTCAGTACAATATTGATATGAAAATATATGTTGTTGTCACTTCCACTCCTGGTTTTCTATCCTTCATTAAACCTATGACATAGCTCCTACTAAACTGAAGGCCCATGGTGTTGTGTCCTAGTGTCGTTTGACCCATGTGGGGAGATGATATTTCCAACAATGAGATTAACAGTAAAACACAATCAGTTGGTTCAGGTACCTGAATGTCATGCTGATGAGATCAATCCATACCATTAGGAGACCAGAAACCGGTGGTCATGGCTTCGATAGCCTATGAACTATGTGTAGTACAACAACCTGCTTGGTAAAGTACATGGAACCAACCTAAGAATTGTGTACAGTACACCAACCTGAGAATTGTGTGCAGTACACCAACCTGCATGGTAAATAAACGATCAATTGCATGATTATACCAACCTGCTTGGTAAAGTACACAATCAATTACATGAGTACACCAACCTGATAATTCTGTGAAGTACACCAACCTGCTTAGTAAATACAAAATCAATTGCATGAGTACACCAACATACTTGGTAAATCACATGGAAACAAAATAATATATTAATGTCACTTTAACCAAAACCGAAAACTTAAAATTGAAGTGCACATAGATTCTCATTACCAAGAATAGATGTTCCCCCTTGCTTCTGGGTTGCACGCCAATGTGGCTACAATAGAACCACCACCAACCACATCAACCTATGGTAGAAAATGTAAATTCCCTTCCATTGATTTTAGCACTAAAAATTTCTCTAACCTTATCTATTGAGTAATCATGCATCTAAAAGGAGAATATTTATTTAAAAATTAAACATCCCATTTATTAAAATACAAAATTCAACACAAAAATTTAATAAAATCAATATCAGTCCACAAAAATAATTCAATTCACAGTACATAATAAGAATGATTAATTAGAGATGTGAAAAAAATTGTAATAATAAAGAATTTTTTATCTAATTCCAAAAATAACCTAAAGCTATGATATTAAAAACAAAAAATGAATGACATTTAATGGAAAACAAAAGAGCATGATATAAAAAAATGATGAAAATGTCTATTTTCATGCATTCAAATAAAATTCATATGGGATGTATTTAGTACATGAAGCAGAAATTTCTAAACAGATTTAATATTCCATGTAGTTTATATTTAAAAGTAGAGCATATATATTTGTAAATATAATGAATATTTAATAAAAAAAATAAGATCAAATATAAAAATGTAACAAATTTACTTTCAAAATTAGGAAGAACAACATACTTTGAATGAATGAGAAGCAAAGTTGTTGAGCATAACTTCTCTTGGAATCGATTTTACCTATAATATATGTGGACTTGTGCAATGGGTTAACAAATAGTTAGAAGAATTACATAATGAAAATTTATGTGAGGTAAATGAAAAATATAATAATCCATTGCTAAATGGAAAATCAAATCAAAGGCAAATCCGAGAATCTGTGAGATGAGAAATTGATACAAAAAAAAATATAGATGATGGAAATAAAAAGATTGATTAAAGGATATGAACTAAAGAAAGCATACCAAACGACTTAAATCGAAGGGAGGATGACTAAATTCATTCATTATAGTTAAAATGGTGGAATGATCAACTAATTGGACATGAAGGAATGAGGAAGAGGTGACCACTTCATAGCAACAAATATCACAATATTATAACTTTAAATATTCACATAAAACTAATTTCAGGCCCTAACCTCTCCCTCCCCCCCCTCCACCATGCCTAGCCGCTCCCCTCCCCTTTACACCACCCTTCCTAGCACCACCACCCACCAGGACCCTCTCCCCTTCCTAGACACATCCCCACCAGGACCCTCTCCCCTTCCCAGCCACATCCCCACCAGCCCCCTCCCCACTTCTCCGCAGGCCCTGTACTCTTCCCCTCCCCTCCCCTCCCATATGCCTAGCCGCTACCCTCCCCTTTAGACCCCCATGCCCAGCCCCTCCCCTCCCCCCTAACCAGAATAATCTCCCACCATTTCCTAGCACCTTCCCCTCCCCCTCCCCTCCCCAATGCACAGTATTTCCCCTCTCCGTCTTCTCCTCCCACCCCTTCCCAACACCTCCCCCTCCCATCTCTTCCACCCCCTGCCCAATCCCACCCCCCACCAGCCCCATTCCCCATTCCCAGACCCTTCCCTGATCAGCATTAAAACACATAAAATGACAATTGATATGTAATTAAAGAAGAAGAAACTAAAGTCTCGGACAGTAGTTACAATATAAATACAATTAAATTGTGTAGAAATAATATCAAAGGTGTTCATATTATTATAGTTAAATAATTAATATTAATTAGAAACATGTTAAAGGAGTATGCATACATTTAGTTTTTTATAATAATAATGTACTGTATGCATTTAAATAAATACAATTAAAATTAAATGAATAGTATATCAAAATAGTAAAAAAACTTACCTAAAGGATTTTTCATGAGATAAATCTGCATAGAGTTTCAAAACACATCCTCAATTTACATGATTGGTCTTGACGTTTGAAAAATAAAAGGTCACGAAACAGGACCCCCCGTAATAGGTTCAACCATAGTTGATTCCACCAGGCTATAGAGTACCCTGGAACCAAACCAAAACAGTTAAAAAAAATATATGTGAGGACATATTGAATATTGGGATAAAAGGAGGGGATTCCATAATTTTTTCCACTGAATCGAGACATTCACCCATGACAGGATTTGAAAGGGATATCTCAGCCACTTTAGAATACCTGAAAACATGATATTGAATAAAAAAATATGTATGATTACATATTGAATATTAGGATAGCATGAGAATAAATATCACCATTCTATTTAACTTTGAAGCTCTTTAAATAATAAGTGCATGTATAAGATTCAAAGACATGTAAGGGAATACATATTAAAAAATTAAAAAACATTCATACCATATTGTGGCTCCCAATAAATATTTCTTCAGCCTCATGCCCCAACCCAGTTGGAATTAGAATCATGGACCGATGAAAATAAGTTAGTATTGTAAAATTGACAATAAAAATCTCATAAATGATTAACCAATCATATTGATAGGGAAAATTTTTTCATTATTATAAATAATGAAATCAATACACTACAATCAGTAAACTTGAATACAATTTATAAATTTAATCACAAATCATATTTGAAATGTATCCCAAACATTCTCAAATCTACTGACACATACCAAAATTTAAAAAAATATAGTATAACATGAATCAGGATTCCACAGAACTGGTTTTAACTATAGCTGGTGTGGAGGTCGGACTGTCATATGCAGGTTCCTCCCTCTTACTTCAATCCATCTAGAAGGGTGCATTTGTGTTACATTGGACGACCACTTCTAGATGGTGGTAATGCATCGATTTAATATATCTAATAAAAAAAACAGGGAAAAATTTACAATATACAACCGATACTGATGAGAACAGATAAACGTGTGTGTTATATGTGTTATAACAACATTACCCTAGCCTATAATAAAAGTAGAGTTAAAATTTGATATAAAAATGTATAAGATAATTTGTAAAAGAACAGGTTCTATAATTTTCTTCCGATACCTTTCATATGCACCACATAATGTCAATCAACTAAGAAAGTCTTCTATTTTATGTTTTCCTTTAAACGGGGATGTAGTTCATTGGCATGGCTTGCGGATGTTGCATCGTCATGAGTCATTATAACTATCTATTTCCCTACATCATCATCATAAAACTGTATCAACAGTTTTTTGTACATTAAGAGATGAATTTTATCAATAATTTACAAAAAATACTTACCACTGTAATTATTTAATCAGTAATTTGATGTTCAAAAACTGTTAAATGAGACAAAAACTGAATTGGGTTTAAATGATATAATTAAATTGATACTGAAAAATAATAACATTTTCTAATCCAAAGATGTAATGAAAATAGAAGTCAGTGAAAAAAACACCTACCTAGGTTACCGTTTTTACAACTTACATGAACACAGACCAATCCTGGGTAAGCAGAGGGGTAGACAGATATCATTTCCCTGAATGGAGACATTCACCCATGTGATGTAGCATCAACAGAGAGCCCTCAAGCACATTAAAAGACCTGACAACATGAAGGTGAAAAAAATTGATAAAGATAGATTGAATGTTGATGTTTCTTAACTCAATGTCAAGAGTGATGTACTGTTGGTTTTAAATCTCAGTTGAATAGGGAAAAGTAATGGATAAATGGAGGTGATTCAAGATTTTTTTTCCACTGAATCGAGACATTAACCCTTTCCAAGATTTGAAAGGGATATCTCAACCACTTTAGAAGACCTGAAAACATGATATTGAATTAAAAAATATATATGAGGACATATTGAATATTGGGATAGCATAAGAATAAATGTCACCATTCTATTCAACTTCGAAGCTCTATAAATAATAAGTGCATGTAGAATATTCAAAGACATGTAAGGGAATACATATTAAATCATTCAAAAAATTTCATTACTATATGAATACAATCATCATACCTTATGTTTGATGGTATAACTCCATTATTGACCCCATGAAAGGGTATAACCCAATGAGAAGTCTAGTCAGGTATGGTTCTGCAATGGGAGGAAACATTTCCTTGATTATTGAATGATTAATGTTGAATGGATAAAAATATCTTCCAATGACCATTTTTCGGTCATTATTAAAACATGAATTTACAAATTGAATATGAATCATTTAGAATATTTCTAATATAAAATAAAATAAGATATGTTTTGGTGATAGAAGAACTGTTTATCATAATAAGTGTTCCAATGATTTTAATTTTATACCATGTTGTGGTACCAAAGAAGTATTTCTTCATCCTCGTTCCCCTACCCAATTGTAATTAGAAACATGGACCAATGAAAATAAGTTAATATTGGAAAAATCGCAGCAAACATCTCATTAATTTTTGACAAAGCATATTAGTAGGGAACAATTTGACATTATAAAAAATAATGAAATCAATACACTACAGTAAGTAAATTTAAATTCAATTTATAAATTTAATCACAAATGATATATAAAATGTATCCCAAACATTCAGGAATTTTCTTCCACATAATAAAATTAAAAAAATATGAATTGAATATGAATTGAATTAAATCCAATGCAATTTAGAAGGTAGGAATATGAATTGAATTAAATCACATTGATTCAACCAAAACCATGAAACTTAACCTTGATAACCTACACTAACACACTTTGAATTAAATAAGCCAACTGCCTTAATTAAATCAACGATAACCTATATCATGTGAACCCAAATTAAATCAGGAAAGAACAACTCTACAGCCTAAATCTGAAACCATGCAAGTGCACAAAAAGTCATGATTTTAATTTTAATAATTCAATTATTCTAGCTTAAGAAAAATAGTGAAACTGTTCCATCACATACGAAAATTTACCATCTAATTGAACAATTATAACCTGCACCAACACACTTTTAATTAAATAAGCCAACTGCATTAAATAAATCAGCGATAACCTATATCTTTTGAACCCAATTTAAATCAACCGAGCACAAATCCACAACCAGCATCTAAAACCATGAAATCTTTCACGGAAAACCTAGTTCACACACAAATAAAGAAAGTATCAGAAACCAGAAAAGGGTTAAAATCTTGGTATGTTGATAGATTCTTTTACTCTAAAAACCAGGAACAATGTAAATAGTGGTGGAGGTTGCCCATATCTTCTAAGAGAAAATTGAAAATAGATAAGTTTCAATCTCTGTTGAAATAAAAATCAATATACAAACCAGTTTAGTATGAAAAAGTTGAAGGATGAGGAAAAAATAAGCTGATGTTCTTTGTATGATTTGATTTCATACAGAACCAGAGTTTTGAATCACCAATATTACCTTTTCTGAGGAAGAGTTTTCAAAGAATAATCCAACTGTGGGTCTTTTTAAGGAGAATGGAGGAGGGCAAGGTGGAGAAAAATGGAGGTTCTGGTTTTTGGTAGTATTTTCATACAATCATAGAAGTATTTGTGCGAGATAGGGTAGTATCCTGGTGTTAAACCTTAGTTGGTTTTGTAGTCGATGGAGATAATTTGACAGTTAGCTTCAATAGTAGAACACCATGAGATATATAATCTATGAAATTCCAATGAGAAGAAGCACTCATCTGCCATCACAGGGAATGAAGAGTTGGAAATTGTATGCGCGTGTTGCCGAATCAGGCCATAATAAAGGAGAGGAGGTTGGTGCAACAGGATCCGAGAGATTGAAAAAATGTGGACATTTAGATGCAGAAAAATAGATAGTGGACTCGATGATGCTTATCGATGCTCAGATACAATAAGACTGACAGAAGATTGGAAGTATACTACGATCTGCATGAAGAGAGATAAAAATAAAAATGTTTGTAAGAGTAGTCGATTGAAAAACCTATCAAAAGAAAAATGTTACCGCAAGCTTCGTCGACAAATTGTGGACGTGTGGTGGAAGGATGAAGCTCACGGATGAACTGCCGACTATGGATGGAGTAATGTTTATACCTAGGGTTACTCACTGTGAACTATAGGGAAAAAGAACCATAGGTGGATTTGAGGACCCGGATGTGCAAGAGCCAGTGGAGGAGTCGCCGGTTGTGGAGAAGTTGTGAGCGGAGGAGCTATAGTCAGAGGAGCCGAAGATGGAAGCACCGCTAGAGAGGAGAATTGAGATTCTGATGAGCCTGTCGAGGTCAGTGATGGAGGTGATGTCGGGAAATGAGGTGAGATAAAACACTAATCGTGGGAGGAGAAGGAGGGTTCGGTGGAGTGCTGAAATCCAACTTGCGGGCAGAGTGGGATAAGGTTTGGAGGAGGGATGCAATGGAATGGGGGTAAAACTGGAATGGAAATAGTGAAATGGGGGACGTGGAAGCTTGAAGAGGAGACACATAAGTCTGGAGGAACCCAGTTTTAGTATATATATTGTATTTCATTGTTCGAGATCATTTGTTTACTTGGGTTTAAAGATTGGTTCACTTATATTCTAGTTTGGATTATACGCTAGATGAAAGTGGTTGTCCAGATTTGAAGTTATATTCTTTATTTCATATCTAGGAGATTACATGGTTTTAATTTTAATTAGGTTACTTAGAGTGATGTCTAATTACTATATATATAACCTTAGTAATAACCATTTTTGTTAATCAGTGGATTTTATTACAATGAATGTGTATTTCATTATAACTTAATTCCATTTTTACCAAAAGATTACATTACCAAAAATAGGATATATTAAATATGTAATAATCTAGTTCAACCATAACAAAAATGGTTTCATGACCAGAATTAAAGATAATAATATAAATTGGTAAATCTTTGTCCTTGAATGTGCTAAATTAACACATGTCAAACAGTGCTTTCATTTCTTTCAAATAAAAGGGGTGGGGAAAGGAATGAAGATAATGAAATAAACCACCAAAATGAAGAAATTCTAGTACTTTTATGTTACTGGATTTACAATACTATTATGGTGATGGGAGGTGAGGAAATAAATAAAAAAGAAAATATCGTAAAATAAATGAAGAAATTGGGAAGAGGAATTTACCTCTTGAGACTTCCTCCTTTGATAATCTCTTAAGGGAAGAGGTTTTTATATTTGAGGAGGCTGAGAACTTTTGGACATGGGGGAGGAACTTTGGAAGATATTTGGCCAGAATAATGGAGAGGCAAAATTTTTGAGAGGAGTGGAGAGAAAGGGGGTGAAGGGGGGTTTTTATAGTGGAGGAGAGAGGGGTTTCCCTAATATAAAATTCATTAGTTTATTATTTCCCCACATGAAAAGGAATAGTGAGTCTTGCATGAACAAGAATAGTAATTTTATAATGTAATCTAGAACCAAGTGAGTTTACATTAGCAGAAAATCACAAATGACTATAATTAGCTTATTTAGCTTATTTTTGTAAATTACGGTATTTCACTATTCATAAAAAATTCATGTATTTCAAAAAAATCCAAAAAATATAACCCAAACATTTTTCAACGTGTCAAATCCAAAAATAAAGTTAGTTTTTCAAAAATAATTTTTTAAATATGATTATTTTAAGATTTATTTAAAATAATAATTCATTATCAAAACTAGTTTTAAAACATTCATTAACTCATTCTAAACTATGGGTATATCGTACTTCCAACATGAATATTATTTTTATACCACCAAAGGTGAGGTTTCTATTCATTAGGGTATATCACTATTCATAAGGGTATGTTACTATTCATTATGGTAGGTTATTATGCACCAAATTTTTTTTGATTTATTAGACTCCAAAAACATCTTGAACACAACCGTGTATGCCGGATTTTTGAAATTCCAAACACAGAAGTGACAAACTTATGTTTAATGGTCACTTTTCACTTAGTAGTTCATTATGTTGTGTTTTCATGTGATTTTATGACATAAATATAAGAAGGGAATTTCCATTGAAAAACTTTGGGTCATTACATTCTTCCCCTCTTATGAAATTTCGGCCCTCGAAATTTCGTTTTACATTCTAGGCCAAAAACAGATGTGGGTACTTTTTCTTCATTGCTTCCTCCAATTCCCATGTTTCTTCCTCAAACTTATGGTTCCTTCACAACACTTTGACAAGATGAGTTGTCTTGTTGTGTAGAACCTTATCTCTCCAATCCAGAATCTTTACTGGCTGCTCCACATATGAGAGATCATCTTCCAGCTACACCACCTCTAAGTTTAGTATATGTGAGAGATCAGTTTTGTACTTCTTCAAGAGTGATACACGGAAAACATCATGAACTCGTGCCATATTTAGTGTAAGTGCAAGCCGATAGGCCACAACTCTTATGCGGTCAAGGATCTCAAAGGGTCTAATATACATTGGGCTTAGCTTTCCTTTCTTCCCAAATCGCATGACTCTCTTCCATGGAGATACTCGAAGGAGGGCTTTATCTCCAACGCCAAACTCCAACTCCCTTCGATGGTTGTCAGCATAGATCTTTTGCTGACTTTTAGTAGCTTTGATGTGTTTCTGGATGACTGGAACCTTCTCTGTCATCTCTTGAACAAGATTGGGTCTATGTATCTTTCTCTCTCCAACGTCATCCCATCAGGTTGGAGTTCTACATCGCATTCCATATAGATCTTCATATGGAGCCATCGGAATACTCAAGTGGAAGCAATTATTGTATGAGAACTCAACCAATGGGAGATGCTGATCCCATAAACCTTTGAATTCTAGAGAGCATGCTCTTAGCATTTCTTCAAGCATATGAATAGTCCTTTTAGATTTTCCATCAGTTTGGGGGTGATCGGTCATGCTGAAATTTAATGCAGTACTCAAAGAATGCTGAAGACACCTCCATAATTTAGATGTGAACCCTGGATCACAGTCAGAGATAATTGAGTGTGGAACACCGTGCAGTCTCACAACTTCCTTCACATATAACTTTTCAAGTTGTTCAAGTGATAGATCTTCCCGAATAGCGATTAAATTTGATGTCCTAGGGAGTCGGTCAAACACGAACCATGTTGCATTATTTCCCTTTCGACGTCTTCGGGAGACCCATGACAAAGTTCATAGTAACATTTTCCCATTTCCAAATGGGTATAGGCAATGGTTGCATTATACCTTTGGACTTTTGTCGCTCAACTTTAACATGAATACATACCAAGCACCTTGATATATATTCCACAATCTTCTTCTTCATGTTATCCTACTAGAAGAGTTCTTGGAGATCATGGTACATTTTGGAACTCCTAGGATTGATAGAGAAGGTTGAGCTATGTGCATCATTATACAGATCCTTCTTTATCTCTGGATCATATGGTACACATAATCGTGTCCCAAATCTTATAACTCCTTTATCATCAATTTTGAAATCGGAGGATTTCCCATTTTTAATAGCTTCCACCCTTTTATGAAATTCTACATCCTTTTTTGAGAAACCATTATTTTCTTCATGTGGAATGTTTGAGTAATCATTTTAGAAAGGATTGATGATGTTCCTCCCATAATGATTCCCATGTCCATCCTTTGCAAATCTAAGAAGATCAGATCCTTTTCAATTCTCATCATTAATAAAGATTCTGGATCCTTTTTACTTAGAGCATCTGCCACCTTGTTTTCCTTACCAGGATGGTAGTGGATTGAGTAGTCATAATCCTTGATGAGCCCTATCCATCTTCATTGGTTCATATTAAGCTCTTTCTATGTGAATATATATTTGAGACTATTGTGGTCAGTATATATCTCACATTTTTCCCATAGAGATAATGCTTCCAGATTTTCAACGCAAAAATCAGAGCCGCCAACTCCAGATCATGTGTGGGATAGTTTTGCTCATGGATTTTCATCTGCCTTGAGGAATAGGCTATCACTTTATCATTTTTCATTAGCACACAGCCTAATCCTTTCTTAGAATCATAACTATACACCACAAAGAGTTCTCCACTTGAGGAGAGTGTGAGTACCAACGCAGTGATAAGCCTCTTTTTCTTCTCCTTGAAACAGTCTTCACATTCTGGTGTCCAGACGAAATTTACTCCCTTCCGTGTCAGCTTGGTCATTGGGTTTGAAAATCGTGAAAAGTTATTTACGAATCGTCGATAATACCCATCTAGACCTAAAATTTTGTGGATCTCCATTACAAAAGTTGGCCTTAGCCACTCTTCAATTGCCTTCGTCTTGGATGGGTCCATAGATATCCGTTTCCTAGAGATAACATGCCCCAAAAATGATACTTCCTCCATCCAAAACTCACTTTTAATATAATTTTCATACAACTACTCCCTTCGAAAAGTCTTTAACACGGTTTCCAAATGATCTTCATGTTCCTCCTTACTCTTGGAATATATCAGAATATCATCAATAAAGACCACCACGAATTTGTGGAGGTAATCTCTAAAGACTCTATTCATTGAATACATGAAAATTGATAGATCATTAGTGATTCCAAAGGGAATCACTATGAACTCATAGTGTCCATACCTCGTTTGAAAGGCATTATTGGGAATATCTTCCTTCCTCACCTTTATTTGGTGAAATCCCGACTGAAGGTCCACCTTTGAGAAATAACTGGGCCCATGAAGTTGATCGAACAAGTCATCTATCCATGGAAGGGGATACATGTTCTCTATAGTGATTTTATTGATCTCATGATAATCAATGCAGAGGCGCATTGATCCATCCTTCTTCTTGACGAAGAGGACTGGATCACCCCATGGTGAAGCACTCGAGCATATAAAACCCTTCTCCATATTCTCCTATAACTGCTTCTTCAGCTCTTTTAGCTCTACGGTGGCCATTCTGTAAGGTGTCTTTGATATTTATAGAGATACAGGGATAAGATCAATTGAGAACTCAACCTATCGGTCAGGAGGAAGACCATGAAACTCTTCGGGGAATACATTAGTGTAATACCTCACAATGGGAATGTCTTTAAGCATGACTCTCTTCTTTGTCTCAATCATTTGAGCTAGATATGCATGCTCATACGGAAGAAATATCCACATTGAGACGATGCTTCTAAAGGAGACTCATCATCCTCCTTGCACTTGTAAATAATCAGATTGTGCTTTGGGATTTGTAGGGTAATCTCCATTTCCCAAAAATTGATGTTGTCTTGGTTCAAAGACAGCCAATCCATGCCCAAGATAGCATCGAACTCCACTAAAGGAAGTATGACAAGATTTTCTGGGAGGTTCAGTCCACAAACATTAATCAGGGAGGAGTTATAAACCATGGATGCAATAATTTCCCCATTATCCGTTCTCAAATATAATTTTTCCACCAAATTTTGAGGTCGTGTTTGAATAGTTCTACTAAACTTGCATGATATAAAAAGAATGCGTAGAACCAAAATTAAATAGTAAGTTCTCTATTCTTGAATGAATAACAAGAATACCTGTCACCACATCGTTTTTAGGCTCCACATCAGCAGTAGTGATAGAATAATCCCTTCCTTGTTTCCTTGTAGGTTATTGCTGATTGCCTCTAACAACCCTCGACATAGAGAAATTGTTCACATAATGCCCATGATCCTTACAGTTAAAACACTGCACTGCAGACTGAGTGTTGTTTTGTACCATCTTTTCTTTTTCAAAATTAGCGGGATTTTTCATATCCCTTCGATAGTTCTTGTCCAGATGACCAAACTTTTCGCATTTGAATCAATTCCTGGTTACCATAAGATAGTCACCAAAATGATTCTTCCCACAATTCTTGAAAAGGGGAAAGTGAGGCTTATTTCCATAATGGGGTTTATTTGATAAATCACCCATGTTGTTCTCTATATTCCACTTCTTGTAACCAAGACCATGAGACCACTGAGAGTTTCCAATCTCCATTTCAACCTTGAGGCTACAACTGCAAATCTCCTCATAGCTGTCGAATTCTCGAATCACCAACACTTTCATAGCCTCGGCTTTAGTCCTCTAAATAAGTGATCTACCTTGCTTTTAGTGTTCATGAAAATGCCAGAGGTGTACCACGAAAGCCTTGTAAAGTTCGCTTCATACGCCCCAATGGACTGATCTTCCTTCTTCTTGAGTCCACAGAATTCTCTCTCCATCTTGAGATGGAGGGTTCGAGGAAAATATTTGTCAGAAAACATCCCCTTGAATTCCTCCCAATCTATGGAATCAATTTCCTCTTGTGACATTATATTCTTGATCAGTGTCCACCACTAATTAGCTTCCCCATCAAAACTATAGACAGCCAGTACAACCTTCTCTTATTTCAAGCACTGGAGGATAGAGAAAATCTTTTGAATGGAATTAATCCATTATTCTGTGAGGAGGGGATCAGAAGACCCGCTAAACATGGGAGGCCTTGGACGCATGAATGATTCTATGGCAACTTGCTCTTTCCTTATAGGAGGGGGATGTTACACCTGCTTCAAGTTATTATTCATAACTCAAGCTAGTTGAGCAAGTACTTCCATGAAGTTTTGAGCACCAGCTTCCATCATATCAGTCATGTCATTAGGGCAATCATTACATTGCCTATCAAATTGGTTGTTGGAACGTGTTCTTCTATTTCACGCCATTAACTAAGAAAAAGAATGTATAATTAAGGGTCTTGAATACTTAGCTATTGATCATAAAAAGGAAACATTGAACATTAACGGATAAATATATAAAGAAGAAGTACATCCTAACTTTTTATTCCTTAGGTTTATATCTAGGTTATCCTCGATCTATTTCTTAAATTATATTCTTATGGGTTTTTTGTCCCTTAATAATGGTTTGTACTAAGCTTGTGAATCTATCGAAGCATATCCCCTAGGAGTGTCGTAACCAAGAGTGCAGCAAGGCCCGTTATCGTGCACCATTTCCCGTTTGATTCTAGCTCAAAGCGGTGTTTTCACGTTTTACCCCTAGATACATCTGTCCTAGAGACGCCTCTACCTTCTCATATCTAGACAGGGATGTATTTGCTTGATAAACCACTTACTCTATACTCACCAAAATTTAAGACTATTTTCTTATACTTAATCTCATCCTTAAGGTTCTCACTAAGGTGCTCTATTCCTAATCTCCAAAAATAACTAGAGCATCCTCTGATACCAAATATAGCAACCCAATACTTTTACATAAAACATTGAATGATTTAAATCATAATTAATCATCAGAGTACAAGCCAAGGATCATTAAGTCTAGTGTCTTGGAAGACTAGGTACCTATAACATAAAACATGGGGCTAAACAACATATATATTTAACCTCAAAAAAGAGTTCATGACTTCCTTTGAGCTCTTACAACTATATAGGGTACCCTAGGGAACACATGAACAAATGGATGAGCTAAAAATCCCAGTAAAGGAATGAACATAAGGATACATCTCAAGCACATTAGTTAAGAGGCATGACATAATGATATCCAAAGCGTGAAACTTATGAAATCATTTAATATAAGCATGGGATCATATAAACATGGAATCATATAAATGTGTCAGAATCATAAATCATATCTTTAGTATGGTTCAAGGCTAACTGCTAATCCCGTTTCCCATTTTAGTACAGGACAAGGCTAACCGACAATCCCATTTTACATCACATCTCATGAGACTTAACCTTAACCAATGCATTAGACCGCTATCTGGGTGCACCCATCTCAACATATTCATGAATATTATTTCCACATAAATAATATTTCCACATAACTAATCATACATAATCAAGCATACATAAACATAAGGTTACCCATGGAAAGAATTGGGTTCCATAATCATGACATAAACACATATCCAATGGGCGTATCATGAAAGTGTCCATGAAAGGAAAGGATTAGAACATACATGGACATTAATAGGGTAAAATAGGAATATAACATGGTAAGTGGTGTCCAATATAAGTGACAACATATTAAAAATGTATTTTATAAACATTATCATTAAAACATTTTTGTGTGGTTTTAAGGAAAACATTCTAGAGCTTTTCAAATAGAAAATAGAACATTATTTTATATAAAACCAGAATTAAACCAATAAGGTTTTCATAATAAAAATACTGATTTTATAAATACAATGGTTTTTAAAAACATAGGCTGGAGTGAACTTCAAACTTGGGTAAAAAAATTTGGGAAGTCCCCTTAAAACAGGTTTGCTTATCAGAAAGTTATGAGGGAATCTCTCCAAAATCATTTATATCCCCGAAAGAATGTGATGAAAGGGTCTTGATATAATAATATTTTAAAACTAACTATAATTCATAAGAATAACATAAATAGATAATATAACACCATTTTAGAAGAAAGATAAGGCAACCTGAATGAACGAAGAAGGTTTGGGTAGAATTTGTTATGATTTTACCTGCATGGTGTCGGGTGTACCTAAGGGGGCTTGATGAGAGAGAAAAGGAGATTATCATTACTTATAAAACATTAGGGCAGTACGGGGAGGGTTTATAAACTTACACCATCACTTTTTATTACAAAAAAAGGCATATCATAGAGAACAATGTTGATTAAGAGTGAAAGGGGAGGTTCCCTTACCTTAAATATGGTGGTGTTCTTCACTTGTTATTAATGACCTGAATAAACAAATTAGTATTATTAATTCATAAGTCCATAACCTCTTATATTAGTAATTTATTTATTATAACCCTTTTTAGTTCATTTAAATACTTTTTGATTAGTTATAAGGTTCAATTTCATTGTTCGAGCTCATTTGTTTACTTGGCTTTCAAGATCGGTTCACTAATATTCATGTTTGGATTATATGCTAGATGAAAGTGGTTGTCCAGAATTTATGTTATTTAATTAGTTCATATAAATGAGATTACGTGGTTTTAATTTTAATTAGGTTACTTATAGTGATGTAGAATTATTATATATATGACCTTAGTAATAATCGTTTTTGTTAATCGGTGGATTTGATTACAAAGAATATGTTTTTCATTATAAATTAATTCCATTTGTACCAAAAGATTACAGAATCAAAAATAGGATATATTAAATATATAATAATCTGGTTCAACCATAAAAAAAATGGTTTCATGACCATAATTAAAGATAATAATAGAAATTGATAAAATGTTGTCCTTGAATGTGCAAAATTAGCACATCTCAAACGGTGCTTTCATTTCTTTCAAATAAAAGGGGTGGGGAAAAGAGGGAAGATAAAAAAATAAACCGACAGCATGAAGACATTACAATAATTTTGTGTTACTAGATTTACCAGACTATTATGGTGAAGGTATGTGAGGAAAGAAATAAAAAAGAAAAGAACTTAAATGAAAAGAATAAATTTGGAAGAGGAATTTACCTCTTCAGACTTCCTCCTTTGAGAACCTCTTAAGGGAAGAGGTTTTGATATTTTGATGAGACTGAGAGCTTTTGAACGTGGGGGAGGACCCTAGGGAGAGATTAGGGAAGAATAATGGCAAGTCACAAGGCTTGAGAAGAGTGGATAGAAAGGGGAGTGAAGGGGTTTTTTATTGTGGAGGAGAGAGGGGTTTCCCTAATATAAAATTTATTAGTTTATTATTTCCCCACAAGACAAGGAATAGTGACTCTTGAATGACCAAGAATAGTAATTTTACAATGTAATCCCGAACAAAGTGGGCTTACATCAGTAGAACATCACACATGACTGTAAAATTAGCTTATTTAGCTTATTTTTGTAAATTACCGCATTTCACTATTCATCAAAAATTCAAGTATTTCAGAAAAATCTCAAAATTTTACCCCAACCATTTTTTGATGTGTAAAATCCAAAATTGAAGTCCATTTTTAAAAAATAATTTTCTAAATATTATTACTTTAACATTTAATTAAAATAATAATTTATTATCAAAAGCATATTTAAAACATTCATTAACTCATTCTAAACTATATGCATATCGTACTTCCAACATGAATATTATTTTTATTCCACCAAAGGTGAGGTTAATATTCATTAGGTTATATCACTATTCATAAGGGTATGTTACTATTCATTAGTGTAGGTTACTATTCACCAAAAATAATTTTTATTTTATTAGACTCCAAAAAACATCTTGAACACAACCTTGTATGCCGGATTTTCAAAATTCCAAACACACAAGTGACAAACTTATGTTTAAACATCACTTATCACTTATTAGTTAATTATGTTGTGTTTTCATGTGATTTTATTAAATTAATATAAGAAGGTAATTTCTATTGAAAAACTTTGGGTCGTTACATGTTGTCTACTAGTACGCAAAAACAATGATGTCATTTTACAGTGCATGGAAAGGTAACACGGTATATCATATATTATATTTTAATAATGTAAAATATGTAATTATTATAATATATAAATATTTATAACATAATTATAATCCATCTTTGAGAGACACTTGTTGAAAATTATTTATATCTACTCGCAAGTTTTTAGTCTTCCACACACATGAATGATGATTTCATTTCCCATTTGATGTAAGAGGATATAAATATAATTTTATAAATTAACATAAAAAATTATTATATTTGAGATACTATTATTATTATTTATTATTTATTGACGATGGGTTTAGGTATGTGGAAGGTGAAACAAAACTAAAACATGCTGATTAAAAAGTATACATCTTCTCATGAAAACGTCATGTTCATAATATCTTAAGACCTCTTGGATTATAGTTTAACTAAAACAAATCTAAAAATTTTGGAGATTATTATAAGGTATTTTGGATGGTATTTATTTATGTAAATGAGCTTCTTTGTGTGATGAAATGATAAGAACTGTTTCCCTTTTATAAGAGAGAGGAGGGGGACTTTTAGAATATCTCAACATATTAAATTTTTATAAACTGATTTTCAATTATAGGTTGATAATCAGTGAGTTATTAATTTCTTAATTTTAGTATTGATCTAAATACCATCATCAAATAACAATTAGAAATTTTTTCAATATATTTATACCCTTATCATTTGGTTTTATCCGCTTTGTAACCTCCTTAACTCTTACCATGTAATCATTTATTTTTATATATTGAATGTTTTAATTCAAAATTCAGGTAAAAATGAAATACAACATTAATTTTATTATTTTAAATAAAAATTATGTAATTAAAATTAAAAAAATAAAACACATCATTTTACCCAGAAAATACATTAAAATAAAACACGGTTTGCAATAAAAATAAGTATTTTCACTATTGATTAAAAAATCTAAATTTTCAAAAAAAAATCTAAAAATATATTATAAGGAAATATTTATATTAGAAATTAAGAATTTGAATTTATCTTATAATTTTTTTAATAATTATTTCAATTTATTATAATATTCAATCATTACAAGAAGAAAAAATATGTTTTTAAGAAAACCTAAATTTTGACGAATAAAATGTATTTAATGAAAATTAGGAAAATATATCCTAAGAATTATTCCATGAATTTATACTATGTAGGAAATTTAAATTTATTTCAGAAATAAATTATTAGTATTCATAACTATGATCTTAACAATAAGGTTATAATATTAACTTTTAAATAATTATATTTCCTTGTTCATTTAAGCTTCGGGCTTTGTATCTTATATACCATCGAACATATTTTTTCATTTATAAAATCATTGTATTTTATATTACTACCCCAAAAACATGTATAAAACATAATCTTAACACCTTTATCTCTATCTCTATAACCAAGCGTTTGACATTTAAAAATATCTTAATTGAAATCTAATATCGTAAACATTATAAATAAATAATCCTCTTGAAAATAGAGAAAATGGATTTATGAAGGTCATATGAGGTAACAAATACTTGGTTTACAAGGAGGAAAACATATTTGGGAAGTGAAAACATAGATAAGTAAGAGAAAAATAACTATAAATTACATATAGATAGAGATATAGAATATTCTCAAGATTAAGTTACCAATATAAAATCCTTAATTTTTGATTGGTTAAAAGGAAATTGGTTTCATGTAACGAAATGTAAGCAGATTACTTTTTATTTCAATGTATTTACATATAATTGATTAATTATATTTCTTTATTTTATAAATAAATAGAGAAATATACTTACATGATACATAGAATTTCATCCTTTAATCAATTTCCATCGAAATCTCATCTTTATCTCAAAAAAATGAGTATCCAAGATTAATTTTTCATTAATGAAGAATTTGAATCAACTTATATGAATCAAATAAATTAAAAAAATAAAATATATATATTCACCAAAACCAAAAAATTTCATAAAAAATAAGATAATTTTTAAGTGATTGAACATTCAAATGAATAAAAACTTCTTTTAATCTCTAAAATTCAAAAAAATACCTAAAGTGCATCATATATTATTCAATAAATGATTATCCATAAAATTCCTCAAAATATTCCAAAATAATATTGTAACAAAAAATTATAAGGATTTAATCACAAAATTGTTTTCTCTAAATAACATCATCTTCTATTAATGCTTCATACAAAAAAAATGTAATTGTTCTAATCACATAATCTCTAGGATATTCTGATTATCCTCATAAAAAACCCAAGTCACCATAAAGACATAATAATTTCACATACGATTCCCCAAGAATTTTTTTATTTATTTCTCAAATACAATAATATAATATTCTATTTACCTTAATCCTATAATGTTCCTAAAAAGTATAGTTATTTTCTTCTTAAATAAAATTTATCACTTAATAATGAAATAATTTTCCAAACACAAATACTATATATAGGATAAAAAATATTTTCTAAAAATAAAAATATCGATTAGCCATAAAATCATTTAACTAAAAATAAAATTTCATTCTATCAGTACATCATGTAGTCCAGTAATAGGCGATACAATATTTTATTCTTTCGATTTTCAGATTAAGCCCCATGGAATTGAGAGACGTGACAATTTTTCACCTAGTATAATGTTTTTTATTTTTAGAATCTATATGATTATTTTATAATTCATTTAAATATGATGAAAACAATTAAAAAATTAATTAATTTATCATTAAATCGAATATTGTAACCTCCAAAGTTTTCTTATGGTATTTTTTATACCAAAATCCAATAAACCATATTTTCCTCCACATATTAATTTATGAAGTAAATTGTATATATATATTTTATATTTCAACTCACTATTATTTAAATAAAAATCTTCCATGATAAAAAAAGTTCATAAATTGATCATGTTTTCTACATGATAACATATTCATTTTCATCATGTATATTGAACGACCAAAAAATGCTACAATTATATTGAGTTACTTAAAATTCTCATGATTCCTTTTTACAAATGAGCCTTGTAAAATTTGGTCAGTATAGAGGTTGTTAAAGAAATAGTTCTGAAATATATTTTTTATGAAATTTACTTTCAAATCATCTAAAAAAAAATTTTTTATAAAATTTTCTGATCGAGTTTGTTTTGAATCATTTAATAACGGGTCTTTTCATAAGACCCTATGTATGGACCATAAGTCCGTAATTAATAATAAATATAAATAGTGTTCATGAGAATTTCTTTCATCGAAATAATTTTTAAAATCATACTAATTTTTAATTTCTTGTGATGATGTAATTTATTTGAAAATGGATTGATGATATTTACCTCTTTGGGAAGGTTGAGAAAATTTATAATTAGGATTTTATTAAAATCAGCCCATACACCACATTGGTATTGATTTATAAGGGAGTTGTTTCATATTTGTTATAACTATATTCAGGGAGTATTATGTTATCAAATATTAAAAAACATAAGGATGTTAATTTTCAATAATTATTCGTTATAAGTCATTAGGAAGGTGTAGATTTTTTTTGGAATCCTACTCGTTCTATTTTTATCTGATATTACTAAATCAGAAAAAATTACAAATGTTGGACTTTAATATATAAACATAACCAGAAGCATAACCTATGATTAACAAAAAGTCATAATATAAAAATTATTTATGCGTTTCTGTTATACCAACTATAAAGGCCAGGTCGTAAATGTTACATATTCTAGTGTTAGTAAATGGAAATTCCATTTCATACAATACCAAAGATATCTTATAGTAATATTTTTAGACTATTTCTTCAAAACTCTTTCATTAAGACACCATTCATATTAAATTTCTACACTTATACTCAATATACATTTTTTCCAAATGGTAAAACCTTTAATGTAAAATGATAGTTATTTTCTTGAAAAATCGTCATTAATTTCAATTTGACATCTTCATTTCCATAACACATCAATAGTCCATGATAAAAACATTTAAAAACATAGGATTCCCATAATAAGCTCTGTATGGTACATCAATTGAATAAATCCATTAATATAGTGGAAAACCTGAAATCCAAGGAAACCCCATTTCCTAAAACAAACATTATTTCTCCAAAACAGCCTCATCATTTTTAAAAAAGTTCCTTATCATACATTTTTAAGAATAAGAAATTCTCCATGAAAAATAATTATAATTTATAAAAAAATTTATGTTTGTATCCTAGGACATCAATTATCCATATCATGCTTTCAAACTGAATTACCAATATTTCCCATATCATTCATTGGAGAACCTAATGAATTTTATGTTATGACATAGCCATTAATAATTTTTACTTCAAAACCACCTGTAAATGGTAAATAATGTTACCACCCATCCCTTTTTTATCTAAATCCACAGATTCTCATAAAGAATTCCTAATAACAATAACAAAATAAAAAAACATGAATTCTTATATCATAAAATAATTCCTTGGGGAAAACTAATTATATTAATAGATAATCGTTATCATTTAAATGAAAAACAAATCCATGAAAATAACTATGTAATATTATAAAGTAATATATATATATATAATATTAGTACCATGGTATAGAAAATCCTCTCATTTTGTATGTGTTAAATAAACATTCCTTTTGTTTTTTTATTGGAGAAGTCTAAATGTACCTTGTTTGGAAAATAAAAAATATATTATTTTCAAAAAAAAATCAAAAAATAAAACACGGTCAAAATTGAATTTATAAAAAAATACAAGAATATAATTTATTCATTAAATAATTTTTAAAAAACATTCAATTGAATATTTAATAAAAATTACTATTTATGGGATATATTAACAGATGATTTTCCAAGAATGTTCCACAAAGTTTGAATCATTATATATGTTCTTTTTCATACTGAATAATTGAAAAAATTTAATTTTATACTTATATAAAATCTTTATGAGGTTTATTATTCCTTTCATATCACTGACTATCTTGTTATATATAATTAAACAATTAATTAACTTTATGCTGGATATTTTGACCAATTTTGATTCATATATCCTAAACAACTTTGGTAAGATTAAAATAGTAAAATAGGTAATTATTACATCATCTCCAAAATGATAATAATGAAATAATTATGAATTTTAAAAATCAATTTTACTCTTAAATGAAGATACTAAATATGGTTATGACAAATTGTCTTTATTATAGTCACGAAGATGGTAGGTGGTACATATGTAAGAGTAACATTTTCATTTTATAAAGACCATTGTAAGCATAATGTATGCATCATTTTTTCATTTATGAGATAAAAAAGTATCATAAATTTCATATTAATTATTCAAATATAATAATATACATCATACATGTGATTTGGTGATGAAAAATATATCGCATCACATCATGATGGTGGTTGACCACACTTTCACACAAACGACGTTATAATTTTTCATTACATAGAATGGTATAGAGTTAAATGATATATTATAATTTAATATTTATAAATCATTCATTAAAATAATATATAAATATTAATTCAATAATTATAATTCATATATAGGAGACGAAGATAGAAAACAAGTTAAATCAGTACACAAGGTTGTAGACTGCCATACACACGAAGTATGATTTTGTTTCCCTTTTGATGGAAGTGGATATGGTTAAATATTTTTACATTAAAATATAAAGACGTAGCATATTTACAATAGAATTATATTATATGACCATTATTGGATAAGTTTTTAGGGATATGGAAAGAGAAACAAAACTAAAACATGCAAATAAAAATAATACATATGCTTTGGAAAATCTCCATTTCCAAATAACTAAACATATCATTGGATTTTATAATTCATAAAACAGTAACTATATAATTGTAATAGCCCTAGAGTACATGAATTTTTTTTGGAATTAATTGAATCCTTTTGATGTTTTAATTTCACAGAATACTGAATATAGATTTTGTTAAATGAAAAACACTATGTATGGATTGTGTTATATGAAACACCAATATAAGAATGCTATACACACAAAACCATCTTAGATTGTATTATACAAAACCCAATTCATTAGTTGTGTTACACACAATGTCGATTTTACCCGATAGCTATCATTACACGAAATAAAGATTTTTATTGAACAACAATATATTATTATTTAATATAGTCAGTAATAACTTAACCATTAAATTATTTGTTGTAAATTGAAATAAATATCTTTTGAAAATATATGTTATATAATAAAAATTCATTGGTTACTAATTAATTATAAATGAAAATGTGTACCAAATTATTATAATGAAAATATTTTTATTTTTATGCTATCAAATTTGTTTAGTCATAATAAATTAAATAAATTAAAATTAGTGATTTAAGTTATTGAAATAAAAAAAATTTTGTATTGAATTAAATATTTTTAATATTTATTAAATAGATTTTAGAGGAACGAGGTATCAAATAACCTAATTTCTTATATAAAAACAATTATTTTTCAATAGAAAATTTTTATCAACTTTACATGGAAAACATACTTTTAATCAAATTTTTAACAATTTTATAGTTTTTATATAACAAAATTATCTTTTTAATTGATAGAGAGATATATAAATATTACTTTTTTGAATTTATGTGATTTCTATAGATATGATTCATTTTTTATGAATAGTGAGAAACACATTATTTTAGTTTAAATAATTATTAATGTGAAATTATACTCTTAATTTGATTTCAATGCCACAATATATCATTTATACATATTTTCATCCAATTAAGATGATTGGAATAGAATTAATATATAATTTTATAAAAAATTTGTTAATCTTTTGAACATTTTTTTTACCAGCCTTTTCATCATGTTTACGAGATTATCATTAAACCTATTTTTCTCATTTATGTTAATTTAATTTAAAAAAATAGACATCATGGGTTTTAATCATTATGATATATATAATCTAATGTGATCAATTTTTTTTGGATATTATGAGTATAAATTTTACTAATTTTTTATATACCATAGATAAGGGTAAATCGAGTAATTATAGTTATCCATAATATTATATTATTATAAAAAACCCCTAAAACTTGACTCATTTTCATTATATTTGTGGGTTTTGTTAGCAATCAACCTTATTATAGATTTATAACCTTTTCATACCACTTGTGTAATAATATGAAATTTATTATATTTTTTTAATGATATGATAAATATATGATTCTCGTATTTTTAATAAGTAAACCATTTTAATATTGTGTTTTATAGAAGATAAATTAGACTATAAATATAAAATATATATATTATAAATTTATATTCAATATGATTTTTTTAATTTTTAGACAATAACTATTTTAATTAAATTCTTACATAATGATGACGCAATAATTGTTTAATTGGGAGAAATATCAAATAAATTAAGTTAAAATTATAAATTTAAATATAATTTAACAAAATTAATGACATAAATTAATTTTATTGATATCATTTAAATTTTAGTGATATATTTTATGTTTTGTTTTATGTTATCAGGTTGTTAGGATATTTTTAAAACCAAAAATAATGATTACAATGAAAATTGACATAAATAATACTTTAAAATAAATAATATATTTTATTAAATGATATAAAATTAATAAAAATATAATATTCCACCAAAGAAAATTAATATGTTTTAATATTCCATGAGTTATCCATTTGGATTTTGTTTCCATTTTAGTGTATATTTATCAATCCATAAGTCGTAATAGCACATGTTGTTAGGGTAAGATTTAAAGGGATAAAATAAAGGTTAAATCGAATAGATAAGGGTAATAAGGTTCCATAATCATGTCTAGAAATTATAGGTTTAAATAATTTGGACCCATAAACATATTATCCTAAAAATGACTGACTTTATATCTATTTTCAATATATCATTTATTTATATTAAATTGATATTTTGAGGGTTTTCAAAAGTTCCTCCCCCACTATTATAAAAGGGCACCACTCCATCCCTTTTATTAACACTTATAAAGACCTTTATCACTTACCAAATCTACCCTAGTTCCCTTAAAAATTAATTCTCATACTCCTCTAATCCTCATATTTTTCACAAATCTAACCAAATGATTATTTTATTGAAATCAAAAGAGTATACACCAAGAATATATTAAGTTCCTCAACGAACATTTTTTTATTTCTTTGATGAATTACTTTAGTTATTTTTATTTCAGGTTTATATAATATCATAAAAATCCTAAATTTAGTATGATTTTATTAAATTATTTTTTATATCGTCACTCATAAACAAACCCATATAACTAGTAATGAACATATTGTTCTTTGATACATCAAACCATCTTGTCATGAAACGATGATCATTTTTCCTATTGCACCTCTCTTAGATGTAAATTATGATAAAAACTATATTTTTATAAGATATATATGATATTTATGATAAAATTAAATGTTTTTAACGATAATGCCACTTATATCTTATTACAATCTATTGTTTCAAAAAAATGATAATGTCGCTAGTGAGTAAATATGGCATACAATGTCCTCGTTTCCAGGTGATTTATTGTTCACCTATATTTCATGTATAGTAAAAAGTATTAATTTTTATGAATATATATAATTTATATGACATATAAATTATTATTTAATGTTAATATATCATATTATTTCCATTATTTTAAATCATTGTGAAAATGGAAACAACATTCATGCGTATGTACGACCTATCAATCTCCATAAAAGTTGTATTCCAATTAATATATCTATCTTTTATAAAATTTTTATATATTATATATAGTGGATATTTATGGTAAATATATTATGTTTTACTATTTAGTAATAAGATAATCAGTATTTAAGTAACATGATCATGAATGACATGTCAAATCTTTTACTACAAACAAAGTATTTATTATAAAAAAAATTACATTAACAATAGAATTGTTAATAAATGTGTAATAGAAGTTCATAACAGAATATTATATGGAATTATATATATATATTAATATGGTTATTTGTTATATGTATAATAAACATATATTTATTATACATAAGGTATTATCGTTTTTGAAAGAATTTAATACTTAAGATAAATAAATTTCATCTTGATTTTTATTTCTGTGAAATACATACCTTATTCACCACTAAATTTAATATAGGTTACATAATTTCCATTAATTTATTCAATTATTTTTGTACATTAATTAATTATTTCTATATATCCATTTTGTGATCTCTTTTTCATGGGTTTTACGGTTCAAATTTTACCAAATGAGTAAGGTTGTGTTGTCTCTATTTGCATTATTTTGAGAAACATGTTTTATTATGCACCTATGTTATTTTATGAGTTGTATATAATTCCATTTACATGTTATATATTTAATATCATTTTTTATTCTATTTTATGATTTTTAAAATTTTATTATTTCATGGGTATTTTGATTCAAATTTGTCAATATTGTATGGGATTCTTTGAAATGTCTTACGACTATTTTCCTTAATAAATGTTTTTAAAAGATAACTTAATATAATTTTAATTGAAAAGGATTGTAAAGAAATATTTTAGGTTTTAATTTTTTTTCATGTTTTAATTTAATATTATTTAATGTTATTTTTATACAAAATGGATTTTTTTTTCAAGATTCATTCAAATGTTTTCAAAGAATATGGTTTTCAAATGATTTAATTTTGTCTTATAAATATGTTATGATTATTTTATATTAAAATGTTTTTTAATTTTTTTTAAAGGATAATTTTAAGGAAATTTCATAATCCAATTGATCATCTAAAATCCTTCCCCATAATGGATTACATACTGTGTTATTGTTCATGAATATCATTCATATTATATCATCAAATGATTTATTATTTAATGGAATTATTTTTATGTAACCTGCTTCTTTTCATGGATTATGCTTTTGATGCAATTATTATTAAAAATGTATGTTTCCCACAAGTTTTTATATTATCACATGTTTGTGAGACCAATTCCATTTCATTATTTATAATATCGTTGATTTTTATCTTCTCGAACATGTAAGTATGATTTCATTACGAAATTGGTGGGACAAATATATATCCCTACAATTCATTAGGTAAATAATTATCTCCTAATATAGAAAAATATGGTCTTTGGAGTGATCTATAATTACTATGATGGCCATGGTCATGAACAATGACTACCAAGATGGCCATGGTAGTGAATCGTGAAAACCGTGATGGTTATCTGAGTGAACCATATCTACCAAGATGGTAATGGAAGATAACCATGAATTCTAATAATGTATGGGGAGTGAACCCATAATACTAATATGGTCTGGGAAATGATTCCGTTAATAATATGGAAATCATATTATATGCTTATGTGTCTGAAAAAAAAATCCATGTCTTATTATTATGTTATTATTTCATTTATTATGTTCTTGATTTACTTATTATACATGTATTATGACCTTCCAATCTTTATTATATGACTTATTCATATGATCTTTTGATATTTAAGGTACGATCTTCCAATATTATGCCCGTGTTTTCATACCCTTATTTTCTATTTCTAAATATATATCTTCCTTCTTTACTATTATATAGCATTTGAGCTCACCCTTTTCTTATGTTTCATTGTCCTCAGTTATAAGGAAATTTTTAATGTATGACTACTAATGAGAATTATCTTTGTCAGAAAATTTCAAGATCTTAAATTAGAGTAGATGTTTGACTATCTGGGTTTCAAAAAGGCACTAAACTAGTACAGTCTCAAGGAATGTGTTTTTGTAATGTATTATGTATTTCGAAAAAGTTATGTAATTTCAGTGTATGAGAATACTGAGTTGTTATAGTAGGTATTAGAGACTGATCTTAGTTATCTTTTTTAATGTACACTGTAAAAACTTCATTTAGTTACCTAGGTATATTTCTATGGATATGTATAGGAATGTATCTAAGGATATGTCTACGGACGAGTTAACGTTTAAGCAAATTTCCTAGAATTTTTGTAAAGGGTAAATTGAGAAGTTTCATAGAATTAAATCATTTTCAAGATAAATACAATTGTATGTGGCTCTAGTATAGATGTACCTAGGTTAAACAACATCTTTAAAGATTTTAGGGCCGGACTCGACATAACCTAGTACAAGATAATGGGCCTTACTATACACCTGATTTGAAACTCATGGGGGAAATGATTTGGGAATTCACAAAATCATTATGTGCCTTTATAAAGGATTTAAATATAATATGGATATAGATGAACTAATATAAACCAATTTCTTTATAGATTAAATAATTATTTTTCTTGATTTAGTCATCTGAAAAGTAATTTTTCATGATTATATGATTTCCATTATGATTAGTGTTTCTCATCATATTCTTTCATCTTTTATCCAATGATGGGAACTAGAAGAAACATAGTTCAAATTAAATGATTATAATTTTTATATTAATACAATTATAAAAATAATTTTCCATAGTGAAAACCTCGTTAAGATAATCATGAAGGTGGTACAAGTAATGCATTTTCTACAAAATATAAATATGATTGTAAATGTAATGTAAAAGGGGTGTGTTCTTAATTAAGAATTTTTTAAATTAAAATAAATAAGAATGATTAGATTGAATATGAAAAACAATAACACATGATCTATATTTCATATTCTAGTAAATGAATATTATGGAATAAGATGACGAAACAAGAGTACTGGTTTAAGAATAATTTTGGATAATTAATGTGTATTTATTTGGGAATTAAATGGTTATGTTATTTTAATCATGATGTATATAAGTATCATTTTTAGAATTTTTTTTATGTAATTAATACAATGTCTGAAATTAAATGGATAAACTACAAAAATAATTTATTGAAAAGGCTACATTAAAGGAAGGTAACCCTTAACAAGTTCTTAAGGATGATAAAATGATTTTTTATATGGATAAAGAGATACTGATATGGATAAACTTAATTACATTTTATTTATTATCACCATAATTAAAATTTATTGGTTAATAAAGTGATCATTTTTTTCTTGGATGAGGTTCACAACATCTAGGATTTCCAGAATATTTAGGGTAATCATTGGAATAACTAAGAAATGATGTTTTACAATAGGATTTATGGTAATTTATATTATAAAAATATTTCCAAGAATATACCATGATGGTATTCTCAGGTCCGGAATAAAACAAGAATTAGAAAAATTATGATATATAAGGGATTAGTGTAATGAAAATTTTGTTTACTTTTTTCTAATGATTTGGATTCTCATCATTCTGAATAGATATATGGTTAACCATTTATACAAAGTTTAATGAAAACTTCAGATGAAGTCGATTAGATTAAAGTGTTATATCACCATATGAGGATTTATTAAAATTGTATATCATGATAAAACTACATTCTATTGATGGTAACTAAAGATACATGGATATATTATCATCAATCTTAGGATATTTTAGTACTTTAGGAATAAAATATTCATCTTCACTTCTTAGAGTAAGAGATGAAATCAAGAAAGACACAACCAAAGGGTAATATTGTGCTTTTTAAAGGAATTAAACCATCTATATTTCTTTCTCTCATGTATTGTTCAATAATTACTCTAATCTAACAAATAGTTACTAAGATATCATTTTTCATAGTACCTTCTTTTCTGATTAATCATATGGTCCCACAGATCATCACAGATTTACAACTTTGTGATTGTTAACGTTCTTGTAACCATGTTCTATATCACACTGCAAAATAAATTGATAGTTAGATTTCTCTTCCATGTCTATGATTTCAAATGCCACTAGTGTTCTACTATGTGGAAACAGAGTTATGAGTTACATTGAGTATTTTTTAATCTCTCATCTTTTTCTTATTAAAAGTATGTTTTAGTATTCATTTTTACGAGGTCAGTTTCTATGAAAGGATCATTCAAGAATTAAAACATTTATAACCTTATGAATTTTGAGGGTGAATATTATTTTAAGGCGGTATAATGTAATGTCCCAATATTTTGTGAATTTTTTAGAACTAATTTAATCTTTTTAATATTTTTCATTTCAACAATATTGAATAAATATTATTTATATGAAAAACAACATGTTTGTTTTGTGTTATATGAAATAACAAGATAATATTATGCTTACACAACACTATTAATCTTGTAGTGTATGCCATACTATGATTTGATTCTGTTACATATAATGTCAACTTCCCCCAATAACATTCATTATATGCAAGACCGAGTTTTATTAAAAAATAATATATTCTGTTTTTCAATAGTAAGACATAAAATAAATGTCAAATTATAGATTATAAATAGTATTAACTAACAGATGAAAATAAAAGTTTTATAAAATAAATTCATCCGTTACCAATTATTTATAAATGAAAATGTATTCCAATTTATTATTAAATAAATATCTTTTTTTCTCCCAAAGTTGTTTTTTCTTAATAAAATAAATAAATTACAATTAGTGAATGATATTAATGAAATATGGATGTTATATATACAATAAACTATTTTTAATATTTAGATAATCGATTTTATGGGAATAATATACTAACCTACCCAATTTCATACGAAAACCATTTTTTCAAAAGGGTATGATTATTTCCATTTAATGAAGAACATATTTTTAATCAAATTTTGTAAACATCTATAGTTTTTAAATTATAAAATAATCCCTTTTCTTTTAAATCAAGATAAAAATATAATTTGGATGATTTTTGTGAATTTTTTTGTGAAAACTCATTTTTTGATGAATTGTGACAAATAAAGTCTTTTAGTATAAATAATTATTAATGTTAAATTACATTTTAAACAAGTTTTTAAGTAAAAATTGATCAATTATACATATATTAATCAAATATTGGTTATTATAATAATTTTATATTCAAATTAGATTTTAAAAAAACTAATAAAATTCTGAATGTTCTTTTCACCCGCCTTCACACAAAGTCATCCACATTAGCATTAATCATAATTTCCGCTTTACTATGATTTTCATTTCAAAAAATAAGAAAAATGGATTAAATAAGTATAATATTTGAATTCTAATAAGATAAACATAGTTTTTTGGATATTATTAATATAAAATATTGTAGATTTTTATTTACAACGGTAAAGGGTAAATCTGGTAATTAAATGCAATAAATATTATAATTTTGTAAAAATATACTAATAGTTATCTCAATAACATTATATTAGAGTTTTTTAATATATATTTTTTCATGAAATTATAAAAACTTTATGAAAATTGTTTAAGAATATGATTTTACTATATTTTAATTAATGAAAAATTAATAACGGAGTACTAATATTATTAATAAGTAATTGATTATTAATATTGAGTTATACAGAAGATAAATTCTCCTATAAATTCTCATTAGAAAGATAATAAATTTATATTCATATTTATAATTTATTTTTAATTTTTAGAAAATAAATTATTTAATTAAAGGCTTGCATAATGGTAATTCATTAATTGTTTAATTAATGGGAATATTAAATAAATGAAATTAAAAGAATCAAATTAAATATAAATTAACATAATTAACAACATGAATGAATTTTATAAATAAATTTTACATTATATGGATATATTATATGTTTTATTATAAGTTATCTTGTTGTTAGGGAATTATAAAAAAGATAACTAATTAGTTGTATCAAAATTGACATAAATATTACATTAAATTAAAATTGATTTATTAAATTATATAAAATTCATCAATTCAGATAAATGAATACAATAAGGTCATATTTTTAAACAATGATACAATAGGGTTACTTTTGAAATATTATTGTATATATATTAAGTAATAAGTAGTAAAAACACATGTTGTCTTGATAAGAGCTTAAGGGTTTAACTAAGGATTAAAATCAAAAGATAAGCGTAATAATGAGACCTAAACTTTTGTAAAATGTAAAGTATGAATTTATTTATACCCATAATCATATTATATTCTTAATAAATAACTTTTTATTAGTCTTAAATTGAAAATAAATTTATATTAAATTAAAATTTGGGAGTTTCAAAAAATTCCCCTCTCCAATATTGTAAAAAAACCCTTCATTATCTTTTATTAACACCTATAAAGACTGTTGGGTCAGAAAAAATCTCCACAAGTCACATAAAAAATACATTACCTTAATCCTAAACTCCATACTTTGGTGATAAATCTTATTAAATGAGTCATTATGGGAAAATATAATGGGGAAACACAAAGAAGATGAAACATTCATTTTCAAACGTTTTGTTTTAGTTCATTATAAGCTCTATAAAATAATTTTATTTCATGTTTATATAAAATCCCCAGTATCCAAAAAATAATTTGATGTTTTTATCAATTTTTTGACCTACACTCACATACACATCCATGTAATGGGTGCCTTACCATTCTTGTGTGCGGTAAACTAGCTTCTCACGAAATGATGTTGGTCGTTTTACCTCTTCCAACCCTCATGGTTGGTCATTATGATATAAACTCCAATATTATATGATATATATGATATTTATTATAATATTATTCATCTGTAATGGTAATATCATGTCTACCATTTATAACCTATTTTTTATAAAATGATAACATCGCTCATTTGTATGTATGGCTTATTGTCTCCATGATTTGATGTGATTCATTACACAACAATATTTCATGGATAGTAATATAAATATATTTTTAGGAATATAATTGTTAAATAAGAAATTAAAAATATTATTTAGTTATAATATATCATATAGTATTTTTTCTTTCAATACAAAAATAATATTGAAACAACCTTCAAGCCTATGTACGACCTAACCTTTCCATGAATGGTGTATTCCATTTCATATACCTATGTTTCATAAAATTATTAAAAAATATTATATAATAAATATATATTATATATAAGTAATTTTTTAAAAATTTTAAATATATAAATCATGATTTATGTTATATTATCGTAAAGGAACAGATAAAACATGTTTGATAAACATAACAGTTATTACCGGAAACATTACATTAAGATGGGAATTTTTAATAAATGTTTAATATAATGTCATAAGAAAATATCATATAGTATTATACAAATTAATATGATTATGTGCTAGATTTATAGTAAACTTATATTCATTATACAGTTTGTTTTAATTTGTACTAAATAAGTCAAGTCATGAAGAATGATAATTTCATCTCAATTTTTATTTCTATGAGATACATTTCTTATCCACCACTAAATTTTTTGGGTGTACATACTTCCCATGAATTTATTCTTTTATTTTTATATATTAAATTTTAGGTATTTAAATATCTATTTTATGATCTGAATTTCATGGGGTTTTATAGTTCAAAAGATACCATTTGAGTATGGTAGTTGTGTCTCAATTAGGCGTCTTCCATGAAACATGTTTTTATGCACCTATGTTATTTTACAAGGTGTATATACTTATATATGACATTTTATATCAAAAATATCATTATTTTCAAGATATTTTTTCCTATTGTAATTTTATTATTTTTTGGGGATTATGATTCAAATGTTTCAAAGTCATATATGAAGCTTTTAAATGCTTAATGATTTTTTTCCTTAAGAAATGTTATTAAATGATCTATTAAATTCATTTTAAAGGAAAAAATTTTTAAAATCTTTTTTATGTTTAGATTTTTTTAAGGGTTCCATTTAATTTTTTAACATATATTTTTTATGGAGAATTATTTAAACTTATTTTAAGCTTCTTCATAGTTTTTAATTGAAAATGTGTTTCAAAATGGTTTCAAGATTTCATTACATGTTATCATGTTTATTTTTTGATGAAAAGGTTTTTGAAAATGTATTATATTTTTTAAGATATTTTTAATGAAAATCCACGCTCCCTATGATAATTTAATATCCTTCCCCATCTTTTATGATGTACATTGTTATAGTTCCAGAATACAATTCATATTATTATTTTTAATGGTTTATGTTTTAAATCTATAATTTTTAGGAAAAAAGATTATTTTCAGGGGTTATGAAATCGATGAAATTATTATGAATCCTTTATCATTTCCATGGGTTATTATATAAACACATGTTTAGGATAACAATACAATTTCATTGGTTAAGAAACGATTGTTTCTATTTATGTCACATATGTATGTATGATTTCATTATGATATGAGTTGTGCATATTTTTCCCTCTAATGAACTGGTTAAAGATTTATATATCATTATATAGACTAATATGGTCTTTTGAGTGATCCTTATCTACTAATATAGTCATGGGACTGAACCATTACTACCAAGATAGCCCTGTGAGTGAACCATTACTACAAAGATAGTCCGTGGAATGAAACATGACTACCAATATGGTTTTGGGAGTGAACCATGACAACCAATATGTTTTAGGGAGTGAAACCACATAACATAGATAACATTGGTAGTCATTCCAAGAGTACAATGGAAATCATATTATATGATTATGAGTCTGCCACAAATTCCCTATATTGATATTATGTTATTATTTCATGGATCATGTTCTTTATTTCCTTATGATTCACTTCTTATGAAATACCAATATTTTTTCCCTGACTCCTTCATATGATATTTTTATATGAAGGGTATGATCTAAAAATTTTATGCTCTTGTTTCCATACCCTTATTTTCTTATTATGCTTACAAATCTTCCTTGTTTATCATTACCGAGCATCTCATCTCACCATTTTCTTATGTTTTTTACTCATGTTATAAGAATAGATTTTACATAATATTAATAATGGAAATTATATTTGTGGGAAACTTTTACGATCACAGACTAGAAAAGCTGTTTGTGTTAGAAGATTCCAAATTCACTAAAATAATACAACATTTGGGCATGTGTTTCTGTAATGTATTATGTTTTCTAGAAAAGTGATATAATTTCAATGTATGAGAATATTGGGTTATTAAAATAATTATAGTAGGGATTATAGGAAGTCATTTAGGAATGTTTTTTATCAACCAAATGTGTATCTTTGTGTGAATAAAAGAGAAAAACAGGAATGCTTTTTTTTTTAAAGGGTGAAACACTTTGGAATTTATCATAATATTTAATTAATATAAATTAGTTTTCAATTTTAAATGGTTCCAAAGTGATTTATTTATAATATCATATTTTAATGGGTATTAATCCCCAAATAAATTATATATTATACATGTTCTGCATATATTTCTTCCCTTATATAATGGTTTTAACCATTATTTAACACATTTAACACTAACTGTGGCAACATTTTTTTTAAACATTGAGGGATAATATAGTTACTATAATATTCCACAAGATCCTGAAATGGTCTACGTTTTATATTTTTAACCTTATAATAAAAACATATATGAATTTCATATTTTTTGGAATTTTATTTATTTTTTATAAAATATTATTTACTAAAAAAATAATCATTGTGTCAATCGTTAGGACCTTTCTTTACGTTGAAATTAATAACATCAAACCACTACCTAAAAATAAAATGAAAATTTTTATTATATCTCTAACTTTTCATTATAATTTTGAATCTTTTTAGATAATATTATTTATTCCAAAATATATTTATTTCATTATTTTTAATATCATTTATATAATTTTCCCTTTAATTTAAAATTTAATAAACTAGTGGTGAGTAAAAATTTAAGGTTGTTATTTATTCACTAAAAATTGAAGTTAAATCACCTTGATTAAGATAAATGTTTTATATCTCAAATGATAAATATTTAGAAAATATATTTTTCAAGAAACCATATTAAAAATATTACATTTCTTGAAAAAAAAATGAGTGTGACATATTTGACTTTTCATTAAATAAAATAATATCAATGTCATGATCCCTACCAAGAGTCCCTAAATGGTCATAAATATGACCTCTGTATTTTTATTATTGATATATATTCATAAAATAATATATAGCCAAGTTTTTGAGACATTTTCAGGTTGTTTTTGTTTTTTTCAACCTACATTATCTGATATTCACTATTTGATGGTAAAAAAATTACTATGTTTAATATTCACATCAAATAATAACAACAGGATCATTTTTATTAAATTTAGATGTCCTAATTCAAAATATTGAATCAATTTGTAAATTCTAATAACATAGAATATTCATATTTTAATTTAAAATCAAATAGGAAAAAGGAAACGAAAAAATGTTTTTTAAAAATCAATTTTTAATATATAATGTTTTTAAATGATATTAATGTTTAAAATCCAACTAAAACCCATAATTGTATTATTTTAACTAAAATAGATAAAATTAAAATATCTTTTGATTTCAAATAAAAATCTATATTTTTCACTATTCATTAAAAATTCAACCATATCAGAAAATTATCCAACATTAATTATATTATAATATTGTCAGGATTAATTCCAAAATTATTATATTTTTAATAGATAGTTTCTATAAATTCAGGAATTTTATAATAATATTCATTTATAACATGTAGAAAAACACATTTCTGATGAAATCATATTTAGTAAAAAATAAAATCTCTTTGGTAAAAAATTAGTTAATATTTAAAAGGACTTATTGAATTTATATATATTAAGTATGAAATATATATTTATTTCATAAATTATTTATTCTTATTTAAAAAATCTAAATTAATATCAATTTCAGAAGAAACACATTTAAATAAAAATAATTTATTATCCATTTTGGCTTAGTGTTACATATCTTATATGTTATCAAACATTATTTTCCAATTATAAAATATATAGATGTTATTTATATATTCATAACATTTTCTTATCACTACATCCTAGTCAATTCTATGTAGGATTCAGATGAAACACATATATCACCGCATCCAAAGAATATTCTTGATACGTTGGGATGTATCATTAAAATTGGATTTATTTTTTTAAAATAAATGATTTTAATGTATTGAATGATTAAAACTGAGAAAAATAGTCACCCCGTTGTATGATATAAATTTTTATTAAACATCATAGATGAGTAAATTCATTTGAATATTATCCCTTCTTGTTAGATGATGTTGATTTGTTATACATTTATGGTATATTTAATATTATTTTTTGAATTTAAAATTATGAAAATAAATAATATTTCTTTTATTAAAGAAATTAAATTTTTGATTAAATGTTAGATTAAGGTTTTTTAGTTGTAACACACATATATATATATATATATAATTTAAATACATGAGTCTTAATAAAAACATCTAATTACTTTTATTTGAGGCATTCCATTTCTCATGTAAAAATTATATAACAATAAATTTGATTCATCATTTCCTTCATTAGAATTAATCATACAAGGGATATATAATTTAAACTAATAGTTAATAATGAATTAAATTATATTTAAATACATAGAATACAAACATTATCATAAAAAATTATAATAAATTTCATTTCTCCCATTTGGATACATCATATAATGTTTTTTAAAATATACAATATTCATGTTTTGTAGGACTATTTAATCACAACCTCCAAATTTCGTAGTTTATTTATCTATGTGAATGGAAATTAGTGAAATTGATGCATCAAATTTTTATAACTCTTCCTTAATTAATGATTGTGGACTTAAACTCCATAAAAATATTTACACACTCTCTTTAGTGGATTTTAATTCTATATTGGGTAACGATTTCCTATCGTTATATATATACAACATCAACTGTCAGGAAATTGAGATCACTCTTCGCATCCCAAAGAATAATCTAATTTGGTACAAGTATATGTAAGAAGATGAATATCATTCAGATTCGTGATCCTAATTTTTGATATTTTTACGCTATGTTTACCATTTCTATCTCAAATAATTGGTAAAAATGATACAATCAGGATTGATGAAGGTCGTATCATGAAAGATTACATTGATGTATCCCTTGAATAGAAAGATGGTATTCCTCCAAACCAATAGGTTGATTTATTGACTAAACTAATTCATATATATCTTCTTATATCAAAGAAAAATTATTTAATGGAAACATTTGTGCTAAAAAAATAAACAATCGATTGCATTAGAATCTAGACAGGGGTTTTACATACACATGTGATTCAGCAAGGTGTGTTCAAGTCCTCTAATTCGAGAAAAAGGATGGATCAATAAGCCTATATATTTAATATCAGGAGCACAACAGAATCCTTGTGATGAAAAGGTTTCCCCTTCCATAGATATATTATATGTTTATTAAACTACATGGGGCCATGTATTTCTCTTTTGTGAACCTTAGGTCGGGATATCACCAAATAATAATGAAGACAAAATATATTCCAAGGACTACTTTTTTGATGATGTATGGACACTATAACTTCATAGTGATTCCATTTAGACTCACTTATGCTCCAGATACATTCTTGGATATAATGAATAGATTCTTTAGAGATTACCTTGACCAATTTGTGTTAGTACTTATTAAAAATATTCGAATATACTCCATGACCATAGAGGAACACATGGGGAATTTAAATTCTATTTAAAATACATTGAAAAGAGATAATTTATTTGAAAAGAACATAAACTGTGAGTTTTATATAGAGGAAGTATCATTCTTGGGGCTTGTAATCACAAAAAAGAGATATTTTTGGACCCTTCCAAGACAAAGGAAATCAAGGAGTGGCCCATGCCCACATCTATAATGGGTATACATAGTTACTTTGGTCTATTTGGGTTTTAAAAAATATTTTTTAAGAACTTATCATGATTTTTGAACCCACTAACAAAGCTGGATTTGAAGGTATAAATGATTTTCGGGACAAGTTAATGAAAAGAAAATATCAAAGAGTTAATATTGAGACTTATCACTATACTAGTGCTCACACTATTGACATGTGGGGGACTATTTGTGGTGTACATTGATGATTCAAATATTGGATTAGGTTGTGTGCTGATGAAAATTAAAAATTTCATAGTGTAATCATCAAGGTAGTTAAAAATTCAAGACCAAAACAATCCCATAATAATCTAGAGTTGGAAATTGTAATCTTTGTATTGAAAATATGGGGGAAGTTTCGCTAAGGGGATTTGTCTGAAATATATAATGGTCATAAAAGTCTCAAATAAATTTTCAAAATGAAGGATCTTAATATGAACCATCAAATATACTTAATGAAAATAAAAAAATTAATTATCAATCCACTACCATCATGGTAAGTAAAATAAAGAAGAAGATGCTCAAATTATAAAGGATACTATATCTTTATCAAGGAAATGAATAGAGGAGGGTCCAATCATCTTATATTTTAAAGGGATCTAGATGCAAATAATTAAGGAAGGAAGATCATCAATCCTTCCTATAATGATTCTGAAATCATACCTTAAAGATAAAATAAAAGATACTTAATAAAAGGATTTTGAAATTAATAAATGTGTGGAAGAAATAAGAAATAGTATTTCCAATGAGTCTAAGATTGATGTATATGGATTCATATGATTTGGGTCATCAATATGTGTATCATCCAATTTAGTGATAAATAATTATATTATAAATGGTGTTCATATCAAAACCATCTTTATTAACTTAGGGCACACCAAGATGTATCAATATCTCTATGAGAACTATTGGTTGGACTCAATGATAAAGGACATAATTGATTATACTCAATGTTCATGGAATGTCAGTAAGTGAAGTCTACAAGAAAAAATTCTAAAGGGATTATTAATTTATTAAATATACCAACATGGAAACGATATCATATATACTTGGACATTGTCATTGGACATCCAAATACATACATATAATCAATGTAATATGAGATGTTATGAATCATCATACAAAGGCTTATCAATTTATCAAAACATAAAAGGAATTCTTCCTGAGTAAACATGAATGGATATATATATATCATTAAGTGGTAAGTATGCATAGAGTACCACTGGCTATTGAATATGATAAAGAACAAATATTAACCTCTAATTTTTCTTAGGTATACAACATACTCTATACAGTGACATGAACTTTAGTATGTCCTATACTCCTCACACTTATGGTCAACCTGATTAGGCGATACAGAAACAAGAAGACATATTGAAAGCATGTTCTGTGGACTTAAAAGGAGGATGGGGCCAACATCCACCATTGGTCTAATTATCCTACAACAATAGTTTTCACTCAAGAAATCAAATGGTTCCTTATAAATCCCTTCTTTGGAACATGTTCATAACACTCACATTCTAGGATTAGGTCTCTGAGTGTATGTTACTATAACATCAAATGGAAGAAGAAATGGTTGAAAAGGTGAAAACCATTCAGCAACATATCAAGGTGCACTAAATTTGATAGAAGAGAAATTAATTTAATAATTTGTGGAACATAGTGTTTAATGATGGATAATTGGTATACCACAGCATATCTCCATGGAAGATTACTAAGAGATTTGGGGAGAAAGGAAAAAAATTCATAGGTACATCAGCCAATTAGAGATTCTTGATTGTGTGGTATTATTATCCTATCGACTATCACTTCTACCTACCATGTCGTAAGTACATGATATATTCCATGTATACCTCTTGAAAAAGTACATACCATATACATCACAAGTACTTAATTCAAAGGTGCTACATCTGGTGAATGACATCACTTACGAGGACTAGCTGGTAAAGATCATGGATCATGGAGATAAAGGTCCACACAACCAGACTACTCACATTTTCATATTAATATGGTGAAACCATAACTATGAAGAGGGAACATGGGAACCAGATAAAGATATGAAGGAGAGTTACCCTAAATTTTATTCACTATAGTATGTAAAATGAAAATTTAATGGTCAAATTTTGTTGAGGAAGAATAATGTAACAACCCAAAATTTTATCAATGAAAAATAACTTCATATAATTATGATATATAGTTTAAATAACATAATATCACAAAGAGGACACAATATAAACATTATAAATAAAGAATTAATGTATTAAGTGTTTTTTCATGTAGTTTAGGACTATATGAATGAAATTGTAACTTGACCTTTGGAAAAGTAATGTGACCCTTATGAATAGTAAACTAGAAAATTGAATAGTAACCTTGCCAATGAAAGTATATATAAAACATATCCAAATTATAAGTGAAAATGTGATAAAATTATATCATAATAAATGTAAATAAATGTTTAATAAAATATAAATCATGTATTGGTTTTTTTATAATACATAAGTGTTTAATATCAATTTTATAATAAATATATTGTTTTTAAGGAAAATTTATTGCCATATAATGTATTTATAAATTAATATTTCTTAATTATGACTATAAGAAAATTTTATTATGCCTTAATTAATTTTTGAATGTGTTAAAAATCAGTTTTAATTTTAAAATTGTTATTATACATGTAAATTATGATTTTAATTAAATATAAAATTACTCATATTTAGAAATATATTTTCATAAAATGGACTCCATTGTTAAATTCTACATGTAAAAAATAATAAAGGGTAATTTCGATTATTTTTCTAAAATATTTGATTTTTTCCAATAATGAAATATGATTATTTACCGTATATATACATTATATGTTAAATAAACCATTCTTTGAGCCACCCCTAATATAAAAAAATTGCTAACTACTCAAATTTTTATGAAATATTTGGTGATAGTTCTAAATTAATTCATAGTTTTGATGAAGAAAATTGAAACACTGAATAAAATACTGATAAAACACCCCTCTCCTCCACTATAATTACCACTACTCACAACAACTTTATCTCAGAGCATTAAATATTTGAGGCAATTCCAAATTCAACTAAAATATTTTCCATATCTCAATTCCACATCTATGAGCCCTTATTCTCTAAAAAAGTCCAAACACCATTCCCCAAGGAGGTTCTTAAAGAGGTTAAATTCAACAGTTAAAATCCGCTCTCTTATCCTTTAAATTCTATTCATGTTATTTTTTTATTATTCTTTCATCACCTCTCATCATAAAAATCGTATTATAACTATAGTAACTTACATATAATTGAATTTTATAATGATAATGTAAAAATTAATCATTTTTTCCCTTACCCACTTCTTTTGTACCAAAAATGAAAACAACCTTCCTGATGTTTTAATTTATCACATTCATGTATGAAAATATATTAAATTTCAATTAAATCATTAAATAATATTCATAAATAAATATTTTTTGTTAAACCAGATTATAATATATTTATTAATTCCAATTTTTTTAGAAAATTATATATAGAATATATTAATTAATAATGTGAAACTAGTTTGTGATGTTCTAAAAAATGCCAAAATAATCTTAATGATAATCACTATAAATTTATATAAGGATTCTTCCTCACCCAAAATTACCAAATTATTTATATAACCATTGAATATAATTTATCTTTATTAATAAAATATAACTTACATTATAGAAAACCATTCATATTTTACATGACTTTCCATACATGTATAAAAGTAACGGATCATGAAAACCAGGGAATGAAACACTCCAAAACGATGAAATTATATCTTTTAACTCATTAAAAGGGCTATAAATTAACATAATAAAATTATAATATATCAAATACACATAGAATTATTTTTTGAATTAATTAATTAAGTATTTTAATTGATTATCCAGGACATAAATATCAAATGGAGAACACATTCATACATAAGTTAAGGGATTCTACCAGAACCCGAGTTTTAACATTGAGTTATGCTTTATCTCTTTTTAATCCAATGTAATAATTCTTTATTTTTTAGTTATTATAAATTTGGGGTATATTTTATGATTTCATATAACCAGATCATATCATTTTTCCTTAATGGGGAAATATATTTTTTAAAAAGGTTACCTTCTCAGATCTTCCTAATAAGAAAGCCCAATTGAAGGGAATTTCCCAATTTTGTACCATGTGTCATATGATATACATAATATATTTTAATTCACCAATTTTTTTCTAAAATAAATAATTTTATAATGAAAATCTATAATAGTTCATTTCAGGTTTTTTGGAAACAATTATGTCTTTCTATTTTAAAGACTCATTTTTATTTTCCCATAAAAACATACTAATGTTTAAAATTTCTAATGTTTAATGAACAATATTTTCAAATGATTTCAATTTATTTAGACGCCATTTATCATTATATATAACAATTTTTATTTAATAATTTCCATTTATGTTCTAAATTCATAATTTTTTCGAAACATTTATGATACAACCATTTGTAATGCCTTACGATATGATTACAATACCTATTTCATTCCATGGGTAACCCTTATATTATGCTTTATTTCTTAAGTATGATTACATATATTTAACACATATTCATGAACATGATATTATGGGTTCACCCAGATAGTGCTTCAATGAATTGGGTAGTTCTTTGTCTCATGAGACGTCATGTTGGGACACAGAGGGAACATAATTTCATTAGGGGAATTTTTCCACCATTTCGTAGAAGCTAGACCAGACTCATTTTTATGTCATGTTATATATTGTTTAAACATTCCTATGATTCCATGATTTATATGTTCCCATGTTATAAATGTTATTATTCTTTATTTTAATTCATGTTCCATTCCTTTATGTCATTATGTTATTCCTTCTACCACAATTCCTATGTTTTATTCCAATAATTATTCCATTAAAATTATTTTTATCTAATCCATGTTTTTCTTGTATTCCCCCAGTTAACCCATGCAGATATAAGGGCTCAATTGTTGTTATGAGATAATTTTGATTATTAAATAAATGTTTTTATAGATTTGTTTCATGATTTTTATTTATATACCTAATCATCCAGACACTACACTTTATGATCCTTGGAATCTAATTTGATGTAATAATTTGTGTAAATGGATAGGACTATTATAGTTTAACCTCATTTTGTTCCCCGATGTCTTGGTAAAAATGGAGAGCTTGTGTAAGGTTTGTGGGTCCTTTTAGGATTTTTAGAATTTGGGAAATCTGGATTACCATTTGTATATTATATAATAGTTTACTTCAAAAAATTTATTTTTTATTCATAACATATCAAAAATCATATTTCTAACCATTCTCATGTCTTGATGTGAGATTATCTTAATATTAAAATAGATTTATTTGTGACTCAACATCTAGTCAGTATTTTTGATTTTGAGAAAAAGTTTATTCACGTGAACATGATACCCTTGTTCTATGTGCTATATAATCAGGGATGAAATTAACATGATACATGGAAGATTGGGACAATTATGAAACAGGAGTAGCCACATCATATTAATATTGAATATGTTTGACATGATTTTTGGTGTTAGAATGTTCTTATGGTGGGTATGTAAAAATTTCATGTTTCCTTATTTTAGATACTTATTCACCCATTATAAACTCATGTTTTTTGGTAATTATATTATGGTTTTTACAATCATGTTTATAAAAAATATATAAGCCAGTGATGTTATACATGGTTTGTGAATAGTTAAAAAAACCTATACAGTATGGCCCCAAAAATCATGCGCCCATTATAGAACCACTAGAAGGGGTTGTATGGTTTTTCCAAATAGTATTGACACCCCTACATAATATTTACACTTTTATAATGATAGTTTTCATGGAATGTGAAATGTTAGTTTAACCATGCATCAAAAACAGAACACCCCATCTAGAATTCTAGTATAGTTGAATGGTGTGGGCCCATGGTTACTATAAAATGAGTTGCCCATAAAGATTATAGTGCACTAGGTTTTTTGTTCCCATGAATTTTCCATTAAAATTATAATGACCCTATATTTAACCAATGAAAATTACTATTAAATTCTAATTTGATTTTCTGGACTTTGGAGGATCTGAAGAGCTAATCTGGACTACTAGAAACCATATCTTGGTATACTGATGAAGTTGTGATTTCATTTGATCTCATTTTGTTATATAAATTTATTATCATGTAGTTTCATCCTATATACTCTTCTCTCCTATATAAAGAGAAATATATCATACTCTTATTGATGGATATAATCTCAATATTGAGGAATCTTTATTTCAAAATTGATTTCATGACCCCATTATTCTATGTTCTTGTTGGCATTCCCATTAAAGGAATAGATTTGATATCATTATTAAAGGTAGTTGGTTCAATAATTGTTTAACATACCATTGAAACCTGAAGTTTCTTCATTGATTTAATGTGAGTTATTTATCTTATAAACCTTATTTTTAAGTTATTTGATTTTTATTTGAAAAGGAAATGTGATTGCGAAAACACCCAAAAATAATGGGAACTTAAATTTATTGGTGGATTTGTAGAAAAATTATGTATTGAATTGAATGTGTATTTTAATGAAATGATTTTATATCTGTTCTTTATAAAATTTCTTTAAGGGAAAGATGATTTGAAAAGGGTTTAATTTGATGAAAACCCATGATTTTGAATTGAAATGAAATTCCTTATTGAAACTAAAATTTGGAAAATAAACAAACCATGATGAAATTATTTGAAATGATGGATTATCCCAGGATTGAATTATTTAATTTTTGAAGCACGTGTGATTCTAGGTATCTAGTGGGTCATTTAGACTAGATTTCAACAACTTTAACTCACTAGAATGGGTATTATTTTAAAAACACTAAATGAACCTTGTTCTACAAGATTTCATGTATGGGTTCCCCATGTGGGTTATTGATTTACTTCTCACAATGGCTCCCCTATCTGTGTTTTGATTCGACTTTGAACATAAATATTGATTCATGATGATGATATATAAGTGCAAGAATATAAATTATATAATCTAATGTAACTGCATGATTTTGATAATGGTGATTTTTTGTCTTTTATGAATTTATTATAGATGCAATTATTTATATAACTATTTTATTCCAGACAACAGTTTTATATTAATATTATATATAAAATTTTTATTCATGGTTGTTTTAAAATATCATCATTAATTATTATTTGAATGATTTTTATTTTGAAAATATTTAAATTAATTAGTAGTGTATTTTTATTAAAATTTTGATTATATATCATTAATTTAATGTAATTACAGATACACCACATGGTGAGACCCAATTAGGAGTCTTATATCACATCTTAAATTTTCATTTAAGTGTTTTAGACTGTATTATTTCCTGTACATGAAAAGTAAACATGCAAATTTGATATTGATGGTGAACTTGATTCATGGGACCTGGTGTGAGGGAGGTGACTGATGGAGTTTTATCCATTTCTTTCTTGGTTTTTATGACAATTTCTTTAGTAGATACTATGTTTTTTGATGATGTATTATTTGGGTATTTAATTAATTAATTTCTTATTGTTCTTTACCCTTGAATAGTGTTGACATACCAACTAGTTTATTTAATATTCTATTTTTTTCGGAAATAATTGTTCTCTTTAGAATATTAAAGGATGTCAGGTGATATTCAACAACTCATGGGGATCAGGAATTCCCATTTGGAAATGTTCGGTCTGGATTTTATTTCAGAATTCCATAGTATTATAGTAGGTTTATGACATTTACAATATTGGTCTTATCCATTGTATGAACTTAATGGATCCGTGGGTGTGAGGGACAATGTGAATATTACCTCAACAGAAAACACATTGGAAAGGAGACTAAATGAGAATCCTTGTAATAATTATATATGAGAAATCATAGAATATTATTAACAATGTCAACATAGTCTAGGAACCAAATTCACCAAAGAATAAAAATATGGAATCTCATGAAATATCAATTGATTAATATAATTCTAGAATAAAGTATCATCTTCATATATTTGATGAGTATTTGAAGAATCATGTACTAAATTTCCATAATGGGATAACATGAATCTTTTATTATGGAAAATTATTCCATTGAACATCAAAATATCAAAGATAAATGAATATTTCAATAATAATAAGTAATGAATTAAGAACTCATCCAATGTAACCAACAAAAAATTAACATCTTATGTGTATATAACTCAAAAACTATAAATTTAAATTATATAATAAACGGATTTTTCTAGGATGGTTGGAATCAAAAACCTCTTAAACCTAGTGAGTAAGGAAGAACCGATTAAATTACTATTGATAAATAGAATGTTGGTAATTAGATGATGTTATGTGGTTACATCAACCCTATTGTGTCTAGGGTATTTTCTATGAAAAAAATTCACTAATATTTCAGATTTATAGTTTATGGAACACCTTTAGTGGTATAAATATTATTTTTTGTGAAATAATCTTAGTTAAAAACATAATATCCTACAATAAAATATTGAGTCATTTTATGAAATACAGTACATATATTCACATTAATTCCACACAAATTTAGAGAATATATACAAGACACATTATAAATCAAAAATGACTATATATTAGTTCAAGGATAATAATTAATTATCCAATATAAAAACTAAATCCTTTAAAAATATCTTAATATCAAGCAATGTGATATATTTCATTCAAAAAAATTTAAGAAAAATAAGTTTGTTATAGTATTAAATATGATATTAGGGATAATATCCCATTAGAGGTAATTTATTATGTAATGTTAATTTTTTCACCATTATTAGATATTCATGAAAGTAAATAATAGATAAATTTTTAGAAAACAATTTATTTATGTTGGAAGAACCTAATGATTCGAGATTTTTAATCCATTTAAATACATTTTATATTCTATAAAATGTTTCAAACACTAAACCAAACCTGAAAAAAAAACAGAATATTAACAATACATTATATATAATTATATAATTAACACTAATATTATAATCCTTCAAAATTTATTACCTTTATAAGGTAAATAATTAAATTAAAAAAAATGAAAATGTTAATTTCATTAAGAGTTATTTTCTTTATATTATAAAATATATCTTTAAAATTCTTAATTTAATATTTTCAGAATTTAAATTTGGAAATGAGAAATTAATTTTAAAATTCTTCACAATATAATTATATTATTATAATTTTCTTAAATGTTTCATAAATAATTAATTTTTAGGTAAATTTTGAATATAATGATTTTTTAACTTACATCATTTTTAGGTAACATAATTTATTATTTGTAGACATTGAAATATTTTGAATCCATTTCCATTTAAATTATATGTTATAAATTATGTAAAATAATTTTAAAAAACAATGTTAAATTTTATACATATGCTAAACATTTGGAACGTATATATTGGGATATATTGAGAACTAATTTTCCTATGTTTTATATAAATTATAATATAAATAAATGAGTTTTATTATTTATTTTATTTTTAAATAGGTAATATTATAATGATAATAATTATTTTAAATTTTTTTTAAATAATTTCATTAATAATTAAAATCTATTCATAAATCCTTTTTCATAAAAATAATCTTTAAATTAATGGGTTTTTACGTGTAGTATGTAGTTATTCTAAGATAAATTTACCTAAACATGGAATGATAATTATAAAAATAAATTCTTATATTTGTGAAAATAATTTTACTATTATTTATATGAACAATATCAATTTTTTAAAAATTTATATTTTTAGTTTTAATTCTAATTACCACAATAATGCTTAATCAATTAATTTAAAATTATTTTTTTAATAAAATCAAGGAGTTTTCACAAAATTAATTAAACTGAATTTTTTTAAGGATGAATCTATTAATATTTATAAATAATAAATATATATATTAACTCTCAATTAATTGTAAATCTATACTAAATATGATTAATAATCCATAATGTTAAAATGTCTTTTTTCATACTAAAAACTTTTTTCTACACAATTTCTAATTTAGTTTAAAATTTAATTTTATGGTATATATAAACTTAATATTATAAGAAATATTTTAAATAATGCTACAAGAAAACTAATTTTTTTAAAAAAAATTATCAGAATTTATGATTAATAATTTTATCACTATAGTAAACAAAATAGTTACTACGAAAATATATAAAAATGAAACAGTTATAAAACAATTGAGAAAATTACATAAAACACATAGTATTGTCTATAAATTAATGTTAAGGATTATACCTAATCCAAAAATATTACTAAATTTAATTTTCCATCATTTGAAACCTTTTGATCATTTAATAGTGAAATAAAATATTGAAATGTAAAGGGTGTTTCGAAAAATACCGATCTCTACCCTTATAAAATGATACCACTCCCATCCATCAAATTCTATAATTAAACATTTAATTCGTGCTTAAAAATATGAAATAATTCTCTATTTAGAATCATATACCAAAAAATTATGTCCCTGGTTAATAATATTTATCCAAACCCCATTAAATTCTAGTGAACATCCAATTATAATCAAGTCTCCAACAAATGTTTTTTCTCATTCTCGACACCTTATTCTTAATAAAACTCTAAAAATATCTTATGGACATTATATTATGAGGGATGACTTGTCCTTATGATACTGGGATATTTTTTTATTTAATATGTAACCCTTATTTATTAACTTATGTCCAATGAGATAAGTAAAATGTATATCGTTACTTCTTTTCCAGGAAAACCTCCACATGAAGCAAAATCATTGTATTTTTATTACGAAATTTTGTTATTGTTATTAATGTTAGTGATGGTTTATATATACGATAAGTCATATTTTATTGTAATTCATAAATTTCAATTTAATATCCACATTCACCCCCACTCATGTGTTGAGAAATAGGAATGATAATCATGCATACATCCGGTTCTTCTCCTCTACAATGAAATATTTTTACATCAATATTTTCATGAATTGTATAAATTTTTTAAAATAATATTAAACAATAAAAGGGAATTTAAAATCATTATTCTTCAATTATAATGAAATTATTTCATAATAAATTCCCTCTTAATTATACTCATCAATAATGATAATGATTTTTATTGCTTGCTGTATTTTAAACACCTACATGATCAATGTTTTAAAATATTATTTTAAATGACTATTTGAAAATGAAAAATAATTTTTTTATATATTAATAAAAAATTATTAAGATATAGTATTATAAACATTATATTAATTATTCCACATATTATGATTGTAATGTTTTTTTATCTAAAATTATATAAATAAACCATTACCAATACAATATTTAAATTACAAAACAAAAACACATATAGAATTAAATAAGAACATTTTAAATTAATATAGATTATTTTTTTTGAATTATTCATGAAATATAAATTATTAAATTGGTATTAAATTAAGGGTAATTATTTCAACATTATTTAATATGCACAAATCGGGTAAATTTATTTACACCAGTTGGTGATAAAACATGATCACTATTTAATATACTCAAGATAAATATTATTAACAGGGATCATAAAAAGGAAATAATTATGAGTGTGGTTTTGAAATAGAATATTAACATATCTATGATTTTTAAAATATTTTATAGTGTTATCTCTTAATAAAGGGAAAAATGCATGAGTTATCAAAACACATTTTCTTTTCTTTATGTTATAAAGGTTTCTAATTAAACCCTATCTACTAAATTATATTATTTTATCCTATGATTTTTTAAAATTATATCTATAAATATATTTTATCTATATTTATATTTTTTGTCAAATTCATTTTCAATGTATGATTACATCCAACATTATTAAATTCTTCAGGGTCTATTGTCCTATGTTCACTTCTGATGGGATATGATTTTATGTTTTTCAAATATTTCACTTTGATTTTATTTCTCTATTATGATATTTAATTCATTTATGATATGTTTTTATAATTAAATTACATTTTATATTACATTTAATTTTATACCTATCATTTCCATGAAGTGATGATTTAATAATTCTCAATGTTATTTTATGTTATTTATCATTTATGAAATTACATTTTGATATCCTATGATTTTTTTTCCATGTTTTTGGTATCAGATTATGGAACCCCATTTTTATCTATTGGTTATTTATGATATTATAATGATTGATTTTTATTGGCACACATAAATATGAATGATGATGGGTGGGGTTATATATAAATCAACAATGCATTGGTTTAGTATTATATGTCATGAGATAGTTAGGACTGGTCATAACGAGTTCATTCATACATGAATCGACATAATGGGTTTTATCAAATTCTATGTTGGGGGCATAATGAGATTTTTCACATAGGTATGATCATAATGGATTTTCTCACATGGGTTTTCCAATTCTTATGGTTTTTCCAAACTTTAATGTCTTTAACATGTTCTGACAGATTTACAAGTTGTTTATTATGTTATTCCCGGATTCAAGATGCATTTAATTTCCATGAAATTCCATGTTTTCCTGATAATTAATTTTTAGATATTTAAAATTTGATGTCATCATCGCATGTTGTATGTTTTATTGTCTTTGATTAATTATTAATACATTAAAATTCATATCTTCCTCTGACATGTTTTATGATATTTATGAATAATACTATGATCATGTATTATGATCATTGTGTCTCTATCATATTATATTCTATTTATATGATGTATTACACTATAATATACTTTTAAATTACTAGGAACTTGATCACACCCCTTTAATATTTTTTAATACATAAGATATGAATATGATTATAGGAAGTCAGATATCTTGGAATCAGTTTAGAATGGATTCATTATAGGAAAATGTTTGAAAGTCTAGTAAAATAAAATTTTTATGTAGAGAATATCTAAGAAACAAATATTTTCATTCATTGGGTTATGAGACCTCTTATGAGATGTGTTATTTAAATCATGTGGTGTTGTACCATTTATGTCTTGTATATCATGGGTATCATTATTATGGATTTAAAATAAGTGCCAATATTGATCCTTTTTCTATAAGAGCACCTACTGGCCCCATGAATGGAAGATACCATTGGAGTTGGTGATTAAGAATATTATAATAAAAATTACTCCATTAAATGTATATTTTTATGTTGATTAATTGAAAAAAAACATTAATCCATTCGAAATATGAGACAAATTAAGTTTATGGTAATAAGGTATTTTTCATATTCTGCATGTAAGAGATTATATCAAAGAGAATTTACATAGAAATTTATTAGTGTAACAAAATCAACTAAACACATTACTTGTATGTCGTTTATAGTGGATACTTTGTCCCTATAATTTCATAATATCTCAATATATGATAATTAAAAACTCTCTCACTCAAAAGAAAATCAATAACACTCAAGATTTTAGTGTTTTAATAAATATAAAAATAAATATAATATTTTTATATATAAGTATTATCAATATTTAACAAGAACTATAATATCTTATTCTACTTTTTAATTTTTACATATTGTATCAATGGTTTCACAAATTAAATTACTTTTTATATAATCTCTATTTGGAAAACTCTCTAACATTACATGAAATTCATAAATCTATTATCTTCTATATTATTCCTCCAAATATCATTTTTCATCAATTAATAATATATTGGTAAATGGTTGGAATTATTAGATGTAACTAATTTTTCCTTTGATTAGGACACATTACATTTCTACTATTATATGATCTAGGAAATCAAATAAGATTACTTTATTTATTTTTATCACTTTCATAGACCATCATGTATAAAATATTTGGGTTTCCTAAAGATCTAATAAATATACATCATTACAGAGAAATAATTTACATTATGGAATAATTACTTAAAATTATTTATTCCTAAAAAATAAATCAAAATATGTATATAGAATACTTAAAATATTATATGGGATAGATTGAAATTTATATTTTATGAACATGTTAATCATATAAAAATTATCATAGTGAAATAAATATTTCAAGGACATATATTTTAGATCCATTTATATATTGAAATAATCCAACTTCAATTTCCTTATAATAAAATTTTCAGAGGAAGACAATTGGGTTTTACCAGAGTTATAATAATATTTACACAATACTCAATGCTAAATATTTCATTGAAAAAGAAGGAATCGTGATTTAATTTATGTTAATTTTGGTGATATATTTCATTTAAATTTTCACTAATATTCCTCAATATAGGGTTATAAAATTCAATAAAAATAAAAAAATAACCAACAAACCAAAATATTCATTAGAGAAGGGAATGAATTATGGTGTAATATTTTGAGGATTAAAATAAGTTATTGTATCCAAATAAAACCCTATCAAACAGTTTCAGAATTATATTAAACTCCGAAGATATAATTTTCATTGATATTAATTGTTATTTTTTTTAGGATTTTTACCAATATATTTAAATTAACACAACATAAAATTAACAAATCTATTTTTACAAGATAAATTTATTCGCCATGGTGTGGGTCATTGTGAACAAAATATCATTGTTATATGACACCATGATTCAAGATTTATATTATGGTAGGCGATTAAATATATCTTAATTTATTACCTATTAGTGATATATAATTAATATAAATAATATTTAATTTTAAAGTAAATTATATATTCATAATTATATAAAATCAATTGACACATAATTATAAGTTAAAAATGATGTGACCTATTTGATTTCCTGTATTATTTATTTTTTGATTTTTTTGGAATATTTTTAGTATTTTATATGGTGGTATCCATGATCATGGTGAAGTATGACATTCATATGTTATTGTCCCAAGGATGGTGAAGTCAAATTTCTGAGGTTAGTTATCTCTTTTATATGGGTATGTAATGGAAAAAATAAATTGATTTGTTAAAAAATCTAAATGGAACTAACTCATGAGGATGAATAAATTAATAAATGAATTAAGGGAGCTAGTTTTATAATGTAAAAATTAACATATGTGGTAACCATTAATTTATTATGATGTGTAATTAATGATGTAATAAAAGAAATGTTGATTATTAATTGATTTAAATATATTAGATGGTTAGGGATAAAGGTGTTAAGTGGATTTTAGTTATGATGCCTCTGATGAGACGTTTAAAGGAGACTCTGTAGGAAAAAGACACTCGGATAGGACTTCAGGTTTATTTTATATGTCTATATGTTTTTTATTTACACTAACTACCACTTGAGTTTGATATCCTAATAGACATAAATGTAGGATATGTAGTATTCTTATAAACCCTATCATCAAGGATGTAGTGAAATAATATTTAAAACTTGTCCCCTTTTCATAATCTACATTTTAGCTATTATAGATGATATAGTAGTTTTTGTGGATAATTTTCTTTTAAATTATGATGAATTTTATTTTTTATTTTATTATTTGGCTATGGTCGTGGTTTGGTGTGGTATGTGAACATAGGTATGGAATGTATATCCAATATGAATGATATTAATGTAAGGGAAAATATTTCTATAGTCATTTATGATTAACATACCTTCCTTGATATAATTTTATAACTTAATATTACTTATAATATACACTTTTATTTTTTATAATGTTATTGTTCTATGATGGGTTTATTGATTTACAAAGACAGGTAAATGTGTAAGTTTTTCTATTTATTCACTAAATAAGTACCATTAATCATCAATATTTTGATGAGATTTATTTGTGTGAATACTATGGAGTATATTTATATGATCAACCCTTCTTCTATATATTATTTTTACAAGTATATACAATGGTGTTATAAAGTCAACTAAACATAACTAGATTGTTACATAGAGATTGGAAGGCATTGGAGGACTCTTTTGGTACTTTCTTAACAGTCCCCAATATCATGTTTATAACTATTGGAAATATATTTATATCATTTTGTTTTGTTTAATATTAAATAAATTTTAGTATTTATTTGTATATTTGGTAATATTTTCTTTATATAGATTAAATATTTATCAATTTTTTCTTATATACCATATATTAAAGAGCGTCACACCTTGAATATTTCATTATATATACCCTCGGTATTTATCACCACACTATGGCCTATTGAATGTGGGATTTTAGGGTAATAATTTGATTCACTATCAATGATGGAAGGGTTATAGTGGAATGTGTTCATGCAACATAAATTTATACATCACTATATAGACATCTAGAAAATTGTCCCTTATACTGAACACTATATTGTAATCATATACATGAGAAAATAATATGTTAAAAATGGCCAGAACAGGAATATCCATCATGATATTCAAAATATTAAATTTCTGTCCAAATAACCTATCATCTTATTATCTAGGAATATCATTTATGAACCCTTTCAGAGTGAAAGGTTTTTTTTAAAGAATTTTTTTTGTTGGTTATCATGTTTTATAATAAATCATCTTGATTATGATTTTTTCATAATTCATTAATATGTAATGTTAATGAAAAATTTATGCAATGAAGTTGATTTCATGACTATGTAAATTATATTTGTGGTCGATATTTATTATTTAAAAGGTAATATTTTCGTATATATTTCATAGTATTTAAATTAAAAAATGGGTTCTTTTAATTTTCATATAACTTAATACTATTTTTCTACTCATCCTATATTTTTTACTTGGGAAAAAGAATTGTAGAAACAATAGTTAGTTCTATATTTATTATATTATGATTTATCTTAAAATAAGATAACATGTTTTGAATAAAACATGTGCTTAAATTTAAGAATATTATTTCTATGGTCAAACCGTAAAAGAACATAAGAATGTATTAAAATTAAATCCTTACTATTAAACACATACATATGGATTTTTTAAGGTATGCGTTGATATATTCGGAATTAAATCAATGTATTATATGAGTTTAGAGATCATAATGTTATTTGATAAGAAGATTGATTTCTTCTGTAACTTCAAATATTAAAAAGTTATCTTTAGAAATAGTTATTTTCGAACCAATAAGAGGAGCCTAATAGAAGATTTTATTGTTTAGGATATATTTCACTTTAACATCCACATAATATGGATTATTATTATATTATTTTATATACTCACAATAACCATTTTTGTTTAAGGAAAATGGATGGTTCTAGTTTGAACCAAGTTAAAAATGGATGTGATGGTAAATTTATTGGTTATCCAAACAAATAACCAAATGAGAGAAGAGTATGACTAAATTTTTTTAACTTATTCCTGACTAACTATCTTGAGTAATGATTCAAAAATAGATACTTGGGGAGTTTCATAATTTGAAAAATATTAAGAAAAATGATTTTAACAGAATAAATAGTGGTCCAAATCAATATGTTATAACTATAAAGCTTCACATATGTAAAGAATGTGGGAATAAACACCATAGGAAATATTGAAAAATAAAAGTAAGATACATTGAATGTGGGTAGTGTATGATTTAAATAATTTAATGTAAGAGGAATAAATATCACAAAGGATATCAACATGATCATTTAAATAATGGATTATCAAGATCATTTGTTGAAAATTAAGAGAAGACAAATAACATATAAAAGGAATTGATTATTTTAAAAGTGTTTTATTTTTAATGTACAAGACATGATTAGATTGAGATTGATTAATAGAAAAAAATGTCATATTTATCATTTTATGAAATATTTATTAGTGAATAAGATACAAATTAATTGTTAAATTTAATACTACAATAATATATATGTTTTTAAATTAAAAGTATAATTGAAAAATCTAATTGTTTCCTTAGACCCATCCCATAGTATATCTAAACAATGTTCTAGTAAACTATTATAACTGAGTTATTAAAATAGAATATTTAAATAGTAATAAACCCTTTATTAAAAAATATGAATATGGTTTTTATTATTTTAAATTTATTGATTAATTAATAATAATGATTCATTAATTTTTAGTAAAGACATTTTAAAATTTAAAAATAATTTTTATTGAAAATTTTTATTATCATAATTTTACATATAAAAATTATGAATAAATTATAAAATTTATAGATGTTTTATTTGATGAGAAGAATGTTACCTAGAGTCGTTACATTATTACATTCCATCGCATGATAATAAAAGATCAGGTCTTGAAAGTTTGATTAGTTTAGTAGCCTTGGAATCACATAATATATTCATAAGTCTTACATTACATCATAAAATGAAAAAAACTACAACAACATATTTTCTTCATATCCCCTCATACTATCCATGTAAGTCATTCATAAAATACTTCTTCACATCCTGGAAGGAAATAAAACATTGAAAGGCGTGAGCTCAGATGCTCAGTAAGGATAACAATATAGCGGAAACTTTCATAAATAAGTATAAACATTTAAGGCAATGTATAACTAAAACAAAATCCATTTAAACTTGAACTTCATCATATCATGGAAAAAATAAAATGAATTAATTTCATTTACTTATTCACATAGATATTTTACTAGTCAAATAATCATATGAAATATCAATAACCACTTTCATAATTATGGAATTCATAATTCTAGACTATCATAACCACATAGTTAATGCCTTGGGCCAAGACTACAAATAATATTTTTTTCAAGGCCTTGTGACAAGACACTTGTTTGTCTTATGAGACCAACCGATTCATCAAGGAGCTATAGCGGGGTCCACCCATCACTTATTAAGCCTAATTCATTCCCCATATCAACAGGTTTAAACATAACATAAACATTCGTATTAAAACTATCATACGAAATGTCAAGAAATTCCCAATAAACCATGAATGGTATAAAAATAACACATCCACAATCAAACATATCACAAAACCTTCAATACAATATGGATGTTTTGTATCATAATAAATCAACTTCAAATAAGCTTAAAATTCATCAAAGGATGTTGACATAGATGAAATCAAAACTATTTGAGGGAAATATCTCTTTTTTTAAATAATTTAAAAGTCACAATATTATATAATAAAAACTTTACTCTGAAAATATTCTTATAAGTTTTTAAGGGAAGCTTTGACGATTTTATAAAGGTGGAAAATAGCCGCACACGCCATATAAGTTAAAAAATACATTCTTACATTAATTCTGTAGAAAAGGTTAAAAAGGACCTTGTTTGGAAAAAGGTGGAAAGATTCCTTTATAAAAAAATTATAAAAATTAAAAAAAAGGTATAAATGAAATTAACCTATAGTATATAAAATAGTAATAATATTTTCAAATACATTTTTAAGAAACATGGATGTGGATGATAAATATGTCCCAGTAGATACTTTTGTAAAAACAACGTTGGATAATAAAGAGATTGTGAAATTAACCCTTACCTTGTAATTTTCCTTGGTCGAGGTTTGGTTAACCTCCTGTATAATGGTAAAATAATTTTTATTAAATTATAAAAGAATCATATACATTAATATGATATCATATATGATCTTTTAACATTGCTTTGTTAATAATATCTTAGTATTATTGTTGTTTCAGGTGTTAACTTACTCGTTTTCTTTTATATGTTATGTTACATAAGCCATGTTTTTTTATGGATAGGTTGTATCTTATTCATATCCATAATTATATCAATTCCTTAAACATTATTTTTAATCATCAACTGAGAATTATACTTGAATGGATACGATGGGGAATGAATCTCATCACGTTCTTAGAGACGGTAGTCTATACGTACGCACGAGCGACAATATCATTCTTTTGATATTAAAATATTGTATAATTGGATGTTATATCATATATACAGAATAATTATAATGTTATATTTATTATTTAATTCAATTACACATCATTATCATACCCATCCAAATAATAATGTGTTGAATAACAATTACACCAAGACGTGGAGACGGTAAGTCGTACGAACGCGCATATGGTGACATTTCATTTAAAGGATGGATAGAATACTGAATATGGTTGTACCATATTTAAAATAAAATCACATTATATAGAAGATACTAGAGTTATAATTTTATAATGGAAAAAACAAAGAAATAATAAGTTCAAGAAGAAAGGAGCTTGAAAGAGGGTGGTGAAAACATTACCTCTTCTTCGGGTTCTTCTTTTTGATTTGATCAAAATGGATCCTTAGGTTGGATTTTTGATCAAACTAAGGCCTCTAGGTTGGAGTACAGAAATTTGGGAGGATATTTGGTCAGGGGTTGTCTGATCGAAATGGCTTTGATGGTGTGAATTAGAGAGAATGGGGAGTGCACTTTTATAAGAGGGGTGAGCGGCACCTTTGGAAGACCTAGAAATATTATTTTATAATAAATTAATATTCGGTTTATAATGGCTCAAAATTGTATTATTTAATGGTTAAAAAGGTTATAGGTCTAAAACCACTCATCCAATGGGTTTTAGACAGGTTTGGGAACTATATTAACTTTATCTTTTTGATTTAACTCTTATTTAAATAGTTTGACATTTACCATGTCTCTTTGTATTTTTATATTATATAGTTAATAAAATTACTATAACTCCAAGAGACCCTCAAGTGGTCCATTAATTATAAACCTATTATTATATAAGTCCTTTGACCGAACCTTAGTTTTTTAGGAATATAATATTAATTAATAATATAATATTTGTTTTAAAAACACCTTTATGTCAATTTTGAAACTATTTAATAATTGATTTTTGTTAAAGTCATAAAAACTTTATTAATTAGAAAACAATTCCTTTAAGCAATACTAACATGTCATATTAACCAAGAAAATTATTTTATGCCATAAAAGCATTCAAATTATATTTATTTTAACATTTATAATACTAATTATTTGATTCTTTCATTAATAAGGAAAATAATGCATCATTATTGTGTCATAAATAAATTTAATTATTCAATGTCTAAAAATTATAAATAAAATACCGTTATGTAGGAAATATTTTTATCTTTATAATGAATGTTTATAGTTGAAAATAAAACATATATAACCTTATGTAAAAATTGTTTTCCTAAATGATATATGCTTATAAATTTTTTGTATTTACCTTAACTTAATTAATATGAAGTGTCATTATCACTTACAAGTGGATACATGGGGACCTAAAATTGAACCAAAGATTACCATGGTCAGAACTGTATCAACCAATAAGGTTAGGACATGTTTTAGGATAATTTATTATTATTATAATATTTTTCACCCTTATTTACCGAATTTATCCTTTAACCATGGTAAATATAATATTTACCGAAATGATTATTCAAAATGTATAACAATTAAAGTTACCTATTTACACAATTTGTACCTCTTGATGCTAAATATGGAATCCATTTTTCTAAATTCAAAACACAGAAGTGGAAGAAATTAATTTAAAATTAATTTTCATTGTCAAAACAAAAAGCATGTTTTTAAGAGATAATAACTATCAAAAGATTGGCACTTGCTTATGTCCAGTTTAAATGTGAAATTATGTCCAATGACCAAAATTGGATTAAATGGTAAAAATATAATCTCATTATACTCTAAAATCACTCAAATTCATAATTTATCACTATCAATTATTTCAATTAAAAAGTTGTTTTTACTTAAAATTTAGTGATTTTCACTATTCATCAAAATATGAAAGTTATCCGAAAAGTACCAAAAATTCACCCTAAGATAATTTCGATATTAAGAATACAAAAATTAATTCCATTTTGAAAGATAAAATTTATAGAATTTCAAAAGATGGTTATTACAATTCATAACGGCTAGTTTGATTGGTTGTGGTGTGTTAGAACTCGAAGTTGCGTACAACACACGCTAATTTATTATTCAAAGTGAAGAGTACCATGGAAGCTTGGGGTGTTACCCGAATTAACATAAATTCTATAATTTAATGTTTTTCATGAAATAAATATATTATATATTCACTATAAAATTTTAAAATTCATTTTTTTTATATTTACAAATCATCGAGTAGGAGAAAATTTTGTATTCTACATGAAAATTATTTTATAGAAAATATGATTACATTATAGTTTTTGAAATTAATGATAATTCATTAATCCATTTGTAGAAATTTATTTTTAAAAAATTTATTGAATATAATAAATTCTAGTATTTAATATAATTAATTAATTTAAAATTATTTTTTTACAATCTGAATTGTAATAATAATAAATTTTCTTCTAATGGTTAATGTTAAAACAAGTTTATCTGTGGGGTTTAAACCATTAAATACAGGTAGAATTTTCACCCCAAAAAAACAAATTATTAATTTTTTAGGATATTTCAACCTTATTTCTTCCAAAATTAAATCCATTTCCTTTTTGAGCCACTTTCCATTCAATTTATCACAAATCATTAAAATGTTTAATAAATTCCATATTGGTCCCCCCTCACATATAAAAGGGTACCAGTTCTCCTCCATTATTCATACCAATTGAGCCTTAAATCTCAAATAATACAAGATAAAATACCTTAATAGAATCATTTAACTCTTTATATAAATTATTTATTCTTTAATGTCTAATCCTTCAAGGCCTAAAGAGTAATCCAAATGTGGTCTCTCTGGTAAGATAAATAGATTTTAACCAAAACCATTAAATTTTACTTATTCTTATTATTACTATAAACATGTATTATCCAAAAAAATATATCCGAAGTTTTATAAATATTTGATGATGTTATAATTATTATTTAACCACCAATTACCACGTCTTCTAAATCCAATTTTAGATTAATGTATTATTTAGGTGTACATTTGGACAACTACCTCCACCAAGAGATACTAATCATTTCCCTCCTCTGTAATTCATGTTTAGTTTTTATTTTAGATTTAATATTTATATATATTATTTATTTTTTAAAAATTATTTTTGAATAATGTATTAATATTTAGCTTTATTTTCATCATCTATTATAAAATTGTAATGTCAATTATGCATACATACATATTATCCTCTCCATGTAGTGTTGTAATTCATTTTTCATTTATACCTTATATAAATGGTTATTAATATTTTTATGATTGATATATATGTTTCATATATAATTATACATTTTATGGAGATGAAGGAACCTTGATAAAAGTTTAATTACCATGTCCACTGAATGAAAACATACATGAGATACAATGCAATCAATACCCAAACTATCATTTGTAATGACGACTTATTAATGGATGAGTTATAAAATGTTATAAGTGACTCCTTTATGGTGTTATAGGTAATAAAATGGTTCTATTAAATACATATAATAAATTTAAATTCTTATATAATAGGTTATAGTTCTTTTCCACTAGAAAACCCTAATTTATGGGTTTTATGTAGTGATATAATTTTTATCAAGATTTTTTATGATTAAATTTTACAATGATTAAATTAATATTGAATATTTGATGATATATATATATTATTATTAAATTTAATCTCATCTGTTTATCTCGAAAAATTTCATGTTTCCTTTCATTTTCCTCTCTTTTAGAAATAAAGATACCGAATGCATGTCTTTAAGGAAAACTAACCATGTTTTTCCCATTGATTGGGAATATTTTTCTCCATCCCTAAATATTATATGAAATTTTAAAAAAATTATTATAATATTTTTAAAAGCTTTATTAAATTCATTTTTTACAGTGTTTTATATTATATAATTATTTTAAATGAATCTTCATATAAATTTCTAAATACGGTTCTTCTAAATTTTTACCGATAATGTGAATGGAATTTTTGTTTTGAGATAGATTGCATGAAAAAATTTCTCCACCATAATTAATATCTCTGAATATTTTTTTTAATATTTTTTAATTTATCATTTCAATGAATTTTTTCCATAATATTTGGTTAATAATTTAATTCAAAATTAATCGTTTTATACATCGAGGTAACATTCCTCCTCAAACGTTATGGTGATCCTTGTCTTTTATTTTTATTTATAATGATACTCCATGATATTTATTATGATTTACTAGGTACAATATAAAATGTTATTTTATTTATGCTTTAATTGTAAGTTTTATGATTATTAGGATGAATTTTTTATGAAACTTATATTCTTTAAATGGGTACTGATTTGTTTATATGATGTATGTTTTATGGTCTTATGGACCACATATATATTGTTATCATTATGATATTGGTGTTGAAATAATTGAATAAACATTAAATGAATTAGGTAAATAAATACATCTCATTATATAATAATATATAGAATGGGGATGGATCCCAGTTTAGTAAGGTGAATTCTCTAAGAATATAGTCCATGGAATAAACGATGACTAATAAAATGATGGAATGGGGAGTGAGGCCAATCAACTATGATAGAATTCAATTTGAGAAATGAATAAGGTAATTATTTTCATTGGTTATGTGCATTTATCAAACATATCTCTTATGCAGATTATGTGTATCCTTGAAACCAAACTGTATATTGATGATTTCTCAATCTTAAGTCTTATAAATTTTATAAATAAAACCTTATGTCATATTTCATGATTGTAGATCATTAAATAATTACGATGGATTATTTTATGTTGTAATCATGTTATAATGTATATGTTCACATATGATCATTGATTGGTATCTATCAGGATTACCTATACTGGGAATATAATACAACCCATTATATTTTTCCCTACCAGAGGTTAGGGAGAATGGTTTTATGTATGTTTTCTATATATGTTTTCTAGTTTGGATGAAATAAATGTGAAATTATATAACTCTTTATGATATGGTTTTTTATGTATCTAAGTTTCACAAATCACAAAAAACCAACAATAATTCTATGTACATTATTTTTTAATGCATTGACAATTTATCTAAAACCATGAAATATTTATATATAAAAATAAATGATACTAATTATTGGTATCAAATAATAGTATATAAATGTTTCCAAATAATGATGAGGAAACTTTAAGGATAAATGATGGATTTTTCTATATATATTAGATTATTTTATGTTATGGTAAATAATGGTTTGTGGGTTCCAAAATTATATAAATCACTATGTAGATAATACAGGTATATGTGGTTCTAGAAAAAGTAAATATATTTGTGATTAGAATTAAAATATTTCATCAACTATATCTCATCCATTATTTCACTTAATAGTTAATGGGCCTATAGAATGCACTAGGTTTGTCACTCTGGAGTGATATTCATAGGTTAAATCATACTTAATTTAAGATATATTGTTAATTCTTTTTGAGTAGATAATTGGCATGGATAAGTGTGGTTGTACCTAAGGTGTTATAATTTATACATCATATAAATTATTTTTAGGATAATATTATTTTCATCTATGATTACTATTTCCCACACAATACATATTGGTTTTATTCAATGGAAGAAACTCAAAGGAAACATGTTCATGATGAATGTGAAAGGAAATGAAATTATTATCCTTAATAGGAACTTATTGAGATAGGATATGCAAGGTCAATTTATTTTTTTACTCATAATAAAATATCTTGATATATTTTTAATGGTATAATAATATGTTATTTCCCAAAAACATAAAATAAAAGTACAATTAACATTTATGTCGGAATATTACCTATAAAAATATTATTATTATTCTATTATTGTAATTTATTTTGATATTGAGAATTTATTAATCCATCTCTACATTTATCCCTCATAAATTAACAGATTAAAAAATTAAAATATGATATACAAAACCAACCTATTTATTTCCATCAGCAAGAGGATAAATAGGAACATATATTTGATATTATGTCTATTACATGGGTCTTTACTCCTACTCAATATGTGTATATATCTCAGATGGTTATAGAGAAACACAACAATGAATATATTTCAATTGTACATGATTAGGTTGACATATTTATAGATTGGTTAGAATGTATTCCTCTAAATCAAGAATTTTATTTTTCAATAAAACTCTTTCCCACTTTTACACTTATTTTAGTGAGAGTATATAATATTTCCTAAATTCAGTTATAGGAATCGAAGATTCTAATTTAAGATAATATTGATAATGTGTTTATTAGAACAGGTGTTCCACTTAATGGTGTTCCTGTAATTTTTTTTAAGTAAAAAATATGGATCGTTTTGACACCGCATTGATTATCTTAAAAAAATGATCATGATCAAGAACAATTATCATATCCCCTATTTCGATGATTTTTGGATCAATTATGAGGATCTCATTAATTTTTCCAATGTTTATATTTGATTAGGAAACTAGAAATTGTAGGTTAAAAGTGAATAAGTGCATATAAAAACCATTCCATCGAGGAATGGACACTATGAATAAATTTTTATTATATTTATCTAACTAATTCCACCATAATCATCATGGATGTAATGAATAGAGTCTTTATATATTGTCTTGACATTGTTTGGTAGTTCTTACATATGATATTATTATATATTCAATGAAAAAAAAATTATGAAGATCACCTGAGGATTTTAAATTTGACACTATAGAATAAGAATTTGTATAAATAATATGCCATGAGTAAATTTTCGGTATATAAATATTTATTTTTTCCATCGTATAATCTCATGTGATTGTACATAGGTTGTTCCATAAAAGAAGGATGTTTTTGAAAATTGTCATAGAAAAACTACTATTACTAAAATCGATATTTTTAATTGATTTTTTGGATAATAAATATTATTTTTGAAGTATTTATCATTGAAATCTAGTCCACTCTCGATGTTAAATAAGAATGGTGTAAAGTTCATTTGGCCTAATAAATGTGAATAAAAGTTCAAGGAAATCAAGATAAGGTTGGTAAGTGTACATGTTCTCACACTACCCTTCAGTGGAGAAGGGTTTGTGATTTATATTGATTCAAAAAATAAAATGATTGGAAATTTTCAAATGAAGAATTTTATTGTGATAACATATTCTTAACACTAATTTGAGGTTTATGAAAAATATTACAAAACTCATGATTTGGATTTGGGATTGGTAATCATTAAATTAAATATATGAAATAATTTTCATTAGGGAAAATATTTTTATATATATTAGGATCATAAAATACTAATGTATAAATTCACCCAAAAATATTTTAATATGTTCTAGATATTATGGTTGCATTTTATTTAAAATTATGATTGCTAAATACACTAACACCTTAGGAAAGTGAACAAGAAGGCAGAGGTTTTGATTTTAAAGGATCGTGTTAGCTAGTCTTGATGAGGATCCCCGAAAATCTAATATTTTTTTATTTTCAATGTATTGAAGTTGAAATATTTATATAATGAGATAAATATTAAATTTATCAAATTAATTTCAACCATTTTCCCTATAAATACTAAAAATGTGAAAATGGGTATGTGGAGCTAGAAAAAAAGGTGAGAAATGTTTTTCAGTTTAAGCCTGATTATGATGGAATGAAAACGTTCATGAACTGGGTATTTTTCTTATTAATACCACACATTAAAAATGAACTATACAATGAATATCATACCTCATTATTTTCTATTCATATTAGAAGTAAAAATATTTTTAATAAATTATATTTTATTATTCGAGGAAATAGAATTAGAATTATATAGTATTTCCGCGGATTCTTGTTATATTTGAAATTTTATAAATATAGTATTAAGTATATGGATTTGTTACATATATTAGTCATACCATAATTGAAATTCAAAAATATCATCATATATTTGTTTGTCTAAATCCCTAAAATATTTGAATACCATAATGAAATTTGGGTTATAGTTGATCACCTTATGAAGTTACTGAAATTCATTATTATCATTGAATATTTCCCTATTAATCATTATTCTAAGACATAAATTAGGGATGTTGTAATATTACATGGGGTTCCATATTCTATTATACTTGACTGATATCCAAGTTGTATCTTCATGTTCTAGAAAAAAATATAGTAAGATCCAGATATAGAGTTATGTTTTACTATGTATTATCATCTACAAATATATAGTTATTTTTAGAACACCATTCAAATATTGGGGGATACCATGAAATATTTTTCTATGAATATATAAGGTTATTATGATCCAAAAATTATTCTATTCTATATTTATTAAAAAACATATTTTACTCAAGATTTCATATAGTTTACGATGAATCCCTCTATGCAATGAAGTGTAAAACTATAAAATTTTTAGAAAAACCATCCTAGATAGCCTGGTACCAAGATAATTGGGGCTATCATGACATTGAAAAAAGTACATTTATGATCCCCATGAGTTGGATACTATAACCTATCATAATGAAAATTAAAATTTGGATTGGTTTCTTTACATAAAAAGAGTAAGAAACGCTTATATATCAATGCGCTCAATGAAAACAACCAATGGAGACTATACTAAAAGTCAAATAGGTATAAAAAATGAAAAATTATATAATAAAAGTTCTATAAAATTCGAAAGATAAATCTCAACCCAATTCCCAATGTTTACAATACTCCATGTCCACAATGGTTCAACAATAACCCTCACATTTAAGTGAAACATTCCCATTTCTAGATCCTAGATGAAGGAATTATATATAGTACTAAAAAATGGCATCTTGTGGTCTAAAATACAAGTATGGTCTGACCATGTGTTCTATAAAAATTTTCTATAATAAATACCTGAAATCATACCTTCAATTTCAAATAAAAAATGAATGGAAGTACAATTTAATATTTAAATAAAAAAAATGTTACATTTAATTAGATAAAATAATTAAAACCTCTATACTAAGTAAAACGTCTATATAAAATAGTTTATATCAATTTATAGCCATGAATAAGAAAATTTTTCATTCAATGATATATATATATATCAATGAAATCAAATTAAGAAAATTGGTTATCAACTCGAAGGTATGATTGTTCCAATACATGGAATCCTCACACATCTCATACTAGGGATCATGTCTATTCTCTTCCACATTCCTCGAACACTCATGAAATATGACACATTAATATCCAACCAGGGATATGATATGCTTGAATGGGTATTTTTGGGTTGTAAAGAGTCAATACATTTCCAGGTCATTCCCATTTTAGTTGTTTTCCCAAATTAACCCCTAACTACCTAGTATCTCTTATGCTCAATAAATAAATCAGTAATGAGAAAAATATTTCAAAATAGTTTAAAATAAAATTTCCTCATTTTCAGTATGAATATTCCAATTACACATTAAAAACAAAAACATGGTAATTTAATCATTTCATTCATTTTTTATATAAAACCAATAATCTTTTCATATCAATTTAAGTAAATTTTATTAGAATTCAATTTTAAAATTTCCATCAATTTCAAATCACCCCCAAAATTTCTATTGGCTTTAGAATTGGGGTTTCCCCCAAAAATTCATGCCAAATCAATTTCATATCAAAATTCACATTGAATTGGGTATTTTTAATTAAATTTAACGAAATATAATTTGATTAATCAAAATAAATGGTCTAATAATATATATATCTAAAAGTAAAAACAATCTGTTAATTTTGAAGATCACAGAACGATGCTCATAATGGGATTTTCAATCAATGAACATCTGCAATACAGATCAAGGAATAAAACCTAGATTAAATATTCCATTCCATATAGATAATATAATTAAAAAACAAGATGATTTAATAAACCATATAAAGAAAATATATAAGGATTAGGAGAGTAATAAAGACCGGAGATCTCTTATTATATACGAATCAAATGAGTTTCTTCAATATTTGACCCACTTAAGAATATGTTTGGAGGAGCCAAAAAAATATCATTAGATCTCCAATGTCATATTAAATCATTATATGGTGGTTTATAGTTGGTTGGTTTATTATACTGAGATTTTTTAATTTTTAAAATAAATTTCAAAATAAAAAAAATTGAGTTCACGGTGAGCTTGGAAACGCTGCACGGTATGTAAAACCGAGATATCTAACCATATGCCCCTAATGGGGGGTTCACAGTGTACACTATTTTAGAAAACTTTTAACCATACCATTATCTCATTTTGATACCAACCTATTTTTGTTTTTTCATACTTTCAACTTGGTGGGGTCACAGTTTGGGAAAAACATGCACCAACTGTGCACAGTACAGAGAATTCCAACATTTTCCACATTCATCTCAAAACAACTTGAGAAAAACCCCAACCCAAATTAACACTATAGATGGTAAATAATTACCTAAAATGGTAATTGGTTGGTAAAATATCCCCAATATAGAAAACTTTTTATCCAATGAAATCTTATTAAGAAGTCTCCATGTCAAAAAAGGATGAGTCCACTCCTCTCTAACTAGTGCCTAAATCTACCAATTCTCATTAGAATCATATCAATGATTCTATATCACTATAATCAATGGGGTAATAGTCCAATGAAGTACCTAGGATTCAAAATCATCTACCCTGATTGGATGCTCTGTCAAGGATAAATCAAGAAAAACATCAAGATCAGTCTTGTTTTGGACATGAGATGGGTTTATCAAGATACTTTTGCAGTTATGATACACGGAACATGTTATTTATTGAAATATACATTGCCATATATTATAAATGGTAATTCACATTCCCCACCAACTAAAAAAGCCTCAAAACGTCTAAAAAAGGAGGAGTAAGCTTTTAATTCCTCCCAAGCCATAAATCACACAAATGAGACCAAAAATTCAAGAACACTTGTTCACAAATTAAAAAATACGACAACCTATGGGTATGATCACCCTATGATTTAAAATGTCTATGTTACATCTTCATCCTTTAATGAATCAGTGGAATATTTGATGTCTTCTCTTGAAACATGCTCAGTCCAACCATGGAACTATCACTTATTTCCAACCAATACAATTGAGATTTACAAGGAAATCCATACCAGGCCTCTAAAGGATATATTCAGATCATAGTCTGGTAAGTATTGTTAAATGAAAACTAACTTGTCCCAAATTTTCATCCCATGCTCCACCAATTTCAAGAACACAAACGTGATGCATATCCCCTTGAATCTATATATATATATATATATATCCATCTATTGATCCATCTATGGTTGGTATTATGTAATCAAATGAACCAAATATCCTATTCTTTCTTAAATGACTCTATAAAAGAAAAATGTAATAAAATATAACTAACATATAATATAGCCGATGAAAATTTTTATAAAGGAAAAATCTCCCTCACATAAATATTTGTAACCTCATCAACCTCTATTGTATCACGGATGGGTATAAAGTTAACCGATTTGTATATCCTATCAATCACCGCCCATATCACATTATTATTTATCTAGTTATGTGAAAATAAAACCATAATGTTCCTAAAAATTTCATCCCACTTTGATGTCATAATTGGAAGTGGGTGAAGAAGAAAAGAAGGTCTCTTGTTTATGCCAATGACCTAATGGTAGATATAATAACAAGAGTCCAAATAAGCTATATATCATGTAATACCATTCCACTAGAATCAACATCTCATACCATAGAACATATTTTTCGTTACATTTTGTTCATCAAACTAGAAATTATAGAAATCCACTATCCGAGTACTCATTAATTTCAACAGCACAAAAACAATTCTGGAAACACATATAAATATCCATAGTGAACAACCACTCAGAAATAGTATCCCTAACATAAATAGAGTTCTTAATTCCATAGAATTTATCATCAAGTTGTTTTTCATGAATAACTAGCCCGATAAGATAAGAGGTGAATTGAATACTGGACAGCACAACCTCATTCCCTATTTTAATAACTTTGATATGCAACTGTTCAAAAAGATATATCATGTTCTACTCTTATGATGATTCCTTCATGGTCTAGTTAAGAAGATTTCATCTTAAGGAATATGTGATGAAATTCCATTTCCCTGTGATTTTGGAAATTTCAAAACTAAATTATTATAGGTTCTCCACCCTACTCCACTAGAAGAGATTCAATTATTTATTAGGTAAGATATAACTCTAGATCATGTTATCAGAATACAAGGTAAAACCTTATTTGAAAATATAATTCCATAAAATATTAGTCTCATGAATCATATTTATGTGTTCATGATCATGCGTAAGATAAATATTCTCATGTAGCCAATGATATCAAGATCCATTTTGCAATTATATGATCACACTTCATAATAACACATCCCAAACCAGATCCTGATGCTATACATAAGACCAAATAGCCATGATCAGACTCTGGAAGAGTTAACACTAGCAATTTAGAAAAAATATTTTTCATCTCAACATAAGAATGATGAAATTTATCATCCCAAGAAAACCATACTTCCTTTTATGTTAGGGAGTTCATTAGAGACTCCAAATTTTAGAAATCTATTGGGAACTAGAGAAAATATCCAACTAAACCCATAAACATCTTATTCATGAAAACCTTTCATGGTAGTTTCATGTTATAAAAACTTTCATCTTTTTAAGATCAACTAAGATATAATGTTGTGACACTATATTACCCATTAACATCACTACTTGAATCTTTAAATTACATTTAAATAGATTAGAATAATGGCGTTGGTTACCCAATGATTCTTGAAATACTCATAAAAGATTCCCATGATCCTCCTATGACATATAGTAGACTAGGATTTTATCCATGAGGACCATAAAAAATGTATCAAAATAATCATGGAAGATCATGTTCATCAAATTAATATAGACTTTAGGATAATTGGTTCAAATAAATGGATTTTTAATATAATCATAATGGTCATACTTACTCTGGAAAGAGGTTTTCAAAATGTCATATTCTTTTCTTCTCAATTAAGTATAACCAGATCAATGATCAATGTTTGATAACCACTATACCCATTTCAACTAGTTTAATCGATAATCAATCTATTGAAACTGATACATTTTCATTAAATTAATTTGATTTAGTTTCTAGTAATGAACTAAAAGGTTTAATTACTTATAATTATTATTAGAAAAGAGAATATGATACACCCATGGTGATACACTCGATTATAAAGACAATTTTACAAAAAATATAATCCCACTAATACATTATCTCTTTCATTTAATATACTTCAATGTAGTATGATGGAATAGAAATTAGTACTCTATTTGGAAGTAAGTCAGCAGAAAAATCTACCACCCATACTGGGGGAAAACAAGAACTGTCAGATAAAAAAACAATTAGAAACTCAATGAATAATGGAGGGAGATAATACCTCAAGGATTATCAATCTATATAAAAATAGAACATATATATAAAATTTCTAAATATAGATAATATAGTTCTTCATTTGTCTTTCTTCGGCCTCAAACTCCTTTAATTAATTCCACACCCCATTGGGCGTAGTAATAGGCTACCATCGATGATAGAAAAAAAAAGTTGTGCATTATTATAAATGATCTAATCAATCCCAAATATGACATCTGGGGATTACATATTGGGGATGAAAAATTCTCATGTATGATCAATCTCTGTAAAATAAAAATCACAATCAGGACAATGAGTACCCTTATCACTCATCGTTCATAGTGGTGTAGAAAGATCCATCAAAAATGTAAAATATTTATAGGGAGATTTAACAAATTTACAATATGAGTTGAAAAAAATGAATGAGATGTGATAGAATCAAATAAATCAGTCACTATAGATGAATACATAGTAATTGTTCTAATAACAGTCGCTAGACCCATATCTCCTTCCTCTAGAGAATTTTTCATCGTCATAAGAAGCTTTTCTCTCTATGAATGTTGATAAAATATCTTAATTCAAGAAGAATTGGATTTAACTTCTTTAAATTTAGGATCTAGTGACCATTTACCTCAATATGGAGTAGAATAGTCCTAATAGAACATTTATAAGTGACTAGTGCATCTATAAAAACCACATATCTTGGTTTCCTTAGTGAAAACCAATTTTGCATTCACAGGCCTTCCACGCATATATAAAATCAGAGGGTTTTTTCTCGGTAAAGAAATAGTTATATAAGAACCTTTCTATCAATAAAAATAATGAGAGGAATCATTATTCATTTTTACCTTTGAATGAACTAAAAGAACTACAAATGGGAAAAAAGGAACTCAATCAAACCTGATACACCATCTAAATCAAGAACAACCACATACCCTATATCTAAAAAAATTGAATTAGAAGATATCATTATTAATAAAATATTATGATGAGTTTTAAATTTATTTCCAATATCTAACCATTAAATCTGAATCTTTTATTTCGATGCTCTCTTAGGTGAAAACTGTAAAATATGAGCTATGATATTTTTCTACTCAGTCTTAGTTATATCAACTGAGTAATATTGGAATAAATATATAGCCTTATCCAAAAACATGGACTCTATAAAAAACTAGATAGTGAAAATAACATTAATGTTCTTACACTCACCAATGCTTCCCACCATCTGTCGATAGGTCCCTCTAGCTTGAAAGAGTCACATTACACATTTCTTTCATCAGTTGTCTCTAAGAATTTAAAACAATTATCAACTCCCCTCAACCAATCCTTAGTTTCTCAAGGAGTCTTTCATCCTTGTAATGATGGTGGATTATAGTGAATTTACTCTTTAGCATGATTTCTAGACACATCCTAATGATGTTTAACAACTTGATCTATAATAAGAATTTGTATAGGTTTCTATCCCTGAGCATTAATAACCTGCACAATATCCATGAAAAAAATAGGATATTAAGAGCTATATAGGGAGAGTAAATAATGTTATGGGGAGTTAGAGTTTATATGGTGATTATATGAGGTTTTTAAAATTTTCAAAAAAATTATCAGAATTAAAAGATAATGCATGCATGGTAATAGGAAGGTCCGCATGATTTTTCAAGTTATACACCCTAACTATGTGCCATTATTGGGGTGCATGGTTTCTACATGGTCAGTGCCTAGGTTTTTAAAATGTGCGATGAATGTAAAACCCCCACACACTTTTGGTTTTCATGTTTTTAATTTAGTAGGTTCCCGGTTAGGGAAAACCATGCGCCAACCATGAACATCCTAGAGAATTGTAATTTTTTAGCTTTCTTCCCAAAATAACCCCGGAAAACCCAAAAAAATGATTGAACAAAATGGAGGGTTACCAAATACATAAAAATAATAACATTAAAAATTATAGATATACTTGGATGATATGATAAAAATAAATCTAATGGGGGTTGATTTATATGAATAAATAATAGATAAGGTTCTATCTATTCAACAACATATCAAATCATCTCAAAGATAATAGAACATTTATGATTATAATTATTGGTGGGATATTTAATGTTAGTGTACAATTCTCTTAGTAATTTTTACATGGATGAAATTTATTTGATTTAAAATGTATGAAAATATGATCCCTAGGTATAGAAGTACTTTAGATATTCATCATCACGTTGGGATATTAGATTATGACATTGAACATCCCACAAACCTCCCTCATGTTCTTTATTTCTTTCTTGTATATATTCTGAGGAAGAACATACTTATCCCCTCACATGTAATGAACTCAAAGGTTATAACAATATGAAATGTCATTCCGATGATGAAAAATGTTTTAGATATTTTTAATAATAGAGATAGTTTTATGTGGAATGTGACTACTCACCTAATTAATGTTAGTTAGAGGTATCCGAAATATTAATAAGCTGCATTAGAACCTGGGCATTTTATAATATAGAGATATCCCCATTTTATGTACCATAGTGTTGGAATTTTGAGGAAGAAATTCATTTTATGTGGTATATACCATAACACCCCATGATTATATATATATATATATATCATTTTGAATTAAACTAGATGTATTCAATAGATTTTCAATCATACGACCCCAAGTCCATATGAACTATGAAATAGTAAATTTTCCTAATCCATCCACTAAATTGGATGTTTTAATTAGTAATTTTATTAATATATATATATATATTATTAATGATAATTAAAATAATAATTCATAACATGAAAGTACTCAATTTTCAGTAATGTGATTTTATGCTTCCAAAATTTGATTTCTCCAAATAACTTTTTATTGATTTTTTCACATGAAATTTATAAATAGTTTCAATAATTTTTAAAATTTTGATATGATTAATTTAATATCATATTTAAAATTATCTTTTCATTTTTCTCTCAGGTTTAATTTATATTAATTTTATAAAATGATCAATTGTCCTATGGATTGTGAAAAATACATACTTTTGTAAAAATTATCATTTATTTTCAATAAAATGTCTTGTTATGGTTTTATATTTATGATTAATTAATTTAATAATCCAATATTTATAAATTATCTATTTAATGAAAAAGTTTTCATCATAATTTCTTATTTAGTTATAAAATATTTTTGAGCTAAAAACAATTTTTTTACAAAAAACTTTTTATGCACACATTTTGTCCTTATATAAAAAAATTAATTTTATATAAATTGATTAATATTTTTATTGATTTTTATAGAATATATATTAAATATAATATTTTAAAATTTATTTAATTGTTTCATCAATTCAATTAATTTGATTAAATTATGTTTGATGGTTAACAAATCATTTTTCATAAACATTTTTTCAGTATGTGTTTCATAATTAATTAAAATTAAACACTACCACATGTTAAAATTGTATTTATAAAATTGATTTCCATATTTTTAATTGTGATATATAATAAAAATTAAAACATTCAACTTATTCATTTTTCATAGTTAATAGTAAAAATGATTAAATTTTGTTACCAAGGTTAAGGTTAAAATGATACTACCTTGGTTTTAAACCATAATATATGGATAAGACATACACCCATACATATAAATTTTTTTAAAAGTTTTTATAACTTAATTTTGCCCTAACATAAAATACCATTCCATTTTTTGAAAATTTCACATGACAGTGGCCATAAATCATTGAAATCTATTAATAATTTTCATGTGTCCCTCCCCTCACAAATAAAGGGGTACCAATTATCCTCCCTTATTCAGACCATTTTATCCATAAATATCAATATATACTTACTCAAAATCCATCAATGAATCCTAATTTTAATCCTATATCTTATGTTTTTTTCCTAATTATCAATTGGTTATGTCTTAAGTAGAAAGACAATGAAGGCCTCTCAAAGAAGATGCAGAGATCATAATCAAAGCAATTGATTTATTTTATTATTCTACTTCATCTAAACTTTATGTGTCAATAAAAAATGATTAATATATTATCATGAATATTTTTAGATTTTATTATCATGAAGATAAAACCATTTACCCCCTCTTCTCTATACAATTATGGGTAAAAGATACACTCGTGCATATAAGTGAACTACCTCCTCCATATGGCGATAAGAATTATTTTCAACCATCGTCATTCATTGTTGTTTATTATAATTGATTTAGTGTTTAAATTATATATTTATTACATTATAATTATTTTTTAATATAAATTAAATTTTACCTTTCATTCATTCAATTCATTGAAAAATGGGAAGGTCACTCCGGTGTATGTATGGACTATCATCTCCATGTTGTGATGTAATTAATTTTTCATCTCCTATTTATATGAATCGATATAAATATATATATAATGAATATATATTATATTTATATAATTATTACAATTATATTGATGAAGAAAACATTATCAAATTTAATAAAAAATAAATTTTGTTCTAACACTTACATGAAAAATAAAGTAGTTGACACCCAAAAAAATTATGATAATGACATATGGTTAATTAATGATAGATTATATGTTATAAGTAAAAAAATTATTGTATTATAAAAAATATCAATGTTTTAGATATACTTATAATATATTTTTAATTATTATTAATGAGGTTATATCTTCTAGAATGTATGAGGAACTTGTGGTATTGGTTTTATTAAAAAAATCAATTTTTGTGAGTATTTATGATTTAATTTTCAAATAATTAAATTATAAGATCTATATATCTCAATTATTATTAAAATTTTTTACTCCAATTATTTCTTGAAATTTTATTTTTTCCCTTTAATTTTTCTATCTTTATGTTTTCAGGAGACTAATAAAAACATTTTCAAGTAAAATCGACCATGTTTTCTCATCGTTTGGGAATATTTTCTTGCATGTTTCTATTTTCACAAGAATTATTTCAATAATCTTTTTACTATTATCATAATATTTATAAAAGTAATTTTTATCCAATTTTTAAATTATATAATTTTTTAAAAGGAATCAACTTTTTAGTTTCCCAAGAAGGTTTTTCGGGCTCATAACCTTTAATGCGAAATGAATTTTTTCTAAAATAAACAAAAATAACGAAGTTATATTCCATCATGAATATTGTTTGATTTTAATATTAAATTATTAGTATCCACATTCATATTATATAAATTCATTATCATTTTTGAATCTATTCGATTTTGACCATGTGATTTTTAATAAAAATGGTATTTTATTTAATGAATAGTGATCACAATCCACTTTGATAGTATTAGTAGTGATCCTTGAATAAAGAAAATATTTTATATGCTTATCTAAATGAATAAAAAAACATATTTTTTATTCTTATGATATGTTTCCATATATCATTATTGAGTATTGATGATCCTATACATTTATTCCATATGTCCTTTATTATAATAGATCGTACTCATTGCTTCCTGATTATAGATATTTGATTGACTGGTTATGGTTATTATAAGTGATGAACAAGTAATAATACCATTAAGATTATATTATTCTCATTTGATATCATTTAATGATATCTCTTTTTTTTACCCTTACTAAGAATATGATCTCACCCCTTCCATTATTTCCCTTATACATGTTAAGGAAAATGATTTTATGATTGCTATGTCTATGTATAATGATAGTTTGGAATATATAAATAGGAAAGGATTTATATATTATGTGTTCTTGATATTTACTTATCCATGATTCTGAATATATTAAAACCTCGACAATTGTAACACATTTGTTATTATGAAATATATATAGTATTAACATAAAATGATAAAATAATGATGTAGGAAAAGTATGGGATGGTATATGTCATATTATTGGAAGATGAATGATTTAACATTCATTTTGTACGGATTCAATAGATATAATGTATTTTTATTTTATTTAATTGCTGATAAATTTACAGAAGATCATAATTTTAAAGGAATTAGTACTCTTTTTAATTCGTATGTGATTGGAATAGTTTGGGATACTTTTATTGAGTTTAAATATACATTTGAGAGATATATGACCCTTATGTTTAGAATGTGTCTTAAAAATGATATTTGAATATGAATTATTTTATATTTTTGTTCTAATGGTTAATTTTGTTCATGAAAATTAGTGTTTATAAGAAAATTGATACTGATATAATTATAGTTTCATTGGTAAAATATTTATGATATTTTTTGATAATATGTTTTATCATTTTTATAATATTTATTTTGAAAATTGGTTTTCTTTCTATGTGCCTGCTATATTTTTTGGAAATTTTTACAATACTATTATAATTTTATAATGATGTTAAATTTAATATTATTAAATAAAAGGTGATTTTATTTAATGAATAAATATTGAGTGAACTTCTGGAATCATATATCACCTTGTTTTGGTTTTATGGAGATTTACATTATTTTAGGAAGACAATCATAATTTGGATATTATATTATTAGGTCATAAACCATTTTGGAATGATAATTTATAAGTGATTGGTGTTGTTTAGTGATATTGTTTTGGTTGAATATGTGATCACATTTTTATGATTTATGGGTTTTGTACCTAGTCGGGAATATTATAATGATTTTAAAGATCCATAAATTATGGATTAGTTTAAATTTATCTTTAATTTTTATTATTTTTTATTTGAATATTAGAGTGGTGTTTCATAAATTTTAAAATACCATAACATGTGCTTAATAATTTGGTTTCCATTAGTATCAAGATATTAGAAGAATAAATTGTTATCCTTTTAATGATCAAGTGGTTAATTTTAATTTATTTTTTGGGATTCATTAATGGAAAATTTATCACATATATTCATTTATTAGATTAAGATAATGGATATAAATGTAAATTGATTGAAGAAAAAACACATTGTAAAATTATACTTATAAACTGTAAGAAAATAAATTATCTGTGTTTTCATAAAATATCCATCTTGATGGTAAAATTACTTTCCAAATCTATTGAGTCGTATATATCAATTAACACTAAACGATCAAGGGATGCTTTTTTAAACTCATTTAAAAATATGAGATTTATATTGGTACACACATTTATGAAAAAAAAATATGTTTCCTATTTTTTACATATATATTAATTGTCATGATATAATCTATATCTTATTTTTTACTATGTTTTGGAAAACAATTTGAGAGAATATAATAAAAAATTTTAGGATACAATTTTATTATAGAGGTAGATTGAATAACATGATATTTTATTTTAAAAATAATACTCTATTTTATTTAGTGTTCTACTTAAAATACCAACATTAAAAAGAACTATAAAATAAAATGAAAATATTATTATTTAAATATGACCATCATAACCTATCCATTGAATTAGAATTAATGAATCAGAGTAACAAAATTGTAAAATACATGTAGACATTTGTTTTCCTAATGAAAATGTGAATATTAATTCATAGGAAATATAGTATCAATATTAAATAATAAAAAATATACAATTAAGAGAGATTCTTTTCATGGAAAATAATTTTTATGTGTACTATATGTTTATTAATTAAGATTAATATAATCACTATAGATTAATGATTTTAATGAATTGCATAGGTCATATATTTAATTAAATAAATTAACCATTATCTGATTAAATTTACTAAATAAGGAATGGGTATAAATAGATTTTATACATGAAAAATAAATATCTTTTGTATTGGCTCGATTAGACTAGTCTGACCATTTGCATGTTTCTAAATACCATGGTTCTCGAGGAGGGCCTATTATAGGAATGCATTTGTTTTGATACTAAATAATAGAATAAGTGAGAATTCATGATTTGTAAGGATTTCATGTTGTGACTGTTTGGTTCACGGCTAATGTGAGTTTAGTTTTAGGAGTTCTTCATGAAAAGAATTTAATAAGGGGTTAAATGGTCTCAGGTGATTATTTTTTATAAAGAATTAAATCATAATAATTTCATAATGTTATGGGGTTTCATAGTATTAAAATATTCTCTAGAGTATGCATTAAAAAAATATGGAATGTATTAAGTGTTCTCAAACCCCAATTGAACTCTCTCGATTTACATGTGATCCATAGATATATCATTATGATTTTTCAAATCCCCTAGATTGGTATTGATTCCTGGCCTTCATTCTTTGATCTATTGTGATTAGAGTTATGTTCTACTTATCCACACATGGTTCATTGATTGGATCCACCCACTTATTTTTCCATGGGATGAAAGTTTCTTCACATCATTCTAATAGGGTTTTCATGGTTGTTTTTTGGTGTGGTTTTGGTGTGTAATCCTTGGAGATATAAAATTCCTTTTTGAGGGGTGATTGGGATCTACACTATTTTTCTGCTCTTGTTCAAAAAAAGTTGATTACTTTTAGGTAGGTATTCTTTAATTATCTTATTTATGTATATTCATAGAGTTATCATATTTTATACCCTCATTTGAAAAATTAAATATCCTAATTAAGATATTAGTTTATTTATAAAAACTAGTTAGAGATCACATGATGGGATGATTTAAAAAATTATTTTTGTTTGCCTATTGATTTTATATATAGTGTTATATCTATGATATTCTAGTTTTCATAACTTTTAATTCAATGAATTATCCTGCTGTTCTTGTTTTAAATTGTTAGATATAATGAAGTTATAATTATTTAATTGATAATTATTTGGAAAGAGAATAAATTGGAATATTTAATGAATCTGATGTTTCTTTTAATTTGAATATAATGAATTGATGCATCGAGAATTATTAATTAAATGTGATCTCTCATGATAATATAATTCATAAATAATGTTATACAAGATAATTATTTTTTATAATTTTCATAATAAATAAAATACTTGTTAAATGTTAATGATACTTCTCACTATTTGATGAAACTATTTTCAATGAAAAAAAAATTATTTTTAACTTTTGATTTCATGTTATAGCTTAATAACATAAGCTTCCTATAGTATGAACCTATAAATAATGAAATAGTTATTTCGTGATTTAATAATTACCTATTATTTATAATGATAATTTATAGGTCTCAATTTTCTGAAATTCTTTATAAGGCTATGTTCTATGAGTTAGGAGTCACGAGACATCATTTATCTGTGACGACTTGATACATCGTTTTGGGATCTAGATTTCCTTGTTGGTTGTTCATGTTTATTTCATTATTCTTTTGAAATTTTCTCTATAAGTGAAGTTCACTATGAAATATGAAATAGGGTGGAGAGGTTCAGATGTGATATGATCCTAGGATGGATGAGCATGAGGTGGTTGATGTGATGTTTGTAGGGAGACCCAGATGATGTGGTAGTAGTTGACCCATGTGATGGAGATATTCATCAAGATATTAAAAAGGGTTTTGGGAATGTAAGAGGATATGGTGGTGTGGGTTGAAGTTGGGATCACCCATTTATGTGATAAAGATCATTTTTTCTTGAAATAATTCTTTTCAATGATTGATGGTTGGGTTGCTTTAATATATCTACATTCCTTTCCCCACAGAATATAGTAGGTGGTTAATCTTGGTTACATGATCATATTATTAGTATATTAGGATGATTTTCTTATAGTACATAGTTTAATAAATTATTATAATATTGAATAAATAACTTTTGTCACATTGGGTGGATAATGATGGAATTCAAATGTTGAAAATATTTTATTCATGATAATCTATAGACATGGACTGGATTATTCATAGAGACAATAGAATTCATGAAGGTGGTTAATAAAAGTATCTATAAATATTTTTAATGGTTAATTTAATTAAAAATAAATTAATTAATGGAAGGAAATTAAAAATGTAAATAATTAATTAATGTAGAAAATTTAAATTTTTGTGTTCTTATAGAATATCTAGCCTCGTTCTCTTTTATTGGAAGTTATATGTGAATGTATACATGAAAGTCAGATTTCCCATGTATGTGTATAGTGGGATGTGATGGATTGGGGTTATTAAAAACACATTTATCGGTTAAAATAGTATCCAAATCATATTTATTGGTATGAAATATATAGGATGTGATGTCTTGAGGTACTTATTCAGTGTATAGGATGTAGTTGGTTGAGGTATAATACCTGATGTATGATACATGTCATATGGGATTATGTGTCTCCCATAAACTACTTGGTTTCTATGTATTAATATATGGATAGCATTAAGTGATTATGAGATACATGGGGTTAATATTTTGATTCATTTCCTAGGATTCTTAACGTTGGTTTATTTTAGAGGGAGATGACCAAGGACGTGTGACATTGGGGATGAGAGGAAATCCTGTGGTGAAGCAGGATCATTGTAACCATGATGTTTAACTACTATATTATATGCTCTTTTGGGTGTGATACATGTTGAGAGTTTTCCATGGTGAGGCTGAAAACTTAGTCTACATGTTTAGGTGATGAGTTAGTTTTACAATTTTTCATTATGTTGTTTCATGATTTATTTATCTTTTTTATAGGGAGCTCAATAGAGGATCATACTAAGTATACCATTATGATCACTCCAAAAATATATAGTTTTTTTGGTCATCATGAGAATGTTGGTGATTGGGATTGATATTACTATAATGTGGATTTGTAAGATCTGTTTGGACTTTCAGTTCAATGACATCTTTACCTTTATTGGTAATTAAATATTTCGTTTCAAATGTTATAGTATAATATGATATTTCATGATTCCAAAAAATATTTATTTATATATATATCTAAGATGGTTATGATTGTTTATTTATCATACCTCTCTATATTTCATATTTTATCATTGAGGGAAATGGCTCTCATATTCATGTTTCTTTTACCCTCATTCCAAGTCTTGAACAGGATACCTACTAGAGGGATGAATCATTCTATAACCATATCCCTCCTCTATTTGTTGGACCAAGAGGTTCACAAATTTGAGGGAGTTTTCATAAAATTGTGAAATCAAGGGATTGGGTTTATGGAGAGGATAGAGTTTTGGGTTAGGCACTGGTGAGATTTCATGGGATTGTAGGGTGTCATTGTTAGCTTTTTTCTATAAGCATTGTAAACATGGGATACCATCTACGATAGAAGAATTTGGGGCCCCCTATTATCTGATGGACCGACCTTTATTTTTTCTGATCCAAAAATTGATATGATATTGATTATAGGGTAAGGACAATAGAAAGAATTATTAATTATTCTTCTTTGTGTCTATATTTATATGTTATGACATTTTGGTTAGTTAAAACATTCACTAGATAAAAATTAATTAATTAATTAGTAATATTACATATTATATGATTAGGAGCTCTAAAATATTTTTATTTTCTAGAAATGGATCCTTGTTTAGGTCCTCATCATGTTCATGCTGAAGATGTTTAGTAGGATGTTCTAGTTTATCGTTGATGAGTGGAGTTTGACAATGATAACACTTTGAGGATGACACACAAAAAATTTCATCACCAATTTCCATTGAAGTAAGGGGACTCTATTTTAGATTTAGTCCTAAAATATTGGTTGGAGGAGGTTGATATTGATTTCAGTTAGATCTATCCTCTAAAGAGTAACCATGTTTCATTGGATGTAATGATGTCTCTTGGATCAATAAGGAAACAGTGGTTATTATTCCTAGGGGATATAGAGGAGTTAGTAGTCTCATGGTATTAGTTTTGAGAAATGTTACAAGAATAGTTACATTCCTCGACAAAGAAGGAGGAAACTTACAAAAATATTATTACCCTTCGATATGTGAATTATAGTATGCAAGAGTTTGGAATCCATTTCAGGACCCTTCTATGATATTCTACATAATCATTTCTAAATGGGGATTCCAAGGTGATACATTTTATAGAGGATTTCAAACTAAATATCCAACACCAGGTCACCTTTTTTATATGAAGTCATTTATTTTAGGGATAGAGAGATTATAGATTATAGAGAGGACACTGGATAGAAAAAGATATTCATGAGAGGGGATTCATCAAGATTCTTCATTAAGATGAGTTGTTGTCATGGCTTCCCAGTTTCCTGGATTAATGTGTTTTTGGTTAGTTATAGGTAGGATTCATATCCCATAATTTCTCTCCAAGGGAAGTGGATATCTTGGCTATTATAAGGTATCATATGCATTTTTTATTATAGAGGTTGATCTGATCATTGGAGAGAGTTCAAAACCTTTCTGAGAAGTCAGTGTACACCATGATTTCTAGCTGATGTTCCTCTATTGACAATGTTTCATCCAAGATAGTATACATAGTGGATTCCAATTTGGTATCATTATAGAGTAGATGGGGTAGTAAAAGTACAACATCAAGATTTTCTTATTCATCAGAGAGAAGATAATGACCGTGGATGTGAAAATTAGTAGTGTTAAGAAGGTTATCAATGTGATCATGTATAACTTCATGAATTAGAATTTACAATAATAGAAAATCAAAAAAAACTGACTTACCTTTTTTTTTATACTACTAAGGTGCGTGATTTTATTGATTAAGGAGTAACACACTCCTTTATATTAACTTATTTTTTCCATGGTTTTATACATTTAATATGGAGGCTTCTAGTTCCCTTGATGTTGAATACACCATTTCGAGGTTGATATTAATTTTATGAAGTATGTAGAGATTATGAAAAATTACTTTGGAAGAACCACATTTTTTAGATACGTAAAATATTTATGGATACAACTATATGACAACATCCTTGGTATAGATTGGTTGTATTTTATGTAAGATACCATGGACTTTAATAGGAGGTCCCATGTGTTCGATGATGTTAATGGATATCCCAGGGTGGTTTTTGGTTTGTGTGACCATCATATGGGTTGGATGCATGTTTTATCCTTCCAATATTTGTTGGCCCAGTGGACATTGATTTCATCAAATATTCAACAGTTAGTGACTCCTAGGTTTGTAGAAGAGTGCAATGATATCATTCATGATGAGGTTTTTTTGTTACCTCTATTGATGGGAGATTAACCATCGGTTCAAGATAAATCTACTGTTGTATGTATCATACATGTCTATATATAAGATGGTTCCTTATGAGTTGAAATACCTGCAAGTATATCTCGATGATTAGTTAGAAGATGATTTTGTTTGGCTGAGTGTGTTAACTTTGGGTGTACCATTTATTTCTCATAAATTAGGTTGATCATGGTTTTCATGTTTTTATCAATTATAACCATATTATCCAACTTCTAGTAAAGAATTGTTATCCTCCTACAAAGATTTATGATTTATTCAACCAAATGAAGGGAACTATTTTGTTCTCAAAAATTGATCTATGATTAGGATATCATTAGATTCAAGTAATGGATGAGTATATTTAGAGATGGATATCCATTTTAATTATTGGAATTATAAATTCATTATGAATTTTATCAATGTGATGAATACTCTAGTAGTGATTATTGGGTTGATGATCAAATTGTTTAGATAATTTTAGGATAAGTTCATGGTGTTTTTAATCAAAAACATACTTTTGTACTTCTTGTATATGGAGGATCATGTTGGTAATTTATATTCCATTTAGGGAGTTATTCATCATGAGAATATGTTCATAATGTTTTGGGAGTTTGTTTTCTTGGATCGTTAATTCTATTTCATATGACATGTGTTGTCCAAGAAGGGAGCAGTTGTTGATTCATCAAGGATACAGGTGTATGTTTTGTGGGTAAACCCCAAGATAGTGGATGAGGAGTAGAGTTTCCCTCATCTTATTAGTTATTAAAGAAGGTTCATATAAAATTTATATATAGTTTTGACTGATCTGAAAACCTTGACTCCCAAGTATTGGGCATTCTTATTGTCTTAATAGTGCTATACAACTTTCGATTACTAGAAGGATATGTTGGTAAGTTATAAATTTCATTGCTTTCAAGCAGAAGAAGTCTAGTTTGTAGTTTTACCATGATGCTCCACAAATTGTTTTTTGGGTTTCATTATGATATGATATAAATCAATTATTTCATATGGGATTCCTCAGATATTTCTCCTTGATCATAAAAATTCCACCCTTGATCTTCATATTGAATTAGTTGTGTTCACTTGGACGTTTTGGTGAGATTTACTTAAAGGTGATGGTTTTTTTCTTACCAAACATAACATCATAAGTTATTTCTCCTCCCATCATGACATGAAATTTCTTATTCATTGATTTATGAAATTCTGGTATTAATATTACACTGAGATTTAATATATTTTAGAATAGGAAAATTATGTAGCTGATTCATTATGAATAATTTCATGTACTGATGTCATGCATGAATTTAGATATTTTTATATTGTGATGGAATATCTATATGTTATCCATCTACATATGGGAACTTTTTGAGGAATATTTTGGCTTTCTAGATGAAGTTTAAATTGTATTTGGTTCTTCAGGTGGAGGATACCCTGTGGTGGATTCTGAAGGGGATGTCAGGAGGGAAAATATAGTTTATGGTGATTCCCCATATGGTTTGTTTTAATATGTAAATCGAAAGGTGTATTTCAAGTGAAGTATTATTATTTCTTCAATGATGTGTGAGATAGTTCCTTGTGGGTTCCATATATTTCTTTTATCCATTCAACAGATGTGAAACATATTTTATTGAGCCATGAGTGGTAATTTAGGTTGGCATGGACCGAGGCTTGTAGTTTTAGAGTTTTTTTATGATTATTCTTATAGAATACGAAGGTCACGCACTATGTTGCTATTTAGGATTCTAAAATATTAGTGTAGCCCCCAATGGTTGATGGAGGACATATCTATAGACATATTTGCTAATATACCTTTATGTATTGGAGGTTATAATGTAATATGGGTGATATAGTGTCTTTTTATGAAATCAATACACTTTATAAAGATCAGGGAGTTGAGGACTGTGATGGTTTTGTCAAGGCAGTATCTGAAAAAGTTTTTTTGACTCCACAGAGTCCTGATGATAATCTTCCCTAATTTGGATCCATTTTTACCTATAGGGCGTGGAGTGGTCTCCAACATGCTTTTAGCTCTTATTTTTTCCCTAGAACCTCTTTTAATCTATTGAAATATGATCAAATAGATAACACCATCTAGAAACATGAAAATATGATTCACTCTTGTTTCTGGATATCAGTGGTTCTTGGATGAGTCAACAACCATTGATCAATTTGTTATACAGTAATAAATTTCACCCCACCATTGGTATGGAACCATTTGATTATGTGTATGACTTCTATTTCTATTCTATGTTGTACTAGACTAGGGTTTGAAAGGATTCAATTATTTTTTTGAAACTACTAAATAATATGACAAATATGGTTCACGAAAATTGAAATATAATGAAACTCTTCTAGAGTTTGATTATGGAGATCAAGTGTTTTTAATGGTGACTCATCATCATGGGTAGGGAATGTTTGTTTTTGGGAATTTGACTTCTCCTCACTTTTTATCCCTTTTGAGTTTGTGGATCACTTTGGATTTATGGAATATCAAATGTCACTTACTGAAAGATAAGTATACTAAATCATGTTTTTTTTACCTTTCACTGCAAGGTTATTATCATAACAAAAACTCTCATTTCATCGATAGGGGTGAGGTCGATGTTAATGATGATACCACCTTCGAGGAGTGGACTATAGATATCATGAATATCTGGATGAAGGTGCTACATAGAAATTATATTCCCTTAGTTTGTGAATTATGTAATCATGGTGTAATGGAGTTGTGTACCCAGAAATTTTATACACAGATACACACTATGTAACCCAACATATTTCTGTTTAACACTTCTATTATAAGATTATTCATTTATTGGATTCTAAAAATTCTATTTTATGTGATTGTTTCCTTATTTTTCTTATAATATATTTACTATAATTTGAGAGGTATCACCCTCCTGATTGTGTTTAAGAGATGGTTATTTCTTATTTATGCTTTTGTGCTTATTTCCTCTAAGTGAGAGAGTTGTGCCTCTATGATGGTGTTATCCTTAGGAGTTATATCATATGGTGGTTTTTTGGATAACCACTTTTCATTTTATCTCTAGATATGGTTTTGGATACTAGACGATGACAATGTTTTGAGAGGAATCTAACATAAGTGCCCAAATCTATCTAGTCTAACCCTTTACATGTTTTTGAAACCCATATTCCTTAGAGGAGGTGTAGAGATAGTTTAAATGTGATTGGATACAAACAACTAGATATATGGGTAATTCCTAATTTGTAAGGGTATCGCGTCATTAATTTTTGGTTCATGGATTGTGTGATGTTGGTTAATGGGGTTCTTAATGACATGAATTAAATTGGTATTAAATGTTACAAAGAGATTAACTTTTTGGTGAGAAAAATTACCAAATAAATTCATGACATGAAGGAGTTTCACAATATGAATATCCACTATGCAACTACTCATGATTTATAAAACCATATAGTTACCTCATGATTTACAAATGATACATGGTTCGCTTTTTTAGGTGTTTCAGAATCCCTTAAATAAGGATTAATTCTTGGCCTTTTGTATTTGATCCATGATGATCTAAGGTACATTCCACCTCTTCTCTCATGATTATTCAATATTGATTCATTTGATTCTTCATTCAATGTGATATTAAGTTATCTCAATATTTTTAATTATGTTCTCTTAGTTGTTTGTCAGTAGAGTTGTGGCAGGGAATCTTTAGAGGGATGTCACTATTACAGGAGAGTTGATTGGTATTTATGTTGACATTGTGTTCTCATGTGATGAACACTTCCAAATTTAAGGTAAGAGATTATTTGATTTTATTATTTCTATAAAATGGTAGAGTAACTGTGATTTACCTCATTTGAAAACAAATATAATTAACCTAATTTAGATTGAACTATAATAATTAATAAATGGTTAGTGATAACTTGTTTAAGTATTTTAAACCGTGATAGTGGTTTTCCACTTTATTTTTCTGAATGTTTTATATCATTTCTATGATCGTTACCACATATTGTTATGATATGTATTATCATATTTCTGTGGATTAAAATTTTAAAATAATGGAAAACCAAAAAAAATTAATTGATAATTATTTTCATGAACAATAAAATACAAGTTTAATGAATATAGTGTTTATTATAATTTAATGATAATAAAATTGATACAATGCTAATTCAGGATTAAATGTGTTCTTCCATGATTTTTGAATTTATAATGAATATGAAGCATGATAATTCTTATTGTGAATTGTGATAATAAATAATATAATTTTAAAATTATGATAGTACTTATCACAGTTTGATGAATGTTGTTTTAATGAAAAAAGAAATTTTAGATTTTGATGGCATATGGTAGCATTATTCATTTGTTTTATTTTATTTATAAATAGGATGTACTGAAATGGTAAATTAAATATGGAATAAAAACATAATTTTCTATAAATAAAATTTTTATGGATTGAGTTTTTTTGTTCTTTAGAAGGATGTGTTCCTTGAGACTAGATCCACGAGAGATCATTTGTGTGTGAAGGATGGATTCCTTTTTTTAGGACCTAAATTTTCTGAATTTCTATTCTTATTTGGTTTCTACTATTTTTTAATGTTCTCAACATATGATCATTTCTATATAACAAGATATGGGGTGGGGAATCCCTGTTGTTATATGAGATTGAGATAGAGGATCTTGTGTTGACTAATGTGATGTGGGTGGCGAGACCCAGATGATGTGGAAGTAGTTTATTACTGTAATGGTGATATGTATCGGGATATGTTTGTGGGTTTCAAGGATGCCACCATTGATTATAGAATAGGTTGAGTTGGGTCTTACTCATTTTTGTGATAATTTTGGATGCTTGATTGTAATGAATTATATTAATGGATGAGGAATGTGTTCTTTGTTTTTATTTATATTTATTTTTCAACTACTTGAGTATGCCAGGATCTCATTGTTTCATGTTTTTCTAGGTGGCATATTTTGTTGGTTTTCATAGAGTTAGATGTTAATGTAATTATGATAATAATTAATAACTAATTATTTACACATGTGGTTGGTAACGAGGGAATGAAAATACTAAAAAGATGTAAATATTTAGAAAATATGGACTTTGTGTGTATTATGTCTGGAGGAAATAGAATTCAGGATGTTAGTTAATGGATAAAAACTAGAAAATTCCATTACGGACACGACTTAGAACCATCAAAATATCTTATTGAAATTATTATCCAGAACTATGGCCACTATTGTGTTTGTGGTTTTTCTCACCTACTTCCATGGTATAAACCATGGATACAGGTCACCTACAACCACAATTTAAACCATGGTAATTTTTCACATATACCCTTAGTTAAACTATTTAAATTGAAATGTATTTCCATGTATTAACCTTGGAAATAGATTCCCAGTTCCATGTTTAAAACCATGGTAGTTGGTCCTCGAAAACCTGAGTTTTAACCACATATATTTCTTGATATAGCCTATGTTTGACTGTGAAACATGGATGATACTTCCATAGTTACTAATGTGGATATATCATTTTTATTTCAAAAAAAATATCATTTCAAAAACTTCGTATTATTGAATCCAAAAACATAGTATAAATCCCTAAATACACAAACTACAAGAGTAATAATTTGATCTTTTATCCATATTTAGAAAAAAAAAGGAATGGTATGACAACATTCATATTTTACCTTATCAACCCACCACTATGTTGAACTCTCTTCTTTTAGTATTACTCTGCTTCTTATCACCCTTACAAAGACATTGGATATGTTCAGGTAGGGATTAAATACTCTTTGATCAATATAATTATTGCATCCATTGAAATAAAATCTCTACAACATCACCATAATTGTGTGTATGGTTTTATATCGTTGTTATTAGCTAGTCTCGGAAACCCGATCCTTGAATACTTTACAAATTTAGACACATGTATATCTTTATATGTTAAATTTTTTATTATCATCTTCAGGTAAATAGATTTCCCCATGATGGTTGGATATAAATTCAATAAAAAATATATTCTTCAAGAGATTATAGATGCCTCTTGAACCAAATTTATTCCTTCAAATGACCAAAAAATAAAAATATCTATAAAAAGTAAAAGTTTAGATTAATAAAATATAAATAAAATGAAGAAATTTTTTTAGGGATTGAATGGGGAACTACACAATGATGAAATAATATAATAGATGGCATTTTTCCCCATACAGAACCAGTTTTTATGCATCATAAATCATAGAGTAAATCGATCCTAGATGATGAAAAGAATGAAAAATGAAAAAAAAATATGGTATTATAATAATTTATTTAATTTTACTCGTAGTTTCATAAAATATATGAATTATTGCATTCAAATTTTAAATCTATTGTAGATTTTAAACCAATAAAGTTACATGATGTTTTACAATAATTAAAAAGGACATAATTCATGCTCACATTCAATCAAAACCATTTGAGGAAAATAAAACTATTAAAATAGTAACTATCATCAAAATTTAGTGACATTGGAGACATCTATTTCAATAACATGGGGGTTTTACTGCATAAATAATTCAAAAAATACAATAATGTAGTAAAAAATATGAAACAAATTGTATCAGTTATAGAAGATTATATGTTTTAATACCATGATTTGTATATAAAGTTTAATGGTGAATCCATTTTTAGGCCAATGAATACTCAAATAAATAATTTAATTTTATCATTAGTAGTAGAAGGGCTAAACAAAAAAATTTGGAAATAAAATTTAATAAAATTACACTTTATATGTTAACAACAATTTACCTTATGAAATATTTTCACATGAAATTGAAAATTAAAATTGAAATAATCAACTTTTTATCATTCAGTTATTATCTCTTCTTGGGAATTTGAATTATACAGGATAATGATGTATCCATTTATTTTGATAGTGATGATAGATGATAAAAATTTAAAATATGTATAAATAAATAGTTTCTATGGTACTAAAACATAAAATATTGGAAACTTATGTTAGACATGAATTTATCATCGTTAGTGATTCTACTAATGAAAATTTAAACCCTTCCTTATTACATAAATTATTGTTTGGTTATTTAAATGTATAGTGTATTGAATTGCATAATCTAAAGGGGGATAGATGAGTTTTTTGACTGTTTTTTAAAAAGAAATGTTGTGTTTCATTGTAAAAAACAATTTTCATGATAAATAATTGTGTGAATCATTGTAGTATTTAAACATTATTTTTAGGAAATAAACAATATTATATTATTTAGTTCATGGGAAGATAAATATTATTGTAATATAGAAATTAATTAATTAATTTTATGTTATCAAGTACTAAAAAAAATTGATCAATCATAACACTTACATGTTCAATAATCATTGCATAAATATATGATCTTAATGAAGAGCGTTCCATTCAATAAAATTGGGTAAAGGTAAAAACACTAGTTTATCCTATTCATATAATAGTACTGATCCATTGTGACACTACCAATCTACCTAAGAAATTGAATCTAAATTAGTATTGTTAATACAACTAGTCTATCCAATCCAAATGTGGGAAATTATTTGTAATTACAATGCTAGTCTTTTGAATCATTTTATTAGATATTATTTTTTATAGAAAAATAAATCTATAAAGTTGAGGTATTATCATGGAGTATTTTTTACAAAACTAGATTATTTAAATCTATAAATTAATAATGAGACCCAACCTAATATTGGCATATCCTATCTTCTTATATAGAAAATTATATAGGTAATTGATAATGGAAAATTTCCCAAAGGAAATATATTATGGGTCATGTATTCCCATGAAATAAATTATATGTTTTAGTAATGGGTTTCATGTAAAATTTTATATATATTCACATGATCTATAAAATTTATATCATTTAAATGGGTACCTTGAAGGATCAAAATACTAATCAATATTCATGAGAATAAAAATTTGAAAACTTATTTTTTGTTTTATTTAATTATTTTTATAAAATATTGGTTAATAAAATTTAATATGTTTACAATGTGAAAATTTTATAACTTTTTATAGTAAGAATCATTCCCTGTATAACAAATAAATGTAATGAAATATTATTTCTACTCGATGAATCATTGGAAATTTATACACATTAATTTGTAAATAAATGTCATGGGATAGTTATAAGATACACCATAATTTTATCTTATCTAGATTATTATAATTTTGAGATAAAACTGGATATGTGTATTTTAAAAATGATTTAAACAGGTTACTGTTGGAAATAATGATTTTGACATGTGTAATTTATTTCAAAGAACAAAATCAATTTTCATATAAATTTGTTGATTCAAATTTTTTAAATTTAAATCTAATAATACATATACATGTATTGAGTTAATAAAATATCCATTCGATGAAAATAGAGTATTTTTAAGAGAATATGAACATTATAAGAAATCCATTGATAATAAATTATTATACTTGTAACAATTATGTCATTTATATTCCCACTAAGAAATATAGGTATCATTTAATTGAAATCCCCATCAAGTATAAATATTTTACCACTAAAAGGTAAATCAATTAAATTTAAAATTTTAGGTTTTATAATATATCTCACGATCTGATAGTATGTTTAAAAAAATAGTTGACTACCCATTATGATTTTTCCCCATATATTATTCTGGAATCCTTGAAGAATTTCTTATATACCACTTCCTTGAAAAATGTTAAAATTTTAATTTTCATTAAAATTAATAGGAAGAAAAACTAATGAGTATGGTTTGCTCCCTTCAATGAGGAGTAGTAATGTTACTCCTCAAGAAACTACTACATGTAATTTTTTTTCATTTATATTATAATCCAAAACACAAATCACCCCATATATATAAAGACTCGATCATTTATGAATAATATTCCATTACTTTTAATGTCTTATGGATATAGAAAAACATTCAATATTTTTTATTATTATTGGGTTTATATGATCAGTATGTATCATTATAGTTGATAATATAGTCAATGAATAGTGATCACACGACTTATATAAATATAATGTTTAAAAAAATCTTTTTCACACAAACAAAGGAGTGGATGGCCTCATCCAGTAGACTCAGACCGTACAATGCTCATTTTTCAAAGCTCAAATAGGAGGTAGCATCACTGAGATTTTCTAGTGACCATTCCAAATATGAGATTCATCATCTTATTCTTGAACTGAATCACCTCCAGGAGAACATCAAGTTAAAAGAGATTACCACACGTGCGATGTTATTAGAGCCACCCAAATAGTCTATTACCATCACACACATTACGTTTAGGTATTATGTGGGTTTTAGAAGAAGTTATGTAATAATTTATTAGTTACATATTGTGTAGTCAATTTTATAAGTATAAGTATTATTTCGTCAATTATATTAAAAGAATAGACATTCGTAGAAAATTGACTTTGATAAATTGATTTTTCAGGTAAAAATGGTATATTTGAGAAATATAAATATTGTTATATTAAACATAGGTTTTTATTAATAATAATATAATAAAATTCATAAAAATTATTATTATATAAGTTCTTTATCTGTAAATGATTAGTTAATCAGTTTCATATGTGTCACATTTTTTTATATAATAAAACAAAATGTTTATTAATAAACAATTCATTTTAAGAAATTAATGAATTTTTGAAATAATTAATATATTAATAAAATATAATTATAATTTAAATATTATGAATAATAAATGAGTATATATATTATATGAAGTCATATTTATTTTTGATTTAGGATTGAAAAATTTTTTGGCCAAAACTCGTGAATTTCCAATAAACTTTTGTTTTCATTTTTAAAGTAAAAATTTGCATATTTAGAAAATTATTAAGATAAATTGAAATTATTTTGAGAATTAGGATGTTGAAATTTAATTCAACTACCCCATAATCCCAGATCCAACGTGCTATTTTAATACATTGGTATGATTACAAGGAATCAAGTCCTGATGGACTAATCAATTTAGCGATCTTCGAAAATAGATTACATACATGAACATTACATCATAATTTCTTTCATAAAAAATGGCACAAATAATTCTTTGAGAAATCCATTATTCCCAATGAATAATTGTGAATATCAACCATAAAACACTTCTTGGAATTTTTGTAAAATAGAACATCAGAAAGGGGTGATCTCAGATGCCTATTAAGGATAAAAAATATAGCAGAAGCTATCATAAATAACCCTAAACATTTCAGGAAAAGTATAAAACTGAAACACAAGCCTTTTAAACATAATCTTCAGCATAATATGGAAATAATAAATCTAATAATTCCACCTCAAGATTAAATGGATAATCTAATATTCAAATTATCACATGTAAAATCAATAACTAATCTTGTAATGAGGGAATTCATAATGTCAGACATCATAACCACTATGTCAATGCCTTATGCTAAGACCATACAATAATATTCAGTAAAGGTCATATACCAAGACACTAGTTTGCCTCATGAGACCAACCGATGCACCAAGGGTATATAGCGGGCCCTTCCTATTAATTAATTATTATAATGTATTCCTTATATGAAATGGTTGAAACATAACATCAACATTCATATTAAAACTAGAATATGAAATGATTATAATTTAACCATATACCATGAATGGTATTAAAAGAACACATCTACAATAAAACATAACACAAAACTTTTAATACAATATGGAAGATTGTATAATAATAAATTAACTTCAATCAATCATAGAATCCATCCAAGGATGTTTAAATAGATGATAATAATTTAAAAAATTCATTAATACTCTTTTAGGAGAGTATCCATTTTTTTCATTAAAACATTTAAAAGCTGTGAAATATAAAAAAAATATTTTGAAAATAACCTTGTTTTCTTCAACTAGAAGTTTAAAAATGGTAAAGAGGCATAACCTTAGAAAAAATCCACTGGTTTCGTATAAGTGAAAAACATTTTTTCCTTAATTTGTCAAAAAGGTCATAAAGTACCTTATTTTGAAAATGACTATAAGTTTATTATCAAAACAATTTATAAAATGTCACAAATCGAAAAAAATGATTCTAAAAATACATAGGATTCTTGTAAAAAATATTTGAAAAAAAAATTAGAAACATGGACAAGGAGGATAATGGTTTCCCAGTAGATACTTTCGCATCAACAACATTGAATAATAATGAGATTGTAAAATTGACACTAACATTATACTTCATTTAGTCGAGGGTGAGTTATCATCTAGTATAATTGTTGCAAAATATTATTAAATTATAATAGAACCATATCCACACATATGATATCATATATGATTCATTTATATGTTTATATTAAATGTTTATAAATAATTTCAATGTTAAATCAATATATTGGGTAATAGTTGCTTTTTTATCATATGTATTTTGACTTTTTATTTTTGATCAAATTAAATAAGTCATAATTTACATGCTTATATAATTTAAAACGTGATTTATATATCCTATATATTCTATATATAATTATATATAATAGATAGATAAATAAAATGGAACACACCGTTCATGGATATGGTACCTCGTACGTACGCATGAAAAATGTTTCTATTTTCTTATCGTATTGAATAGAAGTAAGTGAATGAAATGTATGTATATATATATTATCCCATTAGAAATACTATTTCATATATTTTATACTTATTAATAATATTTATTTTTATAATCATTCAATGATGTTGAACATGGAAGATGAGTCTCATTGCTTCACAAAGATAGTAAGTCGTACATACGCATGAGTGACGGTATCATTTCTTTATTGGTTAAATGGAATTTAATTTAATGGATTATTAATTTTAAAGAAAAAATACCATGTTATATTTATTAATTACATCCATTATATTAATTTTTATTCCAATATAAAAAATTGTACATGAAAAAAAATTTACACCACGGCGTGGAGACTGTAAGTCGTACATACACATAAATAGTGATATTACTTTTCTAAGGATGGGTAAAAGAAGGAATATGGTTTTACCATAATTATAATAATATCGCATAATTTTTACTATATTTATTATGTATGTATGTAAGAAACATAGAAAGGGGAAGTAGAAGAAAAAAAGAACTTTGAAAGAGGGGATAAACCAATTACCTCTATTCAGGTGTCTCCTAATTATTTTCACAAAATGACACCTTATGATGGATTTATGTCCAATGTTTAGACCTTGGAATGATATTAGGGATGTTGGGAGAGAAAATGGTCAGTGTTTGGCCGAGCTAAAGGGATTTTGTGGTGTGAATTTAGGAGAAAGAGTTGTTCCCTTTTATAAGAGATGAGAGATGTAGTTTAGGAAAAACATGATATATTAATTTATTATAAATTAATTTTCAGTTTCCAATAAATCAAATGTAATTTATTTCGAGTAAAATATGAGTATGGGAAGAAATCATCTCAATAAATGATTTTTATACAAGTATAATTCATGAAATTAGCCTTATCATTTTGGATTAACCCTTAGTTTAACAGTTTAACACTTAATGTGTGTTGTTGTGTTTTTATACAATAGGGTTAATTTAGTTACTATAAATTTCCATAATAATCTAAATTGTATAAATAATGATATTTTTATAATTATCTACTTCATTGGTCTGATTAATATATTTTTAGTAATTTTTTATCATTTAATAAAATAATATTAGTTTTAAAAACTATTTTTTTTCATTTTTGACACTATTTTGTAATTTATTTTTGTTAAAGTCATAAACACTTGATTCAATAGAAAAAAATGAATTAACACATCCATAATATTTCAATGTAATACATACTATTAGTGTATAGAATCAAAATGTTGAAATTACAGTTTTTTAATAATTTACAAATTAATTTATTTGAATCATTCATTTATTAGGTAATCACTACATCATAATTGTGTCTTAAATAAATATATATTTATAATGACTAAAAATAATTAATAAAATACCATGTTTTAAGAAATGTAATTTTTTTATAATTAATATTTATAGTCATATAGATCAGTAATTTAACCCTGTATTAAAATTTATTTAGTAATAGGAAAATGATTATGTTATATTTCAAATTTCAATAAATTAAATATTCTAGATTTCATTTTCACACCCAACTAGCTCCCAAATTCCAAGAGTTAGGCCTAAGTTATGGTTGTAAATATCTAATCCAATATATTTTAGGACATGTTTAATGGTAGTTTTATATTATTATAATTTTATTGTTTCACTTATTTATCTGTTTTACCCTTTAACCAAGGTAAATAAAAATAATTACTGGCGTTCTATTAAAATTGTCAAAAAAATACTACCTTTTTAAAAGACTTGGACCTTATTTTTCCAAATAATAAATCCATTTTTACAAATTCAAAACATGGAATTGGGAGAAATTAATGTATTATTAATTCCCATTGTTGAAACCAAAAAGCAACTTTTTAAGATGTAAAAACTATCAAAATATTGACTTGTGTTTATATCTTATTTAAATATAAAATTAATTAAAAATTCTTAAATTATTTTGAAATATAAAAATACAATATAATAATAATATAATTAAACTAAAATGTATAATATAACACTAAAAATTATTTGGATTAAAAAAATCAATTAAAAGTTATAATTTTTCAGAATTCATTAAAATATGAAAGTTATCGGAAAAGTACCAAAATTTTATCCAGACTAAATTTTTATGTCCTACATCTAAAAAATAATTTCAACTCATCAAATTTAATATATAAATGTTTCCAATTTTGGATCTAAAAAATTTTTTCCACTAAAAGGAAAAAAACTATTTTTATTACTTCTTTTATCTGAAAAATTCAATTTGTCCATACATTATGTCTAATAAACACATAAGATAAATGTTAAAATTATATGGGATATATATATATATAATTCAAAATATGGTTAATAATATTCATAAAAACTTTTTAAATGTCTATTTTGATAGGTCATGGTGCGATAGAACATGGTGTTGCGTTTAGAGCAAGCTATAGAATTATTAAGAAGAAGCGTACCATGCAAAATTTTGGTGTTACAAGAAATTATCTAATATTAAATTTTTCCTAATTTTCTAACATAGTTGAATTTTTGAAGAAAATTTGAATACCGAATAAATAAAAAATGTGTTTTATAACATCATGATTAGACAAAAATGTTGTAATAAATACTATAATAGGTATTCTAGACCCAGTATATTTTTTCCCATTAAAATAATGTTATTTTACATATTTTTACTTATTCTATAAAGGCTTAGATAATCCCCCAAAATATTTACTATAATTTATTATGTTAAATTCATTTTATTAATAGTTTGACTCACGTCCACATATGAAAGGATAATAATATAATATGTATGGAAATTGGCCTTATAAAATAATGATTTCCACTCCTCTTTGAAGAAAACCATAATAAAAAATCATGGTACGGTTTTTGGTTTTGAATATTTAATAATATAGATTACATAACATATGTTATTGAAATATTAAATAATTCTCCTCTCATTTCTTATATAAACACACCCAATATCCCACTTCTCATCAATAAAAATTTATTGATCATATTCATAGTTTGGACTCCCCTATATAGAATTCTCTTTTGTTTCCCCTAAGCTACCACAAAACCTCTCCAAATCCTTTGGGATAAAAAATCTAAGTAAGGGATCCTCACATTCCTTCATTTATATTTTTTCATGTTTCCATATATTGTTATACCCTTTTATTTTTCAATTTCAAATTATATGGTATGTTTTTCTCATCTCCCCCATACAACAATTATTATTTTATAATGATGAAAAACCCATTTCACTCTCATTAATCCATCCCATGTACACTTGTTACCAATATGAAATTCCATAAGGGATTTATCTCTCCTCATTTCCTTTCAAGCATTTATTTTATGTTATGAATTCTCAAATTCCATTACATATATAGGGATATTATGCTTCATGATACCCTTACTTCCTTTTCCATGTCTAAATTATGAGATACCCCTTTATCTTTTAGGAACCCATTTTATCAATAACCATGTGATGTTGTTATGCTACAGAAATTGCACCGCAATTTTCCATGAAAAAAATTATCTTTTGTTGAAAACCCTGACCCATTATCTACCAAGGGTATTAAAATTTATGAATATATACTTATTTATTATAGATATTAATGTATGTATTACACATTAAATTATCTTGTAATAAATGATGATATTGAATGAATCTATGTTTTATGATCTATGTGGCACACATCTACATGTGATTAAAATGTTTATAAATGGTGTGACTTCATAGAGCTCCAATGCATTGGGTAATGTCCATTATCATGATTTTTCATGATGGGATTGGGTTTTACCTGATTCCATATAGAAAATTTTTCTACCATGTTGGGACAGAGGTTTAGCTGATTCTTTTATGTTTATGATGAAGTGTTTTAAGTTGTTTTCACATATCCATGTTATGATAATCAACCTATATCATGCCATTAGGTTCATACTTCTATTGCACTGTATTGATATGAATGTGCCGTAACATGTATTTTAGTTTTCATGTAATGCCTTGTTTACACCTAACTTTACTTTATAGCTCGCCATTTTCTCATGTATGTCCTCAGGTTATCCAATGAGTTTCCATGTATTTAAGAATTTTGGGTTCATGTGAAAGTAGTTTTCAATAATGATGTTGTATTATATATCTTAAGTTTTCATGTAATGTTCATAATCCCCAAAGACACTAGACATATCTATCTTCTAGGTTGTATTATGTTAATGGTTATGTAATAAATCATGTTGAAAAGTGTAATCAAGACCAGGGTTGTTATAGTTGGTATCAGACTATAAGTTTAGTTATTTTGGGGATTAGGAATAGAAAACAATGGTGAAAGTCTAATGGATAAGAATAAGTATAAGAAAATAATCCATTAATTTAGGTGACTATATAGTAATTGTTTTATTATTATAATACATTGAGGTATGGATACGAACAAGTAGAGGTGGCTCTGTCGTAGATGAATCTAGGGGTAACACCAGAAAACCCAGCTTTGAGCAAGACACAAATGGGAACGGGTGCATGAAAATGATTCTTACATCACTCTTGGTTTAACACTCTCAAAGGATATGCTTATCTAAAATAAAACTCTTAGTACAAAAAAATTATTAATGGGAAAAAATACCATAAGAATATATGATAATAAATAGATCATGGATAATATAGATTGATTTATAGATATTCATAATTTATAAAAATAAATGTAATTTATATGTTTTTCCTTGCATTCCTTGTATTCCCCTTTATGTGTATAACTATTTAAGATACTCAACCCTAAGTCAATTTTGAATTATATAAATGATTTGTAAAAAAATAAAAATTTTAATGGTAGAGTTATCATCCGTAGTTCTACACATTATTTTATATCTCAAATGTTTAGTAGATCAATCCAAAATTCACTCTTCATTTGGTGAATTGGCCCCCAATTCTATAAAAGTTTCAGGAGGAGGAATAATATTCTTTAGAACCATATTCTCAATCATGGATGTTAATTCCATCTGAAAATGCATATTATTTTCAGATGATTTAGTATAAGGAATGTACCATCCTCGAATACATAGATATTGTGGGAGAATTTGTTGATGTGTTTCCCGAAGAATTATCTAGTGTTCCTCCTAAAAAATATGTTGAATTCTTGATTGACCATATACCTAGGTAATTTCCAATATCCAAGACTCTGTATAGAATAGATGTTGTGGGTCTTGATGAGATAAATAAACAACTACATGAAAATATAGATGAAGGGTTTATACGCCCCAGTTCTTCACCATTGGGTGCACCAGTTCTCTTCATCTAGAAGAAGGATGGGTCAATGTTCCTTTTAATTGATTATCATGAGGACCAAAAATAACTAAAAATAACTAGTATACATTGTCACAACATGGTGGATTGTTCAATCAGCTACGTTGAGCACAATACATCTCTATGGTGGATCTGAGGTTTGGATATTTCCATGCAATGGTGAAGAAGGAAGATATTCCCAAGACTACTTTTCATAAAAGGTATAGTCAGTACAAATTCTTAGTAATTTCTATAACACTAACCAATGGTAAATAAATATTCATTGACTTTATGAATAGAGTCTTTAGATATTTCCTTAACAAATTTTTGGTATTCTTTAGAGAAGATATTATAATATTCTTAAAAACCAAGGAGGAGAATGGGGACCATCTAAGAAATGAATTTCAGACCTTGTGAAATAAGAATCTCTGTGAAAAGTTTAACAAGTGTAAGTAATGGTTGAAGTAAGATTTATTATTGGGGTATATCATCACAATAAATTGTATATCTATGGATCCTTCCAATGAAAAATCAATTAAGGGATGGTTGGGGCTGACATTAGTGAGGGATATCTATAACTTTCTAGGGTTATCTGGATATTATCACTGATTCGTGGGAAATTTTTTGTGATCGTAAAACCCAATTACAAAACTAACTCATAATGGATTCAAGTATTCTAGTAATGATGAACTTGAAGAACGATTCATAGAGTCTAAGAAGAGTCTTATCACTACCCCTATGCTCACACTACCCACAATTTGGGTGCTTTTGGTTATATTTAGTGATTATTTGAAGAAGGGATTGGGTTGTGTGTTGATGCAGAATGACAAATTCAATTTCGTATGCTTCATGGTAGTTGAAACTTCATGAGAAAAAATACGACACACTTGATCTAGAGTTGGAAGCTATGATATTTACATTGAAAATATGGTGGAATTATCTATTTGGGAAATGTCTAAAGTTTATAAGGATCACCAAATTACAAAATAAATATTCACATAGAACGATCTTAACATGAAGTAATATATATGGTTGGATCTCATCTAGGATTACGACTGCTCATTACATTACCACACTGGTAAAAATATACAAGGTGGTGGATACTATATGTAGAATGGACTCTGTGAATCTATCATTGATGGGAATTTAAAAGGATCCAATATTAAAATATTTATTGAAGATAGACAATGGTATCATAAATAAGGGAACATCATGAATCCTGTAACAAATTATTTCTTAACCATCACTTTTTGAATGGTTAACAAATGCCCAAAAAGATGATGTTGGAATTTATAATAAATTTGAAGCTACCAAAAAAGGTAAGTTATCATAGTTCCTTACTAATGAAGAGGGAATATTGTTATTTGTGTCAAGACTTTGTGTTCTATGTAATCAGATGTTAAAGAAATAACGTTTTGATGATGCACATAGTTTGAATTTTACAATTCACCTAGAGAGAAAAATGTTTTATTGGGATCTCTAAGAGTATTATTGGTTGGATAATATAAATAATGAGATTTATGAATATAAATAAAAGTTCATGTTATGTCATAAAGGGAGGGATAATAGGAAAAAATCTAAGAGGATGATGAAACCATTACCTATACCAACATGGAAATGAGAGAACTTCACCATGGACTTTTTAACCTCTCTTCGAAATACATCCAATGGAAACAATGCTATATGTGTTGTTGTGGATCACCATACTAATATTATACACTTCATTTAAATTTTACAGGATTTCTCAAAGGATCAAATGAAATGGATATACATCAAAGAAGTGGTAAGTCTACATGGTCTACTATTATTTATTATATCATATCTAGATCCATGATTTACCTCTATGTTTTATAAGAGCCTCCAACATGCTTTGAATATTGAGCTGAAAATTAGTATGAATTATCATCCTAAAACTAATGTCCAACACGATAAGACTATCTAAGAACATGGGGAAATGTTGAGAGCATGTTCAATTGACTCCAAAGGAGGATAGGATCAACATTTTCTTCTGGTTTGAGTTCTCTTTTGGCAGTAGTTTCCACCCAAACATCCTAACGGCTCCTTATGAATGCATTTATGGGTAAATGATCCAAAACGCCATAATGTTGGGATAAATTTGTGGATTGAAAACTTCTTGGTTGAGATATGTTCGAATAAATGGTGCAGAAGGTTAATATCATTCAGAAACACTTCAAATCCTCACAGATTTGACAAAATAGCTGTTCTTATAACCATCAAAGAGATATAGAGTTTGATGCTGGATAAATGTTTCCCCCTCCACATAACTCCATGGAAGAAATTGATAAGATTTCGGATTAAGTAAATGCTAATTCCACATTACATAATCCCTTTTGAGATACTTGATCACATCAAAATAGTGACCTATCAACTATAACTCCCACCAAAACGGTCTCAAGAACTTTATGTGTTCCATGTATCGCACTTGAGGAAGTACATACTTGAACCATAATATATACAAAATCCAGTGGTTTTACTATTTGAGAATGGTAAATCCTATGAGGAGAAAATATATAAGATATTAGATTGTAAAGATAAAGTTCTACAAAATAAGACGATTCCCCTCATTAATGTGTGGTGGATAAACTAATAGTTTGAAGAAGCAACATAGGAACCAGAGTAAGTGATGAGGCAGAGTTACCCTCACCTATTATTTATGGGTAATGGAAATTTTGGAGGAGAAATTATTTAAGGGAGGAATGTTTTAATGACCTGATCATTTATGAGTAAAATTAATTCTATTTTAATGTATTATGGACAGAGAAAAAACATAGTCACTTTTAATTATTTGTTGGGATTGAATTACCATTATGTAACATTATTTTTGATAATAATGTCCTTTAACGGTGATCAGATGACTATTATAAATTTATGTTTTTTTTAAATCCATTTGACATTAACAAAGGATCGGATGGCCTCATCCATTAGACTCGGTCCGTACGAAGCTCATTTATAGGATCTCATAATGGAGGTAGCATTAGAGGGATTCCCTCTTGACCATGCCTAAGTTTATCTTCAACCGAATAGGCTTTAATGGAATCTACAATGGTAGAAGATTATGTAAATAGAGATTACCACATAGGTGATGTCATACGAGTTCCCCAAGAGTCTATCTACATTACACACCTTACAGTTAGGTCATATGAGGTGTTATAAGGGGTTATTTAATAAAGTATTATTTACTTATTATGTAATCTCTCTTTAAAAATAAATGTGTTATTCTATCTATTCCATTATGAGAATAATATTTCTTAAAAAGTGATGAATTTGATAAAATGATTTTTTGGGTAAAAATGGTACTTTTGATAAATATAAAAACCTATTATATAAAAATATTTTTTTTAATTATAATATTGTAAAAAATTTATAATAAATGATTGTAATGTTAGTTTTTTATCTCTATATGATCAGGATATCAGTTGGATGAGATTTACATTTTTTTATGATAAAACAGAAGGTGTATTTTTAATGAATTTATTTTAGGGAATTAATGAATTTTTTAATGAATAAATATTTTAGTAAAATGTTATTATAAAAATAATTTTATGAATAAAAAATGAGTATATAATTTTTATGATGTAAAATAAAATTTTTATGGAGGTTAAAAAAATATTTTTTTCAAAACCCGTGAATTTTCAATAAATATCTTTTTTCATTTTGAAAGTGAAAATTGACATTTAAGAAAATTATTTATATAAATTGAATATTATTTTTCGAACCAAGATGTTTATATTTTCCAATGGTGAGCTTTTCATAATTTTATGAGATAGTCTTATTTTTGGGTAAAAATTAAATACCGTATAAATAGTTTGTGTTTTTTGACTTCATAATGTCCCCCAAAATAATGTAATAAATACTATAATGGGTATTTGTGGCTCAATATATTTTATCACGTTAAAATAATGTAATTATATATTTTTTTTACTTTTTTTATAAGGCCATATAGAATCCACTAAAATTTATAATATATATTATGATTTTATGTTCATTCCTTTAATAATGTGACTCACCTCCACATAATAAAGGACCAAATTTTAATACTTTCGGCCATTGTTTTTATAAAATAATGTTTTAAATAATTATTGTGAAAAATAATTTTCAAAAATTATGGGATGTTTTTTGGTTTTTAATATTTAATTATATATATTCCAAAAACTATGTTTGTGAAATATTAAATAATTCCCCTCTCATTTCCTATATAAACCCACCCAATCTCCCACATATCCTCACTAAAAAAACATGTAACACGTCCCTAATAGGTCCTTCACTATCTAGAATCCTATCAGGGTTCCCCCATGCTCCCAATGAGCCTCTTCCAATCCTTTGGGATCACGCATCCAAGTAAGGGATTCTCACATTCCTTCCTTTCTCATTTTTCCCACATTTCCTTATATTGTTAGACAATTATATATTTAAATTTTATATGAGGTGGAATATTTTATCACCTCCCCTATAATTTACATATTATGTTTTAATGATGAGATACCCCTTTCAATCTCATTAATACTTCCCAAGTACACCAGTTAACATGCTGAAATTTGGTAAGGGATTTCTCAATCCTCATTTCGATTCACTCATTTATTTTATATTATTCATTTTCAAATTCAATTTCATATATTGGGGTAATGTGATAAATTATACCCTTACATCCTATTTCAGTTATAAATTATGAGATACCCCATTCAGTCTCATCAACAAATTTTATGAATACTCATGTGATGTTGTTATGCTACAGATATTACAGCACAATTTTCCTTGCCAAAATCATAATGTAGTGAATAATATGCCCAATTATCAATCAAGTTTATTCACCTATATGAACATGTATATATTGATTATATGATTTAATTTATTTTTTATACATTCCTTATCTGTGTAATAAATTGTGATGTTGAATGAATCTGTGTTATATGATCTATGTGGCACACATAAGATTGAGATAAAAATGTTCAAGAAGGGTGCAACCTGATAACACTATAATGAATTGGGTAATATTGAGTATAATGAACCTTCATGTCAGGATAGGGTTTTACTATATTCTTTTTAGTACATTTATCCACTAATTATGGGCTGGGGTTTACCTGATTCCTTTTTGTCAATGATGTAGTGTTTATGTTTTTTCTACATTTCCATGTTATGATAATCATGAAATAACATGACTCTATGTTCATGTTTCTCTTATTCTCCACTGATATAACTATTTCCTAACATGTATATTTTCTTCATTGTATTCATTTTTTACTCCCTTACTTGGATTTATAGATCACCCTTTTTTATGTATGTCCTCTGGATATCCCATGCAATTTTTAGTATGAATGAATGTTTTGTTCATGTAAAATACTTTTTCAATAAAGATGTTGTTTTTTATGACTTATGTTGTCAGTTAATGTTATTAAATCACAATGAAACAAGACCTCTAGATATTCTGGTATGTATAGATTTCATGTTTATGTTAAAAATCATGATTAAATGTGTAATAAATACCAATGTTGTTGTAATATATATGTTTTTTATATAACACTATAACCATGAATAAATAAAAAACCCACGTAAAACCAAATGTTATAGTCATCATAGAGATTATTCTTGTTTTTCATCTTCCTTCTAAGATTCTAGAATATTTTACTTATTTTTTATAGTTTACATTTATTAATAAATATCTTATAAAACCCACATGTTTCACAAGTATAAATCGGATTAATTGAGTGATAATAGTAAATAATAATATTTGAATGAAATTTCCCTTTTCAGTGGGATATTATCAATTTATTGCATAGCATAGGCCAACATTGATAATTATTTAATTTTAATGGTGTATTTTGTAACAAATTTTTTTGAGAACTTGATCATACATTTATTATCCTATATCATACATTATATATGATATTATAACGATATAAAACATTTTTCTTAATACAAAAAAGTTAATCCAATAAAAAAGATAACATAATTGTAAAAGAAAATCATATATTTGAAAAAAAAAGTCATTATATATGTTTCATATTAAGAATATTGGTGTTGTGATTTTTAGATTATTATAGTATTCATTATAATTTAACATATTTAATATCATCATAAAAAATTAACCATGTAGGACTATATATGTCATGGATTAAAATGATAATTTTAAACCAAATAAACTAAGAAAATAAGCTATGTAAATCATATCAATTACCCTTTCAATATATCTATTGTATGTTCAATAATTTCATTATAATCTTATATAAAACTCATAGAGTAAAATTATATACTAAAATTTTTATATGTTGTTTTATTATTAGTAAAAAATATCTTTATAAGATGTTCATGATTTTACCTTAGTAAGATGGATTCACAAAAAAATTATTGTTCAGTAATTATTTGAGGTAAAAAATGAAATCATGGGAAAATTATTAACCTGTTCCAATTGAGACACTTAAGTATTTCTATAAAAATTCATGAATTTATATTCATTATATCGTTCTCAATTGATAGATCATTTATCATAAATCTCATTATTTCAAGATGATGTTATTATTTTTAGAAAGATATCCATTTTCATGAAATTATTGGATAACAGTGGGGAAACAAAGCAGTTAATTCTATTTATCAGTCAAATATGAACCCTTTTAACCCTATACATCAATAACATTAACATTTATCATTTAACTGAGTATATTAAAATCCTGTATAATCAATAAAGGTTCTTCAAGCAGTTTTAAAAAAACTATTTATTTATGTACTAAGCAGTGAATCCTTTATTCCGAACAGTACTTTCTATAGTTGAGTAAGAGATACCAACCTCAACTATTAATGAAAATATATCTAATGGGTTCAGATAGTCTTATCATGAGTATAAACCTACTATAAATGCTACAATTTAGGCTCTTATAGTTGTAGCTAATGATCATCAGAGGATATAAGTTAAGGAAGAATGGATATCCAGTATCATCAGGAGATGAAGAATGAGTCAATTTAATGTATTATAAATAATTAAATTGTTATTAATGTTGAAGGATTTTTGTTATATTTTATTTATTTATCTTCTATAAAATTTGATGGTAGATATTAGTGATTTTGAGGTTTAGGTTGGTGAACTTCTATTAAAAAGAGAGAATAATGTAGTTTGGGTGAGGACATACCCACTCATATTGTTGATAAAGGTGAAGGATATTCATCTTCTATTAATATAAATGAATTTAGTTCATATTCCAAGGAATTGGTTTAATGATTTCCATTTTCTATGTTTTTTTAATTCACTCTCTTGAAGAAATATATTTTTGGTTTGATGTCTAATATCAAATATGCTATAAAAGTGTTAAATGTTTTTAAAGACAATTTTGTTTCTATATTGAGGAAAATAATATCATATTTAGTCTCAACGTATAATTTTAATGAGTCTAATATTTGAAAAAGTTTCAAGATAAATATGTTTTGGAATACTAAACCTATTCATATAAGTTCTATACTATCATTTCATAAATACGTTAAAAATGAAAAGAAATATGCATCATCATATTTGGACTTGGAAAATGAAATAATAATTTATTTATAGTGTGATTTAGTCTATATAGAAAATTTTTATTATTTAAAGATGGATTTCATCTTTTAAATGAATGATCTTAATTCAAAACATAAAAACTAATCAATGTTTTGAGCATATTTATCTAATATTATATATTTTATTGAAAATAATTTATCTCATTAATGTAGTGTATCGAAAAATAATCGAAAATCCATCATTGTTTCATGGTATTGACGTAATGGTAAACTTATTTGAATTGTAATTTCTAATTTTTGGATAATAATCATTAGTAATTTATTTGAGGTATTTAAAATTAGGTTGGTAGTGAATTAATGTCAGAAAATGAAGAATATGAATTAATAAAATGAAATATAGATCACTGAATGAGTATCTAGTGTAAGGGTTTATAAATTACATGGTGGTGAAATATATACTACTGAGTAAATAGACATCACTGGTCTATTAAAGATTTCAACTATCCACAAACATGCATTAAAATAAATAACCTATAAGTATATGATGGGAAATAAGTGACATATAATGACTTCCTATATATATATGATCCTTGTGTCAATTGTACAATATATATGAAATATTCTCTATGACCAACCATGAACAAAGAATATTCATTCTGATATGAACATGTCAATATTAAATAACATGATCATTAATAATGGATTTTTTTTCAAATTAAATAGTATTCCATTCAATACATAAACCACAGAGTGGTATCATGAATCGCCAAATAAAAGAAATCACAACATGATGACTTTCAATATATCATTCCTTATACATTGGCGCATATTTACAATTTTAAACCAGATTCACATACACAAAATAGGTTTTATTAAAATAGATTAAAATCATTGTGAAGTGATTCCAACACATTTGGATGTTATTTTCATATAAGCACCTACAATTATTGGGAGAAAATGTCATACCAAAGTTTATTCTAATTATATGACATGTTTTATAAAACAACATGCCTTTGTTTAATTTAAAAAATTTATAATTACCAAATAAATAATTTAATGAAAAGGATATCTAGTAGAAAATATCATTTATACTGATGAAATAAAGTGTTTTATATTGATCAAAATTAAACAAGCACATAACTTCAAATGAAACTGTCCACTATTGAAGATATCTATATATATCATTTGAATAATTTTATAATTTTTTTAATTAATTGAGTAAAATGAGACATCTAAAATTTTAATGTATTATATAACATCTCATATGTTCTCAATTACCCAAAATATTCTATCAAATTTGAATAAAGAAAACTTGTTTCATTAATATATATATATCATTAAGTTACATGTAACTCAACTAAGATTTGTTCAGTCCAATGGGGAGAAAATTATTTTTTAAAATGGATGAGAAATTATTTTCATTATATGTGTTTCATCCATTAGAAATATGGTGTCAGATAACATGATGTAGAAAAATTTTATCTGAGAAAAACTTGAATGACAAAGGTAAATATTGAATGAAAAAGGCTATTTGATATATACCTGAATGTTCTAATCAAAATTAATATGTCAATTATCATTTTCATGTTTTATAATGTTAAACTAAACTTACATGTGATATATCATTTTATAATTTGTGACCTCTCATGATTTTTGCGAAGAATGTAATTCCATTTCAACCAAAAAAACCAATGATATTTTATTATCATCTCACATATGAATGGATAAAAAAATTAAGATTATTTTAAAACTTATGTAATACATATAGAGAAATATAATGGAATAAGTTTCTATGGAAACATGTTATCATCTACCTATGAATGATTGGAGACATAATTCTACAGAAAAAAATTACCAAACAACAAGGTTTGGCTGATAGTATTGGTTTTGTGGTGTACAAGTCCATAAAGAAAAAAAATTGTATAATATTACACTTTTTATTCGAGGGAATGTGAGTAGTGTTTGGGTATGACGTTAAAAATAATAGGTGAAGAACTCATCTGGGTATCATCTTCTTAAATGGAATGATGATATTAAAGGTTTTTTTGAATTAAAATAAGAAAACTATGGATGATGTGGTAGATATAATTATACTTAAATTGATTAAATTGAATATACTGTATCACAATTCAGTCATAATAAAAATGTGATTGTAGAAATATTCATTATTCATACCCTGAATATAAATTCATAAAAATGATATAAATATGATTCAGATATAATTTTGTACTATGATAGTTTTATTGTTTTTGAAACAGAAGAATATATTCAAAATTCTGTTCTTATAGATGTTGATGATATTATTACTGATGATATATTTGTATAATTGAATGATGAAATGGAAAAACCTTCAGAATTTGATTAAGATGTTTCATATATTAGTGATTATATATGAAAATCTTATTTTATAGGTAAATGTTAAAAGAAGATTATTTATGTGGGTATTTAAAATATAATTGGTAGAAAAAATTGAGGTGTTAAGACATAGGGATGTGCTATAATAATAAATTATACAAGAATCGCTACCATGGTAGATCATTATAATGATATTAATTGTTTTGAACACAATGTGTGGATAAATTCTATCAATAACCAACCTGATCATTTGTTAAATTTTGATACATGTGAGATTTTCACAATACATATAAAGACAAAAATGGAATAAAATATAATTTTAAGAATATGTAAAATAAAATGAGAGATTCTTATAGATACAAGGTCATAATTCTATGGAATAAGAACTCTTAAATTGAGAGTATTTATTTTGATTAGATATTTCCCTAAACATATAGGATTAAAAATATATATAATTCATTAAACCCATACTCAAGGAAAATATATATTTTTAAAATGGATATAAAGTTGGAATTTCATAATGGAGAACTCAATTAAGAAGTATACATGAAACAACAAGTTGTATTTCATATGGAGTATTATTTTTTAGATACAAGTATGTAACATTTCACTCAAAATGGTTTTATTATTTTTAATATATTTATAATGTGATGTGGATTCAACGTATCAGTGTTTTTGAGAAGGGGGAATTTATTTAGTAGGTTTCACTATAATCTAAATCACCACAATCATAGTAGGTTAATTTTATGTCTACATTCAATCACAATTATTAATATAAAGAATAAATGAAAATAATGGTAAATAAATTTTCTAGTACAGATTCAAATTTATGAGACTGAATCTAAAGTGAGTGAATTTAGGAAAACTGGATTAATAAGAAACAAGAAAATAATATTCATATAGAGTATGAATATTAAAAGAGGAAATAATAAAATAAAAGGAGTTGTTTTAAAATTGGTTTAATTATGTGTGAAGTTATTATGAGTATTTAAAGTATACATTGAAAATTATTTAGGGAAGAGGAAGAATATCCTGATCTGTCAAGATTTAAAATGCTCATTATTATTAGGGCAGATTTATCGTATAATTTTTTGTATATTTTATGTTAAAAGAGAAAAAATGTATACATCACTAGTTGGTGGTAGTGACATGTGGTAGGTTCAATTTCATACCTTTTATTATAGCTATAAAATAGTATTAAATCTATAGTTCTGTGTGAGTGGGATAAGTACCATTATGCACCAATTATGTAGTCATTAATAGGGAAGAAAACATTTATAAAAATGATGATGTGTTCTAAATTTATATTCAATATTAATTTGGTGGATGATATTACAAAAAATTAAGACTAAGGGAATAAAAGTTACTGAAAAAGTTGAAATCACTATTTTACCCCTCCCCCTCTTAGAATTTACCTTTACTTATTCCACACTTTTGAGAAAATACTCTAGGGTATGACAACAGGCTTCCCACTGCATGTGTCTAGGTGATACAATGTTCCCCAATAAAATATTATGGTATAAATTCCCATAATAAAATGTACTCTAAATGTAAACAGAACCTATAGGTGGACTGGCCATAGTAATCCTATGAGTCAGTTCCACTGAGGAAGTCATAAAAATATTCAATATTAACTAAATTACATGTTTGAACACAATAATTACCATCCTATAAAACCATGGTAGAAAAATAATATCATTATAATGAGAGTATATTCATGAAAATAGTAATAGAAGAAGCAATAATAAATTTATTATAGAAAATGAAAAAAAAATCGAACGAATCACCAAGTAAACCCACAAACATGAAGGATCTAATTTACATTCACCATTGTATAATATATAGGACAAGTTATCTGAAAACCTCAACAGATATTGGAAGCCTTTATATTATTTTTATAAATGAATCATTATAGGCGATCCAAAATTTAATGTAAAATAACATCTACTTACACTTATTAAAATAAAAGAGTTCTTAAAACACACATTCAATAAAAAATTTATGGTTTAATCTTGTATGTACAAAAAAATAACATTACTAAAATTTATTATATGATCCTTCTTTGGTTATGTAATTTATTCGAATTTTCATAGTAGATCAATCAATGAAATTACCGTTTAAATTATCACATCGGTATATTGGGAAGCCCTGTGAATGGAATATATTATTTCATTTTGAGAACACTATACCAATTTATATTAAATTATTGAAAATTAAATTAGGGGAATTGTATTTTGAATATTACATTCATTTAACATGATTAATGAAGTTCCAGGGTCAATGAATTGAAGATAGGAATCATCGACATAAGAAAGCACTGATATCTCACTCCAAAAAAGGAAGTATTATAGAGAATTTATGGATGTCCTTACGAAGACCACATAGTTTTAGAAAAGATTTCATAATTTCTTGCATGCATGATGGAGGGATTACAATAAAAAAATTGTTACAAAGTAATAATTGAAATATAAATCAACTGAGAGTTTAAATATTATGATTTCCAACTTCACATTTTTATCCATACAGAATGATGAATCTTCATTACATTCAATTCTTGGGATGGATGTAACAAATTTAACATTACTACCCCTCTTAGAATGAATCTAAATCAAATAAGTATTAATGAGAATATTATTTTATAGAGACATGAAAAGGTCAAGTGCTCCCTTGATAGGTGGCATATTTGATAATGAGGACACATAGAATCTAAATATTCTTTTGATGGGATTCACCACCTCCAAACATGAAGATGAATGAGGTGGTCTGAATCCTGATAGTAGAGAGGTGGAGGTTTAGGGAAGTTGGGGTGGATATGATATATCAATGTTGAAATAGGATCATGTGGAGGTGAATAATTCATGTAAGATCTATTTCAGTAGTGATATGAGGAGGCCACATCAGAGTTGCACCCTCAGGGATATGGGTAAGATACATTGGAGGAGGAGGATAATTGGAAGCACATTGAAGGATAGGAGGATCTATCTTGGAGAATAAATGAAAGTGGATTCGACAATAAGGTGATTGGGGGGATCAATTAATAATTTTAGTTATAGGTGGGCACAATAAAGAGGGAATGGTGTGCATTTTATTAATACAAACTGTGTTAGTACATGGCCTATTTCTAAAAACCCTGAAAATAGATGTGAATAAATATGGATTTTTTCAAGTAGTTAACTTATCATGATATAAATTAAATTGTTAATTTAGTATATAATAAATAAATTAATAGTAGGAAATGAAAAAATTTATATGTAATTAATGTTTCTCTTTTAAATGGTTGTATGTTTATAGGATATATAGTCCCTAACACAGGAGGTCGAGTGTTTGAGATACGATAGTTTTACTCGAGATTAGAACCAGGTTATTCCCATAATTTAGATGTGATATGTATTATATTGTGTATATTTTAGGACATAATATGTTTCCCCAATCATGTTTTTTAGGGAAACTAACATTTAGGGGACACAGGGAGGGTTTTTTCTATAATATCTTGGTGGGAGGATAGGTGTATGATTACCCATGTTGGACCTGCTCTAATGTCTTGGATATTATAGGTGCTACTTTGCAACAAATATATTATATATATATGTGTGTGTGTGTGTGTGTCTCTCTCTTTTGGGATTTTTAGGATTTTGGTTTTTCCACAAACATGTATCCATCTATATACTATTGAAAGGATTATTATAGGTATTATGGGTATAGGGTATGATATCTTGAAGTAAATAATTGTTGTATCAGTTGTAGTGGAATGTGGTATAACACCTGATGTATGGTAAACATAATATATACTATTGTGCCTCTAAAAAAATCAATCGGCTACTATATATAGTTATATTTATGGGATTTTTTTATTACATGATGCACAATGTTAATTTCTTTATGCTTTACCTAAGTGTCATCAGCTTAATTGTTTTATATATAGATGACTCAAAACGTGCTTCCTTGGGGAAGGGTTTCAATTCAGTTGGGAAGAGAGAGAGGGCTACCATTTTGGTTTCAATACATTATTATATGATCTCTCATATAGGTTACTTGGTGAGATTTATCCATAGTGAGGCTGGGAACATAGTATACCTATTTAGGTGATGAGAATATTCATTATTACCCATTCTACATTGACATGATTTCATTGAATTTTTTTTGAGTGGATCTTTGGGTGACCCAACTAAGTATAATTTTATTCTCACCCTATGTATGCATAAACTCTTTTTTAGGTAATCTACCATAGTTTCTAGAGTAGGGTTTATATTATTAGCTTATGGTTTTGCAGGTGTTGGTTGTGATTTATGGTCACTATCGAATTTTCCTTTATTCATTACTTGTAGTATTCCATTGTGTTGATATTGTATTGTATGATATTACATGATTTTACTTTATATTTCATTATATATATATATATGATAACCTGTCGATTGGGGTATATTAATTATATACGTATATGTACCTCTCTCTCTCTCTTCCTCATTGTCTGTTAGAGGGTAATGCTTCTAATATGCATGTTCATTATCCACATAGTTATATTTTCCATCCTAGGGCCTTTGGGATGTATGTATCAAGTAATAACTATGCCCTTCCTTTTTTTGACATCCTAGGAGGGGTACACTTTGGGTGGAAGGGGTAAGGATTTTTTTTACGTTTCGCACAAATATATTATAATTAATTTATTCTATTTTTATAAAACCTATAATAATTATTAGAATCCATATTAAAATAAAAATTATCCAATAATCTTCTAATAATGTTTTTGGAATTTTCTAGATTGTTTTATATTTTTTTGAATAGTGAAAATTACCAATTTTCAAAAAAAAATACCATTTCTTTACATTTAATCAGAGTAGTATCAATGATACATTTGGTTATTGATTTTTTTAAAGTAAAATTCATTTCATTTTACTATACATAATTCCATTAATGTTATGTAAATCAAAATTACACAACAAATTTTATATAAAATCGTTTTTAGTCTTCAAATAGAAATTTTACAGAAAACAGTTTTTTTCATAATTTACAGCCACTTGAGAAAATATAATATCATAAATTTTATTTAATCATTGGAATCAAGTGGTTCAAATTTTTTAAAAATTTCACTTTCATTTTTTCATTATGAATAGTTTCCATGGTGAAGATATTTAAATATGTTAAAGGGTAAACAGGGTTAATTATCATTAATACATACTGATATATCACAAAATCACATATTTTTTATTACTGGATGAGATTATTTGAAATCAATTTACCATATTTTTTAAAATATGAACATTCGGTTCTATATGTATTTGATTATAACCTTTGATTAATTTTTTTACAGAATAGTTATAAAATATCACTCTCTTTATTTTCATATTTTCTATATTATTTCATTAGAATAAAAATAATAATGACATTTTCAAAAAAATATGAAACAATTGTATTAATTATATTTTTTTGTTTATAATTTTAAGTAATGATTTAATCATCTTAATATCTTTTTAAATGTAAATGAAAAAAAAATTAAAATTAGTTGGAAAATCGAGGAAATGATTTTAAAAATAATAATGTTTTTATTTTCTGGAATAATTACGATGTTTGAATAATTTCACGGTAATATATATGGAATTATAAGTGTTTAATGTGTGTATATTAAAATATCATTAATATCATGATTCATTTAAAATCATGTTGTGTGAATTGTCATGAAAATGGAATTTCATTATATTTACCATTTCAAATTAATATTTAATATTTAAAAATTGTAAGATATAATATTTAAACTAAAATAGATGGATAGTTTTTATCCAATCATGAATGGTCCATTTAGGTTCCACAATGAATTTTTAAAATTATATTCATGGACTTTAATGGTTGAAAATTTAATAAAATATCATTTATTTATTATAAAAAACAGACTCACATCAAGCTTTTCAACACACAAATTGTAATATCCCTTATCTGAGAGCCACTAAACTAGTGATCCAATATGGATCTCCATATAAAATGAATCTCCCCCTCTTTTATGCTAGAGGTTGACAAATTGAGGATAGGGTCTAATTTTTCACATGGGGTAATGTACCCTATTTACTTGGGTAAACCACAATAGATAGCAAACAAAATAAAGGAAATGATATTCCCAAAACCAAAACATGAATTCCCATCTATTTTCCAAACATATTAAAAAACATGAACAAAAAATATATACATCATGTCATGCTAATGGTGCCAAAGGTGAAGGAAAACCTAAAATGAATATAAACTATTGAATCACCAAAATGGGGCCAAACTCCATGTTTTTATCCTCATCCCTTCACTCCCCAACCCTAACTCAACTCATATAATAGGGCCACTTACCTTTTCCTAACCAGCAACCATGAAATCTGCTCAGGTACCTTAGACAGGCATTATTAGGGTGTGAGTATAAATCAGTAGTCCACCACCAATGGTGTCAAAAAAATATTATTTTAAACAAAAATATCATGCAAGTAATAATTAAATGTATTGGTAACAAAAAGGTACCTCGGGTGCCATTAGATAAGAATGTTTACATTACCCATTTGCATCATTATTTCCATGTTCATCATTTAATCCATCATCATCACATGACTCATTTCCATTACATGGTATTTGGGTTAGGTATACACATCATTTACACAATGACATAAGAAAATCATTGACTATGAATAAGTGGAAGGATCATGTACCCTATCTCTCTAGGGATACAAATTTCATAAAAATTTACATCACACATACCTTGGATCCTCAGTCTGGGTATTCTCATCAAATTAATCCACTAGAAGTATAGAGCCTTGGTCCCCTTCCTTAACCCATGCAATATGGGTTGGTGTTTATAGCATCACTCTAACCCGACCAAAGGGCATAGATCCTCATGTTCAATTCCCCACAATACAAAGCCTTGTGAATATTATTATTTATTGATTTACCACAAACAGCATATCAAATAACACACATAATCAATAAAAATATCAATAACTTCTAATATGTATTCAACATTTTTCATTACATCAAGCCTTAACCCATTAGTACACATACAAATTACATTTATTATCCCATTTTACCCATTTCCCTCTCTCATTCCATAACCCATTAGGTATGTTCAATAATACCTATGCATTATCCCTTTTAACATATTTAAATCCCTTACGTTATACCATTTAAAAGATTAATCAATTCATAATAATTTACCCCTTTGACATGATAACCATTTCATAAGCATTAATCCACTTATGCATTTCATGTAAATTTCATAAATCACTTAGCATAATTTCTTTATAATGTCAAATATATTTCTTGTTAAGAAAATAAATACCTTATGCTGTTATGAACCACAAGAGACAAACTCTATTTTTTCATTTGTAATTTACTCTAACCTATCTATACATTTATCATTGTCTCTATTTGAATTTAAGTCAATTTCAGGCATACACTACCATATTGTATGTTCGGTAATGTTGGTGCACCCCATGGGTGGCCTCAAACCTGATAATAATTCCTCAATGCATTCCACGAGGATTCTGAGGGGATTTATCCATTGATTAATCAACGATTTTACTAAATATAACTAATGGAATCAAGAACACAATAAGAGGTATGAAAACAAATAATCATGCAAGATAAAATCAATATCATGAAAATGTGATATACCTTATATACCACATACCATAGATATAGAGATGAAAGCACCATCAACAATAGCTTTGGATTCAAAATCAAGAACACATTGAATCCCTAACCGAATTTACACAAAATAAGTGGGTTTTACAGCCTTGGAAGAAGAAAAAAATATACATACCTAAACCTAGAATAGTAATGAAATAGAAGAATTAGACATGCCCAGATCATTGATTTGAAACCTGTGGCACGCCCAATTTCCTAGAATCAAAGGAGAACATTCATTGGGAATATTAGGGAGATTGTGTTCATAAATTGGGTTTCATAGTGGACAATGGAGATAAATTTCAAGTATATGAAATAAAATCTAATGATGAAAGCTTCATAATATTTCACTTTTAAATGGGGTGCATGGTTTGGATGAACAGTTTTCAAAACTATGATTCATCCTCTGTCCACTACGAGAAAAATCAATATTTGTGACGGGTTATTTGCGACGAAAATAAATCACATCACAAATAACCCTTCCAAGAAGTTATTGGCGATGGGAAAATTTCCCCGTCGCAAATAACCAATTATTTGTGATGGGTTTTCGTCTCCTATCGCAAATAGCTTCGTGCGACTTGCGCGCCAAACCGCGCAAATATTATTTGTGACGGGGTGATGTCTCATGTCGCAAATAGATTGGCACGACATGCATGCCAAACTGCACGGCTTGCACACCAAACCACGCAATATTATTTGCGACGGTACCCATCGCAAATACTCAGTGGCGGTTAAAAGCTTTTTGCGATGGGATGTCATACCGTCGCAAAAAGAGTGTCGGCAGGAACAATTTTCCACGGAACCCGTCACAAATACCCTTTTAACCGCCGACTGTAATTAATGAACATGAGGGTATTTGTGATGGGCCCCATCGCAAATAACCCCATCACAACTGAGCTAACCTATATATACCCTCATCCATTTTTTTCAAATCACTCAGATCTTCCTCTCTCTCTCTTTTCATTCTTCAGTTTCAAGGAAAAAATTTCTTTTAGTTAGAATTTTTTATACGAGAGTAATTAGAAGGCACCGATATCTTCAGAATAACAAAGTTTAAGGTATTTATATTTTATTTTTTTATATTTATTTTATTTTTTTATGTTAATTTTAATTGTTGTTTTTTATTTATAATTAAATTAGATTTTTATTGATTTTTATTTATATTTATTTTTAGTAACAAATTGATATTGTTAGTGATAGTTATAAGTAATTAGTGTTAATTAGTAATAATTAGATATAATTAGTAATAATTCGTAATAATTAGTAATAAATAGATATAAGTAGTAATAATTAGATATAATTAGTAATAATTAGATATAATTACTAATAATTATATATAATTAGTAATAATTAGATATTGTAACATCCTGTTACGTTTTCAGGTATTTTATTATGTTTCTAAGTACCTTCGTTTTGGAGTAAAGACTTGGGGAGAGTTTGGGTGGATTTTTGGGGAATGATAAAGGCCAGTGAGTCGTGCACGGTTTGCGCATGGTTTGACAAACCATGTGACCAAACTGTGCCAACCCTGAAACCTGGACAGTAGCTTCCGCACGGTCATCGCACTGTTTGTCTAAATGTGCGGCTAAACTGTGCGAGAATTATGGTCGAGGTAGTATCTCACACACAATTAGCGCACGGTTTGTTAAATCGTGCGGCCACATAACCCAGATCCTTAAATTGTGGATCTCGCTCGGTTTTTCCTCTAAGTTCCTCGTTTTTTCTCCTAAGTGGCCCTAACTCAAGATTTGTCTTCTCCTAAGGTCGATAAAAAGATCTCCCATCATTTCGGAGGTGATCCAAAGGCTCCTCTTGGTGAATCAAAGCTGGATTCTTGAGGTATGTGGTCTTTCTTCATCTTTTTGTTCGGTTTCATAGATCTAAAAAGATCTACTTCTCATCTTCACTCGGTTTTTGAGATCTACGGCCGTTATGGGTAGATCTAAGTGTGTGGAACCAAGTATGATAATATTTGTTCTTGATCTTGCTAGGAGAAGAGATATTAGGCGTGTTCTTGGAGAAGAAACCTGGTTTTCTTGAGCGTTCTAGACCGTTGTGATTTTGGTCAAAACCTTCGAGGTAGGTGGTTATGTCTCGTCTTTCCAAATTGATTATCATTGTATTTGCTGTATTTATTTTAATTATTGATTTAAATTAAAATGCTCATATTTTCTTTCAATTAAATTGATGAAATCGTGATTCCAATTAATTGAGATATATGAAATGGTTGTGGAATTAATATTTGGAAAACCCCAATTCCCTTAAATTGGGTGTGATTATGGAAATTGTCCAATTTAAATTGTTTAATTTAATTTGTGGATTTGATGGAAATGATTTCAATTAAATTGTTGAATTTAATTGTGGAAATGAATTCTAAAATTATGGAATTGGTTTTGAATGGATTTCAAACTGTTTAAAATGGATTAACATGATTTGATAGAAACCCATTGGTTTTATCTTGAGAAAAATGCATGTTTCTAAATAAAACCTGTTTTGGATTTAAATGGAATGAGATTGGCACATTTGAAATGGAAGAATGGGAATGATCATATTTTAAGCATTATTAAAATTGTTCACCCATCATGTAAGAGCGCATGCAAGCCTTCGGTAGTTAGTGAGTTATTTGGATACACTCTACGCTATGACAACGTTCTAAAACAAACTTGTGGGGGGTCACATCCCCAATGGGTTGGTGACGAGTCTCCTTTGGCCAGTGTCATAGGGACGTGTGTATAAAAATTTTGCTGAGTTCACATACAAAGTGCGGAATCCTATAGCTGGTTAATACTATTGTACCTTTTGGCAGATGACCATGTTGCTTGCTTGTTTATTTATATATGAGATATAAATGTATGCCAAAGATTTTGAACTCCTTACATGCTTGCTGAATTTAAATAAACTATTTTATGTAACTTTTTTATTTTAGCCATTCTTTTAGAAATATTCCATCATTGTAAATAATTTCTTGATGAATTTTCCATCATTTGAAAATGTATATCATGATTTGTTAAAATATTCTTTTGAATTGCCAAACATGTTTATTTGAAAATTGAAAGATTTTCTTTGAATAAACTATATTTGGAATCTGGTGTGGAATCTTTGGTGATATCCTACTAGGCTTCGGCTCACATCCTACTTTTTCTTTCGAGTGTTTGTAGGATTTTTCCTTCCAGGTTCAAGAAAAGGGAAGAGATCTCTTGGAGGTGAATCCAGTTGTTGATCTTTGGACTTGGTGAGTTGTGTCCTTAGGGACCTTGGGGTTTTTTCCTAGTTTTATAACTTGGGTTTTAGTACTTTGGCATTCTATGCCACTTTGTAATCTGGTACATTACACCCAGTGGGGTTTCTTTTACTATGCATATTGTTTTGTTTTACTCTTGCATCCTCATTGTTGTGGCTAAATCGTTCCCAGTTGTATGTCGTACGATGTAAGGTGCTAGTCACCAACCTATGGGGATCGGGAACGCCCTTCGGGCTATGTCAGAGCCAGCTCGGTTATCGGGTTATCAAGGTACCTGGTCTGGTTTGTGAAAAAATGGTATCAATGGAGGTTAAGAATCTTTCCTTGATGACTGTAACACCCCAAGATTTCATAGTGCGTTATTTCTTCAAAATAATTCAATAACTTTCACTACACGCAACATCGAGTTCAAGCGCACCACGACTTATTAAACTAGCCATTCAAAAGAAGTTATGAATAGTATTAAATTAATTTTTAACTTTATATAATCCTTATAATTCTAGAATCCAAATTATGAGTTTCTTAGACCTAATGTAAGAACAAATTCATTTTTTTCAGATAGAAGAAGTATTTTTCAAAAAATGCACCTTTACGAACTTTTAATGGTGAACCCTTTCTAAATCCAATATTTGAAACTTTTATATATTCAATTTGAAAAAATTAACTACTTCTATAGAATCGATACATAAGAATTTAGTTTCAATAAATATTTGGTGTTTTTCTGATAACTTTCATATTCGGGTGAATAGTGAAAATTACTAAATTTTAATTAAAAACAACTTATTTAATTGAAATAATTAATAGTGATAAATTATTAATTTGTGTGATTTTAAAGTATAATTATATTATAGTTTTACCATTTAATCCAATATTGGTCATTGGACATAATTTCACATTTAAACTGGACATAAGCAAGTACCAATCTTTTGATAGTTATTATTTCTTAAATACACACTTTTTGTTTTGACAACGGGAATTAATTTTAAATTAATTTCCGCCACTTTTGTGTTTTGAATTTAGAAAAATAGATTCCATATTTGGAATTAGGAGGTACAAATTTTTTAAATAGGTAACTTTTATTTATAGACATTTTGAATAATTACTTCGGTAGATATTTTATTTACCATGGTTAAAGGGTAAATCCGGAAAACAAGGGTAACAAAAATAATATAATAATAATATTAAATTACTCTAAAACATGTCCAACACATATTGGTTATACATTTCTGTCAATGTTCATCTTTGGGTCGATTTTGGGACCCCATGGAGCCACTTGTAAGTGATAAGGACACTTTATATTAATTAAGTTAAAGTAAATACAAAAATGACAAAAGCATATATCTTTTAGAAAAACAATTTTTACATAGGGTTATACATGTTATATTTTCCACTATAAATATTAATTAGAATTATCAAAATATATCCTACATAATTGTATTTTATTTATAATTTTAGACATTTAATAATTAAACTTAGTTATGACACAATAATAATGTAGTATTTTCCTTACTAATAAAACAATCAAATAATTTGTATTATAAATGTTAAAATAAATATAATTTGAAAGTTTTGATGACATACACTAATTTTATTGGTCAAAATGACATGTTAGTATTTCATAAATGAATTTGTTTTGAATTAATAAAGATGTTAAGACTTTATCAAAAATCAATTATTAAATAGTGTCAAAATTGACATAAAGGAGTTTTTAAAACAAATATTATATTATTAATTCATATTATATTCTTAAATATATATGGTTCGGCCAAAGGACTTTTATCATGATATTTTTATCATTAATGGACCACATGGGGGTCTCTTGGATGTATATAGTAAATTTATTAACCATATAATATAAAAATACAAAGAGACATGGTAAATGTCAAACTAATTAACTAAGAGTTAAAACAAAAAGATAAGGTTAATAAAGTGACCAAAACCTATCTAAAACCTATTGGTTGAGTTTTTTTGGACCCATACCCAGATTAGCCTCGAAATTAATCAGTTTGGATCCATTATAAACCGAATAAGAATTTATTATAATGTAATATTTTATGTTTTTTCTAAGGTTCCCATCACTCCTCTTATAAAAGGGCACTCCCCCTTCCCTCTAATTCACACCTTCAAAACAATTTGACTCCGCCAACCTCTTCCCAAATACCCTCAAAACTATCCTCCCTTAATCCTAGAGGTCATACTTTAGTCATACAGACAACCTAAGGATCACTTTTTATCAAATCAAAAGGAAGAACCCGAAGAAGAGGTAATGTTTTCACCACCCTCTTTCAAGTTCCTTTCTTCTTCAACATCTTCTTTCTTAGTTATTTCCATTATAAAATAATAACTCCAGTATATTCTATACACTATGATGTTATTATAAATATGGTACAACCATATTCAATATTCTATCCATCCTTTTAATGACATGTCACCATACGTGCGTACGTACGGCTTAACGTCTCCACGTCGTGGTGTAATTCTAATTGAAAACATTATTTTTTAGATGGGTATAGTAATTATGTGTAATTATAAATAAAATATGATAATTATTCTGTATATATGATATAACATCCAATTATATATTATTTTAATATCAAAATAATGATATTGTCGCTCATGCGTATGTGAATGCTATCATCTCCACGAACGCGATGAGATTCATTCCACATAGTATCCATTCAAGTCTAATTCTAATGTTATGATTAAAAAAATGTTTAAGGACTTGATATAATTATTTATATGAATAAGATACAACATATCCATAACAAACATGGCTTAGGAAACAAAACATATAACAGAAAACGAGTAAGTTAACACCCAAAACGACGATAATAATAAGATATTATTAACAAAGCAATGTTTAAAGATCATATATGATATAATATTTATGTATATGATTATTTTATAATTTAATAACACCTATTTCACCATTATACAGGAGGATAAACTACCCACAACCAAGAAAAAGTACAAGGTAAGGGTTTATTTCACAATATCTTCATTATCCGAGGTTGTTTATACATAATTATCTACTGGGACATCTTTATCATCAACATCCAGGTTTCTTAAAAATGTATTTCAAAACATTCATACTATTTTATAGACTGTGGGTTAATGTCATTTAGACCCTTTTTTTACTTTTTATAAGATTTTTATAAAGTAATCTTTCTGTCATTTTCCAAACAAGGTCCTTTTTAACCTTTTCGACAAAATTAAGTTAAGAATGTCATATTTAACTTATACGGCGGGTGTGGCTATTTTATGCCGTTATAAAATCGTTGAAGCTTACCTTACAATCTTAAAAAAATATTTTCAAAGTAAATTTTTTATTTTATAATTATGTGACTTTTAAATGATTTCAAAAGAGATATTTCTCTCAAATAGTTTTGATTTCATCTCTGTGAACATCCTTTGATGGATTTTAAGATTATTTGAAGTTGATTCATTATGATACAAAACTTCCATATTTTATTGAAGGTTTTGTGATATTTTTGACTATGGATGTGTTATTTTTATACCATTCATGGTTTATGGAGAAAGTATTGACATTTCGTATGCTGGTTTTAATACGAATGTTTATATTATGTTTAAACCTGTTCATATAAGGAATGCATTGGACTTAATAATTGATGGGTGGAGCCTGCTATAGTTCCTCGATACATCGCTAGGTCTCATGAGACAAAATAGTGTCTTGGAACAAGTTCTTGACAAAATCTTATTTGTAGTCTTTCCACAAGGCCTTGACTGTGTGGCTATGATAGTTTGGCATTATGCATTCCATCATTATGAAAATGGTTATTGATATTGCATGTGATTATTCGACTAGTAGAATATCCATGTGAATAAATAATGGGAGTACTTCATTTTATTTTTTCCATATTATGCTGAAGTTCATGTTTGAAGGGATTTTTTTAGTTATACATTCCCTTAAATGTTTATGCTTATTTATGAAAGTTTCTGATATATTGTTATCCTTAATGAGCATATGAGCTAACCCCTTTCATTGTTTTATCTTTCCCAGGATGTGAAGAAGTATTTTATGATTGACCTGAAGGGATAGTGTCAGAGGATATGAAGAAAAGATGTTGTTGTGGTTTTCATTTTATGATGTAATTGTAAGACTTATGAATATATCTAGTGTTTCCAAGAATACTTAAATGATTGCTCCTTTGGGACATGATTCCTGGTGATCATGCCAATTTTATGTAATAGTGCACCGGCTCTGGGCTTCTGGGGTCGGGGAATTACAATGACAGTATGCATTTGAGTATTCTTATGGGGACTTAAGAGGGTGTTGTGATTGAGTGCCTGGCTAGCTCTCACCACAATGAACCTTAGGCCACCAGGGTTGGTAAGGGAAATACTGCGTGTGGATTAATTCTAGTATTTTCTCTATTTTGATTTGGATAGAGTGAAATAAAAATCTTGTTTTTTTCTTTCTTTTAAGAATATCTTTCCTTGCTACTTGGTTTGGGTATTCATATATGCCTTTTTATGCTGTGGAACATCATGCCTCCGAGAAGACATGGAGATCAGATCCAAAAGAGGTTGCTGCTGAACCTCATCAAGAGAGTCCTACTATAGATCCGAGTCTGGTTGAGGTCATTGTTCACACCGTCCAAGCTCTGGGATAGGTACCAACTCAAGTTCATGTTCAGACTCCAGTTATAGATCCTCAAGGTGATTTTCTCAGAAGTCTTTCTCAAGAGTTCCTACGCTAGATTCCACCAGTTTTCAAAGGATCTACCGACCCTCAACATGTTGAGGAATGGTTGAGTAATATTGAACATCTGTTTGGGTTCTTTGAGACACCTAATGTGATCAAGGTGAAGTGTTCCACCTTCGAGCTAGAGTGACCAAGTGGGAGACGGTAGGACATAATGGTGATGGTTGGGAAACATGAGGGTTTGGAGTGGAAAGACTTTAGGATTCTTTTCACTAACTATTTATATCCAGAATCAATGGTGTTGGCCATGGCTATGGATATTTTCAAGCTTGATCAGGCCAACAAAACCATGACTGAGTACTCAAATCATTTCTCTGAGTTGTTACAGTTTTCTCCTGAGATTGTATCTAATGAGAGGTTGAAGGCGCGAAGATTCGAGTTGGGACTTCGATCAGACATCCATCCTAAGGTTTTATTACTTAATCTACCCACTTATGATGATGTGTTGGATAGGGCTACGATGGTTAAGATGGACCTGGAAGGAAAGTCATGGTTGAAGGAGTTTCTTTTTCCTCCGAGTAGCAATGTTGGTTCCTTTAAAGGAAAACTGAAGCCTGAAATTTATCATGGTGGTTCTCGACAGTAGAGTCATTCCAGACCTCCGATAGCAGTAGGAGGGGCTTCATTGACTTTCTATAAATGTGGGAATCTAGGTCATTCTAAGAGGGTTTACACTGAGGCACCCATGATCTGTATCTCATGCAGACGTTGAGGGCACTTACAGAGATTCTTCCATCACTTCTCTACTCCTCGTGGTGGAACAGGATCATCCACACCTCTAGAAACTACGGGGAAATCAAATGCGTCTTGTACGAAAGGGTTACATCCATAGGCATCCGGAACGAAGCTTCTACACGTAGTGGAAGAGTCGCGAGAGGTGGCTAATACAAGTCCTGCAACTATGAGTGGTATCATTACTATAGATTTTTCATTGGTGACAACTCTTTTTGATACTGGTGCATCTCACTCTTTTATTTCAACCCATCTTGTTAATCTGCTTAATCTACATATGGAGATTTTATCTTGTGCGATGGATATTACTACACCCCTTGCTACAATGAGAGAGAAGGGTCTCTATAGTCCTTTTGTCTTCTCTCTATCAGATGTCGAAATTTCTTGGAGTTTCTTGGTTCTCGACATGAAATCTTTCGACATCATATATGGGATGGATTGGCTCATTTCTAATAAATCCCGGATTGATTGTTATCTACGACGGGTCTACCTTACTACACCCAGTGGTGTGTTTCTCAGTTTTCAAGGAGAATGGGACCCATGGTCGAGCAGAGCCGGACCCTTTTTCCCATAGTTGGGGGAAGTTATATCAGGGTTTGATTTTTATATAGAGATAGATTCATTGTGTTGTGATCTCCCCCCAGTCATCACTAAGATTCCAGACGTGTTACCTTCTGACTTCTCTTGTTTTCCACCAGTAAGAGGGGTTGATTTTACTATTGACAAAATGCCTAGTACTCAACCGATTTCTATTCCCTCTTACCGAATGGCTCTAGCTAAACTAATGGAATTGAATTCTCAGTTAAATGATATTCTTGAGAAAGGTTTTATATGCCTGATTGTGTCACCTTGGGCAGCACCAGTTCTATTCACCAAGAAGGCTGATGGTTCTCTTCGCTTATGTGTTGATTATCGAAAGCTCAATTGAGTTACGATAAAGAACAAATATCTGATACCACGAATTGATGATTTGTTTGATCAATTAAAAGGGAAAAGTGGTTTTCAAAAATTGATCTTTGATCTGGTAACCATCAGTTGAGGATAAAGCAATATGACATTCATAAGACTGCTTTTCGGAGTAGGTATGGCCATTATGAGTACCTTGTTATGCTCTTCGGCTTAACAAATGCTCCTTCAGTGTTCATGTATTTGATGAACAAGGTTTTCCGTGAGTATCTTAATACTTTTGTGGTTATCTTTTTGGATGACATTTTTTTCTACTCCAAGTCTGAGGAGGATCATGTGCATCATCTGAGAACAATTTTGAGTCTTCTAAGGAATCACCGACTTTATGCTATGCTTTTTAAGTGCGATTTCTAGATTCGGGAAGTGAAATTATTGGGACATGTGGTGTCAGAACAAGGAATATCAGTTGATCTTGAGAAGGTGAGGGCTGTTATGTCTTGGGAACAACCACAAAATGTTTTCAAGATTCATAGCTTCTTGGGCTTTGCCGGATATTAACACTGGTTTTTTAAAGACTTATCAAAGTTAGCTTCTCCATTGACTGCTCTGACTCGAAAGAGAGTTAAGTTTTCCTGGAACAATAACTGTCAGAGTTCTTTTGTTGAGATAAAGCATCTTTTGACCAGTGCCCAAGTGTTAACTCTTCCTGAGGCTAGGATAGGTTATGTGGTCTTCTTTGATGCATCAGGTTTAGGTTTGGGATGTGTCCTCATGCAGGGTAATCATGTTGTTGCATATGGGTCTCGTCAGCTTAAGCCTCTTGAGAATAACTATCCTACCCATGACCTTGAACTTCTAGTTGTAATGCATGCACTTAAGTGTTGGAGACATTACCTCTATGGAGAAAGGTTTACTGTGGATTCAAACCACAAGATCTTGAGTTATATCTTCTCTTATAAAGATTTGAATCTCCGCCAAAGGCATTGGATGGAGTACCATCAATATTTCGACTTTGACATTGCCTATACCCCGAGAAAAGGGGATGTAGTTACAGATGAGTTAAGCAGAAAACTTCCATCACAGGCTGTGAAAGAATATTCAGAAGAGTGGAGTTTGATGGATCTTTTTGCTCAGTTACATATTGGAGTTCCTTGGAAGAGGAAGTAAGTTTATTTAGCCAGTGTCCAGTTGATATCTGCTCTCCTCAAGTTAATTCTTCAGAAACAACAACTAGATGTTGAATTCCATAGCATTAGAAACTCTCTATATGGTGAGGAGACCGACACTCTATGGTCGTTCTCCAAAGAGGGTGTTCTATGTTATCGGAACCATTACATTGTGTTGTTAGCGTTAAAAAAGGATGTGATTTGGGTTTTCCATAACTCTCAGTGGGTTGTACACCCAGGAACCACGAAGATGTTCTATGACATGTGGCGGCAGTTCTGGTGGCCAGGTATGAGACGAGACATTGCTGAGTTTGTGTCTCGTTTCTATACATGCGAGTAGCTGAAAGCCGGGCACTAGAAACCTTCTGGTTCGCTTCAACCACTTCCAGTCCATACATGGAAGTGGGATGAAATCCTTATGGACTTTGTGGTTGGGTTACCTCAAACCCAAAGGAAGAAGAACGTGATATGGGTTGTGATCGATAGGCTGACGAAGTCGACTCACTTTATACATATTCGAGATACAGCCAAAGTTGAGGTGTTGGGAAATATCTACATGTAAGAAGTTGTTCGTTTGCATGGAGTTACATATGCTATAGTCTCTAATAGGGATCCTCTGTTTACTTCTCACTTTTGGAGAGGCCTTCATGAGGCACTGGGATCTCATGTCCATTTGAGCACGACATACCATCCACGGTCAGATGGCCAGACAGAGAGAGTTATTCAGATCCCTGAGGATATGATCTACGCATGTGTTCTCGACTTTGGTGGGTCTTGGGATGATCATCTGGGGCTAGTTGAGTTTTCTTATAACAACAGTTATCAGTCTGTGATCAAAATGGATCCTTTTGGGGGATTGTATAGTCATCCTTGTAAATATCCTTTATGTTGGTCAGAGATTGCTGAAAGTTCCTTGGTAGGACCGAGTTTGGCCCAAGATACGGCAGCTAAGATCCAGTTGATTCGTCAGAGAATGTTGTCATCACAGAGCTGGTAGAAGTCTTATGTGGATCGTCACCATAAACCTTTAGAGTTCTCAGTTGGTGACCAGGTGTTCTTGAAAGTTTCACCCAAATTAGGTCATCGATGGCTTGGGAGGGAAGGGAAGCTTGCTCCTCGTTTTGTGCGACCATTCGAGGTTGTTGGTCTTGTAGGGAAGGTTACTTACCATCTAGCTCTACCACCATAGCTGATGTCGATACATAACGTGGTCCATGTATCGCAACTGCAAAAGTATATCTCTGATTCATCTCATGTTCTGAGCTGGAGTGATCTTGAGATTGAGGCAGATTTATCTGTGACTGAACAACCAGTCAGGGTTGTTGATTTTGAGACCAAGGTACTTCGTGAGAGAAAGATACCTCTGGTCCATATACATAGGTATCATGGTTGAGATTCTCATGAGACGTGGGAAAGGGAGTCACTAATGAGAGATTAGTTGCCTCATATTTTTGACATGAAGGTTTTTTCATAGGCTTTCTGGGGACAGAAAGGTCTTATGGTGGGAAGGTTGTAACATCCCATTACGTTTTCAGGTATTTTTTAATGTTTCTAAGTACCTTTGTTTTGGAGTAAAGACTTGGGGAGAATTTGGGTGGATTTTTGAGGAAAGATAAAGGCCAGTGAGTTGTGCACGGTTTGCACAAGGTTTAACAAACCGTGCGACCAAACTATGCCAACCTTGAAACCTAGACAGTAGCTTCTGCATGGTCATCGCACGATTTGTCTAACCGTGCGGCTAAACCATGTGAGAAGTATAGCTGAGGCAGTAGCTGAAGCACAATTAGCGCACGGTTTGTTATACCATGCAGCCACATAAATGAGATCCTTAAATTTTGGATCTCACTCATTTTTGCCTCTAAGTACCTTCATTTTTCTCCTAAGCGGCCCTAACTCGGGATTTGTCTTCTCCTAAGGTCAGAGAAGGTTCTACCATCATTCTGGTGGTGATCCAAAGGCTCCTCTTGGTGAATTGAAGCCGGATTCTTGAGGTATGTTATCGTTCTTCATCTTTTTGATCGATTTCATAGATCTACTTAGATCTACTTCTCTTCTTCTCTCGGTTTCAAGGATCTACGCCCGCTATGGGTAGATCTAAGAGTGCGGAACCAAGTATGATATGATTTGGTCTTGATATTGCTAGGATAAGAGATCTTAGGTGTGTTCTTGGAGAAGCAACCCAATTTTCATGAGCGTTCTCGACCATTGGGATTTTGGTCAAAACCTTCGAGGTAGGTGGTTTCGTCTCATCTTGCCAAATTGATTATCATTGTATTTTCTTGATTTATTTTAATTGTTGATTTAAATTCAAATTCTCATATTGGATTTCAATTAAATTGATGAAAACTCGATTCCATTGAATCGAGATATTTGAAATGGTTTTGGCATGAATATTTGGAAAACCCCAATTCCATTGAATTGGGTGTGTTTATGGAAATTGGATGATTTAAATTTTTTACTTTAATTGGTGGATTTGATGGAAATGATTTCAATTAAATTGTTGAATTTAATTGTGGAAATGAATTGTGAAATGATGGAATTGGTTTTGAATGGATTTCAAAATAGTGAAAATAGCTTAAAATGATTTGAAAGAAACCCATTGGTTTTATCTGGTGAAAAAGGCATGTTTCTGAATAAAACCTATTTTGGTTTTAAATGGAATGAGATTGGAACTTTTGAAATGGAAGAATGGGAATGATCATATTTTAAGCATTATTAAAATAGTTCTCCCATCATGTAAGAGCGCATGAAATCCTTAGGTAGTTAGTGAGTTATTTGGATACACCCTACGCTACGACAACGTTCTAAAACATACTTTTGGTGGGTCACATCCCTGACGGGTTGGTGACGAGTCTCCTTTGGCCGGTGTCATAGGGACGTGTGTGTACACATTTTGCTGAGTTCACATAGAGAGTGTCGAATCCTATAGCTGGTTAATACTATCGTACATTTTGGCAGATGACCATGTTGCTTGCTTGTTTATTTATATATGAGATATAAATGTATGCCAATTCTTTTGAACTGCTTACATTCCTGCAGAATTTACATAAACTATTTTATGTAACTGTTTTTATTTAAGCCATTGTTTTATAAATATTCCATCATTGTAAAGCCTTGCTAGATGAATTTTCCATCATTTGAAAATGTATAGCATGATTTGTTAAAATATGCTTTTGAATTTCCAAACCTGTTTATTTGAAAATTGAAATCTTTTCTTTGGATAATCTATATTTGGCATCTGTTATGGAATCTTTGTTTATATCCTACTGGGCTTAGGCTCACACCCTACTTTTGACTTCGGGTGTTTGTAGACTTTCCCATTCCAGGTTCGAGCAAAGGGAAGAGATCTCTTGGAGGTGGATCAAGTTGTTGATCTTTGGACTTGGAGAGTTGTGTCCTTAGGGACCTTGGGGCTCTTTTCCTAGTTTTAGTACATGGGTTATAGTACTATGGCATTCTATTCATCTATGTAATTTGGTACATTACTCCCAGTGGAGTTTCTTTTACTATGCATACTGTTTTGTTTTACTCTTGCTTCCGCATTCTTGGGGCTAAATCGTTCCCACATGTATGTTGTACGATGCCAGGTGCTAGTCACCGACCAGTGGGGATCGGGAACGCCCTTCGGGCTATGCTAGGGACGGCTCGGTTATCGGGTTACCATGGTACCCGAGCTGGTTCGTGATGGATATAATTTGTCATAAATAGATATAATTAGTAATAATTACTAATAAAAAAATTATGTTATCATTAATTAGTAATAATTAGTAATAATTAGTAATAATTAGATATAATTAGTAATAATTAGTAATAATTAGTAAAAATTAGTAATGATTAGAAATAATTAGTAATAATTAGATATAATTAGTAATAATTAGTAATAATTAGTAATAATTAGTAATTATTAATAATAATTAGATATAATTAGATATAATTAGATATAATTAGATATAATTAGATATAATTAGATATAATTAGATATAATTAGTAATAATTTGATATAATTAGTATGAATTAGTAATAATTAGATATAATTAGATATAATTTGTAATAATTAGTAATAATTAGTAATAATTAGTAATCATTAGTAATAACTAGTAATAATTAGTAATAATTAATAATAATTAGATATAATTAGTAATAATTAGTAATAATTAGTAATAATTGGTAAAAATTAGTAATAATTCGTAATAATTCGTAACAATTCGTAATAATTCGTAATAATTAGTAATAATTAGATATAATTAGATATAATTAGATATAATTAGATATAATTAGATATAATTAGATATAATTAGTGACAATTACTAATAATTAGTAATAATTATTAATAATTATTAATAATTAGTAATAATTACTAATAATTAGTAATAATTATGAATAATTAGTAATAATTAGTAATAATTAGTAATAATTTGTAATAATTAGTAATAATTAGTAATAATTATTATTAATTAGTATTAATTAGTAATAATTAGTAATAATTAGTAATAATTAGTAATAATTCATAATAATTCGTAATAATTCGTAATAATTCGTAATAATTCTTAATAATTCTTAATAATTCGTAATAATTCTTAATAATTCGTAATAATTTGTAATAATTCGTAATAATTCGTAATAATTTGAAATAATTCGTAATAATTCATAATAATTCGTAATAATTCGTAATAATTACAATAATTAGGAATAATTAGGAATAATTAGGAATAATTATCTATAATTAGCTATAATTAGCTATAATTAGCTATAATTAGCTATAATTAGCTATAATTAGGAATAATTATGAATAATTAGAAATAATTATGAATAATTAGGAATAATTAGAAATAATTAGGAATAATTAGGAATAATTAGGAATAATTAAGAATAATTAGGAATAATTAGGAATAATTAGGAATAATTACGAATAATTACGAATAATTAAGAATAATTATGAATAATTAGGGATAATTTGGAATAATTTGGAATAATTAGGAATAGTTATGAATAATTAGGAATAATTTGGAATAATTAGCAACAATTAGGTATAATTAGCTATAATTTGGAATAATTAGCTATAATTAGCTATAATTAGAAATAATTAGCTATAATTAGCTGTAATTAAGAATAATTAGCTACAATTAGCTATAATTAGCTATAATTACTAGTAAAAAAAATATATTATCAATATTTATGAAAAAAAATATTAATATTATTAAAATAATAAAAAATTTATAAAATATTAATATTATCAATATTAGAAATTGGCTTTGCTTTATTATTAACATGTTCAAATCTCAGAGTCTCCAATTATCAGATCATGTGCAATAAAAAGTTTGTGTCAGCCATGTCTAATGTAAACTCTATAATTTTCCTTGCATGGTTGATCACCTTGAAAGTAGTGTTCCAATAGGACAACCCCAAGTCATACCCTTCCCATCTATAAGAATTATCTCACATGACCCTTTACATAGATCATTATTCTTTGAAAATTCAAGGGAAAGATACTGATATCCCCTCAAATTTTTAAGGAAGACTGAACTATGTAAAGGGAGCGAGATGATTCTTAGAGATGAGAACGACATTACTTTGGTCGTCCTATTGCAACACTACTTGCGAAGTGACCAAACATGCAAGTACAATTATAGAGTTTACATTGGACATGGTTGACACAAACATTTTATTGTTCATGAACTGACAATTAGAGACCCTTTGAGATTTGAACATGTTAAGAATAGAGCAGAGCCTGTTGCGAATATTGATAATATTAATATTTTATAATTTTTTTATTATTTTAATAATATTAATATTGTTTTTTCATAAATATTGATAATATAATTTTTTTTATTAGTAATAATTAGTAAATGAAAACTGCTTGGATAATGAAGGGAAAATTTGTAATCATCTCCACAATGATGAATACCAAACTTCCTTTCATTATTCAAGCAGTTTCCATTTTTCTATGTATTGCTAAGTATTGATATATTAGTAATAAATTGTAATAAATTGTAATAATTAGTAATAATTAGTAATAAATTGTAGTAATTAGTAAAAAATTGTAATAATTAGTAATAATTTGTAATAATTTGTAATAATTTGTAATAATTTGTAATAATTTGTTATAATAAGAATAATTAGGAATAATTAGAATTAATTAGGAATAATTCAGAATAATACGAAATAATTGGAAATAATTAGTAATAATTAGATATAATTAGTAATAATTAGTAATAATTAAGAATAATTTGAAATAATTAGCAATAATTAGCAATAATTAGTGTGAGAAAGAAGCAATTAAATGAGATGTCAGACAAAATAGTAGTCGTCAATCCACTGGAAATTGTGTCACCGTTAATTAATGGTAATTATTAAGTAGTTGTAATTAATTTTCTTATTTTTTCAGATAGTGTTTTTATAAATTCTAATTATTCAAAAATAGTGATGATTTTATATTTTATGTAGAAATATATAGAACAAGGAAGTAGACATCAGTCATTATTAGATGATCGCACTTGGATAAATCAGCACAAAAAATACAAATGGTTCTGGTTTAAATCCAATATATATTGATGGATTTGAAGCTTTCTTAGCATTTGCATCATCAAAACTAGAATATGTTTCAGATGGCACAATTAAGTTTCCTTGTAAAAAATGTGCTCTAAGAATGTTTGACACATTTTACAAGGTTGGGGGACATCTTTTGTGGTTTGGTTTTCAACCAGATTTTGTTTCTTGGTATCAACACGGTGAACGCAGTTCTAGATAATATCCTAATAACTTGATTCCGGATCCATCATAGTTTCAAAATTTAGTGCATGATGTTGCAGGTCCATCTGTGCAACAAACTGAAACCCACGATGATATTTATTTAACTCTTGAGTTGGCACCATCCGAATGTTATGAGTTGTTGAGGTCTACTGAGGATGCTTTATATCCTGGTTGCAAGATAAGAAAATTAGAAGCAGTTACAAAATTTATGGCTATTAAATCAGATAATTCAATTTCAATGAACTATTTTTATCAGATATTTTCTTTAGTTAAAAAACTGTTTCCTAAAGGAAATGTGTTTCCTACAAATTACTACAAGGGAAAGAGGCTCATTCGTAATTCGGGCCTTAGTTATTGGAAGATTCATCCATGTCCAAATGATTACATCTTCTAATCTGGAGAAAATGATTAATTGGATAGTTGTTCCACATGTGGGCAATCGAGGTATAAATAAGCTCAACCAGGGAAGTCTAGATCGATTCAAGTAATACAGTTGAGATATTTCCCCCTTACACCCAGGTTTCATCGTTTAATTATGTCTCTGAACACAGCATCAATGATGTCATGGCACACAACCAAGATTTCAACTGATATAAGCTTGAATCATCCATATGGTGGTGATTCATGGAAACATTTTGACCGTCTGCATCTGTCTTTTGCTATAGAAGCCCGAAACGTGCGATTGGGTCTTTCTACTGACGGTTTCTATGCATTTGGTTCTTATGGTAGTCATTATTCATGTTGGCATGTCTTTATAACTCCGTACAATTTGCCTCCATGGATGTTGATGAAGGATCCTTATATCTTTTTGACTCTATTAATCCCAGGACATCCTAAAAAGAATATTGATGTTTATTTGAAACCATTGATTGATGAGTTAAATGCATTGTGGAGTGATGGTTATTTGAAACCATTGATTCATGAACTATGGCTTTCAGATGATGAACATCACAGAGCTCATACGTACGTTCCGCTCAACTCTGAAAAATGACATCATTTGTCCTGTGAGTGCTTCTATAACTTATTCTATAATTTATGTCACAGTATTTAAACTTATTTTATTTATAGGTTATATTATAATCATATCAAGAAATAACTTCCACAAATTACAGCAGCTTCACTTTAAGAACGCAGGAAAAAAAATTTCTCAATGGTTTAAAAAACTGGTAACATAAATTATTGATGGTTTAATATCAATTCTGTTTATTATTTATTATATTGATAATTGTTTTAAAAATTTCCAGGTGTCTCAATTCGCTGATAAAATTGATAAGCGATAGTGTATATTGAGTAACCCACCATCCAAAATGGTTAAATCTTATAATGCATATGTGGTGAATGGTTTTTGATTTCATACACATGCATACAGGGAATCGAAAAAACAATGAACAGTGGAGTTTTCTTAAGAGGATCACATCACAGAGAAACTGAAGTTGACTTTTATGGAATTTTGGATTAAATTATTGTGTTATGTTATCTAGGATAGAATTATAACAATATTTAAATGTTGGTAGTTGGATACTGAGAGAGTCATGCATGTTCATACGACTCATGGAATCATCGATATTAAATATATAAGTCTTCTCGTAGTAAATGAACCATTTTTACTAGCTCAATAGGCACATCAAATTTACTATGCAAAGTACTGTGCTACTTCAAGATACTTGAGCAATTGGTGCAGCATAATAAAAATGAAATATAGGGAAAATCAGTTTACTCAAATTGAATGTGGTTCTGCTGAAGTGGAAAGAATTGAAATTTTTTAAGAGACTACTCAAAATCCATCTGATTCACAAAGAGACGTGAATATCGATGATGACACACCAAAAATAAGGATCGATAGTGATGATGTTGTTAATGATGTTACAAATGAATTTGAAATGACAAGAGATGTTGAGATTGAAACTCATATGGATATTGAGGATGCTGAGGAGGAAGATGAAGACATTGACATTGATAGCTATGGAGAAGAGGATGGAGATGAATATTGACATAGTTAAATACTTGTTATAATCATAACTAATATATATCTATATACTATAGTTATTTTCATCTATCTACAAACAACTATCATTTTGTGTTTCAGATGGAATCTGATCTATTGTGTGAGTTAGAGGAGGCTGAGCTACCTTTGGATGATGGGGATGTGGGATCATCTGACCCTCAGTCTACTTGTGGTTCAGGAGGTACGCGGAGGGGGCGCGGTCTTGCACGACTGAGGATTCCTGACCCTATCCCCAAGCAACATCCACATCTTGGTTTCGATCCACGCACACGGAGGTATGGTAACCTGTATATTTTAGTTATATTTCATTAATTTATTTATATATATACTAATTGTTTGATTATTTATTCCTTTTTCACAGTTTCGTGCCTGTAGCTATTGGACAAGGGAGTGATATATTGCGCAATTATTTTTATCAGCCATGGGTCACATGGGAACAGATTCCCGTTGATGTGTGAAGTGACATGTTCCATCATTTTCTGGTACGTAACTAAATAATATTTATTTTGAAATTTATTTTATTAAAATGATATTATAAATTATTTGTAGGGTTTAGGGTGTCCTATCGATGATAGCTTGCGCAACGCTATCCACGCGGCATGGAAGGTTTTTTTGTGTGGCTGTTTCCATCAGTTTTTGCACAATTTGAGAAGGACCGCCATTAAGAAATCAGGAGTGACAGAATTTGATGATTTGTGTAGAGCCAACTAACCAGAGTACATTTCATCTCATGCTTGGGATGGATTATGTTTACACTGGTTGGGTGGTGGATTACAGAGGAGATCATCAGTGGGACGGTAGAACCGGGGGAGATAGGAGATGACGCATCGAGCTGGTAGTCGTACATTCAGTTCGCATAGAGATCATCTGGTAAGTATATTTTTAAAATATTTTATATAACTTTAAATATAAACATTTTATTTTATACTTATGTAGGCAGTCGAGCATCCCGATATTACGGAGTTTGACATTGATCAGAGGATGTACAGTGATCCAGCCACTAGAGAGATTAAAGGTGATCGCCAATGTTAGATTGTGGTTAGTATTATTTTTTCAGTTTGACAATTAACTGCATATAATATTCTCATAATTTTAATTTTAAATTGGAATTGAAGGAGTCATAAGAGGCTGCAACCTCTCGGACACAAGCTGAGGGTCAGGATGAGATGACTGGGTAGACCAATGCGCACCTTTTTGATGAGGCGAAATGGATGTAGGCAACTCAGTATGGCTTTGAGAAGGGCAGATTAGTTGGTATCGGCTCTCATTTAACTCCTAATACTTATTATGGTACTTCTATGACGTCAGTGTCCAGATCGAGAGGAGCTCAGGGAGAGGCATCATCTTCTAGCTCACAGTATTAGGAGTAGTTGCGAGCTCAGGCTGAGCTTATAGAGACTTTGCAGAAGCAGTAAGAATAGATGTGTAAGCAGTAGCAGCCACAAGAGCAGCATCATGAGGAGCAGATGTGTTGATGGCAGCAGCAGCAGCATGAGGAGGAGATGCATCGATGCCATCAGCAGCATCACGAGCAGATGGAGTACATGCGACGTCGGACTCGTAGTTTCAGGATGGAGTTTCCTCCACCATCTCCTTCAGCTCCTCCACCTCCTCCAGAAGACGACCCCCCTAGTGATTTTTTTGATAAAAACATTTGAATTTAGCATTTTAATATCAATTATTTAAATTTTCTATCTTTTATATCAGTTCAAATATTACATATTTTAATTTTTAATTTTTTTTATATTTTTTTGTGAATATTGAGAATTTTAATTTTTTTTATTATTTTAATACTATAAATATTATTTTATTAAATATATGTTTTTAGTATTATATTTTTTTATTTTTGTTTAATTAATAATAATAATAATAATAATAATAATATTTTATGATTTTTTTGTGAATAATTATAATTTTAATATTTTTTATTTTTTTAATAATAGTAATATTATTTTTTCATTAATCGTAATTTTATAAAAAAAATTAAATTAATTTATTATTGGCAACTGTACCCTGTTTCAAATAATATAACTAAATATTTTTAAAAAAATATATGCAACAGGACTACTTAACCGTCGCAAATACTTTGTTGCGATGGTCCCGTCACAGAACATTATATATATATATATATATATATTGTGACGAGATGAGGGCCCGTGGCAAAAATTATTTGTGATGGGCCCATTGCGAAAAAGTTTCTATATATATATAATACATATAATCAGAGACTTATTTGCGAGGATGATGTTTCCTGTCGCAAATACCATTATTTGTGACGGGCCCGTCGTAAATAATGGTATTTGCCACGACATTTTTGGCAATGGGCTATTTGTTATGGGGCCCCGTCGCTAAAGCTTATTTGTGTCGGGATCCCGTCACAAATACCAATAATTCTAGTAGTGGTCTAAGAGGGGTTAATCTACATAATTACCTAGGGAGGCTGAAACAATTTGAAAAACTATACTCTTAACATCCAAAAATCCACACCCATGTTTTCTTTGTTTCTCTCTCTCCTTGAATGGTTTTTCATAACATTCCACCCCTCTTACTATCTAGCACATTTTGGGCACACAGTTATCTCTAATTTTTTTACCAACCATACAACACACACTAGATTGAAAAATTCACATTTATTTTTGTCATAAACCCCTAGAATAACCCCCCCCCCCCCACACACACACACATATATATATATATCTAGTAATAATTAGATTAACTATAATATAAATTATTTCACGAAAATTTTAAATGAGAACGCAACAATATAATGTATGGGATCCTACAACCACTCCCCATGATAATGGAATCTCCTTGAGCTTCACATCCATTCATTAATTAGATTATGAATGAATGATATCGGGTCTAAAGACCCACATATCGAAATCATTATCCCATGTTTCATTATCATCATTACCTTGTTTCCACAAAAAAATAACCAAAGTCAAAGTCTTTCCCCATAATACATTCTCACAATGAACCAATATATGAATTGGATAATCCTAAAAGGATGAATCAGCCTCAAGTTAAAAATCATTAACAACAATCACATGATATGAGTCATGGTGGTACTTCCATAGCTGGGACACATAAAATAAATTGCACATACCACTATAACACTATAGAAGATCTAGTCAGTATGCCACTGGTTCATTCCTCTCAATAATCCCAAATGGCCCAATGCACCTAGGTGCTAACATACCCTATTTCAGAATTTAACAGTGAACCAACATTTTCGACACACAAAGAAACACAACATCACCCACCACATACTCAAGAGATCTAAGATAATGATATGCAGAAATCTTATGCTTACTATATTCCGTTTCCATTCATTTATGACACAACTAAAGTCGTTACAATGTCTCCCACATAGGACTCGGTCCTAGTATTTATGATTCTCCAGCTTCCATCAAACACTATTGGGATACACATGGTATACCATTAAGAACCTCAAAAGGTTCTATATGATTCATATCATATAATCTTTTTTTGTAAAAAAAAATCTCAATAACTGACAAATGAATTACCCACAATCAAACAAAATGTTGGACACATGCCATCAAAATGTCCTCTAGCACTTGAATTGTATTTTCTGATAGCTCATCTGTCTGCGGGTGGATGGTTGTTCTCAAAACACTAAAGTACCAAGTGATCTCTATAATCCATTCAAGAAGAATGATGTAAAATATAAACCACAATATGAAACTATGGTCTGTGGTACAACATGAAACCATACCATCTCATGAAAATAAAAATCACCTAGTTGATCCATGATGAATGTCTCTAAAATTGGAAATAAATGAGCCACATTAGATAACTAATGCACTACAACCGAAATCACATCATTCTTTTAAAGCATCCTTGGAAGACCATCCATAAAATCCACCATCATGTAATCCCATTTCCATTCCATAATTGGAAATGGATGGAACAAACCAACATATCAATAACTCCCAACCTTCACCTGATTATAGGTAAGGAATTGTACCACAATAACTACAACCTCATTATTTATCCTTGGCCACTAATACTACCTAATAAGGTATCAATACATTTTAGTCAAATCAAGATGCACAACCAACTTTGAAGCATGATACTCTAACATAAATTCTTGTCACATACAAATTGGCACAACTAGAAGGTCATGAAGAGGAGTGTTCTCATCATCTCAAACTGTCCAACATAAAGGTGACTCCCCACCTATAATATTTCCTTTCAAATCCAAATATTCAAGATCATTGCAATGACTCTCATTGATCCAGATTAGTATTGTTGTCTTAATAAATAATGAAACAAGGATCATCTTTCTTTATCGATCCTACACCATAGTATGTATCTCTGTAAACATTTCCATTGTCTTCAATTCTGAACTTGATTCTTGAAACACCTGATTTTGTATACTCTGACTCATGGAATAATCTACATTATTTCCCTTTACTAGCTTGTAAACCAACTATATGTTAAATAATTGCATATATTCAAACCATATTCATATATGAAGGTTCAAATCACACTGTGTGAAGCTATAATTACGGATATTTTCATTAGTATACACTATAAATCATTCTACCAAAAAGTAATCATGCCATCATTTTAAGGCATGAACCTCTGTAGCCAACTAGATATCTTGTGTATAGTGATTCCTTTCATGATGTCTCAACTATAATTACCAATATGTCACAATTCAGTCATCCTACATTAATACCACTCTAAGACAAACCCCATACATATCACAGAAGATGTTATATTTCATACCTAGAACATGTAAGATCAGAATTAGTGTGATTTCTAATTTCCTATTCAATTACTTAAAGGAATTATAATAATCCCCAAACCACCCAAACATGATACATTTTTTTGGTAAAACCTGAAATTGGTGTTCCCAAATGTGAAATGTAATTAATTATCATTCAGTAATAGCTATCCAAATATAAAAAACATCAGACTTCGAAAACATTCTTTGGCTGCATCCATGACACAACTGGATGGTCCTTCTTTAGATCCATAAATACACCTTCATCCAACATGATGTTACCTCAAAAGTTCAACCTATTATTCCAAAATTTACATTTGTATATATGTGTGTGTATATTGATATATATTAGACTACATATGATGATATAATTATTTTTGGAAGGACTGTCCTGAGTCATAGAATACCCAATATGTCATCAAAAAAGGCAACTAAAAACATTTTTGGACCAAAAGGGGTCTAGATACCCTGAGTGGGGTGTGAATCAGGGTATTGATATTCTATTCAAAATTTTCCCTACCCTACTGGATCTTGAACTCATTATTATAAGGGTAACTTTTTTCACATTTGTTTTACTTTTGATTTTATTTTCCCCTTATTTATCTAATGATGATGCTTTGAATGCAATGTAGAGAAGAAAGCTAGTAGACCCAATGATTTTTACTTTATTCACCCTCACTGGGATACATCTATGGAGAATAAAATAGTGATGTGCCTCTGTACCAAGTCCACTAAAGCTCAATGCTTATTTAAAATGTTCAAGCTAGATCACTTTTATTCCAAAGCTCATTGCCTTTACAAAGTTTAGGGTTAGCTCACAACATTCCCAATGGTCACTCCTAGTTTCTCTCTCTCTCGATCACTATTAGTGGAGAGGGACACATTCTTCCTCATCTTTTTCTCACTGATCTAGATAGGATCCACTCACAGGTTATAGACTTGTATGTCTCATCATTATTACAAATTAATTCATCTTTCTCTATATGTAGATTCTCTTTTGACATCCTACTTTCACTCACATATGAATCACACTTTGCACGAGAGGTACCAGGAAATCTTCTAACATTAACATAGTCCTAGAGTGATTGGAATGCTTTTCTATTATTGGTGTTCTTCTTCTGAATAACAATATACTAGTGTACTCACACAAACACTTGAATTCCCAAACCACCTGCGCGATTGGGGGGGGTCTAATTTTTTCTAATTGAAGAACTCCATAAAAACTGAGGAGTGATGGACCTTTATTTATAGGAATTTTAGAATCCTTGAGTTCCAAAATGTAAGTCTCCACTCAGCGCGCAAGTCTAGCTGTCCTAGTCTCTGTTGCCCTAGTCACTTCTTCCATCAACCCAAAACATGGGTGTCCCTCCTTTATTTTCCATATATTTATGTTCTGATATTGAAAAACATATGGCTCATAAGATTCCATGTTTACAAGACACCATCCCGCAAGTCCCTTTTTTAAAAAAACTTTTCTCCATTTGTCGATTTTGAGGTCCAAAAATATAGAAAACATTGGAAAACAACTCCACCTTGTATCTGCACTTTTTTTACCACCTCAAGATTGCCAATTACATTCTCTTAGTTCTTAAATAAATCTGGGATTGCTGACTACACCCCTTCAACTTGAAAACTCTCCATGTAAACCCCATTGGTCAAACAATTTGTACATCGGGGTCTACCTTGTGAAAAGACACTACAAGGAGGTCCTATTTGTGAACAAACACAATCACACCAAAAATAATTCAATGATTCCTTAAGGTATTTTTTTCCCAACAAAAATAATCTTGTTAAGGATGAATGATTCGATTAATTCAGGGAAAAAGATTTTTGGAACATTGGTAAACCTGAACTACATAATAACAAATTCATATAACCCATACCTTCTTATGAAGGTAGTCTATGGTATAATAAAAGGTCTCACCATTAGCACATGATACCTTAATATCAAATCAAATTTTCAAAATACTGAAGCACCTATAACCTAGTTTTTCATTCAATAATCAATACATAACCATAGTGATCCATTAGACATCTTATAAAACAATAGTATAGATCCTCAATTTGATGTACTAGGATGAATGTACCCCTTATTCTCTAATTCCCTCAAAAGAGTTTTGAAATATGGGAGTCTTTTATGTGCCATTATTTATGGAAGAATGGAAATTTATTATTCTCTTTGTAGAAACTATTATGTTGAAACCAACATCCCCCTCAGGTGGAAGCCCCATGAAATCATTAGGAGACATGTCTCGTAAATAAACCACCAACTGGATGGAAGAAAATCTACTCTACTTTCCCATTATCATGCATAATATAAGCCACTTGGGCTATGAGTTTACCCAACTACTAACAAACTAGCCTTGAACATCCTTCCTAATTATCTCATTCACCATGATGGTCATATGTTTTCCCTCAAGATATGTGAATTTTACCCTATAGTAGTAACTATAAATTTGTGTTTGGTATATCACTAGTCAGTCCATAAACAAAATCAGATGAAAACCCAACATCTCATGCATGAACAAATACCACATGAAATGGAACCCACCAACCTCGAGCACACACCTCTTACCTGACATGGAATTTTCTTATCCCACCCTAATTGTGTATGAATCAACATAATTCGACATGTAAATCCCACCAGTAGAACCAAACAAAAACACAAATGGTGTATAAATTAAGGAATGAAAGAAACCCATGTTAAATAAATCACTAGAAATATTTGAAGCTGCAAGGATTATATCATAAAATTCAATGATCTGTCCTCACTGACTCTAGCTATAGAATGAACTACATGAATATGAAATTCTCCATTACCCTGAGCGATAGTCACCATCCTTGGTTCTCCACATACATGTTGGTATGGATGTTATTTGCATGTAGTTCCATGTCCTCTGCCTCTACTATTATGGTCGGTCGGACTCTACCTTCATTTTTGATAAGGGTTAATTGATCTTCTACCTACACTCGAAACCAACCTAGATCCTCCACCTGTTATCATCTATAGTGGGTTCCTACCAAACCTCTAAAAAATCTCCATTCATTCCCATTCTTGTCACACCACTATTGGTTAAGGGAAGTGACCACACATGTGCCCTGACCATCCACACATATAGAAAAACACCTCGTAACCACCCAAAGATGTTCGTCCTATCTTTGAACCACTCTTTGATCTTAAATCTTGATGCATATTTATAAAATGACACTTTTTTCAATGAAACTTTACACCACTAGTTCATTGAATTGGAACCCCATACACAATGCCTAAATCATGAAATAAATTTCATTACGATATAAGGGCTTGATCAACCACTTCTGTAAACATATTTATGAGGATGATGTTTACCTAAGAATTAATCTCATGTCTAATCCCATGTTGGAAATGTCCGGTCATCGTGGACATGCCCCCATTTAATGCTAGATATAATAATTGAAAATCCATGAAATGTGCTGCATAATATTTCATTGACATATTTCCTTGCCTCGAACTCATAAACTCTATATCTCTCTTCTTTCTGAAGGTTTATGTGTAAATGTGTTGCAAAAAAATTCTATAACTGCTTCCATAGCATACTACCAGCATTCTAGGTCTGAACCATGATATCCCACAACTATTATGCCAGAACCCACAACATATACTCTACCAACATGACTCTCAACTCTATCTGAGCTTCCAGTTGATCCAAAATCGCATAGTTGGACTCTACCGAGAACTCTTCCACCTCAGGTACACCCTCTCTGATAAAATTTGGATAGTGATGAAACTGAAAATCTCTGGTAAGATCAAACAGACTCGGCACCACCCACCTTTTGTTTTATTCTATCTTTTATATAAAATGAGAGAATTTTTCATGAAACATATCCCCTTCTAGATTTCCCAAAACTACCTTAATTTCATGCTACACTTTTTTAGGAGCATTCTCAATTACATCCTCTTGTTTCCCAACCATAAATATCTAATGTGATAGTATCTTTCTATAATTACAACTAATATTCATAGAACATATGACATAAGTCTTCCACAATTTACAAAAAATAAGGATTTTCATTAAACATAACAACTCATCCAACATGCACTATTTTAAAAATCATCATCACACCTAGTACATTGCCCACTTCCATCTCTATAGTGTTTCATGGATAATGTGGTTAAAACAAAACACATAGACACAAATACTTCAATTGACATTGTTTAGAAACCATTACCTTATGTAAAAACAAAAAAATCATCTTTAGGAACGTTTCATTATTTAATTTTTGTTACAACCAACGTATCTAACTTATTCAGAACTCATTATGACCAACATTTTAACTCAATTTATATTATTCATTAAGAACATTACTCTAACAATTCATTAACATTATTCATTCTTGAAAATTTGAATCATCTACATTAGACAACATTTTGTTCAAATTTCCAACAATGTTAAATGCATCTTACCCTTTATATCCCACACAGCCACCCCCCGTGTGTGCCAATCATGATGTTTGCAACCAATATCACTGGGTGCATAAATTGATGTATGAATCAATAACATAATGATATTAATTATATGAGATTAATAGAATAAAATATTCACATCATACAACATGTTCATCACCCGATGGTGAAATATCATTCATAAATAAAAATAAACACCATGAAAAATGAACCCACGCTAGATGACTTGGGTTTTCCCTCATACATGGGTCATATACTACCAAAAATGATCTCATTTCTAAGACCCAACAAATACTAATATCCTATCAAACATCTCAAATAGTAATATCATTTAAAGGAACCACTATGATACCACTTTATAACATCCCCTACCTGGGAAACATTAAATCGGTGCTCTGATCCAAGTCATCACATGACCCCAAGCATGCCACCTTATGTGTTAATGGTTTCTAACTAGTGATGTGGGTCTGATAAGTCACACAGGGATACTATTCCATCTTTAAGAGAGTAATCCACATCGTATGAAATATTATTTATTGGTAATGATAATACAAAAACTAGAAATTTCATTTTAAACTAATTACCAAACATGGTACAATCCATGGCCCGATAATAAATATCTCATTTCATGCTAACAGAGCCCAATGTGATTCAAAGAACAAATTAAATAGAAACCATTGAATCCAAAAAATGGGTCCTAACTCCATTATTTTATTCTCATCCATGAAATCTCCTAACCCAACTCAACTACTGAGTATAAGACCTTTTCATTTATGAAGAAATAAAATAATGAAATCCTTGGGGTACCTAACGGTGGTCATAGAGGTGTGTGTATGACTCAGTAGGCCACCCCAATGTTGTCTACAAAATATCAAGTCAAAATTTATAGTTAATGTAAGTAATAAATAAATTAAATGTTAAAAAAGGTAACTTGGGTTTCATTTTTTGACAATGATTACTTCACCCATGTACATCAATAGTTTCATGTTCTTCAATTAATCCCGCTTCACCACATGAATCATTTCAGTTACATGTTCTATTTTTTAGTCATTTATAGGAATTACACAATAAAATAAGGAAATAAATTACTAATAATAAGGTTATAAATAATATTCCCTACCTCTGTTGGGATAAACATTGCATAAAAATTTACATCACAGTTACCTTGGAGCATCATCCCTAGTAGTTTCATACAGTACATTCAATATTGGTATATATCCTCATTCCCCTTCCCTAACCTATGCATTTTACGGTGGGGTGTAGAGCCTCATTTGAACCCTACCCATGGGCATAGATCCTCATGTCCAACACCCCGCACGACAAATCCATGTGCACATGTTTATTTATATTGTTTACCACTTATAACATATCATATACCATGAAAAATCAATGAAAATAAAATTCACATATAATAATTATTCAACATGTGAAATAACATCAATCCATAACCAATTAACACACTTGTAGATTACATTTAATATTGCATTTAGCCAATTTCCCTTTCTCATTTCTAAACCCATTATTTGTGTTCATCAATTCCTATGTGTTATCTCCATTACCATATTGATCAATTCACATGTGTTCACCCGTTAAACATATTTTTAAATCCACAAGCATTTACCCATTTATCATATTCACCATTTCTTTTGGATTAACTCACATTTTCATTTCAAGTATATTTCATAAATCTTTAAGCACAATTTATTAATTTTTTCAAACTCAATTAATGATAAGTCAAAAAATCCCTTATTCCTTTTTCAAACACTATAAAAACCCACTATTGGCTCAAATTATAATTTTTTTTATCGTTTCATCACTTTTTTCAGGGTCTCTATTTTATTAAAAGTCAATTTCATGCTTAACACTGCCATGCTTGGTGCACCGCGTGGGTGACCCAAAACTAGTAAATTCATCCTCAAATAATCCCATTGGGATCATGAGGTGTTTAATACATCTATTAACCATCAATTTCAACATATATTACTAACAAAATCATGGAAAATCAGATGTAAGAAAACGCACAAACATGAAACCACAAATCAACATCAAGGATAAGGGATATAACTTATAAAGCACCTACCTTAGATCGAGAGATGAAAGAAAAATTTAACATAGAATTTGACCTTGATTTTAGCATCCTTTGAAGGCCGAATATAGGATACACTAGAAAAATATAATCAAGGGGAGCTTTAGACTTACCCAGATCATTCATCTACAACCAATGAAGCTCCAAATAACCTAGAATTGAAAGAGGATTCCCCTTTGAAAGATGAGGGAGCTTGAGTTCATCACTAGTATTGAAAGGGGATATTGAGGATGAAATAGTTTATGAGAAATAAAATAATAAGGGGATATTTTGTACATTATAAATGAAGAATGAGTGAAACAAGCATCATTTTCAAAAATTTAGAAACTTATACAGATGGAATTGTAACTTCACATTTGGAATAGTAATGTGACCCTTAGGAATAGTAATCTTACAAATAGAATAGTAACCTCACCAATAAAATTATTCTTAAAAAGTAACCATATTATTAATGAAAATATGATATAATTATATCAGGGTATAATTAAATAATTGTTTTAAAAATGTTAAATTAAGTATTAATATATTTTTTTTAAAAATTATTATTTATTTAAAATTTTATCATTATTATAATGATTTAAATGAAAATTTATTTGCTTAAAATAGAATCATGAATTATTATTTTGTTGTATTATTATTATAAGATAATTTTATGAGATCTTAATTAATTTTTCAAAGTGATGTAAAATCAGTTATCATTTTAAAATTGGTATTTTTCATATAAATGATGGTTTTATTTGAAAATTAAATTTATCATATTTTGAAAATTATTTTCAAAAAATAGAGTTCAATTTTTAATTTTACATGTTGAAAAAAATTTAGGGTAAATTTTTTTATTTTTCTAAAATAGTTGAATTTTTTAGAATAGTAAAATATGGTAATTTGCGGTATAAGTAAATAAAAGAATTTTTGTGTCATGCTTGATACATGGATTATGTAAGTGGACATTGTTTAGAACTCACATGCACTATTTAAATTATTTAGTCACAATAATCAACACTATTTATTGTCTTGAGAAAAATAATAAAACAATGAATATAATAATCAAAAAACACCCCTCCCCCCCACTATAAATACCACCTCTCACCGCAAATTCTCCTCACCCCTCAAAAGCCTTGGATATTGTCCAAATTCTTACTAGTAATCCTCCCAAGTCTCTATCCCACATACATGATTTTTTGGTCTCAACAAAATAACAAACTCAATTCCCCCAAGGAGGTTCTCAAGGAGAGAAATTCAAGAGGTGATAACCTATTTCTTTTTCTTTTAATTTTTTTTTTAATTTATTTTATTTTCTTATTATATCATAAAAACCCCTTATAAAACTTACATGACAACTCCAGTATATTTTTTATACTATAATTTTATTATGTTAACATAAAAACCCTTCATATTTTCTTTTCCCCTCTTCTTTTATTCTAAAAATGAAAACATCGTCTGTGAGGCGCTAATTAATCCTTTTTGTGGACAACGTGGTTTTGTTTTTCAATTCTTCCTTAAAGGATAATAATAAAACCATTTTTATGGTTAAAATTATAATATATTTATTAAAAGCTATTTAATGTTATGTAACCATTATATATACATGATATTAAATAATCAAACAAAACTAGTTTTTGTTGATTGAAAAAAAGCCAAATTAATCCAAATGATTATTATTAAATTTTTATCTAATGAATCATCCTCACATATGAAAAAGAAATTATATAAAATATAATTTAATAATATAAAATTTCATTAATAGCATATAATTTCAATTATGGATAAATATTCTCATTTTAAATGATTTTTCATACATGTATACAAGTGAACCAATCATAAAAACCAAGGAACTGAACACTCCTGAAAGATTAAAGTGTGTTTTACAACTCACCATAGAGTCCAAAAATTAACAAAATAAATTTATAATAAATAAAATATATTTATAAAAGGTTCTGAATAAATTAATTAATGTATTTATTTTGATTATCCTGGACATTAAGTACAGGTATATAATACTTTCAGACATAAGGTAAAGGATTCTACTAGAACCTCCATTTTTCGTTCGGGCTACTCTTTCTCTATCTTTACCCAATTTAATTGTTCTTTATTTTTATGAAATTATTATAAATTTTGATTATATGTTTAAAAATCATGAATCTAGATCATATAATCCTTCATTTATGGGGAAATTAATGTTTTAAAAAGGTTTGTTTTTCAATTCTTCCTTATAAGAAAACTCAATTAAAAAGAAATTTCTGACTTTCTACCCATTTTCATGTACCATGAATAATCAATTTTGAGCCATAATTATTTTTAATAAATTAAAAATTTTATAATTTTAAACTATCTTTTTTCATTTGTTGGTTTTATACAAACAATTATTCCTTTTACATTTTAAAAAATCTTTAATATTTTCCTTAAAAAGCGCTAAATTGTTTTATTTATAATGTTTCTTAAACACTATTTTTTAATTTTTTAACTTAATTTTAATATAAATTATAATTATATATTCTTATTTTACCTTATTAATTTCCATATATGATTTAAATCTTTTCTTCCATGGCCTCCTTTAAGTTATTTACTTTTCTTATGCATTTTGACTTCATTATGATACCCAATTCCTTGAATAGGTAACCCTTATGTTTGATTCCATATGTATGATTATTAATGTGGAACAAATATTCATGAACATGTTAATATGAGTGTGCCTAATATCGCTTAATGTTTTTGGTAATTTTTAGTCTCATGAGACGTCATGTGCAATGATCTTGGTTGTTAACCCTGACTCATGCTCCATGTGCACAGTCTTGGTGGTTAGCCTTGACTCGTGCTCCATGTTTAATGGTCTTGGTGGTTATCCTTGAATCATTCTCCTCTATGTAAAATTATTGTTGAATCATTATCCTTGGAATGGGTGCTTAAAAATTCAAGTTTTTAATAATAACTTTAATCATGTGGAATTTCCTCCTCCAAGAAATAGAAATTTATTATTGAATATTTCAAGAAATAAATGCCTCCCATGTTGAGGGTATCTTATGATCCCCTCATTGTGGAATAATGGATTAAATCAATTAAAAATATATTCAATGTCCTCATGTCATCCAAATAATAGAAATTTTTACTGGAGATCTATCATTTTGATGGGTAAGATGATTAGTGGTGGACACTAATTGGGAAAACGAATTACATGGAATAAATTTATTCCATGTAATGGGAATATTTAAAGAAAATATTATCCAATAAACATTTCCCCTTAACTCTTAATATTTATATAGAAATGGATTTCCTTGTATTGAAGGAAAAGGAAGATGATTCTATTAGGGTGTATGATGAAAACTTCACAGTGCTCACACTGTGTGCCTCTCGCTTCATCATGAACATCGAAAGAAAGGTGGATTGCTTGTTTAGTGGACTATAGTTGATTATAAAAAATAATTGGAGATTCAAGACCTTCATAGATATTAAGATTTTTTTTGTTCCATCAAGGTTGAAATGGATGTCAGAGACTCTCATTGGTCTCATGGTCCCGATAATAAAAATTGTAAAATGGTGTCGAATATGTGAGGATCAACAGAAAAATTCCTTGATGTAATGAAAACCAGACATCCCACATGTCAAAAATGTGGGATGAATCATCCTGGGAACTGTCTAAAGGGAACCGTGATATTATTCAAATGTGAAAGTGATTAGCATCTAGATATTAACTTCCAAGGGGATATAAAGAATACCCAAATTGTGGAAGAAGAAATGAAGGTTCAAATCAACACTCATCTTACTGTTCATAGTTTCAACTACAAGGAACATGGACATTAATTGAACTATTTCCTAAGCCAAGTTTGGTTGGAGGAAGTAAATAATAACATCCAAGGTAGAAAACAAGGTTATATGCTATCATGACTATTGAGGTGGAGCTTGACAATGATGTGGTGAAAGGTATGGTAGTTATTCATTAAAGAATAGTGAACATACTATTTGTTACTGGTTCTACACATTCTTTCATATCTTTCAGGTTTTGTCTAACTATTCAGACACCATCTCAAAATATGGAGGTTCAGTTATCTATGAGAAAAAAATATGGAAATTAATGCCTCCAAAGTATATAACTCATCCTCAGTTAATTTTTGTAGACTAAACCTCCCAGAAAATATTATCTTACTTCCTTTGGTAGAGTTTTATGCTATTTTAGACATATATTAGCTATCTTTATACAAACACAACATCATATTTTTGGAAAGGGAGATCACTCTTCATATCCTAAAGAATCCTCTAATTATTTACAAGTGTATGGATGAATATGAAACTTCTTTGGAATCATCATCTCAATTGTGGATATTATTGACTTACGAGAAATCATATTTAGCTCAAATGATTTTGACAAAGGAAATAATCATACTCAAAAACATGCATGTTGTAAGGGAGTACACTAATGTGTTCCCCTAAAGATTTTTTTTGGTATTCCTCCTAAAATATAAGTTGATTTATCAATTTAAATTGCTCCTCTATATTTTACTATATCAAATACATGTTAAATAATTTACATCATTGAGATAGAATAACTAAATAACCGGTTATATGAGAATCTAGACAAGGGTTGTATATGATTGAGTGCTTTACTATGGGGTGAATCAGTCCTATATTTCAATAATAAGGATGTATTAATGTGACTATGCATTGATTATCATGATATCAATAAAATTTAAATAAAGAACAAGTATCCTCTACAATAAATAGAAGACTTGTTCAATCAACTATAGGGGGGTAGGTATTTCTCTAATCTTAAAATTCGGCCAGGATATCACTAATTAATGGTGAGGGAGGAAGATATTCCCATGGATTCCTTTCAAATGATGTATGGATACTATGAGTTCATTATGATCCCTTAAAACTCACTAAATCTCCAGTAATTTTTATGGAATAAATTAATAGATTCATAGTGATTACCATGATAGATTTGTGGTAGTCTTTACTGATGATATTTTGATACAATCCATGAGTAACTAAGAACACGAGGATAATTTGAATATGGTTATAAATACTTTGATAAGGGAAAAACTATATGAAAATTATAGTAAATGTGAGTTATAGATGGATGAATTAACATAATTGGGGAATGTGATCACCAGAAAAGGGATATCTGTGGACCCTTCTAAAAAAATTCAATCAAAGAGTGGCCTAAGACAACATCTGTAATGGAGTTATGTAGTTTCCCTTGTTCATCGAGGTATTTATAATGATTTCTGAAGAAATTATAATGATTTTAAAACCCACTAACAAAGATGATTCCAAAGGAAGTAAAGTTTTTTTGGATTAGTGAATGTGAATATTGTTTTAAAGAGTTGAAAAATAGGCTTATCCCCGTTCCAGTACTCACACTCCCAAAAATATGGGATCTCTTTGTTGTGTACATTGATTTTTACAGAATGGATTATGTTGTGTAGTGTTGAAAAATGATAAATTTATAGCCTATTCTACAATGAATTTGAAAACGCTTGAGCAAAATTCTCCTACACATGATCTAGAATTGGTAATTATGATCTTTGCACTAAACATTTGGTGGCCTTATCTCTATGGGGAGAAGTTTGAGATATATATTGATCATAAGATCCTAAAATATATATTCACATAGTAGGAGATTAGTATTTTACAGTGAATATGGTTATAGCTTATCAAAGATTATGACTTCTTAATCCACTACCATCCTAGTAAAGCAAATAAGGTCATGGATTCTCTAAATAGAACGGATCTGATCTTTGTAGGCCTACAATGGATGAAAATGGGAATCATTAATGTAGTAACATAATTAATCCTTTATCAAATTATTTTTCAACTATCCATTATGAATAAAATAATGTATGATCAAAGTAATGATGTAGAAATTCATACAAGGTTGAAATCTATCAAAAATGGGATATTCATTGAGTTCAAGATCTATGAAGAAGGATTCATAAGATTTGGGTCTTGAAATTGTTTACCATCCAATTCAGAGACAAAGAAAGATCTTCTAAATGATTCACATATCTAAACCTTCTCTATTCCCCTAGGGATCTTCATGATGAATTGATATCTCCATGAAAACTATTGGTGAGACAATATGAAGAAGGATATCACAAAATATACATCAAAGTTCCTCGTATGTCAGTAAGTGAAGGCTAAATGAAATAAGTATTATAGGATGATGCAACCATTACCCATACCAACATGGAAATGGGAAGACAAAACCACGAACATTTTCAATGGACTTCTAAATAAATATACAAGAAACAATACTATATGGCTTGTTATGGATCATTTTACAAAGAAATATCACTTCTTGTCAATTTGAGAGGACATTTCACTAGATCAACATTCATTGATATACATCCAAGATGTGGTAATGTTTCATGGAGTACCAATATAGATTGTATCTGATCATGATCTTTGATTCACATCCATGTTTTGAAAAAGTATCAAACATGATCTAAACACTAAGCTGAACTTTAGTACAACCTATCATTCTCAAACAGATGTCCAATCTAACTGGATGATTTAGACACTAGAATACATGCTGAGAGAATTTTATATGGACTTTACGGTAGGATGGTACCAACACCTACCTCTGGTTGAGTTCTCTTACAACAACAGTTTCCACTCAAGCATCAAAATGGATCATTATGAAGACCTTTATGGGAAAAGCTGTAGAAAATGGGAATGATGGGAGAAAGTTGGTGAATATAAGTTGTTATGACCTTAAATGGTTGAAGAAATGGTGGAAAAGGTGAAAACCATTAAACAACACATGAAGGTATCACAAATTTGATAGAAGATCTATATATACAATTGTTAATGGGACCTGGATTTTAAGGTTGGAGACATGTTATTTCTATGAATATCACCATGGAATAGGATCATGTGACTTAGGAAGAATGGAAAGCTATGTCTTAGGTACATTAGACCCTATTGATATTCTTGATCATATTGGAGTTTTGGTCTATCAACTAGAACATCCTTCTACAATAACTCAAGTACACTATGTATTCTATATATCACTCTTGAGGAAGTACATACCGAATCCCTCTCATGTACTGAATTCAGAGGTGGTACAGCTGGAAATGTACTCTCCTATAAAGAGAATCCATTGAAAATATTAGATTATAGAGATAAAGTTCTAAAAAAAATACTACTCACCTGTTCAAAGTACATATAGAGGAACCATAAGTATGAAGACGCAATAAAGGAACCAGATAATGCAATGAAGGATAAATACCATCACATATTTTCCCCTTAGTTTGTGAAATGAAATTTTTGGGTGAAGTCTCATAGAGGGAAAAAAGTTATGACCAAAAATTATATCAATGAAATTTCCATTATTATAATTATATCATATAGTATAAATTACATAAAACCACATATATAAAATAATAAAAACATTATAAATTAATAATGAATAAAATAAGTGGCATTTTCAAATGTTAAGTAACCTATACCGATGGAATAGTATCCTGGCCTTTGGAATAGAAATGTGGCTCTTAGGAATAGTAATATCACCAATAGAATAGTAACTGCACCAATGAAATTAGATATAAAACTTATCCAAATTATAAATAAAAATATAATATAATTATATCACAGTATAAGTAAATAAATTTTTTAAAAATTTTAAATTAAGTATTGATATTTTTATTAAAAAAATTGTTTATTTATAATTTTATCGTTATTATAATGATTTAAAAGAAAATTTATTTTTATAAAATATATTCAGGAATTATTATTTTTTGTATTATGATTATAAGTTATCTTTATGAGACCTTAATTAATTTTTAAAAGTGTTGTAAAATCAATCATAGTTTTAAAATTAGTAATCTTCAAATAAATGTTGATTTAATTTAAAAATTAAATTTAACATAGTTATAAAATTATTTTCATAAAATAGAGTTCATTTCTAAATTCTACATATTTAAAAATTGTTTGGGTGATTTTTTTTTATTTTTATAAAATAGTTATATTTTGTTGAAAAGTGAAATAGCATAATTTACGGTATAAGTAAATAAATGAATTTTTGAGTCATGATCGAGTCATGGATGATGTAATTAGTCATTGGATCAAATTTCCATTCACTATTTACTTTATTTATTCACAATAATCAACACTATTTCTTGTCTTCATCAAAATAATAAAATAGTGAATAGAATAATAAAAAAACACCTCTCCACCACTATAAATACCTCCCCTCACCATCTATTCTTTTAACACCTCATAACCCATTAACAGTATTCAAATTCTACCCAATACACCTCCCAAGTATCTTTCTAATTTATTGTATTTTTTAATCTCAATAAAAGTCTAAACCCAATTTTCTTAAGGAGGTCTTTAATGAGAGAAATTCAAGAGGTAAAAACCTCTTTCTTTTTCATTTAATATCTTACAAATTTCTTTTCTTTTTTTTATATACTAAAATACCCTTATCCATGTTACATGATAACTCCAGTAACTTTTATGAACTAGAATTTTATTTTTTTAATGTAACAAACCATCAACTTTTTGATTCCCCTCTCATTTTATTCTAAAAATGAAAACATTGGCTCTAAGGTGCCAATTTATCCCCTCCATGGAAAATATGGTTTTATTTTTCAATTAATACTTAACGGATGGTCATAAAACCAATTTAATGGTTAAAAATGTTATAATATATTTATTAAAACCTATTTAATTTTATGTAACCATTATATATACATGATAATAAATAATTAAACAAAACTAGTTTGTGATGATCGAAAAACTGACAAATTAATACAAACAATTATCATTAATTTTTTATCTAATGAATCATCCTCACATATAGAAAAAAAATATATATATATAAGGTCATTTAATGTTTTTTAATTTCATTAATAATATATCATTTAAATTCTAGAAAAATGGTATCATTTTACCTTATTTTCCATACATGTATACAAGTGAACCAATCATGAAAACCAAGAAAACAAACACTCTCAAACAATGAAATTGTGTCTTATAACTGACCAAAAAGGCCAAAAATTAACAGAATAAAATTATAACAAATAAAATAAATATATAAGAGATACTTAATTAATAAATTAATGGATTTAATTTGATTATCTAGGACACTAAGTACAAGTTCAGAATATTTTCGGACAGAAGGTAAGGGATTCTACCTGAACCCCCATTTTTTCTTCAGGTTACTCTTTATATCTATTAAAAAAATGTAATTATTATTTAAATTTATGTAATTATTATAAATTATGTTTATATTTTCAAATATTATGAATCCATATCAGATTATCCTTATTTTATGGTAAAATATATGTTTTAAAAAAGGTTCACTTCTCAATTCTTCCTCATAAGCAAGATCAATTTAAAGGAACATCCAGACTTCTTATATGTTTTCATATACCATCATTAATATTTTTTAATATACCAATATTTTTTTAAATCAACAATTTTATCATGAATAACTATATATTTTTCGTTTCTAGTTTTAGAAAAACAATTATTTTTTTTAATTTTTAAAGAATCTTAAATATTTTCATCAAACAGTATTAAACTATTTTTTTTCTAAAGTTTCCTAAACACTATTTTTACATATTTTCACTTCTGTTTAAAATAAATTATCATTATCTATGCCTATTTTAACTTATTAATTTCCATGATTGATTTAAATCCATTATTTCATGGACACCATTATGATATTCTCTTTAATTATTCCTTTTTACATGATTATGATACCCATTTCATTCCATGGGTAACCCTAATGTTTATGTTTGAGTATTTATTCTAGATTCTTCATATGGAACACATATTCATGAACATGTTATGATAGGTGCTCCAATATATAACTCCAATTAATTGTGTAATTTGTAGTCTCATGAGAGGTCATGTTTGGTAGTCTTAGTGGTTAACCTTGACTCATGCTCCACGGGAAACAATCTTGGTGGTTATTATTGAGTTGTGCTCCATGTGAAATTCTCCTGGTGATTAGAATTGACCCATATTTCTCTATTTTATATAATCCTTGAATCATTCTTATGTCATGTCACATGTTTTTTACACATTTTATATGATACCATCATAACATATTTTAGGCTTCCTTATACATATTCATGCCTTTTTATGCCAACATGTTATGTATTCTAACACATGTGTTACGATTTATTCATATACTTATTCCCTTACTAGATTTTTTATCTCGTCCATTTGTTCTTGTATTCCCCAGGTTATACTATATAGATATAAGGGCTCAAAGGATGTTAGGATCTCATTATGGAGTTTAAATAAAATATTTTACCCCATATTTTCAATTTTATGTACCTAATATTCCAAAGTCACTATACTTTCCAATCCATGGTTGTATTTGATGGTTAAAATCATGCAATAATATGTTTAAAAGGCTAGATTTTCTATATACCACCTACCAAATGTGTTGAGTATTTTCCTAGTCTTGTCAGGCCACTTACAACCCAGAATTATGGCTCAGAGTCTCGATGGCCCATGGCCCAAAGTAACATACAAGGATCAAAGTACCAAGACCAAGTTCAGTAACCCTACATTGAATAATATTTCAAGGTTCGGAGGATCTAAGGAAAACATGCATAAATTGAAATCCTCAATTCTCACATAACACCAAATCTTTCCTGATCCACGCTTTAGAAATGTTGTCGCCTGATGACCACATCTAACACTACATCTATTGACCATAAGATTAATGTTGAAATCCTAGCGCCTACTATGGAACCCTATTCTATAAACGCCTTAAGAACCTCTAATTTTGACCACCAAGAAGTGAATTACCACTGTTTCATCAAGTGAACCCTAGGAAGCTTTGTCTAGAGAGACCCAAATCTACATTGAACACTCGCCCCCTGCTCAACCTCTAAATTGTCACCAACTGAAAGACCCTAGGAAGAATCTGACCACCTAGTGACCACCAATACACAACCCACATCATTGATAGAGCATTAAAGTTTCTCATATATAAATCCATGCATCATAATTATTTATAATTTTTATAATTTCATTTTTATCCTTAAAAAAAATAGGAAAAATAGTTTTTTCATTCTATTTTTCATAATTCTATTAAAATTGAATTAATACACTTCAAAAAATTGAATATTTAAAATTTAATTTAAAAATTATAATAATCATTTCCAATTTTTTTGTTATAATTTCAAATTTATTTTGGGTCACCAAAATAAGTAACCATGTTAAAAAAATGGGATATCACTGTAATGGTAAATTTCGGTTAAAAATGAAATTAACTATAAATTTCCATAAAAAATACCTAAATCCTTATCAATTATTTGTGTGTAAGATATTTTTATCCAAATACCCTCCTTATTATACTATTTTGGGTGGATTATTATTGGTGCCTAAATATGTGCAGAGGAAAAGGAGGAAAAGAGAAAACCAATACCAAAGGGGATGCCTCACGAAGCCCATTCATGGAGCCCTACCCAGCACCATGGCCGACGAGAAGTCGAATCCCCCTCTGCAGTCACCATGTAGTAAAGAGGCAGTAGGATCCACGGTTACAATACAAATGACTAAAAGCCTTGCGTTCTAGAGGGAGCCGAATCGACCTCTAAGAGCCTATCGAACATGACGAAAGCCTCCACGAGCACCACACAGAGCACTCAGGAGAGATCTACAATGAGGATGGGATGACAGCAGACTCTGTAGTTATTAAAAACAAAACACACTCCATGGCCTATCACGGAGCACCATGTCTATTTTCACTGAGCTGTCCCTACTTCGTGTTGCCCCTTGCCTATAAATATCATGCTCCCCTCACGACCAAAGGACAAATACTCCGGCCTTATTCCTTCTCATCTCTCAAATCATGAAGAACCTTTTTCTCTGTGAAACATTGAAGAAAATTATCTCTTCAAGGTACTTGATCATTGCAAAGTACCCTTCCCTTAGCTCAAATGAAACCCCTCTTCATGAAAGGATGCCCTCTATGGAGCCCACTGGCCATCGCAAAGGAAGGAGATCCCTAAGGGGACTAGGGTCCTTACCAAGCCCTATTTCTTTACGAAGTACCTTCCATGAACATGTGAACCACATGATACGGTTGGATCACTATGCTTCACGAAGCACATTGCTTCACAGGGCAATGCTTTGCAAGGTACCCTTTCATTCTGAATTCCTCTTCTATGATAGCCATTCGACTTCGACAAATAACCCTTCATATGCACCTATACCCTATTCCTAGGCTAGGCCAGTTCACTTCACAAAGAATACCCGTTCAGGAAGTCCCTCTCTGACTTGGAGCACTAGAGCTTCACAAGGTCTTTTCCTGTCAACCCATTTTCCTCACAAACCCTTCTCTCCTACAACCCTCGAGGTTCATATGAACTGATATCAATGTCCCTTTGGTGGTGCTTCATGTTTCATTTCTTATCCTCATGATTCTTCGCATAGGCATTCTAGAAACTATTGATTATTTTCATAGTCATGCTAACATGGGCCCTTCAACGGATCACTCCTCAATACCCCCTTTCCATGGAATTGTTGATGCCTTCCCTTCCCCATGTGTGGTTTGTTATCAGTCATATAAGTTCTAGGGGTGTAGAGTAAACCAGCCTCGTCCGATTTGTTGGACGTTAAACTTCCAAGCACTATCGTCCTCATCACATGACGTTAAACTATGGCCTCTCCCTATGAAATATACATGGGGTGCCCCATATCAGACATTATCCATGTTCACATGTATTTACAGGAGTGAGTTCTTCCCCACATTGAATGAGATCCTCCTTGCAGGAGCAGTATCTGTCTGTGGGGAAGGGCAACCATCCTAGTGTATTCCCCTAGCCTTTCATGTGAGAGGTATCACCCATACTCCTCCTCTCTTCTTCTATGCCAAAGACCAGACGAGATATGGAAAAAGGGACCTTCGTTACCCCATCCCTCTCCCTATGGACTTTGTCACCAATGGGCCTCCATCTTGGAGTATGTCTCAATCTCCATATCTTTGGGCTTCTAACCATGCATAATCCACTTTTTCCTCTTTGGGACGCTAACCACGTATAATACCTCATTTTCTCTTTCGGCCTTTAACCATGTGTAATGCCCATTCTACTTCCCCCAGATGCACCTTTCACAACGTGATCATCAGGTCTTTGATGCCTCGTGTTTCTCACATCAAGCATGACTCATGTGGGGTTAGACTAAGCATTGACCGTGGAATCCTTCATGGGAAATTATAGCATGTAAGTCCCAATCCCCCATTCTGAACTACATGGACATTGATCCCTGACTCTTAGGAAAGGTATCTAGCAAGCCTCCCTGAGGTTTAATCCCAACACCTACTTGTCCTGACCTCTTCACATCAGTTCACCTTCATCTACCATAACATTAAACTGTATCCACCATTCTAAAATATATGGACATTGATCATTGTCTCCTAGACAGTGTACATAGGAATCCTCCCTGAGTTTCAATCCAAACACCTACTTGTCCTAACCCCTTCACATTGGTTCACCTTCATCCTGCATGATGTTAAACTATATAAACCATTCCAAACTATGTGGACTTTGATCCTTATCTCTTATGCATGTTACATAGGATGCTTCTCTGAGGTTCAATCCCAACACCTACTTGTTCCAACACCTTCACGTCGGTTCACCTTCATCATGCATGATGTTAAATTGTATCAATCATTCCAAACTATGTGGACTTTGATCATTTCCACTTATGCAAGGTATGTAGGAATCCTCCTTGAGGTTCAATCCCAACACCTACCTGTCCCGACCCATTCACATCAGTTCACCTTTGTTCCGCATGAAGTTAAAATGCATCCACCATTCCAAACTATGTGGACTTTGATTCCATATTGTAGGGATATGTAGGAAGTCTCTTCAAGTATCAAATCCAACATCGCTATCTTCATTATGATAGTTCCATCTTAGTCTCCATACACTCGACCATCCATTTCCTTCCTAATTTTTACTCGGGCCACCAAATCTGAGTGAGATCATGTCACCCAATTTCTCACTTCTCTTATCAGTAATCGGGTAACTGACCATGTGTTGGCCCTAGAATTTATGTCCCCTCCTGAGATTTCCCTCATCTTACACACTTTTATTAGTTTTTTGATTAGTCTATCCTATCTCCACCAGATGTTAAACTCATGGAATACCCAGTGTTAAATATGGGAAGCAGAGGAAAACCTCTGGGACATGCCTATGGAATAAATTTCCCCATACTTGACATGGGATTCCTAGGGTTTCCATGCCCTCAATAATCCCTATAATAAGAAAAATAAACTAGATGCATTAGTGTTCCAGCATCTAGACATTACAATGATATCCAACGTGACTACTCCCTAGACCGAAGTTTACTGCCCTGGCTGGACCCCATATGAATTTTCCGGCAGAATCCGCATAATTAACTAGAACCCATGAAGACATGGCACTGGGAATAGTTTTATAAACAATGTCTTAAGTCTATGATCGAGACTCAGACTAGGAAACAAGTTTTGAGGAGGAATCCATGGAAGAAGGAGCCGACATCCCATCATCCAATTTCGATCAAGGAGAAAACATACCTGAATAAGCGACAAATTACACCCACCTCTGGAAAGTGGGAATACAGTGCAGAAGTTTCATGTCCTCAACATACGGATGTGCACCTCGTAAAAAGTATCTAAAATTAAAATGGTGACCACGGCCTGAAATTATTCTCCTCAATGTTGAGATTAGTTTCTATTGATACATAAGTGGATTAGCATGTCACCAGATCTAGTTAACTAGCACCAGGTCCCGCCAAGAAAATTGTGGGCATGGCCTAAAACCCACCAGAAATTAGGGTGGTTGAATGTTGGACATCCCGGACTGTGACGTTGTTAGCATGGATACTTCTTACAAACCGTGGATGATTGAATGGTTCAAGGGAATTTGAAGTCACTTTCCTTCTTTCAGTACTAATGGTTAAATCACCCTGCTTTACAGGACCCAAGATTTCGTGTTAGGAAACCAATCACTACCCACCCAATGACGTAGGAGTAGGGGAAACGTCAATGCAGAAATCATGTGAGGCCTCATATCTCCCATGGTAGCACTTACATCCATGGATGTTGGGCACCCATGCCCCATCTCCCCATCTAAATTCATTTAGAGATGGGTAATTGAATCTTGTTTGATGATACGAAGAGGAGGAGACTATCCCAACCCGGGATATGGCCCGACAATACCTAACGGAATTTTCCCCTCATCTCCACTATTTTCCCCAAGTTCCGAACCGGGAGCCACTGGCCCCAACCCTGATGTATAATCATTTCCAGAGTCTCTCCCTGGAATGCTTCGATGACTCCCTCCCCAAACCAATGAGGTGAGAGATGTTTAGGCCATCCCAGCTGGAATCCCATTCAAGGGGCTCCCAAGGAGGGCCCCTACATGGCTGTGTCAACGCCGACACTCGGCCCCACGTGCTAAGGATCTCGTGAGTTTTTCATCTATGCCAATAACCCTAGTCTGGTTAGCCTGACGCCAATGTTGGGCATGAGCTGATGAGGGCACCCTCTAAGGGGCCTTACCATCATCAAAAATTATTGTATCCCATGCCACCAATAGAACTTACCATCAACAACCTATTTATACCGAGCATGGGAATGCATACTCCCGGTCCGGAAAGAGGCCCTAACCATATCACGGGCAAGTTTGGCTGACTCTCCTAGTTGTATACATAGGTGGTGTCCACCACAGGCCGACCTGTGGCATTGGAATCTAGTACGGAGGTCCTACCCATGCCACCAAAAATGATAGTGTAGGTCATCCCCACTCCCAAGCTCAGCGTGGAGGTCCTCCCCATGCCACCATCAATCCAAGTTAAGGTCCTCCCCACTGTATTGACACCTAGTACGAAAGCCTCTTCTGCACCTATAACCTCATGTATGGATCTACTCCTCAGTCACAGGTTTACGATGTGAAGATGATACCCATATGATAAACCATTAGTATGGGGGTCTTCCAAATGTCCTTATAGCAACCGAAAAAGGTCCTCCTTGTCCCAGAAATCATAGAAGCAGTGTTTTTCTTCACTTCATGGGCACCCAACACAAAGTTCATACCAGTGTTCAGCTCGACCAGTATGAGGACCCACTTTGTTTCGATGATTCCTAAAGAAATAAGCATGGGGGACCTTACCATGCTCCTACTATCTCAATCGGAGGTCCTACCTGATCCAGCACTTCTCGCAGCGACTACCTCCTCACGTCATACAATGGAAATGGAGGCCCTCCACATGTTACCTTTGACATTTTTTCAGGTACTCCATGAACCCCAACTCATCCAGGTGGAAGTCCTCTCCACCGCCACATCAGTTCTATTGAAGGACCTCCTCAAGAAAAAAACTTACTCTATCCCGAAAATCCATCCCAGGGTAGGAGGGAATGTCAATGATTCCATAAAAGGAACTCTAAGAAGTTTCAGGCCACAATTCAGCCTGTTGGCTACTCGTATTCTGAGGCATAATGAGACTCGGCAATGGAACCCTCACCTCAATCCTCTATGTCGAGGGTCATAGAAGGAATGAGGCATATCAGCCTCATCCTTCCCGAATGTGTGTTCCACCGGATTCCTGCCTCCCTCTTTAGAAACATCTAGGAAGCAGAAGATATGGCCACATTCTAGGTCATGGCCATGAAATCCTCCAATAATCACTAGGATCATTCTCTACCTTGACCAGAGATCATGGAGAGTTATTCTGGGGATCGGAAGAGGACAAAAAACAACATGAACCACCACTAGTAACTGCAGAACCATGCCATAAGTTATGGTCTTTAGTCCGTCTTATTGGGATACGGTGTCTTAGTTGTTGCATTCGTATTAGGAAAGCCCAAGATGCAGGGGCTTGTCAGCTCATTCGCCGTATTCTCCACCGGCCAGTTGACCATCTCAGTGGTCTTCTTCAGTGTCATTTTCAGTCCTTCATCTACCCCCAGTTGATGAGTGGGACAACCAAGGACCAAAACCCATGTTTTATCCAAGGATATTTTGGAACATCCTTGTAGTGTACCATTTCCTAGAGAAGCTTTGGCCAATCGTAACCATGTAATTTAGTGGTCCGGAATTGCATACACAGGAGGATGTCATGTGCTTTCACTAAAACCTCTAGGTGATGCACTCCCATCTCCGTTATTAGTGAGTGTATTTCCCCAAGAGTCATGTACACTTTGAAGATATTGACCAGCAATTTTTTATCATCAACTTGGATGTTCTCCCTATGGTCCAATGCCTTGAGTCGTCTGGTCACCACTGGACCCACTAGCAAGGATGCATTCAGATCTTTAAAGTAATCCACAGAATTATCAAGGAGGACTCCCTGCACATTCAAGTCTGAGGTTGGGGACAATATGCTGCACTCCATTTCAGTTCTATCTGGCGCCAGCCCAACATGTCCGGTGATATTAAGGATATGTCTCAAGGTAGAGTCATTGTTAACAGGGCTGATCGATTAGAGGAAGAGACAGAGGCAGATCTCAATAGAGAGAAATTACCCCTGTGTGAGTTACACAACTATTTGATCCATTGGGAAGGGTTACTAGCTAGTAGAGAAATCTACTGGGTCTTCCCATGCCCACTGGGGCATTAGTCCTTAGCTAGAATCACAATAAGTGCAATGAGCACCTTGGGACCGTCAAACTCTCTAACCCATCTGGATCAGTACGGAAGACGAAGGATGATTATGCAAAATCCTCACTGTAGTCATAGCTCATAAATCACAAGAATATGGTCAATGAAATACATGTTGAATGTGTTGTGGATTGGTGGCCAAACTACGATGATCCTCAGTCGGGGCAGCAAGGGTAGGTACAACAGTCCCCCAGTGAATTTCCTCTGGGTGACCCTGACCATCCAGCCCATGTAGATAAAATAGAGACAGGAACATATGTTAATAGGGCACGGTATGTGTCACCAACTCCACCGGAATGGTGTGATAATACTCATGACCCATCTCAGGTTCCACCAGCTGCTCTACAAGTCATTCCACCTACCCCTCCACGAGCTATTGGGTCTACTTATCATGTTGAAGAACATGCCAATGCACTGGTGGTTAGGGACCCTCATAAAGACAGGAATCCACGCCCAGATGATCTGATTGTGACACTCATCGCTCGCCTTAAGGTGGTGGAAACTCGACAGGTCGAAATCCGGCCTGATGGCATGCCATATCCAGCATGGGTCGATTACATGTCATCACCCACAGGTTTCAGAAACCCCACTTTTTCCCCTTTTAATGGGACAAGAAATCCCTTCTAGCATCTGGCCCACTTCATCTCAAGGTGTGGACCTATCCTAGGAACTCCAGTGCAGCAAGAGACCACATAACTCTATAGTTTCATATAGACATCGGAAGGGGCTGTGTTTTTCTAGTACAACTAGCTTCCCATTTGGTTAGTTACCGGTAGGGAAGATTTTTATAGGAAGTTTCTCTACCATTTTATCTCTACCACCAAGAATTAGAGTATTGAAGACCTCTTCAAGTGTAATCAGAGTCCTGGTGATCACATAGTGGAATTTTTCACCTGATGGAAATGTCTCACCTACTCCCTGGATATACAGCTGACTCAAGAATATCTACTGAAAATGTGTGTGGGGAAATTCAAAACTGAACTAGTCCCCTCTCTCAATTCTCAGAATTACCCTAGGGGGATTTTGGGATTTTTCTAATAACTCCCAACATTTAGAAGAAGCCTTGTAGCAGGCCAAGCAGGCACGTCTGTTGCCTCCTGCAATTACTATGAGGAGATCCACTATGGTAGATCCCACCATTGTGGCCCAAATAGATGCCCCCAAGAAACTAGAGTTATTACCCATGGAGCCACCTCCACATCGGCATAGAGGTCTTCCACCTTGGCATAACCATTGGCCCAGTATCACCCACCTCAGAATCTGCTGGATCCCCCATGTAACGTGCCACTAGTACAGGAGAAACGAAACCTACTATTTCAATGAGGCTCAGGTCCCTGGTTATTTACCATGTTCCTTGGAACAGGGACTTCTACGGTTTCCTGAATGCAGGAGGACCGAAGAGGTGGATCTCATTGATCACCCCAATTACTTCCCCTATCACCGGATCCTGGAAAACACCCTCAATCAGTGCTATGTGTTTAAAGACTAGATTCAAGACTAGGATGATGACAACATTGTCATGTTAGGCCCAAATTTGGCACAAGTGGCATGTGTATTCGTGAAGGCCGACAATGGCAGTGACAGTTAGGGTGAGTGGAAGTAGGTTCCTAATAATGGGTATTAAAAGTATGATGAATGAATGACTTATAAGGTAGTCTCCCATACCCATGGAATTATCTGTGCAATTATGAATCAACCTGAGCCTTCAGAAGATAATGTGTCACCCACATCCGGTACATCTACGTCAATGGCTCAGCCGACCTCTTCCCAGAAGAGCAGTCCTCAATGACGAAATGAAAAAAAAGTCCCCCATTGATGTCGTCATCATCCCACACTCTCAGTGACTTCATTACCTCTAAGATATTGCTTCCCCATATAATTCTTCTAGTGGTGAAGGATTATTAAAATAAAGGTCAAGGGTATGCTTCGGTTAACAATGTGGAGCTAGTAAACCCCTACATGATTCTTGACAATGGGGACCACCAAACAGATACTCCCAACGTCCTCAGTCGTCACCAGCGTCGATGGATCTATGGATATATGGGTATTTGGAGTTCCTTGGTCAATAATTTCACCCAATATGTGCATGCCATTAAAACAAAACATCAGGACCAGTTTAGAGCTCAGCATGCACAACCTTCTCATCTGGTATCGTCAGGTCTACCTTCGCCACCATTTGTGCTACTTGACCAGGCAGAGCCCCCACGACCGCACTCTGATCAGCCACGTTCTTCTAAGGACTGTCCTCAATCATCTATAAAACATATGATCGTCACTCTAAGAGATTCAACTAGTGAGCAGTGGGATATTCCCAGCATCAGTCAGCCATCAGTTCAGCTAGAAGGGCCTATCATACACCCTGTTGTAGAACAACCTCTTGTAACCATAAGTTCATTCTTGGTACAGAAGTATGATACCCTTAAGAAACTTTCCAGCATTCATGTAAGGATCTCTATCCTTGAGGATCTTCTCCTATCAGCAGATATGCGTGAATCCCTCACCAAATCTTTAAGAGTCCCCCTCCAGTTTGAGACGGAGGTAGTATCTGTAGAATACTTGTTTACTGAGGCAGTCATGCATGCTTAATTTTAGGCCATTATCTCTTTCACATTATAAGATAAAGTATCTCCCATATAGGTTAACATCCTCCCACAGTACATCACCAGCCACTTCAATGGCTTGGAGGTTCATCATTTTCTTGTCGACATAGGCTCTAGAATTAACCTAATCCAAACCCGAACAGTTCGAAAAATGGGGTTGTCCTAGGATTATCTGAGTCCCTCCAACCTGAAAATCCAAAGTTATGACAGGACAAAACAAACACCGGTTAGAAATATCCCCCTGAAGACCTATTTCAGTGGTCTAGATAACATCACTGAGTTCATGGTTATCTTGGAGGACACTGCTTACAATGTGTTGATGGGTAGGACATGGCTTTACCTGCATGTGGTAGTTCCTTCATCGTATCACCAGTGCCTTAAGAACTCCCTTAATGGTCGATTGGGAGTTCTCCAAGGTAATGTGTCTCCCTTTTCCTCTTATAAATCCCTCTATCTAGATTCCAACTATTAAAAGAGCAAGGAAAACCAGATACAGGAAAATTAAGTTGAGCACGCTACGGCTGCTACTAACTTGTGGACAGACTTGGTTGATGCCTACATTTTTCTAATTCACTGATTGGAATCTATGACCCCAGATCTTGGATAAATCTTTTTTTTTTAAATTAGGGGAAGGAACATTCCCAAGTCTAGGGGATTCCCGAAGATCACCACATATTCCTACAAAAATTAGGATTGGGTGATCTCAGAGCCCCTTACTCCCATAAGGTATCAGGATTTTTGTCCCATGGCAATGGAAATATGTCATACATTCTTATTTTGTTAGGTAGGGATAAACTATATCAAGACGATGCACCACTATTACTTTAATATCATCAAGTGAGGCACCTTGGGCTAAATACAGGATAGGATTGGGTTGAAATACTTCATCGATATGGTTTCGACAGCACAAGAGTCCCCCGATGTAGTGTCTACTATCGCTCAGGCTGGAACCAGCTTCCCATAGGGATCTATAGATTTAGAGGAATCACCACCGACTAAGGGTCCCTTCTCAACAAATTAATTAGATTATTTGTATGACTCTCCTACCACCTTCAAATAAGGTGTCTCCACCATGATTGATGAACTGGTACAGGTGAAACTCGGTAGAGAGATAGATCTGAAACCCACATTGATCAGTGTCACAATGCCTACTGAGAAGAAACAATGATACATGGACTTCTTGAAGCAACACCATGATGTATTTTCCTGGAGTTATGATGATATTCCAGGACTAGATCCTCATGTCACCATCCACTGCCTCAGTATTCTGGCAAATCGTTGCAGATTGAAATAGCCTCCTAGAATGATGCACCCTTCTCATGGTGCCATGGTCAAGGTCAAAGTTGATAAGATCATCAGAGAAATTTTCATTAAGGAGGTCTAGCACCTCAGGTGCTTATCCAAAAATTTTCCCATTAGAAAGAAAAACAGACATATCAGGCTCTGCATCGAATTTGAGGATCTTAATTGTCACTGTCTGAAGGATGATTTTCCCCTCTCTTTGACAGTACTTTTGATTGATTCCACCATTTGGTTTCATGCTCTCTTCTTCATGGATGGTTATTCCAGGTAAAACCAAATTTGAATATCCCCCAAGGTTGAAGATTCTACACCCTTCAGGGATCCACAATGTACTTTTTTCTACCAGATAATTCCCTTTGATCAAAAGAATGTGGGTTCCAGCTATCAGTGTGCCATGAAATGCATATTTAAGAAAATTCTCAGGTCATTGGTGGAATTATATAGGCATTCCCTATTGGTCAAATCTCACCAACATCAAGATCCTCTCAAATATCCTATGAAAGTGTTTGAAATCTTCCATTATTGACATCTGAAGATGAACCCATTGAAGTGTGCCTTCGAGGTCACCTACAGAAAGTTTATCGGCTTTATTGTCAAATATATGGGGATAGAGATTGTTCTGGAGAAGATTAAGGCCATCACTCATATGTATCCTCGGAGCAACATTCATGATATACAAGTATTTCAAGGCCACTTGTCCTACATAATCCTATTCATTGTGAATTTGGTCATCAACTGTAATCCATTTTCTCAGATCGTGAATAAAGGAAATGTCTATCAATGGGATGAGGAATGTCATACTTCTTTTGAGGAAATCAAGTTATACCTATTAAAGACTATGGTCCTGATGCCACCCATTTCTGAAAAGTTGATGGTCTTTTATGAGACCACCCTAGAATGATATCTTGGTACCCTTCATGCCCAAAATAATAATCAGGGAATGTATAATAATATTTACTATCTCAACCGCATGCTCCTCGATACAGAGACTGGATACTCCCCAATCAAGAAGATCTTCCTTACACTGGTATTCACCGTGCATAAATTGTAACATTATAGGCATCACAATAAGTTAAATCTAGTGTCCCATGTGGATCTACTGAAGTATATCCTGAACATCCCCATGTTTACAGGTCATCCAACATAGTGGGAAGTGATCCTCCAGCAGTTCGACATTTGTTTTGTCCCTTAGAAGGCTATTAAGTGGCAGGAATTTGTAAACTTCTTTAATGTCCATCCATCTATTGTGGACCAGTCCCTCAACCTTGAATATTTGGATGAGGAAATCCTCTTGGTACACCAATACATTCCATGTTAGAGAATTCACTTTGATGGTGCTTTCCTAAGTCCTACAAGTAGAAGACTCAATGAACCAATACTCAAAAAATTGGGCCAGTGTATCATCTTCATCATGCTAGCAAAAGCTGTTCTGTTATATTCATTTCTATTATCAGAATGTTTTACCAACTATGAGGCAGAGTATCAGGATCTCATCACTAGTCTTGAGATAGCCCTTGAGATTGATGTTCCCCACTTTTATGGGAAAGGGGACTCGGAACTATCCCTCAAATAGATCAATGGTGACTATGTGATTAGAAATCCAGAGCTCGTACCACTGTTGGAATGTACTCACCAACTGATGGGAAGTTCTAATATCGGCTACAAGTTACCCATGTCCCTCTATCCTAGAATGGTTGAGCCAATTCCTGGGCTAGCCTAGCTTCATCTCTAGAAAAACCTGATCAGGATTATTTGATTATTCAAGTTGCATAGTGAAGGGTTATCGCTACTATCACTCCAAATGACGATGATAGCCCGCAGGTAATCCACCTTACCGCCGGGGCCTCCATGTCAGAACCTCCAGGTCTCCCTAATGTAGTGATGGAAGTGACTCCTAATTGGAGGACCCCATTTTCAAGTACCTCCAACATGGTAATATTTCATCATATCGAGATGAGCATGAGATAATCTGGTGTCGTGCATTACATTTTACCCTCTAGAGTGGTCCCGGTCTTGAGAAGATCCTCTATAAGAACGAGTTTGATAGGGTTATCCTCTATTACATTAAAGGAGGTGAGATTTCTTAGGTCATGCAGGAGGTTCATGCTGGTTCTTACAGGGCTCATCAGACTGGGCTGAAACTGTCTCCCCAGATCTAGTGGTTGGTGAATTTTTGGCCCTCCATGATTCATCACTGTATTGAGTTTTCCAAGAGGTTTCATGCGTGCCAAATTCATGCTAACATTTTCCATCAACCACCAGAGTCTATCCACACTACTAAGTACTCTTATCCTATTTGGTAGTTCACCAATGTGCACAGGAGCACTCTAATTCAGGACCTAGAGTGTCTAATTCTACGTAGACATGTTATCACCCATTTTCAAACTTCATGTTACCCTTCATTTGGGCATTCATAATCTTTCACTTTTGAAAGGACCCCCGAGAGGCATGGATGCTAGGCCCTAGTGCTCTCCTACTGCCTTGGGTTAACATCCCTAAGAATTTCGAATGACAAATTGATACAAGTACCACATTGCAAATATGGTCAGTGGTTGATGCTAATTTGTTGTTCACATTTCAGGTCACACGATATGGATGCTATGTTTTGAACACATTCAATAGTTATACTTCATCATCACACCACCCCCATCAATCCCTAAATATTGGTTTCATGATTCACGCCATTTTCCACTCTATCATGTATAATTGGAATCTTAACACTCTTGGTGTTATCCCTCAGTGTGAATTTTCTCGTTAGGAGGATAAGTCCATGGTAAGGCAACATTCGAGACTCCGCACCAATTTACCCTATTCATGTATTCCATGTCTTGCAAAAACCTTTTCTGCCCTTGTTTCCCACATCGAGCATAGCTCACATGGGCTTAGGGATTCGATCGAGGTTTTTTCCCATTTGGAAGAGTCTCACTTCTCTATGGTCTGAGATATAAGACCTTAAACTATGATCTTTCTACATATTTTTCGCAAGGTGTAAGAACAGTGTATCCTAGAACTACGTCTAACTTGATCTACATCATCATGGGGTACGTATGAATTCATGGGCATCTCGTCTTCAGGTCCATCTTAGGTTCCACTAATTACCTCTTTTATTCAAACTTTTGGCCCTGACTTTCAAATGATTTCGTGGTGTGGTGTGGTCTTACATCCTCACTCAAATCGGGTTTTTAATAGACGCACCACGTACTCCCCTTCTAGGAGCTAGTCTCTCATGCCTCTTATCATGCATGACGTTAAACTGTACCCTCAGAACTATGTAAGGCTTGATTTCCATTCTCAAGGGATATGTAGGAACACATATACATTTCTTCTATGGATCGAGCCCCATATTCTCTATCCTTTTATGGCCCCTTGTCCTGAGTTTTCATCCCCAAAATTTCGTGTGGTGTGGTGTGGACCTTGACCTCATTCACGTCGGGTATGCTATATCACGCCATGTGTATTCCCCCCTAAAGCCTCGTTTCATCAATATGTGTCCAATCCATATGACGTTAAACTATGTTTCCTAGTCCCACCTAAATTTAAACTATTATTCTATAAGACATTAAAATGTAGGGGTTTTTCCTATCATACGACTTTAAACTATGACATTATCCTCTTGTCCGCATGACTAAAAATGACACTGCATTGTAATGTTCTCACTTTATGGGACATCAAGTTTGGTAGTGGTTATCCATGATAACATTTTTCAATGCGTACATATGGTTTGATTTCTATAGAGACACCTGGATTATCCATCCATGTTTATCACTTCATAAAAAACACATCCATCTAAAAAACAAACAAGATCTATCAAATGCGGCTTCTTTTGGTGCATGGGCTAGACCCGCACAACAGTGTTGTCCCTAGAACTGTCACCCTACCATGTAGCTTCTATAACTATGCATGGATTGATCCCCATCGTCATGGGGTATGTTATAATTCCCATTAACATTGCATTTGGCCCATACCAACTTTCATTTTTGGTCCCTCGACCTAAAACCGACCCAGGGAGAACATGGTGTGATATGGACTCCTACCATTCTAATTTATGTCGGGTTTTGCAATTATCGCACTGTGTGTATCTCTCCCTCCATTCAATATATGATTTGAGCTCTAAGACCTTTAAACTAAGATTCAACCGTCTAGTTTATAGGACACCCAACTACGTTATATTTTCCAGAACTATGTGTGTCTTGATTCCCATATCCATGGGATATGTAGGAATGTCAAGACATTCTGTTTGCAGGTTCATCCCCAGGAATCTTATATCCTATCCCTTTTTTAGCCCATTGGCCCGAACTCCTTTGGAAGCATGTGGTTTGGTGAAAACCTTTTGGGTTCTCATTCATGTCAGGTTTTGTTACAACCACACCATGTTTCATCTTGGTTTATTCCCAGCCTGTTCTAGGTTTTATGACCCTAAACTAAGATCTCCCTATGGGAACTACACATCGGGTTCTACTACTTTGCCACCCCGTGAGCATTTTATTGAATCAAGTACCTTGTTAATAGTCCTATCTATGACCTTGTGTTAGGACTGTGCAACCCCATGACCATTTTCCTTGGAAAAAGATTTAGATCCCTCTTTATGATGCGTCATATTAGCATACTCAAATACATTGTGGAAAAGATCCCAAAGTGTGGAATTTTATCATGGGAATTCTGTTGCATCATGTCTAGGTTTCATGAGCCCTTTATTTGGATATCCATCCTCTTCCACATTTAAAGGGACCCCCTCAATGGCCTGGTCTCATGCCACATTGGCTCACCTACCGTCTTGGGCCAATGCCCCTAATGACCTCAGGAATTTTTTTTACAGGTACCATGTTTCGAACATGGTCAACGGTCAATCATCATTTGTCTGTCCACATTCCAAGGTAACATGAAACATATATTGTTTTTCAAACATGGTCAGTAGTTATCCCTTATCCTCACACCACTACCATTATGATATAGATCTCAAGCATCATGATTCACGTCTTTCCACTCCCATATGTTTAAGTGTAACACCAACATTCTTAGTTCACTGCCCCTTATAAGTATGTGTGTTAAGTAGGTGGGTCTGTAATAGTGGAACTTCACCCACATAATGAACCATCAGTCCTAATATGTGCCTCCCTGCACCAGGGAAGTCCCGTTGCATCTCCTTATTTCCCACATCGAAAATGACTCACGTGGGCTTGGTAGTTTTGGTTGGGCGTGTACTGGTTCAACTATGCCACGCAAGCTTTTCATCTCACAAGACATTAAATAGTGATCAAAAAACTATGTACAACTTGATTATCATCTATATTTGATACGTAGGAATTCCCAACCACTTTTCCTTGGTCCCAGCCTAACATTAACTTTTGGTCTCTTGACCTAAAAATTTTTTTCCGGGAAACATGGTGTGGTGAGGACTTCTTATGCCCTCATTCACATCGGTTTTATAGCTACCACATAACATACTCCCTTTTTGGGATATCCCATTTCAATCTTCATCCTTCCATATGATGTTAAACTACACAAGTCCATATGCCCTCGACACATGACATTAAACTACATTTCTACCATGAACAAGTTCAGGATGCCCCATGTTAATTATGGAATGCGTCAGCTTCCTCGCCAAAGAAGATTCCCCTTACCAGCATTGGTATCTGACCTCATTGTTCTCGAGAACTATGTTTTTCTTGATTCCCATCCTCATTGGATACATATCTATGCCCAAGGAATTCAGATTGGGCCCATCACTAGGTCTTTTAAACTATGTGCACATTTTTCATCGTACAACATTTAAACTACAAGTCTATCATTTTCATTGGTATGAAGTAAAACTAAATATCATTCCATGTTATTACCAGAGAGGTCCTATTCAAAAATAGATATGATCCATGATCAGAACAATGCACCCCCTAATGTTCTTTCACCACAGTAGTGTGTAATTTCAAGAGTGTTGGACTCCATTCCAACAACCCATCACTCCACCCTTCATGCTTTGTGTACCCCTTAGTTGGACCCTTGTACTCTTTCATGTCTGAAAGAACCCCCTAACAGTACGGATACTATACTTATGGATCACATACTTTTTTGGAACAAAGTTCCAGAAGACTAAAGGATGACCTTTTGAGTCAAGACTCATGTTTCAAACATTTCCATTGGACATGCCTCATTTGTTATCCCCATTTCAGGCTAACCCAATAGGGATACATTGTTTCGAAGATGGTCAACAGTATTCCTTCATTGTCCCTCCATCACTATAGTGTTCTATATTTTGGGTATCATGATTCACACCTTCCACTCCCCTCTGTTTGGATTGATTCTAATTCCCTTGATGTTAGCCCACTTGTGCACCAGAGCACATTGCGAAAATAGAAATTCAATTGTTATGAGAACCTCATCCTCCAGTCAGGCCTCACTATTTCTTCTCGAAAATCACAATTGGTTTTCAAACACTTGATTCCCGAATCATGTTTGGCACGCTCAAATTTGGATGGAATAACAAAAAAATAATCCCTTCTTTCAAACCTCGGGCACGACCCACATGAGCTTAAATATTGATCACTGGATATTTCATGAATGTTATAGAAATGAAGTAAACCAAAACAAATAACAGAACTCATGTATGCATCCATCATAAATGATCAAATCATGAACGTATGTTTAAATGTTTACATGCCTTACCGCACCCAAGGATCATCCCCTCCCATGGATGGGTTGAACTCTTCAATTGAGCATTCTAGCTCCGCCACTCTCTGGATTGTGGTGTCAAGGATCCGCTATCACATGTTTAGCTCTTGATCCTCCATGGAAGTGATGGGTCATAGTTCATCATCCATGATCTGGGCCCACTCCTCATCTGTTCAGATGGCAGCCTTCTCATCAGAGGCTCTCTTCATTGGTTCTTCATCCTCCGCCAACTGGGCCTTTTGGCATGACATGAGATCTGATTGTGCATTGAGGAAAGAAGTGTACTTGTCTGCCCATGTCCGTAGCCATTCGATCTCATTTTCAGCCACCTAAAGCATCTTGATGTTCACTGGTTTCATTCGTTTCCAGCCCACACCTAGTCCATGATCATTATCCTGAATAATCTCTACCATGATGTCTCAGATGGTTATATGAAGACCCTAGGCATCCACTCCTCCAACGCATAGTTAGCACAGCGAGGAACAAAGCCTCCCCGTCTATTCTATCCATCGTGCTTGATGGTTCTCCCTGATGAAGCTCTTGATCAGTTTCCTTGACTGGTGAGAGACAATTTTTCTATCCTCTTCATCAAAATTCATCTCGTCTCAGTCTATGGTGTCGACAGGTTCATAGGTAGGGAACGCCTCCACAAACTCATCAGTAGAATCTTCATCTAGTGTCTATTTGGGTAGGTCAGGACCCATGTCATATGATTGATCCTCGTTTTCAGACTCCGCCTCAATGATTTTAGGATCGGTCCTATTGACGGTCCCTCCTATGATCGGGAGTGTTTCAATTTGGTCAGTTCGGGTGTATGCTTCCATGACTACTGGAATTCTGCTGGGAAAGGAAACGCCAGGATCTCCAACCAAACTCGCCACGGTGGCTCACACCATTTTAAGAATTTTTCATAAAACACAAGAGTGAACGAACATTACTTGACTTGATCAGTGGATGAAAGTTATGAATTGTATGATGAATACCCACATATATCAAAAAATTGGTCTCTCCCTTGATCTCTTGTCATTAGGACCCCAAGGTGTGGCCCTCAGTATATGGTGGTGAAGTCTGAAGGTTCCAGGAGGAACCCTCAAAGTGTCATCGCCTTACTGGGCACAATAATTTTCATTTCCACGAGGGTAGATCCTGAATTTCACACAACTGCATATACTATTGGATATGAGCATATTTTTGCGTATGAAGCCATCATGTACATATCATTTTTTAGTGGAGAATTCCTAAACGACCAGGATGATGACTATGGGGGTGTGTTTTAGGGTTTACCTACAGGGCCTATATAGACTCTTCTAACTTTGGTTTTGAGTTTTCGACCTCACCATCCTCTGGAGGGCTCCCTCCACTAGCATCCTCCCCCCAAGAGGACTCATCTGATTCTTCTGGTAGAGGGAAGCACTCTCTCAATTCGGCAGCCAAAACTGCGGAGGGTCCATTTGATCGAGCGACACCTTCAATCAATCTATCATTTGGCATAGAGCACCCCGGGAGTGCACAAATTCATTCATCTCAGCAAGGTACTGGTCCCCCTCCACCTGGGATACCGCAAGTCCAGCTCTAAAAGGACTGATCCCTTGAAAATACATCCAGAGATGATTCATATGTTTCCACATCTCTGACAGGTTGATAAATTGTCTGTTGACATTATGGATGTCCCAAGACTCCAATAAGATAGCATTCTCAATCTTGACTATGTGGCATAGCCGCTTCCGAGGATCCTTGGTGGATATTCTACGTAACCCCATGAGTGGCCTCCCCTATAGATATATTAGCTCCTCTGGGATAGCCCGGTCTACCACTTCCACCTTCCTCTTGATCAATGTGGTTCTTGCCGCCACTGCATCTCTGCCACTATGGGGTGTCCTCGTCACCTTCTAGCCCCAAACTCATGGTTGGGGAGTCATCTCATCACTGGCTTAGATGGTTTTCTACTTAATCATATCCTCTGGGTTAGCCGCCTCCCATCTCTTGGCATACTCCATCACCAGCCTGTAGACAACAATGAGTGGAGGAAGTTTGTTTTTCATTTTCTCATCCTTCCATGTGAACATTATCCACTCCTACCTCATCACACACGAGTGATATGCATGGAAAACTCCTAAGTAAACCCATGTGGTCAGTCTTTGCATGCACTGAAACTGCCTCACAAAGTGGTGTGGGGTGTAAGGCTCGCAGAGAGGATCACAGTCGACATGCTCCACCCTAGATCCACCCGGAAATGCCAAGATGTAGGAACTATTCTCTTTGGTCCCCTATACTTAATCAGTTAATACACCTTTTATAAATGGTAATGGGTGGATGTTGAACTTTCCTACCTTCTAGACCTGGTTCAGCACCAACTATAGGGTTAGTATGGTCGGAAATCTCCCCACCACATTCAGAATGGCCGGTTGGAAGTCTGATCCTTGGGTAGAAATGGGGTTTGGATATTCATAGATACCCCTAACATGCACCACTATCCACTTTCTCTTACCCAAATTTTCCCAGGTTTTTAGGGTTAAGTGGTCAAATGTAGAGTATCTTGGGTTGTCGATTCCTCAGAGACCTAAGTAGAAACCTATAGAAACACACATCCTATGGACTGATTTTGGATTTTATGTGCCCATCTTTGGGTTGATTTTAGATAAGTTTATGAAAACACTACATGACTTAAGTGATATCAAATTATTAGAAGGTTAGATCCTATGTTATTATAAGGTGTGGATTGGATTAAATTCTTTTTAACAATTTCAATTTATTATATTTGAGATGGGCTTATTCAAGAAGATCAACCAAATTCATCACTTATTGATTATATACCAAAACACCATAATACTAATTACCTATACACATAGAAGATCAAATTTTTGATCACTCCAAGTTAATGGTTCGTATTAGCACCTAATGTATGTGGCCTTAAAATGAAACAAGGGTGAAGAAGTTTTAAAATCATCAAATAAAAATATGAATTAAAAAAACTGATTATAAATTAATTGGGTGATAATTAACATAAAATCCATCCCCTTGATACTCCCATGGATCCAACCATAAGTGAGTTATCCCTCTATTGATTCTATGGTTTCAATGGAAGAGGGAAGTAGAATCATGAAGGAGGAATTGAAGAAGTAAAAAGAACAATAAAAAATCACTTCACCATTGTGTGAATAATTTCGGAAGGGTTGGTATAAATAAATTCAAACTATAAAGAAACAGTATCAATGTGATAATAAGAAGAACAGAATAAGAGAATATAAAATATTTTTATTAAAAACTAAGGTTATTCGAACAACTTACAAATAATGAAGAACATTACAAAGGAAAAGTGGCAACATAACACTATAATGAGAGAAATCATCAAATATCAATAAATATGCCAACACTGCTACCCTAAATAGGAATTTTGAGAGCATTGGGTAGATCCTCCAATATTTAAATTCGTTCAACTTGAGTATGGTAGGATTAGGTTGGTTGAAATCTTGTGAAACTTAGACTTCTCCACTCTTGACCTGAGGTGGAATCCAGCTTTCATCCACCAAACTAAAGTGCCTAAATGAGTATATAGATAGTAGAATTAGAGTGGGAAATAGCAGAATAAAATGTATCTCAGGATGTCACCTAACCTTATGTAATGTTTTAGAAGAAAATAGTGTATGGTTTAAGAGATATGTGTAAAATGGTGGACTGTTTTTTTGGGCCCCAGAATCTGGACTAGAATTTTATCTCCAACTTGTGTAGCATGTAACTCCATTCAAACATCTGAATTAGCTTTGGACACTGTTTAATGTAATGTTACCCATGATTTCATATATCTTCAGTTAAATTTTGAGAATCATTAGTCTTGGATCCTGGACAATATAGTCTTGTTATTGGGATGATGTCCAATTTACTTTTCCCAGAATGTGTTTCCATGAAATCCCATTTTGTGGTATTTTAATGTGAATCTTACAATACTCCAAAAACATGAATTGTTCCCAATGTAATGATAAACCTGAACATTAAATATTAAAATAAAATCAATACCATTTTTTATTTTATGAGTTGTTCAAAAATGTACCATGTAATATGCTTTTTAAGAGGGAATTACAAAAAATAATGTGAATCAATGTTCAATGTGTAAAATTCTCTAAAATGGTGTTTATGAATAATGAAGCACATGAATTTTTTATATATTAACAATGAATATTATCGGGATTTAGTGGCTAATCACACCCCCAACATGGGTTTTGTTACTCCCAATAAAAATATATCTCAAAAATATGAAATTTGAATTCCCTTTTCCAAAAACATTTTAATACACAATGATCAACAAAAAAACACTTATGCCAAACAATCATGAAACCTATAAAAATATTTTAATACAAGATAGTTTCATAATTAGATCCAAATCCCAATCCCATTACTTTGTTCAAATTCATCGCTATATTTTATCCAATATCAATTAAGCATGAGGATGTGTTGTGTATCACAATGGAAATGGGGGTTCATCTTTATTCAAGGGGGAAATGATTGAAGCACTAGGTGGAATCAAATTTCAATATTAATATGAGTATTCAATTTTTTTCAATATTTCATTGGTAATTCAAATTTCACTCCAATGATTCATCCCATTTTTCAAGACTTTGCCGATTACTCCCAAGCACCTAGACATTAGGGAACCAAGTAAAGACCACATACTCGGGCATCATATTGAGTTAAATCAGTCAACAACAAAGTCAAATTACCACCAATAGAGATAAAATTACTGACTCTGGGCTAGAAAAATATGGGGTCACGATCCCCAGATGTCGAAAGCTGCACATTAGGTCATTTCCTTTCTCTACGACGAAATTTATTATTATTTTTTATTTTTTTATTTTTTTTATTGAATACTCATATTAAAACTAAAATGAACACCAAACCTATGATATTTATTTGTGGGACCCCATGAACTCAAAATAATACTCAATTATCTAAAGGATGTGTGTTATGATCTTTTTTTTATTTGGATGAAAATATAAACAATGAAATTTTACATTTGATAGCCACACTTTCCAAAATCAATGCTCATGAAATTATACGTGGATTAAAATCAGAATCATGGAATTATAAATTATTTGATATTCTATTTCAAATTGTACAATGTGTATAATCATGTTCAAGGTTAAAGAAAATTTTCCTTCCACACATTTTTTTATGCACAAATAATTAATTGTTTTTTTTTCATTATTTTCACCCCCTCCCACCACCTAAGAATAACACTATCTCCGGAGTTTGAAGAAAATAAATTTTAGAATTAGGGTAGAGGTAGATGAGAATAGTTATAAAAGAAATTTAAAACACAAGGATCATAAAATAAAGTCACCTGGTGGTTGAAGATGATGTTCTTGCTTTTCTAATTTAGTTCTCTGATATCCATGTCACTTATGGAGTTCCCAAGTAGAAAAAGGAAAAAACAAAAAAAAAACAAAACCAATATATATATTCATATATATAAATATATATTCATATAATAAAAAAAGTAAAAAAAATAGTATATATACAAAATTTATAGAATAAGGAAGCACTATAAGTCGTAGGTCAGTGGTAAGTAATGCCCCTATCTCCCTTCGGTCCTGGGTTCGAGTCCACGCAGCTTCGCCGGTTGTGATGGGGTTTTCCCCATGACCTATGATGTGTCCTTTTAATTTTTTTAATTATTATTACTATTAGTATTTATTTTTATTTTATCCTAAAAACACATAAAAATATAATGAACTGATGATACATTGTCTTCTTTTTAAATTTTAGTGTAAGGTATTACTCAAGGATCACACCATGTGACATGGATGAATATGGCACTCCCCTTTCATACCCATACATACTCATAATAGAAGAATAGATCAACTGTATAATTTGTTATTATTTTTATTTTTATATATCAAAATGTTTTTTTAATCCTACGTGAAAAGTAAGTGTGATTCACAAATATTGGAAACATGAAAACCACATGTTGCCTTGTGTGAAACACTTTTGTTTAAGGTCGTTAGCCAGACATGGATCCTAAATCTATGAATTTTTTCATGGTTCATAGTTTGGATTAGTTAACTCAACCTTTGTTTCCTATTTATTGAATGATTCAATGAATGGTTTCAACCTATGACCATTGACCTTCAAAACGTGCCCACTTATGGGGTCCTAAATCTCCACTTCCCCTTGGGGGTACACATGATTCACTATGAATGGACTTGACCATCTAGACCATAACATTATCAGGTGTAAATGAAGTTTCAAACTATACAAGAGCACAAATTTTGCTGGTTCAAAGTGTTTAACATTGATATTCCTAGATTGGTAATCTTAAACACAAGATTTATTTATCCTTCAATTTGAATAAGCCTCCATACTAAGTTATCCAATTTCATTCAGATCTAATTTCAACTTTTCATCGGCCAAAGAAATGTCGAAATTCATTTTTTTAATTTCCCAAAATGCCTTATAACTGATTTCAATAGGTAAATGGAGTGATTTTCCCAAAACCAACCTATATGGTGACATTCCTAGGATAGTTTTTAATGTTGTACGATATGACCAAAGGGAATTCAAGAGTTTCTCGGACCAATCTTTCCTAGATGGATTGATAGTTTTTTCAAGAATTTTTTTAATCTCTCTAATTTCTAACTCAACATGACCATTGGTTTCAAGATGGTACACAGTGGAAACTTTATGAGAAATTTCATACTTAGAAATGAGTGAAGATAATGGGTGGTTGCATAAATGGGTTCCTCAGTCACTAATTATATCCCTGGGAATTCCAAATTGAGAAAATATATACTCTTTCAGAAATTGGATCACAACATAATGGTCATTAGACTTGGTGGGAATGGCCTCAACCCATTTTGAGACATTGTCAACTGCTAAGAAGATGTACAGGTATCCCCTAGAGTTTGGTAAGGGTCCCATGAAATCAATTCCCCAACAATCAAATATTTCAATGACTAGAATGGGAGTCAGGGGAATTTTAATCTTTTTGGTAGTGGATCCTAATTTCTAACACTGAGGACAACTTTTTCATAATTAGAAGGAATCCATAGTGAGATTAGGCCAGTATAAACCACATTAAAGGACCTTTTCAGTGGTTTTATTTGTAGAAAAGTGACCTCCACATGCCTCTCTATGACTAAATTTTATAATGGAAGCTTTCTCAATCTCAGGAACATATATACTAATTATTTGATCGGGATAGAACTTGAAGAGGTAAGGATAATCAAACACATAGTGTTTAACATCAGAAATTAATTTCCTCTTAGATTGGGTCCCTAAGAATTTTGGAATGTCAACTGTCTCCAAATGGTTTGCTATGTCATCATAACATGGGAAATCACTTACAGAATAGAGGTGCTCATCAGGAAATGAATCAGTCACAGAATGTTGATGTGAGTTTTCTTTGAATTCCATCCTAGATAGGTGATCAACTACAATATTTTTAACACCCCTTTTTATCCAAAATTGTTAAATAGAACTCTTAAAGAAGAAGGACCCACCTAATCAATCTAGTGTTTGCATATTGTTTTTGAAAAAGATATTTTATGGCTGAATGGTCAGTGAATACAATGATGGGTGATCCTAAGAGATAATACCTGAATTTATTTAAGGAAAAGACAAAAACAAGCATCTATTTCTCTGTGGTGGTGTAGTTGATTTGTGCATCATTTAATATTTTTCATGAATAAGACATGACACATGGAGTTTTCTCACAACATTGTCTTAAGACTACTCCTACAGTGAATTCAATTTCATCAAAAATGATATCAAAAGGAAGTTTCCAATTTGGATACTGCATGATAGGTGGAGAGATAAGAGTTGACTTGAGTGTAGATAATGATTCCTCACAGCTTTCTGTCGATAAAAATGGATCCTCTTTAACTAATAGAACACAAAGTGGTCGAGAAATAGAGATAAAATTCATAATTAAACTTCTATAGAAACCATAATGTCTAAAGATAGACCACCCTTCCTTAACATTTTTAAGAGAGGGAATGTGATGAATGGTGTCAACCTTAGCTTTATTAACTTCAATCCCTCTACCATATACCAGATATCTTAGAACATGTCCTTCCTTTACCATGAAATGGAATTTTTACCAATTTAGGGTGATATTCTTATCCTCACATCTTGAAAAAACCCTTTCAACATTTAGAATGAATCCCTCAAAAGTATCCCCAAAATGGAGAATTCATCCATGAAGACCTCTAAACAATCCCCTACCAAGTTCTAGAACATTCCCATCATGCACGACTAGAAGGTACCCTAGGCATTACATAACCAAAAGGGAATGTGCTTGAAGGAAAAAGTGCGAAATGGACAAGTGGAATTTTTTTCCCTTGATCCAATAAGGAGAACTAGATTTGATTATACCCTGAGAATCCATCTAGGAAGAAATAGAATTGATGACCATCCACTCACTCGAGTACTTGATCAATAAATGGAAAGGGGAAATGGTCTTTCCTAGTACAAGAGTTGAGCCTCCTATAGTCAATATAGACTCTTCATCCACTACTGACCCTTGAGGGGAGAGAGTCAACATCCTCATTGGTGATCACAGTAATTTTAGCTTTCCTTCGAACAACTTGAATTGGGCTTACCCACTCACTCGTATCAATGGAGTAGATGATACCCACTTTAAACAACTTAAGAAGTTTTTTAATTACCACATTCATAAGATTTGGATTGAGTCTCCTTTGAGGTTTCATCATGGTTTGGATTTAGATTCAATAATAATCATATGAGTCCCAATGAGTGGACTAATCCCAGGAATATTAGAAAGGGTCCATCCAATTGCTTTCTTATGCTTTCTTAGGACATCCTGAAGCATCATCTCTTGATTGGATTCAAGAGAGGAATAAATGAAAATAGGAAAGGATATATTTTCCCCTAAGAATGAATACTTGAGTGATGAAGGTAGGACCTTAAATTTGGGATCAGATTGGTTATCACATTCCAGGAAAGGATGAGACTTTTTATCGAAATCATTTTCTTTGTTCATATTTCTTGATAGAATTTATTCCTTGTTAATATAATTTTCATCCAATAAATTATCCAAATCAGTGTCATGAATGGGAATGGACTCAATTTTAATGATTTCACCCATGGTATCATTGATTGAAGATTCTATAAAATCCTGAATAGAGCTATCTAAAATAGATTCAATCCAAGGAGAAAAATTTCCCTCATTAAAACAAAAAAAATCAATCTCTTCTTGACTTAAGCATCCTTCATTAATCCCTTGAAGTTACTCGAGTTCACTATCAACACTACCAATCCAATTAACCTCATGTATCTCTTCATTATACCCAATTTAATATTTTTATTTGTATATTTTCAAGTCTAGACTCATGTTTCCAAAGGTGATGGTCATGTTCCCATTTCAGACTCGAATGAAAAAGTTGATTGTTGCATGGAAGGGATGACCAGGGATGATTAGGGTTTTCTCCCTAGGACCTAATCTTGGGTGATTGTCAAGAACAATGAAGTTGGTGGGGTAAATTAAATTTTCAACTTTCACCAAAACATCCTTTAATATCCACTTAGGAACTTGAACACTACGATCATAAAGTTGAAGAGTGACAGATGTGGGTTAGAGTTCATCAACCCTAACTGTCAATACATGGCATAAGGAATGAGGTACACACAGGATACCAAATCACAAAGGGCTTTTCAAATTTGTTCTCTCATGTCTCAACATTGATGTATGGACATCCTGTATCTTTCATCTTTGGAGGAATGGTCCCTTGAATGGTGTTACTCACATTAGCAGCCAAAAGGACTTGGTTTTTATGTGAAAATTTCTTTTTAAAAGTGCACAAGTCTTTAAGGCACATTGAGTAGGAAGGAATGGTTTGGATTGAATCTAAAATGTGGATGTTAAACTTAACCTAAGATAATTTTTCCCTCAAAGTCTCATTCATTCCAACTTCAGTTTTTCCTCTTATGCGATGAAGGAAAGGAGCAGATTATTTGATTGTTTGTTGTGGTTGTAGTTCCTCCACATTCTCAATGGGTTTTTCAGAATATGTTAGCGGTTTTTCATCATTTTCATGAGTTTTTGAAGCTTTTAATGGTTCTATAATGGCTTTTTCAGTTTTCTCAATGGATTTTCCACTTTTTAAAACAGTTACTACTTTTAGTTGTTCATGAGAGTTTCGTGTGTAATTGGATTATCCCCTTAAAGTAGAGGATGGTACCACCTGAGTAGGAATGGGTGCCTTCCAAGTTTTAATTGTTTGTAGTTCATATTTAAGGGATGAAACTTTTGAGTTCATTTTCTCCATTTTTTTATAGAATTGATCAAGGATTGGAAGAGGGAAAGATTGAGTAGGGTCTTGTGCTGGTTGGTTTATCCCGAGAGGATACTTTGGTTGTTGGATTGGTCATTGCATGGGTTGTTGGATGGGTTGTTAGTATTGGAAAAACGTATGATGGTATTGGACTATTTTTTGTTGGAATTGATTGTGGTTTTTGAAATTTTTTGTATAGTAGGGGTTTGGTCCTTGTAGTTGGATAGGTTTTTGTTTATCTTTCCAGCGGAAGCCTGGGTGGTCATTATACCTTGGGTTGAATGTGTTTTGGTCTTGGGAATTTTAGAAGTTTAGGGAATTGAATTCAGTAGGTGGTCCTCCAAGAAGAACTTCCTTTATGGATGGAATGGTTGGCTAGTTGTCTGTTTTATGGTCATGTTTGTCACAAATTGTGCAAATAGGGTCTACAGTTTGGATTTTATGGATTTTCCTAAGGTATATCTCTTCGAACATCCTAGTGAGTGCTACGAGTTTAGCCCTAAGGCTTCCCTCTTCTCTAATTGTATGCATTCCAGTAGTTCTTTGTGACTTTTCATAATAACGTGATGTTCCCCATGTTTATTTTTTCAGCAAGGATTTCTAGATACTTGTAAGCATCATTTGGGACTTTGTTTTTAATGGTACCATTACACATCATGTCAATGAATTGTTTTTTCCCCAGGCATAAACCATAGTAAAAAATTATCACTTGTTTAGGAATAAAAAAACCATAGGGTTGAACCATTTTTATGGTGTCTTTGAACCTCTCAAATGTTTCATATAATGACGTTCCCTATTTTTCAAAAAAAAAATTGGATACTCTTTTTAAGTGCAATTATTTTGTGGTTGGGAAAGTATTTTTTGTAGAATTCTCTTTATAATTGGTCCCAAGAGTTTATGGATGGTGGTCTCAAATGGATTATCCAATTTTTAGCTCGATCCTTTAATGAAAAAGGAAATATCTTCATCTTATATGATTCTAGTTGATGTGGGGGACACATGGTTTCTACAATGTCATTTAAATCCTTGAGGTGAAGTTAGGGCATCTCAGACTCTATTCCATGGAATGTGGGAAGGTGGTTTAGGACATGAGGGTTAATGATGTAGTTGTAATATCCTATGGAATTGTGTCTAATTCATGATGGGACATTGTTCTAGGCAGGTATGAGTTATTCATTCATGGTTTGATCGACTTCATTCCCAAAGTTTGGGGCTGCCACATTGGGATTTCTATTTTGGTTCTCGCCCAGGTTTATGATTTGGTTTCATTGAAGTCCTTCCATTGAAATTGGATGAATTTTTGACTCTAGAGTATTATGAATATTAGGATATAATGTAAATAGTTACCTTGGTGTACTTGAATCCCCAACCATAGGACTATCCACCCTAACTAGATGGTTTGATTGGTCATCATTGTAGGTAGACATGCACCAAAAGAAAAAAAAGAGAAAGGGAAAAGATAAGAGAAATTGGATGAGAATAGAAGAAATGGGGGAGAATAGAATGGGTGTTTAGATGACTTAATTTTGTCCCTGTAAATGGCGCTAAAATTTTTTCGCGCCTAAATTTACCCATGTTTTTTGGTCTAAGCAGTCAAATGTATAGTATCTTGGGTTTTTGATTCCTCAGAGACCTAAGAAGAAACCTATAGACACGAACATTATATGGAATGATTTTGGATATTAAGTGGCCAGCATTGGGTTGATTTTAGATAGTTTTAAGCTATATTTGTGTGACTTAAGTGAAATAAAATTATGATAAGGGTTGATCTTAGGTTATTATAGGGGTGGATTGGATGAAATTCTTTTTTAACGATTTCAATTTACTATATTTGAGATGGGTTTATTCAAAAAGATCAAAAAAATTAATCACTTAATAGTTTTATACCAAAAAATCATAATATTAATCATCTATGCACTTGGAGGATAAAATTTATGATCACTCCAAGGTAAAGTTTCATATTAGTAATTGAAGTATGTGTCCTTAAAATTCAACAAGGGAGAAGAAGTTTTAAAATCATCAAATAAAAATATCAATTAAAAGAACTGATTAGACATTAATAGGGTGATAAATAACATTCAATACAGCCCCTTTATACTCCCTTTGATCAACCCATAAGTGTGTTATCCCTCCATTTATGCTATAGTTTCAATGGAAGTAGGAAGTAGACCCATGATGGAGGAATTGAAGAAGTTAAAAAAACAATAAAAAGAAAACAATAACTCCACTATTGTGTGAATAATTTCACAAGGTTTGGTATGAATAAATTCACTCTATATAGAAATAGTATCAATGTGATAATAATAATAATAATAATAGAATAATAGAAGATGAATAATTTTTATTCAATCTAAGGGGATTTGAACAACTTACAAATGAAGAAGAACATTACTAAGGAAAACTGGCAGCATAACACTACACTGAAAGAAAGCATAAAATATCAATAAGTAAACCAACACCACTGCCTTAAATAGTCATTTTGGGAGAATTGGGTCTAGCCTCTAATATTTAATGTCATCCCAATTGAGTATGGTGGGCTTAGGGTGGTGTAAAGCTAGTGGAACTTTGACTTTACCACTCTTGACCTGAGTAGGCAGCCAACATGCATCCACCAAACAGAAGCGCCTAAATGAGATTTTAGATAGCCAGATTAGAGAGGTCCATATAAGAATAAAATTAATCTATGGATGTCCCATAACTGTATGTAAAGTTTCAGTCATAGATCATGTGGATCTTTGTGAATTGAGAGATAATAAAAAACATGAAGATGAGAAATGAAAAAAGAGAGGTTAGCATCCTCTTTTTATAGGTGATTACCCCCTTTCTTCGTGGTGAATCTAGACATCTAGAGATTTACAAATATCTCAACCCATGTGTCGCCTCTCCCCATTTTGGCCCAACTTCGCTATATTTCTTTGCAATGGGCCTAAAAAATTTGGCGATCAACCCTCAAACTTATATCCTTGTTTTCTCCTCGGCTCCAAGTCTGAGGGCGGAATTTGTTGGCATGAAAATATGTGTAGAGGAAATGGAGGAAAAAATAAAACAAATCCAAAAGGAGATTCCTCACGAATCCCATTCGCAGATCCCCACCCAGCACTATGGTCGAAGCAAATTATAAGCCCCCTCTGCAGTCGCTATAGAGTAAAGAGGTGGGAGTCTCTGTGGTTATAACACAATTGACCAGAAGACTCGTGCCATGGAGGGAGCCCAATTGGCTTTCATGAGCTTGTTAAACTTGACATAAGCCTCTGTGAGTGTCACTCACATCACTCATGAGAGCTTCATGCTACGGAGGAGATGAAAAAAAATTCCAGGGTTTTGGCAAACTTGACGCAATCTACGGCCAATCGTGGAGCACCATGTGGCTTCGCACTGAGTTGTCCATGCTTAGTGCCACCCCTCGCCTATAAATATTGGGCTCCCCTTGAGGCCAATTGATGGATAATCTGACCATTCTCCTTCTCAGTGCTCAAATCGCAAAGCACCTTTTTCTCTATGAAACCTTTAGAAAAATGAGATCTTTAAGGTAGTTCAGCATTGAGAAGTACCATTACCTTAGCTCAAATACAACCCCTCTTCAAGAATGTATACCCTTTGTGGATCCCACGAGCCATCACAAAGAACGTATTTCCCTAAGGCGACTCTGGTCTTCGCAAATCCCCCATGCTTCGTGAAGTACCATCCATGCACATGGTAACCACATGTTAAGGCAGGATCACTATGCTTTGCAAAGCACATTGCTTCTTAGTGCTATGATTTGAAAGGTACCCTTTCTTCATGAAGTCCTACTATGTAAAATCCTTTCCACTTTTCAAATAACCCATCATATGAAACTATACCCTATGTCGAGGCTAGGCCACTTCACTTCACAAAGCATACCCCTCAGTGAATCCCTCCCCTACATGTGGCACTAGAGCATCATAATGTATTTTCCTATGAACCCATTTTCTACACAAACCCTTCTCCCGTATGACCCTCTAGGTTCGTACAAAGTGATTTCAAGGTCCCTTGTTTGGTGCTTCATGTTGTATTCTTAGCCACATGATTCTTCACAGAAGCACACTAACGGTTATTTATTCTTCTCAAAGCCACACTAACGAGGTCCCCTCAATGGATCACTCCACAACACCCCATTGCAACATAATTGTTAATGACTTACCTTCCCCAAGGGTGGGTAGTTATCAGTCATGTAAATCCATGGAATGAAGAGTGAGCCTTCCTCATCTGAGCTGCAGGACATTAAACTTCCAAGAACCATCATCTACACAACATTATGCTAAAATCTGACCTAACACCATGCAATATACACATGATACCCCATCTTAGACATTCACCATTCCCACACGTCTTCACGGGAGTGAGTTCATCCCTACATTGAATGAGATCCTCTTTGCTGGAGCGATGTCTGTCTGTGGGGAAGGGAAACAATATGGGTGTAATCCCCTAGCCTTTATTATAGGAGGTATCACCCATGCTTCTCCTCTATTCTTCTTTTCCAAATACCAGCGGAGAGATGGGAATAGGGAAATTAATTACCCCATCCCTCTCCCTCTAGTCTTTATCTCCATTGGGCCCCCATCTTGGAGTAAGTCCCATTCTCCATCTCCCTGGGCCGCTAACCTCGCATAAGCCCATGTTTACTTTTTGGAAATCTAACCACGCATAAGCCCATGTTTCCTATTTTTTCGCTAACAATGTTGAATCCACATTGTAATACCCATAGATGCACCTTTCACGATGTGATCATATGGTCATTTCTGCCTCTTGTTTCTCACACCGAGCATGAATCATGTGCGATTTGAGTTAGTATTTCCATGGAATCCTTCATGATAAGACTTATCATTTAAGTCCCAAACCCCTATTCCAAACTATGAGGACTTTGATCCTTGTCTCTTAGGCCATGTATGTAAGAAGCCTCCCTGAGGTTCAATCCCAACACCTACTTGTCCTGACCCCTTCACGTTGGTTCACCTTCGTCTCACATGATGTTAAACTGTATCCACCATTCCAAACTACATGGACTTTGATCCTCGTCTCCAAGGTAAGGTATGTAGAAGGCATCCCTGAGGTTCAAGATTAACACCTACATGTACCTAACAGTTCATGTTGGTTCACCTTCTTCCTGCATGACGTTAAAATATATCAACCATTCCAAACTACATGGACTTTGATCCTTGGCTCTTAAGCAAGGTACGTAGGAAGCCTCCCTGAGGTTCAATCCCAACACCTGCTTGTCCTGACCCCTTCTCATCAGTTCACCTTCATCCGACATGATTTTAAACAGTATCAACCATTTTAAACTATGTGGATGAAATATGTTTCCATGGGAGATATCAAATGATTAGTGATTTGTTTGGGTACTAATGTGCAAGAGAGTGGCTGACCAAAGTCGTCTCTCAAAGGAGGAATTAAATTTGACAACTTATTAATGGTATTTTAAAAATAAAATAAAATGGAATAAAAAACTACATAAAAGGCTATGGGGGGTTTTACCATTCATAAAAATAGAAGAAGTTTTCTGGAAGAATATTTTATAATATTTTTGTTTTTATTTTTGAAATGAAGTTCGATTAAAAAGACACAACAAGAAGATGTTTTTAAGCAATATTTAAAAGGAATAATTGATCTAACTATAACTCTTAATTTAATTATTAATCATTATAATTTAAATTAATATCCAATTAATTTTTATGGAATTATTTTTTAACCCCTGAACCCTCTAAGAATTAACTTTACCACAGAGATGAATATTATCAATCCCTAGGATATCTTTAGAACAAGTAATCCTAGCACCCTTCTTTTATTGATGTTCTAAGGAAAAGTTATGGTCCATGGTAAATTAAGGCATATGTCCATTCTAGAAAATTAGGATTAATTGAGATTAGGGATAATATTTTATCTCTTAAAATTTATCATGTGTGGTCTTGTTTTACCGATTAAGTTTGTGCTATCACAATTTACACAAATTCTCGACCTCGTGTGTTTTTGTATTAATTATTCAATTGCTTATTTAGATTCTTCTAATTTAAAAACTCAATTCATAGACCATATTAAGGGAGTTATAGTATCTTAGTGATTCAAAATAAATTAATGGAGAATCTTAGAGGTAGATCAATTACTAAAAAGAACTATGCTTCCATGGGCAGTGTAGTCTTCATAGAGATGTTTTTCATGTGCAAAGGTTTATAAAGGGTAAAACCCAATATCATTTTTACTCTTGATTCCATACCAATTTAGAAGATTAAAGATGAATAAAACAGTTGAAAATAAGGGAATAAAAAATAAAATGTAATAAATTTAAGAGGAACAAAGAATTTTATTATTCCAACATAAATATTACAAAGAAAGAAAGAGAGGAAGGCTCCAATGAAGGGATCCTTACTTCAAGAGATCCCCTATTAGTATAAGGAGTTCCATAACCTCTAAGACAGTGAGAGGACTCATCTATATCTCAAAAATGGAAGCACTTCACTCCTTGTCTGAACTTCCAAATGGGGTTCCAAAGGTGTCAATTTATAGCCAAAATGGGGAGTGGTAGATGGAAAATCCCTTGATAAAGATAGTGGAATATGTATATAAATTTTGAGGAGCACATGTACCCTATAAGGATAGTGGAATATGTATATAAATGTCTTATGAAAAATTCACCATGGTAGGTTCTCTCCAATGGAATACTCCTCCAACTAGTAGTAGATGGAAAATCCCTTGATAAAGAAGATTCATTGAATGATCTATGGAATATGAATCAGTATCAGGGTTATCATCTCACTTTTTCTTATATAAGTGTAACCTGGGAATTCCCAACCTTGTGAACTTCCTCCACTTATCACATGGGTGGAACCATGGAATTTCATTAAGGTGGAATTTTTTATGAAATGCCAAAATAGAGACCTAGAAACACCTTTATGTCCTTAAATTTATCAAAACATAAGAAATTAATAGGTACACACACAAGAAAAAACCATAGTAAACACACCCTAATAGTTTATACACAACTACCCCAATCCAAAGACTATATCTTCGGAATATAAACATTAGTCATAATAAAATTAAATATAATTATATAAATAACAATGATAAATTAATTAAATGTAGAAAATATTGTATTTAGAAAGCACTGAATATATTATTAGTAGAACTTAATTAATTATAACATATATCCTCTACAATAAACAACTCAATGACATGTAAACATACATTATTGTCCATGATGCATGAACTCACCCTCTCTCCACCTGAGATGAGAGGTAAAATAATATAATATTAATATAATAATAACATTTGAAGAACAATATGATTCTATAATAACTCAACCTAAAAAAGTAATCTCACTACCCTGGAAACTCAATCATACACTATACAAGTATCAGATAGGCACAAGCATATCATCCCACTTTAGTTTTAGATAACCTATTTACATTCTACCAATATTCAAATAAATAAAAAGAATAAATGTATTTTATTCCATTTTGTAACACCTTGAGATAGATCAATGAACCTAGGACATCATGTTATATAACCACATTCATTACTCAAAATGAAAAATATTAAACTAACTAGTGGTGATGGATTGATTCATGAAATGCGGAGACTATTCCCTTGATATCAGGTAACCATTTTAGATAAATTCAATGAAAGAAATAATAAATAAGATTTATTATAAATAAACATAGAGGAAGACAATAAATAAAGACATCAAATACAATATAAAAAATGAATAAAATCACCACTACATATAATTAAAATCATCACCACATGTGATGGATCAATATATAAAATGAAAAAAAAGAAATAATTACAGAGGAATTATAGGGAAAATATCCTAGAGTATGTCCTGGCATCAACTCAATAATTATCTATCTCTGCATCATCAGTATCATGTCATGTGGTTCTTTCCCTTGGCTGGATCCTAGACTATAAATACTTCACTTAAATTGAGATTTCCATTCATGGTGTGAGTATAAAATCTAGTATGACATAACCAATATTTCATTATCATAAGTGAAATAGTCAAAAAAAATTATGATCAAATAGAAATAAAAACATAATTTAATAAAACTCTTATTATTTCATTGTGTTAAAAACAATCCACCACGATTCCAAGACATAGATGATTCATCTACATGATGGGAGGAACAATAATCTCATTTCACGGTCACACATAGTTCCCAACCCGTCTACACTAACACACAATATGGAAAAAAAATTCCAACCCTTCTCTTATTATAAATGATGGGAGACACTTTAGTTACCAATTTATATCCTTTTACACTAAAGATGGTGTATTTTAATTCCCAACCCTCTTCTGGTTATATTAGAGGGTGTTCACATTAGTTTATAACCCTTCTCCTCTAATATGGGAGAGGTTCAACTTTAGCATCCAACATTTTTTCTTTTGCACAATAGAGAGATCACATTAATTCCTAACACATCAATTATTAAAAAGGAAAAAGAGCTCAATCTCACCATATCACATATAATGTAATATATCAATAATAAATAAACTAAAACTAGCCCTCAGTTTTTACCCTATATAACACCTAACAGTTTCCCACATATCCAAAATCACAAAAAAAAACACTATCCCAAGCAAGGGGAATAGTCATCAATAACCAATTACCAACCTAAAAGGTTACCTTAGCCTTAAGAAATCATAAATAGAACATTATATGCCTAAAACATTAAGGCATATATCCCCACCTCTAGCTAATACTAGGAAAGGTTTCAATATTTTCATCTCACTTATGCATACTCACCCTTTAAAGGTCTATTAAACCAACCTAGACCTACTCGATAACTTTGATATTAAAATCAAAGTATCACAAGGAGAAAAAATGTACCCTCACACAATTCCAGCCACATATCTTTATATATAAGCTTTAACATGGTAAGGACTTCCTTCCTTAATTAAAATGGAGTGAACTCTCCAAAAAGACTTAATTTATTCAATACTAAACCAGTAAAACCCTAAAATATTCCCCAAATCCTCACATTTAGGGTTTTAAAAAGGAAATTATGAAATATATTTATAAAGAAACATCTAGGTATTATATGGACTTAGAATTATCATGAGAGACTCTCTATAATGAATGATGCTTCAAACAGATAAGAGGAGAGAAGGAGAGGTCTCAAGAAGCTAGGGAGAAACACCCAAAACCTTCCAAGTCATAAGATTATTGAGGGAGGATGGAGGATAGTTAAAAAATCAAGGTGAAATCCCTAATATGGTCATTTAAAAAGATCCATGTGAGTGGGTCACAATATTACTAGTATGATCACAATACAACACACATTCCTACGAACCTCATTACATAACAGGCCTTATGGATCATATAGTGGCCTCCCCTAGATAGAGGGATCAAACCTTAGTAAAAAGGATCCATGATGTGACCCCTCTAGTCTACATCATTAATTGTCCTTATGTTGATCCCCATGAAGTGACTCTGCCATTCTAACCACCACACGCCTCCCCTCTACCAAGTTTCACACCACGTAACCCATGTTTCATGTCGTGATTATCTACCTACAACATAATTTCAGATTTACACCAACCCAATTCTCCAAAACCCAGTCCTGAACCACCAAAAAAAACAAAAAAAACAAAAATTCAATCTGGTTACATTAGAATATATAAAAATTAAAAACACAACACACCTTAAAATTCAATGGGTGTTACAGACCTCGGGTGGGTCATAGGATCTAGGAGGGTATGTGAGTATCAGAGTTTGGATTCCAAAAGATAATTGGTCAATAATGATATGATTAAAATTATAATTGATGGTTAATATAGTCATACATCTCATGTTTCATAATAAGTACCCTCTCGGGGGTGGATTTAGATTTGGTGTGCACCATGGGTGAGATAATTCCAATGATAATAGATGAGGTGTGACATGGGATATTTCCTTGAGTTGATGAGGTGGACAGATCCCCTAGATATATTTTCTCTAGAAATCTAAATTGGTACAAGTCATTGTTGGGGAATTGGAATGAGGTTTCTAACGGGTTTAGAGAGATTTATCTTAGAAATTCCCCTGGGTAGTAAGACTGGGTTTTGATATGGAATTGTAATAGTATGGGACCAACCTTTTACACAATGGTTGAAAAGAGATAAGTTAGTTCAACAACACTATGGGGTATTGAATATGTCTTAGTTCTAATTTGTTGAAACTGGTAAGGGTCAAAATAAACCTAGGGATTACCCTAATGAGAATAATGATAATGTCTTTAAGCACAACATGTGTTCTTATCAGAACAAGATAGTATTTAATAGATTAAGTAGATAGGATAAATTTATGATGAAATATATTCCATGTTTTGGTGTTAGTTCTTGAGTGAATAGAACCCTAGGATGAGCAGGTGAGCTTGTGATATGTGTTTCATGCACAATATATTGATGTTGTATGCATGTACCTAGTTGTTTTGATGTTGGATGAATCGAATAGATGGTAATTTTTTATTTTTCCTATAAAATAAGGGATGTTTTTATCCTTATTAGGTTCCCATATCTAAGAAAGGTTTAGTATGGTACCATTTATTTAACATCTCCTAAGTGAGAAAGGATAACTAGGGTGATAGTATTGTTTGACCTCCTCAAAGGGGGGTCAACCTTGATACTTAAAATGCACCCTTCCTTGATAGGGAATGGTTTTGTTGTTATTATGTGAACCCTCCACTAATGAGGGTCTATGTTGGGTACTATCAGTGAAACATTATTTGAGTGAGAAGCGATAAACAGGGTACTTTTATTATGCCCTTCCCTAAGGGGGATGGGAAGGGTACATGATGTGAATCTTTTCATAAGGGGAGTTGGATGAGTATCATATTTGTGTCCTTTCCTAAGGGGAATGGACTGGAGTATTGGATATTGTCCTTATCCTAAGGATGGTTGTTTTGGACATGATTCGATAAAGAACCATACTTTTTATCTTTGGGTATGGGTTATGATTGTGTCATAAGGAGACTATTCTTTTACATAGAAAAAAGAAGGTGAGGTTATGTGTAATTGATGCATGCCTATCGTAGGGAATGGAAAAACAATTTTTTTTATATTCCCTAGTGTATTATTGTGATTAAACCTATGAAGTCTCCCAAAGAGGAGTGCACACAAAATAGTTTTCCACTTTTAAATGACGGTAAAAATGGTTTGTTTTTAGAATAAATTGATAAGAAAATGATTGGATGGAAATTTAAAATTCAAAGAATTAAAAATAGTGATATGAAAATGGTGATTTTGTAGGTTTTTATTTCCCAATTTTAATGTTATTCTTGTTCAATTTAATTCAAACCTATTATTTAGTGTTGATTAATGTGAGTTTCCACAATCGTTTCCTCTCATTTCCTAGGTGAAATTATGATGGTGAGAGAAAACATTACCAAGATCTCAGTTTGGTCAACACTCATTCCATGTGAAAAAGATTTGTATTGAATATCCTCAATTGAATTAGGTAATACCCAATCGGGTCGTGTTTATCCCAAACAATCAAGAACATCCACTACCCCTTTAACATGCACTGACGATCATCAAGTACTTCACCACTGATCTCTGGACTATTCAATCGTATATAAACTAGAATTCAGTGGAGGGAGATAAAGATTAATTTACCAATGAAAAAATCAATAAAGGAACTAAAATTCACGAATGATCTCACTTTATAAAAAAATCCACTATATGATATTGAAAACAACATTGAAGAAAAATAAATTTCATTCAATTATATTCAAGAACTCAAGCATTACCAAATAGAAAATCAACCCTTCCCTAATCATTCCAATTTTATACCCCACTAAGGAAAGGGTATCTGATATAAATGGAGAAGAAGAAGGAATTAAAAATCTATGGAAAAGAAAATAAATAAAATAAATAAAGCTGAAATGTTCTACTCATTGGTGTCTTAGAAGGAGTGGCATGCAATGAGATGCTTGGAGATGGAGGAGCTCCCCTCCTTTCATAGCCAGAATCTATCCACTAAATTTGATGTGTTGTTGCACCATTAAATACCTATTCAAGTGTATCACCCTTCTCTAATGCTGTTCATAATTTTCTTTACCGTTTCCTCTCAAAACCTCAGTCTATTTGGACAAGGAGTCTAAAATTTATGCTCGTTTTACTCTGACAATTTATTCTGTCCAGTCAGACTCTCCAAATCGCCCACATCCGAATTGGAATGCTTTAATGAACATTAGAATAGCCAATTGACGCATCCTATCCTTAATTAAAGATTTTAAAAAATATCTTTCATGTCTAACCACCAAATTCCATAGAAATTGGTCCCACCATGAATGATTTATGGACCCTACAGCCAAAATAGATAGATTTGTAAACAGTTTTCATTGTCCAACTTTTAAGATTATTTTGAGCTTCCATGTGATCGATTAAACTTTTGGTAAAACAGGATAAAATGAATATATTGATGTATATAATCTAGAAAAGAAATAATTTTTCAATTTGTATTAATTATAAAAAATTTATGGCAAAAATACTGAAATAATTTGAAACAATTAAAAATATGAAATGGTATATTTCTACTATTAAGCTCAAAATATCCCCAATATAATAAAATTCAGCAATTTATCTTAAATTAATACTTTTGTGGGATTTAAAACAATGAAATTAAATTAAAATTGATTTAAAATATTTTCTTCTACCAGTAATCATGTTCAGTTCATCACATGAAGACCCAATGTTCATGTTTATTTTCATTATTTTTTTCCTCATGTATACATATTTATATAATGCTTTATATTAAGATAAATTGGGAATACATTATGGAGATGTATTTCACACACTCTGAAGAGTCTCCCTTATTCATTTGTAATTTTTTTAGGTTTTTGGTTGAGTATAAAATATGAAATGGATCTCGTTGGGGTAGCTAAATGGTGCATTGGTGATTGAGAATGGGTTCAAGATTAAGGATGGTAGTAGATACTTATATCTATTTAATTCATTTGATTATTTCTTTCATTTGTGATCATCTTAGTGTGTGATCATTGGGATGTATATTATTATACTATTACATTACATTTGATGTAAAATGGGTCTATTTTATTGATTTTGTATACTAAAATTATTTGTTATGGAATATTTTTTGATTGTTTTATTATTATTAAGAATATGATATTGATTTTATACTCTCCCCAACATATTATTATATCCATCATAGATAGTTTTTATCCTCTAAAATACATGGAGGCATGCTTGAGGTCATGTGAAACTCGCGTTAAGAAACTGGTGAACAGTTTCAGAGAGAGAAAATTAAAAAATGGTATCAAAGAATCTATTCTTTGACTTTATATTTGGGATATGGTATATAGGTAATAGGAATTTATTATAACTTTTTTTAGAACTCAAATATATTGGGATCACTTTGTGTATGAAGTTTTATTTGTTGTCAACAGTTTTCAATATTGGTAAAAATGAAGAAGGATCTCCAAAGTTAATGGAAAATGGTTGAATTGAAGATGCCTGGATAATTTTGATAGATTCATATCATTTGATGACACGCTTAAAAATTCTCTATGTTGTTCAATCAAATGGTTTTTCACTAGTCATTTGTTCTAAATACATGTATCATAGGCGATACATTGTCTAAAAAATATGAGGATGGCTGAAGAGGTTCAGAATTAATATTCCAAAAAGGTTATAAGAAGAAAAGGGGGTCATGCAATATTTCATTGTTTCAAGAAAACCATGGAAGAGATTCAAGAACATTTAACTCTAAGTTTCATGAATAAAATCATACATTTATTTGTTGATATATTGTTCACAAATATCTTATGTTGATTATAGAACTTGTGATTTAAGTCTTATGATGAAAAGGGAGAGAAAAGATTATGCCAATCATTTTCATTATTGATTGGAATGAATGATGTTATTAGAAAATAAGGAAGTTGCAATAATTTTCTTGGAAAATCTGAGGATGTTGAAATTGATCAATCAAAGACTATATATCACAATAGATAAGGTTTAATATGAATGAATATTTTTGTAGAATAAGGAAGAAGATATTGAAAATCATGGGTATTCTTGCCGAAGCAGATATCTATGGTGGCGTCGTTTCCAAGTGTTTTCCAAATTTTTGGACCTCAAAATCAGGAATTTGTTTTTGGAAATGGATGGTTTTCCGCATATAAGTGAATGGTGTTAAGAACAATGAATAAAATCATGAAAGTAAGAAAACAACATACCTCAGAACATGAACCACGTACCATGTATTAAAAATAGTTAGTGGCTGCATACTAGGAAATGGGGACGGTTCACAGAATGGTTCATGGAATCAAAAATGGTTCGTGAAGAAGGATTTCAGTATACGTACGATGAAATTTGGTACACAGGTTGTGTACCATTGTGGTTCTCAGATGAAAATGGTATGCAGAAGGCTGTTAGTTCACGGCAGGACAAGTGGTATGCGGTGAAGATTGTCCCACATTGAAAATTTAGGTCAATCATATTAGATAATTCTGTGGAGTTACTGGACTATATAAGGAGTCATAATCCCTTAATTAAGTTAATATTGAACTTGATAAGAAAATATTATCACTGTGTAAGAACAAAGATTGTTCTTGGAGTGTTCTCATAGGAAGAATTATATGAAGGGAAGTGGTCTGTTGGAGAGATTCCACATAGAACGAAGTGGTACGTGGAAGACGAAATGGTTAGCAGAATTGGAAGGATCAGTCCATGGATGATATTCCATGTAGGAGGAAGTGGTATACATGAGATGAAATGATTTGTGTAATTTGAATAAGAATTCTTCAGAAGGAAGAAATGGTTTGTAGAATAAGAAGGAATTTTTCTCAAAAGAGGGAATTTTGCAGATGTAGAAGCTTTAAGAAAACGGTCCACAGAGGAGATATGCGAAAGTGGTATGAATAGTAAGTATAAAGAGGTACTATAAATAGGTTTTACACATATTAGTTTGAATGGAGAGAGTTTTTGTACACAGAGCAGGTGCGGTATGCGGAGCAGGCGCAGTATGTGGAGCAGGTGTGGTACGCGGAGCAGGCATAGTACGCGGAGAAAAGACAGTCTATGGAGGAAGAAGTTGTTCATTAAGCACTCTCAATATGTAGTGTAAGATAGTTCATGGAGGAAGAATAAATATTCAATAGAACCATGGATGGTTCACGGAAGCAAAAACAGTCCGTAGAATCAGGGGCAATTCGTAGAAGCGATAATAATACATGGAATAGAACTCATACTTTATTCACTGCTGATATTTTGTAAAAAGGAGTGTGAAAATTTATATTCAATTATGCAAGTCATATTAACTATTATGATGCTAACAATATCTTCTACAAATTATTCTAACAATCACAAATGGAGTTTGTGATTATAGCAATAAGAAGAAGAAGTTTTAGTGAAATTGGTTTTGCACTGAAGAGGAATGAGAAGAAGACTATGTGGCATTCAAGTTTTATATTGGGAAAGAAGAAGAGGGTTACTTGCATGATTCTAAGAAATTAACAAGTAAATATTATAAGATCAATCAGAAGTGTGACATCCAATAGTTATTAATAGGTGGAAGACTCTATTGGTGTTTCAAACCCTATTCAATAGGGAGAATACTGTCTTGGGAGGTAGCATAAAGAACCAGCAATGAGCTGCAAGTTGGACTAGGTTGTCACCAGTTCAGGGAATAGGATTGGTTCCATCCCCCCACAATAGTACACGGACTCACACTATCTAAAGGATTGTTTTCCTAAAAACATCATTATAACTGTTACTAAATTATAGTGGAAAATCCATGTATTGATCATACCCATATATGTAAAGGATTTAGCTACTATTATTGAGTGGTTATCCTTGTAAAAATATCATGTGCATATTTTTAATTATTTTATATTATTTCATGTGATAGGTAATAGAGAATAATATAATCAATATCCAAATAGTTTAAGAGGTACAGGATAAAAAGTTGAAATTGGTTTAAAAATTTTCAACACTGATTCATCCCCCTCTCAGTGTTAGAAATATCCCAAACTGGTCCTCTAAATTGGTATCAGAGGGAGCTTTACCTCTGTTTTATTCTCTCTAGTGAAGTTATTCTCTTTTGAATAGTTGAGTTTCTTTTCTGTTTTATCAATTAAGTGTAGTTTCAGTGAAAATTTAGTTATCTATTAGAAGAAGTATATATCTTCCAAGACCATGATGAATAGAAAGAAAAAGAGAAGACAAATCTAAAAAGGAAGCACCTATTATCTAAATAATAGTAAGTATCAGTATCTTTATTCCTTACTAATAATGAAGACACATAATTCTTAGAAGTTAATGATAAGGTGGATCATGTTTCCACCAAAGATATGTATAACCATCCTACCTCAATTGATCAAGGTGTATGTGTTAGTACATTTGAAAATTATTCGCATGCTGAAAATGCTAGCACAGGTGGTCAAGTTGGGAAGTCCTTGGATTCTAAATCCTATAAGGTTAAGGGTGGTGCATCAAAAATAACTTCCAAGAAGGATGATACTCAGAAGAATACATGTCGAAAGTCCAAACAAGATGCCTCAGTCCCAAATTATATATTGTTTTTATGGCCAGAATATTTGGAATGAATGAGAAAAATGGAAGATACACAATCTAAGACTAGTGGAAAAAAGTAAAAAAAGAAGATTCCATGTGAAGATAAAGAGGTACTGTGTGTGAGGTGCAACATGTCTAGTTACACTGTTTGAAATTATATTGCACATATTCTAGCACAAGGATAATTTCTCAAAAAGAAGAAAATTGCACTAGGAGATTCTAGGGATTTGAAATCTATTGAATAAAGAAGTCTCACACACAAAGAAATAGAAGAAGTGATAAGATCCACACATCTATAATCATAATTTAAGATAAAATGTGAAAGTTTGAGGAATGGAGCATATGGGTTGAAAAATAATCTCAACCTTATTGTTCACATTGATTAATCAAGATGGATCCACCTTATTTCCTTATATCATTGTGTATTGTATTTTCCATTATAATACAGGGAATTAAAGGTGAATAAATATCTCAAGGGGATACCTTGAGAATTGATGATGTGGAGTGTTTCTCTTGAATAGGAGACATATTAAGAAGCTTCTAAAGTTATTATTTAAATTAGTATCAAATTATTTTTTTATCAAATTCAATTACCCTTAATATCATTTGAATATCATTTCATTGTAAAAGTTATGTCATTTCTTAATATATCATCCTTGGTTACTCAAAATAAAGATCATTTTATAAATGTGGAGTAACTGAATTATTCAGTTACATAATAAAAATGGTAGTGCACCAAGGTCACTTATCCTACCCCATGAACTTTAATGTTTTTGATCCATTTGTTGAAGTGAGTTCAAGAGTTTCAGGTCAATTATTGAATATCACATTAAATATCTTCAGCCTGGAATGAAAGTGAAATACCCTGGAAGAAAATTATGTGAGTTCTCATCTCATAAGGTATCATGATCAGTCAAAAATGGACAAATTTGTTGTCTAAATCAAATCCTCTTTTTTCTACACCTAGTATTGCTCAAGTAAACATAGAGTGAAATTGTTGATGGCACAATACATAAGTATAGACTGATACCCTCTCTACCTTGATCTTTTTATTAATTTTTAATAAGGGTGATAGAAAGTGAAATGAAAGTACAAAAGTGAAAGGTGGAGAAAATGAAAAGTAAAGTAGAGAGATAAGAATTTAATTTTGATATTGACACATTCATTTAGAAAAATTTTGAAGTAGTAGAAAAAAATGAAAAGGGGGAGATTATTGGGACCACATTGCATATGAAGTTGTATTTATTGTCAATAGTTTTTAATAATTGTTAAAATGAAGAAGGAGATCCAAAGTTAATGGAAAATGGTTGAAGTGATGATGCCTGAAGAATTTTTAAGGATTCATAACATTGGATTCCATTCTTGGGAAATTCTCTATTTTGTTCAATCAAACAATCATTTCATTAGTCCTAATTCATAAATTCTTGTATTATAGGTGATACATTGTCTACAAAAATTTAGAATGGTTTAAGTGCTTTGGAATTCATATTCCAAAAAGTTTAGAATAAGTGGAGGGGGTCATACAAAATTTTATTGTTTCAGGAAAACCATGGAAGATATTGAAGAACATTTAACTCTAAGTTGCATGAAGAAAACCAAATGATGATTTTTCGATATTTTTTTCACAAATATAATAAGTTTTTTGAAGAACTAGTGATTCATTAACACCTTTGAAGTTTACTTTCTCGGTTAACAGGGTTGCGGAATTTTTTTGGGTTTTCATAGTTATATTTGATATATTTAATCAAGTATGATGTATGTATTTGATATTGTTATTATAGATTTGGATCCTAGAAATTTGTGGAAATAGGTGTGAATTAATTCATCTTATTTTTCATGTAAAATAAACACATTATATGTATGTTTTTGTGTGACTACTTTCACTATTCATGGGGGTTCAGTTGTAAAAAAAATTCAGTCACAAATTATATAGGGATTTCATATAAAACTTATTTGTTGAATTCGAATCTACTAAACCATGGTATTTTTTCTTCATTTCATGAAATTTGGATATTGTAGAAAAATGACATCAGGTGATGAATATACAGTCCTTAAATGTAGGGAATGTATAGTGACCCTTGGGAGGTTGGTACAGAAATTAGATAACTTGGTGATAGTCCCGAGTTTGTTAGGTGTTGGTAGGATATACCTGAGAGACTGGGTTTGAATTAGGAAAGTATTTCCTAGAGGACATGGATCCAACTATGTGGAATAAGGAAATTCATGTGATGTGACTTGATATCTTGATATGTAAATAACCCACGATGCTTTTGGTATTGAATTTAGGTTTTGGAGGAAAGGATGAGTTTGATGCTTGGCCCTATTGATTCTTTATATTCTTTAAAGTGTTGAAGTATAATCACGAATGTATTATTTGGTTTTTCGAGAACTCATTGGTGGGGGTGATAATTTGGAAATCATTGGAATGTGTGAGATGCATTAGACATATTTTAAAATTAAATCATTGATGTTTATTAGGAAATATAATATTTAAATGAAAGAGTAAGATGGTCAATAGGGTTTTTCAATGATACTTGGTTTTATGGTGTGTTACTCATTGAATAACTATTCTAGTTGTGAAATAATGTTGTATAAGAACATACAAATGGTAATTTCAGATGATATCATGATGGATAGTTGTTATGAACCAGTGAGAGGGTTATTTACAAGATCATTCTTCATTGAGAGGAGGGTGAGGGATGGCATGTATTTTCAGAAAATCCTTAATTAATAAGTTCATGTGTGTAATGGATTAATCATGGTGTCTTTTTGGTTCATTAATATGTGAGAGTTTCTGTAAAACTCAAGGACCAATGGATTAAATGCGATGTTTGTAGGAATAATATCTTGGGGTTTGGATGAGGATGGGATATTTATTTTTATAAAAAGTGGTGATGATAAAAAATGGATCAAATTATAGTAGAAAAATTGATCTATGCATGTTTCTTGATTGGTGTTTTTTGGGATGGGATGAGAATGAATTGGGATGAGTGAAATGTGGGTGATATTTTAAACTATCTAGAATTTTTCTTCAGTTTTATTGTAAGGGGATATATATAATGTTAAGTGAACCATTGATATTTGGAGGGTATGACCGTTTTGGTGTATGTAATTTTATTATATGTCAAGGATAATGTTCTTGGTGAGATAGCAATTTGTTTTTTTATTGTTTTTTATTGGTTCTCAGGTATGAGGGTCATGTTCATGTCTAGTAATTATGATTCTAAATTGAAAATTAATATTATATAAAGATATGATATTTCAGTTAGTATACTTATGATAAGGAAACTCTTGTGTTTTGGTGCATTATATCGATCATGGACGTACGACCTTCATAATGGTGGGTTCTAGAATCAGTTAGATCCATTATTGGATGGTTGGCGTCATCATGTGGGTAAATCCATTGTATTAAGTTTCATGGTTCCATATTTGGGATTTGGATGTAGTGAATATAATTCTTGTGTGTTAGAGTTATACACCAAGAGTGTAGTAGAGTCCCTATACTGGCATCAAGAATGAGATGTATTTGGAATTGAATCAATATTGGTTTAGATTATAGGTTCACTAGTGATCTTGGAGAGAGTATGATGGGTGGTGTGGGACCTAGAGGACCCAACTATAGTATTAAATTGAGTATTGGGTTTAGAATTTGATGTGGGTGTCTGAATGATGTAGTGATGCCTCTGAAAGTAAGGGATCATGATTAGGTGATTTGATTGTCAGTCAATGGGTGAGTCTGAGCATTTTCAAATAAAGTTAGAAGGAGGAGGACTGACTAGTTTTTTCTTGATATTTTATGTGATGAGGTGGAAACATCATCAAGAGTATAGGTGGACCACTGGATGTTTGTCAGAAATAGGTGATTCCTAAGGTTGGTAGAACCATGATCTAGGATCAAACTTTATGTGTATATTCTTGTGGTGGGAAGAACCATAAGTTTATGGAATAATATATTGATGATATTCCAATGTCTTGATGTAGACAGGTGCGGTTGAGTGTCATCTCGATGATGGAGATGGTGACAAGTAGATCTATAAAACTTGGATCAATAATGATTGATAGTGTTTGGTCTTGCATAATGGAAACTCCTTCAGCATTACAAAAAATTACATTGAAGTTTGGTGGTGAATTGATAAAAGATGGTGGTTTGGAATGATGGATGAAGGTACATTTTGTCTTCCTGAGGATGACAAACAATATTGTAGGGAGTTTTTAATGACATGTGTCATTACAGTATGTGAAATTTAGTGGAATTGTGAATTCTGGTCTCATGCTAGGGTATGTTTTTAGAATTGAGTTTCAGATCATGATTCCTAGGGTTGTAATATCTCAAGTTATTTTTGGATTTATTTGAAGGCTTAGAAGATGTTTTATGTTTTTGGATAAGCATAAAGAATGTTTGAGGTGTCCTTGATGAAAATTTTAGTGGCATGCAGGGGGTCATGCCATGACCGGTATATATTGAAGTGTGGAAACTTCTTTTGTAGGTTTTTTAAAAGGAAAAAAATTTATATAATAAGGCTTCACTATAACTAGGATGGTTCACTCTATGAAAAAAATAGTGAGGGGTGTTAGGACCTCCACCTTGGAGATATTTCACTAAAACCTAAGGGGTCGTACTGTGACCTTACTTGGCATGGAGACCATACTGAGAATAGGGGGTTTCCATGAGTATAATACCTTATGATTTTATAATTTAATTTCGTTATATAATAAACACAATTGATTTTTTTATATTCAATACCAAACAAAAACGAACCTCGATATTTTACAATTTAAAGATGGGTATTATAACCTTGTAGTTGGTTTGGTGAGTATGAACATGAATAACGATATAATAAAATATATTTTTACAAAAATTATATATAAAATTAATAATAAATCATACAGTTATTATCAATTAGTAGTAAATTATGATAAAATATTTTGAAGGTGAAATATATATTTTTTATCAAACTTTTTTATGTGTGCAATGTATTTTTATCTTAAAGGATTAACTTAACCGATAATTGTAAATTATCTTAAGGAAATAATTAGATTAAAATAAAAAATTTAATGAATAATATTTATTTTAGTATGGTTATTTATAATGAAAATAGAATAAATTCATTTTATGCTTCAAAAAAACATATCTTTAAAAAATAGCTTTATTGCATTTTTTGTGTGGATATTATAATTTATTCTACTAATTTAAAAATTTTATTTAACCAAATGGAAATAATATTCTGAATAAGTCTTTTTTTTAAGGATACAAATGAATTTTTTGGATTTTTTTGAAAATATTTTCTTTTCTGAGTGAATAGTGAAAAGGTCAATTTTTTAAAAACTGTCATTTCTTTTCATTATGTCAAGAAATTTATAAGTAACATTCTATTTTATGTTTGATTTTAAAGTAATATAAGATCAATTTGATTAAAAATAATATAATTAATTTTTTTAAGTAGTTTGAGGGCATATCCCTCTTTTATTAAGATAAGAAAATAAATCACCTTTTTAAACTAGGTTGAAAGGGGACCTGATCCATAGATCAAAATCCCAGAGGAACAAAGGCATGTGGAATACATTTCCTTAAAGAAAATACACTGTCCAAAGGACCCAATAGACTATATGCCTATAAAAATTACAAGACGGCCCACCACCAGAGGCTGCTGATAGCCTTTGTCGCCCCTACCAACCCAAGAACAGCACCACTAGGAACACCCCTCATGAAGGAGATAAACTAAAATCCAAATATGTATCTTGATTCATGACAAGAACCAGTCAAATGTCTCACCACTCACCCCCAGCTAGAGTTACTAAACCTGTTCTACCAGTAAAATATGTTGTTTCACCCCCTTCTGAGTAACCACATTGTGCTGGTCCGAAACAATTTAGAAGGGCACCCCTCTATCTCATATTAGCAAGGGGGTACTAGATGATAGATTCCAACACAATCATATCTCTTTCAAGCCACCCACCTGATTATTCTAGTTTATCCCACATTGAATCATCAACCCAATTCTTCACATCATCTAACTAAAATACTTTATATAAATCTATATGGCTAGGTACCCATATATCTCTTACTGTTATGAAGAAATATTGTTGAATAATGGGTTTTAGTACAGTCATCCCTCTTTTTATGTCTCCCACTTAGTATCATGATCATGAACCAAGTTATGCCATTTGACGGCCAAGAATTATATACAAAAAATTTCCCTTATAATAATTATGTGATATATTATAAATAATATAAAACCACATATAAAACACAATACAAAAATTATAAATTAATAATTATTGAAATAAGCATCATTTTCAAAAATTAAAGAACTTATACAGATTGAATAGTAACTTGAAATTTGGAATAGTAATGTGACCCTTAGGAATAGTAATCTTACAAATAGAATAGTAACCTCACCAATAAAATTATATATAAAATTTAACCATATTATTAATTAAAATATAATATAATTATATCAACTCATAAGTAAATAATTGTTTTGAAAATGTTAAATTAAGTATTAATATTTTTGTGAAAAATATTTATTTATTTACAATTTTATCATTATTATAATGATTTAAAAAACTTAATTGCATAAAATAGATTCATGAATTATTATTTTGTTTTTTTATGATTATTTGATAATTTTATGATACCTTAATTAAATTTTCAAAGTGATGTAAAATCAGTTATAATTTTAAAATTGGTAATTTTCAAATAAATGATGGTTTTATTTGAAAATTAAATTTATCATATTTAAAAAATTATTTTCAAGAAATAGATTTCAATTTTGAATTCTACGTGTTGAAAAATGGTTAGGGTGATTTTTTTGGATTTTTCTAAAATAGTTGGATTTTTTGGAATAGTAAAATATGGTAATTTACGGTATAAGTAAATAAAAGAATTTTTTAGTCATGCTTGATACATGGATTATGTAAGTGGAAATTGTTTAGAAGTCACATTCACTAGTTACATTATTTAGTCACAATAATCAACACTATTTATTGTAATGAGAAAAATAAATAAACAATGAATATAATAATCAAAAAACACCCCTCCCCTCGACTATAAATACCACCTCTCAACGCATATTCTCCTCACCAATCAAAAGCCTTGAATATTTTAAAAATTCTTACCAGTACTCCTCGCAATTCTCTCTCCCACATCCATGATTTGTTTATCTCAACAAAATACCAAACTCAATTCCCCCAAGGAGGTTCTCAAGGAGAGAAATTCAAGAGGTAATAACCTCTTTCTTTTTCTATTAATTTCGTTTCACTTTATTTTATTTTCTTATTATATCATAAACACCCCTTATAAAACATACATGAAAACTCCATTATATTTTTTATACTATAATTTTATTACCTTAACGTAACAACCCTTCATCTTTTCTCTTCCTCTCTTCTTTTATTCTAAAAATGAAAACATAATTTGTGAGGCGCCGATTTATCCCCTTCATGGACGACATGGTTTTGTTTTTCAATTATTCATTAAAAGCTGATAATAAAACCATTTTAAGGTAAAAAAATAATAATATATTTATTAAAACATATTTAATGTTATGTAACCATTATATATACATGATATTAAATAATCAAAACAAAACTAGTTTCTGTTGATTGAAAACCCACCAAATTAATCCAAACGATTATCATTAAAGTTTTATCTAATGAATCATCCTCACATATGAAAAAAAATCATATAAAATATAATTTATTAATATAAAATTTTATTAATAACATATAATTTCAATTATGGATAAATTTTCTGATTTTATATGATTTTCCATTCATGTATACAAGTGAACCAATCATGAAAACCAAGGAACTGAACACTCCCGAATGATTAAATTGTGTTTTATAACTCACAAAAGAGGGAAAAAATTAACTACATAATATTATAATAAATAAAATAAATGTAGAAAAGTTTTTCAATAAATTAATTAATGGATTTAATTTTATTATCAAGGACATTAAGTACAGGTATTTAATACTTTCAGACATAAGGTAAAGGATTCTTCCCGAACCTCCATTTTTCCTTCAGGCTACTCTTTATTTATCCTTACCCAATTTCATTTTTCTTTATTTTAATTAAATTATTATAAATTTTGTTTATATTTTTCAAAATCATGACTATAGATCATATAATCCTTCATTTATGGGGAATTTCATTTTTTAAAAAGGTTTCCTTCTCAATTATTCTTGATAAGAAAACTCGATTAAAGATAAATTTTCGACTTCTTATCCATGTTCAAGTACCATGAATAATCAATTTTAAGCCATAATTATTTTTAATAAATCAAAAATTATATAATTTTAAACTATCTTTTTTCATTTTTGGTTTTATACAAACAATTATTCCTTTTCCATTTTAAAAAATCATTAATATTTTCCTTAAACATCGCTAAATTATTTTATTTACAATGTTTCATAAACAATATTTTTAAATTATTTCACTTAATTTCAACATCAATTATAATTATATATTCTTATTTTACCCTATTAATTTCCATATATGATTTAAATACTTTCTTCCATGGCCCCCATTAAGATATTTACTTTTCTTATGCATTTTGAATTCATTATGATACCCAATTACTTCCATGGGTAACCATTATGTTTGATTCCATATGTATGATTATTATTCTGGAACAAATATTTATGAACATATTAATATGGGTGTGCCTAATATCACTTACTGTTTTGGGTAATTTTTTGTCTCATGAGACGTCGGGTGCAATGATCTTGGTGGTTAACCTTGATTCATGCTCCATGTGCACAGTCTTAGTGGTTTGCCTTAACTCATACTCCATATGTAATGGTCTTGGTGGTTAGCCTTGACTCATGCTCCTCCATGTGAAATTATACATGAATCATGCTTATGTCATGTTGTATTCTTTTCTGCATCCCCTATGATACCATGATTACATATTTTATGCTTCACTATGTATATTCATTCTTTTTTATGCCATCATGTTATGCCATATAACCCATGTGTTATGCTATATTCATATTATTATTCCCTTACTAGTAATTTTAGATCATCCCTTTATTCATGTATTCCATAGGTTATACTATGCAGATGTAAGGGCACAAATGAAGTTATAAGCTCATTATGGATTTTAAATAAAATATTTTTTCCCATGTTTTCATTTTTATGTGCCAATTCTTCCTAAGAAACTAGAAATTAAGATCCTTGGTTGTATATTATGTTTAAAAAAATGTAATAATATGTGTAAACTGATATGGTCACTATAGTTAGTTTCAAAGGATGATCTAGTTATTTTTAGATATTAGGACTGTATCACTTTAATAAGAACCCTATAGATAATTTTATCACTGTGGTTAACCAAGATTGAAACTTAGGGAATCACAAGTTAGGCTATACTTTTCCTTTAAAATTTTATACTTTTATTTTCAATGTTTCCATTTTTATGTTTTTATCTAAGTATTCAAGCCCCTCTAATTATACATTTTTTAGTAAATAAATGGAAATAATAGACCCTATTCCAACAATAAATGTGATAGTTAATGGGACGATTTACCTAATTAAATTCCCAATATGATGGGAATGGGTGCTTAAAAATTCATGATATTACTTTCTCAACTAGCTCATGTTTTTAATAATAACATGAATCATGTGTAATTTTCTCTTACAAAGAAATAGAAATTTGTTGTTGAATATTTCATGCAAAAAAGGCCTCTCATGTTGAGGGTATCTTATGATCCCCTCATTGAAAAATAATGGATTAAATCTATTAAAATTGTATTCAATGTCCTAATGTCATCCTAAGAAGTGAAATATTTACTGGAACTCTATCGTTTTGATGGGGATGATGATTATTGATGGAAACTAATTGGGAACATGAATTACATGGAAGAAATTTATTCTATTTAATGGGAATATTTCATGAAAATATTTTCCAATAAACATTTTCCCTTAACTCTTCATCTAAAATGGAAAGGGAGTTCCTTGGATTAAAGGAAAAGAAAGATGAGTCTATCAGGGTGTACGATGAAAATTTTACAATGCTCACACAGAGCTCCATTAGATTCATCATGAATGTAAAAATAAAGGTAGATCACTTCTTTAGTGGACTATAGACGATTCTATAAAAGGAATTGGAGATTCAAGACTTTGATAGCAATCAAGATATTTTTTTTCGTTCCCTCAAGGTTGAAATGGATGTTAGAGAATCTCATTGGTCTCGTGGGCCTGATAATAAAAAGTGTAAAATTAAGTCTAATATGTGAGTATCAACAAAAAATACCATGATGCAAAAAAAACACAACATCCCACATGTCAAAAATGTGGGATGAAGCATCCTAGGAACTGTCTAAAGGGAACCATGAGATGCTTCAAATGTGAAAGTGATTGGCATTTAAATATTAACTTCCAATGGGATATAAAGAATACCAAAAATGTATTAGGTTGTGTACTGATGAAAAATGATAAATTTATAGCCTATTATACAATGAATTTGAAAATTCATGAGCAAAACTATCCTACACATGATTTAGAATTCGAAATTGTGATCTTTTCATTGAAAATCCAGTGGCCTTATCTCTATGGGCAGATGATTGAGATATATATTGATCATAAGATCCTCAAATATATATTCACATATAAGGAGATTGATATTTTCGAGTGAATATGGTTATAGCTCATCAAAGATTATGACTGCTTAATCCACTACCATCCTGGTAAAGCAAATAAGGTCGTTGATTCTATAAATAGAAAGGATCTGATCTTTTTAGGCCTACAATGGATTAAAATGGGAATCATTAAAAAAGTAACATCATTAATACATTCTCAAATCATTTCTCAACTATCCCTTATGAATAAAATAATGTATGATCAAAGTAATGATGTATAAATTCCTACAAGTTTGAATGCTATCAAAAATGGGAAATTATTTAAGTTCAAGATCAATAAGGAAGGAGTTGTAAGATTTGGGACAGGACTATGTGTACCATCCAATTCATAGACAAAGAAATATCTTTAGAATGATTTAGATATCTAAACCTTATCAATTCACCTAGGGAGCACCAAGATGAATCAATATCTCCAAGAAGACTATTGGTGAGGCAAAATGAAGAAGGATATCACTGAATATACACCAAATTTCCTGGTATGTCAGCAAGTGAAGGCTAAATGAAAAAGGTTTTAATGTATGATGCAACCATTACCCATATCAATGTGGAAATGGGAAGACATAACCATGGATTTTTCAACGACATTCAAAAGACATCTAGGGAAACAATACTATATGGGTTTTTATGGGTTATTTTACAAAGAAAAATCACTTTTTCACAATTTGAGAGGACTTTTCACTAGATCAACATTCATTTATATACATCCTAGAAGTGGTTAGGATGCATGGAGTACCACTATCTATTATATCTGATTGTGATCTTTGATAAACCACCATGTTCTAGAAAAGTATCCAAAATTCTCTAAACACTAAGCTAAACTTTAGTATGACCTATCATTCTCAAAATGAAGTCCAATCTGACTGGATGATTCAGAAACTAGAAGACATCACACGAGAATTTTCTATGGACTTTAACGAAGGATGGGACCGACACCTACCTCTGGTCGAGTTCTCTTACATCAATAGTTTCCACTCAAGCATCAAAATGGATCAATATGAAGGCCTTTCTGGGAAAAGATGTAGAACACGGGAATGATGGGATAAAGTTGGTGAATATAAGCTTCAATGACCTGAAATGGTTGAAGAAATGGGGGGAAAGGAGAAAACCATTCAACAACACAACAAGGTATTCCAAAGTTGATAGAAGATCTATACAGACAATTGTTAATGTGACCTAGATTTTAAGGTTGGAGACATGTTATTTCTATGCATATCTCCATGGAATATGATCATGAGATTTAGGAAGAATGGAAAGATAAGTCTTAGGTACATTAGACCCTTTTGATATTATTGATAATATTGGAGTTTTGGTCTATCAACAAGAAATTCGTCTTATAATATCTCAACCACACCGTGTATTCAACATATCCCTCTTGAGGAAGTACATATCGGATCCCTCTCATGTACTGAATTCAGAGGTGGTACAGGTGGGAATGTACACCCCTATGAAGAGAATCCATTGAAAATATTAGATTATTGAGTTAATGTTCTACACAACAAGGATACTCACATGTTTAAATTATATATAGAGGAACCATAAGTATGAAGAGGCAATAAGGTAACTAGATAATGCGATTAAGGATATGTACAATCACCTATTTTCCCCTTAGTTTGTGAAATGAAATTTTTGGGTGAAATCTCATAGGGGGAAGAAAGTTACGCCCAGAAATTCTATCAATGAAATTTCCATTCTTATAATTATTTCATATAGTATAAATTACATAAACCCATGTAGATAAAATAATAAAAACATTATAAATTAATAATGAATTAAATAACTGGAATTTTCAGAAATTAAGTAACCTATACTGATGGAATAGTGTCTTGGACTTTGGAATAGAAATGTGTCCCTTAGGAAGAGTAATATCACCAATAGAATAGTAAACATGTCAATAAAATTATATATAAAACTTATCCACATTATAAATGAAAATATAATATAATTATATCATAGTATAAGTAAATAAATGTTTTAAAAATGTTATATTAAGTATTGATATTTTTATTTAAAAAAAATTTCTTATTTATAATTTTATCATTATTATAATGATTTAAAAGAAAACTTATTATCATAAAATATATTCATGAATTTGTTTTATGATTAAAAGTTAACTTTATGAGACCTTAGTTAATTTTTCAAAGTGTGGTAAAATCAGTCTTATTTTTAAAATTGGTATTCTTAAAATAAATGATGATTTAATTTCAAAATTAAAATTAACATAGCTATAAAATTATTTTCATAAAATAGTGTTTATTTTTAAATTCTACATATTTAAAAAAAATTAGGGTAAAATTTATTTATTTATTTAAAATAGTTATATTTTTTTGAAAAGTAAAATATCAGAATTTACAGAATAAGTAAATAAATGAATTTTTGAGCCATGCTTAATTCATGGATGATGTAATTGGTCATTGGATAAAATTAGCATTCACTTTTTACTTTATTTATTCACAATATTCATCACTATTTCATGTCTTTATCAACATAATAAAATAGTGAATAGAATAATAAAAAAACCCTCTCCTCCACTATAAATACTGCCCCTCACCATATATTCTCTTAACACCTCAAAACCCTTTAATATTTTTCGAATTCTACCCAATAAACCTCCCAAGTATCTTCCCAATTTCAAGGATATTTTAGCCTCAATAAAACTACAAACCCAATTTTCCTAAGGAGGTATTTAATGAGAGAAATTCAAGAGGTAAAAACCTCTTTCTTTTTTCTTTTATTTTCTTATCAATTTATTTTCTTTTCTTATTCTATACCAAAATACCCTTTTACAAGTTACAAGATAACTCTAGTAACGTTTATATACTATAATTTTATTTTTTTAATGGAATAAACCATTGTATTCTCTATTCCCCTCTACTTTTATTCTAAAAATGAAAACATTGTCTTTGAGGTGCCAATGTACCGCCTCCATGGACTAAGTGGTTTTATTTTTCAATTAATACTTAAACGATAGTTATTAAACCATTTTTATGGTTAAAAAATATTATAATATATTTATTAAAACCTAATTAATTTTATGGAACCATTATATATACTTGATATTAAATAATTAAACAAAACTAGTTCGTGATGATCGAAAAACTGCCAAATTAATACAAACGATTATCATTAAATTTTTATTTAATGAATCATCTTCACACATGGAAAAAAATTATATATAAGTCCATTAAATATTTTTTAATTTCATTAATAACATATAATATAAATTATGGGAAAATATTATCATTTTACCTTATTTTCAATACATGTATACAAGTGAACCAATCATGAAAACCAAGGAAACAAACACTCCCAAACAATGAAATTGTGTCTTATAACTGACAAAAAATGCCAAAAATGAACAGAATAAAACTATAAAAAATAAAATAATGGTATAATAGATCCTTAATTAGTTAATTAGTGGATTTAATTTGATTATCCACGACATTAAGTACAAGTTCAGAACATTTTTAGACAGTAGGTAAGGGAATCTACCCGAACCCCCATTTTTTCTTCAGGTTACTCTTTATCTCTACTTACCAAATGTAATTATTAAAAATTATATTTATATGTTCAAAAATTATGAATCCATATCATATCATCCTTATTTTATGGTAAAATATATGTTTTAAAAAGGTTCACTTCGGAATTATTCCTCATAAGCAAGCCCAATTAAAAGAAACTTCCTAACTTCATATATGTTTTCATGTACCATAATTAATATGTTTTAATATACCATTATTTTTATAAAATAAAAACTTTTATCATGAATAACTATATTTTTTCTTTTCCAATTTTATAGAAACAATTGTTCCTTTTCTGTTATAAATAAGCTTTAATATTTTCCTCAAACCGCATTAAATTTTTTTTCTAAAGTTTCCAAAACGCTGTTTTTAAATATTTTCACTTCTATGTAAAATAAATTATTTTTATATTTGACTATTTTAACATATTAATTTATATGTATGATTTAAATCCATTATTTCAAGGACACCATTATGATATTCTCTTTTATTATTCCTTTTGACATGATTATGATACCCATTTCGTTCCATGGGTAACCCTAATGTTTATGTTTGAGTCTTTATTTCAGATTATTCATATAGAACACATATTCATGAACATGTTATGATAGGTTATCCAATATATAACTCCAATTAATTGTGTAATTTTTTGTCTCATGAGACGTCTTGATTAGCAGTCTTAGTGGTTGACCTTGACTCATGCTCCATGGGCAACAGTCTTGGTGTTTATTATTGAGTTGTACTCCTTGTGAAACACTGTTGGTGGTTATAATTGACCCATATTTCTCTATTTTATATGATCCTTGAATAATGCTTATGTCATGTAACATGTTTTTTACACATCTCCTATGATACCAAGATAACATATTTTATGATTCCTTATATATATTCATGCCTTTTAGGCCATCATGTTATGTCTTCTAACACATGTGTTATGATTTATTCATATACTTATACACATACTAGATTTTTTATATCATCCCTTTTTTCATGTATTTCCTAGGTTCTACTATGAATATTTAAGGACTCAAAGGATGTTAGGAGCTCATTATGGAGTTTAAACAAAATGATTTTTCCCCATATTTTTATTTTTATGTACCTAATATTCCAAAGTCACTAAACTTTTAGATCCATGGTTGTATTTTATGGTCAAATCATGTAATAATATGTAAAAGGATACGGTTTATATATACCACCTGCAAAATGTGTTGAGTCATTTTCATAGTCTTTTCATGCCACTTGAAACCTAGAATTATGGTTGAGAGTCCCGATGGCTCGATGGCTCAAAGAAACATACATGGATCAAAGTCCCAAGACCAAGTTCATTAATCCTGCATTGAATAATATTTCAAGGTTTGGAGGATCTAAGGACAACATGCATAAATTGAAATCCCAAAGTCTCACATAACAGCAAATATTTCCCCATCCACTCTTGAGAAACGTTTTTGCATGATGACCATATCTACCACAACAACTATTGACCATAAGATTAATGTTGACCACCCAATGCCTACTATGGAAACCTATTTTATCAACGTCTTAAGAACCTCTAATTTTGACCACCAAGAAGTGAAATACCACTGTTTCATCATGTATCCCCAAGGAGTCTTTTCTAGGAGGGCCCCAAATCAACATTGAACACTCGCCCCCACTCAACCTCCAAATTGTCACCAGCTGAAAGACCCTAGGAAGAATCTGACCACCTAGTGACCACCAATACACAACCCACGTCATTGATAGAGCATTACGGTTTCTAATATCTAAATCCATGCATCATAATTATATATAATTTTTATAATTCCATTTTTATGTTTAAAAAACATTTTCATAAAAATTATTTTTCTTTCAATTCTGCATAATTCTATTAAAATTGAATTAATAAACATCAAAAAATTGAATATTGAAAATTTAATTTAAAAATTAGAATAACCATTTCCAATTTTTTTTTATAATTTCAATTTTATTTTTGGTCACCAAAATAAGTAAACAAGTTAAAAAAAATGGGATATCACTGTAATGGTAAATTTTGGTAAAAAATGAAATTAACTAAAAATTTCCAAAACAAAAACCTAAAACCTTATCCATTATTTATGTGTAAGATATTTTTATCAAAATAAACTTCTTCTTATAATATTGTGGGTGGATTATTATGGGCGCCTAAATATGTGCATTGTAAAAGGAGGAAAAGAGAAAACCAATACCAAAAGGGCTGCCTTGTGAAGCCCATTCGTGGAGCCCTGCCCAGCACCATATCCGACGCGAAGCCAAAGCCCCCTCTGCGGTCACCATGGAGTAAAGCGGAGGGAGGATCCGTGGTTAAAACATAATTGACTGAAAGACTTACACTGTATATAGAGTCAAGTCGACCTCTGATAGCCTATCGAACTTGATGAAAGCCTCCACGAGCACCACGCAGAGCACTCAAGAGAGCTCTGCACCGAGGAGGGGATAATGGCTGACTCCGTAGTTATGAAAAACATGACACAATCCATGGCCCATCACAGAGCATACTACTACAAATTTTGACTTTATAAGCGCCAGAAAAGTTTATTAACAGGGCTAAAAAAAGCGATGTTAATCGAGGTGAGGATAATGGGGGGTCCCTTTTATCATCAATTTTTTTAGCACTGATAAAAGGGTTATTTATCAGCGCTTTTAAAAAGAACTAATAAAAGTCAAAAAATTAAATAAAAATAATAAATTTATGTAATACGGTGGGAAGAGTTTTACAGCGCTTGACCCCCTATAAACGCTAGGTGGACCCCCCCCCCCCCCCCCTCACACTCTCATGCGCGATGCCCATCCCACGCATACCCACACACATGCACCCCTTTGCTTCCACCTGAACTCGAACCAGCGACCTCCCCCCTTTCGCGACTTCACCTTTACCACTATGCCATTCTGTTTTTCCCTCTATTTAATGATATATATTTATATATATATATATATAGTTATATATATTTGTATATTAATATAGATTCATATTAATATAAATATATTTATTCATATATTATCATATATATATATTCATTTGAATATTAACATATATTTATATTTATTTATATATATATATATATTTAGTTATAATTTTTAATCCATATATTTATTTATATATTAATATATATTTATAAGATTAATTTTAAATACATTTATGAAATATGTTTTTTATGTGTGTTTATAAAAAAAATACATACATACATATATATATACAACACACACACACACATATATATATTTACGAATTTACGAATAAATACATATATATGTGTATTTGAAAAGCCATAGAATGTTAAAACGTCGATAAATTATAATCTAGAATCATGTTTCAACTCCACAACAAGTGAAATTGAATAAAATGAGACAATATTAGATATGATATGTGGTACAGGACTAACGGACATCTGGATCAGAAGTTATACTTGTTTGAATGTTAACAAATCGGGGTATCCTGACTAAAAACTCAGTTTTGGACGACTTATAGGATTTTTTGGCCTCTAAAAATGTGACAGAATCTTTTCTTCTGTCACCAACGCGTAGAGCTCATCGTAGGCTTTGATTTCATTTGTTTTAGAGCTCAAACGGACACTCGGATCAAAAGTTATGATCGTTTTAAGTTTGAGTACCATTTTCAACTTATTTTAGATCTTTTATTAATTTTTTTGATTTTTTTTCCTAAAATTGTTATTAAATGATTTTTAAACAATAATAATTGGAAAATTATTAATTAAAAATATTTTTTAAAATATTTTAAATCCATTTTCACTAAATTTCTTATATATTAAATGTAAAATTCTATTTATACTTATCTAAAATATATTTAAAAAATATATATTATATTTATATCAATATATATACTTATAACAATATTTTATTTTTCGTGATATTTTTTGAAACATAAAATTTATCAGCGGTAGGAAAAGGCGCTGATAAATCCCCCCTTTATCAGTACTACTAAAAGAAGTGCTGATAAAGGGGGCCCCTTTATCAGCACTCAAAAAAGCGATGATAAAAGGTCACTTTTAACAGTGCTTTTTTATCACTGTAAAAAGTTCCCCTTTATCAGCGCTTTTTTCAGTACTGATAAAGACTCTGTTATCAGTGATTTTTTTAGTGCTGATAAAATGGGAGCGCTTCTCTTGCTCATTTTTGTAGTAGTGTCACCACATGGCTTTTCACCGAGTTGTCCCTTATTCATGATGCCCCTCGCCTATAAATATCAGGCTCCCCTCAAGACCAAAGGATAGATACTCCGACCTTATGCCTTCTCATCTCTCAAATCACAAAGCACCTTTTTCTCTCTGAAACATTGATAAAAATGATCTCTTCAAGGTACTTGATCATTACGAAGTACCCTTCCCTTAGCTCAAATGCAACCCCTCCTCAACTAAGGATGCCCTTCATGGAGGCCACTCACAATCGCAATGAAAAGAGATCCCTAAGGGGACTCATGTCTTCACAAATCCCTCTTGCTTCACGAAGTACCTTCCATGCACATGTGAACCACATGCTAAGGCTAGATCACTATTCTTCACGAATCACATTTCTTCGTAGTGCTATGATTTTCAAGGTACCCTTGCTTTGTGAAGTCCTACTCTATGATAGCCTTTCCACTTCGGCAAAGAACCCTTCATATGCACCTATCCCCTATTCCTAGTCTAGGCCACTTCACTTCATAAAGAATACTTGTTCACGAAGTCCCTCTCCTACGTGGAGCACAAGAGCTTCATAAGGTCTTTTCCTGTCAACCCATTTGCTTCAAAAACCCTTCTCATGTACAACCCTAGAGGTTCATATGAACTGATTTTAAGCTCCCTTGTGTGGTGATTCAGGTTTCATTTCTTATCCTCATTATTCTTCGCATAAGCATGCTAAAAACTATTTCTTCTTCACATAGCCACGCTAACATGGGCCCCTCAATGGATCACTCCACAACACCCCCTTTCCAAGGCATTTTTGATGCCTTTACTTCCCCAAGGGTGGGTAGGTATCAGTCATGTAAGTCATAGGGGTGCAGAGTAAACCAGCCTTGTCCGATCTACAGGACGTTAAACTGCCAACCACTATCTTCCTCAGCACATGATGTTAAATTGTGGCCTCACCATGTGGAATATACATAGGGTGCCCCATCTCTGACATTCTCAATGCCCACAAATCTTTACAGGAGTGAGTTCTTCCCCACATTGAATGAGATCCTCTTACTGGAGCGGCATCTGTCCGCAGGGAAGGGCAACCATCCTGGTGTAAACCCCTAGCCTTTCATGTGAGAGGTATCACCCCTACTAATCCTCTCTTCTTCTATGCCTATGACTAGAGAAGATATGTCCAAAGGGACCTTCGTCACCACATCCATCTCCCTCTCGGATTTGTTTCCATCAGGCCTCCATCTTAGAGTTAGTCTCAATCTCCATATCCCTGGACAACTAACCACGCATAAGCCCCTTTTTTCTTTAGGTCGCTAACCACGCAAAAGCCCCCATTTTCTATTTGGGCTACTAACCATGTGTAATCCTCATTCCACATCCCATGGATTCACCATTCACGATGTGGTCGTCAGGTATTTGATGCCTCTTGTTTCTCACATCAACCATGACTCATGTGTGGTTAGAGTAAGCATTGCATGTGGCATACTTCATTTGATTCTTTAGCATGTAAGTCCCAAGACCCCATTCTAAACTACCCGGAAATTGATCCTTTTCTTCTAGGCATGGTACGTAGGATTCCTCCCTGAGGTTAAAGCCCAACACCTACTTGTCCTGACCCCTTCACATCGGTTAACCTTCATCCAGCATGATGTTAAACTGTATCCACCATTATGAAATATATGGACGTTGATCCTAGTCTCCTAGGAAAGGTACGTAGGAGTCCTCCCTAAGGTTCAATCCTAACACCTACTTATCCCGAACCCTTCATGTTGGTTCACCTTCATCCCGCATGACGTTAAACTGTATCAACCATTATGAACTATGTGGATTTTGATCCTTATCTCCTATGCATGTTACATTGGAAGCCTCTCTAAGGTTTAATCCCAACACCTACTTGTCCTGACCCCTTCAGTTCATCTCACCTTCATCCCTCATGACGTTAATTGTATCAACCATTTCGAACAATGTGGACTTTGATCCTTGTCTCTTAGGAAAGGTTTGTAGGAATCCTCCCTGAGTTTCAAGCCCAACACCTACTTGTCCCGACCCCTTCACACCAGTTCACATTCATCCCTCATGACGTTAAAATATATCCACCATTCTGAACTATGTGGACTTTGATTCCATGTTGTAGGGATACTTAGGAATTCTCTTCGAGGATCAATTCCAACATCACCATCATCCTAATGATGGTTCCGTCTCAGGCTCCATCCACTCAACCATCCATATCCTTTATGATTTTTACCCAGGCCGCCACATCCTGCTGAAATAATGTCACCCAATTTCTTACTACTCCCATCGGTAATCGGGTAACTAACCATGTGTTGTCTCGAGCATCAATGTTCCCTATTGGTCTTCCACCCATATGACACACTCTTATCGGTGTTTCTATTAGTCTAACCTATCTCCACCAGACATTAAACTCGTGGAATACCCTGTGTTAAACATGGGAAGATGAAGAAAACCTCAGATACATTCCTATGAAATAATATTCCCCATACTCGACGTGGGATGCCTTGGGTTTTCAAGCCCTCAAGAATCCCTATCATAAGAAAAATAAACTAGATGCATTTTTGTTCCATCATCTAGACAAGCCAGTGATGTCTAGTGTGTCTACTTCCTTGACCAGAGGTTACTGCCCTGGCTGGACCCCTTGGAATTTTCAGGCAGAAGCATCATAATTAACTGACGCCCATGAAGAAATGGAATTGGGAAGAGTTTCATAAACAACTTCTTAAGTCTATGATAGAGACCCAGACTATGCAATCAGTTTTGAGGTGGAATCCATGGAAGGAGGATCCGACGTCCCATCATCCCATTTCAATCAAGGAGAAAATGTACCTTAATAAGAAATATATGTCAACCACCTTTGGAAAGTGGGAATGTAGTGCAATAGTTTCAAGTCCTCAACATACAGATGTGCGCCTCAAAAAAAACATCGAAAATAGAAATGGTGAACACGACGTGAAATTATTCTCCACAATATGGAGATTAGTAGCTATTGACACATAAGTGGATTATCATGTCACCAGATCTAGTAATCTAGCGCTAGGTCCCACTGAGAAAATAGTGGGCCTGGCATGAAACCCACCAAAAATTAGGGTAGTTATATGTTGGACATCTCGGACTATGAAGTTGTTAGCATGGATCCTTCTTAACAAACATGGAAGAAGGAATGGTTCTAGGGATTGGGATGTCACTTTCCTTCTTTCAGCACTAATGGTTAAATCTCCTTGCTTTTAAGGACCCAAGATTTCATGAAAGGAAACCAATCACTACCCACCCACTAACGTAGGGGTAGTGGAAACGTTAATGTGGAAATCCCACATGGCCTCATCACTCCCACAGTATCCTCTACATCCATGGTTTTTAGGAACCCATGCCCCATCTCCCCGTCTAAACTCATTCAGAGAAGGGTAATTGACGATCTCGTTTGATGATACAAGGAGTTGGAGATTATCCCAACCCGGGATATGGCCCGACAAGACCTAGAGGCTTATGTGCCTCGTATCCCCTACTACTCCCAAGGTCCGCACCAGGATCAACTACTCCCAACCCTGACATATAATCATTTCGAGAGTCTCTCCTTGGAATTATTCGATGACTCCCTCCCCTAGGCCAATGAGGTGAGATATGTTTAGGCTAGCCCAGCTGGAATCCCGTTCAAGGGGATCCTAAGGTGGGCCCTCACTAGGTCGCGTCAATACTTCCACTCGGCCCCACATGCTTAGGAGCTCATGAGTTTTTCACCTACGCCACCAGCACCAGTATGGTTATCCTGATGCCAATGTTGGGTGCGAGCTGATGAGGGAGCCCTCCAAGGGGCCTTACCATCATCAACAGCTATTGAAGCCCATGCCACCACTAGAACATACCATCATACCCCTATTTATACTAACCATGGGAAAACATATTCTCGGTCTGGATCGAGGCCCTAACCACCCCACGGGCAGGTTTGGCCAACTCTCCTGGTCGCTAACACAGGTGGCGTCCATCATGGGCTGACCTGCGGCATTGGAATTCAGTATGGAGGTCCTCCCCATGCCACCACCAATGACCGTGCAGGTCATACCCACTCCCAAGATCAGCATAGAGGTCCTCCTCATGAGACCATCAATCCATGTGAAGGTCCTCCCCACTATATCGACACCTAGTACGGAAGCCTCTTCTGCACCCAAGACCTCATGTATAGATTCACCCTTCCACTCAATGGTTTTCAATGTGAAGATGATACCCACATAATCAACCATCAATATGGGGGTGTTCCTCATGTCCTTACAGCAACTGAAAAAGGTCCTCCTTGTCCCATTAATCAGAGAAGCAAAGTTTTTCATTGCATCATGGGAACCCAACACAAAGGTCCTACCCATGTTCATCTCGACCAGTACAAGGACCCACTTTGTTTCGATGATTCCTAAATAAATAAGCATTAAGGCCCTTCCCATGCTCCTAATATCTCAATCAAAGGTCCTAACTACTCCAGAAATTCTCACAGAGACTACCTCCTCACGTCATCCAGTGGAAATGGAGGCCCTCCCAAAGTTCCCTTTGACATTTTTCTAGGTGCTCTTCGCACCCCAGCTCATCCAAGTGCAAGTCCTCTCCACCACCATATTAGTTTGGTTCAAGGCCCTCATCGGTCCAAAAACCAACTCTATCCTAAAATTCCATCCCAGAGTAGGAGGGAATGTCACTAATGCCATAAAAGGAACTCCGAGAAGTTTCAGACCACAATTAAGCCCGTCGGCTACTCATATTCTAAGGCAGAATGAGACTCGGCAATGGAACAATCACATTTATCCTCTATGTCGAGGGTCATGGAAGGAATGAGGCATATCATCCTCATCCTTTCCGAATGTGAGGTCCACCGGATTCCCACCTCCCTCAACAGATACATCCAGGAAGAGGAAGATAAGGCCACTTTCTAGGTCCCGGCCATGCAATCCCCCTATCATCACTAGGATCATTATCTTCCTTGACCAGAGATCATGGAGAGTTATTCAGAGTATTAGTAGAGGAAAAACAACAACATGACCCACCACCAGTAACTGCAGCCCCCATGCTGGAATTTGTGGTTGTCAGTCTATCTTACCTAGATGTGGTGGCTTAGTCATTGCATTCATATTAGGAAATCCCAAGATGCAGTGGCTTGTCATCCTATTCTCTTTATTCTCCACCATCCATTTTACCATCTCAGTGGTCTTCTTCAGTGTCGTTTCCAGTCCCGCAGCTGCCCCAGTTGATTATTGGGACAAACAAGGGCCAAATCCCAAGTTTGATCCAAGGATTTTTTGGAACATCCTTATAGTGTACCATTTCCTAGAGTTGTTATGCCCAATCGTAAACATCTAATTTAGTGTGATGGAATCGCTTAACCCGGAGGAGGTCATGTTATTTAGCCAAAACCTCTGGGCAATAGACTTCTGTCTCCTTTATTAGTGTGTGGTTTACCCCAAGAGTTAGGCACACTTTGAAGATATTGACCAGGAAGTTCTTATGGTCAACTTTGTTGTTCTCCCTATGGCCTGATGCCCTAAGTTGCATGGTTGCCACTGGACCCTCCACCAACGATGCATTTAGATCTTTAAAGTGCTCCACAGAATTATCAAGGAGGATTCCCCACATGTTCAGGTCTGTGGTTTGGGGTAATATGCTACACTCTATTTCAGTTCTATCTGGGGCCAGCCCGACCAGTCATGTGATATTAAGGATATGCCTCAAGGTAGATTCATTGTTAACAAGGTCGATCTATCAGAGGAAGAGACCTAGATAGAGCTCCATAGAGAGAAATTACCCACTGGGGGAGTTCCATAACTATTTGATCCATTGGGAAGGGTTACTCACTGGAGAGAAATCTACTGGGTCTTTCTATGCCCACTGAGGCATTATTCCTCAGCCGGAATCACAATAAGTGCAATGAGCACTGTGGGGCCATCAAACCGTCTGACCCATCTGGATCAGTACAGAAGACTAAGGATGATTCCAAAAAATCAGCTCTGTGCCCAAAGCTTATGAAGCACAAGAAGATAGTTGAATACCTCTTTTTTGAATGTGCTATGGAGCGGTGGCCAAACTATGGTGATCCTCAGCCGGGGCAGCAAGGGTAGGTACAACATTTCCCTAGCGAATTTCCTCTGGGTTACCCTGACCATCCTACCTATGTAGATTAGATAGAAGTCAGATTTTATGTTAATATGCACGGTCTGTGTCACCAACTCCACTGGAATGGTGCAATAAACTCGGGACCCAGCTCGGGTTCCACCAGCTGCTCCACAGGTCATCCCACCAACCACTCCATGAGTTGTTGGGCCTGCTTATTGTGTTGAAGAACATTCCAATGCACTAGTGGTTAGGGACCCTTGTAAATATAGGAATCTCTGCCCAGATGATCTGATGGCGGCACTTATTTGTCACCTTAGGGTGGGGGGAACTCGATATGGGTAAATCTGGCTTGATAGCAAGCCATATCTAGCATGGGTCAATTACATGTCGTCATCACCCCCCGAGTTTCAGAAACCCCACCTTTTCCCCTTTTAATGGGACAAAAGATCCTCTATAGAATTTGGCCCAATTCATCTCAAGGTTTGGACCTATCCTGGGAACTCCAATGCAGCAAGAGAGTGCCTAACTCTGCTGTTTCATATAGACATTGGAAGGGCCTGTGTTTTTCTAGAACAACCAGCTTCCCATTGGGTTGGTCTCCAGCATGGAAGATCTTCATAGTAATTTTGTCTATAATTTCATCTCTACCACTGAGAATATGAGTATTGAAGACCTCTTCAAGTGTAATCAGAGTCCCGGTGATCACGTCGTGGACTTTGTCGCCCGATGGAAAGGCCTCACCTAATCCATGGATATGCATGTGACACAAGAATAGCTACTGAAAATGTGTGTGGGGAATGTCAAAAATGAACTGATCCCCTATCTCATTAATCAGAATTACCCTAGGGAGATTCTGGTATTTTTCCGATAAGGCCCCATGGTTAAAGGATGCCTTGCAGCAAGCCAAGTATGCATGTCTATTACCTCCTGCAATTCCTACGATTAGATCCTCTAAGGCAGAGACCGCCACGGTGGCCCAAATAGAATCCCCCAAGAAACTGGAGTTATTACCCATGGAGACACCTCCACATCCTCATAGAGTTCTTCCACCTTATGAACAACCTTTGGCCTAGAATCACCCAAATCAGAATCTACAGAAGCCACCACGTAACAAGCCACCACCACCTAGGCGTGATTACCAGGTTCCACGTCCTCAATAGGCTCCATTGTCCCCTCATCTAGCCTAGGCTCCTAGATCCCCCATCCAGTGAAAAAGAAACCAAACCTACTATTTCAATGATGCTCATGTCCTCGGTTATTTCGGATGTTCCTTGGAACAGGTACTTTTATGGTTTCTTGAATGTAGGAGGCCCGAAGAGGCATATCACATTGATCACCCCAATTGCATCCCCTATCAGAGGATCTAGGGGAACACCCTCAATAAGTGCTATGTGTTTAAAGACTAGATTCAAGACCAGTTTGATAACAACATATTCATGTTAGGCCTAACTTTGGCACAAGTGGCATGTGTATTCGTGAAGCCAGACAGTGGAAGTGACAACGAGGGTGAGTGGAATCAGGTTCCTAAAAATGGGTATCAAAAGTACGATGACTGAATGACTCATAAGGTAGTCTCCCATGCCCATGGAATTATCTATGCACTTCTAAATCAACCTGAGCCTTCAGAATATTATGTGTCACCCACATCCAGTACATTCGCATCAACGGCTCAGCCTTCCTCTTCCCAGAATAGCAGTCATCAGTGACACAATGAAAAAATGATTCCCCCATTGATGTTGTCTTCATTCCACACTCTCGGTGACATCATGCCCTCTAAGATAGTGATTCCCCCTATAATTCTTCCAGTGGTGAAGGATTCTTCAAATGAAGATCAGGGGTACTCTTCGGTTAACACTGTGGATCTGGTAAACCCCTACATGATTCCTGACAACGAGGAGCGCCAGACATATCCTCCCAACATCCTTAGTCATCACCAGCACTGACAGATCTTTGGCTATATGGGTTGTCGGAGTGCCTTGGTCAATAATTTAATCCAGGATTTGAATGACACTAAAACCAAACATCAGGCCCAGTTTAGAGATGAGCACGCGCAGCCTTCTCATCTGGTATCATCGGGTCTGCCTTCAACGCCATTTGTGCTACTTTACCAGGAAGATCCACCACATCTGCACTATGATTAGTCACATTCAGCTAAGGACTGGCCTCATTCATCTATCCCACATATGATAGTCACTCCCAGAGCTTCAATTAGTGAGAAGTAGGATATTCCCAGCATCAGTCAGATGTCAGTTCAACTGGAAGGGCCTGTCATACACCCTGCCGTGGAACGACCACTTGTAAGCATAAGTTCATTCTTTGTACAAAAGTATGATACATTAAATAAACTTTCCAGCATTCTTGTGAGGCTCTCTATCCTTGAGGATCTTCTCCTATTAGAAGATATGCATGAATCCCTCACTGAATCTTTTAGAGTCCCCCTCCAGTTTGAGATAGAGATAGCAGCTACATAATCCTTCCATGTTGTGGAAGTGGAGCATACTGAATTTTAGGTCATTATATTATTCTATGTAGTTGATAAAGTCTCTCCCATATAGGGTCACATCCTCCAACTGTACATTACCATCCACTTCAATGTCAGGGAGGTTCGTAATTGTCTTGTCAACACAGGCTCTAGAATTAACCTAATCCTAACTAGACACTTTGAAAAATGGGGTTGTCCTCGAATTATCTAAGTCCCTACAACCTGAAAATTCATAGTTATGATTGGACAAAACAAACACCAGTTGAAAATATCCCCCTGAACACCTAGTTCAGTGGTCTGGTAGACATCACTGAGTTCATGTTTATCATGTAGGACACTTCTTACAATGTGTTGATGGGTAGGTCGTGGCTTTACCTGCATGCGGTAGTTCCTTCATCATATAACCAGTGCCTTAAGTACTCTCTTAATGGTTGAGTGGGAGTGCTCCAAGGTAATGTGTCTTCCTTTTCCTCTTATTAATCCCTCTATCTAGATGCCGACTATTACAAGAACAAGGACAAGTAGATTCAAGCTAATGAGGTTGATCATGTTGTGGTTGTGACTGACCTGTGGACAGACCTGGTCGATGCCTACAATTTTCTAATCCACTGATTGGAAGCTACGACCCCGGATCTGGGACAATGCTTTTTTGTTCCTGGAATGAGGGGGAGGCCCATACCCAAGTCTAGGGGATTCCCGAAGATCACCTCGTATTCCTACACATCTTAGGATTGGGTGATCCCAGAGCCCCCTAATCCCATAAGGTATCAGGATATCTGCCCCATGGCAATGGAAATACGTCACACTTTCTTGTTTTGTTAGGCTGGGATAAACTAGCTCAAGAATACTCCCAACTATTACATTGATATCAATAAGTGAGGCACCTTTGACTAAAGACCATATGGGATTGGGTCGACAGCCATCATCGATATGGTTTCAACAGCTCAAGAGTCCCCTGATGCAGTGTCTACTACCACTCAGGCTGGCACCAACTTCCCATAGAGATCGGTCGATTCTGAGGAATCTCCTCCCACTAAGGGTCCCTCCTCTAAAAATGAATTAGAGGATTTGGATGACTCTCCTCCCACCTTCAAAGAAGGTGTCTCCACCATGATTGATGAATTGGTACAGGTGAACCTCGGTAGCAAGATAAATCTAAAACCCACATTGATCAGTATCGCTATGCCTACCGAGGAGAGACAGTGATATGTGGACTTCATGAAGCCATGCCATGTTGTATTTTACTGGTGTTATAATGATATTCTATGACTAGATCCTCAGGTTACCATCCACTACCTCGGTCTTCCAGAAAATCACTACAGGTTCAAACAGCCTCCCAGAATGATGCACCCTTATCACGGTGTCTTGGTCAAGGTCGAAGTTGATAAGCTCATCATATAAAATTTCTTCAAGGAGGTTTAGTACCCCAGGTTTTTATCAAATATTGTGCCCATTCTGAAGAAAAACAGATAGATCAGGGTCTACATAGAACTTCAGGATCTTAATTGTCACTGTCTAAAGAATTATTTTCCTCTTCCTTTGACAGAACTATTGATTGATGCCACCACTAGGTTTCATTCTCTCTTCTTCATGGATGGGTATTCTGGGTATATCCAAATTTGAATATCCCCCAAGGTTGAAGATTATACAGCCTTTAGGGCACCACAAGGTACTTTTTTCTACCAGGTAATTCCCTTCAGTCTAAAGAATGTGGGTGCTAGCTATCAGTGTTCCATGTATCGAATATTTAAGAAAATCGTCAAGACATCGGTGGAATTCTATGGGGATTAACTATTGTTCAAATCTCACCAGCATCAAGATCATCTCAAATATCTTATGAAAGTGGTTGACATCTTCCATTCTCACCATCTGAATATGAAACCAATAAAGTGTTCCTTCGAGGTCACCTAAGGAAAGTTTATCGGCTTTGTTGTTAGATATAGAGGGATAGAGATTGATCTAGAGGAGATTAAGGCCATCAGCCAATTGTATCCCCCGAGAAACATTTGGGATCTACGAGGCTTTCAAGGCCACTTAGCCAACATACTCCGATTCATTGCGAATTTGGTCGTCAACTGTAAGTTATTTTCTCTGCTCGTGAGGAAAGAAAATGTCTATCAATGGGACGAGGAATGTCAGACTTCTTTTGAGGAAATCAAGCAGTACCTATTACAGCATCCGGCCCTTCTTCCACCCATTTCCAGAAAGTTTCTGGTCTTTTATGTGACCACCATAGAATTATATCTTGGTTCCCTTCATGCCCAGAACAACAAAAAGGGAATGGAGAAAAAATATTTAATATCTCAACCGCATGCTCCTGGATACGGAGACTAGATACTCCCCTATTGAGAAGAGATTACTTGAACTGGTATTCATAGTTCATAAGTTGTGACATTACTTGTGTCACTATGAGATACATTTAGTGTCCCATGTAGATCTGCTGAAGTACATCCTAAACTTCCCTATGTTGGAAGGTCATCTAACTCAGTGGGCAGTGATCCTATAATAGTTCGAAGTCAGGTTTGTCTCCCAGAAGTCTATTAAGGGGCATGCATTGGTAAACTTCCTTAATTCCCATCCATATCTTATGGACCAGTCCATGGAACTTTATTTTTTAGATGAGGCAATACTCTTGGTAGACCAATCCATTCCATGTTGGCAAATTCACTTTGATGGTGCTTCCCTAAGTCCTACCATTAGAAGACTCAATGACCACAGACTCAACAAAGTGGGCCTAAGTATCATATTCACCACACCAGCACAAGCTATTCTTCCATATTCATTTCTATTGTCAGAAGGTTTTACCAAAAATGAGGTAGAGTGTCATGCGCTCATCACTGGTCTGGAGATAGCCCTTGAGAATTATGTTCTGCACTTTTATGTGAAAGGGGAATCTGAACTACCCATCAAACAGATCAACCGTGACTATGTCATTTGAAATCCAGAAATCGTACCACTGTTGGAATGTACTCACCAAATGATGTCCAGTTCTAGTCTCAGCCAAAAGTTACCCATGTCCCTCGATCCCAGAATGGTGGAGCCGATGCCTGGGACATCTTAGCTTCATATCTTGCAAAGCCTAATCAAGATTATTTGATTATTCACAAGGAACACCAAAGAGTTATCACTCCTGTCACTCCAAATTACGATGATAGCCCATAGGTAATCCACCTTACTATTGGTGCCTCCACATCAGGACCCCTGTGTCTCCATAATGTAGTGATGGAAGTGGCTCCTAACTGGAGGACCCATTTATTAAGTACCTCCAACATGGTAATCTTTCAGCATATCGAGTTGAGCGTGAGTGAATCCGGCGTCACACATTATAGTTTACCCTCCCGAGTGGTCCTAGTTTTGAGAATATCCTCTACAAGAATGATTTTGATAGGATTCTACTCAGTTTCATTAAAGGAGGTGAGATTTCTCAGGTCATGCAGGAGGTTCATGCTGGTTCCTACGGGTCTCATCAGACCGGGTCAAAACTATTTCCCCAGATCTTGTGGTTGGTGTATTTTTTTCCCTCTCTAATCCACCACTATATTTAGTTTTCCAAGAGTTTCATGCATTACAAATTCATGCTAACTTTGTCTATCATCCAACAGAGACTATCCACACTACTAAGTACTTTTATCCCTTTGCAGTATGGGGAACCGATGTCATGGGACCATATCCACCAGTGATATCTCACCTGTACAGGTTCATCCTGACCGCTATGGATTTCATTTACAAGTGGGCAGAAGAAATTCTTCTCAAGAAGTTCAAGGCCCATTATATCATTGAATTTTTGATCTCCAACATCATCTACCGATTTTGATTCCCTCACACCGTCCTCTTCGATAATGGCACCGACTTTCGGGCAGCTGAGTTGAAGAAATTATACGCCAACTACAATATCCGTTCTAACCATGCCTCTCAATATCACACACAAGAAAATAGGATGATTTAGGCCTTCAAAAAAACCCTCTCTAACATTCTACATAATATGTTTGGTCAAAACAGGAAAATTTGGCCAGACAAACTCCCCAACTCCCTCTGGGATTATCGTACGACGACTCATAATTCCAGCCAGGTGACCCCATACTCCCTAGTGTATAGAACGGTGGTTGTTTGACCATGTTTTCATGGAACGTCAAATTGATTATGATTTAGAGATTGATGTATAGTCTAGGTAAGACCCTAGGTCGTCTCTAAAGGAGTTTTGGTAGGTTTTGAGTATGTATTTTTAATAAAGATTACTAAAAGAGGGGGTGATTTTGAAAACTGTTTAAAAAAATAACTTAAGAGTTTACTAGTTGAAAGAATAAGGTAGAGGATTACGAATTATGAGATAAAGAGATCACTTCAAGTTAACTACACATCTTGGATAGTTCATTATGAAAATTTCATATGGTTTTGTTTAATTCTTTGGTTGAGGGTTGTCAAGATATTGATTTCCCTCTTGCCTCTCTAAACGTTGCGCAAAGTACCAACCCTTAAAAAAACAATCGTGTTGTCAAGGTTTGGACTTAAAGAATAGATTAAATGATACCAAATCATAATAATATCTTTTTTATGTGTCATAGAAATATGATCCTTTTGTTTCCCAATCAAAACAACTCAAGTTTCCCACTTAAAATTTCAACCCAATCGGTGTTGAAATGAAAAGCGGTTCACTAAATTAAACCCAAGAAATGAAATCAGAGGAGAAACATGATTAGACAAAACATAAGTGAAATAATACACACATAAATTACATGAAACTAGTAGAGTATCAAGTGCTAGAACTCCATCCCAAGTATGTGTAGCTCCCTCAAAATAATCGTCCACCGTTTAGCTCGCCATCGAGAGGAGGAGAAGGCTCGGGTGGAACTCATTCTTCATTGATGATCCCCCTATGATGATAGAGGCCTCCAGAACTTCAAGTATGAGGAGAGAACTCCTTTGGCTCTCCAAAATACCAGATATTTTCCTCCTAGTCGAACTTTCAAATGAGGATCCCAAGGTTCTATTTTATAGGAAAATGGGAAGGTGGTTTTGAGCACACAGAATTATTAAAAACCCTTATCATAGGTATTTCGACCTCAAGAAAGAATTATCTTGATTTGGAGAAAATAAAAAAGTTGTACCCCCACCTATTGGTTGTCTCTAATGAAAGTTTGGCACAATTTGGACACTTATAGCTCGAGATATGGATAGATCACATCACACCACTTTTGACTCCATGCAGATTTGGTGTGCTGGACAGATCAGGTAGGAAAGGCCATCGGATGGCCGAATGAGTCTTGGGTTTATTCATATGAAATGTATCCCAATGGATTATTGACCATCCCACAAAATTTATGCCCAATTGGATTCACGGTCTAGTAGTAGGGTGTGGATTAATCCACTGGTGTGCTTGGATCCCACGTAGTTTGGCCCCTTTTTTGGACAACATCACGGTCCCTCCAAATCACCTTCACCTTCAATGAAATTTTCAAGACAAGTAACATTGGCCTTTTTAATAGAGATAAACACAAAATAAATGATTCAAACATGGAATTCAATTTGTTATTATTTTTTTAATTTAAAATACAAATTCAGATTAATACAATGGTGCAAGGGTGAAAATGAAACAGTAAATCATGGTACGATCACTATTCTTCCCATCCAGATTCAATTTCCCCCATTACGCATAGCTCTATACAATCATCAAGCACCAGATAATGTAGCTGAAATCTATATGTCTAAATTCAAAGTTCCCAACAAGAACAGGCTGTGTTCCCTGCACAATCTAGAAAGGCATCTGAATAAGATAGCTACAGCATTGAACAAAAACGTTTTTCTCTTATCTTTCTTTCAAGGTGACATGGTGTTGTCCCCAAGAACACCAATTATTCCTGGTAGGAAACCACCCAAGTTGGATACCAAATGGTAAGGACCATACCTCATTTACTAGTTTTACCCCAATGGAACGTACTCCTATGTTACCATCGATGGTGAGTTTATAACTCTTCCCACCAATTAAAAATTTCTCATGAAATACTTTTCCTGAGTAAGATACGGTCCAAAATGACCATAAACTATCATGTCCTTCATGATATTAAAATATTGGGTGTTCCTGCATGACCTTGAACTGTTTCTTCTTTACCACATGTTGTTAAAATGAATTAATCAACATTCAACCTACATGATGTTAAACTGCGAGCAGCAGATATACTATTATGGTCCGAGCTCTATGACCTTAAACTAAGATCTGTCCATATCAATGTCCTCACCACACAATGTTAAACAACATGGAACCTTCAAGAACTATGTATGGATTTATTATTATCCTAATGTGATATGTAGAAATTCTTAGACACCTCATCTTAGAATTCATCCCCCAAAATATAGTTTCCTTGGAGGGTCCCACACAATGTGGCGTAGACTTATTTGGACCTCACTCATGTCAGGGTTATGATAATTGCACCATGTGCCCCTCCACGTTCTTCTATCCTCCCACATCCTCACCGCCCGACGTTAAATTGCATGGCCCTTTCAGAACTACGTATGGATTGATTTCTATCCTCATGGGATACGCAGGAATGCCCGTGCATTTTTTATATAGGACTTTCCCCAAACATCAGGATCTCCCCATGGGTCGAAACACATGGTGTGTTACAATATTTTTTCCTCATTCACATTGATTTTATCATCATCTCACCATGTATCCCTCTCCCTATAGATCACCACCTATTTCATCATCCCGCATGATGTTAAAATACACAGTCACATTCATGATTCACACATTCCCTTTATTTTATTCTTCATCATCTTTCACATCCAAAAGGACCCCCTAATAGAATAGATGCTATGCTCAAGGTCTCTCCTACCACTTCAGGCCAATGTCCTTGATGGTTTTGGATGACAACTGATACATATCCCATGTTGTGAGTATGGTCATCAATCGACACTCATTTTTTGTTCTCATTACAGGTCACTCAATGTGGATGTTGTGTTTCGAAAGTGATCATCAACCATCCTTCATCAGTGTCACCACCCCTATATGTCCTAAATATTGGGTGCAGTGATTTATTTTTTCCTGTTATCCATTCAAATATTAGTCTACCTCAGGCAGGAGTGTTAGTCTGGTTTGGGCCAACCCTACCAGATCTCTCCCCTCATTGTCGTACCCTTATATATTGGAGAGATCCTGATCCTATTCATTGTTTCCTACAATGATCATTTCTCACGTGGTATTAGGAAATTTGGTAAGGAAATACCCACATAAAGGGTCATGTATCTATGGTCTGAGTCCAATGACCTTAAACTAAGATCCCCATCATCCTCACTACAATATGTAAAACTACAAACTAACTGGGACTACCCATCTTATATCCCTTGACCTTTTTGGCCACCTGTCCCAAGTTCTCATTTAGTATCATATGGTGTGGTACGGTCTTATATCCTCATTCACGACAGGTTACTCACAATGTCGTACACACTCCTCTTCGAGATACCTTTCCTCTATATGCATCTTTTTAGAATGACGTAAAACTATATAGCATCATCTAGAAATATGTTTTACTTGATTCCCATCCTCCTGGGATACGTAGGACTGCATGGACATTTAGTCTTCAAGTCCAACCTTGTTTCTTAAACCACCTCATCTTTTTGTCCATCTGTCCTAAGATCCCCAGGAGGAGGTACATGGTTTTATATGGACTCCATGTCCTCATTCACATCTGGTTTTAATAGCCATGCCACATACCTTATCCCTCCTAAGAGCTCTTTCTTCCCCTTGTTCAACACTCATCCTTTTGAGTTTCCTTCTATTGGTTTTCTCCCCTTGACCCTCTTTGGTAGTTCACCAATGTGCCCAGGAGAACTCTAGTTCAGGACCTAGAGTGTTGGATTCTATGTAGACATGTTATCTCCCATTTTCATGCATCATGTTACCCTTCATTTGGGAATTCATCATCTGTCACATTTGAAAGGACCCTCGAGAGGCATGGATTCAATGCCATAGTGCTCTCCTACTACCTTGGGTTAACATCCCGGAGAATTCCGAATGACAAATTGATACAACTCCCATGTTGTGAATATGTTCTGTGGTTGATGTTAATATTTTATTCTCATTTCAGGTCACACGATATGGATTCTATGTTTTGAACGTGGTCAACAGTTATCCTTCATCATCACACCACCCCCATAAAGCCCTAAATATTAGTTTCATGATTCACTTCCTTTTCTACTCTATCATGTCCAATTGGAATATCAACACTCTGGGTGTTATCAATCAGTGTGCATTTTCACGTTAGAAGGATAAATCCATGGTAAGGCATCATTCAGGGCTCCGCACCGATTTCCCCTATTCATGTATTACATGTAATGCAAAGACCTTTTCTTCCCTTGTTTCTCACATCGAGCATAGCTCACAGGGGCTTAGGGATTCGATTGAGGTTGTTTCCCATTTGGAAGAGTCTTGTTACTCTATGGTATGAGCTATAAGACCATAAACTAAGATCTTTCTACATGTTTTCCACAAGGAGTAAGAACTGTTTCTCCTAGAACTATGTCTAACTTGATCTACATCATCATGGGGTACTTATGAATACACGGGCATTTTGTCTTCAGGTCCAGCTCAAGTTCCACTAATTACCTCTTCTGTTTACTTTCATATGATTTTGTGGTGTGGTGTGGTCTTACATCCTCACTCATGTCGGGTTTACAATAGACGCACCACGTACTCCCCTTCTAGGAGCAAGTATCTCATGCCTCTTATCCTGCATGACATTAAACTGTAACCTCAGTACTACGTATGTCTTGATTTCCATTCTCAAGGGATATGTAAAAACACCTAGACATTTATTCCATGGATTTATACCCATATTCTCTAACCTTTTATGGCCCTTTAGCCCAAGTTTTCATCCCCAAAATTGTGTGTGGTGTGGTGTGGACCTTCTCCTCATTCACTTCGAGTATTCTTTATCACACCATGTGTATTCCACTATAAAACCTCATTTAATCAGTGTGTGTCCAATCCCTATGACATTAAACTATGTTGCCTAATCCCACGTAAATTTAAACTATTACATCTTTACTGTAAGACATTAAAATGTAGGGGTTTTTCCTATCATGTGACTTTAAACTATGACATTATCGCCTGGGACACATGATGAAAAACTAAACTGCATTTTAATGTCCTCACTTGATGGGACATCATGTTTGGTAGTGGTTATCCACCATACCATTTTTCAATGCCTACATATGGCTTGATTCATATAGAGACGACTGGATTATCCATACTTGGTTTATCTCTTCACAAAAGAAACACACATCCATCCTAAAGAACAACCAAGATCTATCAAATTCCGCTTCTTTTGGTGCATGGTCCAGACCCGCACGACAGCGTTGTGCCTTGAATTGGAACCCTACCATTTAGCTTCGAGAACTACGTATTGATTGATCCCCATCATCATGGGGTATGTTGGAATGCCCATCCACTTTGCCATTTCCACATCCCAACTTTAATTTTTGGTCCCTTGACCTAAAACCACCCCAGGGATCACATGGTGTGATATAGACTCCTACCATATTCATTTACATCTGGTTTTGAAAATATCACATTGTGTGTCTTTCTCCCTCCTTTCAATCTATTTTCTGATATCTAAGACCTTTAAACTAAGATCTGATCATCCTTTTTGTTAGAAACCCAACTACGTGAAATTTTCCTGAACTACGTGTGTCTTGATTCCCATCTTCATAGGATATGTATGAACGCCAATACATTCCATTTGAAGGTCCTTCCCCAGGAATCTTAAGCCCTATCCCTTTTTCATCCCCTTAGACTAAACTCTTTTGGAAGCATGTGGTGTGGCGATTACCTCTTGGGTTCTCATTCATGTCAGGTTTTGCGACAACCACCACATGTTTCATCCTGGTTTATTCCCAACTCGTTCCATGTTTTATTACCATAAACTAAGATCTCCCTATGGGAACTACACATCGGGTTCAACTACTTCGCCACCCTGTGAGCATTTAATTGAATTCGGTCCCCTCTTAATAGTCCACTCTATGACCTTATGCTAGGACTGTGAAACATCATGACCCTTTTCCTTGGAAAAAGATTCAGATCCCTCTTTCTGACGCGTCTTATTGGCATACTCAAATACATTGTGGAAAAGATCCCAAAGTGTAGAATTTTCTCATGGACATTCTCTCGCTTCATGTCAAGAATTCATGATCCCTTTATTTGGATATCTATCCTCTTACACATCTAAAGGGACCCCCTCAGTGGCCTGGTCTCATGCCGCATTGGCTGACCTACCATCTTGGGCCAACGCCCCTAATGACCTTAGACAAATTTTTTGATAGGTACCATGTTTCAAACGTGGTCAGAGGTCAATCCTCATTTGTTTGTCCCCATTCCAAGCTAACATGAAACATATATTGTTTTTCAAACATGGTCAGTATTTATCCTCTATCGTCACACCACTACCATTGTGATCTAGATCTCGGGCATCATGATTCACATCTTTCCACTCCCATATGTTTAAGTGAAATTCCAAGACACTTAGTTCACCACCCCTTATATGTATGTGTGTTAAGTAGGTTGGTCTGTAATAGTGGAACGTTACTCACCTAGTGTCCCATCAGTTCTAATGTGTGCTGCCCTACACCAGGGAAGTCCCATCACTTCTCCTTATTTCCCACATTGAGAATGACTCACGTGGGCCTGGTAGTTTTGGTGGGGCGTGTACTGGTGGAGCTGTGCCGCATAGGATTTTCATCTCACATGACATTAAATTGTGATCCCAAAACTATGTAAATCTTGATTCACATCCTAATCGGATACATAGGAATGCCCGACCACTTTTCCTTGGGCCCAGCCTAACTTTAACATTTGGTCTATTGACCTAAAAAACTTCCTCTGGGGAACATGGTGTGGGCCAGACTTCTTGTGTCCTCAATCACATCGGTGTTATAGCTACCTCATAACATACTCCCTTTTTTGGGAATCTCCTTTCATTGTTCATCCTACCATATGATGTTAAACTACACAAGTCCAAATACCCTCAACGCATGACATTAAACTGCAGTTCTACCCTGAACAAGTTCAGGATGCCCCATGTTAATTATGGAATGCGTCAGCTTCCTTGCCAAAGAGGATTACCCTTACCAGCATTGGTCTATGACCACGTTGTGCTTGATAACTACATTTGGATATATTCTCATCCTCAAGGGATACATAGCGATTCCCAAGGAATTCACCTTGGGCCCAGCCCTATGTTCTTTAAACTATGTGAACATTTCTCATCGTACAACGTTTAAACTACAATTATATCATTTTCATTGGTATGATGTAAAACTACAGATCATTCCATGTCCTTACTAGAGAGGTCCTGTTCAAAAATAGATTTGATCCTTGATCAGACCAATGCACCCCCCCTAATTTTCTTTCACTAGAGTGGTGTAATTTCAAGAGTTTTGGACTCCATTCAAACAACCCATCACTCAACCCTTCATGCATTGCATACCCCTTAGTTAGACCCTCGTCCTCTTTCATGTCCGTTGAAACCCCCTAACGGTACGGATTCTTGGCTTATGGATCACCTACTATTTTGGAACAATACTCCAAAAGACAAAAGGATGACTTTTTGAGTCAGGACTCGTGTTTCGAACATGGCCAGTGGTCAGGCCTCATTTGTTATCCCCATTTCAGGCTAACCTAATAGGGATACTTTGTTTCGAATGTGGTCAATAGTATTCCTTCATTGTCCAACAATCCCTATAGTGTTCTTAATTTTGGGTATCATGACTCACGCCTTCCACTCCCCTTTTTTCATATTGATTCTAACACCCCTAGTGTTACCCCACTTGTGCACCAGAGCACATTGGTAAAATAACAATTCAATTGTTATGAGAACCTCATCCTCCATTCAGGCCTCCCGCTTTCTTCTCAAAAATCCATATTGGTTGTTCAAACCCTAGATGCCTAAACCTTGGTTGGAACTCTCATATTTGGATGGAATAATAACTCAATAATCCCTTATTTTACACCTCGGGAACAACCCAGGTGACCTTTTGGATTGATCACTGTATATTTCATGAATGTAATTGAAATGAGGTAAATCCAAAAAAATAATGGAACTCATGCATGCATCCATTATAAATGATCAACGAATGAACGTATGTTTAAATGTTTACATGCATTACAGAACCCAAGGATCATCCCCTCCCATGGATGGGTTGAACTCTTCAATAGAGCATCCCAACTCCACCACTCTCTGGCTTGTGGCTTCCAGGATCCGCTATCACTTGTTTAGCTCCTGATCCTCCATGGTATTTATGGGGCATAGTTCATCATCCATGATTTGGGCCCACTCCTCATCGGTTCAGATGATAACCTTCTCCTCAGAGGCTCGCTTCATCGGTTCTTCATCCTCCGCCAGCTGGGCCTTTTACAACGACATAAGATCTGATTATGCATTGAAGAAAGTAGATTACTCGTCCTCCCATGTCCGCAACCATTGGATCTCATTTTCGGCCACCTAGATCATCTTGATGTTCACTGATTTTCTCCGTTTCTTGCCAACACCTAGGACATGATCATGCCCCGAAATAATCAATGCCATGATGTCTCAGATGATCATAAGAAGACTCCGGGCATCCACTCCTCCAACGCACAGTTCGCACATCCAAGAACAAATCCTCCCCATCTATTTTATCCATCATACTTGATGGTTCTCCCTGATGAAGCTCTTGATCATATTCCATGACTGGTGATAGAAAAATTTTCTATATTTTTCATGAAAAGTCACCTCGTCTCAGTCTGTGGGGTTGGTGGGTTCATAGGTAGGGAATTCCTCCAAGAACTCATTAGTTAGATCTTCATCTGGTGTCCAGTTGGGTAGGCTATACCCATGTCATATGATTTATCCTCGTTTTCGGACTACACCTCAATGATTTCTGGATTAGTCTTGTTGATGGTCCCACCTATGATCAGGAGCATTGAAATTTGGTCAGTTCAGGTGTCCGCTTCCATGACTACTGGAATTCCCCTGGGAAAGGCAATTCCAAGAGCTCCAACTAACCTCACCAAGGCAGCGCACACCATTTGAAAAACTGTGCGTAAAACAAAAGAGCCAACAAACATTAGTTGACCTAATCAATGTATTAAAGTTAGGAATTCTATGAATAATACTCACAAATATCAAAAAATTGGTCTCTCCATTGAGCTGTTTCCATTGGAACCCCAAGGCATGGCCCTCCGTATATGGTGGGGAAGTCTGAAGGTTCCAGGATGACCACTCTAGGTGTCGTGGCCCTGCTGGGCACAATAATTTTCATTTCCACAGGCAGAGATCCCAAACTTCACGCAACATCATATACTATTTGAAGAGATTGCATTTTTTCATATGAAGCCCTCATGTACAGGTCATATTTTAGTGGATAAGTCCAAAATTACTTGGATGATGACTATGGGGAAGTGGTTTAGGGTTTACCTTGAGGGCCTCTATAGACTCTTCCAACTTTGGTTCTGAGTTACCAAATTCTCCCTCCTCTGGAGGGCTCCCTCCACTAGCCTCCCCCCCCAAGAAGACTCATCTGATTCTTCCAGTAGAGGGAAGAGATCTCTCAATTCAGTGGCCAAAAACTACAGAGGGACCATTTGATCGAGCAGCACTTTCACTCAATCTACCATTGGGCACGGAGCACCCCGGGAGTGCACAAAGTCCTCCACCACATTCAGAATGTCCGGTCGGAAGTCTGATCCCTGGTTGGAAATGGGGTTCGGATATTCATAGATACCCCAAACATGCACTGCTATCCACCTACTCTCGCCCAAATTTACCCATGTTTTAAGGGTTAAGCAGTCAAATGTAGATTATCTTGGGTTGTCAATTCCTCAAAGACCTAATAAGAAACCTATAGGCATGCACATTCTATGGACTGATTTTGGATTTAAAGTGTCTTACCTTGGGTTGAATTTAGATAGGTTTAAGAAAACACTATGTGACTTAAGTGATATCAAAATATGAGAAGGGTTGATCCTAGGTTATTACAAGGGGTGGATTGGATGAAATTCTTTTTTAACGATTTCAATTTCTTATATTCGAGATGATTTTATTCAAGAAGATCAAACAAATTCATCACTTATTGGTTTTATACCAACACACGATAATACTAATCACCCATACACTTATAGGATCAAATTTATGAGCACTCCAAGGTAATGGTTTGTATTAGCACTTGAAGTATGTGGCCTTAAAAAGAAATAAGGGTGAAGAAGTTTTAAAATCATAAAATAAAATTATGAATTTAAATAAGTGATTAGAAATTAATGGAGTGATAAATAAAATAAAATCTATTCCCTTGATACTCCCATGGATCCACCCATAAGCGGGTTATCCCTATATTGATTCTATAGTTTCAATGGAAGTGGGAATTAGACTCATGAGGGAGGAATTGAAGAAGCAAAAAAACAATAAAAAGAAAATCACTTCACCATTTTGTGAATAATTTCAGAAGGTTTGGTTTGAATAAATTCCCACCATAAAGAAATGTTATAAATGTGATAATAAGAAGAACAGAATAAGAGAATATAAGTAATTTTTATTGAAATCTAAGGTGATTCAAACAACTTACAAATGAAGAAGAACATTACAAAGGAAAAGTGGCATCATAACACTATAATGAAAGAAAGAACCAAAGATCAATAAATCCTCCAAAACCACTGCCTTAAATATGAATTTTGGGAGCATTGGGTTGATCCTCCAATAGTGAAAGTCATTCAACTTGAGTATGGAAGGATTAGGGTGGTAGAAAGCTTTTGGAACTTAGACTTGTCCACTCTTGACCCAAGGTGGCATCCTACTTGCATCCACCAAACATAAGAGCCTAAATGAGCTTATAGATAGCAGAATTAGAGTGGGACATAGCGAAATAAAATGAATCTCAGGATGTCTACTAACCCTATGTAATGTTTCAGCCCAAAATAGTGTATGGTTTAAGAGATATGTGTAAAATGGTGGGCTGTTTTTCAGGGCCTCAAAATCCATCTAGAATTTTATCTCCAAATTGGGCAGCCTGTAACACCATTCAAACATCTGAATTAGCTTTTGACACTATGTAATGAAATTTTACCCATGATGTCCTATATCTTCAGTTAAATTTTGAGAATCATTGGTCTTGGATCCTGGCTGATAAAGTCTTGTTATTGGGATGATGTCTAGTTTACTTTTCCCAAAATGTGTTTCCCTAAAATCCCATTTTAATGGTCTTCCAATGTGAATATTCCAATACTAAAAAATCATGAATTGTTCCCAATGTAATGAGAAACTTTAAAATTGAATATGAAAATAAAATCAATACCATTTTTTATTTTAGGAGGTGTTCAAAAATGTACCATGTAATATGCATTTTAAGAGGGAATTACAAACATAATGTGAATCAATGTTAAATGTGTAAAATGAACTAAAATGGTGTTTATAAATAATAAATCACATGAATATTTTATATACTAACAATGAATTTTATCTTGATTTAGTGGCTATTCACACCACTAATGTGAGTTTTGTTAGTCCTGAGAAAAATATATCTCAAAAATGTGAAATTTGAATTCCCCTTTCCAAAAACATTTTAATACACAATGATCAACAAAAATAACTTATACCAAACAATCATGAAACCTGTAAAAATATTTTAATACAAGATATTTTCATAAGTATATTCCAATCTCAATCATATTCCTTTGTTCAAATTGATCGCCATATTTTATCCAATATCAATTAAGCATGAGGATGTGTTGTGTATCACAATGGACATGGGGGTTCATCTTTATTCAAGGGGGAAATTATTAAAGCGCTACGTGGAATCACATTTCTATATTAAGATGAGTATTCAATTTTTTTTCAATATTTCTATGGTAATTGTAATTTCACTCAAAAGAGTCAAACCATTTAGCGAGACTTTACTGATTACTCCCAAGAACATAGACCTTAGGGAACCAAGTAAATCCCACATACTCGGGCATCATCTTGAGTTAACTCAGTCAAAAACAAAGTCAAATTACCACCAATAGAGATAAAATTACTAACTCATGGATAGAAAAATATGGGGTCACAATCCTCAAGTGCTGAATTCCACACATTAGGTCATTTCATTTCTCTATGAGAAAATTTATTGTTTTTATTTTATTTTTTGATTTTTTTATTGAATACTTATATTAAAACAAAAATGAACACCAAACCTATGATATTTATTTTTGGGACCCCATGAAATCAAACTAATACCCCACTATCCAAAATATGTGTGTTATGATCTTTTTTTATTTGGATGAAAATATAAACAATTAAATTTCACATTAGACAGCTACACTTTCCAAAATCTATGCTCATGAAATTATACATGGATTAAAATCAGAATTAGGGAATTCTAAATTATTTGATATTCTGTTTTAAAGTGTAAAATGTGTATTATCATGTTCAAGGTTAAAGAAATTTTTCCATCCACACATTTTTTTATTCACACAAAATTAATTAATTTTTTCCATTATTTTCAGCCCCCCCCCCCCAACTAAGAATTACATTTTCCCCAGTGTTTGAAGAAAATAAAATTTAGAATGGGGGTAGTGGTAGATGAGAGGGGTTCTAAAAGGAATTTGAAACATGAGTATCATGGAATAAAGTTACCTCGTGGTTGAAGATGATGTTCTTGCTTCTCCAATTTAGTCATCTTATATCCATGTCACTTGCAGAGTTCCTTAGTGGAAAAAGGGAAAAACAAAAAAAACAAATATATATATATATATATTCATATAATAAAAAAGTAAAAAAATAAGTATATATACAAAATTTATTGAATAAGGAAGAACTATAACTTGTAGGTCAGTGGTAAGTGTCTTCCCCAGTCTCCCTTCGGTCCAGGGTTTGAGTCCATGTGGATTCACCGGTTGTTATGGGGTTTTCCCCATGACCTACAACCTGTCCTTTTAATTTTTTTAGTTATTATTATTATTATTATATATTTTTTTTAACCCACAAACACATAAAAATAAAATGAAATGATGATACATTGTCTTCTTTTTAAATTTCTGGGTAAGGTATTACTCAATGATCACACCACATGACACAGATGAATATGGCGCTCCCCTTTCATACCCATCCAAACTCATAATAGAAGAATAAATAAACAATATAATTAATTATTATTATTTTTTAAAATATCAAAATGATTTATTAATCCTCTTTCAAAAGTAAGGGTGATTCACAAAGATTAGAAACATGAAAACCAAAGGTCGCCTCTTGTGCAGCACTTTTGTTTAATGTCGTTATCCTGACATGGATCTTAAATCTATCAAAATTTTCATGGTTCATAGGTTGGATCAGTTGACTCAACCTCTGTTTCCTATTTATTTAATGATTCAATGAATGGTTTTAACCTATGACCATTGACCTTGAAAATGTGACCACTTGTGGGATCCTGAATCTCTACTGCCCCTTGGGGGTACACATGATGCACTATGAAGGGACTTGACCATCTAGGTCTTAATATTCTTGGGTGTAAATGAAGTTTCAGACTATACAAGAGCACCAATTTTCCTAGATCAATGTGTTTAACTTTGAGATTCCTAGATTGGTAATCTTTAACCCCAACTTTATTTATCCTTCATTTTTTATAAGCCTTCATCCTAAGTTCCTCAATTTCATTAAGATCTAATTTCCTCTTTTCTTCAGTAAAATAAATGTCAGAATTTATTTTTTTTTATTGCCCAAAATGCCTTATGTTCAATTTCAACAGGTAAACTGCATGATTTTCCATAAACCAACCTATATGGTGACATTCCTAGTATGGTTTTGAATGTTTTACGATATGACCAATGGGAATTCAAGAGTTTCTCAGACCAATATTTCCTAGAGGTATTGACAGTTTTTTCAAGAATTTGCTTAATCTCTATATTTTCTAACTTAGCATGACTATTTTTTTGAGGATGGTACACAGTGGAAACTTTAGGAGAAATCTCATACTTCAAAATGGGTGAAGATAATGGGTGGTTGCATAAATGCGTTCCTCGATCACTGATTATAGCCTTAGGAATTCCAAATAGAAAAAATATATCCTCTATTAGAAATTGTATCACAATAGGATGGTCATTAGACATGGTGGGAATGGCCTCAACCCATTTTGAGACTTTATCAATATCTAAGAAGATGTAGAGGTATCCCCTAGAGTTTGGAAAGGGTCCCATGAAATCAATTCCCCAACAAATCAAATATTTCAACAACCAGATTGTTTGTGAGGGGGATTTGATTCTTTTTGGTAATGTATCCTTATTTCTAACACTAACAACACCTTTTTCATAATTAGAAGGAATCCATAGTGAGTTTAGTCCAGTAGAAACCACTTTGGAGGAGCTTTTTAGTGGTTTTATTTTTAGAAAAGTGGCATCCACATAAAGAGTTAAGTATCATCAAACACATAATGTTTGACATTAGAAAGGAATTTCCTATAAACTTGGGTCCCAAATAATTTTAGAATGTCACCTGTCACCAAATGGTTTTCTATGTCATCCTACCATGGGAAATCACTCAAAAAATAGAGGTTCTCATCAAGAAATGAATCAGACACATAATGGTGATGTGAGTTGTCTTTGAGTTCCATCCTAGAAAGAAGATCAACTAAAATATTTTCAAAACCATTTTTATCCTTAATGGTTAAATCTATCTATCTAAGAAGAATGACCCACCTAATCAATATAGTCTTGGCATCTTGTTTTTGGAAAAGGTATTTCAGGGCTGAATGGTCGGTGAATAAAATGATGGGTGATACTAAGAGATAAGACCTGAATTTATCTAATTCAAAGAAAAAAACAAGAATCTCTTTCTTCGTGGTGGTGTAGTTTATTTTTGCATCATTTAAAGTTTTTCTTGAATATGCAATGACACATGGAGTTTTCTCACACTGTTGTCCTAAGACTGCTCCTACAGTGAAGTCAATAACAGCACACTTGATCTCAAAAGGATTCTTCAAATTTGGAGAATGCATGATAGGTGGAGAGATAAGAGCTGACTTCTGTGTAGATAATGATTCCTCACCGATTTTTGTCCATATAAATTGGTCCTCTTTCACTAATAGAGAACAAAGTGGTCGAGAAATAAAGATGAAATTCATAATGATCCTTATATAAAAACTATCATGTCCTAAGAAGGACCTCACTTCCTTAATAATTTTTAGAGAGGGAAGGTGAAAAATGATGTCGACCTTATCTTTATCAACTTCAATCCCTCTACCATATACGAGATGGCCTAGAACAAGTCCTTCATTTACCATAAAATGGAATTTTTTCAAATTTAGGGTGATATTATTATCCTCAAATATCGACAAAACCCTTTCAACATTTAGAATGCATCCATAAAAAGTATCCCCAAATATGGAGAAGTCATCCATGAAGACCTCTAAACAATCCCCCACCATGTTTGAGAAGATTCCCATCATGCACCACTGGAAGGTACTATTGACATTACATAACCCAAAGGGCATGCGCTTGAAGGCCAACGTGCCAAATGGACAAGTGAAGGTTGTTTTCCCTTGATCCTCTAAGGAGAACTTGATTTGATTATACCCTGATAATCCACTTAAGAAGGAATATAATTGATGACCATCCACTCGCTCGAGGACTTGATCAATAAAGGGTAAGGGGAAATGGTCTTTATTGGTACAAGAGTCGAGCCTCCTATAGTAAATATAGACTCTTCATCCACTGCTGACCCTTGTGGGTAGAAATTCACCATCCTCATTGGTGATCACAGTAATTTAATCTTTCTTTCGAACAAATTGAATTGGTCTTACCCAATCACTCTCATCAATGGGGTAGATGATACTCGCTTTCAACAACTTAATAAGTTCTTTCTTTACCACATCCATAAGATTTGGATTGAGCCTCCTTTGAGGTTGATGACATGCTTTGGATTCTGATTCAAGAACAATCCTATGAGTTCCAATGAGTAGGATAATCCCAAGAATATCAGAAAGGGTCCATCTAATTGTTTCCTATGATTTCTTAAGACATCCAAAAGCATCATATCTTGATTGGATTCAAGAGTAGAAGAAATGAAAACAGGAAAGGATATATTGTCCCCTAATAAAGAATACTTGAGTGATGAAGGTGTGACCTTAAATTTGGTATCATATTGGTTATCACATTCCAAGAAAGGATGAGACAATGTATTGAAGTTAGTTTCTTTGTTCAGATTTCTTGACAGAATTGGTTCCTTGTTAACAGAATTTTCATCCAACAAATTAGCCAGAGAAATGTCATGAATGAGAATGGAATCAATTTTATTGATTTCACCCATGGTATCATTGATTGGTGATTCTATAAATCATCAATAGAGCTATATGAAATAGATTCAATCTAAGGAGACAAACTTCCCTCATGTGAACAAAGAAAATATATCTCTTCTTGACTTAAACCTCCTTCATTAAGCCATTGATGTTTCTCGAGTTCAATATCAACACTAAAAATACAATTAACCTCATGTATCTCTTCATCATCGCCAATTTGAGAGTTTGAGTTGTATATTTTCAAGTCTTGACTCATGTTTCCAAAGGTGATGGTCATGTTCCCATTTCGAACATGGATAACAATGTTGATTGTTCCAAGGAAGGGATGACCAAGGATGATTGGGGTTTGCTCCCTAGGACTTAATCTTGGGTGATTGTCAAGGAAAATGAAGTCATCTGGGTAAATTAAATTTTTAACTTTCACCAAAACATCATTTAATATCCCCTTAGGAACTTGAACACTATGATCATAAAGTTGAAGAGTGACAGATGTGGGATGGATTTCATTGAGCCCTAACTGTTAATACATGGAATAAGGAATGAGGTCCACACTGGATCTCATATCACAAAGGGCTTCGACAAATTTTTTCACTCCTTTCTCAACATTGATGTATGGACATCCTGGATCTTTCAACTTTTAAGGAATGTTCCCTTTAATGGTGGTACTCACATTATCATCCAAAAGGAATTGGTTTTTATGTGAAAATTTCTATTTAAATGTGCAAAATTCCTTAAGTTACATTGATTAGGAACGAATGGTTTGGATTTCATCTATAATTTGGATGTTCAACTTAACATGAGAGAATATTTCCCTCAAATTCTCATTAAGTTCAGGTTTAGTTATTCCACTCATGCGATGAGGGAAAGGAGTAGGTTGTTTGATTGTTTTGTGTGGTTGTAGTTCCTTCACATTCTAATTTGTGTTTTCAGAATATGTGGGTGGTTCTTCATCATTTTCATGATTTTTTGAAGCTCTTAATAGTTCTATAATGGCTTTTTTAGGTTTCTCAATGTATTTCCCACTTCTTAAAATAGTTACTACTTTTATTTGTTCCTGAGAGTTTTTTGTGTAACTAGATTATCCCCTTATAGTAGAGGATGGTACTGCCAGAGTAGTAATGGGTGCCTTCCTGGTTTTAATAGTTTTTATTTCATGTTTAAGGGATTATACTTATGAGTAAATTTACTCCATTTGTTTAAAGAACTTCTCAAGGATAGGAAGATGGACATATTGAGTAGGGTCTTGTGCTGGTTGGTTTATCCCAAGAGGATACATGGGTTGTTGGATTGGTTGTTTCATGGGTTGTTGGATGGGTTGTTGGTATTGCACAAGAGTTTGTTGGTATTGGGCTATTTTTGGTTGGAATTGGTTGTGGTTTTTGAAAGTTTGTTTATGGTAGGGGTTTGGTCCTTGTGGTAGGCTAGGTTTTTTGTTATCTTTCCAGTTGAAGCATGGGTGGTCATTATACCTTGGGTTGAAGGTGTTTTGGTATTGGGGATTTTAAAAGTTTAGGGAATTGAATTTATCAAGTGGTCCTCCTAGAAGAATATCCTTGATGGATGGAATGGTTGGAAAATTGTCTGTTTTTTGGTCATGTTTGTCACAAATTGTGAAAATTGGGTCTACAGTTTGGATTTTATGAATTTTGGTAAGGTCTATCTCTTCAACCTTCCTGGTGAGTGGTATTAGTTTATCCATAAGTCTTTACCCTATTATAATTGTATTCATTCTAGTAGTTCTTTGTGACTTTTCAAAATAATGTGATGTACCCCATGTTTGGTTTTGTTCAACAAGGTTTTCAGATACTCGTAAGCATCATTTGGGACTTTGTTTTTAAACGTACCATTACACATCATGTCAATGAATTGTTTGTTCCCCGGGCATAACCCTTAATAAAAATTTCTCACTTGTTCAGGAATAGAAAAATCATGGTTTGGAACCATGTTTAGGGTGTCTTTGAACATATCACATGTTTCATAGAATGACTTTCCCTCTTTTTCAAAAAAGTTTTGGATACTCTTTTTAAGTGCAATTCTTTTGTGGTGGGGAAAGTGTTTTTTGTATAATTCTATTTATAATTGGTCCCAAGAGTTGATGGATGGTGGAGTCAAATTCATTAGCCAATTTTTAGCTCAATCGTTTAATGAAAAAGTAAATATCCTCATCTTAGCTGATTTTCGTTGATGTGGGGGACACATGGTTTCTATAATGTCATTAAAATTCTTGAGGTGAAGTTAGGGAATCTCGGACTCTCTTCCATGGAATGTGGGAAGGTGTTTTAGGACATGGGGTTTAAATATGAATTTGGAATCTCCTAGGTAATTGTTTATAATGCATGATGGGGAATTGTTCTAGGCAAGTGTGAGGTACTCATTCATGGTTTGATTGAATGCATTCCCAAATTTTGGGCTGCCTCATTGGGATTTCCATTTTGGTTCCGACTCGAGTTTATGAGTTGGTTTCTTTGAAGACCTTACATTGAAATTGGATCAATTTTTGAATCTGGAGTATTAGGAAGACTAGGATCTAATATAAATAGTTCCCTTGGAGTACTTGACTCTCCAACCCCAGGACTATCAACCCTAACTAGATGGTTTTATTGGTCATGGCTGTAGGAAAACATGTGCTAAAAGAAAAAATAAAGAGAAAGGGAAAAGGTAAGATAATTTGGATGAGAATAGAAGAAATGGGGGAGAATATAATGGGTTTTTAGATTACTTAATTTTTTTCCTGGAAACGACGCTAAAATTTGGTATCGCCTAAATTTACCCAAGTTTTTTGGTTTAAGCGGTCAAATGTAGAGTAACTTGGGTTGTTTATTCCTCAGAGACCTAAGAAGAAACCTATAGACACACACATTCTATTGAATGATTTTGAATATTAAGTGGCCAACATTGGTCTGATTTTAGATAGGTTTAACCAAACATTTTGTGACTTAAGTGAAATAAAATTATGAGAAGGGTTGATCCTAGGTTATTACAGGTGTTGGATTGGATGAAATTCTTTTTTAATGATTTCAATTTCTTATATTTGTGATGGGTTTATTAAAAAAGATCAAAAAAATTCATCATGTAATGGTTTTATACCAAAAAAACCATAATAATAATAATCATCTATACACTTGGTGGATAAAATTTATGAGCACTCAAAGGTAATGGTTCGTATTAGCACTTGAAGTATGTGGCCTTAAAATTCAACAAGGGCGAAGAAGTTTTAAAATCATAAATTAAAAATCTCAATTAAAAGAAGTGATTAGACATTAATGTGGTGATAATTAATATCCAATCCAACCCCTCTATACTCCCTAGGATCAACCCATAAGTTGTTTATCCCTCCATTGATGCTATGATTTCAATGGAATCGGGAAGTAGACTCATGAGGGAGGAATTGAAGAAGTAAAAACCCAATAAAAAGAAAACAATCACTCCACTGTTGTGTGAATAATTTCACAAGGCTTGGTATGAATAAATTCACACCATAATGAAACGGTATCAATGTGATAATAATAAGAAAAGAATAATAGAAGATGGATATTTTTTATTGAAAACTAAGGTGATTTGAACAACTTACAAATGAAGAAGTACATTACAAAGGAAAAGTGGTAGCATAACACTACACTGAAAGAAAGCAAAAAAGATCAATAAATCCTCCTACAACACTGCCTTAAATAGTAATTTTGGGATTATTTGGTTGAGACTCTAATATTTAATTTCATACCACTTGAGTTTGGTAGGCTTAGGGGGGTGGAAAGCTTGTGGAACTTTGACTTTTCCACTCTTGACCCAAGTAGGCAGCCAACTTTCATCCACTGAACAAAAGCACGTAAATGAGCTTTTAGAAAGTCGGATTAGAGAGGTCCATATAAGAATAAAATGTATCTAAGAATGTCAGAAAACTGTATGTAAATTTCCATCCCAAAAGATTTTATGGTTTGTGAGATATGAGTAAAATGGTGGGCTTTTTTTCTGGGCCACAAAATCTGGCCCAGAATTTTATCTCCAACTTGGTCCACCTGTAAATCCATTCAAAACATTGAATTATATTTTTTTCATTGTTTAAAGAAATGTTCTGCATGATGTACTATATCTTTAGTTAAGTTTTTAGAATCATTGGGATTGTATCCTGGCTGCTATAGTCTTGTTATTTGGATGTTGTCCAGTTTACATTGCCAAGAAAGTGTTTCCATGAAAGCCCATTTTTTTGGTCTTCCAATGTGAATCTTCCAATACTCCAAAAGTATGAATTGTTACCATTGTAATGAGAAACCTGAAAATTAAATATGAAGAAAAAACCAATACTATTTGGTATTTTAGGAGGTGTTCAAAAATTTACCATGTAATAGTGAATTTTAAGATTGAATTACAAACATAATGTGAATTAATGTTCAAAGTGTAAAATTAACTAAAATAGTGTTTATGAATAATAAAGAACATGAATATTTTATTTATTAACAATTAATATTAACCTCAGACAGTGTCTAATAACCACCCATACTGAAGATGGAACGGCCCGCAATTCCTCTATGGTTTCTTCCCTTCGCTGATGTGCCATAAAACCTTATATAGCTTTGCAAGAATTGGTATTCCCAGTTTGACCTGATCCCCTATCACCAACATAGATTCCATGATAAATTTTCTCAGTCGTACACCCATGTTCGTGTCCCTCACTGGAAGAATCCAGACACAGATAAGCATTAAAATTAACAAAACCAACCTAACCACCAGTTTCTACTTAGTACTGACACTGAATCCCCATGTCTTCCACTAGATTTACTCTAGGAGTTGCCAATATGAGTGCTCCTTACCACTCTGAACCACCTTCGGTAAGGTTATTGGCCTCGCGGGAAACTGCCTATCTTTTAGGAAATTTAGTAATTTCTTCAACCACCTCTTAAAGTGGACATCCCTCACCGACTACTTGTCCTCCCCTAGCATTGGCCCTATCAATGCATTTGCCTATGGTGGCATCTGCTTTGGGTCCTCCCATGTGTTCGTGTTGGGGAGGAACTCATCGTACTTTTCCCCCAGTATCGAGGCCCTGAGATTTGGTGCAAGTCCCATAGGATAATATCAACCTCCCCATGGTGCAAGTGGAAATTATTGGTCCTCAACATCCACCTACTAAAAAACTCCATCATCAGATGCTTTGGCTGGTAGATTGGAAATTTGGAAGCCCAAGTAACCTCATAGAGGCCCACTCGCCTCAGATCCATCCCAAACTCATCGCAAGAGGTGCATACCTAGTAGTCCCATGCCCAGTCATCTGTGAAATTTCCACCCTAGCACAAACCCCACTCATCAGTCCACCCCTTCTCTATGTTCCCTAGTGCCACATTCAAAATCGTATGGTATAGTGGGGGGGATTTCTCTATATGCCATGCCTTCCCATCAACATTATTCATGTTGTCATATATAAAATCAGCATTTACAGGTGTGAAATCCTCCCAAGTATGATCGTCAGCTTCAATGAACCACTGGCTCTAGCATGGCGTACTTCTGAACCAATAAGTCGGCTCTCCCTGCTCACTTTAGGAATTAAAAAATTATCCCATATACAAGATCCATATAGGGTAAAACTCTTTCATAGAAGGCAGTTCTTCTGACACTCTAACAGTAGCTCCACCAGGGACTCATTGTCTGAATGGCTCTGTACACACTACCCAATGCCCAGGTTATTCTCCATTTCTTCTCTCTATGAAGTATCCACAGGGAAGCTTCCTGATGAGCCATTCAGTCATCATGTTTTTTAAATTTTGTTCTTGATCGTAGAGCTCGATCACGAAGATCGATTGAAAATATCGATCACAGAGACATGTCACAGAGCCCTACCATAGGCCTCAAAGACACAATCCATGGAGCATACACTCACAGAGCCGAAGGAATCATTGTGCACAATGGAGTAGAAAGGCTCGATTAGCAAAGTGAATTCATAGAGTTTGTGGATCTTTGTGAATTGAGATATCATGAAAAAAACATGGAGATGAGAAAGGAAAAAGAGAGGTAAACATCCTCTTTTTATAGGTGACGACCCCCTTACTTTGTGGTGAATCTATCCGTAGAGAGCTTCACGACACTCTCAACCCGCATGTCACCTCTCCACATTGTGGCCCAACATTGAGATCTTTCTCTGCAATGGGCCTAGAAATTTTGGCTATTGACCATCATACTTATATCCTCATTTTCTCCTCGGCTCCAAGTGTGAGGGGGGAATTTGTTGGTGTGAAAATATGTATAGAGGAAATGGAGTAAATAATTAAACCAATCCCAAAGGGGATGCCTTGTGAAGCCCATTTGTGGAGCCCCACCCAGCACCATATTCGACACAAATTTCAATCCCCCTCTGTAGTCATTATTGAGTAAAGAGGTGGGAGGCTATGTGGTTATAACACAATTGACCAAAAGCCTCATTCCATGGAGGGATCCCAATTAACCTTCATGAGTTTTTCAAACTTGATGAATGCCTCCGCGAGCATCTCTCAGAGCACTCAAGAGAGCTTCATGATATGGAGGGGATGAAAAACGATTCCAGGATTACAAAAAACTTGACACAATTTGCGGACGATCGCAGAGCGCCATGTGGCTTCACACTGAGTTGTCCCTACGTCATGCCGCAAGTTGCCTATAAATATTGGGCTCCCCTCGAAGATAATTGATGAATACTTCGACTTTTACCCTTCTCAACTCTCAAATTTCAAAGAACCTTTTTCTCTGTGAAACCTTTAGAAAAATGAGCTCTTCAAGGTACTTGAGCATTGATAAGTACCCTTACCTTATCTCAAATGCATCCCCTCTTAAAGCATAGATATCCTTCAGGGATCCCATGAGCCATGTCAAAGGAAGGATATCCCTAAGAGGACTCTGGTCTTTGCAAATCCCCCATGCTTCGTGAAGTACCTTCCATGAACATGTGAACCACACGTAAAGGCAGGATCACTATGCTTCGCGAAGCACGTTACTTATCTATGATATGCTTTGAAAGGTACCCTTTCTTCATGTAGTCCTACTCCATGAACACCTTTCCACATCACAAAGCACTCTTCATATGAAACTATACCCTATGTCTTGGCTAGGACACTTCACTTCGCAAAGAATACCCCTTCGCAAATTTCCTCCCCTACGTGGAGAACTAGATCTTCATAAGGTCTTTTCCTATGAACCCTTTTTCATCACAAACCCTTCTCTCGTATGACCCTCCAGGTTGATACAAAGTGATTTCACATTCCCTTGGGTGGTTCTTTATGTTGTATTTCTTAGCCACGTGATTCTTTGCATCGGCACAATAACCATTATTTATTCTTCATATAGCCATGCTAATGCAGTCCCCTCAATGGATCACTCCAAAACACCCCCTTGACACATCATTGCTGATGCATTTCCTTCCCCAAGGTTGGGTAGTTATCAGTCTTGTAATTCCTAGGAATGCGGAGTGAACCTGCCTCATCTGAGTTGCGGGACATTAAACATCCATGAACCATCATCTTCAACAAATGACGTTAAAATATGGCCTGACCCCATGCAATATAAACAAGTTGTACCATCTCAGACATTCTCTATCCCACACATCTTCACGGGAGTAAGTTATTCCCCACATGGAATGAGATCCTCTTTGCTGGAGTGGTGTCTATCTATGGGGAAGGGCAACCATCTGGGTGTAATCCTCTAGCTGTTCTTAGAGGAGGTAGCACCCATTCTTCTCCTCTATTATTATGTGCCAAATACCGGAGGAGAGATGGGAACATGGACCTTCGTTACCCTATCCCTCTCCCTCTGGGATTTATCTCCATCAGGCCTCCATCATGGAGTAAGTCCCAATCTCCATCTCCCTGGGCCACGAACCTCACATAAGCCCATGTATCCTCTTTGGGCCGCTAACCACGCATAAGCCTCTGTTTCCTATTTGGTTCTCTAACCACGTGTAATCCCCATTGTAATACCCACATACCCACCTTTCACAACGTGATCATCAGGTCTTTACTTCCTCTTGATTCTCACACCGAGCATGACTCATGTGGACTTTGAGTAAGCATTGCCATGGTGTCCTTCATGGGACGCCTTAGAATTTAAGTCCCAAGCCCCCATTCAGAACTATGTGGACTTTGATCCTTGTCTCTTAGAAAAAGTAAGTAGGAATCCCCCCTGAGGTACAATCCCAACACCTACTTGTCCTGACCCATTCACATAGGTTCACATTCATCCCACATGTTGTTAAACGGTATCCACCATTCCGAACTACGTGGAATTTGATCCTTATCTCCAAGGAAAGGTATGTAGGAGGCATCCCGGAGGTTCAAGATTAACACCTACTCTTACTGACACCTTCATGTTGGTTCACCTTCTTCATGTGTGACATTAAAATATGTCAACCATTCCAAACTACATGGACATTGATCCTTGGATCCTAAGCAAGGTACATAGGAAGCCTCCCTGAGGTTCAAGCCCAACACCTGCTTGTCCTGACCCCTTCACGTCGATTAACCTTTGTCCCACATGATGTTAAATAGTATCAACATTCCTAACTATGTGGATTAAAGACATTGTCATGGGATATCTCAAATGATTAGTGATTTTTTTGGGTACTTAGGTATAGGAGAGTGGCTGACCAAGGTCATCTCTCAAGGGAGGAATTATATAAGAAACGTATTAATAGTATTTTCAAAATAACATAAAACAGAATAATAACACTACTTAAAAGGTTGTTGGGGTTTTTACCATTCATAAAACTAGAATATGTTTTCTAGAAGAAAGTTTTATAATATTTTTTTTTTGTTTTTGAAATGAAGTTAGATTAAAAAGAAACAGCGAGAAGATGTTTTTTAGACAATATTTTAAAGGCACAATCGATCTAACTCTACATCTTAATTTACTTATTAATCATTATAATAAAAATTAAAATCTACTTAATTATGATCCCATAATTTTTTAACTCCTGAACCCTCTGAGAATTAACTTTACCATAAAGATGAAGAGAAATAATCCCTAGGCAGTCTTCAGAACATGCAATCCTAACACCCTTCTTTGATTGATGTTTAAAGATAGATTATGTTCAGTGGTAAATTAAAGCACATTCCATTATAGAAAATGAGGATTAATTGATATTAGGGATAATATTTTAACTCTTCAAATTTATCCCGTGTGGTCTTCTTTTACCGATTAAGTTTGTTCTCTCACAATTTACACAAATTCTCGACCTCGCGTGTTTTTGTGTAAATTTTTCAATTTATTACATAGTTTATTCTAATTTAAAAACTCAATTAATAGATTATATTAAGTGAATTACAGTATATTATTGATTAAAAATAAATTAATGGATAATCTTAGAGGTAGATTGATTACTAAAAAGAACTATGTTTCCATGGGCGGTGTAGTCATCATAGAGTCGTTTTTCATGTGCAAAGGTTTAGAAAGGGTAAAACCCAATATATTTTTATACTCTTCATTCTAGAAAAGTTAGGAATATCAAAGAATAATAAAAAAGAGGAAAACAAAGGAATAAAGAATAAAATATAAGAAATACCAGAGGAACAAAGATGCTTATTATGCAAACATAAATATTACAAAGCAAGAAAGAGAAGAAGGCTCTGATAAAGGGATCCTTTCTTAAAGCCCCCCCCCCCTATGAGTATAGGGAGTTAAAGAACCTCTAAAGTGTTGAGAGGAATCATCTATAAATCCAAAATGGAAGCACTTAAATCCTTGTCCAAACTTCCAAATGGGGTGCCCAAGGTGTCAATTTATAGCCAAAATGGGGAGTGGTTTTGGGCAGCCAGTTTTCAAGATACCATTTATGTATCGAATTGGAGTTGGTAAATGGAATTATCTAGAGTTATAAAAAACATAAAAGTTGAAGGAAATAATATTGGACATCTCCATGTCAAATTTGGTGGCTAATAAAGGATGAAAGTGTGATATATGGCCTAAATAAAAAAACAAATCATTGACTTCCTACAGATTTTGTCCCCTTGACAGATTGGCTCAAATAGACCCCTTAATTAATGAATTGGGCTTCGACTCCATGAGATGAGTTGTATACCATGATGTTTTGGAGCGAACCACAGAATTTCATCCCATTTTGAGTCTCTTATTTTGAGAAATTAGAAAAAAAGTGTACAGATGTTCTTGGGATTCCGTGCCATTTGTCCCATTTCTCTTATGGATAATCTCTGACCCTCAAAGTCACCTCCTCCTATAAAGAAATCACCAAAACAAGAATACATGACATTTTTAATAGTGATAAAAATTTAATAATTGAATCAAATGGGATGTGCAATTTGAGATAATATTTGTAATTTTAAATTAAAAATTAGTTTAAAATAGTGATGTAGGGGTAAAATAAAGTAGTGAATTGTGATGTGATGACACCATCACACTCACCCTTTTGCACTCCTAGGAAAAACCTCATATCATGTATTCCAAAAAATTGTGCCATGTAAACATAAATATCAAATCAAAACAAATTTTAAAGTACATATCCTTGAGATCAAACAATTCCACACCAAGAAAAAATATATCATGCATCATAAAAAACCCATTATTTCAAGTTATCCATTTATATCATTCAATATTTTTCCACTTCATTTATCCTCCCATGAACAAAACCCTTACCTAAATTTAATTTTCCCTTATCACACAAATATCAGTTTTTCAGCAATGTCTTCTCATCCAAACTCATACAAGGGTCACCATAGACTTGATAAATTCCTACATCACCACCCAATGTGATTCAAGGACATATTTTTATCATGAGTAATTTTCTAGGTTGTTCTGTGGCTTTTAGTTGGTGAGATTTAGATGTAAAAAATTATGAGGCTGTATGAGGAGAGCTTGACACTTTTTGAAGAAAATTGCATTAATATAATTTTAAATTAAATATGGTCTCCTCTTCAATCCCCATAGCATCAATTTGTGTTCATAATCATGAAAAATAAAGGAATTTTCAGACTATTCAACATTTCAGCAGTAAAAATTTCAATCTTCTCAAACATGATTTTCCTAAAATCTCCAGATAGGAACAGCTTTACTTTTCATGAAATCTCCATAAAAGGTACATATTTCAATATAATGATTTTCCTAAACAACAAAACATCTCTTAAAAATTAATTTCCCAACCAAAGAACCACAAAATGTGGTAACACAACACAAGACAGCTTCCCCCACACTTAAGTTCAACTAGATTATGAAATTTCACTTCAAGAGTTGGTTGGATAGGGAAAATTGGCTTGTAATGTGGCTAACCTAATAGGTTGTTCATGAATTCTATGGGATACAAGGATTAAATGTTCAAGTTATAAAATTATGAAAAATGATTATTTGAAATAGGGGCTTTAATACCAAACAAATTCCTCAATCATTTAAACATAAGTACCCAAAACCCTCATATTTTGACAAGAATAAATCAAATTATGGTTCAATCAAGCATGGTTTGGTTCTCTCAATAAGTGAGATAAATGTGAAGAATATAAGAAATAATTTTTCAGAAGTCTACCAAGAAAGTGATTTCAAATATAAAGATAGTGAGATGTGGCATGGGATTCAAAATTCAGTGTACTTTTCATGAAATTACTAAATATTTAAACTTAAAACAAAGTCATTTTAAGCATTCATTGAAGCTTAGTTTCATGGGATAAATTGTTTCACTTATTGATATGGATTTAAAAATCGTGATGAGAATAATTTCATCTCAAAAGTTTCAAAAACATGAAAACAATTGAAAAATATACATAGAAAATATGAAAAACACCCTATTGTTTTGAAAAACAATAAAAAATTGAAATTATTATACTAAAAGGTTTCCTCCCCCACACTTAAAATATTACACTGTCTTAAATGTGAACCCATGAGATGTTATGTGCACATAAAATGTATAATTTTAAATAGGACAAAGAATAAAGAAGTGAAAGGGTTAGGAACAGCCTGATATGATCAAGTGATGATGGGGTCATGTAGTGTGATGAAATCCACTACATTAGTAGGAAGTACCTCAATGCATTTCTTCAAATGTTTCCCATTTACTTTAAAACTTCTTCATGTTTCCTCTTGTGTGATCTTCACTATACCATAAGAAAAAAATTAGTCATAACATATGGACCTAACCAAATATAACACAACCTACCAGGCAGCAGCTTCAGTCGTGATTTGTAGAGAAGGGATTTCTCTCCAACATGAAACTCCATTTTTTAGATCATTGTATCATGATTTGTTTTGATCTTTACTTTTAGAGACATTAGTTCTCATTAAAGACAATCAAATCCCCTCAAGCTCTTGAATTTGCAACTTCCTTGGATTCCAGCTTGTGCCAAATCCATATTGCATTTCTTTATAGCCCAATAAACTCGATGGTCAAATTCCATAGGGAGATGACACACTTTCCCAAAAACAATCCTAAATGGGTAAATACCAATGGGTGTATTGTATGATGTCCTAAAATCCCAAATTGCATCATCCAAGCACTTTCTCTAATCTTTCCTATTCGACTGAACGGTTTTCTCCAAAATTTGTTTCACCTCCATATTTGAAACCACAGTCGGGCCATTATTTAGGGGTGGTATATTGTTGATGTTTTGTGTGTCACCCCACACTTCTGATTTAAGGAATCCAAATTATGATTGAAAAATTTGTGTCCCTTGGTCACTAATGATGTCCTTCTGTACTCCAAACCTGCAAAAAATTTGTGCTTTGACAAAGTCCACAATAACATGAGAATCATCAGTCCTAGTGGCCTTAGACTCCACCAATTTTCTCACATAATCAATAGTAACAAAAATATAGAAACACCAAAAATGAAATAGGAAGAGTAACCATAAAATTGAAGCACCATTCATAAAAAATCTCACAGAATAATATGGGATGTATGGGCATCTTTTGTCTACTAGAAATATTACCAGTGTGTTGGAAACATGAGCACGACTTACAAAACACATGAGCATTGTGGAATAAACTAGGCCAATACAATCCAAAGTCCAAAACCTTCTTAGCTTTCCATTGGGGTCCAAAGTTTCCACCATAATAAAGTGTATGAAATAATAACAGAACTGTCTCAAACTCATGATTAGGAACACAACTCCTAATAACATGGTCACTAAACATGCGCCATAAGTAGGGATTATCCCACACATAAAATCTAGACTCACTCTTTAACTTTTGGACTTGATGTTTCTTTAAATTTTAAAGAATTTTATAAGAAACAAGGTAGTTAACTAAATCGGCATACAAAGGATGCATACCTGATATGGAATAAAGATGTTCATTGGGGATAGTGCTCCAAAGTGGTGCCTCGTCCAAGGTATCATCCTCTAGTGTGTGAGTAAGCCTACTCATGTGGTCTGCCACCAAGTTTTTTGACCCCTTTTCTCCTTTATATCAATATCCAACTTTTGAAGAAGGGGTTTCCATTGAATAATTCAGGGATTTGCATCTGGATTCTTCATGAGGTACCTCAGAGTTGCATGGTCAGAAAAAACAACTACTTTAGAGACCAATAAATATGAATGGAATTTATCTGAAGTAAATATGACTGAAAGAAAGTCTTTTTTCATGGTTGTGTAGTTTGATTGGGCTTAATCCAGTGTCCTCGATGCAAAGGCAATCACATGTGAACATAACTCCACCCTCTGAGATAATACAGCTCCAACCGTGAAGTTGGAGGCATCACACATAAGCTCAAAATAAATCTCCCACAGTGGAGGCTGTATGATAGGTGGAGTGGTCAGACGCTATTTTATCTCATCAAAGGAATTCCTACAAGAAACATCAAACACAAAATTAGAATACTTTGGAAGTAATCATGATAGAGGAAGAGAAATCATACTAAAATCTTTGATGAAGCACCGATAAAATCCTACATGCCCTTGAAAATATATAACATCACGCACACATGAAGGATAGGGTACGGATGAAATGATATCTAATTCAGATTTATCAACCTCTATCCTATGTTTTGACACTACAATACCTAATACAATCACATGCTCTACCATTAAATGACACTTTTCAAAGTTTAAAACCATATTTTTATCAATACAATGATTTAAAACCTTTTCCAAACTAGAGATACAATCATAAAATGAAGACCCATACACTGTAAAATCATCCATAAATACCTCCATGCACGTCTCAATAAAATCAGAAAAAATACTCACCATGCATCTCTGGAAGGTACCTGGGGTATTGTAAAGTCCAAAAGGCATCCTTTGGTTAGAAAACGTACAGAATGGACAAGTGAATGTTTTCTTCTCTTGATCCTTCAGAGAAATAGGAACCTAAAAATATCCAAAAAATCCATCCAAGAAACAATAGTGTGTTTTCCTAGCTAGTCTCTCAAGCATCTGATCAATAAATGGGAGGGGTAAATGGTCATTGCAAGTAGATTGATTTAGTTCTCTATAGTCAATACACACACACCAACTGTTTTTCACCCTCATAGGAACTAACTCATCTTTCTCATTTTTAACAATAGTAACACCACTTTTCTTATGCACAACCTGAATTGGACTCACCCACTTGGAATCTGAAATGGGATAGATTATACCTGCCTCAAGTAAATTTTCAACCTCATTTTTAACAACCTCCATAAGGGTTGGATTGAGTCTCATTTGTGGTTGCCTCACCGGTTTATCCCCATCCTTCAAAATAATCATATTCATGCAAATGGAGGGGATAATACTCGATATGTCACCCAAGGTCCACCAAATTTCCTAGATGTTCTCCCACAAAAGGTTCAAAAGTTTTTCTTCATGTTCAAAAGATATATTTTTAGCAATTATAACAGGTAATTTCTCACCACTTAAGAAATATGTGTATTTTAGATGTGGTGTTAATGGTTTGAGTTCCAATGTTGGGGGTTGATGTATGGATGGATAAATTGAAGGAACAGAAATATGTGCACAATAAACATCAGTATCAGAATATAAATCATAAAAATTATAGAATAAACCATCAAATCGATAATCAAACTCAACATACATGTCATAATCAGAGTTCACATGATCAAAATCAGAATATTATTCCATTTTGAAATCAAATACAAGAGAATATTGTGCATTATAAATAGGTGTGGAAGTACTATTAGACATCAAAATAGATCCAATTCTCATAATCTCCATAGGCATATGACAATTAAAATCCATGGGGTTTTTACATGGTGGTTTAAAATGAGTGATAACAAAAGCAGAATGGTCCTCTTAGGGGTACTTCAGGGAATCTGTAATATTAAATATCATAATTTCATCTCAAAACTCTATGGAAAGTGTACCCTCATGGACATTTATGATTTTTTTTGCAGTTTTGAGGAACGTCCTACCTAATATAATGGGATCATGTGAACTTACCTGAATATCCTCCATGTTAAGAACATAGAAATATGATGGGAAGATCATGTCTCTTACCTAGACAAGTACATCCTCAAGGACTCCCACTCGATATTCCATAGGTCTATTTTCCAACTGAACCACCACTCTCATCGACTTCAACTCACTAAGATGCAAAGAAGAGAAGAAAGAGTGAGGAATTACATTTATGGAAGCTCCTTAATCACATAAAGCATCAGAAAAGTGTAACTCGCCTATGGTTTATGGCATGGTGAATGTCCCTAGATCCTTGAACTTTATTTGTATTGCTAGAGTTAGTGTAATGAGTACTGAAACATTCCTTTAAAGGTTGATCCTTTCATTTCCCTTGATCCCTCATCGATTGGTACAAAGTTATTTTAAGAATTTTTCATACCTTGGGATTTTTTTAATGGCCTCAATAAGGGGGTTTTATCTCCACATGCTTAAATATGTATAAAACCTCATTTTTCAGTGACTCTTCATCCATATTCTTGGTTTCAACAACCCTGTTTGGAAAAGGAAGAGGTTTAGGAGGAACACCAGTAATCATTTTCTTACCTTTATCTTTCTCCTTGATTTTCTCATCAGCCAATTTTGAATGGGGATTCTCTAGAGTTGAGGTGAATCCCGCTGGAATGGTAGGTAGAGAAGCATCAATTGTTTTCTTCCCAATTATCAATGTGATGGAACGAAAATTATCCTGTAGATTTATAGTATGTTGGGAAGAAATATTTCTATAATTCATACTTATCATTTCCTGGAGGGCAGTGGCAATCTAGCTCATTTTATATTTCAACTCCATCAGCTCTGAACATTGACTCTTCAACACATCTTGTTGATTGAGAACAATTTGTTCTAAAAGACCATCAATATTATAATCTAACATTGGTGGAGGATTCCATTGTTGTAGAATTGTTAATGATTGGGCTTCAAATATCCTTTGGGGTTGTTGGAAACCCTGCTGGTAAGGCGGAGGGTGCTGGAAGTTTTGTTAAAAAGGGGGATTTGTTGTTGTCAGGAGACATACCTCATGTCTAATTGATCCTTCCACCCTTGGTTGTATGTTGAAGAAAATGAATCAATCTTCTTTTGAGGATGTGGTTGTTGTTGTTGCTGATATGTTCTCCCAGGAAACACTACTACATAATCATTTGTTTCTTATAGTTGGGAGAAATAGTCAGTTGGGTGGCTTATCTCAGTGAAAATGCCACAAGGACTTGAAAGAGGGGGTTGGGATGCCTTTTTACCAAAGCAATATTTCTCCTCATAGTTTTCAATTATTCAAAATTGGTATCAATAAAATGAATTTCAAGAGAAGATGGACTTACCTGATGTACTCCCCTAATATGTGGTGCACCTCAATCACCAATTTTTTGGGAGTTTTGTGTCATCATGTAGATCAATGCACGTACAGCTACTAGTGTCTTTTCCACCAATTCTCCTCTAACCGTGGTGTCTACCATTCTCCTCTCAATAGTTTTGAGACCCTCGCAGAAGTACTGGATGAAGATTTTCACACTGGTTTGGTGATGTGGGTAGCGTGCACACAACTTCTTGAATCTCTCCCAGTACTCATACATTGACTGCCCTTATGTTTTCTTGATCCCCGAGATATCCTTACAAATTAAAGTGGTCCTTGATTCTAGAAAAAATATTTTTAATAAAATTCATTTCAAATTGTTCCAACATGTTACATCTCCAGGTTTTAATAATACATCCAATCTTTTGCCGCTTCATCAAGTGAGAATGGGAATGCTCTTAGTTTGATTTGATCTTCAGTAACATTTCTTAGTTGTAAGGTTGAGAAAACCACATTAAATTTTTTTAAATGTTTGTTTATATCCTTACCAAATAAGCCATGAAACTTTTGAAGAAGTTTAATTAACCCAGATTTCAGTTCAAAGTTCGATTCGAGATTTGGGTATGCAATGAAATTTGGTTGATAATTAATATCAGGTGAATCCATATAAGGCCCCAGCCTTAAACATTACTTAATCTTGAGTTATTACAAGATTACACATTGAGGATCTTTTTAGGTTTAGAGTTTTAGAGAATTAGATCATAAATCATGCATTAGATTCCACATGTAATCAAAGTGGTGACATTAAAGACAATATTCACTTTTCCCGTAAAAGGAAACATATTTAAAACAAAACATGGATTCTTTAATGACACTTCCTTGACACTATCATCACATCATGTACCTTTCCTTTGACCTGTGAAAAACATTTCAAAAATTTGGGATGAGCATAAAAAACTCAGAAAGGTATATAAAAATACGGAATGAAAACATTAGTCCATGTATACATAAGAATCAATGAAATCATACTTTACTCATAAAACATAATCAATTTAACATACCTCGTCAAATCATGAATAACTCATAGAAATCATAAGAATAAAGGTAACTTGAAGAATTCATAACATTATTACGTAGGGAGTAACCCTCATGGTTACGTTTGGAATACCCATCACAGTATATTCCCTAAATCTCTTCAGAGAAACCTTACCATTTAACCCCTTCGCATTACCCAAATCATTGGAGAGCTATATCAGGCTCACCTGCCCTTAGTTTATCAAGGAACCACCCATCTTCATAAACAATACCCAAGAACCATAACATAATCGTATCACATAAAATATGCATAAAGGAAACATAACATTCCCACATTTCAATCACAAGATATCAATAACACATTCATATAATAAAAACATTATCAAAACCATTTTCAATACCAAAATAAAAGAAAAGTAAAACATGGTATTTATTTTTCAATTAAAAAAATTTATGGCTTATAGAGGAAGCCGAAACTCAAATAATGGTCACAGCGGCAGAGAAGTCATTGTCACCACATACGTACGACAAAAACATTCCCTTTTGTCATTTAGTAAAACGCTTCGTATAAAAAAGATTCCTTTTTAATAAAAGTAAAATTAAAATTGGTTTATTCACCATATAAAATAAAGTTTTGTATAAAACAAAATATGTCTCAATGAAAGGAGATTGAGACGAAGTCCCTTACCTCGTGTCCGAATTGACTCGATCGATATTTAATCTCCTGAATAATAAACTTGAGTTAATTTCTACTTTATTAAGAACCTTTTTCAAGTTCATTATTCCTTTATATCACTTATTACCATTTTATGAACACTATGTAATTATTTAAGTTAATAATGGTCGTTTTGTCGATCATTGGTACTTGAGTCAAAAATAAACTCCTTAGAATTACAAGTTGTTCATGTGGTAAAATATCCATTATATCCATAATTATATTCATGATGTAGATATCATATATATCATATATACCCATTATATACATGCATTTATAATATTACATAACATTTAGAGGTAAGAAATGAAATGCACCGCTCATGGAGATGGTAAGTCGTACGTACGCATGAATGCTACTTTCATTTCTATTTCGTATTTAATGGAATGAAATAATAATGATATAAAGGTATAATATAATTTCAGTATGATATCATATATAATATCATTAACTCCATCCTTTATACGTCCCACATATGGCATTAACGAATCAAATCACTTTGAGGGGGCGGTAGTCCGCAATTCCTAAAATGAAGATATCGCGTTTACCCATAATGCAAACCATAAAGGTATTCCATAAATGAAAAATACAGAAGCATAAGAAAAAAATAAACATTATACATATCATATATAAATATAGTGAAATCTTAATGGCCACCATGAAAGGTGTTAAAAGAAGATTTAACAATCATTATTTCATGAGGCAGAAATTCACCATCCACAGAAACATTATGTTCTTTAACCATTAAACGGAGGTGTGTGTAAGTGTAGCTCGAATACTTCTCATAACAAAATCCTAGTATATTGAATACTTTATATTAAAATGAGTTTCATATTTTAAAGGTCCCACATTGATATATTTCTAGGATAAGGTGATAAGGGTTACAAATATACTCATCCAATAGGTTTTTGACAAATGTATGTCTTAAATTCTACATTATCTTTTCATTTTATTTAAATCGTTCATTAATGAGGTAATCGTTGCATCATCATGATGTCATAAAAAATTTAATTTATTCAATGTCTAAAAATTATAAAAAGAAAATACAATGATGTAGGAAATATTTTTTGATTTCCAATGACTATTTATAGTCCAAGAGATAATTTATGTAGACAAAATTAAAATTAATTTTACTTAGTTGTTACATACTTTTGTGATATTCTCCTTCCTTTAAAAATAAAATGATAAAGTGTCACTATCAGCCAAAAGTGATTCCATGGGGTCCCTAAGTTTGGAACAAGGCATCCCATGGTCTACCATGATATAAATAGTACATTAGAACACATGTTGGGGTCATTTTTTATTATTATGATATTATTTTATTACCCTTAACAACCCGATTACTAATTAATCATGATAATTAAAGATAATTATCGTCATTACTATTCATAATGTCAAAAAACAAAAGAGACTTAATTACATAATTTGTACCTTATGATTCCAAATATGGAATCCATTTTACCAAATTCCAAACATAGAAATTTCAATAATTAATTTAAAAATAATTCATGTTGTAAAAACAAATAGCGGGTTTTTTAGAAATAATTTCTATCAAAAGTTTGGCAATTGTTTATGTCCAATTTTAAAGTGAAATTAATCTCAATGGACACAATTAGATTAAATGGTAAAAATATATTCTAATTAAACTTTAAAAACAATATAAAGATAATCTAACCATATAATTAAATTAGATAAAAAATCAGTTTTGAAGTAAAATGCAGTATTTTTCACTATTCATTAAAAAAATGAACATTGTCAGAAAAATACCCAAAATTTATACATGGTAAATTTAAATGTACCAATTCTAATTAATAAGTTCATTTTGACAAATAGAACTTATAAAATTGTCAAAATTTTAATTTAAAAATGGTTATCCATCAAAAGGCAGTAAAACAATCTTTTAAAAATTATTAGAGTATTCCATGATTAAGATTGGATTTCTTCTCATTTTAAACCACTAAAACAATATCTAATTAATAAATAGTCATAGATAAGAAAATAATTTATTCATTACTTACTTGGGATTTTACATCCTTCCCCCTTTAGAAAATTTCATCCCTGTAATTTATTTACTTATCGAATAAGTGGGGGTATTTATCCCTAATTGCATTTTCAGATTCCCATGTTGCCTCTTCAATCATGTGGTTTTTTCACAAAACCTTTACTTGATGAATCAACTTATTCCATAACACTTGCCCCATGTGGTCAATAATCTTGACTAGTTGTTCCTCATAGGATAGATTCTCTTCCAGCTAAACTACCTCTGGACTCAATACATGAGATGGATCTGGCATATACTTCCTTAACATTGAAACATGAAAAACATTGTGTACTTGAGATAAAATTGGAGGTAAAGCCACTCGGTATGCAACTGATCCAACACTCTCCAGAATTTCATATGGTCCAATGAACCTTGGACTCAGATTTCCTTTCTTACCAAATCACATCACACTTTTCTATGGTGAAACTTTGAGGAAGACGTGATCACCTACCTCAAAAGAGAGATCCTTCCTCCTGATGTCTGCATAACTTTTCTGCCTGCTCTAAGTTGTTCTCATGTGTCTCTGTATCAGCTGAACTTTTTCTGCCAACTCTTCTACCAATTCTGGTCCCATAAACTATCTTTAACCCACTTCTTCCCAAAAATCTGGTGTTTGACACTGCTTCCCAAATAATGACTCAAATGGTGCCATCTGTATACTAGAATGAAAACTGTTATTATAAGAAAACTCAACCAAAGAAAGATGTAGGTCCCAACTTCCTTGATAATCCATCGAACAAGCACGTATCATATCCTCCAAAGTTTGAATTGTTTGTTCTGACTGCCCATCTGATTGAGGATGAAAAGTTGTACTAAAATTTAATTCAGTACCCAACAACTTCTGAAGGCCTTTCCAAAAGATAGAAGTAAACCTGGGATCACGACCAGATACAATAGAGAGGGGAACTCCATGTAACCAAAATATCTCTTTAAGATACAAACGAGAAAGTAGATATAGAGAATATGTATCTCGTATAGAAAGTAAATGAGCAGATTTATTCAAGCGATCAACAATAACCCAGATTGCATTATTACCTCGAGGTGTCTTCGGCAATCCCACAATGAAGTACATGGATATATTCTCCCATTTCCACTCTGGTATTGGTAAAGGTTGAAGCATCCCTTTCCGTAACTGCCGCTCTAATTTAACCTGTTGACAAGTCAAACACTTCATAGTAAAATCAGCAATATCTCTTTTCATTCCATCCCACCAGTAATACTCTCTAAGATCTCTATACTTCTTAGTATTGCCTGGATGAACTGAAAACGGAGAACTATGAGCTTCACATAACAACTCTCTCTTCAACTGTGAATCACTAGGCACACACAATATCTTCCCAAATATCAAAACACAATCATTAACAATGTTGAATTCAGGCAACTTACCCTTCTGAACCTGCTCTACCTTTTTCTGCAACTCACTATCTTGCTTCCGTGCTTGCTTAATTTTATCTGATAGAGAAGATTTCACTGATACCTGAAACAAAACAGAAGAACATCCTACACTAAAAACTTCTATCCCAAATTTCATCAAATCCTTAACCAAATGATCACATTCCAAATGCAACATTGTTAATGAAGCATTATTTTTTTGACTCAAAGAATCAGCCATTTTATTTGCTTTTCCCAGATGATAATGAATTGTAAAATTATAATCCTTGATTAATTCCAGCCATCTCCTCTGTCTAATGTTCTGTTCTTTGTGAGTGAAAATATACTTTAAACTTTTTTTATTGGTATATATTTCACACTTTACTCCATTAAAATGATGCTTTTAAATTTTTAAAGCGAAAACAACAGCAGGTAATTCCAAATCATGTGTAGGTTAATTTACCTCAGGATTTTTCAACTGTCGTGAAACATAAGCAATTACCTGATCATTCTGCATTAGGACGCAACCAAGTCCTTTCAATGAAGCATCACTGTAGATAAAAAAATCACCATTCCTGGAAGGTAGTGCCAAAACTGAAGCATTCACCAATCTTCTTTTCAATTCCGGAAAAAAATCATCACATTCTTTTGTCCAGATAAACTTAACACCCTTTCAAGTTAGCTTTGTAATTGGACTAGATAACCGTGAAAAATTTCTAAAAAACCTTCGGTAATAGCCTGCCAAACCAAGAAAACTACGAATCTCAGTTACATTTGTAGGTCTTGGCCATTATTCAACAACCTTTGTTTTTGCAGGATCAACAGTTATCCCATATTTAGAAACAATGTAACCAAGGAAAGAAATTTTTTGAAACCAAAACTCACACTTGCTGAATATCCCATACAATTTCTTTTCTTTTAAGGTTTGAAAAATAACCCTTAAATGAATTTCATTCTCCTCTTTACTTTTAGAAAACACCAAAATATCATCAATGAAAACAACCACAAACATATCCAGGAACTCATGGAAAATTCTATTCATAAGGTCCATGAATACACCAGGTGCATTGGTTAGCCCAAAAAGCATAACTACAAATTCATAATGGCTATATCTTGTACAAAACGCAGTCTTAGGAATATGTGCTTCATTTACATTCAACTGATGGTACCCCGATCTTCGGTCAATCTTTGAAAAATACTGAGCTCCCGGGACCTGATCAAACAAATCATTGATATGAGGCAAAGGATAATTGTTCTTAATAGTGATGTTATTAAAGGCTCTATAATCAATGAAAAGTCTCATAGAACCATCTTTCTTTTTAAGAAATAAGACCGGATAACGCCATGGTGATGTGCTAGGTCGAATGAAACCTTTCTCTAATAAATCTTGAAATTGCTCCTTCAACTCTAAAAGTTCAATTTGAGCCATTCGATAATGGGGTTTTGAAATTATCTTAACATCAAGAACTAGGTCAACAGTAAATTCAACTTCCCAATCTGGTATTATTCCAGGAAACGCGTCAGGAAAAACATCAGAATACTCATTTTCCACTAGCACATCATTAATCTAAACAGTTCCTTTGATTTCAACAATATTTGCAAGGTAACATTCATTTCCATCTTTTACAATTTTCTCAGCCTCTTGATATGTTATCAACAGTAAGGGTTCATTCTTGTACACAAACTGAAAGTATTTCTAAAAGGAAACTTCTTTAACTCTACAATCAATCTTAGCATGGTAAACAGAGAGTCAATACATACCCAGGATAACATCAAACTCTACTAGAGGTAAAACAATAAGGTTTTCAAGTAGGTTCTTTCCACGGATAAGGATAAGAAGACTCTTAAAAAAAATTTGCATCAACATTTCCCCCAGGTGTTTTTTCGACAAGTTCAGGAGTCAACTCTTGAGATGGAATTCCCAATTTACTAGAAAATTCTTCAGAGATGAAAGAATGTGTAGACCCTAAATCGAACAACACATTATCATAATCTGAGAAAAAAAAAATTACCTGATACCACTTCATTTGATGGCCCAACATCTGCTGAAGTAGTTGTAAAGGATTTCACCACTCTTTTTTGCTTGTAGTCTGACTGCTTCCCATCATTTGAGCTCTTTGTTGAACACTCGTTTGCATAATGACCCATCTCATTGCACTTGAAACATTTCAATAACTTTAAATCAAATTTGGTCTTATCATCACCCTGATATTTTTCAATGAAATCACGAGCCTTATGTCCCATCTAACAACATTGGTATCACTTTACAGAATTCAAAAGACATTCCCCAACATTCCTTTTACCACATTTATCACAAACTGGAAACTTATTTTTCTTACCATCAGACCTTTTTGAAGAATTCTTCCCTTTCTCCTGCCACCTCGGTCTCTTCTTCTGTTGGTTGTTATAGAACACTTGATCATCGAAAAACTCCATTTCCACCTTCTCAACACATCGAACAAGCTTTACATAACTCTTGAACACGCAAGAAGCTAAATCCATTTGATATTTTGGCTTTAATCCTGAGTAAAAATGATTGATTTTACTATCAAGGTCTCGGATAAAATTTGGAGTATACCTTGCCAATCGAGTGAACCTTTCTTCATAAGCAGCCACTAAGTCATCCTCTTGCCTCAATTCCAAAAAAAATACATCCTAAGTCAAACAGCCTTTGGAAAATACTTATCAAGAAACATACCTTTGAATTCATCCCAGTCGAGAGCATCAATCTCATCTGCGTCCCTGATATTTTTATCCATTGACCACCACTGATCTGCTTCACCATCCAAACGGTAAATTGTAAGACTAACCTTTTGATTGTCTGAACACCCCATGACATTGAAAATGTTCTCCAATGTTTTAATCCACCATTCAACTAGCACAATGTATGATGATCCTCTGAATGATGTGGGATGTTGCCTCATGAAATGTTCCACCACTGACATGTTCCTCTGCGGTTGATCTGACTGATCTCGTGCATGGATACCACCACCATTTATCACTTCAGTAAACTGCACCATTACTGCAACAAACTGTTTAGTTCTAATTCCTACCATCTCAGGATGATAATTCAGAAGTTCATTTCCTTCTGTATGCCTTCCTAGCACTACATCCCTATTTCCTCTGCAGAAAACCATTCTGAACAAACATGTCTTAGATGAAGCAACATGGTAATCTTCAAATGCTATATCATTTCAATTTGACCATAAAAAATATTTTTGGATAATAATTTAATAGAATTATAACTCCTAAAGTTATCTAAACTGAACTTTGATGCCAACTATAAGGCCCCAGCCTTAAACATTACTTAATATTGAGTTATTACAATATTACACAATGAGGATCTTTTCAGGTTTATAGTTTTAGAGAATTAGATCATAAATCATGCATTACATTCCACATTTAAACAAAGTGGTTAAATTAAAGAAAATATTCACATTTCCCATCAAAGGAAACATATTTAAAACAAAACATGGATTCTTTCATGACACTTAAATGACACTATCATCACATCATGTACCTTTCCCTTGACCTGTGCAAAACATTTAAAAAACATGGGATGAGCATAAAAAGCTCAGTAAGGTATATAAAAATACGGAATGAAAACATTAGTCCATGTATACATAAGAATCAATGAAATAATACATTACTCCTAAAATATAAGCACTTTAACATACCTCATCAAATCATGACTAACTCATAGAAATCATAAGACAGAAAGCTAACTTGAGGCATTCATAACATTCTTACGTAGGGAGTAACCCTCATGGTTACGTTTGGAATACCCATCACAGTATATTCCCTAAATCTCTTCAGATAAACTTTAGCGTTTAACCCCTTCATGTTACCCAATGCATTGGAGAGCTATATCGGGCTCACCCACCCTTAGTTTATCATGGAACCACCCATCTTCATAAACAATTCCCAAGAACCATAACATAATCGTATCACATAAAACATGCATAAAGGAAACATAACATTCCCACATTTCAATCACAAGATATTAATAACACATTGATATAATAATAAAAGTATCAAAACCATTTTCAATACCAAAATAAAATAAATGTAAAACATGGTATTTATTTTTCATTTAAAAAAAGTTATGGCCTGTAGAGGAATCCGAAACTCAAATAATGGTCACGGCGGTGGAGAAGTCGTTGTCGCTGCATACGTACGAAAAAAACATTCCCTTTTGTCGTTTAGTAAAACTCTTCGTATAAAAAAGATTATTTTTGAATAAAAGTAAAAGTGAAAGGGTTTTATACACCATATAAATGAAATTTTTGTATAAAACAAAATATGCCTCAATGAAAGGAGATTGAGATGAAGTTCCTTACCTCGTGTCCGACTTGACTCGATCCTTCTTTAATCTCCTGAATAATAAACATGAGTTAATTTATACTTGCTTAAGAACCTTTTTTAAGTTCATTATTCCTCGTATATCACTTATTACCATGTTATAAAGACTATGTAATTATTTAAGTTAATAACGGTCATTTTTTCGATCATTGGTACTTGAGTCAAAAATAAACTCCTTATAATTACAAGTTGTTCATGTGGTAAAATATCCATTATATCTAAAATTATATTCATGATTAGGATATCATATATATCATATATATGCAGTATATACATTCATTTATAATATTACATAACATTTAGAGGTAATAAATGAAATTCACCGCTCATGGAGACGGTAAGTTGTACGTACTCATGAAAGCTACTTTAATTTCTATTTCGTATTTAATGGAATGAAATCATAATGAAATAAAGTTATATTATAATTCATGTATTATATCATATATAATATCATTAACTCCATCCTTCATACGTCCCACATATTTCATTAACGAATCAAATCACTTTGAGGGGGCGGTAGTCCGCATTTCCTAAAATGAAGATATCGCGTTTACCCATAATGGAAACCATAAAGGTATACCATAAATGAAAAATGCATAAGCATAAGGAAAACATAAAAATAATATATATCATATATAAATAGAGTGACATATTAATGGCCACCATGAATGGAGTTAAAAGAATATTGAACAATCATCGTTTGATGAGGCGGAAATTCGCCATCCACAGAAACAGTATGTTCTTTAAGAATTAGGCGGAGGTGTGTGTAAGTGTAGCTATAATAATTCTCATAAAAACATCCTAGTATATGTAATATACTGTTATTGTGACAAAATAAAGTAATAAAAATAGTTTAGGGGGTTGTAGAAGCAAAATAAAACAAAAGAACACAAGTGAGGACATTACCTTTAAATCAGGTAACTCCTCTTGGTTTGAACCAAAAGGGTTTCTTGAAGAGCTTTCTGCCTAAGGTAAGGCTTATAGGATGAAGATAGGGATGTGGATAGATAAAATGAGTAGATCTTGGTCGATCCAATGGCTTTAGAGGTGTGGGTAAGGAGGTAGAGGTGGGGGCCTTTTATAAGAGGGAGGGGGGAACTCTTGGAAAGTCAAGAAATGTTACTTTATATTAAAATGAGTTTCAGATTTTAAAGGTCTCAAATTGATATATTTCGAGGATAAGGTGATAAGGGTTCGAAATATACTCATCCAGTAGGTTTTTCACAAGTTTATGTCTTATATTGTACATTATATTTTCATTTTATTTAAATCATTCATTAATGAGGTAATCGCTACACCATCATGGTGTCATAAAAAAATTAATCTATTTAATTTCTAAAAATTATAAGAAAAATACTATGATGTATGAAATATTTTTTTATTTCCAATGATTATTTATAATCTAATAGATCATTTATATAGACAAAATTAATATTTTTTTACTTAGATGTTACATACTTTTGTGATATTCTCCTTTCTTTAAAAATAAAATGATAAAGTGTCACTATCACCCAAAAGTGATTCCATGGGGTCCCTAAGTTTGGCACAAGGAATCCCATGGTCGTCCATGAAACAATAAGTAGCATTAGGACACATTTTGGGGTCATTTTTTATTATTATGATATTTTTTTATTACCCTTAACTACCCGATTACTAATTAATCACGAAAATTAATGATAATTACCATCGTTACTATTCATAATGTCCAAAAACAAAAGATTATTAATTACATAAGTCGGACCTTATGATTCCAAATATGGAATAAATTTTACCAAATTTAAAACACATAAATTTAAATAATTAATTTAAAAATAATTCTCGTTGTCAAAACAAATAGCTGGTTTTTTTAGAAACAATTTCTATCAAAAGTTTGACAATTGTTTATGTCCAATTTCAAAGTGAAATTAATACCAATGACCACCATTGGATTAAATGGTAAAGATATATTCTAATTACACTTTAAACCCAATTATAAAGATAATATAACCATACAATTAAATTAGATGAAAATGCAGTTTTGAAGTAAAATGCAGTATTTTTCACTATTCATTAAAAAAATGAACATTGTCAGAAAAATACCAAACATTTATCCAAGGTAAATTTCAATGTCCAAATTCTAATGAATAAGTTCATTTTGACAAGTAGATCTTATTAAATTGTCAAAAGTTTGATTTAAAAATGGTTTTCTATCAAAAGCCGATAAAACAATCTTTTAAAAAATATTAGAGTACTCCATGCATAAGATTGGATTTATTCTCATTTTAAACCTTTAAAAAACTATCTAATTCATAAATATACATATATAAGAAAATATATAATTCATTACTTACTTGGGATGTTACAATCCAACTCTCAAATGGTTCTATTAAGTTCATTTCCATTATTTTTAGACATTGGTTCTTGTTTTACATTTGATTTAGAATTGTCTCAAATTTCTATGTTCTTGGAGTAGAGAAATTATCCAACTGTTTGAATACTGAAACTTCATGTACACTGAGAATGTATGATTTGAGCCCAAAGTTTTTGTTTAATATAAATTTCAAGATCTAAAATATCCTTGGGATTAGTTCGTGTCATAAGTAAAATAAAAATGAAAATAAGGAAAGTGGACCATAAAAAAATAAAAATGAGAATTTTGAGTTGATGGTCCAATTTTAAGTTAAAAAATTAAAAGAAGAATAAAAAATTCAGATTGGGTAAAAAGGAAGAAAAAGGAGAGAAATAAAATGAAATGTAAATTAAAATAAATACCTCTAATTGGTTGAATAAATTATTACCTCCCAGGAAATGGTTCCAATTTAGAAGGCATAGTCATGGTATCCCTTAAATGATTAGTATTTTTGGGTACTTAGATGCAGTAGAGTGGTTGACCAATGTCTTCTCTCAAAGGAGGAAGTAAATTTGGAAATTTATTAAAGGTATTTTAAAAATAACATAAAATGGAAAAACGACACTTCTTGAAAGGATGTGGGGGGATTTTATCTTTCATAAAACTAGAATAGGTTTTCTGGAAGAAGATTATATAGTATTTTTGTTTTTATTTTTGAAATGATGTTCGATTAAAAAGACACAATAAGAAGATGTTTTTAGACAATATTTAAAAGGAATAATAGATCTAACTCTACCTATTCAATTAATGATTCATCATTATAATTTAAATTAATACCCACATAATTATGATACCATAATTTTTCAACTCCCAAACCCTATGAGAATTAACTTTACCATAAAGATGAAGAGAATTAAGCCCTAGGATATCTTCGGAACTTGCAATCGCAGCACTCTACTTTTATTGATGTTCTAAGGATAGATTCTGGTTAGTGGTAAATTAAGGCACATATCCATTCTAAAAAATGAGGATGAATTGAGCTTAGGGATAATATTTTAACTCTACAAATTTATCTTGTATGGTCTTTTTTACTGATTAAGTTTGCGCTCTCACAATTTACACAAATTATCGACCTTGCGTGCTTTTGTGTTAATTGTTCAATTTTCACATAGTTTATTATAATTTAAAAACTCAATACATAGATAATATTAAGTGAATTATAGTATCTTATTGATTCAAAATAAATGAATGAATAATTGTATATTTAAATGAATTACTAAAAATAACTACGCTTCCATAGGTGGTGTAGTCATTGTATAAAAGTTTTTCATATGAAAAGGTTTATAAAGGTTAAAACACAATATCGTTTATACTCTCTATTATAGACCAATTTGGAAGATTAAAGATGAATAAAATAGATGAAAACAAGGGAATAAAGAAGAAAATATAATAAATTTAAGAGGAACAAAGAATTTTATTATGCAAACATAAATATTACAAAGCAAGAAAGAGAGGAAGGCTTCGATGAATGAATCCTTGCTTCAAGAGCTCCCCCTATGAGTATAGGGTGTTCCAGAACATCTAAGGTTGTGATATAACTCTTATATAACTCCAAAATAATAGAATTTCCCTCTTTTACCAAACTTTAAAATGGGGTGCCCAAGCTGTCAATTTATTGCCAAAATGGAGAGTGGTTTTGGGCACCCAATTTTCGAGATACCAATTGTGTATCGGTTTGGAGTTGGTAAATAGCATTATCTCGAGTTGGAAAAAACATAAAAGTTTTATGGAAGAGTCTTTAATATTTCCATGTCATGTTTGGTGGTCAATAGAGGATGAAATTTCAATATATGGCCGAAATATATAACCAAATCATTATCTTCATGCAGATTTTGTCCTCTGGACAGATTGGATCAGATGGACCCATTAATCAAAGAATTGGGCTATGGATCCTTGTGATGAGTTATATTCCATGAAGTTTTGGAGTAGCCCACAAAATTGAAGCCCATTTGGTGGAACAGATTTTGAGAAATGAGAAAAATAGTGTACATATGTCATTGGGATTCCATGAAGTTTGGTACATTTTTCTTCTGGATCATCTCTGACCCTCTAAGTGTAGCACCCCAAGATTTCATAATACGTTATCTCATTAAAGTAATTCAATAGCTTGTGCTACCCACTACACTGAGTTCGAGCACACCACAAATTATTAAACTAACCATTCAAAAAGAATTTATGAATAGTATTAACTACATTTTGAATCTTATATACTCTATATAATTTTAACATCCATATTATTTCTTTCAAAGACATAATATAAGAACAAATTCATTTTTTCGGATAAAATAAGTAGTTTTCAATTAAATGAAATTGTACTGGCTTTTAATAGAGAACCCATTTTAAAACCAATATTTGACAATGTTATATATTAAATTTAATGAAATTAAATTATTCTTTATAATCGGGACGTAAAAATATAGTTCGAATAAATTATTGGTACTTTTATAAAAACTTTCATATTTTGATGAATAATGAAAATTACTAAATTTTAATTAAAAACAACTTTTTCAATCGAAATAAATTATAGTGATAGATTATTCATTTGAATGGTTTAGAAGTATAATTATATTATATTTTAATCATTTAATACAATTTAGGTCATTATAAGTGATTTCACATTTAAATTTGACATAAACACATGTCAATCATTTGATAATTTTTACTTTTTCAAAAAACTCACTTTTTGGTTTTGACCATGGGAGTTAATTTTAAATTAATAAATGAAACTTCTATATTTTGAATTTCATAAAATAGACTTCATTTTTGAATTTATAATATCAAAATTATCTTAGGGTAATTTTTTGGTATTTTTCTGAAAACTTTCAATTATTGATGAATAGTAAAAGACACTTTGTTATTATATAAAACCGAAATTTTATTTAAATAATTAGTTATTTTAATTTAATTTATTTTAGGTCAAAATAGATACATAATACCTATATATGTTCAATGTAATTCATTGGAGTCATTTTATAATAATTATATATATATAATTTTACCGAACATTTTTCTGTCTTTTACCCACCTTCTAGGAGCATTTGCAAATTTTTATAAAACATAATTTTACAGCTTCTGTGAGTTGAATTTCAAAAATATGAGAGACACAGTTAATATCATTAAGTAAAATTTGGTACAATAAGATGAAAATAATTTTTGTGAATCATAAATTTTGAGTTTTATTTATCATGGTTAAAAGTAAATAGGGTAATTAACGGTAAAAATGATTTCCTAATTACCCTAAAACATGTCCTTATTCTATTAAATAAGTATAATTCTACAAAAAAAACCTTATTAATAAAATATTATCCTATTTTATCGACATGGATTAGATTAGGACATTTATTATTATTATTTTTAAAGAAGAGTTAAAATAGTTAAATTCAAAGTTTAATAACAAATTTTTTTTCAATATAAGGTTATATATAGTATAAATTCGACTATAAATATTAATTAGAAAGAGAAAAAGATTGCATACATAATTATATTTTATTTATAATTTTTAGACATTAAATAATTTAATTTATTTATGACACAATGATGACGCAGTAATTACCTTAATTATGAAATATTAAAATAACTGATATTATAAATATCAAAATAAATGTAATTTGAGAATTTTGATGAATTAAACTAATTTTATAGGTTAATATGACATGTTGGGATTTAATATATGAATTTATTTTGAAGTAATAAAGTTTTTATGAATTTAACAAAAATCATTTAATAAATAATTCCAAAATTGACATAATTGATTTTTTAAAACAAATGTTATATTATTGGTTGATATAATATTCCTAAAAATATATGGTTTGGACAAAGGGCTTAAATAATATTATATATGTCATTAAAGAACCACTTGAGGTTATCTTGGAAGTTTATAGTAAGTTTATTAACCATATAGTGTAACAATACAAGAAGACACGGTAAAAGTTAAACTATTTAACTAAGAGTGAAATCTAAAAGATAAGGATAAAATGGTAACCTAAACTTGTCAAAAACCTATTTTTTGGAAGCCTTTAAACCCATAACCTCATAAGGATCGAAATAAATTCATTTGGATCCATTATAAACTGAATATAAATGTATAATAAATTAATATTTTAATCTTTTCATAAAATGACCCTCACCCCTCTTATAAAAGGGCACTTCACCTTCTCTTAATATCACACCTCCAGAGCCTTTTTTCTCGGTCAAACCCAGCCCAAATATCCTCCCAAATTTCTAAAATTCATCCTATAGGCCTTAATTTTGTCAGAAATCCAACCTAAGGATCCCTTTTGATCAAATCAAAAGGAAGAACCCGAAGAAGAGGTAAATATTTCATCACCTCTTTCAAGTTCTTTTCTTCTTCCACTTCCTCTTTCTTTGTTGTTTCCATTGTAAAATAATAACTCCAGTATTGTCATGACCCATCCTCGGGGCCCGTGTCGTGACTACCCCAAGCCCGCCTTCCATAGGCCAGGGGCTGGCGACTAGCACCAAGGCGTAATTCCCGGTAAAAAGGGAAGGCATTGCCTTTGTAAAGTAAACAAACACCACAGAGAAGGAAAGCAGAAGTAAACACTAAGTAAAAACTGGGTACAATAGTAAGTGGGCCAGAATAAAAACCCAAACTGAAAGTAAAGTACAACTGTAAAGGGAAAACAACAACTGAAAGTAAAGCCGCAGCCTTGATCCATCCACTGGAAGTCCCACCAGAAGGGTGAGTACAGATAGCCACCACAGCTCCTCAGGTCCAGCCGTCTGCTTCGAGTACGTCCCGCCCAGTGGTCCACCTCCGGGTACCGACCTGCTCCGCAAGCCTCATCTGTGATCAGCGTTGTCCGTTGTCTACAACCAACACAACGTAGTGCGGGCATAGCCCGTGCATGGGTGAGTATAAGCTACTCAGCAGGGACTCAAAGACCCCCAAAGGTCTCCCAGAATCCACAAAGGATCTTCCACAAAGGAAAGATGCAATCACGAAGTAACATCCGACAATACTTAGGTATATGTCCATACATATACCTAAGTCATAAATTCCAGTTCGCTCCAACATCCGAGCCCAAGTTCGATCACATCCACATAGGATAGCACAACATAATCCACATAGAAAAGCAAGTCAAGATTCAGCTCACGCAGGTATACTTCTTCGTATGACGATAGAGATGATCAGATATAACCATTGATTCATCTAAGCCATCGGACCCACAAAGTATCGATAGTTACTAACCCCTGCAATGACCCACAAAGTATCTAACCCACATAGGATCAATAGATAACTAACCCCCGCAATGACCCAAACAGGATCTGTAGGCGCTAGCCCACACAGGACCGCTGAGCGCTGATCCACACAGGATCTGACCCACACAGGATCGGTAGCACTGATCCACATAGGATCGCTGAGTGCTGTAGTCGTCGTCGCCGAATCCACGGAGGATTTATGCACAGTCGTCATAGTCGTCGCAGTCGCAGCCAGCTCTAGGGTTCTCGCACACAGCAAGCTCGTTTGAGAGGATCCGCTCCATGAGCCGAGAGGTTGACACATCAACTGAAACAAATTCCAGAGTTGATGTATCCAAAGGTTCCGTGTCATCAACAGAAACTCAACATCACAGACGGCGCGTCAATCGGACGCCCGGTCTGAGAGTTATTGGCTTTTTCTTCCCAGGGGCCCGGTTGGTTTTTTAGTCAAAACTAACCCGACTGTACTCCACCTGCATCCAAACCTTGAGCGGAGTAATCCAAACGGTCTGTCTCACTAAGAGGAATCTATCAAAGTAGACGGCACGTCAATCGGACGTCCGGAACTCAAGTTATAAGCGTTTCCGCTCCGAGGGCCCAGTTGGTATCGTGTACGAACCAACCCGGCTGAACCCAAAGTACTACGAGACCTTGAGTGTAATATACCAAAACGACCGTATCGATCCAAGGATCTTCATGCAAATCACGATGCATCGATCGGAGGTCTGAAACTCATGTTATGGGCAATGGACCGAAGGAGGTTCGGTATTAAGGGGTTCGGGCCCGGTACGACCCGGCCCGATACCCCCAGGGTCGACCCGAACTAGGTCCGGGTCCGGCCCGTTTGGGCGCGGCCCGGCCCGACGCACTGGTGCTGGCCAAGCCGTCGTGCAAAGGGGGGGAACCTCCCCCCTAGGTCGAAACCGCGGCCCCGCGTGGGGGCCGCCCTTGCCCACAGATGCGGCTGGTTGCCACGTCCCGCCTCCTCTGGTCCCACACGGTCGCGGAACTTGCGGCCTGCCACTGCAGATTTGGCCGCAGCGGCTCTTTTCGGCGGCGTGCTGGGTGCCATCGTCTCCTGGCGACTGGCCGCCGCCTCCTGCTGTCGTGCCGGCGAGGCGCACGGGCGGGTTGCTCCGCGGACCACCGGACGAGCTTCGGTGGTCGGATTTGCCTGTCGTCTTCGCCATCGGCCCTCCCGGGACTGGTTCTTCACTGCGAAGACCTCACAATGCCCGTGTGGCCTACTTCATCATCACCCGCTGATCCACACACCAAGAACGAAGGGACGGTGGGTTCAGAAATGTTCGTTGGTCCGCACCCACCACGTTAGCGGTTTAAAAAGTGTTCCGACAAACTTTAAACATAAGCCGCGAGTATAAATCAGAAAGATTTAATTGAATCAAAACCCCTACCTCAAGCGTCGTCGATCGATGGTTCGTCACGGAAAAGCACGTCGTGGAAGAAGGCGTCGCGGAAGGGGGATCGTTTCGTCGCGGATGGAGCATCGCAGAAGAAGCATCGCGGAAGAAGCGTCGCGGAAGGGGCGTCGCAGAAGAAGCGTTGCTGGGGTCGCGATACACGGCGTCACGTATTCGATCTCCTAGGATTTGGCATTCTTCGTCGGAGGTCGGTGTGTTCTTCGCGTTCTTCACGTTCTTCACATTCTTCGTCGAAGAAGGAGTCTTTTCTCCAAATCCTCTCCACGCAACAAGTTCCAATAGAAATAAAATAAGAGTTGTCTTATTTTATTGACGCACATTCCAACGTTTGAATTTCAAAAGAAACTAAACGAACTATTAATTCAATGAATTAATTGTAATGATTTAACCACCCAAAATAATGAGGCGTTTCTTAACCAGAATAAACACACGGTTTGACTTCATTAAAAGGGGGTGCGGGTGCGTTACTTAGAAAGAAAGAAATGGTGGGTCTTGTGCGGGCCCCACCTCACAAATATCATACCAAGTGGGTAGTATATTGTGGGTCCCAACTTATCTTCTTAACTTAGGTTAAGCCGCTTTAAGTAAAATAAAATAAATTGTCGCACCACTTTTATTTTATGCCTTAAGTTAACCCCAAAAAAATTAAAAACCACACCCGAGCAAACGCAACTCTGGAAAAGGTGTTTCTAAGCAATTACCGGTGTTGCGATTCCATTGGTGCCCTCAGAATTCGATTCTGAGAACCGGCTCAAAAGTTAGAAAAACCTGCTCGTTCGTTAACTGAACGTACCCGAGCTAAACTTCGGAAAATGATTCTGGGCACACCGGGCCTCGGAATCAGGTGCCATCAGAAACTGCATTCTTGTAAAATTCCCAAGAAAATTAAGAAAAAAACTTCTTTGAATTTTTCGGGTCATTACATCACTCCAACCTCAGGGCTTTACGTCCCCGTAAAGATACATCAAAAACTGGGGAAACAAATGTGGGTAATGAGCACACATCTGAGCCTCCCGCTCCCAAGTGCTCTCCTGAAGGTTCTCGTGCTGCCATCTGATTTTCACTAGAGGAATCGACCGTCCACATAGGACTCGATCCTGTCGATCCTCAATCTCCACCGGGACCTCCGCAAAAGTCACCCCATCATCAACGTCCAGCTCCCCATGGTCAATGATATGCATCGGGTCGTGCACGTATCTCCTCAACTGAGATACGTGGAAGACGTCGTGCACCTGGTGCAACTGAGGTGGTAGAGCCAGGCGATAAGCCACCTCGCCAATCCTGCTGAGGACCTAGAATGGTCCGATGAAGCGAGAAGATAACTTGCCGCCTCGGCCAAATCTCTGTAATCCACGTCGAGGTGAGACCCCCAAGAAGACGTGGTCACCATCATCAAACTCCAGTGGCCTCCGCCTCCTATCAGCATAAGACTTCTGCCAGCTCTGAGCTATCCTCATCCGCTCTTGGATGACCTGGACCTTCTCTGTCGTGGCCTGGACCATCTCCGGTCCCACAAGTGTGGACTCCCCAGGGTCTGTCCAGCACAGCGGTAATCTACATGGTCGGTCGTAAAACGCCTCGTATGGTGCCATCCCGATGGTGTAGTAATAGTTGTTGTTGTACGCGAACTCCACTAAGGGTAGGTGGTCCTCCCACCTATGACCAAAGTCGAGGACACAAGCGCGGAGCATGCCCTCGAGAGTCTGAATGGTCCTCTCCATCTGACCATCCGTCTGAGGGTGAAAGGCCGTGCTCAGACGTAGCTATGTCTCGAATGCCTCCTGCAACCTCTTCCAAAGCTAGGAAGTAAAGCGATAATCTCAATCAGAGACGATATATAATGGCACACCGTGAAGCCATACAATCTCTTGAACGTAGAGACATCCCATGCTCTCCACTTAGCCCTGCTCTCTGATGGGTAAGAAGTGAGCCGACTTGGTGAGTCGGTCGACAATCACCCAAATGGAGTCGTGACCTCTGGAAGTGCGTGAAAGTCCAGTCATGAAGTCCATAGATATCCCATCCCACTTCCTCTCCGTGACCTCCAAGGGTTGTACCAAGCCTGCTGGTACCAGGTGCTCTGCCTTCACCTGCTGGCATGTGAGGCATCGAGAAACTAACTCTACCACAACCTTCTTCATGCCTGGCCATCAGTGCTGTTGTCTGAGATCCTGGTACATCTTCTCCACTCCAAGATGTACTACCAAAGTAGAAGTGTGAAACTCTTTGAGCACCTCCTCTTGTAAAGTAACTGGTACCAAGGTACGTCTTCTGAAAAAGACGTCGTGCTCTCCTCCCACGGAGAATACATCAGGTGTATGTCCTGAGGATATCTGTGCACACTGCATCTCACAGTCGGCGTCCCCACTCTGTGCCTCTATGACCCACTGCAGTAGTGGAGGAGTGACTGTGAGGGACTGAAGGAAGGCTACTCCATCTCTATCCACGAAGGATATCCGCAAAGCGGCTAGCTGCTCTATCACCTCCCCAAGTAGCTGGATGCCCGTCCTCCTGCTGAGAGAATTAGCTACTACGTTCCCCTTCCTATGAGTATAGACTATCTCAAAGTCATAGTCCTGGAGGAACTCGAGCCATCGTCGCTGTCTCGGATTCAGGTCCTTCTGTGAGAAGATGTACCTGAGACTCTGATGGTCAGAATAGAATTTAAAGCGCTCGCCCATCAGATAGTGTCGGCATGTCTTTAGAGCAAAGACCACTGCTTCTAACTCCAGGTCATGGGTAGAATAGTTCTGCTCATGCGGCCTCAACTAACGTGATCGATAGGCGATCACTGCCCACTCCTACATCAGGACACATCCGAGTCCAGTCCCTGATGCATCGCAGTAAACTACGTACCCAACTCCCTCCTCCGGTATCCTCAAGATAGGCGCGCTGGTCAAAATCTGTCTCAGCTTCTGGAAGCTCTGCTGACAACTGTCTGACCACACAAAGGGTTTCCCCATCTTCGTCAAAGCTGAGAGTGGTTATGCAACTCTGGAGAATCCTGACACAAATCTCCGATAGTATCCAACTAGTCCTAAGAAACTCTGCACCTCTGTCACGCTCCTAGGTGGCTCCCAAGCTAGCACTGCCTCGATCTTCGCAGGATCCACCACAACTCCCACCTCAGAGATGACGTGTCCCAAGAAGTGGACCTCATGTATCCAGAAATAACACTTCGAGAGCATTCCATAAAGTTGGTGCTCTCTGAGTGCGTCAAGTACAACCCGCAAGAGGTAGGCGTGCTCCTTCTCAGTGGTCGAGTATATCAAAATGTCATCAATGAAGACCACGAAAAATCGATTGAGGTATGGATGAAATATCCTATTCATGAGGCCCATGAACACTTCTGGAGAATTGGTTACGCTGAATGGAATAACCAAGAACTCATAGTGGCCATATCGATATCTGACGGCCGTCTTCTACACGTCCTCGTCCCGAACTCTGAGCTGATGATAGCCTGACCTGAGGTCTATCTTCGAGAACCACCGTGCTCCCTTGAGGTGATCGAAGTGGTCGCCAATCCTAGGTAGTGGATACTTTTTCCTCACTGTCACTTAGTTCAAACGACGATAGTCGACACAAAGTCGCAATCTCCCGTTCGCCTTCTTGGCGAACAATATTGGGGAAGCCCAGGGTGAAACACTGGGTCGGATGAATCCGTTGCCCTACAAGTCCTCCAACTGTACCCGTAGCTCTCGAAGCTCGGCGGGATCCATCCGATATGCTGGGGTGGATATAGGGGTTGTCCCGGGGTACAGATCAATGTAAAAGTCTTCCTCTCTATGAGGAGGTAGTCCTGGAATGTCGTCGGGGAAAACGTCTGCATACTGATCCATCACTGCAGAAAAACTAGGACTCCGCACGTCAACTGCTCCTAGGATGAGGCTAGCCAACGGATGAGTGATGAGATTTCCTCTCCTCTGTGGGAGTTCATAATGTGTTGTGAAGGCTCCCTTCTCACCATTGAAGGTGAACCAGCTCCCGTCGGTGCATACACATCGCACCTTGCACTTAAAACAGTCAATATGATCATGGAGTGTAGATAACCAATCCATACCCAAGATGACGTCGTAAGGCCTCGACGCTGATACAAGAAGATCTCAGCCAAAACTCTCACCTCCTAGAGTAATCTCACACAGCTGGCACCAGTGCGTAATCATCGAGTCTGCTCCCGTAGGAGTGTCTAGCCATAAGAATCGAGCCAACAACTCTGTCAGAATCTCCGAGCTCCGAACAAGGGCAGCGGGTATGAAATAATGACTCGCTCCTGTGTCTATAAGAACTACAGCAAGGGTGGAATAGACATAGATAGTATCTAGAATCATCTCGGGCACACCGTGGTCAGAGGCCTCCACTACCTGGAGATGTGCATGTCTCTGCCCGCCAGCTCCCTGTGGTCGGGGTGGACCTCCTCGTGGTGGTGGTGGTAGAGCCTCATAGCGTCTCCCACCACCTGCTGCTCGGCCGGATCCTTTGCCTCGTCTACCTACTCCCTGTGGACCACCACGGTCGACCCTCTTCCTCTACTTGGGTGGCCCCTCAAGCGTCTGTTGTTCCTCGGTACAGCGGGTTGGGCAGTCACGAGCCATGTGACCCTGCCCGCCGCATGCATAGCACTGTCTGCCTCTTGAAAGACTGGCTCCGTGCTGTGTTCCCCGCACTGCTTAGCCAGTGTCCTGAGGTCGTCTACCTGAGGGTCTGGTCTGCCTGGACCCATGATTCATTCGTTGACTGCCTGCTGCAGAAGACTCTGCTACATGTCGCCCCGCAGTAGGCCTCGCTGCTGATGAAGGCTCAGCACGGAAGCTCTCGATCAAAAGGGCTCGCTCCAGTACTCCTGCCTGATTTGGAATGGTGAGGGAGATCAGCGATGCCCTGATCTCATTCCTCAAACCCTGCTCGAAGGTCCAGGCCCAGAAGAATGGGTCATGTACCATTTTTGTCGAGTAGCATGAGAGATCGGTAAATCTCACCGAGTACTGGGCGACCGTCAAGCTGCCCTGCCGCAGCTGAAAAAGCTCCTCGATGCGCATCGCACGGAGGGTGGATGGGGTGAACTCCGAGGGAAAGAGGCTCTCAAAGTCCATCCAGAGGAGAAATGTCTCATCGTGCACCTGGAGCATCAAGCTCCACCATCTTCCTGCTGCCGCGTGAAGTAGGCTAGCTGCGAGGATCACCATGAGGTCTGCCGGTGTCCTCACTAACCTGAGAACCTGTACAACTACCTCCATCCAATCCTCGTCTACCTGAGGGTCCGTCTACCCGCGGAACCTGGGTGGTCGCTGACACTGAAACTCGTGCAGTTCACTAAGGCGACGTCCATCGTCAGTAGCTGGGGCTGGTAGCATCGGTGGCTCGGCGGGTAGAGGTATCGTCGGTGCCTCTACTGTCAAAGGGCCTTGTACCGAGGCCTCGTCGCTCGGTGGGTTTTCATCATGAACAACTCTTGGAACCCTAGCTGGCTGCCATCGTGGGGCCATCTTAAAAAGAAACAGGTGCACCACGGTCAGAACAGTATACCTGGTGAGCTGACACAAAGTAATCACAAAGAAAACTCGAATCACACATGCAATAAATGTTTTTGTGTATTAAGTCAGAAATCAGAGGTCAGGGTCCTGGTGTATGGATACGTCAGCCGCCGCACCAACACTGGACTCTCTGGACTGATAACCACACTCAATACCCTTAACAATATAGCTTCACATAGAAGAAATATTAGAGTCCAAAGTTCTACTGTAGAACCGAACTCCTCTGATACCAATTTGTCACGACCCGTCCTCGGGGCCCGTGCCGTGACTACCCCAATCCCGCCTTCCATAGGCCAGGGGCTGGTGACTAGCACCAAGGCGTAATTCCCTGTAAAAAGGGAAGGCATTTCCTTTTTAAAGTAAACAAACACCACAGAGAAAGAAATAATAAGTAAACACTAAGTAAAAACTGGGTACAACAGTAAGTGCGGAAAAGTAAGTGGGCCAGAATACAAACCCATACTGAAAGTAAAGTACAACTGGAAAGGGAAAACAACAACTGAAAGTAAAGTCACAGCCTCGAGCCGTCCACTGGAAGTCCCACCTGAAGGGTGAGTACAGATAGCCACCACAGCTCCTCGGGTCCAGCCGTCCGCTCCGAGTACGTCCCGCCCAGTGGTCCACCTTCGGGTACCGACCTGCTCCACAAGCCTCATCTGTGATCAGTGTTGTCCGTCGTCTGCAACCAACACAACGTAGTGCGGGCATAGCCCGTGCAGGGGTGAGTATAAGCTACTCAGTAGGGACCCCGAGACCCCCGAAGGTCTCCCAGAATCCACAAAGGATAATCCACAAAGGAAAGATAAAATAATGAAGTAACATCTGAAACTACTTAGGTATATGCCCATCATATACCTAAGTCATCAATTCCAGTTCGCTCCAACATCGGAGCCCAAGTTCGATCACATCCACACAGGATAGCACAACAGAATCCACATAGGAAAGCAAGTCAAGATTCAGCTCACACAGGTATACTTCTTCGTATGATGATAGAGATGATCAGATATAGCCACTAATTCATCTAAGTCATCGGACCCACAAATGATTGATAGGTACTAACCCCCGCAATGACCCACAAAGGATCTGACCCACACAAGATCGATAGGTAACTAACCCCTGCAATGACCCACACAGGATCGGACCCACACAGGATCTGTAGGTGCTGGCCCACACAGAACCGTTGAGCGCTGACCCACACAAGATATGACCCACACAGGATCGGTAGTACTGATCCACGTAGGATCGCTGAGTGTTGTCGTCATCGTCATCGAATCCATGGAGGATTTCTTGCACAGTCGTTATCGTCGTCGCAGTCGCAGCCAGCTCTAGAGTTCCCGCACACAGCAAGCTCGTTCGGGAGGATCCGCTCCACGAGCCGAGGGGCGGATACATCAACTGACACAAAGTCCAAAGTTGATGTATCCAAAGATTCTGTGTTGTCAACAAAAACTCAAAGTCATAGACGGCGTGTCAATCGGACGCCCGATCATAGAGTTATTGGCTTTTTCGTCCCAGGGGCTCAGTTGGATTTTAAGTTAAAACCAACCCGACCATACTCCACCTGCATACAAACCTCAAGAGGATTAAACCAAAAGGTCTGTCTCACTAAGAGGAATCCATCAAAGTTGACGGCACGTCAATCGGACGTCTGGAACTCAAGTTATAAGCGTTTTCGCTCTGAGGGCCCAGTTGGTTTCGTGTACGAACCAACCCGGACGAATCCAAAGTACACCAAGACCTTGACTGTAATATACCAAAACGACCATCTCGATCCAAGGAACACCATGCAACTGACGGTGCGTCGATCGGAGATCTGCATCTCATGTTATGGGCAATGGACAGAAAGAGGTTCGGTATTAAGGGGTTCGGGCCCGGTCCGACCCGGGCCAATACCCCCAGGGTCAGCCCAAACCGGGTCAACCCGAACTGGGTCCGGGTCCGGCCCTCTTGGGCGCGGCCCGGCCCGGCGCGCTGGCGCTGGCCAAGCCACCGTGAAAAAGGGGGGAACCACCCCTCTGGGTCGAAACCACGGCCCCGCGTGGGGGTCGCCCTTGCCAACGGACGCGGCTGGTTGTTGCGTCCCGCCTCCTCCGGTCCGGCGCGGTCACGGTACATGCAACCCGCCGCCGCGGCTTCAACCATGGCGGCTCTTCCCGGAGGAGCTCCGAGCACCACCATCTCCTGGAGGCCAGCCGCTGCCAGCCGCCGCCTCCTGCTGCCGGCGCGCCGGCGGGTTGCTCTGCGGACCACCGGACGAGCTTCGGTGGTCGGATTTTCCTGTCGTCTACGCCATCGGCCCTCCTGAGACCGGTTCTTCACTGCAAAGACCTCACAACGCCCATGCGGCCTGCTTCATCGTCGCCCGCCGATCCGCACACCAAGAACAAAGGGACGGTGGGTTCGGACTTGTTCGTTGGTCCACACCCACCGCGTTAGCAGTTTAAAAAGGGTTTCGACAAACTTTAAACATAATCCACGGGTATAAATCACAAAGATTTAATTGAATCAAAACCCCTACCTCAAGAATTGCCGAGCGAGGGTTCGTCACGGAAAAGCACGTCGTGGAAGAAGGCGTCGCGGAAGGTGGATCATCACGTCGCGGAAGGAGCGTCGCAGAAGAAGCATCGCGGAAGAAGCGTCGCGGAAGGGGCGTCATGAAAGAATCATTTCTGGCGTCGCAGTACACGGCGTCGCATAGTCAATCTCCGAGGATTTGGCGTTCTTCGTCAGAGGTCGGTGCGTTCTTCGCGTTCTTCGCGTTCTTTGCGTTCTTCGTCGAAGAAGAAGGCTTTTCTCTAAATCCTCTCCACACAACAAGTTCCAACAGAAATAAAATAAGAGTGGTCTTATTTTATTAATGCACATGCCAACGTTTTAAATTCAAAAGAAATGAAACAAACAATTAATTCAATGAATTAATTGTAACGATTTAACCACCCAAATTAATGAGGTGTTTCTTAACCAGAATAAACGCATGGTTTGACTTCATTAAAAGGGGGTGTGGGTGCGTTACTTAGAAGGAAAGAAACAGTGGGGCTCGTGCGGGCCCCACCTCACAAATATCCTACCATGTGGGTAGGATATTGTGGGTCCCACCTTATCCGCTTAACTTAGGTTCAACCGCTTTAAGTAAAATAAAATAAATTGTCGCACTACTTTTATTTTATTCCTTAACTTAACCCCAAAAAAATTAAAAACCACACCCGGGCAAACACAACTCTGGAAAAAGTGTTTCTAAGCAATTACCAGCACTGTGATTCCATTGGTGCCCTCGGAATTTGATTCTGAGCACCAGTTCAAAAGTTATAAAAACCCGCTCATTCGTTCACTGAACGTACCCGAGCTAAACTTCGGAAAATGATTCCGGGCACACCGGGCCTCGGAATCAGGTGCCATCAGAAACTGTGTTCTTGTAAAATTCCCAAGAAAATTAAGAAAAAAAATTCCTTGAATTTTTTGGGTCTTTACAAGTATATTATACATAATTTTATGTTATTGTAAAAATTTTACAACCATATTCATTATTCTATCTATCCTATAAATGACAAAGTCACCATACGTGCGTACGTACGGATTACTGTCTCCATGTCGTGGTGTGGTTTGTTATTCAAACAATTCATTATTTGGATGGGTATAATAATGAGTATAACTAATGTAAATAATAAATAAAACATGTAAATTATTATTTATATATGATATAACATCCAATTACAAATGATTTCTCCATCAATATAACGATATTGTCACTCGTGCGTACGTAAAAATTACCGTCTCCGCGACGCGATGAGATTCATTTCCACATTCACCATTCAATGATGATTATAAAATATATATCATAAATAAGTATGTAATATATGAAATAATAATGATACTGGAGATATGTATATATATATATATTTATTTATTTATTTCTGTACTTACATATATCTTATTCACATAGTTTTGTTCAATACGAAATGAAAACGGGAACATTGTTTATGTGTACGTACGGCCTACCGTCTCCATAAACCATGTTTTCCATTTCATATATATATATATATATCTATTATACATATTTATATTATAAATATATATGATATATAAATCATGTTTAATTTTCTGGAAGTATTAAAATCATGATCTAAGTGATTCAATCAAGAGTAACAAGTTAAAACGTGTAAGATAAAGAAAGCGTTTAATATGCAAAATGTTAATTTAACATGGAAATTATTATTAATTGGGTAGTATAAAGTCATAGATGAATCATGTATGATATCATAAATATTAATATTGTACTGATATAATTTAATAACATACTACGGTCTTTAAACCGGAGGTTAAACATACCACCGACTAATGGAAAGTGCAAGGTAAGGGTCAATTTCACAATATCATTATTATCCGAGGTTATTTTTACGTAAGTATCTACTAGGAATTCATTATCATCCACATCCATGCTTCTTAAAAATGTATTCCAAAACATTTTTACTATTTACTAGACTATGGGTTAAATTCATTTATACCCAAGTTTGACTTTATATGAAATGGGTTGAAAGGAATCTTTACGTCCTTTTCCAAATAAGATACCTTATGACCTTTTTAACAAAATTAATGTAAGAATGTTTTTTAACTTATATGGTGGGTGCAGCTATTTTCTTATGTTATATCATCGTTGAAGTTTCCCTTACAATATTACAATAATATTTTCAAAATAAATGTTTTTGTTTATAATTATATGTCTTAAAAATGATTTCAACATAGAAAGAGATATTTCTCTAAAAAAAGTTTTGATTTCATCTATGTCAACATCCTTTGATGGATTGTGAGTTTATTTGAAGTTGATTTATTTTGATACAAATCTTCCATATTGAATTTTTTGTGATATTTTTGACTATTGATGTATTATTTTTATACCATTCATGGTTTATGGATAAATTATTGACATTTCGTATGCTAGTTTTAATACAAATGATTTTTTTATGTTTAAACCTTTTCATATGAGGACTGAATTGGACTAAGAAAGTGACGGGTGGAGCCCTCTATAGCTCCTCAATGCATCGGTAGGTCTCATGAGACAAATCAGTGTCTAGGTACAAGGTCTTCACAAAATATTATTTGTATTCTTGGCATAAGGCCTTGACTATATGTTTATGAAGTCTGGCGTTATTCATTCCATCATTATGAAAGTGGCTGTTGATATTTCATGTGATTATTCAACTAGTAGAATATCTATTTGAATAAGTAAATGGCATTATTTTATTGTATCTTTTCCATATTATGCTGAAGTTTATGTTTAAAAGGATTTTGTTTTAGTCTTATAAATATCCTTAAATATTTATGCTTATTTATGAAAGTTTCTGCTATATTGTTATCCTTACTGAGCATCTGAGCTCACCCCTTTCTATGTTCTAATTTTCCCAAGACTCAAAGAAGTGTATTATGATTGATAAGAATGTTTAATCTATGGGATTAATGTCATTCTCAAAGGATCATATAAGTTGTGGTTTATTTACTAATGTGTAATGTAACGTTCATGTATGTAATCTATTTTCAAAGACTGCTAAACTGATCGGTCTTTCGAGACATGATTCCTTGTAATCATGCCAATGTATTAAAATAATACGCCGACTCTGGGCTTCTGGGGTCAGGGTGTTACAGTTGGTATCATAGGAAGCTTAGAAATAACCTTGGAAATTAGATTTAGAAAAACACTGATTAGAGAACAATACCCTAAGATAGAATTTGAGGATTAGCATTGAAGCACTTCCTAGAATTTTTGTACTTTAGAGATTTTGTGAGTTTTCCAAGAAATAAATCCATGTTTGGATAAGATTAGGTAGAGGCGGCTTTGACACAGATGTATCTAGGGGTAAAACCCAAAAACACAACTTTGAGCTAGACTTGAATGATAACTGGTGCATGACAATGGGTCATGTTGTACTCTTGGTTATGACAGTCTCGGGGGATATGCTTAGGATAATTCTTATTTTCTTTACAAACCACTTTGAAGGGTTTATGAGTATATACCTCCTAAAAGAAATTTTTTTATGATTATGGATTATATCCATGAATTTTTCAATTTATTTTAACTATTTTACAAGTTTGGAATTAATCATTTTGATTCATAAACTAACCTAGTGTATGTCATTTTTTAGAAATGGTGCCCAGTAGATAGAATGAGTCCTCCAGCAATATGCATGATCCAAAGAGTAAGAAGGATCATAACTTTCTTGGTATTAAGTCATCACTTAGAAAGAAAATAGTCTCCCATGTATTATCATCATATGAAGAAATAGTATCATCTGTTAATAAGATAATTAAAGAATTTTCTGAGTCCTATGGATTTGATGGGAAGCCAGAGAAGAAAAGGATTATAGAGAGAGAGTTGGATTAAGGGAATAAGGGAACGAATTATTTTCATGTATGTGATAACGATGGAAAGAATCACCTTGGTAAATTCGTGAAGGAAATGGGAGTTTGTTATAAGTGTAGGGAAAAAGGACACCAAGTATGTGATTTAAAGGGTGAGAAAAGGTTTCAAATGTACAATGATTCATCTACAAGGAGTTGGGACACTACAAAAATCAATGTCCAAATCATGAGAGTATACCCCAAATGTTTCTATTGTATAATAATCAAGTTATGATACTAGTGAAGATAAAGATGAATGATTAAGAGTTCTTATGATGTTGTTAAAGTCTTGTGTCATTTGAGTATTGTATTAATGATGTAAATGTTATAAGAATTATAGAGTCTATAAGGATTGTACTGTAGTACTATTTCATTAAGGACTTGAGATTGTGTGGAACCATGAAAAGTGACTCAATGATAAGTTAAAATATTTGGAAAATACATGGTTGAAGGAAAGACAAAACTTTAATATTGTCCTGATACCGAGGTATTTATTTTGGAATAAGATATGATTGATTTGGATAAATTATATTGGATATTATTGATATCCTTGGAACTAGTTAATGGTTTTTTTATTCCATCACTGTTGGAGTTTACAACATTTTTGGATATAAGGAGTATATGTAGTATTTTATAAGGAATAAGAGAGAATTAATGTAACAAATATGGTTAAATGATAATTCTAGGTGTTACCGTGTTTTGGATAAGTCTAAAGGTTGGAATAAATTAAGTTTTATATTGGATAATATTGTTAAGGATAAATCATTTATTGATATTATTTTTGAATTGTCATAAAAAGGACAACCCGGAGGTCGGGTGAAAATTCATCGCGTCCAATAAGGCCGCGAGACTTGAACCCACAACCGAAGGGTGAAAAGGGTGGATCACCTACCACTGGAATATATGATGTCCTGGTTTGTATAATGTAGTTTTTTTAAATAGTCTGACAAATGAATTATAAATTCATTATTTTTGTAACCCTGTACGATTAGGATAAATAAAATATTTTTTAATTCTATTATCTTTTGAGTGAAAGATGAGTTTGTGGTAGGAATTAGTTGATGGATGAAACTCTATTTGTCAAATATATTTCTTTTCCTCTTATTCTATTAATAAATTAATTCATAAACTTTAGAGAAGAGATCTTAAAACAAAAAATATGTTATCCTAATACCTTATGCTTTTTGAACTAACTATATTTTAAATCATCGTAAATTTATGGCTTTGAGGCCCTCAATTTTACACTTGTTTGTGATTGATGACCACAATTACTCCCTATAAATATTTACGTTTTTCCTCCAATTATGTGTCTCTAATAGCCACCAGTGTTATTCTAATCAAGATCATAATTTGGTGGTGACTTTTTAATTTCAATTTCCCTCCTATTAAGAGTAAATATTATTAAACCAATTTCCGATGTGGGTTTTCCACAAAGGAATTTTTTTCTATTTTTAACCATTTATTTTCGAAGAACAATTTCAAATTTAGAGGACACAATTTATTGAAGGAGGGGATAATGTAACACCCCCTGATTTCATAGTACGCTATCTCATTAAAGTAATTCAATATCTTGTGCTACTCACAACACTGTGTTCGAGCGCACCACAACTTATTAAACTAACCATTCAAAAATCAATTATGAATAGTATTAACTGCATTTTGAATCTTATATACTCTATATAATTTTAACATCCATATAATTTTTTTAAAAGACATAATATAAGAACAAATTCATTTTTTCGGATAAAATAAGTAATTTTCAATTAAATGCAATTTTATCACCATTTAATGGCGAACCCTTTTTAAAACCAATATTTGACCATGTTAAATATTAAATTTAATGAAATTCAATTATTATTTAGAATCGGGACATAAAAATTTAGTTTGGATAAATTTTTGGTACTTTTCTTATAACTTTCATATTTTGATGAATAGTGAAAATTACTAAATTTTAATTAAAAATAACTTTTTTAAAAAAAAATATAGTGATAAATTATGCTTTTGAATGGTTTTAAAGTATAATTAGATTATATTTTTATCATTTAATACAATTTAGGTCATTATAAGTAATTTCACATTTAAATTTGACATAAACACATGTCAATCTTTTGACAATTTTTACTTTTTAAAAAAAACCATCTTTTTGGTTTTGACAATAGAAATTAATTTTAAATTAATAAATGCAACTTCTATGTTTTGAATTTCATCAAATAGAATTAATTTTTGTATTCAGAACATCCATATTATCTTAGGGTAATTTTGTAACATACCAAGTAAGTAAAGAATAATATATTTTTATATATATGTCTATTTATGTATTAGATAGTGTTTTAGAGGCATAAAATGAGAATAAATCCAATCTTAGGCATGGAATACTTAATATTTTTAAAAGATTGTTTTACCGCCTTTTGATGGGAAATAATTTTTTAAATATAAATTTTGACAATTTTATAAGCTCTATTGGTGAAAATAAATATATTTATTAGAATTGGGACATTGAAATTTACTTTGGATAAATTTTTGGTAGTTTTTCTGACAATGTTCATTTTTTTAATGAATAGTGGAAAATACTTCTTTTTACTTCAAAACAACTTTTTCATCTAATTTAATTATATAGTTATATTGTCCTTTTCATTGGTTTTAATGTTTAATTAGAATATATTTTTACCATTTAATTCAATGGTGGTCATTTGAATGAATTTCACTTTGAAATTGGACATAAACAATTGTCAATATTTTGATAGATATTGTTTTTTAAAAACACGCTATTTGTTTTGACAATGGGAATTATTTTTCAATTAATTATAGAAATTTATGTGTTGGCAATTTCTTAAAATGGATTCCATATTTGGAATCATAAGGTCCAAATTATGTAATTAAGATTCTTTTGTTTTTGGACATTATGAATAGTAACGACGGTAATTATCTTTAACTATAGTGATTAATTAGTAATCGGGTAGTTAAGGGTAATAAAATAATATCATAATAATATAAAATGACCCCAACATGTGTCAACATCATCTTTTTTGAGTCATGGACGACCATGGGAAGCTTTTTCACGAACTTGAGGGCCCATGGAGTCACATTGGTGTAATAGTGACATTTATGACATTATTTTTAAAAAGAAGAGAAATATAACAAAGGTTTGTATATCCTAAGTAAAACAATTTTAATTTTGTTTACATAAATGATCTCTTAGACTATAAATATTCATTATAAATCTAACAATATTTTCTAAATCATGGGATGTTTTTTAATTTTTAGACATTAAATAAATAAATTTATTTATGACACCATGATAATGTATTGATTACCTCATTAATGAACGATTTAAATAAAATGAAAAGATAAGGTAAAATCTAAGACATAAACTTGTATAAAACCTATTTTATGGGTGGATTTAGAACCCTTATCACCTTATCCTCATAATATTTTATTGTGGGACCTTTCAAATCTAAAAATCATTTTATAATAAAGTAACATTTCAAGACTTTCCAAAAGTGACCCTCCTCCCTCTAATAAAGGCCCCCACCTATACCCCCTTACCCACACCAATCAAGCCATTTTCTTGTCCAAACTCTACTTATATTATCTCTCCACATCCCTATATTACTCCTAAAATCCTCACTTTGGGCAGAAGTCTTTCCAAGGAAGCCTTTGACTCAAATCAAAAAGAGTTAACCGATTTAGAGGTAGCGTCTTCTCTCGAGTTTCTTGCTTTTATTTTCCTTCTTCACTCATCACTATCTTATTATTATTTTATCCCATAATAAAAAAAGTATCCTAAATATACTAGGATGTTTTTATGATAATTATTCTACCTAAACTTACACACACCTCCATCTAATGGATAAAGAAAATATTGTTTCTATGGGTGGCGAATTACTGCCTCACTAAACGATGATTGTTAAATCTTCTTTTAACACCTTTAATGGTGGCCATTATGATGGAACGATATTTAAATATGATATATAATATATTTATTTCCTCAATATGCTTCGGTATTTTATATTTTAAACATACCATTATGCTTTTCATGTTTTGAAAATGCGATAATATCATCTGACGAAGTGTGGACTACCGCCCCCTCAAGTGATGTGACTCGTTCATGCCAAACATGGAATTTATAAAGAATGTAATTAATGAAATTATGTTACCTATATAACATATATATTATACCGTAATTATAATATATATATATATATTTCTCATTTAGTTTTAATTCTTTTAATATGACAAATAAATGAAAGTAGTGTTCATGTGTACATACAGCCTACCATCTCCATGAACGGTGGATTTCATTTTTTATCTCCAAATGTTATGTAATAGTATAAAATGAACATATACATGATATATATGATATTTAAATCATTAATACCATTCTGGAGATGATTTCATTAAAACTACATGGGAAATTCATTCCAAACAAGTTCATTTTTGACTCATGTACCGAACATCGACAAAACGTATGATATAAATCACATAATTAACTAATTATTATAACATGATAATATGTGATATGAATTGAATACAAAACTTTAAATAAATTCCTTATGCAATTATAAATTGACAAAAGTTTATTATTCAGGAATATAAAGAAACGAACAAGACAAGTCGGACTTGAGGTAAGGGACTTCATCTCAATCTTCTTTCATTGAGGCATACTTCAATTTATATATGACCTTATTTTATTAGTTGTATAATAAACCCTTTTGACTTTTAATTTCATTCGACAGGAATCTTTTTACAAGAAGCGTTTTACTAAACGACCAAAGGAATGTTTTTGTCTTTTGTATACGGTGACAATGACTTCTCCACCGTCGTGACCATTATTTGAGTTTCAGCTTCCTCTAAAAGCCATAACATTTTTTAAATGAAAAATAAATACCATGTTTTAATTTTCTTTTATTTTGGTATTGGAAATGGTTTTGATAATTTTTTGATTATATCAATGTGTTGTATTGATATCTTGTGATTGAAATGTGGAAATGTTATGTTTCTTTTATGCATGTTTTATGTGATACGATTATGTTATGGTTCTTGGGCATTGATTATGAAGTCGGGTGGTTCCGTGATAAAATAAGGGCGGGTGAGCCTGATATAGCTCTCCAATGCATTGGGTAACGTGAAGGGGTTAAATGCTAAGGTTTCTCCGAAGATATTTAGGGAATATAGTGTGATGGGTATTCCAAACGCAACCATGAGGGTTACTCCCTACGTAAGAATGTTATGAATGCCTCAAGTTACCTTTATGTCTTATGATTTCTATGAGTTATTCATAAATATTATGATTCCATGAGATATGTTAAAGTGCTTATGTTTTATGAGTAAAGTATGATTTCATTGATTCTTATGTATACATGGACTAATGTTTTCTTTCCATATTTTTATATCCCTTACTGAGCTTTTTATGCTCATCCCACATTTTTGAAAAGTTTTTCACGTGTTAAGGTAAAATTACATAATGTGATGATAGTGTCGAGTAAGTGTCAAGAAAGAAACTATGTTTTATTTTAAATATGTTTCCTTTGGTGGAAAAAATGAATATTGTCTTTGATATAACCACCTTGTTTAAATGTGGAATGTAATGCATGATTTATGATCTAATTATCTAAAACTCTAAACCTGAAAATATCCTCAATGTAAATTATTTAAATAACCCAAGATTAAGTATTTTTAAGCGTGGGTCCTTATAAATTTTTTGGTATTTTTCTGAAAACATTCAATTTTTTATGAATAGTGAAAAACACTACGTTATTATATAAAATTGACTTTTTATTTAAATAATTAGTTTTTTTTAATTTATTTTAGGTCAAAAAAGATACATAATACCTATATATGTTCAATGTAATTCATTGGAGTCATTTTATAATAAGTTTTTATATATAAAATTTTATCAAACATTTTACCGTCTTTTACCGACCTTTTAAGAGAATTTGTGTAACACCTGAGACTTTTATGAGAAATATTTTGTTTTTATGTTATATAAATCATCAAAGGAATCATTTGTTGCACGCAATCGCGACCTTCCTCGATAGCGTGTGTAGTACGCAATACCGAGTTCCAATAAACAACGATACATTATTATAATATTATAAACTAGCCGTTATGAATAGTATTAACTATATTTTAAATTTTACAACATTATTATTCATCTTACACATTTTCTAGAACATGGTATGAGAACAAAATAATTGTTTTGGGTAAAATTAGTATTTATCAAAAAAATGCAGTTTTGCCGCCTTTTGATGGCACACCCACATTAAATATAGTTTTTTACACATTTATAAGTTCAATTTGACAAAATAAAATTCTTCTTTTGAATCAGGATATAAAAATTTACCTTGGTTAAATTTTTGATATTTTTCTGATAACTTTCATATTTTGATGAATAGTAAAAATACGCTAATTTTTAATTAAAAACAACTTTTTTCATTGAGATAGTTGATATGGTTAAATTATAATATTGGATGGTTTTAAAGTATAGATAGAATATATTTTTACCATTTAATATAATGTATTTCATTAGCATTAATTTCACATTGAATTCATAGGTAAAAACATTTCAATCTTTGGCAATGTTTTAACTTCTAAAACCCATTTTCTTAACAACGGGATTTATTTTAAATTAATTACTGCAACTTATATGTTTTGAATTTTGAAAAATGGATTCCATATTCAGAATCAGTGGGTCCAAATTATTTTAATAGGCTACTTTTTATTTTTGGGCATTATGAATAGTAACTATGGTAAATTTTATTTACCATAGTTAAAGGTAAATCGGGTAATTAAGGGTAAATAAAAGATTATAAAATTACCCTAACACCTACCAAAATCCTATTGTATGACTAAAAGTCGACCCATATCACCTAAGTGTCAGATTAGATTCATTTAATAGACTTTTCTCCATGAAAATAATTTAATTATTATTAAAACCAAAGAATGTGACAACATGTCACTTTCTTAAATCTTATAAGTATAATAATTTTAATTTGGTGATAAACTTAATAACACTTCGAACATGAATAGTCTCTATAAATCTAATACAATTATCTACATCATAGGAATTTATTTAGAATTTTTAGGGATTAAATAATTATCAATAATTATGACACAATAGTGATGTTGAAATTACTTTATTAATTAAAATATCAAATAAATGGTTTTAAAATATTAAAATAATTATTATATGCACTATTTAATGTGCTCCACTAATTTTCTAGATACATATGACATTTTATTAATCTATTAAAGCTTTTAGTTTGAACATATCCTCTGTATATATTTTATTTAAATTAAAATAAATGAATAGTGTCAAAATTGACACTATTGTTATTTTATAAAAATAACATATTATAAAATTGTTTAAAAATCACAAAAATATTTAAAAATTAAAAGTTAAAATTTATATGATCTAAAATTTTATAAAGTGTCATATTATGGAATATTCACAACACATATGTAATTATTAATAATAATTTAAAATTTAGAATATTATTACCACAAATAAAATTAAATTGATAAATAAGGATAAATCAAGTTGGTAATGTTTAAACTAAATTCCTAACATGTATAAATTTTATTGGTTGATGATATTACAACCCTATCTCATCTATTGTTTGGATATGAGTAATTTTGGACGTTTTTAAGTGGGGTTGGGATTTAATATAAACTAATATTTCTTATATTTCCAAAGGTGCCCCTCTCCTCCCTTATAAAAGGGCACCTCCTCCCTCTCCTCCTCACACCAATTTGAGCCTTCAAGATCAGCCAAACCCTGCCCATTTCACTTCCCCACTTCCCTATAATCATCCTAGAGGTTTTGGTCTTCTTAAAAGACCAACCCTAGTGCCCTAAGAGGAGGTTAAGAAGAGGCGCGTCAAAAAGAGGTAATATCCATTACCGAACCTTTCCAAATTCTTTCTTCTTCAACATCTTCTTCTTTAGTTGTTTCATTATGAAGTAATAACATCAGCATCACTCATATACCTATATGTTATTACAAGTATGAAACAACCCTATTTCAACATCTATCCATCCTATGGAAAATGAAATCACCGCGCGTGCGTACGTACGGAATACCGTCTCCACGCCGTGGTGTAATCTATTTTCCCCCACCACCATACTTGGATGGTTATAATGATGTAAATAATTACTATATATGATTATTGTAAAGTGATATTGATTCTGAAATAGTATACATACACTGCAATACAATTCCACGATCATGGGAACGATATCATCGCTCGTGCGTGCATACGGAATACCGTCTCCATGATGTGATGCGATTCGTTCTACATGATCTTCATTGCATAATGATTATATAAATGAATTTAATGAATAAATATGATATATAGTACATTAATACCATTCTGGGAATGATTTATCTATAACCTAAAGAGAAGAATAAGAATTTATTCGACAAAACACTCATAAGAACAAAAAGTTATAAACACCCAAATAACAAGTAGCAATGAAATATTACTACTAAAAAGCTAATAATATGACCATATATGATATCATATCAATAATTATGATTCTTGAATAAGTCAATAACATTATTTATATCATTATACAGGAGGTTCAGACACTTATAAGGCAAATCAGACCTAAGGTAAGGGAAATATCACAATCTCATTTTTATCCCAGATTGTTTATACTTTAGTATTTATTGGGGTATATTTTATCATCCACATTCATGTTTCCTCAATATGTAATATTATTTCCATCCAACTACAATTTTTTAAATCCAATTTTACCCTTCGGTGAGTTTTTAGTTAAGGATATGAAAGGAATCTTTTGTCGTTTTTCGTATGAGGTACTTTTTGACTTTTCCGACAAAAGTGATAAGAATGTTTTTTCTAACTTATACGGCATCAATGGATTTTTAATAAATTATTTCCAAGAAGCTTCCTTGAAAAGTTTTCATGTTTATTTTTAATCAACTTCTTTTAGTTTAGAATTGTATGACATGCTAAGAAAGGAAAATTGTTTTTGAAACAGAAAGGATATTTTCCTCAAGAATGGAGTTCAAGTGTTTTATCAAAATTATTTTCCATATAAGATAATAAAGGGTTCTATTTCTATCCCTATTATTACAATTATTTGATTATGTTGTGATGGAATTATATTTTTATGAATTCCTTTATCTTATATGAATTGTTTTATGATGTCACGATGTTTAAGATTCCCATTTTTATTACATGGGTTATGCTATGATGTATGGTTTCTAATTTTGTAACACACATAAGAATGGTATAATTATGAGATGGGTGGGACCTATATCTCACTCTAATTCATTGGGTAAAAATTTTATATCTCATGAGATAGACATGGCTGGAACGGTAGGTTAAACCGGTTCAGTGAAACAGGACTGAAACGAGGAGTGAACTCGGTTCAGAAATGGACTTTGTCCACTAAGATAGTCTTGTAAATGAGTCTTGACTAACAAGAAATGATTATATATGATTATTTGTGTATGCCAAAAAGTTTCATGTTTTAAGTTATGATTATTGGAATTACGTTTCACTACTATGATTTATCCCATGTTATGAAATTATGATCTCTTTTGCAGGTTAGGATTTCCAAAAGTTATGTTCTTATGTATATGATGTGATTGATATTTATTTCGTTTACCCTTACTGAGCATTTGAGCTCACCCTTTTGTATGTTTTATTTCCCCAGGTCGGGAAGAAGTTTATTAAGTAGGATATGCCAAAAAGGGACTCTAGATATGATGAAATGAATGGGAGGAAAATTAGATGCTTTATGAACCAGTTGTTTATGTTTCCCAGTTTCTAAAGACTCTATACCTATATGGTCCTTTCATGGTTTTGTTATATGTTGTAATAAGTGTGCTTCAATTTTGAAGTATTAACAATGTATGTAAAGTATGGGTTATTATAGTTGGTATCAGAGGAAAGGTATAGTCAACCTTTGGAAACTAGGATTTGAAAGCCTTAGTAAGAATCATAAGGATAAGTCTAAGCATAGAACCCAATCTTAGTGTTTTAGAAATGGCCATGAACAACCTATGATAAGACCCTAAGTGTGAAATTTTATTCTAGATTATGTGGTTTTCCTATTACAATTAGTGTTGCTCACACTATTATTCTTGGTTTTAGTCAATGGATGGAACCCGAAGGAACCATGTTAATGCAGAATGCGACGGACAATGCAATGATTGTCCCCCTGAGCAACCAAACGTTATGGGAGCTGGAATGCAAAATCTTGTGGCCATGCTCACACAACTTTCTCAAGCTATGAATCATGCAGGACTTCCAGACGAGAAAAGGAAGGAGCAACATTCTGTTGAATCCTTCATGAGGCAACGTCCACCTTCTTTCAGCAGGTCTACTGATCCATTTGTTGCTGAACAATGGATTAGTACTACTGAAAATATATTTTCATTTCTTCAATGTTCTGAACATGATAAAGTCATTCTAGCAGTGTATCGTTTGGAAGGAGATGTTGATCAATGGTGTAATCTTATTAAGAATACGAGGAAAAGGGATGAAATTGAGTCCATGGAATGGGACGAGTTCAAGAACTTATTTTTCAATAAGTACTTCCCTCGTATTCTCCGAACAAAGATGGAGAAAGAGTTTCTTGAACTGAATCAAAAAGATGATGAATCTGTTGGTATTTATGAAGAAAATTTTACAAGACTTGCAAGGTACGCTTCTGGTATTATTATACAACTTGAGAGTAAGATCGATCGATTCTTTAGTGGCTTAAAACCAAGTCTTCGAAGGGCATTATCCATAAGGGACTTCAATAGCTACGAGGAAATCGTTCGATGTTCTCTCAAAGTCGAGATGGAGATTGGAGTAACCCATCAGTCATATGTTTTTGATAAGAAGAGGAAAATGGAATTAAAAGGAAAATCTAAAGAGCACACTGAAAAGAAGATGAGCTTTCCCTTATGCTCAAAGTGTGGAAAGAAACATGGAGGGAGTTGTCTAAAAGGGGCAAGTAAATGTTTCAAATGTGGAAAGGAAGGTCATCGGGCATTTGAATGCCGCAATTATGGGAAGAAGATATCTAATGATGCAAACAAAGGAAGGGACACACAGAATGAACCTACTACACTTCAATGTTTCAAGTGCAAGGAGATGGGGCATTATGCCAATCAATGCCCAAATCCAAGGGTTGATGATGATGGTCGACGTCAACAAACTCTTAAGGCTAAAGACAAAGGAAATTCACATGCAATTTCTATCAGCGATGTGGACTACGATAACGATGTGGTGAAAGGTACACTTACCATACACTCTAAAGAAGCAAATGTTTTATTTGATTCTGGATCCACCCACTCCTTTATTTCTGAAGAGTTTTCTAAGGATATCACCGTATTACCTCAACAGTTAGATGTTGAGTTAGCTGTGACAACCCCTAATGGCACAACAGTCGCATCAAAAGTTTATAATTCTTCTTTGATTAAAGTTTTTGGGAATGTGATTCCTGAAAATCTTGTGATCCTTCCTATAGTGGAATTTGATATAATTCTTGGCATGTATTGCCTTTCTCTACATGGATCTCATATCAATTTCCAAAGAAGGGAAGTCACATTTCATATTCCAGATCAATCTATGATCGTCTATCGATGTAAGGATGAACATAACCTTCTAGTAGAAATTGATTCCATTTTATGGGTATTGATTCCACTAAATGTAGGTTATTTATCTCAAATGGTTGGTGAGAAACTCATGATTAAGAATATGCCCAATGTATAGGAGTTTGATGATGTATTTCCGAAGGAATTACCGGGTCTCCCACCAAATCATGAAGTTGAGTTTTCAATAGAACTCGTACCAGGTGCTTTGCCTATTTCAAAGACACCTTATAGAATGTCCCCAATTGAGTTGCAGGAATTGAAGAAGCAACTCCAAGATAATCTTGATAAGGGGTTCATATGCCCTAGTGCATCACCTTGGGGAGCACCTGTTCTGTTTATTAAGAAGAAAGATGGATCAATGAGACTCTGCATTGATTATCGAGAACTTAACAAGATCACTATCAAGAACAAATATCATCTCCCATGCATTGATGACTTATTTGACCAAGTACGAGGAGCTTAATACTTTTCCAAGATTGATCTTCGTTCAGGGTATCACCAATTAAGGGTCAAAAGGGAGGATATACCAAATACGGCTTTCTGTACAAGGTATCGATACTATGAATTTATAGTGATGCCATTTGATCTTACTAATGTCCCTGCTATCTTCATGGATCTGATGGATATAGTCTTTAGAGACTATCTTGATCAGTTTGTGGTAGTCTTTATAGACGATATTCTTGTATATTCAAAGAGAAAGGAAGAACATGAAGATCACTTGAGAATTATATTGAAGACCCTAAGAAAGGAGAAGCTTTTTTCCAAATTTACCAAGTGTGGATTTTGGCTTCAAAGAGTTTCATTTTTGGGTCACATAATCTCAAAAGAGGGGATATCTGTGGATCCAGCAAAAATAGAGGTTATCGAAAGATGGTCGAGACCAACAACAGTGACTGAGATCCGAAGTTTTCTTGGTTTGACTGGATATTATCGACGTTTTGTGAAATATTTTTCATGATTATCTAATCCACTCACCAAGTTGACTCGGAAAGGAGTTAAGTTTGTTTGGACAGAGGAATGTGAAGAGAATTTCAAGGAGTTGAAAAGAAGGTTATCCAGTGCACCTGTGCTCACACTGCCTTGTAGTGGAGAAAGGTTTGTGATCTACAGTGATGCATCCAAGAAGTTTTTGGGGTGTGTTATTATGCAAAATGATATGGTGATAGCTTATGACTCACGAAAGTTGAAAATACATGAGCAAAATTACCCAACTCATGATTTGGAGTTAACTGTGGTAATCTCTGTATTAAAGATTTAGAGGCATTACCTTTATGGTGAAAGGTGTGATATTTATACTGATCATAAAATTTTAAAGTATATTTTCACACAAAAGGAGCTGAATATATGCCAAAGAAGATGGTTGGAGATGATTAAGGATTATGACTGCTCAATTAATTACCACCCTGGGAAAGCAAACAAGGTGGAAGATGCTTTAAGTCGACAAGACCATGCGAGTTTATCCATGATGAGGATCACAAAAGATCCAATATTTATGGATTTACAAAGGATGGATATTGGAATTATAATGAAAGGGGAAAATTTGTATCTTTATCAAATGAATTTTCAACCATCTATACATGTGAAGATTAAATAGGCACAGAAAGAAGATGTCGAGTTACAAAAGAAGGTGAGAAATGTTCCTGAATTCAACCTTGATTGTGATGGGATAATAAAGTACATGAATCGGGTTTGTGTTCCTCCCATCCCCGAATTAAAGAAGGAGCTGCTGGATGAGGCTCATAGTTCTTCATTCTCTATTCATCATGGAAGCACGAAGATGTATAGGGACCTGAAAGAGTACTTCTGGTGGGATGGCATGAAAAGAGATGTTGCTGAATATGTCTCTCGATGCTTGGTTTGTCAGCAAGTTAAAGCTAAGAGACAGAAGTCTAAGGGGATGTTACAACCATTACCCATACCCTAATGGAAATGGGAAAACATCACTATGGACTTTGTCACAGGACTTCCTAAAACATCCAAAGGCAATAATGCTATCTGGGTCAGAGTTGATCGTCTTACAAAGTCTGCACACTTCATCGCTATTAGAGAGGATTTCTCTCTAGATCAGCTTGACAAGATATATGTGAAGGAAGTGGTAAGATTGCATGGAGTACCACTTTCTATTATATCTGATCGGGATCCGAGGTTTACCTCAAAGTTTTGGCGAAGTCTTCAGCATAATCTAGATACAGAGTTGAGTTTCAGCACTACTTATCATCCTTAGACAGACGGTCAGTCTGAGAGAACAATTCAAACTCTAGAAGATATGTTGAGAGCTTGCTCTATGGATTTCAAAGGTGGTTGGGATCAACACCTACCTTTGGTGGAATTTTCTTATAATAATAGCTTTCACTCCAGTATTCAGATGGATTCTTATGGAGCTCTCTATGGAAAGAAATGCAGGACTCCAACTTGCTGGGATGAAGTTGGGGAAAGAAAGCTATTAGGACCTGATATTGTTGATGAGATGGTAGAAAAGGTCCGATCTATTCAACAACACATAAGAGCAGCTCAGAGTCGACAGAAAAGTTATGCCGACAACCGAAGAAAAGACCTAGAGTTTGAAGTGGGTGATAAAGTGTTCTTACGAATATCTCCCTGGAAGAGCGTCATGAGATTTGGAAAGAAGGGGAAGTTGATCCCTAGATATATCGGTCCTTTCGAAATATTGGATTGTGTTGGGAAGGTAGCTTACCAATTTGCACTTCCACCGAATCTCTCTCAAGTTCACGATGTGTTCCATGTATCTCTCCTGAGAAAGTACATACCTGATCCTTCACATGTACTCAGCTCAGAAGTTGTACCGCTGGAGCAAGATATTTCTTATGAAGAACAACCGATAGAGATTCTGGATCGTAGTGAAAAAGTCCTACGAAACAAGACCACTCGCTTGGTGAAATTTTTATTGAGGAACCACCAATTAGAAGAAGCTACATGGGAGCTTGAGGATATGATGAGGGAGAGGTATCCTCATCTGTTTGTTACAAAGTGACAAATTTTGAGGGTGAAATTAATTTTAAGGGGGGTAGAATGTAACACCCAAGACTTTTATGAGAATATTTTGTTTCTATGTTATATAAATCATTGAAGGAATCTTTCACTGCACGCAATCGCGACCTTCCTCGATAGCGTGTGTAGTACGCAATACCGAGTTCCACTAAACATAGATATATTATTAGAATATTCTAAACTAGATGTTATGAATAGTATTAACAGAATTTTAAATTTTAAAACATTATTATTCATCTTACACATTTTCTAGAACATGGTAAGAGAACAAAATAATTTTTTTGGGTAAAATAAGTATTTATCAAAAAAAATGCAGTTTTGCCGCCTTTTGATTGCGCACCCACATTAAATCTAGTTTTTGACACATTTATAAGTTCAATTTGACAAAATAAAATTCTTCTTTTGAATCAGGATATAAAAATTTACTTTGGATAAATATTTGATATTTTTCTGATGACTTTCATATTTTGTTGAATAGTAAAAATACGCTAATTTTTAATTAAAAACAACTTTTTTCATTGAGATAATTTATATGGTTAAATTATAATATTTAATGGTTTTAAAGGATATATAGAATATATTTTTTACATTTAATATAATTTATGTCATTAGAATTAATTTCACATTGAATTCATAGGTAAAAACATCTCAATCTTTGGCAATGTTTTAACTTCTAAAACCCGTTTTCTTAACAATGGGATTTATTTTAAATTAATTACTGCAACTTATATGTTTTGAATTTTAAAAAATGTATTCCATATTCAGAATCAGTGGGTCCAAATTATGTTAATAACCTATTTTTTATTTTTGGGCATTATGAATAAAAACTACGGTAAATTTTATTTACCATAGTTAAGGGAAAATCGGGTAATTAAGGGTAAATATAAGATTATAAAATTACCCTAACACCTGCCAAAATCCTATTGGATGACTAAAAGTCGACCCATATCACCTAAGGGTCGGATTAGATTCATTTAATAGACTTTTTTCCATGAAAATAATTTAATTATTATTAAAACCAAAGAATGTGACAACACGTCACTTTCTTAAATCTTATAAGTATAATAATTTTAATTTGGTGATAAACATAATGAAACTTCGAAAATGAATAGTCTCCAGAAATATAATACAATTATCTACATCATAGGAATTTATTTAGAATTTTTAGGGATTAAATAATTATCATTAATTGTGACACAATAGTGATGTTGAAATTATTTTATTAATTAAAATATCAAATAAATGGTTTTAAAATATAAAAATAATTATTATATGCACTATTTAATATGACATTTTAGTACTGTACATATGAATTTAGTTATAAGTAATAAAGTTTTTTGGACTTTAACAACAATCATTTAATAGATAATGTCAAAATTGACATAATTGAGTTTTTATAACAAATACTATATTATTGGTTGATATAATATCCTAAAAATATAAGGTTCGGCTAACAGGATTAAATAATATTATATATTTCATTAATGAACCAATTGAGGTTATCTAGGAAGTTTAGAGTAATTTTATTAACCATATAGTGTAAGAATACAAGAAGACACGGTTAAAGTTAAACTATTTAACTAAGAGTTAAATCTAAAAGATAAGGTTAAAATGGTAACCTAAAATTGTCTAAAAACTATTTTTTTTTGGAGGATTTCAACCGATAACCGCCTAAGTCTATAAATAAATTCATTTTGAGCCAATATAAATATAATATTATTGTATAATAAATTTATATTTTAATCTTTTCCTAAAGTGACCCTAACACCTCATATAAAAGGGCACTTCCCCTTCTCTTAATTTCACTCCTCCAAAGCCTTTTGGATCGGAAAAACCCTGCCCAAATATCCTCTCAACATTCCTCCTTTTATCCTAGAGGCCTTAATTTGGTTAGAAAGCCAACCTAAGGAGACCTTTTGATCAAATCAAAAGGAAGAACCTAAAGAATAGGTAAATATTTCATCACCTCTTTCAAGTTCTTTTCTTCTTCCACTTCCTCTTTCTTTGTTGTTTCCATTATAAAATAATAACTCCAGTATATTTTATATACTATGATGTTATTATAAAAGTTTTACAACCATATTCACTATTCTATCCATCCAATAAATGAAAAATCCACCATATGTGCGTACGTACAGATTACTGTCTCCACGTCATGGTGTAGTTTTTTATTCAAACACTTCATTATTTTGATGGGTATAATAATGAGTAGAACTAATTTAAATAATAAATATAACATGTTAATGTTTCTTTATGTTTGATACACCACCCAATTACATATGATTTCAATATCAATAAAATGATATTGTCGCTCGTGCGTACGTACGGATTACCGTCTCCACAACACGATGAGATTTATTTCCACGTTCACCATTCAACAACGATTATAAAATATATATAATTAATAAGTATGTAATATATGAAATAATAATGATAATGTATATATATATATATATTTATATTTACTTACATATAACTTATTCACTTAGTTCCGTTCAATACGAAATGAAAACAGAAATGGTGTTTATGCATACGTACGACCTATCTTCTCCATAACCGGTGTTTTCCATTTCATATATATACATCTATTATACATATTTATATTATATATATATATGATATAAAAATCATGTTTTATGTTCTGAAATATTTAAATCATGATCTAAGTGATTCAATCAAGAGTCACAAGTTAAAACACGTACGATAAAAAAAGCGATTATTACCAGAAGTGTTAATTTAACATGGAAATGATTATTAAATGGGAAGTATAAAGTCATAAATGAATCATGTATGATATCATAAATATTAATATGGTTCTATTATAATTTTAATAACATACCATTATCCTTATACAGATGGTTAAACATACCCTGAACTAAAGGAAAGTGCAAGATAAGCATTAATTTCACAATCTCTTTATTATCTGAGGTTGCTTTTACGTAAGTATCTACTGACTCTTCTTTATCATCCACATCCATGTTTCTTAAAAATTTATTCCAAATCATTTTTACTATTTACTGGAATATGGTTTAAATTAAATTATACCATTGTTTTACTTTTTATAAAATGGGTTGAAAGAAATCTTTCCGTCGTTTTCCAAATAAGGTATCTTATGACCTTTTAGAAAAAATTAAGGTAAAATGTTTTTTAACTTATACGGCGGGTGCGGCTATTTTTCTCCATTATATCATCGTTGAAGTTTACCTTACAGGATTATAATAATATTTTCAAAATAAATGTTATCTTTTATAATTATATGACTTAAAAATGATTTCAAAATAGAAAGAGATATTTCTCTAAAAAATGTTTTGATTTCATCTATGTCAACATCCTTTGATGGATTGTGAGTTTAATTGAAGTTGATTTAGTATGATACAGAAATTCCATATTGAAGGTTTTGTGATATGTTTGACTGTGGATGTATTATTTTTACCCCATTAATGGTTTATGGATAAAGTATTGACATTTCGTAAGCTATTTTTAATATGAATGTTTATGTTATGTTTACACCTTTTCGTATGAGGAATGCATTGGACTTATTAAGTGATGGGTGGAGCCCGCTATAGCTCCTCAATGAATCGGTAGGACTCATGAGACAAACTAGTGTCTTTTCACAAGCCCTTTAAAAAGTATAATTTGTAATCTTGGAACAAGGCCTTGACTATGTGGTTATGATGTCTGGCATTATGCATATCATTATTATGAAAGTGGATATTGACATTGCATATGATTATTCGTCTAGTAGAATATCTATGTGAATAAGTAAATGGAATTTTTTTTATCTTTCCCATATTATTCTAAAGATTAAGTTTAAAAGGCTTTTGTTTTCGTCTTATATGTTTCATTAAATGTTTATTCTTATTTATGAAAGTTTCTTCTATATTGATATCCCTACTGAGCATCTGAGCTCACCCCATTCTATGTTTTAGTTTTCCAAGGATTCCAAGAAGTGTATTATGATTTATTAGAAGGGTTAAGCTAGGGGATTAATGGTGTTCTCAAAGGATCATTTATGTTGTGTTTTTTTTAATGTGTGATGTAACGTTCATGTATGAGATCTATTTTCCAAGACTGTTAAACTGATTGGTCTTTCTTGACTTGATTCCTTATAATGATGAAAATGTATTAAAATAATTCGCAAACTCTGGGCTTCTAGGGTAAGGGCATTACACCAAGTCACCTCCTCCTATAATTTAATCACCAAAAAAAGAATAACTGCACTTTTTAATAGTGATAAACATTTAATAATTGAATCAAATGGGATGTGAAATCTAAGATAATATTTGTAATCTAAAATACAAAACTAGTTTAAAACAGTGATGTAGGGGGGAAATAAAGTAGTTAATTGTGACGCAATTAGTGGAATTAGATCATTGTCTCCTAGGTAAGGTATGTAGGAAGCCTCTCTGAGGTTCAATATCAACACCTACTTGTCCTGAACCCTTCACGTCAGTTCACCTTCATCCCTCATGATGTTAATCTGTATCTACCATTCCGAACTACGTGGACATTGATTCCTTGCGACAGGGATGTGTAGGAGGTCTCCTCAAGGATCAAGTCCAATATCAGCATCATCCTCGCGATGTTTCCATCTCATTATCCATAAACTCAACCATCCATATCAATCCTGATTTTAACCCAGGCCGCCCCATCCTAGTGAGATCATGTCACCAACTTTCTCACTGCTCCTAGCAGCAATCGGGTAACTAACCACGTGTTATCCGCAACATCATTGTTCCCTCCTGGGGTTTCTCTATTCTAAAGCACTATTATTAGTCTTCCAATCAGTTTAATCCATCTCTGATAGGCATTAAACTCGCGGAATACCTTGTGTTAAACATGAGATGTTGGGGAAAACCTCAAAGACATTCCTATGGCATAAAATTCCCTGCACTCAACGTGGGATGCCTCAGGCTTCCATTCCCTTGAGAATCCCTATTATAAAGGGAATAAACCAAATACATTAGTGTTCTAATATCTAGACACACCAATGATGTTGAACGTGACTACTCTGACCGAAGGTTGCTGCCCTGAGTGTACCCCTTGGAATGTTCAAGCCGAAAGAGCATAATTTACCAGCGTTCATAAAGACATGGAAGTAGGAAGAGTTTGACGAACAGCATCTTATGTCTATGAGGGAGACCCAGACAAGGCAATGAGTTTCGTTGAGGAATCCACAGGAGGAGATGACATCCCATCATCCTATTTCGATCAAAGAGCAAACGTCCCTGAATAAGTGATAGATGATGCCCACCGTTGTAAATTCTGAATGCAGGGCAACAATTGTGTGTCCTCGACAAATGGATGTATTCCCCGACGAAAGCATTAGATACAATTTTTTTGAAATATTTATTGGCTTCCAAGTGAAGGAATTTCTATATTTAATAAAATGTCATTTCTCTCATTTTATATCTTAAATATGTTTTCATTATTAGGATAAGAATAAAAATAAATTATCAATGGACCAAGATTTCTATAATGATTTATAATAATATATATTCATGTTAATATTTCTAAAAAAATAAATATATTATAAATATTGAAAAAATTTATGCAGCATCGATAAAATGATTGCACAAGCAAAGGAAAAAATCAAATAAATGGTTTTAAAAATATTATAATTGATAAGTGATAAATGGTATTCCAAGAATTTTATAGATACTTATATAGTATAAGTGATTATTTATGTTTTTTTATTTGAATTATATTTTTATATTAATTCCTTTACAGTAAAAGTTTGTGTATAGTCCTGAAAATGACTTTAAATGGTATTTATTATTTAAAAATAAATTTTACACTATTATAAAATCTAGAAAAAACTTATCAAAACTCAATTGGGTTTAAAATTATCTATTATATCATTATTGTTCTATTTTTTTACCTCTTTTAATTTTTATAATTGCTTTCAGGCTCCTGAAATATTGAAAAAAAATTACAATAATAAAGGTTAAAAATGGTTAACGAGGGGTTAAAACTGAAATAAGGTTTAAAATGAAAAAAATGCCTATTTAAATTTGATTGATTGATATAATTTCGACATTATCATCCTTATGTCACTTATCATCCATTTTAAATGAGTTTGACACATATTATCTCTTAATAATTCATCTGTTTACAATATTGTCACCATCTTCACTTTTAAAAGTTATTGTCCTCTTCTCTCTTATTCATACCTATTAAGCTATTTATCTTGATCAATATCTTAAAAATACCTTCAAAACGTTACATTTCATGTAATATATGTAATGTCCTAGATCTGGATGCCACACCATGGGTTCCCCAAACCTGGTTGGTCACATGACCTCAAGCTCATTTCCCCAAATTCCAAAGGCTACCGACTAGCAGTGAGGGCCAAGGAGTGATAGTGGGGAAACTATTCCTTCATTTGTCAAAGTGTTCCAGGGGAAAAAAATATAAACATTCAAAAGCGGAAGCAGTAAACAATATTACTCTAAAATGGACAACAGAAGGAAAAGATAACAAGAAGTCATATAGATATCATGATTCAACATGTCATAAATTCTAAAAAAGCAGCCAAAACAAGATACACTGCAATCAGATACAAAATAGCACAAGGTACAAGTACAGAAAACAAAACCAAAACAGTGCAACAAGAACCCAACTGCATCGAAAGCCTAAGTTCGGACCCATGCTCTCCTCCTCCTCTACAACAATCATGTACCTGTGTAGGGACTCTTGACCTTATCGACACCTACAACAATATAATATATTTGGGCCCAAGACATGACCCAAACACGGTGTGAAAAATAAATCCAAGTAGGCAACCACCAAAGGCTTGTTCCCAACTGTCAGTGAAAATGTGAAACAACAGTGTGCAATAATAAAATTCAGTAAACTAGGCAGTACTAAAAAGTAACTATCTATACCAATTACATTGGCATCTTAAGAATTATTTATCAATTCCAAGCATGTACTTTAGTTTGGTAGGTACAACATAAGAAGTCACTACAATGAATATTCTAAGTAAACATTTTCCTCAAACATGAAAATTCTTACCCTCAGGAAAGCAGAACCGAAATCCTTAGAAGACTACCCACAAACATATCGAATATTTCCCATAGGCATACGAGATATTGCCCGTAGGCACAAAAGTTATTTCCCTCAGATATAAGAAACTTTTCCCTCAAGCTCACAGAAACTTGCCCTCAGGAATAATAGAACAAGTAAACGGGCCGATCCCAACACATAACCATGCAATATATATATGTTTCCTCTTTAGAAAACTCAAAACATGCTATAATCATGGCATACCCATGGGTATCCTAGAAAAACGGATAAACAAGGGAAACGCACCCACAAGGTGGCCATGGATCAAAGTATTGATCCCAAATAGATCACCTATGTTATTCTAGGTATCACAATAGTCAAGGTCTCAACCACACGACACCCCGAACATGGGCGTGTGGCACAATGGTACATAAAATCAACTCGACAGTTGGAAATAAACACAAGACCACCTACCTCGATCTCTTATGATCGATATATGTGAAAGGTGCCTCCCGAAACAACCAAGAATGACGTAGATCTAAAAAAACCACTACTCTTTCAAACCTAAATAACATCCCTAAGGGAAATAACTAGAAGGAAATACATAAGGAGAGGGAAGGCCTTACTCGTGCGGTTCAAATGAGATCATCGGTGGAAGAATCAGAGTTCTGGCGTGTGATCGGGAGCTCCTCCAAGCCTTGTCCTCCTCTCCCAAGCTCCAAATGATTGTTCTGCCTCCTCGGACAAATGAGGAGTCTACTTATTATTTTAACAAAAAAAACATGACTACATGGAATGTACTTTCAAGTAAACGGCGTGTACTTTCCTTTTTAACTATTCCTCTGGCGGGGGCTTTTCACCGCCACCTTGTTCATCTGCTGACTAATTACACGTTGTGTATTACAAAGTACACAACGTGTAGTTAGTTTTTACACCCTTAATCACCGACAATCCTACACACCCTGTGTTCTTGTCCCACACGGCCCAAGTACACGACTTGTGTATGGAAGTACACAACATGTAGTTTTTTTTACCAACAATCCAACATTCCCTGTATTCTCATCCCACACATCCGAATATGTGGCGTGCGTACAAAATGTACACGGCATGTACCTAATGAATTTGGGATCCCCCCCCCCCATTTTCCTTTTTTTCTCAAAAACACTTAAGGAAAAAAGGAAAAGAAGAAACCTGTACCTCAAGAATAAAAATTAGGTTCTTACAAACTTCCCAACATAAATAAATTCATCTCCAGATTTCCCTTTGAAGTGTGGTGAAGATAAATATGTTAACAATTTTGGCCACTGAGCACGTACGTTGGTCTCCCACTCCGAGGTTTCATCCTGCACTCGACCATGCGGTCATAGAACCCGTGTAAGAGGAACTGACCGGCCTTGCAGAACCTTCGTTCTCTTATCAACAATACAAATCGGATGATCCTCAAAGGATGCATTTTCCTAAAGTTCAGCCTCCTCAGGCAGAAAACGTGAGACGGGTCTGAGTGACAACAGTGCAGCTGAGATCCATGGGAGACGTCGTGCATGGATCGATACCTCTGTGGTAACTACAACCAATAAGAAACTGGCCTGACCCTCTCCAGAATCTCAAACGACCCTACATACCTTGGTGAAAGTTTACCCTATCTCCTGATCAGCATGTGTCCCAACTTCTACGAAACATGAAAGAACACCTGATCCCCAACCACAAACTCCAAGGGTTGTCTACGGTGATTAGCATAAGATTTATGGCGAGAATGTGCAATAGAAATTTGATTCTGAATCAACTGGACCTACTCTAAAGTCTCCTGCATGAGACATGGTCCCAGTAAAGTTGCCTCACCTACTTCCAACCAGCACAAGGGTGATCATCATGGCCTGCCATATAAGTCCTCGTAAGGTTCCATCTCAATAGTTTTCTGAAAACTTTAATTTTAAGAAAACTCGACCAGGGGTATGTGCTTCTCCCAATATCCCCCAAAGTCTAGGACCCATGCACGAAGCATGTCCTCCAGCACCTGTATCATACGCTCTGAATGTCCATCGATCTAAGGGTAGTAATTTGTGCTCAAAAGTACTTGTATACCCAGTGCCCTTTGAAAATTCTGCTAGAAACAAGACATAAAATGGGTGTCCCAATCTTAAATGATATAACGAGGGACCCCATGAAGACGTACTATCTCTTGGATAAACAAATTCTCAAGATCATAAACCCTGAAGGTCTCCTTGATTGGTTAAAAGTGTTCTACCTTCGTAAGTCTATCCACAACAACCCATACGACATCATTTCCTTGAGATGACCTCAGCAACCTGGTCATGAAGTCCATCGTGACATCATCCCATTTCCACTTCGGAATGGGTAACTATTGCAACAGTCTGGAAAGCCTATGATGCTCTACCTTCACCTATTGACAGGTGGAACATCTCGTAACAAAACCAGCTAGCTCTCTTTTCATACCCATCCACGAATACTGACGTCTCAAGTCATGGTACATTTTGGTAACCCCATGATGCACTGCCCAAGATGAAGCCTGAAATTCCTACATAAACTCCTCATATATATCCCCTAGAACCCACACTCGTCCATGGATATGCAGTACCTCATCATTGCCTATCGTCCAACCGGGAGGAGGATCCTCACTTTCCACCAACTCTTGTAGAACTAGGCCTTCTGAATATGATAACTTTATCATCCTCACTCTATCCAGGAGGATAGAAGTCACCACTAAGGATGAAAGATAGGTTTTCCCCTATTCATCATGCACCTCCAAAATAATCTAAGAGAAAAAATCCATAAGCAGCCACTCACCACTGGCCTTCTGCACTTCTTGTATCTGAGTATTCCTTCTCAGTGCATCATCTACTGTGTTACCCTTACCTGGTGTATAGGAAATCTCAATGTTGGAGGACTGAAGGTATTCAAGCCACCTTTGTTGTCTCAAATTCAATCCATGCTGGTTAAAGATGTATTTAAGACATTTGTGGTCTGTAAACACCAAAAAAAATTTTCCCAATAGATAATGTCTCCAACAGCATAACACATAAACAACTGCAGCCAACTCGAGATCATGCGTCGGGTAATTCCTCTCATGTGGCCTAAACTGCTGAGACCTATAGGCAACTACTCGATTGCCCTACATCAACACAACTCACATCCCAATACCTGATGCATCATAGTAAACTGTATAGCTCTTCCCTTACTCTGTAAGTATCAGGATAGGTGATGATGTCAACCTTCCCTTCATCTCTTGAAAGGTTTTCTCTTAATCTTCTGACCAAACGAACTTCATACCCTTCTCAATCAAACTCATCAACGGCACTGCTAAGTGGGAGAAGTCCTGTATAAAGATCCTGTAGTAACCATCCAGCCCCAATAAACTCCGTATTTCAAACACGTTCTTAGGCTGCTCCCAAGAAACGACTGATCTCACTTTCTTTGGGTCTACTGCAACTCCGACCTCTGAGATAATTTGACCAAGGAATTGAATCTGGTCCATCCAAAAGTGGGAATTTGAGAGCTTAGCATATAACTAATGATCTCTCTATGTACTTAGTACGATCTCAAGATGGGTGGAATGGTCATGTCGAGTGTGATAGTACACAAAGTTATCATCCACAAAGACTACCACATAAAAATGCAGATATGGGTGGAACATAGGATTCATCAGATCCATGAAAACTGCTGGCGAATTTGTGAGTCCAAACGACATGACCTAGTACTTGTATAGACCATATCCTCTCCAAAAGGTGGTAAGTGGTATGTCTGATGATATAACGCACAAATGATGATATCTGAGTCTCAATTAATTATTCAATAACACTCAAGCTCCTCGAAGTTGATCAAAAATATCATCAATACTCGGTAAGGGATATCAGTTCTTAATTGTCAACTAGTTCAACTTCTGATAATCCACACAAAGTCTGAGGGTACCATCTAACTTCGTTGCAAACAAGACTGGCTAACCAAAAGGAGAAGTACTAGGTTGGATAAAACCCTTTTCCTGAAACTCCTCCAACTTCTTCTTGAGATCTTGCAATTCTAGTCTATCAATCCTATTAGGAGGAATGGACACCAGTGTCGCTCCTGGAAAAATATCAATAGATAAATCCACCTCTCGCTCCGGAGGTAGATCTGAAAAGTCGTTTGGGAAGACATCCCTGAAACGATCAACCACTGGAGGAAAATATTTGTGACAAGTTTTCTGGTTATCTAGATATACACTCACAATATGGCCTATCACTCCACCTCGCCCACAATGCTCGGGTCTAGCACGGCTCGCCTGGATATCCCATTCTCCCTTGTATAGAAACTTTCCGCTCTCTTATGATGTGAAACTCACCCTGCGACGATAGAAATACACAAAGGCTCAGAAGGGTACTAACCAGTCCATCCTGAGAATGACATCATAGGCTTTCATCTCTAAGACATAGAGGTCCCATAGAAAGTGACACCCACCAAACTATAGGGGGTACTTCTTTCACTAACACACACCTTCTCTTTTCATTCCCAACAGAGTGTCTAGCGTCATGATATCTGAAGAAGAATAAGAAGAAACATAGAGACCAAGGATCTACACAACATGCACAGATATAAAGATATGTGTGGCACCAGTATAGAAAAGTACTGAAGATAAAACAGAATCAACTAGAATAGTACCTATGACAGTGGAAGGTCCGGGATCCTACTCATGTTGGGTCTGTTGCACTATATATGAATGCCCAGTGTCATGGCCCTATGACACGGTCTGGCTACCCTAAACCGACATGCCTTGCTGTCTCTGTGATCCTGGTGTCTGGATACCACGACCAAGACCACCACCTTGGCCTGAATGTCCTTACAGGTTCCAATTCCCTGACTGGTGAGAAGTTCATGGCCCTGCTCCTGCATGTGGAGTCTGCACAGAACCCCTCTCACTAGTTACTGGGGGAAACTCGCTGCAAAAATGCTAAAGATGACCCCTTCTGCCACAAGCTCGGTAATCCACTAGGTCATGTGGACAATGATGTCACTTGTGCCCCTCTTAACCACACCTGTAGCACATGACCTGGCCACCTGAAGAATACTCTTGTCTAGTACTGTCACCATGATAGAAATCCATCTGCCTCTTCCTCTTGTTGGTATAAGTAGTACCAGTAACTGGTGTCGAACCGCCTTGGTTCGCACCACTAGCTTCCCGCAGGTTTTGCTCAGTAATCAATGCATGGTTCACAATATCATGCACTGTAGGAAACCTGAAAACATTCACCAGTGCTCAGATGTTATATCGAAGACCATACTCAAAGATTCTAGCCATCAACGTCTCTTCGCCCACCAGAACAGGTGCAAAACACTGTAGCTTGGTGAAGCGGGCAGAATAGTCTATCACTGATATGGCGCCCTACTACAGATTCATAAAATCTCAAGATCAATCTTCCATTAGCGTCTCTGGAAAGAAAAAGTCATAGAAGATAGCCTAAAAAACTTCCCATGACATGTCTTGGTGATGCTCAGTCTGGGTGGTAACATCCCACCATCTCTTGGTGGAATCACGTAGCATGTAAGTAGCAAGCTTGACCCTCCTCCCAAGAGGCGTCTCCAGATGCTCGAAGATCATCTTCATATAATCCATCCATGAATCCACAACCTGTGGTCCGCCATCCCCTGAAAATGTAGGTGGATGCTGCTGTTGGAATATACATGCCAGCTCTTCCATAGATGTGGCAACCTACTATGCTCCCCTAGAAGGTCTGCATGAACCGCATGAAGCCTTCACGGAACTGGGCATCCGTGCCTACGTCTATTATGACGGCTGGGGCCGCATCTGGAACTGTTGGAGGATCCACCAGTAGCCCATAGCCTATCATCTCTAGAATATAATCGTCACTACTCTCCTAGAGAACAACTCGTGGTCGTCTCGGCGGCATGACTCTACAAGGTCAAACACACGCCTTATTTTAATTTACTATCGAGGCTCTTTTGTCAGTTTAAATGTGCCCATGCAAAAAGGGAAAGAAAAACACAAGAACTGGAAAAAAGAGACTACACTGCATGTATAAAGTTTACAAGGCATGTACCCTTAAGCCCTTACATGGTCGTGTTCTGATGTCGGCCTAGGCGTATCTCAACCTTAGATACACGGCATGTTACACCTGCACATAGTGTGTACACCATGTTGTTTCCTCAACCACACGACCCAAATCCACACGGTCTCTCACCATTCAAGACTACACGGCATGTCCCACAGGTACACGACATGTACTAGAAACGGTAACACCGACCCATGTTGTTAGTGACATGGCCTGCATACCAAGGTTACACTACACGGCGTGTTCCAGACGGACATGGTGTGTACTAAGAATCCCCAATCGACCCGTGTTGTTAGTTAAATGGCCGACCACATGGATGACACTACACAGTGTGTTCAAAGTCGAAACGACATGTATAAATTAAGGTTCCTCTGTTCGTGTTTCCAATCACGTGGGTGGGAATATTGTCTACGCTACACGGCGTGTTCAACTGGTACACGGCGTGTTCCCACAAGAAATTCCCTATCTCATGTATCTGACCACATGGCTTATGACACAGTTAGAGACTACACGGTGTATATAAGTTCTACACAGCGTGTATATAATTTTTTTTCATTTCTTCCTGAACAGAATAGGACTTGGCGTGTAGTCAAAACTACACGATGTGTATTCTGGGTTTTTCTAGAGAGTAAGCCTCAAAAACTACTCTGGAGCCTAAAAAACACTGAAACAAACACCAAAGTGCCAAATTCTGATCAGTGAGGGGCCATAATCCCCGCTAATCAAATATTGGCATATTATACATGTTATAAACAAAGTAAATAAGTCAATGATCCACAAAGTTTTGGTCAATGAGGGCCCAAACTCCTCAAGAACCAAAATTTAGTGTTCATTCTATAAAACCTCACACAACAATACCTTATCAAGTATTAGGAATTGTTATCATGGAAACTACCAAAACCGCATGCATTTTCCATCACAACATCTTCACAACAACATGCAATTTCTAATGCACCAATATGGCAACGAAACAATGCATGACATGTGATTCTAACATGTTCCTAAACGATGCATGGGATGACATACCCTCATTTCATCGGGTTGCAACTAAATAGAACCCATGTATAAAATATAAACAGCGCACCACAACTATATCACCCAATTGTAAAAATCAAATCAACTGTAAAATTGAAAAACCAGATAAATTACAATTAAACGAGGTAGATTGGTTTTTCCCAGCACACGAGTTAGCTACTCTCGGGCACAACTTATTACCAAATACCAATTTCGTCCTATCCCTGACTATAGGCTCCATACAGTAAATCAAAGAAAAGAAACTCCTATGATACCACTTTGTAACATACCCGATATGGATGCCACACCACGAGTGCCCCGAACCCGGTTGGTCACAAGACCTCAAGAGAATTTTCCCAAATGCCAGAGGCTGCCGACTAGAAGCGAGGTCCAAGGACTGATAGAGGGGAAACTATGCCCTCATTTGTCAAAGTGTAGCGCAGCAGAACAAAATATACTCATATAAAAGTGAAAGTATTAAACAATATAAACCTGAAATGGAGAACATAAGGAAAATGTAAGTAGTATTCTTATATATATCATGATGCAACATGTCACAAATTCTAAAAAAATCATCCAAAACAGGATACAGTGCAATCAGATACAAAATAGCACAAGGTACAAGTACAGAAAACAAAACCAAAACAGTGCAACAGTAACACAGCAGCATCGCAAGCCTAAGCTCGGTCTCGTACTCTCCTCCTCCTCTGCAACAATCATGTACCTGTGTAGGGACTCTTGAACTTATCAACACCTACAACAATATAATCGGTTTGGGCCCAAGACATGACCCAAACAGGGTGTGAAAAATAAATCTCAGTAGGAAACCACCAAAGGCCCGTGCCCAAGTGTTAGTGAAAATGTGCAACAGCAGTGTGCAATAATAAAATGTTGTAAACTAGGAATTACTCAAAAGTAAATATCTCTACCAGTTACATTGTAATCTTAATAATTATTTATCAATTCCAAGCTTATGCTTTATCTTGGCAGGTACAACATAAGAAATCACTACAGTGAATATTCAAAGTAAACGTTGTCCTCAGAAATGAAAATCCTTACCCTCAGGCAAGAAGAATCGAAATACTCATAAGACTTCCCACAAGCATATTGAATATCTCCCACATGCGTATGAGATATTGCTCGCAGGCACAGAAGTTACTGCCCTCAGACATAAGAAACGTTGCCCTCATACTAACAAAACATTGCCCTCAGGAATAACAGAACATAGAAAGTAAACGGGTCGAGCCCAACACATAACCATGCAATATATATATGTTTCCTCTCAAGAAAACTCAAAACAAGATATAATCATGGAATACCCATGAGGATCCTGGACAAACAGCTAAACAAGGGAAATGCATCCATGGGGTGGCCTTAGATCAAAGCAATGATCCCAAACCGTAGTTTACCTTTATCCATTAGATCACTAATGCCATTCTAGGTATCTCACCTGTCAAGGTCTCAACCCCACGACAACCCAAAAAAGGGCACGTGGCACAACGGTACATAAAATCAACTCAACATTTGTAAATAAACAAAAGACCACCTACCTCGATCTCTGATGATCTATATACCTGAAAGACGCCTTCTGAAACGACCAAGAATGACGTAGATCTGATAAAAACTACTACTTGTTCAAACATAAATAACTTACCCAACGGAAATAATTGGAAGGAAAGACTCAAGGATATATAAGGCCTTACACGTGTGGTTCAAACAATATCGTTGGCGGAAGAATCAAAGATCCGACATGCGATCAAGAGCTCCTCCAAGACTCAACATCCTCTCCCGAGCTCCAAATGAGTGTTCTGCCTCCTCTGTCGAATGAGGAGGCTACTTCCATTTTTAACGAAAAAACAAGACTACACGACATGTAATTTAAAGTAAATGGAATATACTTTAAAGTACATGGCATGTACTTTCCTTTTTAACTGTTCCTCTAGTCATTGCTTTTAACCACCACCCTATTCATCTTCTGACTGATTACGCGGTGTGTATTACTAAGCACACGGCGTGTAGTTTGTTTTTACACCCTTAATAGCCGACAAGCCTACACGCCATGTGTTATTATCCCACACGGCCTAAGTACACGACCTGTGTACAGAAGTACACGGCGTGTAGATTGTTTTTACCAATAAGCCTACGTGCCCTGTATTCTCATTCCACACATCCGAATACACAACATGTGTACAAAAAGTACATCGTGTGTACCCAATGAATTTGGGATTTCCCCCCATTTTTCATGTTTTCTCAAAAACACTTAAGGAAAAACGAAAATAATAAACCTGTACCTAAAGAATAAGAACCAGGTTCTTACAATATAGGTACTTGTCTCACAAAAATATAAACCTATAAGACTTAAGAAGTAACCTAAATGTGGTTTCTCAAAGAAGATGTATAGTGCCTAACTGAGTATTTTCATGTCCATTTATTCTTATACCTATTTAAAATATAGTATAACCATAATGATATAATAAAACAAGTATCTTAAATATACATAAATGTTATTATTTTTATGTTACAACCCTTTTTCGTATTATTTTCCATCCTTTGGTAAATAAAAATTTAGCTCATGCGTATGTGTGGACTACCACCTCAATGAAGTGATGTGTTTCATTTTTCATCACTACTTCACAAGGATGGTTATTGTGATGTATTTAATGAATATAAATTATATTATATAAAAAATTATATTTCTACAAATATAATATATAACTTACATTTTTAATGTTTGGTCTATTTTAAATGATAATGTCATTAATGTATACATGTTGACTCTCACCTCCATAAAGTTATGTGATTATTTTTTAATGCCCTCCTTTCATGGGTAATTCTAAAATTTTATTTAATACATAATCATGATAATTTTTTTATTGTTAATATTCTATATATGATTTAATAATTATCCCTTTGACCATACTCAACCTATCGAAGTCATTTTGGACATATAAATAGAACCTCCTCAAAAATTTTGAACATGAATATAACTATTTTAGTAACTAATTAAAACATGGTAAAAAAATAAAATAATTGAATAATGATAATAGAATTAGAGTGAAAATAGTGTTTAATAAAGTATAAAAATATTATAATTTTATTATTTATAAGGGTATACATATAAACAGAATGACTCAAGACTCGATGTAGAGGACTTTCTTTTAAAAATATTATTTTAAAGACTTCATACCAAATCTTTTTCTTATATATTAAGGCTCTGTTGAATGTTTCAAGAATATTATTATTTATTATTAAAAGGTTTTTACAGGTTATTTTAAACTAATTTTGAAATTATTAAAGTATTATTAAAAAGTAATCTTTTCAAAATTCTCTATATAGGGTATTTTGGACTTTTTACAAAAGTATAAAATTTTATTTTTTAATATATAGAACTTGACAACCATTTCCCACAATCATAGAAGTTATTAACTATCAATATTAATATAAAATTTAATATAGTTCTTAAAATAATTTTTGATTCCATCTCTTCTATTAATTTTGTTTTAAATACTTTGTATGGAAAAAGAAATTTATTCTCACTTTTATAAGATAACAAAAATTGTTTTTTCGTATGGGATTGAATGAAAAAATAAATTATTTTTATAGTTAAAGTTTACTATATATGTTTTTTAATAATTAAATGGTTCTTTGAAATTTTATATGAATGTTGGACGATCTAGATATAACTCTGATGACTTGTGATCTTGATATAGATCTCCAATGTATTAAGTGAAGTGATGTAGTTTACTAGTGATAGGTTACTCATAATAAATGTGGAAATTATCTTCTTAGGTGATGAATGTAAGAATAATGTCCCAAGGTACCTATATAATATACCTAAAATTGATTTTAAATAAATTATTTCTATTTCAAATTTAAGGAATTGAGCTCTTGTTTTTAAGAAAATTTAATACCCTTTTGAAGGTGAAATTATTATTTTTGAAATAAAATTTATTCATGAGTTTTCCAAGTTTTCCCCAGACACCCACAAGATTATGATTTTCTATTTATGAATACTAAAATTTTATATGAAAACTAATGATAAATTAATTTTTTTCATGAATAAGTAAATTAATATTTATGATCAATGTTTATTTTGAAAAATGTAAACTTTCATATGATTTTTTTATTATTATAAATAGACTAATGGGTTTCTCTTATTTTATGTCCATTTTTTATTATAATGAATTTTTAAATGTTTTTTAGGTATTAAAGATGTGTGTGGACATTAATAAAGTTATAATTTTGGTTATGGGAGTTACCTTGATCAAAGAAAGTATGTCTTTATAAAGAGTATATTTTGTGGGAAAATAAAAATTATATGGAAGTTTACAAATTGTAATGTAACATATTTTTTAATTATATAAAATTATAAACCTAAATTATCATAGGTATGTAAAAAAGTTCAACCCTTTTCATAAATCATGTAATTATGGAGAGATTATGATATGGGTGTTATATTTGGTATCATATCAAGGTTTTAGATAACATTAATGGTTTGGATGTTATTAGTTGATGATAATTAAATAGTTATGGATATCATCATGGGTTAAAGTGTCTAAGGTTAATCATAATTAATACATACCCTTTTGAGGTTTTATGTGATGAGAGTTTGATATGATTAGTGATCTTTTTTGTGATATTTTTGGGAATAAAACCCTTGGGATAGTTTGTGTTTGAGTGAAATAGTTATATAAAGAGGAATAATTTTATATTTTATGGACATGAGTTTAACGTTGTTGATAACCTTTTAAGTTTAATATCATCATTGATGTCAATTTAAATATGGTTAATTTGGATAAATGGTTATTATAATTTTTTTGAACATGTGTTTTATCATATAGTTACCTATTGGATTGAAAAGTGATTTGGTGATAATGTGATTAATTTTAGTTTTTAAAATTTTCCCTATTTTGGGAACATTTTATGATTAAGGTAAGTGGAATTTGAGGAATAAAAATTGGTATATTTTTGGAATCATATATTATTTTATTGTAAAATAATTAACATATTTTATAAATTAATTTTTTATGGAATATGAATTTTTGGTATGTGACTTTATGAGTGTTTGATTTTGTTTTGAAATAAATTTTTTGTTGATCTATGAAGAATATGTGACCAAATATTTCTAATTTTTAGGTTTTTAATTTGATCAATAAATTTTTTAATATCTTTAAATTTAGTTATTTATGTAATTTTTAAAGTTTAACTTTGGGTGTTATTGTTTTAAATTTGGAGATTAATGTACTATTTCTTCCTGTGATGGTTTATTCATACAGGATATTATTTTAACTTTTTGTTACATTTTTTTGATTAATTGAAATAAAATGAAGAGATAACCTTACATCCATTCTTGAATCTTGTGATTTGATAAAATTATATTTTATTTATTCAGGCATGAAAATTTTACATTAAATATTCATTTATTGAAATAAGAGATAATATAAAGGTGAAAAAACTTCTTGAAGAACATCAAAATGATGAAATTCTGGTTATGTGACAAAAAGAAATCAGGGAAGAAAATTTTATTTTGTACTCTATCTTGGGGGAAAAAGAATACCACAACTCTATAAATTATTCATAAAAATTAATATTTTATCTTTTTATGGTCATTTTTTATGAATTGATGGTCTCTACACTTCTCATAAATTTATAAATTTATCTCATAAATGGATATTTCTTCCAAGTACATATTTTAACTTCTTTCAAATTTTATCCTTATTTGGCGACATAATTTGTTGTTATTTCAGGTTCCCTTCATATTTTATATTTCATATGTTTACAAGGATGTTTTATTTTCCTTTTTTAACATTTGGGATTTCAATAAAGGTATTTTTAAACAACAAAAATGTTTTTCTTTTCTAATCATGTGTTTCATATTCCACCCCTTGGAATTCATTTTTTTTTGTTTTAAAAAAATTATATTGGAAATGTGATAAAACCTCAAGGAAACGATTTCGTTAAGGGGTAGAATATAACACCCTTATATTTTATTATTTATTTTCATTAAATAATACACTCGAAAGAAATTGGTATATAAAGCACTGAGCTTAAATGAATCTCAATATATTAATATTTAAATATTATTGTTATAACCAAGTCATTGGTTTGGAGGGAATGAATAGAAGTGATTTTATTATGAAATATATGTAAAAAATGAATAAAAAAATTAATAATCAATCATATATTAATTATAAATTCGTTGAAAATTATGATTAAATATTTTGATGTTAAAATAGATATTTTCATAAAACTATCTTTATGTGTGTAGTTCATTTTAATCTTAATATATTTAATTAATTATAATTAATTAATGACAATAATAATATAACTAGATTAAAATAAATAATTAAAAAAATAATATTCTTTTAATTATGTTTATCAGGAAACGAATTATAACGATACATTTTATGCATCAAAAATAAATTTTCGGCAGCCAATTAATTTTTTTATTATTATAAACCCTCATTTATGGGATGAGGGGGAACCCAACATGACATTAAGACTATGACAACAACCAAGCCTCACAGTCAGTTCAAGGACATAAGAAAACTCATTAAAAGCTACAAAGAAAGTATCCTACCCAATATCATAACCTTGAAGATGATCTTCCACCTAAAAACCATTGCTCGACAAGCGGTCTTGTACATGCAAAAATACATTTTCATCAAAAACGGTTTTATTACATTTTATGTGAGGATATTATAATTAATTTCAAACAAATTTTGATATTTTATTTTAAAAAAATTAAAAATTATTTGAAATCAAATTTTACTTATAGTATTATGATGAATTTTGGGGATTTTTCTAAATGGATATATTTTTATGTGAATAGTGAAAATTTCAATTTTTACAAAACTCTAATTTATTTTCCTTAAAAATAGATAATTAAAAGTAAAATCATATTTTGAATTTTATTTTTAAGTAACATAATATAAATTTTATCAAAAATAATATAATTAATTTCATAGTAATCTATATTTTATTTTATTTTGGTATATGTTCATTTTATGCTTAAGATGCATTTTTCTAAAAAGTATTTTCCGGGAAATTTACACACTTATATTAAAATTGATTTCTTCCAATTATAAACATTTAATATTAAATAATGTATTTAAAAAAAATTTAATCATCATTTTCATATTTTTTATAAGGTAAATTTTATTTTTGGTCAAAAAATTAGTTACCAAGTTAAAAATGAGTTATCACAGTAATGTTTAATTAAGGTAAAAAAATTAAATTAAGTAAAACAAGAAAAACAATTATCCCTTAATTGTGTGTATGATATTTTCATCAACCTATACTCTTTATTGGACAATTTTGGGTGTATTACTTTGAAATAAAGTTTGGATTCTAAGAGAAGAAAGTGTTATATTTAAAAAAATGCCAACTTCTCTCGTTTTATATCTCAAATATATTTTCATGATTAAGATAATATTAAATATATGTTATGAATGAATAAATATTTTTATAATTATGTATAATAATTTAATATCATGTCAGGATTTTTTGTATATTTTTAAATGTAGTATAATATTTTAAATCACTTATGCAGTGTCGGTACAATGCTTGTGTAAGCAAATGGAAAATCTATTAAATTGTTTTAAAAATATTAAAAGTTATAATATTTATATTATTTATGATATTCCATGAATATTATAATTATTTATGTATAATAATTTATTATTTAATTTTTTAATTATATTTATATTGTTTTATTGATGCCATTAAATTTAAATGTTGTGAATAGTCTTGAAAGTGACTTTAAATGGTATTTAAGTTTTTAAAATAATTTATAAATATATATAAAATTATAAGAAGATTATATACACTATATTAGATGTGAAATTAATTATTATATTATTAATGGTGCATTTATTTTCTACTTTTAATTTTTTAAATTTCTTTCAAGACCCTTAAAGGTTGAAAATTTTGTCATAACAATTAATGAAAGAAAAGGTTAACAAGGGGGTTTAACCTAAATATAAGGTTTAAAATGAAACCTAAACCTATTTAAACATTAATTTTTTTATCACATTTAGACCTTAACCACATTATAGTTTAATATATGGAACCTTGGATCCATTTATCATAAGTTACACACATATTATATATTAATATTTCATGTATTTACAATATTTCCACCCACTTCACTTATAAAAGGTAATCTCAATTTCTCTCTTACTCACTCCTTTTGAGCCATTTATCTTGAGAAATATCTATCCAAGTAACTTTAAAAACATTATCCTCATGTCCTATAAGATTTTATTCTCACAAAATACCAACCTATAAGGCTTAATATGTAATCAAAAAGAGGTTTTTTAACGAAGTGGTGTAACTCTTAATCGAGTGTTTTCAGGTTAATTTATTCTTCTTCCACATTAAAATATTTAATAACTATTCTGATATAATAAAAAAATATCCTCCATATAAAAAAATGTTATTATGTTGATTTAAAACCTCTTTTTCATCTCATTTTATATCCTATGGGAAATGTAAAAATCACCCATCTGCATGTGAGGACTACCACATTCACGAAGAGATGTGTTTTGTTTATCATAACCATGAAAAAGGCTGGTTAAAATGAATGATTTAACGAATAAAAATTATATTCATTGCATAATTATTATTATTTTAAAGTTGATATTTTAATTACCTTTTTACTATTTCATCTGTTGGAAAATATTAATGTCGTTCAGGTGTACAAGTGGACCACCTCATTCACGAAGCAATCTGATTGGTTTTCCCTATCTGGATTTCATGGATGATTATAAAATTATACATAATGTAAAAAATAATTATTATTTAATTATTAATATTATATTAATTATGTAACAATGATTCCTTCGACTATAGTCAACCTACAAAATTCATTTTGGAATTATAAATATAATAACCTCAAAACATCTATTGTGTACATAACCATTTTAGTAAACAAATAAAACATGGTAAAAATGAAATAAATAGAATAATGATAGTGTAAATAATGATACAAAATTTATAATAAATTATAAAACTAATATAATTTTATTACTTAGGAGGGTAGACATATGACAAAATGAGTCAAGACTTGAGGTGAGGACTTTCTTTTTAAAAAACTTGTTTAAAGTCTTCCATCAAACTATTTTTACTCTATATAGAGGTTCTTTTAACTTTTCCAATAATTTTCTTATTTATTATTCAGAGTTTCATAAATTTAATTTTCAACAATTTTTTACATTCTTTACAAATTATTAAAAATATATATTTCATATATTTTTTAAATGGGTTATTTTTTACTTTTTACACAAAAATATAAAGAGAATACCTTTTTTAACATATACAACTTGAAATCCCTTTACCTTCACTATATATATTAATCATTATCATGATTTCTCTATAATTTAACATCATTTTAAAATAATATTCTATTATTGTTTTTCAATTAATTTTATGGTCTAAAAATACTTTCTATGTAAATGGAAATATATTTTAATTTTTATGAGTTAACTGAAATTATTATTTATTATTCAATTGAATTCCAAATTAATTAAATTTTATGGTTAAAGTTAAATATATATGTGTTTTATTAATTATATGGTTCTTGAAAATTTTATATTAATTAATGGAGAGCCTGATATGGCTCTGATAACTAGTGATCATGATATATCTCTCTAATACTTTGTGTAAAGTGAAAGAGTTTACTATTGATAGGTTACTACTAAGAGACATGGGAATTATTTGGTTTGGTGATTCCATTATAAGGCTTATTGAAGGATAATGTTATACTATACTTAAATTATATACTTTAAATAGATTTTAAATAAAATATTTTTATTTATAAAGGTTAGAAAATGAGTTTATTTTTTTAAGAAAATTTTATAACCTATAAATGTGAAAGTATAGATTATGAAATAAAATGTATTAATGAGTTTTTCATGTATTTACAGTAAACCATCATGATTATGATTTTATATTTATTAACTCTTATGAAATTTCATGTGAGAACTATTTATCAAATATGTTTTTTTTGTGAATTAGTAAATGAATATTTGAGCTTAATGTTTGTTATAAAAAGGTAAACTTTATTATAGATTTTTCAGTTTTAGAAATGGAACAACGGGTTTCATTTCTTTTATGTTAAATAATAAGAGTTTTTTTCATCATATAACATTTAAAAAAATCATAGGGTTTATGGATGAGTAGTAATGTCAAAAAATTCATAATTTTGGTTATGGGAGTAACAGTGATCAAAGAAAATGTGTCTTTCAAAAGAATATTTTTTTGTTGGAAAATTAGACATTGTGTAGAATTTTACACTTTATAATGTAATATATTTCCTAATTATATATATCTATAAACCTAAAAGATCATGGTAATAAATGTATATATAGCCCCAAACCCTCACTCTCGAATCTCGTGCAAAAACATAATCTTTATATTTTTGGATTTGATACCAATAAACATGTACAAATTTTAATACATAAAAACATAAAACATAAAACTAAAATATTAGATCACTTATATGATGAATTAGCTTTTATGAATAGATATTTATACAATTAGGATAAACTCATACATGGAAAATTGGATACATAAAAAACTAGTTTATCAAATCTACATCATGTCTAGTTAAATTATTTATACATTAATCCTTGATAGATGTAATTAATTTAACATCAATATTCATAACCTAGTGAAATTTAAAACAAAATAAGAGTAATATAAAACACTCTATAATGATAAACATAAGCATTAAAAATTAAATTCCATCAATGATCATAAGATGAGAATAAGGGTATGAGGACATAATCAAAGTTCTTAATAATGAAAAAAGAGTATGCATTCTCATAAAAACCTAGATCATAAAACATGATAGATGTTATCAAACCTTAACATATGATAAGTTAATATAATTCAAAAATCATGACCCATTTGAAAATAATCTTTAAAAAAAGGGTCTATTAGAACTTGATGTAAGAATAATGAGAATATCTTGGTAATATGGAGAATCATTTTCATATAAATCGTACAATAACTCTTAAAAATGGAATAACCTACCCAATAAAATTTATTCGTATATTCAAAAAAACCTATAACTAGTTGACTTCATCACAAATACCAATGCATTGGAGAGTTATGTTGGTCTCACCCATTATTATGATCTATATAGATCTCACCCATTATCATGATCTATATCAGTCTCACCCATGATCATGATATATATCCGGCTCACTCATAATTATAAATAATTTAAAACGATCACATCAGAAATGAAACATTATAAATAATCAGCTATATAAATCTCACCCATTATCATGAGCTATATCAGTGTCACCCATCATGATGATATATATTTCGCTCACCCATCATTAAAAATAATTTAAAAGTATCATATCATGAGTAAAACATTTATAAGAATTAATTTTTAAACATAACACCCTTAAAAAACTATCATTCCTTTATAGATATGTTAACCCATGGAAAAGAAATGGGTTCGATGAAAATATATATGAAACAATCATAATATATCTACATAAAGATTCAGGATGTAATGATTACTACATATCCCCATTGGATCATAAGTAACATTAATCATTGATGTATTTTATGAATAGAAATACCATAAACATATCATTAAAATAATCTTGAGGAAAAGACCATGTCAACTTTGAAATAACACATTTCAAAACTAAAACTTTCTAGAATATTAGGAAAAAAATTTATTTGAAATTAACTATGGAAACTTTTAATGGAATATTCATATCAATTTGTGTTCATGATAGTGGGAAATTCCATTAACATCATAATCATTAAAATAGTGATTATATTCACACCTTAAGTAAAGAATACCTTATTCAAAAAAATAACAAGAAAATTATTTTTAAACCTTTTTGTAAGAATTCAAACATGGCTAAAAATTAATTTTTACAAATATTTAAAATTGATAAAAAATCATTATTGAAAATATTTTTGAAAACATGGATATGGAAAAAAAGGATAGTTCTCCAAAAGAGGAGAAATAAGCTCAATTTTTCTTATAAACATTTCCTAAACCATTTTTAGTACCAAAGAAAGAAATACGGTACTGAAACATAAAAATGACAAAAAAATCCAGAGAATAAATAAAATTAAATGGTGTTATAAAATAAGAATCATATATTTTCCTCAAATAAGATTCAAGCATGAAAATCCTGATTAAAATGAAGTTGAAAGATAAATCCCTTACCACATTGGAAATTTTTTAATCATAAGCCCCATGAAAGAATAAATGAAAATAAAACATTAAATATCATTAACATATCATTACCCATTATATATCATGTCAAAGGGGATGTATATACACATTATAAAATATGATATGGTCATAACATAACATAAATCCCAAAGAAGATAATTTGAGATGATAAACCCTTAAAAAGATCATATCATTGAATTGATAATTAATTAATGGAGTGGTTATGTGTAAAACATATAAATCCACACAAAAAAACTTTAAATAAAACATAAGAAATTTTTTTTAACACAAAATCATAACATAATTTTATGAATGAATAAGTGATTGAACATAATGAAAGAATATTGAGTTAAGGAACCCCTTATCACTTGGAAACATTCAGGAAAATCCCCTTAGATTAAATAATTTTAATTGTAACTAAAAATTCCATTAATTATGAAGGATTCATGATATAACATGGAAATTTTCAGTATATAAACCACATAAAATACATTACATTTGTAAAATTAAAACATGCCTCAATGAAGGGAAATTGAGACAAAATCTCTAACCATGAGTCCATACTGTCTCTGTATGTCCTTTAACACCTGTATAATAAAATTATATCAATTTTTTTATTTATTTGTAAAATTTTATATAATTAATAACTTAATCATAAACCATTTATTCAATTTATTTTTATGAAATATTAAATAACTTAATCAATTAAGTCCACATCATGCATTTTGTGGATGTTTGGTTCATATCTTAAAAATGACTTCCGCAGTTTTTTATAGTCAAAGATTCAATTATTACATCATGTAATGAATTATATTAATGAGATAATTATCATTTATATAAATTAATTATAACTTTAAAATCAACAATTAAATATGGCTATGAAAAATGAACTATGTTACAATCATAAAGAAGGTAAGTTGTATGTACCCATTAGTAACATTTTAATTTTTTAAAGAGAATAAAAGAAAAAAGGTAAGTATAATTTTTTATTTACAGAATAATGGTTATATCATAAATATCATATTATATCTTAAAATAAACTTATATATATCATTAATGTAATGTGGTGATGAAAAACTAATCACATTGACTTGTGGAGGTGGTGATCCAAACATACGCATGAATGACTTTATCAATTTTCAATTGATGGAAAGGTAATAAAATAGATGATATATTATCTTTTCATAATGATAATTATTTAATTAATAATATATATATATATATATATTCATTATATTCATCGTTATAACTATTTGTTATAGGGAGTTATGGAAAATGAATTACATCAGTTTGTGAGGTGAATGTATATAGTACACATGAGAAATGGTTTTATTTCACATTTTATGGACGAGTATATGGATATATATTATGAAATTACAATTAATAACATCTATTTATATGGAAAACTTTTATATTATTATTTCAGAAAGGTTGAAGAGGAATTGAAGGAGATATAATAATAAATAAAATGAAAACAGTCGGTTAAAAAATATACCTCTACTTCAGAAAACCTATTGAGGTTTATACATAAACACTTCCTAGGTTTTCCATTTGATCAAACCAGACACTCTTGGATATAGGTAGGGATGTAAGGAATGAATTTTGGATGGTATTTTCTAAACCAAAAGGTGGTGAAGTGTGGTGTGTATAGAATGATGTCACCTTTAATAAGTTGGTGAAGGAAAAAACGTGGAATTAATAAAAGTATTAAAATATTTTAATGTATTACTCAAGAAAAATGGCTATAAAAATGAAAAATTTATGACGATTTAATGTTATAGGGTCTAAATATAGGTATAAAATATTTTATTATTACCAAAAATTAAATTTAACTTAATATATAATATTAATTATGATGATTCCAAATCGGTAATAAATTTATATCCAATTAAATTCACATTATCTGTATAGTTAAATTTAAAATTTAACCTCAAAAATGAAATGAAAAACCACTTTTCAGAAAATGGTTTTTTAAGTATAAAAATGTTTTTATACCTAATTCAAATATAATACTGATTAAAATTCCATTTATTGGAATTTTTTAGTAAAAATGAACTAATCAAAATTTTAATGTAATAAAAAATGTAATTGTACATTCTAGATACTTGAAAATAATATATAGTTTTTAATAAAAATAAATATTTTTCACTATTCATTGAAAATAAAAAATTTATTAAAAAATTTCAAAAATTCATCCAAAGAAAATTTTTATATTGTTCTTTAAAAACTATATTTTTTATCAAATATAATATATATAAGTTTCAAAATTTAATTTAAATAATTTTTCATAAAAATAAAGAAATATCATTTATGAAAAAAATGATTTTTTGAGGCATAAAATGAATTTAAAAAAATAGTGATTATATCATAAAAATTTATCAATAAATTTGTATTGATTATGACCTTATATGTTTCATAATTATTTTACTTCTATTAAAACCCACTAATTTAAAGTCAAGTTTATAATAGTAATATCTAAATAATAATATAGTGTTGTTTGTTTAAGATCGGTGTTGCGTGTCATATACACTATCAAATATAATCTTATTCTTTAAAAATATCTTGGTATTACACTCCCCCTACCAATTTAATAAATTTCAACCTCATAATTTTATCTTAATATTGGTAATCAAGGGTTCAAAATTTTAAAATTCCTTTTCCAAAAACACGCATCATAAAAATGGTTAATAAAACTTCCATCTGAAATATAGAAATTGAAATATTAAGTTCATATAGAATAAAATTTAACTAGGTTTCCAAAAAGAAGAATATTATTTAAAACTAAAAATATGGATATATAATAAAAATAATTAATATACAGATAATGATAGAGAAAGGAAGAGAACATTTATTATAAAAAATTGAATGATCATGAGAAAGTCAATGATCAAAAAACCATATTTAAATGATGTGTGAAAAAACCCATTGATTCATTTGAAATAAATATAATGGGTTAAAAATATTTTTTCAATATCATTTTAATATATTTGAGGAATTAATTTACTATCTAAAATAGTAACATAATTGAACATACATGCTTGGAATGTGAAATTTTATCCTTTAATAAATTTCCACCACAATCCTATTTTTTCTCCAAATGATGTGTATTATAGAAGATGTTTTCAGGGTTTAAGTACTAAAATAAACTTCTAATGGATCACATAATCCACAAAATGATAAAAATCTATTCCTCCTATCTTTATATATTAACCAAAACTGAAATGGTTACCCCAAGGTAAGATAAAATCCAAAATGTATAAACCTTTATATTATAAAATAATACATAAAAATTAAAAAAAATAACACCAAATGATAAAATTATATCACTCCATAAATAAAAAAATAATATATCTCATATTGTAATAACAACATCCCCAGTATCCTGGAATCGGTTTCAACATTATTACATTGCTATAAGATTCCCATAATCCCAACTTAAAGGACTGAATAGTTTAATAGTATTGGTAAACTAGATACATAAACGATTCCTATATTACATTTGAATACACATATTATAACATTATTTTTTTATGATATAATTATTACTTTTAGAATATCCTTGTATATCATTTATAGTACACTTACTGGATTCCTTGGAATGGGAAAAAAATAAGGGTGAGCTCAAATTCTTAGTAAGGGTTACTTATAGTGGAAGTTATCATGAATCAACAATCATAATCAACCTAGAAATGTAAATTACTGAACACCCATACAATTTAAATAATTTGACAATGAGGATTAGATAAATCTTAATCAATATAGAAAGTTAAATATCTGATAACACATGAAATTTAATTAATAAACTAAGAATTAAATGCATTCATATCTAATATCATTAAAAAAATATCATGGATAATAATAACTAAATTTGAAATTATTTTTTTTAATTATAGGATTTCATAATTTCAGGAATTATGATACCTATACCCTGAAGTCCTTTCACAAAATGGTTTAAAACTGGTGGTTAAGTATACACTATAAACCCATTTAACTAAGGTTATCTAACTGATTTGTCTAATGAGACTACCGATTCATCAAGGGGATATCTATAATTAGACCTCAAAAATATCTATATGTCCATGTAATTTATCATATATTCAATGATAAATTTAATTCATGAAAAATATTCCTGATCAAAAAAAATTCATGTTCAGTATCGAATAAAGATAAACAATATTTTCACTAGTCAATCATAACACTTTAAAAGTAAAATAATGTTTGTAGAAATGATATATAGTTTAAGTAATAATTATATCCTTGATAAAAAATGTAGATATTTAGGGTAAATGTAATCTAAAATGATAATAATAAAGTAAATATTTTATGGGAAAGTTAACGATTACAAAAAATTATTCAAGAAAGAGAACGAAAATAATTTCTCTGGTCAATATAATCATAAATCAACTAGATAAAAAATAAGGATTGTATTAATACAAAATATCCCAAATGTATCATTATTACAATAATTTTTTTTATTTTTTGATAAATATAAATACCATAAAATGTCATGAAAAATATTCTTGCTTAAAATAACCTTTTCACTTTAAAATTATTTTTAAAACTGAAATTTCTCAAAATATTAATAGTATAGTTTTCTTTGAAATAATAATTTAAACTTATAAAGGAATATTTAAAAGAATGAATTTTTATTATAGTATAAAATTATTTATATGTCGTACATATCAAAATAAATATTCTTTTCACATTTTATATAAAATCAAAAAGAGCATTTTTTAGAAAATGATAAGAATATTCCTCTAAAAGAATTTTTTAAAAATTAAAAAAAATGGTAAAATTTTATTTCATAATTAATTTGGATAATTTTATGAAATTTTTTTAAAAAAATAGAAAAAATTGATTTCGATGAAAAAGGATTTTGACCAATGAGAGAAACAGAGCTTAATTTTCATAATATCATTTTCTCAATCATTTTAAGTACAAAATAGAGTAAAATGGTAATATTTCTATAAAATTTCATGAATAAAAAAGAATAATGAAATTAAATGGTTCTAATAGAAAAAAATTAAATAATTCATCTTAATGTAAATTCATGACAAAACAATCCCTATTAAAAATAAGATTGTAAAATAAACCCTTGCAAAGATCATAACATTGAAGTGATAATTAATATATGAATAAATTATGTTATTTCAATTTAAATTCACATAAAACAATTTGAAATATAAAATAATATAGTAAAAATATCTATAAACATATTCTTTTAATGTTAAATATAATGAATAAGTAATATAACCCAATTAAAAGAAACTGAGTTATGAAATTCTTTACCACTTGGTAAATTTAAATTAAATCAACATAGATAAAATAATTAAAATTGAAACTTATAATAACATTAATTACAAATTTTTTAATGAAATTAATTATAAAAGTTTTAGTACGTACATCATATAAAATAAATTTTTTGCGCAACAATAAAAAATTCCTCAATGAAGGGAATTGAGATGAAGTTACTTACCTCAAGATTCTATTTGGTTGAACATGATTTAATATAATATATAATGGTTTTTATGATGTTATTAATTTATTATATAACCATATTCATATTTATAATATCATATATTATCCTCTTATAACATTTTACCTCCCATTTGTTAATAATATTTCATTGTTTTCATTGTTTTGGGAGTTAATTTCCTTGATTTGTCATGCAAGTTTTTTAATGAGAGTTTGATTCTTGGGTATATTATATATATACATAATATATAGAATAATATTAATGTCATAAATATAATATTTAATTATTATATATATATTTATAATCATTATTGAATGTTGGATGTGTAAAATGAATCGTATCACTTTGTGGATATGTTAAAACATACGTATTCACGAGTGATAATATCATTCCATTAACTAGTGAAAGGGTAAGAAAGTAGCTGATATGTTAATTTTATAGAATCAATATCATTTGATATATATCACATAAATTCATTAAATTTTTCCTTATCACTTTCCATGTAAATCATAAATGAAAAATGAATCACATCACTTCACAAGTTGGTAGTCCATAGTACACAAGAGAGACGTTATCCAATTTCAAACGGTAAGGAAAGTAAGAAGTTATATGTTATATTATTATTTCATAGATATAATAATATCATAAATATTATATATATATATATATATATATTAATGTCATTATTATATATAATCTTCAACTGTATTTATAGAAAATTAGTTTCATCAGTTTACAATGTGGTAGTCCTCCATACACATGATCGGTGATTTTTTTCCTATTTGGTGGTGGTGAATATGGATAAAAGTTATGAAAATAACATAATAACATCTAATAATATTTTAAATACTCTTTTTATTATACTATAAGGATTTAATAATATTTTAATGAGGTTAAAGAAGAATAAAAATAAAAACAATCGTTTAAGAACGTCACCTCTTCTTTGGATGACCTCTTTAGGTTTACACAAAAATTCATCCTATGATGTCTTTATGATCACAAAAATAGTGTTAGAATGTTTTCAGGGGATAATTAAGGGATATTGGTTGGAATTTTTAGTAAAAGTTTCTTTTTAATTATGAAGAGAGAGGATGTGGGGTGGCCTTATATAAGTGGGGAAGAGGACACACATGGAAGTTGTTAAAATATTCAATTACAATCACATTTTTATCATCCCAAAATCCTAAATAATGTGTCATTATCATCACTTAATGGTTATAAGATTTAAATATATCCATAAAATTGGTTTCTAAAATGTTGTTAAGTCATTTTAACCCTTATCTTTTTAGTTTGACAACCTGGAAAATCAGTTTTTACCTTAACTGCAATAATTATTTTTTAACTAAATTTACTTTTCATAATGGTAAAAAATTGAGTTGAACTTATTCGATAAAAAATTATTATAATTAAAAATATTATATCCATTTTTTAAAATTAAATTCACCGAAGAGGAAGAATCCAGTATAAAATTATACCTGTATAGGTAATGAAAAACTGGTTTAAAAAGAGAGAATTTTCAAAAGAATACAATATTTTAATATCAAAATATAATATGAAATTGATTAAAAGGAACTAAATTAGTTAAATTTTAATATTACTAAACTAATTTTACTTTAAAATAAATTTAAAATATAATTGGACCTTATAAATTATTTAAATGAAAATTCAGTTTTCAATAAAAATTGGTATATTTCTCTATTCATCGTAAAATGAAACATTTTAGAGAAATCCAAAAAATTCACACTAAGTTAAAATTGATATGATAATTTTCAAAATTAATTTAATTTTATAAAATAATTTTTCTAAATGTGTTAAAATTTAATTTTAAATATTGTGTGAAAATCATAACTAAACCATCTTTTAGAAAAATATAGTTTTTTCAAAAAACATTTATTTTTCCTTCAAATGATTATTAATTTATTTATAAACAATATATAAAAAATTAAATTTTTAGCTCATTTTTAAACCATATAAATTTCAAAAAAAATTACTATTCATACCCATCAATTTAATAGGCAGGTTAAAATAGTATACAATATTACAGTTCAACTAGACTCAGGGTTGAGTTTTCCACAAGATATAAAAGTTATCAAATTAATTTAAAAATAAATAAATCATATAGTCTTAGGGTATTGAATTAACTTATAATAAATTTGTTTCATTTCTATACCTTATCAAACATAAATTCATTCTTTTAAAATCATTGGGTTTTACATTCTCTGCACCTTCAATAAAATTGCATCCTCGTAATTTAAACATGATCTCAGAAATCAAGGGTTGGATACTTGTAAATAACATTGTTGCAAACCCAAATCATAAAAGGGTTAATAAAAATTCCTATTTTTAATATAAAAATGAAAATATGAAGATCAAATGGAAGAACTCATAACTACGATTCCAAGTAGGAGAACATAGATGGGAATTAATGATATGTACAAGAAATAAAATCATAAATAATTATAAATATTCATAGAGATAATTGATTACAAGAAATTGAATAATAAATAGAAAGTTAAGGACCTCAAACCCCTAAATATATGATGATATAAATGAACATTTGCTTCATCGGATATGAATTTAATAAGATAACATTTTTTTCAAGATCATTTTTCTAAAGTTGAGGAATTATTTTATTATCTAAGAATATAAGGAAATATACTTACATGATATGTTTCTATTTCATAGGTACAATTTTATCCTGTTCTTATGTTTATATAAATTTTCACTTCACCTCTTACTCTTGTAAATAAATATCCAAAATTAATCTTTATTCCTGAATCACTAAAATTAACTTTTAACATATCATAAGATCTATAAACATGGGACAAGTTATTTCACAAATTTCTAAATATTTTCCATAACCAATTTGATTATCAGAAGTAAGTAATCTCTAAACCAAAGTAGTAACACCACTATTTCATCATTAATATTTATTTATAAAATATTTTAATTAAAAACAAAGATATATTAACCAGACCATCAAATAGGTTAGTGTTGGCGTTAAACCAATATAGTTCTTAAGTTGTGGGTTCAAGCATCGTGGCCATATCTAGATGAAATAGGTTTTCACCCATCATGTGGGATGTCCTTTTTCAAAAACTATATTAATATATTTCCTATAATATTTCCAAATTGTTATGGCCCATAATTAATACAATGTCAATGATAAGATAAACTTTAAAGGTTACCATACCATTAATCTTAAGTCAAAAATATGTAAATGCATTCATCCTTAAAAAAATAATATACTAAACCAATGGGAAGATATATGTCTTACACCAAGGAGGTAGTCTTCTAACCATATAATAGTGCCAAGGACCACATGCCACTTTGTGTAGGTTTTCATCATCCCCATTGATGGAGATGGTGGTAGTATAGATGAGCTTTCGCTCACCCCTCCTCAACGGATGGGGGTGGTTCTTCTCTAGACCCTCTCACCTCTCAGTGGTTCTCCTTTTCTACTTTCACCAACCCTCAGCTTCTCCCTTTCTACAAAAAATGCAATGTGTACCCTAAAGTTTAGTATTTCCTTGATAGAATTATTTCTCTTCTGATATTTTATTGGGAGTTCTTCCATACTTATTTCCTATTGGATTTCTTGTTGGTGGTTAATTTTCAAAAACAATTCCCCTCAGATGACAACTTTAATAGGTACATCTATGAATCCTATGATTTGTTTGATCAGGGGGTTGTAGTATTTCTATATCAATGGAATTTCTTGATTTGTTTTTCATCTTAAGATGATCTAATATATTCTTAGGTGAAGGCTCTGAGATCTATTTCTAGTTTCCAATTCTTCCTGATTCATTGGTATTTTGATTTTCACCTGAAATGAGACCCCCCCCCCCAATATTTTCAAGGGGTGATATATGTTACTCTTATATACTTATCAGTTGAACAATCAGGTGACATTGTTTCAGCTTCTACAGTTTCTCCACAGAAAGCAGGGAGCTCTTAGAATTCAGACCCAAGGGTCACTAATTTATTTTCTAGGCTTAAGTGTGACATATATGGATCCAAGCTAGCTCTGTAGGTCCCATAAGTTTCTAGGTTGGGTTTCCCTTTAGATTCACCTTCTTTCGCTCGTGTTTTTAGAGATGGTGGTGAGGACAAGGGACAAGAGCTTAATGTGACATGTCATGTTACAACCAATAGAACTGGGTTGTTAATGATATGATTAAGGATGGAGGTATTGTTAATGGAATGGATATTGAAAAACTTATTTCTAATAGTATTTATTTCACCCGTACTGATTCAAGGGATCTTGTTAATATATTTAACTCTCCTAACCTGAATGTGGTACTATCTCTATGACAAGGGCTTCCCAACTAATGTGAATCATCTAATCTAATTAAAATCAAAATTTTATTCACTATCATGAATGGTGATAGAAAGGATAATTTTGATCCTAAGGAATAAAAAACATATATTCTAAGATTGGAATAGAAATAAGTCAGGATCATGTCTTCAGATGATGATTATCCAAGTGATAATGAGGTGGAATCCCAACCATCAACAGATTATTAGAATGACTCTCAAGGTCCTACAATTGTTGGGTCTTGATTGAGAAAGTGGAATAAATGAAACATTAGTGATGGGAATTTTTTGATCCGCAAGGTTGGTAATAAATACCTCATAAAGATTACTCAAACATTCCAAAATAAATAGTTACAATATCATTAGTTAGGGGAAGGAGTAATCGGACATAAGTTAAATCAGAGGAGTCAACTACGGTCAATAGTGTGAAGCTAGTTTCTAGAATAAAGAATCCAATTTTAGATAGTAAATAAACTGAAGGTGGAATTATGGTGTAAAACTAGGATATATTTTTAACTGAGGTGACTATGTATAATTTGGAATCAATTTAGGTAAAAGTATTAAATATAATTATAGGAAAGGTGGAAGAGAATAATTGAGAACATTTAGAGATTGTTCTGCACTCTAAGGAGGAAATGTTAGAATAATACATCAATACCAATGCCTTGAATGAGTTTGTTAATAGAATATATGGGAGAATGATTATAGTTTCTATCAATGAAGAGAAAATAGAGTGGATAAAAAATAGTTTTTCATTTTGGTGCAAGGTTTTAATGAAATGAATATTTACGTGGAGGAATCCTAAACTAATAGGTAGTATTTCCATAAATGTGTTCCAAAAAAATCCTTAATCATGTTATATTCCTACCAATTTTTTTTTCAGAAGTGGTGTTTAAGAATTTGAACTTAGTATTATCCTAATACTCATAAAACCATGATAGTATCTATAACCAATAAGTTAATAAAGATATATATGCTTCTAAAATTTGGCACAATCCTTATATGTTTCATAATTCTTATATGGAAAATATCATTAGTAAAAAATATATAAAATTTATTTATTGAATCATGATACATAAATAATTCATCAGTTTTATTTCATCATATGTCCTTCCTTGATCTATGGGTTAACCTTTATAAGAGGTAATTTACATGGATAATACCCAAGTTCCCCACATTTAAGATAGTGAAATATAAATGGATCCCAAGGATGAAATTTATTTCCTTTCACCATACTCTTTATTTTTTATTAGTAATTCATTAATCTATACCCTTATTTTTTACAAATTAAACATTTTCACATTCCCTTAAGCCACCTTCATTAGTTTCTCTTTAAACATCTATTACATGAAGGAAATCGAGACTATTTTACTCAATGGTCTCCACCACTCAAGCACTTATCAAACTCCATATTTATCTTCTTCGGTGTGTTCAAGTGTTGATTAAGGTATAGGTTGTCAATATTATTATAGGATAAAATATCATGAAAAATCATGATATATTTCACTCATGTCATCATCCCATTTGGCTAATTATAGTCACCACATTTTCCTTCAGGTTCAATTTTAACACGATTCCTTTAGGTTCTAACCATTGACTAAACCCAAAGCATTGTGTGAAAAAAAAGAATCATAGTGGGAAAATGTATGATCATAAATAATCATTTGAAATGTTTCTAAATCATGAAACCTTATTTTTAGTCTCATACACCTTAGTTTTAACCTCGGTAATTCAATTTCATCATCTACTCAAATCCTTAATAATTTCTGGTCAAGAAAATTTGAATTATCCAAATCATATACCCTGACAGTGTCAGAACAATTGTGAAGTAAGACCCATTTCCATGTACTAGGTAACGTTTGAGTCAATCTCGACTTGAATTTTTAGGAGTTATTACCCCAATGTCATTTATTCCAGAACCATGCCTACTATTATTATCTAGAAAGGGATGTATTTTTAGAAAAAACCACACAATATATGAATTAAAAAAACATTATGATGTTCTTCTAAACTTTTTATAAAGTTATATCATAGGATTATGTTCCATAATCTTTGTTTTCTTAAATATAGTTCTCAATATTTCTACTAAACTTCCTTTAATACCAACTATAATGACCCTAACCCCATTAGCCTGGATCTAGTTTCAACTTCATTATATTGGCATAATATATAAGGAATTGAATCTCGAAGGACTAAGTATCTTAGTAGTCTTGGTAAACTATATACATACATGATTATCATATTAAATTTTAATACTCAAATTATAACATAAATTCTTTCAAATAATATCATAATTTTCACTAGAATATCATTTCATATCATTCGAAGTATACTTCATAAATTCCTAGGAAAGGAAACAAAATAAGGGTGAGATCAAATGCTTAGTAAGGGTTAAGTACAGTGGAAGAAATCATGAATAAATAAGTATATTCAATATGTAAAGGTAAATAACTAAACACACATGGAATTTAAATAATTTTAATATCATTATTAGATAAGGAATAATCAATATATAAAGGTAAATATATGAAAACATGAGTCATTTAATCAATAAACTGGGAATGAAAAGAATCTAGAGATAATAACATTGAAAAAATATCATTTCTAATAGTAAATTTTTTATTAAATAAGGAAATTATTAATTATTGAATTTTATGATCTCATTTATCATTATACCAATACCATCAAGACCTTTCAAAAAATAGTTTTAAACAGATGGGTCGATATAAACCAGAACCCCATTTAATTAATGTTATTCAACTGATTCGTCTGATGAGACTACTAATGAAAAAAAGGGATATCTATAATTGGTCCCTACTCATATCATAATGTCTAATTCATTCCTCAAATATCAATAGATCAATTTAATTTATGAAAAATATGTTTTATCAACAAATTTCCCCAGTGAGTAAGGAATATAGATTAACAATAATTTCCACAATCAATCATATAACTTTCAAAGTAAAATACCATATCTAGAAATGATATATGGTGTAAATAATAAGTATATCCATGATAAATAATTTATATATTTAGAAAAAATGTAACATCTAATTATAAAAATAAATTGAGTATTTCAAGGAAAAGTTAATGATTACAAAAATTAATCAAGAAGGAGTATGTCAATACATTCCCTGGTAAAAATGATCAAAAAAATAGATAAATAATAAGGATGGTATTAATAAAAAATATACCAATTGTGTCATGAGTACAATAAAGTGTTGTATTTTTAATGAATATAAATACCATAAACATTTCATTAAAAACATTCTTGAGAAAAATAACCTTTTCACTTTGAAAATGTTTTTTAAACTAAAATTTAACAAAATATATTGAAAATAATTTTCTTTGAAAATAACCTTCTAATATTACAAAGGAAACTTTAGAACATCGAGTGGTCATGATGGTGGTAAATCCTATACATGTCATACATGTTAAAATAATGACTTCTTTCATATTTTTTGTAAAAGAAAAATAAGAATTGTTTGAAAAAATATGTGAATATTACTTTCAAAACATTTTTTAAAAAGTAAAAAATGGGTGAAATTTTCTTTAATAAATATTTTTTATAATTTTAAAAAAAATGAAAAAATATTTATAAAACATGGATTTTGATGAAAAGGGATTTTCAACCTAAGAAATAAATAAAATCTAATTTTAATAAAAAAAATTATCAATAATTTTAAGTTCCAAAGATAAAAATGTGGTAATATTTTATAAAAATTTCATTAATAACCATAAGAGAAGAAAATTAAATGGTATATTAGAAAACATTAAAATAATTTCCTTTAATGAAATTCATGCAGAAATAATCCCAATTAAAAATGAGATTGTGAAATAAACCCTTACTAAGATCATAACGTTGAAGGGAGAATTAATCAATGAATAGATTATATGTATCAAATGTAGATCCACATAAAACAATTTTAAATATAAAATAATATATTCAAAATAATATGTATAAACATATTATTATGATATCAAAGACAATGAAGAAGTAATATCACTCAATTAAAAGAAATCGAGTTATGAAATTCTTTACCACTTGGTATTTTTCATATAAAGTCCCCATAGATGAAATAATTAAAATTGAAACTTAAAATATCATGAATTGTTAAGTATTTATGATATTACACAAAAAATTGAAATTATCTACATTATATAACAGAAGTTAGGTTCACAATAATAAAATATTCCCCAATGAATTGACATTGAGATGAAGTCCCTTACCTCACACTTCCTTTTGGTTGAACACAATTTAATCTCCTGTATGATGGTTTTAATAATATTATTAAATATAATAGAACTATATTCATATTTAAAATATCATATATGTTCCTATAATAACATTTTTCAACCCATTTGTTAATAATATTTCATTATATTCATTGTTTTGGGTGTTAATTACCTTGTTATCTCATGCGTGTTTTTTTCATGAAGGTTATTATTATTATGTATGGGATATAGATACATAAAATTCATAATTATATTAATGTTGTATTTATAGTACTAACTCAACATATACATTTTTATAATTATTCTTTATGGTTAGACATGGAAAATAAATTGTATATCTTTGTGGAGATGGTAGGTTATACGTACACATGAGCAATGATATCATTCCATTAACCAATGAAAGGTTAATGAATTGGATCATATATTAACTTAATATAATAAATATAATTTAATATATATCACATATATTCATTAAATTGATCCTTGTTACTATAAATGTGAGGAGTAATTGAAAAAGTAATCACATCACTTCGTGAGGCGGTAGTCCGCCGTACACAGGAGCGTCTATATCATATATTAAAAATTACAGAAAGTACGAATGTATATGTGAAATTATAATTATATAGGTATAATAATGTAATAAATATTATATATATATATATATTAAATCAATCATTATATAATATTGTGAGATGCATTGATGGAAAACGAGTTACATCGATTCGTGAGGCATTAGTTCGTCGTACACACAATCAACAATGTTATTTCCCATTTGATGGGGGATGAGATGTATAAAGGTTATTCCATTAACATAATTAAATCTTTTTATATGTTAGATAAAACTTTTATTTTAATATCATTATTTAATAATATTTGAATGAGATGGGAGAATAAATAAAATAAAAATGAGCATTTAAAAATGGTACTTTTTTTTAATGAACTCTTTAGGTTAATCCTCCCTACGACGGATTTATAATCAAACCAAAAGATATAGGATGTATTTAGGGGAGTAATGAATGTTTTTTTACTTATTTTATTAAGAAAATGGATTTTTAATTGTGAATATGGGAGAAAAGGATGTGGCCTTTTATAAGTGGGGAAGAGGACACACATGGAATGTTTGACAAGATTCAATTACATCCACATTTCTATCATTCCAAAAGCCTCAAAAATGAGTAATTATTGACACTTATAGGTTTCAATGTTTATATATTTCAATAAAATTGGTATTTTACAAGTTTTTAGATCATTTTAAGCCTTATTGTTTTAGTTTAACCACTCAGTAAATCAGTTTTTTTTTCTAATCGAGGTAATTATTTTTTAGTGATTTAACTATTCATAATAGTAAAAAATTAAGGTTTTATTTTTATATAATATAAATTAATATTATTCCAAATACGAAATATATTTTTACAAATTAAATTCACTAGAGTGATATAATCTAATAATAAAATATACTCCCAGACTGAATGAAAAAGTGTGGTTCCAAAGAGAAAATTCTCATAGGTATAAAATGTATTAATATAAAATTTCAAAATGAAATATAATAAAATGAAATAAATTACTTATATTGTAATATAATTGAACTAATTTTTCTTTAAAATAAATTTAAAATATTATTTAAAATTTTAAATTGTTTAAAAAAAGGCCAGTTTTCATTAAAAATCAGTATTTTTCACTATTCATCAAAAAATGAAACATTTCATAAAAAATCCAAAAAATAAACCCTGATATAATTTTTTTATGATTATTTAAAAAAATAATTTAATTTTCTAAATAGAAATTATAAAATTGTTAAGAAATTAATTTTAAATTATGTGTTCAAAGAAAAAATAAACCGTCTTTTAGAAAAATATAGCTTTCTATTAAAAAAATCCTTTTTATTTCAAATGATTATAATTTAATTTATAATAAATAAATAATGAATGAATTTTTTTATACATGTTTACACCATATACTTTTTATAGTTTTTTTACTATTATTTATTACCTCCAATTTAATGGCTAGTTTATAACTGGATACTATAGTATATTTCATTTAGACTTTCGGTTTCATATTTCCCATGCTTTCGAAGATATTGAATTTATTTAAAAATAAATATATAATAAATTATTGGGTATTAAATTATTATATAATCTTGGTGTTTAATATTATATACACTATCTAACCAAACTTTATTCTTTTAAAATATTGGGTTGTGACATAAATTACCTTAATAATATCAATACTGAAGCATATTTTAACCTCAAAGGTCATCTCACACCTCACAAATTACATCCCAAAAATTATAATATTTTTATTCTGATATAATCTATCATGGTAAACTTACGACTTACATATACCTCAACCAAATAAAAAATCTACCAAAACAACATTAATTTCTTCAGAATTCCGTCACTAAAAACCTCAAAAGGGGTGTCTAGGCCATGAGATTATGATCAACCTTAAGCTTATAAACCAATTATGGTATCCATAACTATTAAGTTAACTTTACATAAAAATATAAAAATATAAAAATTTACCTAAAACCCTCTCTAATAATATCTATAATATCCCTTAACCCTCACTCCAAAAACTAGTATTAAAACATAATATTGATATTTTTTGTCTTTGTTGACAATAAAAGTGTCCCAAATTTAATCCTTCAAAAAATATAACATAAAAATAAAATATTGGGCCAATTACATACCCAAATACATTTTAGGTTTATATTTATATAGAATTGGGAAAAATCATATATGTACACATTGATACATAAGTAACTAGTTCATAAAAATATACATCATCTCCTATAAAATTCTTCACACATGAATCATTTTTATAGATAATTCATTTGACAAAAATATTCATAATTAGGGGAAATGAAAAATATAATAATGTACTTATTAAATTATTAGTAAGGATAAAAATAACAATTAATAATTTTAATGGAAACAGTGAGTATAATATGATCATAATGGTATGATGACAAAATAAAATTACATGACCATAACATTAGAGAATTCATAACCATAAAAACCCAGATCATAAAACTTGGTATAAATCCTTAATATAAAAAAAATATTTATATAATTCTATAATCATGAGAAATGTTAAAACAATACATAACAAAATGATACAATAAAACTTGATAGAGGTATAAAAAGATTCTTATTAACTTGGAAAATAATTTTCATATCACTCTTACAATCACTCTTACAAGTGGAATGACTTACCCAATATGTTCCAAAAAACTCTTAGGAGAAACATATAACCATTTAAATCCATATCATTTCCCAAATCAATGGATAAAATTATTGGGATCACCCATTATCGTGATCTATATCAAACTTACCCATCATGAAGAGTTGTATTGGGTTCACTTATCATTTTAAATAATTAACAAGTATCATATCACAAATAAAACATTTATAATCTCTTTCTTTTCAACATAACACCCTTAAAAATAACCATCATTCCTTTATATCCTGGTTAATCCATGGAAAATAAATAGGTTCCATGAAAATCTATTGCAAATAATCATAATGCATCGAAATAAAGAATAAATATGATACCATCACAATATATCTCTAATGTAGCATAAGTAACATCAAGGGTCAATGTAATTTATCAATATAAATATCATTAAAATATCATTAAAAATATTCTTCTATAAAATGACATTTCCACTTTGAAAAATAACTTTTAAAAACAAAAAAGTCTAGAATATTTGGAAAAAACACTGAAAATCATGGAAAGTTTTATAAAAATCTTCAATTCATAGAGTGTTTAGGATGGTGGGAAATTATTTCCATGTTGTAATCATTAAAATAGATGTTATGTTTACACCTTCAGTAGAGAGTACCATATTTAGAAAATGACATGAATATTATTTTTAATACATTTTATAAAAAGTTAAAAATGGGTAAAAATTACTTTAAATAATCATTTAATAATATTCAAAAACATTCTTTGAAATAAATTAGAAAACATGGATATGGTATAAAAAATTTCTATCTGAAAGAGGACAAATAAGGTAAAAATTTTATAAACCATTTTGGGTACCAAAGAGATAAATACAGTAATAAAACATAAAAATACCACAAATCTCCAAATAATAATAAATATTAAATTGTTTTAAAAAATAATGATCATATATTTTCATTAATACAAATTCAAGAATAAAAAATCTCGATAAAAATGAGATTGAAACATTAATCATTTTCTACTTTAAGAAATTTTGATTCATAAGACCCATGATATGATAAATAAAATGAAAAATTAAATATTATGAACATAATAAGATTCATATAATTACATTAAAAAGGGGATATATATATACAATTCATAAAATAAGATGGGTGTATAACATAATGCATGTCCCAAAGAGGATAATTTGAGATGATAAACCCTTACAAAGATCATATAACTGAATTGAGAATTAATTAATGTAGAGAATATGTGTAACAAATTTAAATCCAAAAAAACAAAATTAAATAAAATATAAATCAATAAATGGTAATTTCACACATATTCTTGACATAATATAATCAATGAATAAGTGGTATATCCGATTTAAAGAAAATTGAGTTAAGAAACCCCTTACCATTTGGTAACTTTCAAGTATAATCCCGTTGTATGAGATAATTTTAATTGAAATATAAAATACCATGAAGTTTGAATGATTCATGATATAACATTTAAAATGGAATTATATAAAACAAATAAAATAAATTGGTTGTATAACATTAAAACATGCCTCAATGAAGAGTAATTGAGAAGAAATCTCTTAAATCGAGTCCATACATGAAATGTTTGCCCTTTAACACCTATATAATAAATCTATATCAATTATTTTCTTTATTAATAATCTCTTATATGATTAATACCTTGTACATAAACTATTTATTTCATTTATATTATTTTCATATTTAATTACTTGATCAATTAATTATGCGTTGAATGTTTTGAGTATGTTCGGTCCAGAACATCAAAATGACTTCTATATGTTTAACATGGTAAAAGATTTCATTATTAAATCATATATATTAATAATGAAATAATTATAATTTTTATACATTAATTATAATTTTAAAACCAACCATGAAATATGGTTAAGAGTAATGAATTACATTATAATCATGGATATGGTATGTTGTATGTACACATGAGTAACATTTTCATTTTTCAAAGAGCATGATGTAAAAAAGGAAACTATCATTTTACCTTTATAGAAATATTATAATTTCATAAAAATTATGTTATGTCTTTAAAAAACTTATATATACCATCCATGTTTTTTTGGTGATGAAAAGAGTATTGTATCACTTCGTGGAGTTGGTAATCCACACATACATACCAATGATGACTTCATTATTTTAATGGATGGAAATGTAATAAAATTTAAGATATATTATATTTAAAGAATTATAATTATTTCATCAATAAATTTATATAAATTAAATCTATCAACATAACCAATCTTTATTGGTAGTGATGAAAAACATATCACATCGGTTCTCAAGTCGATAGACTACTGTACAGATGAATGGTGTTTTAATTTCTCATTTGATGATAAAGGGTAAGGAGATAAGTTATTTAATTATAATAATAAAATTTATTATATGTAATATAGTGAATTATTATTTCATAATGACTTAATAATATTTTAATGAGGTTGAAGAATAAATAAATTAAAAATACTCGGTTAAGAATAATACCCCTTCTTGGGACAACCTCTTTATATTTATAGATAAATCCTTCCTAGGGTGGTATTATGATCCAAAAATGGCCTCTAGTAGATGTTAATGGATGATATGTTTGGTTTTTATTGGGTCATGGATGAAGAAAATGGATCTTGAAGTGTGGAGTGGAGAGGAGAGAGGGTGTTTCTTAAAAGTGGGAAAGAGGGAACACTTTGGAATTTTTAAAAATATTAAAGTATTATTCAATAAAATTAACTCTAAATTGGACCATTTAGGAATATTTTATGATTTAGGGTTGAAAGTTTTACATTAAATATATTTTATACAAGTTTTTAGTTCATTTTAACCATTATATATTTTGTTTAACCTCTCTGTAAACCTGTTTAAACCTTAACCATGGTAAATAATTTTTATTATATCTATTATTTATTATGAACTAAACTTAAGTTGAACTTAATACTAACTATTATTAATTATTATTAGAAATTTTGATTAAATTTTATCAAATTTATTTCAAATAAGTGTCAAAATTTATGTTAAAATTAAACCTAAAAATTTTGACGAAAAATGGTTTTTCATATAAATTCTTTTGTAAGTATTAGCATATTATTATACCAAATTAAAGAATAGTATTGATTATAATAAAATTTATTGTGTTTTTTTAGACAAAAAAACTAATGAAATTTTAAAAATATTCTAAATTAAAATGTTACTTTTTAAATACTTTAAAAGAAAATATGGTTTTAGATAAAACAATATTTTCCACTATTCATTGAAAAACAATTATAAAATTATAAACAATTAATATTAAGATAATTTTGTGATGATGATTTTAAAATTGATTTCCTTTCTATAAAATATAATTTCTAAAAGTGTAATAAAATAATTCTAATATTCACTCAAAAAAATAATGAACATTTTTGAAGGAAAATTATTTTTGAAGTAGAAAATAACTTTACTAAAAATTAAGTGATTATTTAAAGAGAATTTATGAATAAATTTTTGACTCTATAAACCATAAACTATAGTGAGGTGTGTAAAATTAATGTTCTCAACAAATTAAGAACCTTTTCCTTATTTTTTTTGTTGAGCTCTATCATGTGATCTGGTGTGATAGAAATGATATTATTCATAATAATTACTCACTCATCCATAACGCAGGTCAGATGCGGATCCTTATTTCCATATGTAAAGTTGCATCAATGAAAAAGGGACATTACAACAACAATGTTGTGACTATGAAATTCTATGACATCTCTATATTGATGGAAGCTTATTCTAACCTCATATCAATTTGGAATTGTTTTGGAGAGATCCTCTTCCTGGTTAGATTAAAGTAAATGTGGATGGTGTGTCCAAAGGAAATATGGGTCATATGGGTTATGGAGCCATCTTCAGGAATCACCTTGGTCAGATCCTTGGATGATTTCTTGGTAGTTGTGGAATTAACACTTCCCTAGAGTCCAAAATTATGAGTATGATAAATGCAATTACTTTCACCATGATATATGTTGGAATAATATCTGGATTGAAATAGATTCAACTACCATTGTGCAAGTGATTTGTAATGGGGTGATACATCCTGTGTGGCCGATTACTACCCGTTGGATGGATTGCATCCGCTTTCTTCTCAACATCAGTTTCATTATCACTAATGTTTATCATGAAGCAAATATGGTTGCTGATGGACTTGTTAATAAGGATGTAAATCAAGGAATTACCTTGTTCGAAAATCTACCCATTAATCTTCTCCCTCTTTAAGATAAGGATTGTAACATGATTCCATCATTTAGACTCTTGTAAACTCTTTATTTTATAATATTTATGTATTGGTTTCTGGTTAAAAAATTGGATAAGTTATAATAATCATATTTAAATAATAATAATAATTTCTTGTTCATTTACGCTCACTATTGGGTGTCATATACACTATCAATCATAATATTCTTTTAAAAAATATTAGAGTGTTACAGTATGAAAGTGAAACTATTATCATAAAAAATGTAATTATAGTTTGATTTTTGATACACGACATTATAATTGGGTCTTGGGGCCTCAAGTTATTGGTTCTGCTAGAGATGAGATTTTTCACAAGGGTTGTGTCTCACTGTGGGGGAGTACACATGGGTGAGGCATCACATTATGCCCCTTTAGGTCATGACATGACCAATCCACTATGGGGGCATTGAATTTCATCCCCTTTGGGTCACATCATGACATTCCTTTTTTTATTTTCTTAAACATAGAGAAACTCATCGTTTTAGGGTCCCCCCCCCCTTTGATTTTAGGTTGATAAGGCATGAAGGGAGGGATATTTCCGAAAAATCTACCCCTCCTTACTCCCTTGTATGATCCCCCATGAATATGGGTAATTCTTGGGTGTTTTAAAATATTATTTAAGGTGACTTTTTCTCTCCTCTTCTTTATATTCTTGTTTTCCCCATGATAAACAATGATTTTGGTGTCTTTATGTTAGGTAATAGAAGATGATTTCATCAGACTATAGTGAAATTAGGCCAATTTGATAGGGAGTTATCTTGGTATGACTAAATAATGTCTCAATTGGATTAATACAATAGGTTTCAAAAAAATTTATTGATGATGAGTGATATTTTTTATGATTATACCTCATTAGATTAATTGAAATAATTGATTATAGATTATTATAATTAATTATTTGGGTGTTGGGACATAAGATAGGATCTCAAGTGTTGGCATGTGCTAGGATAAGGAATATATAGGATTTTCTAAGGTTGAGGGGATCCTCATACAAAAGGTAAATCCATGATAAAGGTTTCTGTTCCCTTTAATAAAATACCATATGCTTATATATGCATACTAGTATATTTTCATGGGACTGGGTAAATGGATAGGGATAGAGATTACCCTAGAGAAAGGTATAATATTTTTTTGAGCCTCCTAGTGAATTAACATGTGATTCCTAACACCTTATCTATTTTAGGATCACTATAAGAAATGTCTCAAATGGGAGGAGGAGTATGTTGAGTTTATAAGGGACCTAGATAATGTATTGGGATCCTTGATGGGATGTGAGAATCCTAAGATTGATTCATTATGATATTTAGGATGTAATAAGAGGATTAGGCTTAGTGGTGATGGGTGAGATGGTTGTACATCTCATATTGGATAATAAGAAACCTCCTAGGGGTAGATTAAGAATTGGTGTATTCCATGGGTGGGATAAGTCCTATGAAACAAAATGAGATGTAATGCGGGAGGTTTCCTTCAATTGATATCCCAATGAGATATCCTAGATCAATGTGCTATGGGATCCTCTATTTTTTTAGGGGCATTATTGAGGACTTGGAATGAAGTTTCCAAGGGGTTTAGAGTGTGTTACCTCGAGATGGTCCCTAGGTAGATAAAATGGGTTTTGATGTATAATATAAAAAGGATGAGACCTACCTTTGAATCTAGGATTGGGAAGAGAATATGGGCCGATGTAACACATTTGGGTGTTGGATACGTCTTGGTGTCAATAAACTGAGAATGGGATCGGTTTGAAGGACTCTAGTTAACATGCTGACAGGGGAGATGATAATTTTGAGATGTTTTTATTGTTTTATCATGTATCTTGAGAGGCTATATTGTCAAATATATATACATTGAGATATAGGGATATGTGTTTAGTGACTAGAACACCAGGATGATCTAGCGATCTTGTAGGGTGGTCTAAATTCTCAATGTTTTGTTATTACATGAGTGTTCCAAGTTATGTGGATATTGGATGACAAAACTGGAAACTAATGGATGGATTCCCCTATGTAAGAGAATATGGTTTGGGTAGTTTACTATTTATTCATCATATCCTAAGTGAGTAGGGATAATGAGGGTGCTACTATTATTTATATTTCATTCAGGGAGTAGACTAGGGAAATTCCATTATGTCCTTACCTGAGATGAGATGTGTTCGGTACTATTCAATTCACCCTATAATGATGAGGGAATAGGTTGGGTACTATTAGTGTGGAATATTTTGAGAGATCAGGGATCAAAAGGTACTTTTATTATGCCCTTATTTAAGAGAAAATGGGTAGGGTTTTTAATGTGAGTCCTACCCTAAGGGAGGATTGTCCAGTGTATTATATTGTGTGCTCATCCCAAAGGGGAAAGGACTAGAGTACTAGATGTGGAAACTAACTTAAATATGAAGGTAGTGGCTATGGAATAGTGTGGTTATCTACAATTCATATTTGTATATGGGTCATGATTATTGTATAATGTTATTGTATTCTAGCATAGGCCAAAGCAGCTATGGCCAGGTGTTATGGTAGTCCAGTTAGCATGTGATTACCTAATGTTCATGTTTATTTTTTCTATTTATTTTCTTTATGAAAAAACATGGATATGTTGGTTTTTATTAAGGGAACTTGTTGATAATATACTAATATATATTTCTCACACCCTAAATGGCAACTCTGGTGTGTATTTAGACCTTATGTTTGGTTGTTGGTTGTACACAGGTTGTGTAATAGATCAGGTTTGGTCAGATCGATATGGTAATAGAGACTTGGATTTAGGTGTGGATTAGGTATGTTAGTAAAGTATCATGTATATTTTATTTCTTTGTTCATTTTTTCTATCTGATTAGCATATTGGTTGATTAGTGGGATGTATGGATGTATACTACTACATTATATGTGATATATCATGGATGTTCTTTATTAATTCTATGTACTATAACTATTAAATATGGATAATGTTAAGTTATTTTATTATAATCTATGGTATGATATAATGGGAAAAGTATCCCAAAAATATGATTTAGGCCCTCACAACTAGTCAATAGCCTTTAGCATATGGATAAACACACATGAGGTTGTATGGAACTATGTTTATGACACTGATGATTGGTCTTAGTCTAGGGGTGTTACACCAAGCGGTTCTTATTGTATGGTTTCATCATAAACCATGACCATCCAATATTTATTATGACATGGTTTACACCCATGGTGGAAATCCAATTCCCATGAACCATGATGTAGTGATCAACAAAACACAACTTGGTAATGGATAACAACGATGCCCAAATTTTTTAAAAACATTTTTCTGCTTGTTTTCCACAAAACACAATGTAGTTTTAAAACTTTTATAAAACCATGTTTTTTTCACTTAAAACATCTCATGTTTTTTAAATATTCAATAACCACACCTTTTTTTATAAATTTTTAAATGATTCTAAAAAATATTTTTTCTCGGTTTCTTTATCTATCAGAAAACCCAATCCAAATTATATGGAGTTGGATCTACTACCACTATCCAGTTTTGGATAGAACAACACATGTCCAAAGACAGTGGAAAATCAACTAAAACCTATTACTCTGAAGAATCTATCCATTAATTGAAACAGAATAAAATAATATTAATAATGGTGATCCATATTCTCTATTGATCCAGTACATCAAATCTATTTGTTAAGAGCTTGATATTGATTTCTAGAAGAAGTTACAAACTCTTTCCTCTTAGGATGTCTATTGGCTATACAAATATTCTAATACTTGGGAAAGAAATATTTTAAGACATTTTTAGCTAGAATAGTTTATAAAGGAATGAAAAAAACGAGAGCCTTTATGTTCTTCAGTTCATGAAGTTCTCATAAAATATAAATCAATAAATCAAAAAAATATGAGATTATTTATATATCCATCCAATGTGACTACTTATATTCTAAACATTTAGCTATATTAGATGAAATTTTTCAAAAATATTTCACGATTCACTATTACAGTAACTTAAAATTCATCGTTTATGATTAATTAATTATTGTTTAAAAAATTATGATGGATTTTAAACTCCTCATATCAATATAATATGATGAAAAATTTTGATTTTATTTACCATTAAACTTTAAAAAGAGAAAAATATAATAAATTGCTAACAAAATATTTACTCCATAATTGTAAAGAAATTTTAATGTTAATATTAGGGATGTCAATGAGTACTCATCAATGTTTCACCCAAAACTACCAAAAATGATTAAGTAGAATTGAGCTTCTGATTAATCGAGTTTCTATATGTTTATGGGAGTGAATGAAAAACAGAATTAGAAATGGATAAGGTTAGGGTACTATTGTTAGGGTTTTAAAAAAATTCTTCAAACTATATTTTTATATTATTTTCTAGATAAAACCAATTTTTAAAATGGTTAATAGAGAACCCTTAAATAGATATAATTACCAATAATATGTGCCTAAAGTCCTAGGAGAATATTGATTTAAATCCTAGAGGAACAGATACATAATGTATAGAACCCCCACCCACCATCTTCTTGTCTGCTAACCTGATTTAATAACATTGAAACTTTAACCTACGATCTTGACCCCATGTTGAGGCTTTGGGAATGATCTAAAATCTATTGACTATAGACATTTGTTGGCCAGAATAATGATTTTCTTCTATCTTAATTTTTTATTTAATACCATCACCTCCTTATGTATATTAGTATAAGATACTTTAGATAAACATGAGGCCCTCTAATGATGGCATGTAGGTCATGTGGCTCTATGTCCATTGATGGCCTAAAGGCCCTTTGGTTCAGAAACTCAATACATGGACCAAAATACCATTTCAAAAGAATAACATTAGAGATACATTACCACACCAAAGAACCTAATATAGTATATACACTATTTTACTTCTACAGTACCATAAAAATTCACTTTTTCCCAGATTTGAACTCGAATTTCGTATATAATTATATGGTAACATTACCACTCTGGTAAGCCCCCCCCCCCCCCCAATTGTGGTATTTTAAAATGTGAACCCAATTAAATAATTATTATTAATTTTTTATTTCAATATTTTTTTAATGATAGAAAATAAAATAAAATATTCTTACCATTTTTTATTTTATTTTTCACAAATCGGATTTATAAATGAATTTTAAACCAAAATTCTATGAACTTGATTATTTTTTTCATTAATTTTTTTTCTAAAAGTATTCTAAAATTATAAATTTTATTTATTTTATTCGATATCTATTCATTTAAAATTTTAAATTGAAATTTTAAATTTTAAATTAAAAACAACTATTTTAATGGTTTAGAGTAGTTAAATGGATATTACAAATAAAAAAAGTTATATTTAGGGTAACGAATATAAAAAATAAATGGAATATAAATGGAATTGGTTTTTGAAAAATTAAATGAGTTAGGTTTCAAGTAACCGAAATTTTGTTGTTACTCAATTTGTTTTGATTCGTAGTCAAAATCATTAGTAATATTTTATAAAAAAATAATTTTATTTAACCTCATGTTTTATTATTTTAAAATATCAGTTGATATCATATTAAATAAAATTTAAAAAATAAAATAATAATTCAATTTTTAGATTTTAAAATTATTTATATGTTTATTTAAAATAAATAATACTATAAATGTATAATAAAAACTTCTTATTAAATCTTTGTCATAAATAACAATAAAGAAATTTATCAATTAAATCCTTCCACCTTTTGTATCCATGGGTTGTGTGAGTCTCCAAACACTTGATAATAATTTCCTTCAAACTATAGTACAATAGAGCCATTGATTTAAATATGTGAAGAAAATGAGAGCTTCGTTGTTCTTCATTTCAAGAAGTTATTTAACATTATCAAATTGAAATCACAAGAAACTGTATATATAAGTATTAAAACATATTTTATACCTAATAAACATGCACCTTGGACTTCCAAATATTTCACATATATTCTCTAATTTATGAAAAAATTCTTGAACATTTCTAACCATCAAACCAATTTCAACCTGAATTTTTATTTCTATAATAATTTTTAACAATTAATTGTAATTTAATTCTTAAAAATTATTAAATAACCATTACATGATGACTATGTGTGGAATAATAAAGAAATTTATCATGTATTAACAGGAACTAAACCTCAATGAAAGATGTATCATTACTTTTAAATTTCTTAGAAATTTGTAGTTATTATACTACTCAAATTAATTATAAGGATATCAAATATATATTTCTATGTCTACAATAATTTATTGAACAATTTTAGTTTTATAAAAAAAAATTAATCAAAATTGGTTGTTCATGTTAAGGATAAATTTTTTTCCATTTCATAAAAAACATCATCTCAGACTGGATATTTATTTACATATGATTTTTGGGATGTGAAAACCATTTCATTTCATCAAGCTGTAGTTTAGCATACTAAGAAAATATGGATAATGTTTCTTCATGGTCATTAGATTAGAAAAAGTGGAAGATCATTGATGATATAATATAAGTTATCCTATGGTATTACCAGATTATTATGTATTGGATGTGGTTACTTGATTGGATAGAGTTATGGGAGTTATATATTCATTATAACTTATATGATCATCAGGTTTAATGGGAAAGTAATGATTACTATGGGGAATTGTCATTCAATAAGGCTCAATAGTGGTTCATCCATGAAACATGGATAGTGGTGCAACCGGTTGACCCCGCTATAAATATCTGTTAGAAAAACTTTCTTAGTCATGTGATATTTTTTATACTAATGATAAATAAAGAAAACAATTATCAAACATCATAGTTGATTAATTCTATAATCCTAAGATCATCTGATTTAGTTTTATCCCTTGGATGTAGGACATAAATTTATCAAACCACATTAAACCAAAGTTTATTTATTTATTTCTTTATTTTGACTAATATTGAGTTCCTCGGTTTAATTTTATCGAATTAGTGTGTTTTTCATGTTTTTTCAGTGTGGTGATTTTGTTTCATTGACTTATTATCTTCAGATTCAAAAAATTTGTGGGTTAACATTCAATCGATGGGGTGTGACTGATGATTGGTCTTTCACTACACAAATGTTCGGTGGTGTGGGGTATATAGGTTCAATGATTCATTACATCCCCAATAGGTGGTATCAATTCTTGGTTCTATGCTTGGCTGCTTCACACTCAACAACAACTTAGGTAGCATTCTCATATCACTTTATGTTTTTTAGTTTAGTTGTAAATTATTATAAAACTATAAGTACTTCCTTGAAATATGGTAATTTTTATGTTGATGATTCCAAATCAAAATATGTAGGGATTTATTAAAATTCAAAAAATATATTATCTCATTCAAAAATACCTAGAATTTATTTTGACCGAAATCCTGACTCTGAAGATAGATGTGACGGAATGGGAGAGGCTATATAGAAATTTTTTTGGATATATTTAAATTTCCTTGGATCTAAATGTATAATTTAACATCAAATAGATTAATACCTCAGTGTAATGGATGAATTTTATAAAATACATGTATGAGAATACATTAGTGATGAATAAGGTGTTTATGATGTGGAGACTATTTGGTATGAGGTTGTTGGAAGATTGGTATGTGGTCGATCATATTTTTGTCTTTAACATGATTCAAATTCAACTCGGATCTATTAATATGAATTTCATGAAATATTTCAATGTATTGATATTTTTATCATCCCTTTCAAAGAGTTGGTAGTTAATGGTAAATTCTATGAGTTACTATTTCAGGGAGACTGATATAATCATTAGGGGTGTTTGGGAACTTATCCTAAATGAAGATATCAGATAAAGTGCGGTTCAACAACTACCTAGTACTATTCACAAAATAGATAGAATAGGATTTTCACAACATCAAAATAAAATTTATATTAGGTCAAATGATAATCACGTCGAAGGTGTTGAGTCAAATCAGTTGGTTATAGATGAGTATGTTGTTACTTTGGTTGGAGATTTAATCTCAAGAAGGATCGTAGGTAAAGACAAAGAACCTCTATATGATATATATTCAAAATTGAAAATTTTATGAATTTTATAAAACCATAAGAATTTATTATCCTTCCAACGAGTGATTTTGTTCTTGTGGATTCATGAATCGATAATTTTGTATCATCCTTAAACTCTATGGACAAGAACAGGTACATTTAATATTATTTATCTTGAAATTTTGGAAGGGTTCATTTGGAAGATGATGAAGATCTAGAAATATAAGGAAAGGGAAATTTGATGGTCCAGATGAAGAATTGAGGATACCTTGATCCCAATATTTATCAGAACAAATTAGGTCTATAGAATAATTTGATTCATGTGGGTCAGTTGTAGGAAGAATGTTTTGGGATGAACTTCAATAATATAGTGTATAAGATCACTCTAGTTTCAATGGTTATAGTTGACTAGATGATTATACATAGTAAAAATTTTGGGATCCATAATGTTCAATATTTCATTTTTATTTTACTATTGAATCTTCCATATTAGTTATAATAACTTGACGGTTCTTGTATAAAAGGTAATTTTGATATTGGATAACACATACTTCAAAATCTATGTGAGTTGTGTACTTAGAAATTAGTTGAAGGTATCATTCAATCTGAGTATACAAACACCTATGAGATGACATTTGGAACTTATTCACATGGAAATTTAGATGTTATCCATTTTCCAATATCATGGGGGTCACAATAATTTTTGAAATTCCTTGACGATTCCCTTAGTAATATATGGGTTTAATTTCATAAAAACAAATCTGATGTATTTAATGTGTTTATTTTGTGGAATGAAATGGTGGATAATGAGGCTATAAGTAAACATAATTTTTATATAAATACAATCGTAGTGTTTATAGTGGAACAAGATTCAAGAAATTCAATAGAGGGGATAGGACTTTAGAAAACTAGTCTCGAGACATAAAATTAAAAAGGCATGGTGAAAAGAATGCACTCAACACTGATAAAGAAGGAGTGTAGAATGATACTTAGTTAATCAAAGTCCATCAATGCCAATGGGGTAGGAAATTATGAAAGTTTTATGGTTTGTTAAATCTTTGAAACTCAACCACCTCAATGTTTTTTGGATTCATGCATATATCCATGTGGATGCTAAGGATTGAGATAAACTCGATAAAAAATCTAATTCATGTTTCATTATTGGATATAGAGATTAAAACATTGGTTTTAGACTTTATAATGAGGGAATAAAACAAATTATTAAAAGTCAAAATGTACCCTTTAATGAGAAGGTATTATAAAAAGACCATAACTTGGATAAGGAAGGATTTGAAGGTAGAAATTCAAATAAAAAATTAAAGTGGATAAAAATGAGAGGTATGAATAAGGATAAGTGTTGGATAATTAATATGGTAGAATAGTAGGTCCTAGAAATGGGCCAATGGAAGTTATTCCAAAGAGATATAGGGATACTAAGGGTCGATATGGAGTAACAAAATATAGAACCATAAATTTCATAGCATCATAAGAAACAATTCTGGATTGGATAAAACTGTAGGGAAATTTGTGAAGTTCATCCAGTTTCATACTATTGGTTTAGAGGTGTGGTCATGAATTATATTATATTCTTCTATGGATATAGGAGAAAATTAGATCCTATAAGAGTCAGTCAATATCTACAATTATAGATATTGGGTGTTTATGGTGAATGATGATTTAGATTCATAGAATTTGAGTAAAACATGGGATATAGTTCACTTTCCATAAAGGGAAAACATGCTTGAGAATAAATGGGTTTTTTAACTATAGGAAAAGGTTGGTGGGAAGAAGCAGTACAAGGATTGGTAAGTTATGAAGGGTTTTCAGAAGAAATAGAGAATCAACTTCCCTTAAAAAAATTCACCAGTCATTAAACACATATCTATATGAATAGTTCTCATCTTGGTGTTGTTTGAGAATTCATATATTTGTAAAATGATTTTAAAAGTGATTTTTCTTCATGGTGAATTAGAGAAAGAAATTAATTTGTGGAAACTAATTGTTTTAAAGATCATTGGAATAAGAACTAAGTGTGTAAGATTAATAATAGTCCCTATGGATTCAAATAAGCACCAATATAAGGGATTCAAAAATTTAACTCATTTATGGTGGATAAAGGTTTTATAAAATGTAATTTAGAACATTGTTACTAATAGAATGTGTTGGAATATGTAAGATTCATATTGTTTCTCTTGTATGTGGATAGCATGCTTCTAGAAGTTCTTAAAAATAAGATGATTCATCAACTATAAAAATCTCTATCTAGGATATTTGGAATAAAGGATCTTGGAGTAGCCAAGAAAATATTAGGAAGATGCATTGAGTAAGATAGGAAAGTTGAAAGCTTGTTTCTTCTCAAATAGATTATGTTCATGGGATTATCAAAAGTTTTGGTGTGTTTAGATGAAATTCAGTCTCAACTCCACTTTTTATACATTTCAAACTCCCTAAATAAAAAGTGTAAAAAACTAATCAGAAGGTTAAGCGCATGGAAAATTGATGTCGCATCAAGGATGGTATTACTAGTGTACACCATAGTGTGCACTCATCTCAAAACTAAACATTTATTGGGAGATTTCATATATTACATGTTAAATCTAAAAAAGGAATATTAAGAATTAAATTAATGGGACATCCATTATCATAAAGGAACTAAAGACACAACCCAGTGATTTGGGATTCACAATCCTTTACTAGGGTATATTAATGCAGTCTTTAAAGAGATATAGATACGTTAAAATGGAAACTAACATTTTTTTACATTCATAGGTATAGTTGTTTGATAGATAATAAAGATACAATCGATGGTATCTTTATATACAATAGAAGAAAAATATTTTGTATAACATAACTGAGTAAGGTGATGATATAGTTGAGGCATATTTTGGAGAATCTTGGACAGAGGTAAGAAAGTGGATTTTTATTCTCTGACAGTTAGGTTTTAATTCACTTGGATCTGAATTTAATTTCTCATGCATGAACAAAGCATATTGGTATGAAATATCATTTCATAAAGAATTTTCTAGAGGAAAGTAATTACATATATGGAAGATAATAAATAAGTATAAATCAATGGACAGATCACCAAGTCAGTAGTCTAATAAAGTCTAAGGAAAAATTGGGCCTCAATGGGACTTGGGTGTATGGATAGAGATAGACACTACTGATATAGTGATATTTGTACCTGAGTGTTGAAGAGTTATCATGGGATCCTTGAAATATTTATAAGGTGGGAGATTTTTTATATTTGAAAACTATTTCAGTTCACTGAATTATAGTATACTAGATGGAGAGACTCTAGAAAATTGTTTTTATTAATGTTAAATGCAATGATAGTGTAATATCTTTTGTTGTGTCAGACCATTTAGAAAATGTTTTTTGTCTGATGGTTGCATACTAAAAGTGGTCAGTTTTATAGAAAAAGTCATGGGAGTTATATAATCTGTACAAATTTCATAATCTTCAGGTTTATAGGTTGTGTGTCAATTGCTACAGGGGATCAACAGTCACTAAAACTCAATAGGGGGTCATCAGTGAAACTCAGATAGTGGTGTAATTTTCTGACCAGTTGGTCTCACTATAAATGTAGGGTAGGACCACTTGAATAACTATGTGATGCTTTTATAGTGATGTGAAAAAAATAAAACTATTATTAGATATTATATCAGATTGATTTTTTGTAGCACCCTAATATTTGATGATATATTTATTTTTAAATAAATATATTTTCTTTATTAGTTTTCAATTCACACATCCCTGAGTCAAAATAAACCATAATACAATATACCATTATAAAATAGCCATTAAATTAGAGGGTATGAGTTTAATTAATTAAATTATAAAAAAAATGTGGTTTAAATATATATAAAATGAATTAATTGGTTATCAATTAGTTATAAATAAAAATATAAAACATTTTTAAGTAAAAGATATGTTTTTAAAACTATTTTTATGTGTGCAATGTGTTTTTATTTTAATAAATTAAATAGAACACTATTGGTGAATGATTATAATTATATATATATATATACATATTATTTACTTAATGAATAAATTTAAAATTATTCTACTATTTTTTTAGGTCTGAGAAAATAATATTTATCCATTTTTATGCATAAAATGTATTTTTATAAAAAACTAGTTTTCATCATGTTTTGTGACCATATTTTAAAACAAGTTTATTAAATTTCAAGAAATTGAATATTGAAAAATTTATTCCATATTTTGGACCAATAAGATAAAAAATTTAAATTAGTACCCTTTTATTTTTATTCAATATGAATAGAATCATAGTAAATGTTTTTCGCCTCGATATGGGTAAAATAGGTAAAATAGAGAGAAAACATTGGTATAAAGCTTTAAAATTTATCTAAAATTTAAATTTATCCTATTGTATGAGATTCATTCATCGATATATATAAAATTATCAAAAATATTTCCACTTTATTCCATATTTATTTGAATATGACCATTATATTAATTTAAGAAAAGAATAAATACAAAATGTCACTATCTTGAATTTAATGTTCATAAAATTTTACATAACAATAAAAATAAGATAAGTTAGGTTATAAATATTTATTTTAAATATAAATAATTTATTTTTATCATAGAATTTTATTTATAATTTTTAGGTATTGAATAATTACCTTAAACACTTATGTAATGCCGACACGGTATTTAATCAATTAATAGAAAAAAAATAAATGATTTCAAAAAAACTAAAATTAATACAACTTAAGTGAATTTTTGTTTTCCCCTAGTTTTATAGATACATATTTCATATTATTTTTATTTTAAAATATTATATTTTTATTCCATATTGGTCATTGTGTCTTTAAATTTAAATTAAATGAATACTTCCCAAATTGAAATTAATGATATTTTATAATAAATAATATTTTATTAAATGATTTAAAATCCATAAAAATTATCTTCAGATAATTTAATGAAATATCATTTAAAATATAAACCATGTTCTATTTATGAGTCACTTTTCCATTTATTATAACAACATTACCCCTTTAATATTGAAATAGTTGTTATCATTGTTAAGGTCAAAATGGTTAATGAATGGGTTAATCATAAGGAAAAGGTTTTAAATGACAAAAAAATATTTATAAATTTCATTGAATGATTTTAATTTGATAATATCCTATTTTTATTCGAAAAAATGTGTATTTGGAAGTATTTTCCTAGAGAATTTCTATATTATATTTTAATCTTTTAAGAAATTCCACGTACGCCCTCTCTCTCCCTCATAAATGGACACCCCACCCTTCTCTTATTTACACCACTTTAAGACTTCTAGATCAAAAAAACCTAAAAATTTCCATTTTAAATTTATCTTAAAATGTTATAGAGGGGATTTTATCCCTAAAATACCAACCCTAGGGTCCTTAAGAGAATATCTAAAGTAGTTCTTTCAAAGAATATGTAATTTACTTAACTAATCACTTTCTTTTTACTTATTATTTTACCTACTATAAATATATTGTATTTATCATAAAATAATAACTTAAGTATTATAAATATACATAAATTTAATTATGATTATTAACTCACCATTATCCACCCTCTTTTTCATCAAATGGTGAGTGAAAGTATCCCTCGTGCATACTTATGACATACTGGCACCACTTAGTGATACAATTAATTTTTCATCACCATATTTTATGGGTGTTTATTATAATAGTATTGATATTTACATATGTAATTCATGAAATAATTATACTTCTATAACGATAATATCATCTCTACCTTTTTACCTTCCAATCTATTGGAAAACGATAGTGTCACCAATGCTTATGTGTGGACTACCACCTCCACGAAGCGATGTGATTTGTTTTTATATTACAATTAATGTAGAAGATAATAAAAATATATTTTAGGAATATATATGATTTATATGATATAATATTTATTTTTTAAAGGATAATTATTATTTACCTTTCTTTCATTCCTTCTGATGAAAAGTGAAAACAATGTTCATGTGTATGTACGGCCAAACTTCTCCATAAACATTGTAATTCATTTTTCTATATCTAATTTTTTGAATGAATATATATATATATATATATTATCAGGATTAAAATTATATATATTATGGGAAAATTTTCAAAGTATAAGGAACAAAAATATCAAACCTAAACATACATTAAAAAGGAAGCAGTTATGGCCTGAAATGGAGATTTTAAAAAATAATTCTTAATAAACAGGTGATAAAAGATTATAATTAAATCATATATTGTAGTTTTACATATTTTTATAGTTTTTTAATGTATTTATAATAAATATATATTCATTATATAGGAGGTTCTAACAAGTATGAAATAAGTTGGACATGAGGTATAGATTTTATGTTATAATCTCATTGTTTATCGGGATTACTTATGATTAACTTTAGTTGATAAAATATTATAATATATCTCTCAAGAATCCAATTAATTTTATTCTAATTTTATTATTTATATATATTAAATTTTTTCCCATTAATTTTACTCTCTTTAAGTACTCAGGATAATAAAATAATTTTTTAAGGAAAACTTACTTTATTTCCCTCTTTAGTTAAAAAATTCATTCTCTTCCATTGTATATGTTTTCTAAAAAAGTTTTTGAAAATATTTTTAATATAATATAATAATATTTTTAATACATGTTTACCCATGTTTGAATTTTTAATAAATTTTTTAAAAGGAATCTTCTTATCATTTTCTAAATGAGGTACTTTTGATTTTTTACCAAAAATCTGAAAGGAACCTTTGTTTTAGCTTATACGGATTGAATAGAATTTCCCACCATCATGGTTGTTCAATGTTTTGAAACTTAATTTACAGGTTCCCAAGGATATTTTAAAATGAAAGGTTTCCTTTAATATCTGGGAAATTTTTAGATTTTAAATATTTGATTTCAAAGTTAAAGGTGAAAGTTCCTCGTGAAATGTTCTACGTGATATTTTAATGTCATTTTTCATCTAAGATAACATCATTTAAGGTTTCATAACATTTATGAGGGATATTATTCTATGATTTAATCCTTAATATTTATCAATATGGTTTATTATAATGATCACAATATTTTTATGAAACCTATTTCTTTTTGACTGGTTATGTTATGAATTGATAAAATATTTATGAAACATGTTTTTTTTACAGGTTATGATATGATGAATGTTTTAGAATATTATGGTGAACATATATATGATTTTCATTATGTGATAGGTTGGTCCAAAATTATATATCTCTCCAATGCATTTGGTAAATATAGATTAGTCATGATATGGATAGGATAGAAGGAGGAGTGAAACTAGTTCAATAAGCGACATTGTCCACTATGATAGTTTGGGAGTAAACCTTGACTACAACAATGGTTTGGGGAGTGAACCCAATCCACCATTATAGTATTCATAGTTATCCTTAACTATTAAGGATATTATTTTATATTCTTGTGTGAATTCCATAAACTTGTTTGTTATGCTAATGTTATGCTCTCGTGGCTCATGCTATTTGATTCCATTATGATTAATTTCTTATAAACTACAAATATTTATACCATGATTCAATATTATGATCTATGATATCCAGGGTGTAGTTTTTAAATATTATTCTCATGTTATTATATCCTTATTCTCATTTTATGTTTAATTGATCAATAATATCGCCCTTTTTTAAACTTACAGATAATCTTTTCTCGTTGTTACTTATGTTTACTTTCCTTGGGTTATGAAGAGAAGTTTACGATATGATATGTCTAACAAGGGTGCTACTAATGAATAACTATGTGGGAGATGATATAGATATCTTATGAACTCTTTGTTCGTATATCCATGTTTCTAAAGGTACTATAATTATATAATTATGGTGTGGATCATTATGTTATGCAATGTATATTCATGCATTAAGATATGATATATATATATATATGAAGAGTATGGTTTGAAATATTTGGTATCAAAGAATGTTTTTGTTACCTCTAGATACTAAAAAGTGAAAACCTTACTGAGAATCCTAGGATAAGTCTAAGTATGGGATCACATCCTAAATTTTTGGTAATGATCATGAATGACCTAGGATAAACCTAATATTTTATATATTTAAAAGTAATTGTCTTGATTTAGACATAAAATATATTATTTTTTATGAATATATGGTTTCCCACTATGATAATTATTACTCAAACTATGCTTTTAGATTTAGTTGATGGATGAAACCTAAAATAATTTTGTTAATGTTGATTTAGATGTACAATACAAAAATTTCCCTCTTGATTAACCAGAAGTTATGGGAGATAAAATGAAATACCTCAGTTTTATACATATAAAACGTTATTAAGATACTAATCATTATGATCTTGTAAAAGAGATAATGAGGGAACAACATTCTACTGATCCCTTCATGAGAAAACACCCACCTTCATTTAGTGGGTCAGATGATCCCCTAATTTATGGGAAATGGATCAATACCACTTAAAAATATATTTATTGTTCTCAAATTATCATAATATGAAAACAAAATTCCAATCTATTTATCATTTGAAATGTGAATCTGGTCAATATTGTAGTCTTATTAAGAATATAAGTCATGAGGAATAAATTCAATATATGGAATGGGATGAGTTTAAGAGGATATTTTTCATTAATTACTTCCCTCATATTATACATAAAAACATGGAGAATGAATTTAATGAGCTTAACCAATGGTTGGATAAATTAATTGGTACTTATGTGGAAAATTTTATATGAATTGCAAGTTATGCTTATAGTTTATTCATTAGCCCTAAAATAAAAGTTGATTGATTATTTAGTTTCTTAAAACCAATTATTTTAAGGGAGTCTGATATAAGAGGCTTTAGTAGCTATGAATAAATTATTATATTTTCACTCAAGGTAGAAATGTAAAGTTTATATTCCCACCATTCCCATTATTTGGAAAAGAAAATTATGATGGAGTCTCTGGAATACTTGAAAAAATCACATGGAGGAAGAAATTCAAGCCATATTCTTGTTTAAAATATGGTAAAACATCAAGAGGGATTTATTAAATGGAAAAAAGAAGGTTATATAAATGTGTAAAGGTGGGACAAAAAACTTGTGGATATCAAAATTTGATGAAAATTCTGGTATATGAAATCGATTAAAAGAATATTCTAACTAATGCACTACCCACACTCTATTTCCTAAAATGAAAGGAGTATAGGAATTGCACCAACCAGGGAAAAAATACAAAAGTTTTTTATGATCATTGGAGTTAAAGACCTCTTAATCACAAATATAAGGGAATTCTCTTATGATCTTGACTTTTGAATTTCTATATGAGAATTATTTAATGAATGTTACAATTTCCATCCACTCTGGAACCACTTATGTCTTATTTGATTATGGATCTACCATCTATCCAATGTTAAATTTTTTGTGTAATCAGGGAATTTAAAAACACAAGAAAAAACAAAACAAAAGTAAATATGCTATAAAACAATGTAGTCTATGATTATTTTCTTTATCAAATCTACAACACTCATGAGGAAGCAATCCCGGGCGGGAAAATAATAAACACTAGTTTTCATTATCCACCTGAGAAGAAAGGAAACATGACACTTTATTCCCCTCCTTTCTCTACCTACTCTTTTATATCTCTGGAATTTTTTAAGGGGTATATAATTATCAATTCAACAATTTGATGTTTATTTATCCGTGAAAACTCTTAATGGTATGATGGTCACATCTCAAATCTCTAGTTCCTCCCTGATTGAAGTTTGTGGGAAATTGCTTCCAGAAAATATTTTAATTATTCCTTTAGTTGAATTTGATGATATTCTTGGAATGGATTTGATTTATTTATATATATCCCATATTAATTACTGAGGAAGGTAATTCACACCTTATATTTTGAATGAACCTATGATCATTTATTGATGTGATGATGAATATAAACTTCCAGTGTAAATTGCCTCTATCTTGTAGGTATTAATTCATATCCATGGAGGGTTTCTATTTAATATATTTGGTAAGAAACTCAAAATTGAGGAAACTGCTATTTTATGGGATATTTTTTATTTATTTATAGAATAATTTTCTAGTATACCTATGAATCATGTATTTAATTTTTCAATCGAACTTGTTCCTGGTGTTACACCTATTTAAAAGACTCCTTATAGAAGATCCCCAATTAAGTTGTTGGAATTAAAGAAGAAACATAGGTATAATCTTGATAATGGATTAATATGATCTAGTGTGTCACCATGGGGTTCACTTGTTCTCTGTATTAAGAAGAAAGATGAGACAATGTGTGTTTTCATTGATTATCAAGAACTTAACTAGTTCATTATCAATAATAAGTATCTTTTACCATTTATCTATGATTATCAGGATCAATTACAAGGAATGAAATAATTTTCTAAGAATTAACTTCATTATGGATACCATAATTTAAGGGTTAAGAAGGTGAATATACCCAAGAAATCCTTACATACATGGTATAGGCATTATGAATTTATAGTGACACCAATTGGAGTTACTAATTCCCTTGTCATATTCATGAATTTAAGTAATATAGTATTTAGATAATACCTTGATCAATTTTTGGTCGTATTTAAAGATTATATTAATATATTATCAAAGATAAAGGAAGATAATAAATATTAATTGATAATTTTGTTAAAGGCCCTAATAATATAGAAGTTATATTAAAAATTTACCAAATGTCAACTTTGGATTCAGAATGTTTCATTATTAGATCATATAATCTCATGTGATGGTATATCGATGGATTCACTAAATACAAATGTAATTGAACAATGGTCTAGACCAACCATGGTAATCAAAATCCATAATTTTCTTAGTTTGGTTGGATATTACTGGTTCTTTGTGATATATTTCTCAAGAAAATCTAATCAACACACCAAGTTGACTCGGAAGGGGATTAAGTTCTTGTGGATAGATGGATTTGAATAGAATTCCAAGGATATGAAAAGAAGGTTAGTCCTTTCACTTATGACCACATTACCCTATAGCACATAAGGATTTGTGATCTTTAGTGATGTGTCAAATAATGTAATGGGATGTTTCTTCATGAAAAATGATATGGTGAAATCATATTCCTCACATCAATGGAAAACACCTGATAAAAATTAACCGACACATGATTTGGAGATGAAAGTGGTAATTTTTTCATTAAAGATATAGAGGAATTATATTTATAGGGAAATTCTTTATATATATACCAATCATAAAAGTTTTAAGTATATGTTCACATAGAACGAGTTAAATAAACATTAGAGAAGATTTTTGGATTTGATAAAATATTATGACTCCTTAATGAATTACCACACTACAAATACAAACATGGTGGTTAATCCTCTGAGTCAAAAAGGTCATTCTAGTTTTTCTAAGATGAGGATTGAAAGAGATCCAATACTTATGGATTTATAGGAGGTGGAACTTTAAATCTTGAGGAAAGGGGATAGATCCTATTTTTTCAGATGAAATTACAACTATTTTTCCATGTGAGGATTAAGGAGGCATAGAAATAAGATGGTAAGTCTAAGATATCCATTTAAGCACAGAAGGATATTTTTGTATCTTACTCTCTATATTTCAAATGTGTTTGGGATCAACACCTTCCTCTATTCAAGTTCTCCTATAGAAATAGCTATCAATCAAGCATTTAGATGTATCATTATGAAGTCCATAATAAGAGGAAGTGTAGAACTCCAATTTTTTTAATGAGTTTAGATAAAAAAATCTATTTTTTGGACTCACCTATTTTGATAATCTTCCAATGGACCGAAGTCCTCCATTTTTTATTGATTTTTGATAATCCATCATTCAAGGGGTGAGATGGAACCCTTACAAGGCCTGTAGGCATAAGTATTACATAGCTCATAGGCATTAGATGAATTCATTGCTCGTATCCTTCAAACATTACATACAACCCAGACTAACTACTTGGAACTGCTCCTCCCCAGCATCTTCATCGTGAAATCAGCTCTCCACCTTTGTATGGCAGTTCGGCTAGGCATTCACGTGCATGCACAGGATTGTCCTGATGGCAGGAGCTATACCCTCTCATTCTTGCAATCTGTTTAGCTTCTGCTCTAGTGAAAGATCCTTTTCTCATCCTCTATTTAGAGCTTGTTCCTCATAGGTTGTCTGGTTTTCATCTTCATTTAAGGTGGCCTAAAGGCCTTGAGGTGGCCCTAAGGCCCCACTGACCCGAAGGCCTGGGTGGACCGAAGGACTTAAAGTAATCAGGGACCCAATAGGTGTCCCGAAGGCCCAAACGGGGGCATATTACCGGCTGCTATAGTGCCAAACAGTTCCTAATATAGTACTGCACAGTTCCCGATACAATACCTACTACAATACTGCTACAGTAACCCAGAAATTCTGCCTCCGCCTGGATTTGATTCCTGGTCGCTTGGATGCACTTACGGAGTCCTTACCAACCGGGCTAAGGCTCATGTGCCTGTTTTGATAATCCCAAAACATGTTTCATTTATGTTATAATCTTTCATTAATATTTATAGTCTCTATCCAATGATACATATGAATCTTTAATCTCATTATTCTATTGTTAAAGCTTACAGTGAAAATTTTATCTAAGTAAAAGTTATTGATAGAAAGGTCACCAATTAAAAGGTCACTGATTTAAAGTTCACCAATAGAAAGGTCACTAATAGAAGTGTCACTGATGAAAGGTCACTGATGAAAGGTCACAGATGAAGGTCACTGATGAAGGTCACTGATGAAGGTTACTGCTAAAGGCTAATGCTGAAGGCTACCGCTGAAGGCTACCACTGAAGGCTACTGATGAAGACTACCATTTAAGGCTACCGATGAAGGCTACTGATGCACACCTACTATTTAAGCCTACTGTTATGAAGGCTATTGTTACTAGTCTATTGATTCTTACCCTTCCATACTTTTTCAAATTCTTAAGATTATTCTAATGCCTATATTTGGTAAATATAATGCTTCTGAAATTAAATAATGATGATTGTAGACATATCAAGAGACTGTATCTGGGGACAGTACGAGGTACGAGGAGGAATGAATGTGGTTTACTTATTCCTTGTATCGAATCTCAAATACAAAAGAGAAGACCAAGGAAGAAACCATGCACCAAAGAAGCGTGAAACAACAGAGGAATGTGTGAAAAAGAAATTACTCACTAGTTCAAAGAGAACAAGTAAGAATAATTAGAGCACTTACACTGTAAACCCCAGAGTCTCAATAAGATAATTTCGGGGGGGGGAATTGAAGGCTTCCTTCTGTGCTTCAACAAATCTCAATCAGCACATGAAGCAGAACACTCAGTTCCAAAAAGATAGAACCTGGATTTGCGACACTCTATTTTGAGGACAACTTTCAGAGAAAGACTCTAACCCCAAATTCTTCACACCAAGGAGTCAAGGGATGAACTACAAACACATATATATTTATAAACTCAATCTTATAATCTTAGCTCTACTATGTTCTTTTATTTTACATTTCTCAGAAGTTTGTCGGTATTTCTATTACACACATTGTCTTCTGTGCATTAATTGAAGGATATTTAGAATCCCCACATCAAAATAAACATACACATTGATTACCATATAAAACTGTGGAAGAGAGTGTGTGTGGTCTGTATTGATTGTTTTTTCCACAAAGAACTGTGGTAGAGGGAATGAACCCTATACAGTTTGTGAAAAACTATTGTAAATCCCAATACAGGTTGTGTATCAAGTTTGTCATTTTTATAAACTGCTTGGTGGAAGGTGATCACCAAGTGAATATGATTAAGTCTCGACTTGAGACTGAACCTATTGTTTAATTCCACTGTGTACTATATTTTTTAATACTATGTTTTGTCTATTTTCCACTACTTATAATTTTACAAACAAAAATTGTTTAGTATTGACTTTGATAGCTCGTTCTCATTAGTGTGTGTATATGTTTAATTCAGTAACCTTGTTTCAAATGTTGAAGAGGTGTTTTACACTAATTCAACTGAGGTATAATCACACTTTGAGAAACTTTTAGACAAACTAAACATTTATATCTCTACTACCTTAATTAACTGGGCCGTTTCAAAATTGGGGGTTCTTAAGAATAAGTTTTTTAATATTAATTTTAAGTAGGAACTCAATTCACCCCCCTCTTGATATTCCACTCTGAAAAACATTTGGTATTAGAGGATATTTTCATTGATTGTATCTGAATTTTTGTGGAAGTTTTCAAATTATTTTCAACTATGATTTTAGTTGTATCTTAAAGATCTTAAAATTTTTATCATATCTAAAATTTCCGTTCATTAAAATTATAATTAATAATGGATAGCGGAGTTGAGGGTGATACTACTAATAGGAAACCTTTCTTTAATGGTAATAAGTATACTTAGTGGAAATTAAAAATGAAAATGTATCTATAAAGCATGGGTCATAAAATTTGGGACACAATTGAAGAACAACAAGCTTTGCCTCTTAATGATAGGGTCACACAATTGACTAAATCTACATATAACAATAACTGCAAAGAAATGAATGAATTGCACTATTCTCTTGGTGATGAAGAATTCAATTGAATATCTTCCATTAAAACAACATATATAATTTGGGATACATTTCCTGTTTCTCATGAAGGAACAACCAATGTTAAAGAAATCAGAATAAATACTTATACTATTAAATATGATAATTTTATAATTAATCCTAATGAACTTATATCTAAAATGTATCTTAGGTTAAATGAAATATTAAACACCAAGATTCTTCTTGGGAAACTAGTAGACAGCAAGGATCCGATTATGAGTTTGTTTAGATGCCTACCTGAAAGATGGAGAGGAACTTCTATTTATATCTGAGAATCTTGTGACATAGGCAGGATACCAGTGTAAGGAACTAATTGGAAAATTTATGATGTATGAAGAATATCTTAAGGTAAATCAAGAAGCAGATAAGAACCAAGAAATAAATCTGTAGCATTAAAGATTGCTACCTCAAAGAAAAAAGATAAAGAAAAAGTTCCAACTCTTGTAGACACTTTCACCAGTGAAGACTCAGACTCTGATAGTGATGATGAGATGGATCACATTTTTAAGTGATTCAATAAGTTTTACTATAAGAAGAAGTTTTTTAGAAAATCAAACTATAAAGGAAGGTATGATAGTAAAGTACAGTGGAAAAAGAATCAAAAACGGAATGACAACACAAATGAAGTAGTTTGTTATGAGTGTAAACGAAAAATTTCATGTGAAGAATAATTTCCCCAAGCTGAAGTTTAAAAATAAATTTTAAGACAAGGGAAAGGCATATAAAAAGGCTATGAAAGCTACTTGGAGTGCTTTAGAAGATATCTCCAGTGGATCTGACACTTCTGATATTGTAAAGAATAAACATGAAAACATGTGTTTCATGATAGAAATGTCTGAGGTAACATCCAATTCTCCTATAAATATTGCTTATTATTCTGGGAATTAAAGTGAATCAAATAATGATAAGAATATGACTAAGGATGAACTATTTGAATATTGTGGAATGCTATAGGACATATTTAATGAACTCAAGGATAGATATAAATTATTAAAATGACAATATGCTTTAAATGCGAATTATAATTCTGATCTGGATATTGAGAAAGAAAATTTTCTCAGCTATTAAAAGAAAATACTAAACTTAAATTAACAAATGAGAAATTAAAAAGGGATTTTTAGAATTTTAATGTAGGTATATATTCCTTGACTCGGTTTCTAGGGAAAAAAATTGCTCAAAAATATACAACTAGTCTAGGATATCAACTTGGACAGAGAAGGATTATTAAAAATAAATTTTTTCCAAAATCTGGACAGTTCACTTCATGTTCAAGTTCTGAACCATATTTTGAAAAACAATTTTCTAAAGGACCTAACTTAGTGTTCATGTATTAAAACATATATGTTGATTATAGGAAACTTATGATATGAGTATGGGTTCCCAAAGTTTTACCTTCTAACCTCTCTAGACCCAAGAATATTTGGGTACAAAAGATACCCTACACTTAATCTGCTATGCAGTAAAATAGTATGAAGAGATCCTGTAAAACTCTATGGTACATAGACAGTGGATGTTCAAGACATATGACTGGATACTATTCATTCTTCAAGTTCTTAATTAAATTGGATGGCAGACATATCATATTCAGTGATAATTCTAAAGGGAAGATCGTCGGCTTATGCCAGATTGGTTACCCTAATGTTGTATAAATTTCAAAAGCACTTTTTGTTGATGGGTTAAAATACAATCTACATAGTATATCTCAGTTTTGTGATGATGGTTTCAATGCTAAGTTTGAAAATGATTCATGCAATGTTTTTAATTCTAAAAATGATTTAATATTCACAGCTCTTAGAAATGAAAATTTATATTTTGTTGATTTAAATTCATTATCTAAGAAAAAAATGGTTTAAATTATTTTTATAAGGAATCCTGGTTGTGGCACAAAAGATTAAGACCCTGTAATGTGCACTCACTTAGGAAAATAACTAAGAAAGGTTTAGTTAGAGGCTTACCTAAATTAGAATTCCTAGATAACAAAGTTTGTAATCCTTGTTAAAAAGGAAAACAACATAATGTTTCTTTTAAACCAAATAAATAAGTTTCTACTTCTCAACCACTTGAGTTGGTTCACATGGATTTTTTTGGTCCATCTGGAGTTTCAAATTTAAATGGGAAGAATTATGTTTATGTTCTTATTTATTATTTTTTTAGATATACTTGCGTATACTTTCTAGATCACAAAAGTAAAGCATGTTCATAATTCATTAAATAATCCAAGTCTGTAGAAAAACTTAGTGGGATTAGAATTCAGACCTTGAGAAGGGATCATGGCAGTGAGTTTGAAAATTAGGAATCTGATTATTTTTTACTCAAAAAATGGCTATAATAACAATTTCTCTACTCCTAGGACACCTCAACAAAATTGAGTTTTAGAAAGAATAAATAGGACACTTCATGAGACTGCCTGGACTATGCCAAATGAGTATAATCTACCTATCTAAATTTTAGATGAAGCTGTTAATACAGCTTGTTACATTATAAATGGAGTCTTAAATTGACCTATTCTTAAGAAAAACCCTTATGATCTCCAGAATAATAGGAATCCTAATGTTAATTACTTTAGAGTTTTTGGTTACAAACTCTTTATCCTTGACACAAATAATAATCTTGACAAGTTTTCTTCGAAGAGTGATGAAGGAATTTTCTTAGGTTAATAAATATCTAGTAAATATTATAGATTATTCAATTAGAGAACAAATGTGTGGAATAATCAGTTCATGTAAAATTTTATGAGACTGATCCACATGAACCCAAAACCTTCGTTTAACATCTTGAAGAAGATATTTCAATTCTAGACCTTAATGATAGAGATAGTGAACCCTTAGTAAAAACAACCAGTTCTGGAAATTTTTCAAAAATATAATCTTGGTAAATTTGAACATATAGACCACCATGAGGAGTCTAGTTCAATTCTTCCTAGAGGTATTAGAACTCTCAAGAATCATTTTTTAGATGTTGTAGTAGGTGATCTAAATATTGGAACAAAAACTAGATCTTCTTTGAGAAACCAGGTTGAACATCATGCCTTTCTTTCATAGATTGAACATAAAAATACCAATGATGCAATAAATGATGAATTTTAAGTGATAGCTATTCAAGAAGAATTAAATCAGTTTGAATGAAACTAGGTATGAGAATTAGTAGAAAGACCAAAAGACACTTTAAACATAGGCACTAAATGGGTGTTTATAAATATGGTTAAAAAATCTGGAAACATAGTGAGAAACAATTCTAGACTAGTTGCACAAGTTTATAGTCAAGAAGAAGGAATAGACTATGAGTAAACCTTCGCACCAGTAGCTAGACTAGAAGCCATTAGGATACTACTTGCTTATACAGCTCATCTCAATTTCAAACTTTATCAAATTGATGTCAAAATTGTATTTCTAAATGGGTATATAGTTGATGATGTATTTGTTGAACAACCCCATAGTTTTACAAATCCCCATTTCTCAAATCATGTCTTTAAACTTACTAAATCCTTATATGTTCTAAAATAAGCTCCAAGAGCTTATTATGATAGAATTAGTTCTTTTCTTATTTCAAAAGGTTTTACTAAAGGAATAGAGGATCCTACTCTTTTTATTAAAAGTATTTCCAAAGATGTTTTATTAGTACAGATTTTTCTAGATGACATTATTTTTAGATCCTCTAAATATTCTTTATGTACTGATTTCTTAAAAATGATGCAAGATGAATTTGAAATGAGTTTAATGGGGGAACTTAAATTTTTTATTGGATTTCAAATTTTTCAAAATAAAAATGGTATTATTTTAAATTAGAGTAAATATACTAAATATCTTTTGAAATGTTTTGGCTTGGATGGAAATAAAGGTAGTGATACACCTATGAGTACCACATGTAAGTTGGATGCTGATGAAACAGGTAAACCAGTGGATCAAACCAATTATATAGGAATGATTGGGAGTCTTCTCTATCTTACTACTAGTAGCCCTGATATTATGTTCATTGTATGCATGCGTGTTTGATTTCAATCCAATCCCAAAGAGTCTCATTTAACTACTGATAAAAGGATTTTAAATATCTCAAGTATACTACAAACTTAAGACTATTTTATCCAAGAAGAAAATCATTTGATTTAACAAGTTATTCAAATGGCGACTTTTCTTGTAGCAATTTAGATAGAAATAGAACCTTTGGAACATGTCACATTTTGTTCAAGTCACTAGTATCATGGTGTAATAAGAAACATAATTCTTTTGCATTATCTACTACGAAAGCTGAATATATAGCTACTGGTAGTTGTTGTGATCGAATTATGTGGATGAAACAAACTTTTCTAGAATATGGATATCAATTCAGACATTTCTCTATAAACTGCGATAATCCAAGTGCTATTAATATCTCTAAAAATCCAGTATCTCATGCTAGGAAAAAGAACATTGATGTGATACATCACTTCTTGAGATAACATTATCAAAGTGGTGATAACACACATGAATTCACTGGAACTAAATATCAATTGGCTGATATATTCACAAAGAATTTGAATTCTAAGAGGTTAAATTACATCAAACATGAGTTAGGTATGATATAATGTTAAGTTAAGAACCTCATCGTTGGACCTCACCATTAAGAACATCACTATTGGACCTCACTGTTGGACCTCACTGTTAGGAACCTCATCATTGGACCTCACTATTATGAACCACACCATTGGACCACACTATTAGGAACCTCACCGTTGGACCTCAGTGTTGAAAAACTCATCATTGGACCACATAGTTAAGAACCTCACTGTTGGACCTCACTATTAGTATCCTCACTGTTGGACCTCACCATTAAGAACCTCCCCACTAGGAACCTCACTGTTGGACATCAGTATTAGGAACCTCATCATTAGACTTAACTGTTAGGAACCTCATTTTTGGACCTCACCATTAGGAACCTTAATGTTGGACCTCACCGTTAGGAACCTCACTATTATGAAACTCACTATTAGAAACCTCACCCTTGGACCTCACCGTTAGGAACCTCACCATTTTCACCTTATCGACAGTCGAATTTTCCAAAACTTCGCGTTTTTCTATCAGAATCTAAAATATTTTTAGTAATACTTATTTCTTTTACATGATTTGTTTTTTGATCCCTAAATGATAAAATTAAATTACAAACCAAATTTTGATCCACTTCTACTCTCTCCAAAACCTCATGCTCCCTAATCTTAGAACCTCGCCTTTTGTTAAAACACTGGAACCGCTCCAAATTGAAATGGAAAGACTGAAGAGACCATTGGTCGATGATGAGGGAGATGCGTAGAATCCTAAGAGACCTAGAGTTGGGTCAATTAGTGGAATCAATGTAGTGTAAAATCTAATCAACCAACACCTTTTGAAGAGGTAAATTCTGGTTGAGAAGGAACTAAGCTCGGAATGGATAATGTCGAGCAGGTCTCTAGTGCTGAAGGCACATAAAGCATAGGATTGGGTCAAATTATTTTCTAATAACAATGGACCCTATTATCTGATGCTAGTGAAGGAGTTCTATGAGTCTATAAATTTTTAGAAGTATGAGGATGAGAATTTAATGTCTTTAAAGGTAAATAGGCTAAGTGTTACATTTTACTCTATTGAATGGGATGATTGTTTAAGAGTTCCACATGATGGGATTTGTTATTACTACTTAAGAGTGGTACCTCCCACTAGTGAGTTATTCTATTATGAAGATGCTTTGGCTGAACTGATAGGGAATGTTATTCCTAGGAAAAGTGGTTTCTGCTGAAATGGAAGGAGAAAACATGTTGTTCTTTATGTTTTTTCAGCATGTTTTGAGTCCCAGGAGAGGGTACATTTCCACTTTGAAATATAAATATGTATTTCTATTTTATATATTGAATCATAGATAGAAGATAAATTTGTGTAGATTGCTGATGATTCAATTAGAGGATATGAAAAAGTCCAGTTCTAAGTCCAATGCTTTCTTTAATGCTAGATTGATATTCTTAATGTTGAAAGTGAAATGAGTTGCTGGAAATAAGTAGGTGACATTTGTTATAAGGGACAATTTCTGCATCACCAAGATGATTTTCAAGTTTATGAAGATCAATTGGAATACTTGGAAAAAAATATGGGTAAATTATGAGGTTAAGCTATATGAGTAATTCAACCCAGTTACTCATCCTACTTGGCTTAAGTATAAGAGATATAATGGTCTGATGCCTAATTAACTGGATCCTTCATACTAAGTTGAAGAAGAAGAGGCTATTTTTATGAAAGTCAGAGAGGATTCTCTTATAGATGACAGGAGTGATCCTAACCTTCCTCATGCAAATATTGTATCTTTTGGTGAGCCATGCCCAAAAAAAATACTGCCTAGAAGGGAGATTTTCCTAAGGGACAGTGATGATGAGGAAACCAGTGAGGAAGAAGGAGATCAAAATGTCTTAAGAGACATTAGAGAGACCTCAAAGGAGGAACATGACATTGAATCTAGTCATGATAACTTTGAGACAGCTGTGGGTGAAAGTGGAGAAGAATTTCTATGTCTCTGTCCTCTGATAGGACATATAGAAATGGTATAAATTGTAGATGAAGAGGTTTCTGATTTGGTTGATGCTGGAATTTCATTGGTAGTAGTTGAAAATTCCGTAGAGGAAGTGGAAGTGGACCCTCCTATTGATGTAGTTGATCAAGGAGGTATGGCAGAGATGAATGTGGTTGATTAGGATAATGCTCCAAGTGATGGGGAAGAACCTGTTGCTATAGGTTCAGTTGTTGTTGCTCATGGGACAGAAATTTGGTCAGAAAACCTTGGAATTATGGTCTTCATCTTAGATTATGGAGACTCTAATGATGACCATCCTATCAGAAGTCCTCCAATCCCTTCTATTACATATACTATTATTGTACAGCTGGTAGTTCTTTTTCCTCGATAATATTTGAATAAGGAAGACTTAGAATCTTTTAAGTCAGACATGAAGATAATTTTTTATCACAAATCTATGGGGACAGAGAGAATAGTGTCCCTAAATTAAGAAGTTGTAGCATCTACATTAGAGAGAGTTATTTCCACCTCTCACTCAAATCTGCTACATGAAGTGAAGGATTGTCAGAATCAGATTAGAACCTTAGTAGAATCTATGGAATCTATGAAGTAGTCAATTTCCATATTAGGCTCCTATATAGATTTAGGAGTGCAAGTTTAAAGAGATCTTAAATATGTTAAAAGTGTGATTCAAGAGATAGTCACTATGTTTGAAGACATTAAGAGGTCTATGTAGAAACATGTGAGTGGCTAGGATGATGATGTGAAGAGGCTAATTAGTGGGTGGACCAAATCTTATAAAGAGATAATGGATAATACTATGGAACCTTTGTGTGAATCTGCTTCCTCTTCAGTCGCTCCTCCTGTTGATCTAGAAGCTTTTAGATTAGTTTTTAGAGAATAAGTGGAGAAATTCTCTAGTGTTAGTACCTCAAACCCTCAGTCTATAACTCTAATCATTTCCACTGCCTGGGAAATTCATAAACTTGTAGGATATTATCTAAGGTAATATGCTCAAGATCAAAAGTTCATCAAAGAGCAAGTTGATTTCTACTACAAAAGGGTGTACACTAAGCATCAAATGGATGGTCACTTTAAGCTGTTGTTGGAGAACTTGAGGATTCCACCTATGACTTAGGGGTTTAAGGATCAAGTTAGAAGACTCATAGAGTTGACTTCGGCCATATAGAAATTTATGGAGAATAAAGATGATTTTATATCATATATGGAAAGAGGAGGAAGCATTATTTTGTATTTCAGAAATATTCTTTTACCCTTCCTCCATGTGGACTGCACTCCCATCATTGTTCCTCCAGCCTTGCCTTCTTCCTCGGCTGCTTTAGGATCTACCAGTACTACACCAGTGAATACTCCTATATAGGCCATCATAATATTGAACCCTATGATTCCTCAGAGATCTACTCATTATAGGTCTACTAATTCCTCTGTAGCATCACCTCCTACATTGCTCACTGCCATCCTCAGGCCTATTCCTCCATCCTCTGGACCTGACTCCTCAGCTTCCAAAGACAAATCTCCCTTGGACATATATGATGATTATTGAATATAGAATGTATTAGCTGATAGGGATATTTTTACACTTTTTGTATCTTGTATTCTTGCTTCAATAATAATAAAATCCACTTTTATCACTTTTTGTTTTCCCCGCTTTTTGTTAAACAAAAAGGGGGGTAAGTTTTATGTTTTACTTTTAATTTTCTTAAAGGGGAGAAGTTTTTAATCTAACTGGAATCTTTGCATATATATACTATCTAAAATAAATATGGTTCAATTGTAATTATACACACCTCTGAATATATTATCAAATGTGCTTAACCCAGATTCAAAAAATACTGACATAATTTGTGATTATCAGAAAGGGGCAGATTGTTGGACTCACCTATTTTGAAAATCCCAAATCATATTTCATTTATGTGATAATATTTTTTCTACTATATAATAATCATGTTTCATTAATATTTATAGTCTCTATCCAATGATACAATTGTATCTTTAATCTCAATGTTCTATTGTTTAAGCTTACAGTGCAAAATTTATCTAAGTAAAGATCATCGATAGAACGATCACCGATAGAAAGGTCACTAATAAAAAGGTCACTGATAGAAAGGTTATCGATATAAAGGTCACTGATAGAAATGTCACTGATTGGAAGGTCACCGATAGAAAGGTCACCGATGAAGATTGCCGCTGAAGGCAACCGCTGAAGGCTACCACTGAAGGCTATAGATGAAGACTACCATTGAAGTCTACCAATGAAGGCAAATGATGCACACCTACTATTGAAGACTACTATTGTGAAGTATACTATTACCAGTCTACCAATTATTACCCTTACATACTTTTTCAAATTCTTAAGATTACTCTAACAGTCATATTTGGTAAATTTAATGCTTCTGACATTAATAAATGTTGATTATAGACATATCAAGACACCGTATCTGGGGACAATACGAGGTACAAAGAGGAATTCATGTGGTTTAATTATTCCTAGTATTGAATATCAAATATAAAAGAGAAGACTGAGGAATAACCCTACACCAAGGAAGCATGAAACAACATAGGGATGCACGATAAAGAACTTACTCGCTAGGTCAAAGAGAACAAGGAAGAATCATTCGAGCACTTACACTATGAACCCAAGAGTCTCAAGAAGATAATTTTGGGATAACAAATTCAAGGTCATCATATATTCATTATCAACTCTTTATCAACACAAGAAACAGAACACTCAGTTCCTAAAAGCTAGAACCTGGATTTGCGATACTCGGTTTGGAGGACAACTTCCATAGAAAGACTCTTACCGAAAATTCTTCAGAACAAAGAGTCAAGAGTTGAACTGCAAACACATAGATCCTTCTAAGCACATTCTTATAATCTTAGCTCTACTATGTTCTTTTATTTTACATTTCTGAGAAGTGTGTGGGTCTGTCTATTACCCACATTATCTTTTGTGCTTGAACTGGAGGATACTGAAAATCCTAACATCAAACTTACCTTACACTTTTTTTTTCATGTATAACGGTGCAAGAGACCATGTGTGGTCTGTATTGTTTGTTTTTTATATGAAAAACTATGGTAGAGGATGTGAACCCTTGACCGTTTGTGAAAAACTGTTGTAAAGTTCGATACAGGTTGTGTATCAAGTTGAACATTTATATAAACTGCTTGGTGGTAGGTGATCACCAAGTGGAGAGGATTATGTCTCGGCTTGAGACTGAACCTCTTGTTTAACTCCACTATGTACTATATTTTTTAATACTCCATTTTTCTATTTTCTGCTGCTTATAATTTCAAAAATAGAAAATTGTTTATCATTGAATTTGATGGTTAGTTCTGGTTAGAGTGTGTGTATATGTTTAATTCACTAAACTTGTTTCAAAAACTGAAGAAGTGGTTTACACTGATTAAACTGAGGTCTAATCACCCTTTGAGAAACCTGTTGACCAACTAAACATTTATATCTCTACTACCTTAATTAACAAGTCCATTTCAAAATTAGTGGTTCTTAGGCATAAAGTTTTTAACATAAATTTTAATTAGGAACTCAATTCACCCCTTCTTGATATTCCACTCCGACCCACACTATTTTTACCCTATTTAGCTAGGGAATTGGTAGAGAATATTAGATTCATTCAGTATCATCTAAGGAAATATAAAAGTTGGTAGAAATGTGATGCTCACAAACATTTGTGAAATCTTTAATTCAAATTCAGTGAGAAGGGGTTTATATGAATTTCTACACATACTAATATTATGAGACTCGAAAGGTGTCACATAAATGAATTATTTTAAAGGTATTTTTTATTTAATTTCAATTATTTCTTCGTTTTTGATGTTTTACCTTCATTTTTTTGAGGAATGGGTGAGTTTTCATGATTGGGGCCAAACTGTGATCCCATTCCCAAATTTAAAAAACAATTTTGTTTCTTTTATAAATATTTTATTTTTCAATATTTTTCACCAATTACACTTCAAAAATGGTCTACCCTAACCTGTTAACACAAAAATATTAATTTTGACCCTTTAAAAATCCATAATCATGGTGGAATTGGGTTTTTATTTAAGGAATTGGGCCAGCCTGGAAGCCAAATTCCAGTTTTAAAAATAAAGTTTGTTTATTTAATAACATATTCATTTTTTACTCTTTTTTGGTGATTCCACATCACACTCTAATAAAACATACCTAGGCATGACTCCAGATTTTTGTATCTCTCTTTGGATCTCATTACCATTGTGGATTAGGTAAAATATTCTCAAGATTTCTCAAATCATCTAGATTTGAAGAGGTAATTTGTTTCCATCATAACTCATTCTTTTCTCACTATTTTCCTTCAATTACTCTTCCTAAATGACCTCCTCATCCATTTTCTTACCTCACTTTAATTTTTGGTTGTTTTAAAATTCATATACTGCTTTATTTTGGTATATTTCTTCAAGATCCCTCAAGTAAGTGGTTTTCTGTCCTTCTTGCTCCCATTTGCCTAGGATTTCTTCCCTTATTCTTGAAGTTCCTAATGTCCAGAAAGTAGGGTTTCAAAATTAGGGTTTGATATTTTGTTTCATGATCTCAAATTATGGATTTATATCTATTTTAACTCCTTTGTGGTGCGTAGGTGGTGCGGTTGAACTTTCGCACAATGATTTCAGGTTTTTGACACTGGTGGTAGGTGATTTCATTGTTTATATAATAATTGTGACTAGATTAATATATTTATGGTATTTTCATGATTATTTCACTTTATTATTGGTGTGTAAATTGTTTTTAGATGTTTTTGAAAAGAAAATGAATTTTTAGTGCCATTTTTATGTAAAATTGGATGTTTTTTCAAAGAAATATTCTATTGATTCATTTGGGGATAATATATAATTACTTAGTTAATTTTATTGACATGTATTTGGGCTAGAAATACTGTTTTGAATGTTTATATTATTTCGTTGTTGCCGTGAAAATCGGTTTTAATAGTGTTTGTGAAACACTTGAATTTTTAAGTGCTGTGTTGTGTGAAAATGGAGGTTTTACAATGATATCACTTCTTAAATCATACGGGGATTCACTAAAATTGATTATTTTTAGTTTAATTGAACTTTTTTGGCCCTAAATTTCTATTTTGGTGTCATGTAAGTATTCACATGTTGTGAAAAGTGGATATTTTAAAGAGTTTTGGGAGAAAAAAAAAGGCAAGGTTTTGAGAAGTTGTTTATTGTAAATCAAAATGATTTCTTGTGTGTTTTAAGTGGTATAAAGTGTATATAGCTACTATATTGTTTGTATTTGAAAAATAGTGGTGTTTTTATATTAAAAGAGATGTATGTTGTATGATGAAATTAATTTATCACCAAGGGAGAAACTTGGGTACCCAGGTGGGCGGTTTTGTACAAGTACGGCTAGTGATCTTGATGGGTTTTGTCCCTGTTTCAATGAGAAAATGGGTAAAAAAATCTAACTAAAATATATGGATGATGTTTGGGGGACACTATGTTATGGATATGTTACCTACTGGTGTCTCCTTTATGAGAAAGGATTTGTGACATAGTTACTTTACACCTTGGTATGAGGTACATAGGGCCCGAGACTATCTAGTTACCTACGGGTGTTCCCCATTTTGGCGATTGTTGGATTTTTGGTATTTACCCTTGTATTAGGGTGAATTTGGATGTAAATTATAGTATATAACAAGAATTATTCAAATGTGTTAACATTATGAAAGTTTTAGTTTGAAAACTATTTTCAATTGAATGTTGTATTTCTTTGATATTATCACCGCTTTTCTTTTCATATTAAAACTGCTTGTTTTTTCACCTTGTATTGCATACTTTTTGGAATATTTGGGTGGTATAATATTTTTCTTGGGCTCAAACTCTACTTAAACCCATTGGGTTTAAGTATACCTGATTATGTTTGACTCGGGTAAAGGCAAAGCCTCAGGTTAAGGTGGTTTGGGTTGTTCGTTCCCTCCTACAATGTGGTGTTGTGGAGATGGCTCAGGGATGATGTCCCCTTGTCATGTCCAGTATTTTTGGATAATTTTCAAATATTTTTATTTATGTTTAGACCTCTTGTACTTTGTTTAAATCCATGTATTCAGTTCTTGTTTTTTGATGAGGTCTTGTTTGGTACGGAAATTTTGGATTTTTATTATTGGTTGTTTTTAATATATTATGCTTTCGTACTCAAGTAAATCATTACCAAACTAGATTTATTGATACCCAAGCACTTTTTCCAGCCCGTGTGGATAGGTAATGCCCTTCAGACCTTTTCATGGGCTATATTTGGTTCCATTAATAGTGGAAAACTGATCTGGTTCATTAAAAAATGGTATCCAGATAATGACAAAATAGTATCATAAGAGGTTTATGTTTTTGTGGTATTGAATATTATTTTGTGACCATTTAATTTTGTAGAAACATGCCTCCCTTGAAAGCTTCCATGCGCCCATGGGAGGAAGCCGGAGAGATTTCTTCCACACCAATTGATCAAAGGCTAGTCGAGGTTGTGTTCTAAGACATCCAGGCACTAGGACAAGGATCAACTCCTGTTCCAGCTTCTGTTAGAGAGGATGAGACTATTCCTAGAAAGTAAAAGGCCTAGGAGTGTCTTAAAAATAATCCTTCCACCTTCTAAGGTAGCATAGAACACTAGTAAGTAGATGAATTTCTCAATAAGATTGAATGCATGTTTGAGTTTCTGGATAAACCTATGGAGCTCAGGGGGAGAATGTGCCTCCTTCCTTTTGGAGGGTCCCAGCCGAAGGTTATAGGAATCGAATCTTAAGACTAGGAAGAATGAGTAGATGCACAGGGGAGATTTCAAGGTTGTCTTCAATGATAAGTACTACCATGGGGTCTTGTAAAATGTCAGGTCCCAAGAGTTCATGGATCTTTTTCATGGGAATCTTTCTGTCATGGAGTACACCAATAGTTTTGTTGAGTTGGTTCGGTGTGATCTTGAAATTAGATCTAATAAACAATAAAAGGCCCATAGGTTTGAGAAAAGCTTGTGACTAGAGATATACCCTTGGGTTTTCTTTTTTAAGATAAGGACCTATGCTGAGGTTGTTGATTGGGTGTGTATGGAGGAGATTGACCGTAAGGGCAGGGCTAGTTTCTCTGGGTCAGCATCGGTAGTGGGTAGTGGCATCTCTTAAGAGATGAAAATGAAGCTGGAGGAACATGTGAATAAAGGAGGAGGTAGTTAGGGACACTCCTCCAAGAAGTTTCCATCTATGGATTCTGATGTGAAATCAGTTATGTGACACCAGTATGGGAAGTCGGGGGGACATTCTACCAGCATTCCCACTTCCTCTGAAGCCTTGTTACCAGTGCCAAGGCATGGGGAATTTGCATCACTTCTGTGGGGTGGCACGTCCACTTTCAAGTGGGGCAGGGTCAGTGGCTTCAAGAGGAGTGTCAGCACTATCCATGCCATCAAGGAACGGGGGATCTCGTTTTGGTGGACATGGTGTTAGAGATGTGTCATCTTCTGGGAAGATCCAATTTAGGGCATAGCCACAGACTACTGTTCATCCTCAGGAAGAGGTCAGAAATCTCCATGTAGTGGATGACACACCAGAAGGATCAGAGGTGGGACTGTTGATAGTTCGAGGTACTTTTCTGATCGCATCCTCTACTTATACTGATATTTTTTATACTGGTGCCTCTGTTTTATTCATTTCTTCTCATTTTTTGGACACGCTGAATTTTCCAACCAAGTTACTGTCTTTTGTGATGGATTTGGTGATGCTGCTGGGAAGGACGAAGGACCAGGGTCTCAGGTGCACATCGTGTGTGCTCTCCATGTCAGGGATTGATATAGAGTGGGACCTCTTTGTATTAGATATGAATATTTTTTATGTGATAATTTTTATGGATTGGTTGGTACACATCCATGCACACATTGATTAATATATGTGGCGAGTGAGTTTCACATCACCTGATGGGAGTCTTCACATTTTTCATGGATAATGGGATCCTCAGTCGAGTCACACAGAACCGCCACACCCAGATTTGGGAAGTATTATCTTCTAGTTATCATCACTCGCTCTATAAGATGATTTTCATTCTCCTGAAGGTGCACTACCTCATGTAGTGAATTAGTTTCCAAAGGTATTCACAGATGATTTTTCAGGTTTTCCCCTAGAGCAGGAAGTGGAGGTCTCGATTGATCTAGCACTAGGAACATAACTGATATCTTCTCCATCATATTTCATGGCCCCTAATGAGATGAGGTGATTAATGATACATCTTGATGACTTGGAATCCAAAGTATTCATTCTCCTGGGCTTCCCCCCTTGGGCAGCTCCGGTGTTGTTTCTGAAAAAGGCTGATGGATCCCTCTGGTTGTGCATTGACTATCGGAAGCTGAATAAGGTAAAAATTAAGAACAAATACTCTTTTCCCAGAATATATTATTTGTTCGATCAATTGAAGTGGGAAAAGTGGTGCTCAAAAATAGACTTTCATTTGAGATACCATCAACTCAGGGTGAAAGAGGAAGATATCCTGAAGATGGCCTTCTGAATCAGGTACGACCACTTTGAGTATTTGGTCATGCCCTTCAGATTGACTAATGCTTCAGCGGTCTTTTTGGAACTCATGAACAGGGTGTTTCATAAGTATCTTGATTCCTTCATTATGGTGTTCACGGATGATATTATAGTATACTCTGGCTCCGAGGAGGAACACTAACATCACTTGAGGATCATTTTGGTCATTTTACAGGATCACCACCTCTATGTAATGTTTTCAAAGTGAACTTTCTAGATCAGGGAGGTGAAATTTCTAGGACATGTGATCTAAGAGTAGGGGGTTTTAGTGGACCCTGAGAAGATTAGTGTAGTTATGTCATGGGTGTAGCTGAAGAATGTGTTCGAGATCAGGGGTTTCCATGGCCTAGCTAGTTATTACAGGTGATTCATTTAGTATTTCTCTTGGATTGCTTCACCGATGACCGCGTTCATCAATAAAGGTGTGAAGTTTTTATAGGTTCCATAATGTCAGGAATCCTTGGATAAGATGAAGTGGTAGTTGACTACCACCCCGTGCTGATTTTCCCTAAGGTTGGGAATCGTTATGTGGTCTATTGTGATGCTTCAGGTATGGGTCTTGGGTGCGTTTTTATGCAGGATGATCACATGGTAGCGTATGGATATCACCAAATCCAACCACATGAAAAGAATTACCCGACCCACAACCTGGATTTAGTATCTTTGATGCATGATTTGAAGACTTGGCGTCACTATCTATTTGGGGAGTAGTTTTTGGTCTACTCTGATCACAAAAGCTTGGCTTATGTATTCTCATAGAAGGACCTCAACTTGAGGCCACATGGCTGGATCGAGTACTTTTAGGGGTTCGACTTTGACATTGTCCATACCCCAGGTAAGGGTAATTTAGTGGCAGACTCCTTGAGCAGAAGAGTTCCATTGCAGGATTTTAGGAAGTCCAGTGATGAGTGGACATTGATGGGGATCTTTGCTCAGATTCATGTGAAGAAAAACAAGAAAAATGGGGGTGTGATCTTAGAAAGAGTTTAGTTGACTCCTTATTTGTTAGAGTTGATTTAGCGAGAAAAGCCTAGTGATGAACTTTGTTAGCGGTTGAGGCAGTTTCTTCATGGTGGGTATACGTCCACTGATTAGTCATTGCCTTCTAAGATCATCTTGTGCTTCAAGGGACATTCAGTAGTTTCGTTATCTTTGAGGAAGGTGGTGATATAGGATAGCCACCAGTCTTAGTGGTCTATCCATCTGGGTACCACCAAGATTTATTATGATGTGCGATGACAATTCTGGTGTCCAGGTATGCGATGGGACATAGCAGACTTTGTATTGAGATGCTACACATTCCATCAGGTGAAAGTAGAGCATCAAAGGCCCTTTCCTTTGCTCCAGCCATTATCCATTCCTACCTGGAAGTGGGATGAGGTCATCATGGACTTCATTTTTGGTTTAACTTATACACCTCAGGGTAAGAATTCCAATTGGGTTGTTATTGATCATCTGACCAAATCATCCCACTTCATTCCGATCAAAGATACAACTAAAGTAGATGAGTTGGGCCATTTGTATCTTTATGACGTGGTGAGACTCCATGGTGTTCCATTAGTAGTTGTCTGAGATAGACACCCCTGCTTCAATTCTCGAATTTGGGAAGGCCTTCAGAAGGCCATGAGGTCTCATATTAATATGATCATGGCATAACACCCTCTGGCAGATGGTCAGACAAAGAGGGCGAATCATATTTTGGAGGACATGCTACGTGCATGTGTTCAAGAATTTAGAAGTTCATGGGATAGCCATTTGGGATTGGTTGAGTTTTCTTATAATAACAGTTACCAATCCTCGATTCAAATGGCTCATTTTGAGGTGCTCTACGGTCGGTCTTGTTGGTCCAACATGTGTTGGTATGAGGTAGGTGTGACCTCACTATTGGGGTCGAGTATAGTGTAGGAGACATTTGAGAAGGTCAAGTTGATAAGGTAGCACTTATTGATAGCTCAGAGTCTCCATAAATCTTATGCTGACTAGAGGCATTGAGAACTAGAGTTTTCTGTGGGAGACAGTGAATTCTTGAAAGTGGCCCCTTGTTTGGGCCATCATCGATTGAGAAATCAAGGGAAGATGACGTCACAGGATGTCGGAACTTTTGAGATCACCGAGCATATTGGAAATGTGGAATATAGGTTGGACCTACCTTCTTAGTTTAAATCCATTAATGTCATCTTCTATGTCTCCCATTTTAATAAATACAACCTAGATCCATCCCATGTACTGAATTGGGAGGCGTTGGATATAGGGCCTAATTTATCTATTGTTGGGTGGACAGTATTAATAGTGGACTTCCAAGAAAAGGTGCTTCAATAAAATTCAATTCTACATTCCTAAGTTCTTTGGTATCATGAGAATGATACACATGAGACATAGGAACAAAAGTTATGGGTTAAGGATGAGTACCCATTCTTGTTTTCTGATCAAGCTTCAGGTTGAATTTACTGGGTGGAAATTATTTCATGGTGGGGATAATTGTCACATACATGAATTATTTTAAAGTTATTTTTCATTTAATTTTCATTTTTTCTTTTCTGGGGGGGTTTCCATGCATTTTTGGAGGAATGGGCGAGTTTTCATTATTTGGGTTAAACCGTGAGCTCATTTCTACATCTAAAAACCAATTTTTTTTATAAATCATTCATTTATCATTAATTTTTACCCATTCCACATCCAAAATGAACTACCCTATCCTATTAAAACCACCATATTCATTTAGACCTTTAGGAATCCATAATCTTGGTGGATTTGGGTTTTTATTTAAGGAATTGGGTCAACCTAGAAGTTCATTTACAGTTTTAAAAATCAATTTTGTTTATTTAAAACATTATTCATTTTTTACTATTGTTCGGTGATTCCACTTCCCACTCGAATTTAACATCCCTAGGAACGATCCCAGACTCTTTTCTTCCTCTTTGGAACTCATTTCCATTAAGGATTATGGAAAATATTCTCAATATTTCTCAAATCATTCAAATTTGAAGAGGTAATTTGTTTCCATCATAACTCCTTTATTTTTTACTCTTTTCCCCCCATTATAGTTATTACATGACCTCATCATTCTCGTTAGAATCTCACTTGAATTTTTGGTTGTTTTGAAATTCATATACTGGTATATTTTGGAATATTTCATCAAGATATCTCAAGTAAGTGGGTTTCTATCCTTCTTTCTCCCATTTTCTTAGGGTTTCTTCCCTTATTGTTGAATTTCCTAATGTCTAGAAAGTATGGTTTTGAAATTAGGATTTGATCTTGTGTTTAATGGTCTGAAATTCTGGTTTTACATCTGTTTTAACTCCTTTGTGGTATGGAGGTGGTGCGGTTGAACTTTCGCACAAAGATTTGAGGTTTTTGACACTAGTGGTGGGTGATTCATCTGTGTATGAAATCTTTGTGACTATCATGATATGTTTATGGTATTTTCATGATTGTTTAATTTTATTATTTGTGAAAAAATTGGTTTTAGAGGTCTTTGTAAAGAAAATGAATTTTTAGTGCCATTTTTATGTGAAATTGGGGGTTTTTTAAAGAAATCTTCGATTGATTCACTTGGGGATACACTGTAATTTCTTAGTTGATTTTATTGAAATTTATTAGGGATGTAAATACTGTTTTTATTGTTTATATCCATTGTTTGTTGCTGCAAAAATCTGTTCTAATAGTGATTGAGAAATACATGAATTTTTAAGTGTCGTGTTGTGTGAAAATGGAGGTTTTACAACGAGGTCACTTCTTAAATCATATGGGGAATCCATAAAATTGATATTTTGGTTTCAATGAAATGTGTTGGGATGAAATTTTTGTTTTGTTGACTTGTAAGTATTCACATGTCTTGAAAAGTGGATATTTACAAGTGTTTTGAGTGGAAAACAAGGCAAGATTTTGAGAAGTTGTTTATAAGAAATCAAAATGCTTTTTTGTGTGTTTTAAGTGTTATAATGTGTGTATATCTACTGTATTGTTTTTTTTATCAGTTGTGGTGTTTTTATATGAAAATGGATGTATGTTGTATGCTGAAATTTTTTGATCAGAAAGGGGTAAACCTGGGTCCCTAGGTGGGCGGATATGTACTAGTACATCTAGTGATTCGGAGGGGTTTCATCCCTGTTTCACTGAGAAAATGGATAACGAAAAATCTAAATAAACTATATGGATGATGTTTAGGGACCAAAAGGTTTTTAGTATGTTCCCTATTAGTGTATTTTGCATGATAAAGGATTTGTGGCATGGTTACTTTACACCATGGTACGAGGTACATAGGGCATGAGACTATCTAGTTTCCATGGGGTGTTCCTGGTTTTGGTGATCATTGGATTTGTGGTATTTACCCTTTTCTTAGGGTCTGGTTGGTTGTACATTATAGTATCTAACATGTATTATTCAAATTTTTAACATTATGAAGGTTTTAGTTTGAAATCTATTTTCAATTGAATGTTTCATTTCATGGAAATTATCACCGCTTTTCTTTACATATTAAAATTGCTTGCTTTTTCACCTTGTATTAAATACTATTGGTAATGTTTGGGTAGTATCCTATTGGTCTTAGGATCACACCCTACTTACACACCTTGGGTGTAATTATACTTGATTATGTTTTACATAGGTAAAGGCAAAGCCTCAGGTGAAGGCAGTTCGGGTTGTTAGTTCCCTCCAATAGTGCGGTGTTGTGGAGACGGTTCGGGGGTGGAAACCCCTTATCTTGTGGGGTATTTTTGAATGAATTTCTATTGTTTATGTTTATGTTTTTACCCCTTGTAATTTTTTTAAAACCATGTATTTAGTTATGGTTTTTGATGAGGTCTTGTTTGGCATGGAAATTTTAAATTCTTATTATTGGTTGTTTTTAATATTTTATGCATTATTACTCAGGTAAATCATTCCAAAACCATATTTATTGATACCCGGTCACTTGTGAAAGCTTGTGGGGAGAGGTAATGCCATTTGTTCCTTATCACGGACTGGATTTGGTGCTGGTAATAGTGGTGACCAGATCCGGTTTGTGACAAAAGGAAAATAAAACTAAGCCTTGGGTATATTAGACAGTTTTAGATTATTGATTGAGTAGGGATGGTAGATTATTGTTTGTTACTTCCACAGAACCTTTATCAAGTCCACCATGTGTTCAATGTATCTCTCCTAAAGAATTATATACTTGATCCTTCATATGTAATGAAATTAGTGGTTATACCAATAGATAATTATCTTTCATACAAATAAACAGCCAAAATCTTCGATCATAGAGATAAATTGATACAAAACAAGTGTAATATCATAGTTAAATTATCTGTAGGTATCAAAAATTCAAAGCATATACTTGGGAACCCAAGGATGTAATGAAATAGTGATATCCAAAAATTTTTGTTGAAGTAACAAAATATTGGGGGTGAAATTCATTTTAATGGGGGTAGAATATAACACCCTACAATTTTATGATATATTTATATTCAAATAAATTTAATTTTTTCTATATCTTTCAATACATGAAACATGAGTCTAAATGAACTGTAATGTATTATAAAATTATAACATAACCGTCAAATTATCACGCATGAATTGAAATAACTAAATTTTAAAAAAATTGTTTACATATGTATAAAATGGATTCATTAGTTATGAATTAGTTATAAATGAAAATAAAAATCATTTGTAAGTAAAAGAGATGTTTTTATGAAAAAACACTGTTTATGGGAACAATGTGTTTTTATTTTAATAAATTAAATTTATCATTATTGGTGAATGATTTTAATGAAATATACAAATTATTTATTCAATAAAAAATTTAAAAAAAATCTAATATTTTTTCTAGGCATGAGATAAGAATATATATCTGGGGTTTGAATTAAATTTTATTTTTATAAAAAATGGTTTTTATCATGTTTTTTGCACTAATTTTAAAAAGAATTTATGCTAAATATAGAAATGGATTATTTAAAAATTAATTCCATATTTTGAATTAAGAGTTTTAAATTCTCTTAGTATTATTGTTTTATTTTGTTTAAACATGAACTATAACTGTTGTAAATTTTTGTCGCCTCGATAAAGATAAAATGCGTAAAATAGGGTTAAAACTTTTGGATAAGGCTTTAAAATTTACTTAAAACATGTATTTATCCTATTTTATGAGTTTATTTCATTAATTTACATCAAATTTTAAAATAAATGGCCATATGGTGACATATTTCATTGAAAATTAAAATTAAATTAATTTAAGAGAAGAATAAATACAAAATATCAGTCTCTTGATTTTAATATATCTAAAATTTTACATAAAGATAAAACAACTATGAGTTAATTTATAAATTTTTATTGGAAATTTAAACTAATTATTTTTATAATATTAATTTATTTATAATTTTTATTTATTTTATAATTACCATAAATGTCTATACAAAGTCGACACGGTATTTATTCAATTAATAAAAAAATAAAATAAATAATTAAAAAATATTAAAGTAACTAAATTTAAGTGAATTATTGTGTTACTAGAATTTTTTTGATACATTTGACATATTTTAGATGTGTGAAAATATTATATCCTAATTATATCTTTTTCATGGTATCATTAATGTCAAATTAAATGAATAGTTCCAAAATTGACATTAATGATATTTTATAATAAATAATATTTTATTAAATGATTAAAATTTCTCAAAAGTGTTATATTAATCCAAGTGAATGGAATATGGTTAAAAATATCAAATATTATCCATTTATGGGTAATTTTCCATTTTTGGTAACATTCTTAACCCTTTAAGATTGAAATAGTTTTTAAAGCAGTTTAGGTCAGAATGGTAAATAAAGGGGTTAATCAAAAAATAGGGATTAAAATGGAACCAAAACCCATATAAATTTAACTAGTTGATGTTAATTATAAACAATATTATTTTTATTAGAATTAATATCCATTTTTAATCATTATTATTCAGAATTACATTATTATATTTTAATATTATAATAAATTCAAAGCGTTTTCTCTCCCTCCCTTATAAATGAACACCCCTCCTTTCTCTTATTTACACCTCATTGAGCCTTCTATATCAAAAAAACCCTTAAAAATTGCCTTATATACTTCCATATAAAGATTAAATAAGTTAATTTAACCCCAAAACAAAAACCCTAGGTTCATTAATTAGATATCAAAGGGAGTTCTTTCAAAGAAGAGGTAATCACCTTAACCGAACACTTTATTTTAAATTCTTATTTTACCACCTACAAATAAATGGTATTTATCATAAAATAATAAATTCATCATCCTAAACATAATTAATTTTATTATTATTTTCAAACCACCATTATACACCCTTCTTTCCATCAAATGGTAAGTTAAAGTGTCACTCGTGTGTGTGTGTGTGTACACGACTTATTGTCCCCACGTAGCGATACAATTCATTGTTCATCATAATAATTTATGGATGGGTAATATGATGGTTTTCATATTAATATATTATATTTATAACCTAATTATTTTTTTATAATGAAAATTTCATAGCTATTTTATTACCATATAAACTGTTGAAAAATGATAAGGTTACTCGTGCATATATATGGACTACCACCTTCATGAAGTGATGTGATTTTTTTTCAAATCTACATTACATGGATAGTAATAATAATTTATTAGATAATTACATCAGATTTATATGATATTATAATTATTATCTAAAGTTAAATTATTAATTACCTTTCCTTTTTTCCATCTTTTGAAAAATGAAAATAGCGTTTATACGTACGTATGACCTACCATCTCCATGAAAACTATATTTAATTTTTCTATCTATAATTTTATGGAGAACTATAAATATAAATATATTGAATATATATGGAATTTATATAATGATTAAAATTATTTACAGTATTTAGCCATGATCAATGTATAAGTACCAAAACAACTGAACCAAAACATACATGAAAAATGAAGCATATATCGCTCAAAACTGTGATTTTAATTAAGAATTGTAATAAATTAGTGATAAAAGGTTATAAATAAATTATATATGGTTTTATATATATTATTATGGTCCTATTATATATTTATAATAATTACTTATTTTTATATAGGACGTTATGACATGTACAAAGGAAGTCATACCTAAGGTAAGAGTCTTAGGTTACAATATCATTATTTAAAAAGATTGTTTTTGGTAGAGTTTGGTTGATAATATATTATGGTTTATATCCCAAAAATCCCAAGAATTTTATTATACTCTATTTATTTTTTAAAATTACATGTTTTCCTTTTATTTTTACCTCTCTATGTACTCACTATACTAAAAGAACGTTTTTAAGAAAAATTGGCTTTATTTTTCTATTCATTCAAAAAAACTTTATCTTTCATGTATATGTTTTCTAAAAAATCAGGGATGTTTTTAATATTATATAATTATTTTTTAAATTCATTTTTACGCAATTTTTTTTTAAAAAAAAGGAATATTCTTACCATTTTCTCAATGAGGTTCTTTTGACTTTTAACTAAAAATATAAAAGAAATATTTTCTTTAATGTATATGTAATGAATTGAATTTCCCATAATAGTATATACTAAATTATTTGGATAATAATTTATAATATACAATTGAATTTTCAAATAAATTTTTTCCTTCAATATTTAGGAAATATTTCAATTTTAAATAATTGATTTCAAATTGAAAGGTGTATTTTCCTCAATAAAAGTTGCAGGCACTCTTTTAACATCATTTCCCATATAATATGACAACCTTTGATGTTTCCTAGTATTTAAAATGGATATTATCCAATTATAGAATGTTTATTATTTATGTATATGGTTTATGATTAGGATTACAAAAAATTTATGAAACTTATTTCTTTTCCAAAGGTTATGCTATGATAAAATGATGAAATGTTTATGAAACTAATTTTATTTTCACAAGTTATTATATGATAAATATTTTATGATCCGATAGAAAAAATATGTATCATTTTCATTATGTTATGTGTGGGTCCATAATTATATATCTCTCCAATGAATTGGGTGAAGTTGGATATCTTGTGAGATAAATAGGATTGTAATGGGGGTGAACCCAGTTTAGTAAGGGACTATGTCCACTATGATGTTCTGGGGATAGAACCTTGGATAATACTATAGTTTAGGTCGTGAACCCAATATAATATGATATTATTGGGAGTGATATTTTACTACTAAGAAAATAATTTTCTATCTTATGTATATTCCATAAGCTTATGTCTTATGTCAATGTTGTACTCTCCTAGCACATGTTCTTTTACTTCTTTATGATTCGTGTCATATGAGCTGCTAAGATTTGTTACATGATTCAATATTATAATCAATGATAAATAGGGTGTGGTATTTAAATGTTATGATCATGTCATCATACCCTTGTTCTCATGTTATGTCTAATTGATCATTAGTATCTCTCTTATTTAACCTTACTGAGCATCTGAGTTTAAACTTTCTTATGTTTCCTTTATCCAATTTATGAAGAAAGTTTTTAGGTATGATATGTATAATATGGGTGATAGTTATGAATAACTCAATGGGATATGATGTAGATATATTATTAACCATTTTTTTAATAATCTAAGTTTCAAAAGGCACTAGGACTATATGATTCTAGCATGGATCATTATGTTATGTAATGAATATTCATCTAATAATATGTGATATATATGTATAAAGATTATGAGTATCTATAGTTTGTAATCTTCCTATTTTCCAAGTAATAAAGATGGAATATGTGTTCTCTCACAGACATAGGACTTAATTGTCTGAACCATGTTAAAACAAAGTGTTCTTTCTTACTTTATTTATTTTATCGAATCTTAAATGCTTATTTTGATTTGTATAGAATTTCTATTTATTGTGTGTGTTTTAGTGTGTTGAGAATGGTGATTTAAATTAATATATTCTTATAAATTAATGTAATGAGGTAATTTATGATTAGTTGGGAATGATTGGTACTTGGATATTATTTATGCTAATTCGTGGTAGTATTGTGCCTAAATGGTCGATTATTTGTTACAACCCCAATGATGAAGAAACAAACTTTTTATGATGTAATATGAAACAATACATTCTTGTAACTTCCTGTAATCATGAAAATATAATTCCAATTCATGTAAAATGTTAGGAATGTATTGGTTGAGATCAATGAGTAATCATATCAGATAAAATTATTGATATCCATTGAATAAATATATTCCTACTAAATTTCCTAAGAATAATATATTTTATATAACATAACTAAACGATAGTTATATCAATGTTGATAGATAAAAAACCTCATGAAAATTTATTTTCATTTATGATATCTTCAAAAGAATAGTGATATTAATATACAAAAAAATCATATTATAATATTGTAAATTTATTAAAAAATACATCAAAAAATACAATATTTTAGAAATTAATTAGTAAAATTAGACTAAAAAGGCATAAATGTATATCTGAAAATTATATAATGGGGTGGAGATAATTGTACTCTAATCCCATTTACATCATTTTCTCTAACTAAATTTTCTTAATATCATTTTTAATTAGAATGCTATAAATTTACTTTGTCTTAAATAATTTATTATTTCAATTATTCCTAATACATGATTTTTTCTTTGTTAATATCCAATAATAAGTACTATTAATATTTTTTGAATCTAAACCATTAATATATTCATAAATAATATCCCTAAATATTATATAACTAATATAAATATGAATGAACTCCATTCAAAGATGAATAATAAAAGTGGTTCTAAATCATTTTAATGAATGAAAAACTTGATTCCACCTCTTTTAATAAAAGAAAACTAACTACAAACAAAACTCACAATAACCTCCCAAATTTATTCAAAAATACAACCAAAAAGATAAAGTATGGATTGTCCTAAAAAATAGAAATATTCATATATTTAAAATATGAATCAATGATAATTTTCTCACCCTTTACTCCTTGAAAACTTCAAATCTTCATAACCCAGAAGCCAAAGCAATTAGCAGACTCAATCTTACTAAAATTGAATAATTCCTTAAGTCAGATTTGGTGATAAATATCCAAAAACTATATACATATGATTTTCATAATATTCATAATGTTTAACATTAGTTAATATATTATTACATCTTTATCATTTTTCTGTGTGTAAATGATTTTGATAATGTCCTTGGAGTACTTTGTTGCACAGAAAAGTTATAGAAGTTCTCTTTTTGCAATGATAGCCTTTAAGTGCTATGAAAATATTTTTAAATGTGTGTGTTATAGATGGATGATATCATCTAATACTAAATAGATGATATGGTATATCAAGGAAAATAGGATCATTCGACATCGAGACCTCATCTCATGAATTTATTTCTTTGTAATATCAATAAATAGGCTTAGGAGATCAAAACACACCAATAGAAAATATATATTCAAAGGTATAAGTGGATGTTTCTATCAATGGATGTGTCTAATAGTCCTAATAATTTAATATTATTATTAATTAATATCATGAGTCTTGTAATTTTATGTATTGATGAAAAAAATGATAGAATATTCTTGAAATGAGGTAGGATACATTGTGTAAATCAAGATTGATATTGAATTAATGAATAATGTGAGAAAAGGATTTTTCTCCTATACTATTTAACATAATTTTATATATCATACCATTTGATGTAAATGGAACTTCCGGGTTAATTTTATAAACATGAAATTCAATCATTAAGTTCATTTCTAGAAATATAAGAAAGTGACATCAGGCACATAGATTTGTGACACCAGTAAGAAAGATGATGAATTAGAGATATCAAGACAAAAGGATTATATTACATAGTGTGTGTTTGTATGTGGTTATTATGATTTTATGAATTTTAATATTTTATATATGGGTTCCTTTTCATATTTCTAGATTCTAACCTTGAACTTTATTAAGTACTGTATACTTCTACTAAGAAAGTGTCCTAGAATAATAGACACTAAGTTTATTCAGAACCTTGGTTAAATTCTATATGAATTTAACATGTTGAATAAATATTATTCTAATATATGGTATAAATATTATTCATCTGTATTTGATCATAAATACTTAGTCACCAGTTATTTGGGAAAATATTATGTTATTTGAATATTAAATAAATATTTATTTTCTAGGTATTATTTATTTAATTATAAAAAATTATATTATTTGTTTATTCTGGTTTATTAACAAGGTAAAAAATAATAATTTACTTGAATAAAATAATATTTTATAAATATTTTATCACTAATTTTGTGAATATAATATTTATTTATTTATTAGTGAATTGTGTCGAGATATTTATATTCATATAAATAGTAATTATTCAAAGTCTAATAAATATTAAAAAGGATTGGAGAATTGATTTTATAGGTCTAGTGAAAATGATATAATAAATATCATTTGAATTAATATTTATTTATTTATTAAAAGGAATGAAATTTATTTATCTGTGCATTTAGAACATGTCAAGTAAATAATAATGATATTATTATTATTTATACATGGGGTATGATGATGATTTGTAGAATAATAAGGGTCCATGTGTAATTATTTATTCTCTAACCTAATGTCTATGAATATCTGGTTATGTCACTCCTTAACCCTAGCTATTCCATTTTAGTCATTGTGAAAAATGATATTTCTAGAGAATCCTCCCAATACCTAGAGAGAAATTCCTCTAGAACACTTTCAAGAATGGATTAAAATCCTCCTCTTCAACCCTTTTATGTTTATATAGAACAAAATAATCCATCTACCTCAAATTAATTCTTGTGGTGATAAAAAAATGAATGTCGTAAGCATTGGAGTCTTCTACTCTAGCATGTGGGGATTTCTACGGTAACGTTTAGAGGTATGTAGATCATGTGTAGATCACTACTAGAAAGATTATTCCCTTTATTCCTATCATTACAATGATGGTATACTAAGAAATGATCTTTTGAATCTTCTAAGAAGAAATAATTCCAGTGATAGGTAATTCTTTATCATCAATCAAATCAATTATAAATTATATGTGATTATCTTGTCATATAGATTATCGGGTCTCTATGTCATCAATTTATAAAGGTAAATACAATGAAATTGATGAAAAAAATATTGGGCATGGGACTGACCGCTTCTATTTCACTTCAAAACCTTGAAGTGGTTTCAAATTAGTTACAAAATAATTTCTAATAATTTGTTGCTTGTTGATTGATATGAATTTTTTTTGTTAGTAATTCATTTAGGTTAATTCATTATTTTAATACAAAATTAAATATTTTGTTTTCATTCACCATCATTTGATCTAGAACACATGAAGAATACATGTAGAATGATTACAGGTTTAATTGGTAGGTTCTAAGGGTTCTAGTTGAATGAAATAGTTACATTAAGCGTAACTAAAATGTGTATGTCGTGTAATGAAGTTCACTGAATCTTGATGATCCATGGGATACAAGAATTTCTAAATGGAAACAAACATGTAGAGTAATTAATACATCATGTATTGACTAGGAATACTGACATTTGACTTTAGGGACTACACATAGTGTAACCCACTTATATATCATGTAGTCCTATATGGTTCGCCCCTCGATTTTCATAAAAAATGATTGGTCCGAATACACATCACAAAATGTGTAAAGATTTAATGTCGGTTAAATAATAATTATTGAGATTACATATTGTGTAGCATGAGTACATTCCATTTATCTCATTAATGTTCATAAGGTGTACACACCAAACTCTCTGAGTGTGTGTTGTGGAGAGGTGGAATGTGATATACATGGAATGTAAGTCACTAGTAAACATTGTTTAATCACCTTATAATCAATAGAATTAAATTTAGAAATTAATTAATTAATTATATCATTAAAAAAACGTCATAGCTAGTAATTATGGCATATCTATGTAACAAGTTTTTATGAGTATATAAATGCTTTACTATTTTGGATAATTATTTCACCATTGATGTGGTTGTGTTTTCACACTCCTTTACACATACTTTTTTTTATTTTATTGACTTTTTATTATTGGATTAATTTTGTTTAATTAATAATTATCAAATGTTGTCTTTTTTTAATATAATTAATAAAATTGTGTTATTTGTTCAAAAATGTTTTTAATGTTTGTTTTAGTAATTTTTTCATAATTTAAAAATAAAATAATTCATTTTTTTACCTTTATTTTTTTCCTTGGGTTATGTTTGAATTTTTTATTTATTTTTAATTCCATTAATTCTTTTATTTTTCATACATAGTTTATTTGTTTTTAAAATTAACAATTTCATTTTTTCCTTTTATTTAATTAATTATTAATGTAACTGTTTTTGGGTTCATAATTCATAAGTTGAGTAATTAATCATTTTTTTATTTTTTATAATTAATTAATTTTTCTTTTAATGTTTAATTAATTTATAAAATTTATTATCTCATAATTTTAATTTGATTATAAATAAATTCACCATGTTTTATTTTTTTAATTATGTAATTTGTTTTAGTTTAGTTGATTTTCAAAATAAATAATTTAAATTTATTTTGATACAATTTGTTTTAATTTTTAAATTTTTGTATTTTGTTTTGAAAATGAATTTTATAAAAATAAATCAATCTATTGAGTTTATGTTTCATGTACAGCCACTTTTAGTGCCAACCCAATGTCATCTATCTTCAACGGTGACTCCTTGAGCCACTATTTCACCCCCACCCACTGTTTGTAAGTGCCTATGGTGTCTCATCCTCTCCAACCTATCATTAAAACCCCAAAAGAGACTCAAGAGAGTCATCGCCAACACCCTCTTAATTAGTGACTCATGAGATCCATCACTACCCCCTTCCCCTTCAAGCCAATGGTGTCTCCCAGAGTCATCGCCACACATCCTCTAAATTGTAACTCAAGGGAGTCATTATTCTCCTCCACACCCACCACTTTTATCTTCTCCCACCTTCCACTACAATCACCGTTATACCTATATCTAGATTAACTACCAAAATAGAATGGTGACTCAACCAAGTCACTGCTATCCACCACTACTCCACAAAGCAACCATCACCCACTATTGAGCATTCATCCATCACAAAAAGTATGAAATAAGAAGATCCCATAAGAATGTATCCTTTTCTAGAATAACTGACCAGTAATATCAATCACAAATTAAAGAATAAAGAACCCCAAATTCAAACCCCCATATCTCATAGGTGGATGAAATATAATGCCGCTCTAGCCTTCGCACAAACCACCGTACCACCTTGGACCTATCGCTAACTTTAAACCAATGGCTATGTTTCTTAAGTTCCATCAATTGAAGAGGTCAAACCCAAATCTAAGAATCCTCCACCCAAAAAACCAAACAAGTTTTCGGTGTGCCACTGGCCGAATTGAAGTTGAGTTCCACCCTAAGCCAACAACCGAGAGCTCACAACCCTTTTCTTACCTCTCTTTGACCTTGAAGTTAAACCCCCTTTCATCCACCAAACCATAACCTCCGCAATCCCCCTCTTCCATTCTCTACTTGAACTAGCAACCCCCCCCCCCCCCGTTCTTCTATCCATCTGACCCCCTCCCCCCCACCACCACCACCACCACTTCTTCGCTTATTTTTTTCTTCTATTTTAATTATAAATTTAATAATATTAACATATATAAAATTAACTTAATTACTTAATATCTAATAATATTAATATTAATAATAGTTAAATCTAAATAATTTATATATTCATATATTCATATCATTATAAATACTTTAATAGTTATAATTTACTTGTATATTAATAAATATAAGTATATAAATATTAAAATATAAAATGATTTATTTATGTACATGTTTAATAATAGTACAAAAACAATTAAATTAAGTAATTTTTTAGTAATTGTATATTAATTCTTACTAGTTGTTCCATTGTGCGGGGGGTCTTGTTGTGGGACTTTAGGGGTTGATCAATATATTAAGAGGATTAGGCTTTAGTCACCAATGAGGAAAAATCGAAACATGAAGGTTCCATGTGATGGCAAGAGAATACATTCGGTAATAATGACAGGAGCTTGTGATGAGGAAAAGAAGTGTCTAGAATTAGTAGGGGCATGAGAAAATAGAGATTCCATAACCATCCAGTAGGGGGTCACTTGATTACATTACTCTATTATGAGGGATAATATCACTATACCATAATTACATTCGATACTAAAATACCACCCTAAACCATTGGCATTAGGCGGAGAATAAAGATAGGTCATCAGAGTTTCTAGAGATCGAGCAGGGAGAGTGAGAACACTCTTCTCTCTTTTCTTTCTTCTATTTTATTATTTTCCATAACATGAAATGTTTTGTATTTAAATATATAAATATGTTGAACATAACCATGATCTTATCCTAATATATTTTGGAGGAATAGTTTGAGTTGGTTAAATTTGATCTTCCCATGTTCATGCATGTGTTCTTATACTAGATTGTCTCTCTCTATTACTCTTCAGACAATAATCTATTACCAAACATCAAGATTCAGTGAAAATCACACTAAGTTCAACTGAAAAATTGAAATTAGTGATTTCTGATTAAGATCACTTGATGATAGATTGATTTAAATAGTTGATAAAATGTGGGGGTTATTTTTTTATAGGTTAACCTGATGATAATTCTAGTCATCTACTTTGAATCAGATCCAGATAATTAAATTCAAATGAATGAATAAGGTAAAATAATTATAAAAACTATCCTACTGGTTTCCCCCTTTAAATCCATTGGTTTCTTGCACTATTTTATTGTTCTTCTATATATATTTCCATCTTTCACTAATTTTCACACTCACAGACCAATATTCATACACTTAAATATTTAATCTCCATTATCCATTTTATTTTGTCTATTTTATTTGTTTTAATTTTTTTTGTCTTTTTTAGTCACCATCATATAATTATTCCTTCCTAGTGGTTTTACCCTCTTACCACAATACTAGTATAGGTATTAATTAGGATTATAAATTTAAATTTTCACGCATTCAATGAAATGAATGTGAAATTTTTGAATCATTTTTGGGGAAGGAATGTGATACCAAAAACAAGAAAAAAAGTAAATAAATGTATATAAAAAACAAAAAAAAATAGAAAAAAATAAAATCAATAAAATAAAAAACACAAAAACTATCAAAAAAATACAAAGAAATTATAAAAAAATATCCAAAAAATCCAAGAAAATTCAAAAAAAATTGGTGAATTTGATGTATACACACTAGTTCTAAACATAATACCTTAAAACCTACTTTTTCGGAAATTAAAAAACACCTCACATAGTTGGAAAAGAAAACAAATTAAATCAAAATGGAATTAAACAAAGAAGATTAGAAACATAACATCAATAATCCACCACCAGGAAATGTGAATCAACCTAGTAATTAAATAGTAGATAGGTGTAGTCTTTGAGAATTTTTACTACCTATTATTTCTAGTAACCCTTCTTACATTGGTCTCTAACCTAGGTCTGAAACTATGAAATAAAAAAATTCCATGTTTTCTTATCTTCTAACATTTCATGGAATTCCCAATGAAGACTCAATTTACTTCATTAGGTACTTCTATTGTAGTGTCCAGTAGTTTCCACTAGGAGGCCTGAGTGAGGAAGAACTTAAGCTGAGTGTGTTACCTTTCTTCCTCAATGTAAACTCTAGGTCCTAGTTTAAATAGTGAGAGGAGGAAATATTTTTCACTTGGGATCAAGTCTATAATTAATTCACTATGAAATTATATCCTAGGAGAATGAAATTTGAAATTAGACATAAGATCATTGGTTTCTTTTAAGGTGAGTGGGAGTTATTCCATGAATCTTGGGATAGATTTAAGGGATTAGTAGGGTATTTTATGAACCATCAATGCACTCTCTAATTACTCATAGACACTTTCTATAACAGTATCACCCCTTACCACTAAAACTTGGTGGATTAATCTCCTGGTTGGGATTTTAGTGATAGGACCACTGAGGAGTTAAATAAAATTTTGAATAATTTGGCACAAAACTCACAACCCAATTTCTCTGGGAGAAGAACCATAGTGAGGAAATATCCCAAAAATGTTCCAAAAGTTGAAGCCTGAACTGCTAGATTTACATTTAAAACACTCATAATACTCTTAGGAATAAATTCCACCACTCTGGCACATTTAGGCACTCATAAAACTATTTAATGAATTTTTACATTCCTTTCCAAGATCTTGGGAGTGCCAATTTTTCTAATTATGGTCCAAGGATACAGTATAGGGATGAACCATTTTCCAACACCTACCACCAAGGGTATAAGAACCATTTAAACCTTTATTGGAGGGAGTTGGGAGTTCTCTAACCTGTTGTCCCTCCAAGTCTCCAGCAGACACCTATGTAATAGTTCCAATCCCAACCCAAGGTTCAGTCATCCAATTCAAAAGATGAAGTGAGAGGAATGTTTAAAAATTTGATAGGAAGATTTCATGAATAAAGGATAAAAATAACATTGAATAGGTGAAAATGTATTTAAGAATTAAGAATATAGAAATTAAAATGGGAAAGTTGGATAGGGTGGTTATCATTAGAGACAAAGGTAATATTCCAAGTTCCACTGAAGCCAACCCCATGGAAAATTTCATCGGTTTTACCACCATAAGTGATCTCCAAACCCACCATGAGCTCAGGAAAAAACCTCAAACTGTTGAAAATAAAAAATAAATATTTGAATCTAAAAATTTGAATATGAAAAATGAAGAATCTTGAAAATTGGAAATCAGCTCTGAAAATTATCTAAAACCCTAAAATTCCAACTAAAAAACCGAAATAAAATAACTTAAAAAATAAAATAAAGGAAATAATAAGATTGAAGAATATGTTTCAGGGATGACCAATATTTAACGAAACATTGCTCTGATAATCTATTTTCTATAAAGAATAAAAAATTAAATATATGATTCTGAGTTTCTAAAATTTATCAAAGTGGTTAAAAACTTAACATTGATATCCCCTTCCTGGAATCCTTTATTCAAATCACATAATATTTAAAATCTCTCAAGAAAGTTTTCTCAAACAAAAAGACCTTGTGAGAGTTTCCGACTTACAATCTGATAGACTAGTGTAGTGTTGTGTTATAGAATAAGATACCTCCTAAGATGTAATACCTATGGAGATTTTTAATCCTCTCCACCTTTGGTGATATAGGTGGAAAGTTTAATAGTTTGTGTGATTTGGGATATAGCATCAATGTGATTAAACATTATTTGTTTCAACACTTGATATTGGAGTTCCAAAGGACACCACTATTTTCTTACAGCTTGTTTATCAATCCATAAATTACCCAGTGGTTAGGTTTGATGATTTCTAGTGGGAGTAGGGAGGCTCTTTCTTCCTTATAACTTTATCATACTGAATACGGAGTGTAACTAAAAGGTTCTTATATTTCTCGGTAGGCCCTTCCTAGCCATTGGGGGAGCTATGATAGATGTATCAAAGGGAAAATTAATTTTCAACTTGGGAGAAAAAATATATGTAATTCAATGTTTTCAAGAAAATTAAAGAACCCACCCACCCAATATTTACCACATGTGAGTTTTTTGTAGTCAAAGAATCTATTGATGAAGAGGAAGAGGGGGTTTTGAGGATACTGGATGAGATTAATGGTGAACCTAAGATCCCTATAGCAACTTATAGGGGGTTCATCTCTAGTAAGAAGAAGGATTCTGGAGATGAGTTTGAGAGAAATTTTCTAGATCATATGGATGATATTTCCTTGAAACATACTAGATCCTTAAAATAAAAGTCTAAATTTGAAGAACATTTTTTAGGAAGTAATAGTGATGAAGAGGAATCCTTCTATAATTCTTTATTTGAGAGTAATCATATAGATCATGGCCAATCCATGCCAAAGTGTCTTACATCAAGCCATAAACTACCCCATCTCGAGCTTAAACCCCACCCTTCCGATCTAAAATATTCTTTTTTAGGATATAATTTTTCACTCCATGTGATTATCTCATCCAAGCAAGAGTTAAGTCAAGAGGACAACATGCTGGGTGTTTTGATGAAATTAAAGTCTTTCATTGGTTTCCTAATTGCTGACATAAAGTGTATAGGTCCATCCTAATACATGAAAAAATCCCAATGAATCCTGAGTGTAAATTGAGAGTATAATCCCAAAGAATACTAAATACAAAAATGAAGGAAGTGGTTAGAGAAGAAGTGCTCATATTACATGATGTTGGGATTATTTTTCCCCATTTGGATAGTATTTGGGTAATTATTATCCTGGTTATTTCCAAAAAGAGTGGAGTGATTGTGGTGAAAAATGAGAAGAATGAGAAAATACAAACCATATTTGTGAATAAATGGAGAGTTTTTATTGATAATAAATAATTTAATACTGCCACATGGAAGGATGATTTTCCCATGCCATTTTTAGACCAAATGTTAGAGAGGCCAGCTGAAAATGATTTTTTTCTTTTTTCTTGATGGATATTATGGCTATAAACAGATTGAAATCTCTCATGAGGATCAAGATAACACCACCATCACTTTTCCATTAGGGACATTTTCCAACCAGAGGATACCCTTTGGATTGTGTTGTTCTCAAACCATGTTTCAAATATGGATGATTGAAATTTTCTCAAACAATATTGAAAGGATAATTGAAGTTTTTTTGGGTGATTTTTTATTTCTAATATGTAATTTTGAAAACTATCTTCAGAATATAGAAGTTGTGTTGGAAAGATTCCAAGAGACAAATATGGTTTTAAATTGGTAAAAGTGGTAGTTCATGGATCCTAAGGGAATTATGTTGGGTCACAAATTTTTTAATAAGTGGATAGAGGTTGATAATTACAATATTGAAGTTAACCAAATACATTCCCCACCATAAAAATTTTAATGGGATTAGAATTTTCTTGGGACATTCTAGGTTTTACAGGGGTTTCATAAATACTTTTCCAAAAACACATGGGCACTCTACTCACTTCTAGTTAAGGGAACACCCTTTGTGTCTGATGAGAAATGTATGGAGTCCTTTAACTTACTTTAGTAGAAACTTACTCCCTCACCAATGATCACTACCTCATACTATAAGTTTCCATTTGAAGTAATGTGTGATGCAAGTTGTCAAGTTTTGGGTGTTGTTTTGGTTCATAGGAAGGACAGAAGATTGCATGTCATTTACTATTCCAGTAAGCTACTAGATGATTCTAAGAAGAACTATTCCACTATTGAAAAATAATTGTTTGTTGTGATTTTTTCCTTTGAAAAAATCATAGAGTACTTGATAGGTTCCGAGGTAATATTTTTTACCAACCATCCATCCTTGGTGTACTTGCTAGCTAAGAAGGACTCAAAAACCAAGACCATGAGGTAGACCCTTCAATTTTAGAAATTTTATTTGGTTATCAAAGATAATAAGGGGATGAAATTTTGGTGATATAACACCTCTTTATGATTCCTGTAACACCCCAAGATTCCACGGTACTTTTCTCCTTTGAATAATGCAATAACTTTCCTTGTACGAAACTTCGAGATTCGAACACACCACGACCAATCAAAGTGGCAGTTATGAATAGTAATACCCACTTTTTGAAATTTTATACATTTTATATTTCAAAATGGACTTTATTTTTCTATTCGAAGTATTAAAATTATCTTAGGGTGAATTTTTGGTGCTTTTCTGATAACTTTCATATTTTGATGAATAGTGAAAATTACTATATTTTAATTAAAAACAATGTTTTTAATCGAAATAATTAATAGTGAAAAATTATGAATTTGAGTGATTTTAAAGTATATTTATATTATATTTTTACTATTTAATCAAATTTTGGTCATTGGACATAATTACACATTTAAACTGGACATAAGCAAGTGATAAACTTTTGATAGTTATTATTTCTTAAAAACACGCTTTTTGTTTTGACAACGAGAATTAATTTTAAATTAATTTCTGCCAATTATATGTTTTGAATTTAGAAAAATGGATTCCATATTAAGAATAAGGAGGTCCAAATTGTGTAAATAGGTAACTTTTATTTTTCGACATTTTGAATAATTACTTCGGTAAATATTTTATTTACTATGGTTAAAGGGTAAATCCAGTAAATAAGGGTAATAAAATAATGTTATAATAATATTAAATTACCCTAAAACTTGTCCGATACTTATTGGTCAATACATTTATGACCATGGGAATCTTTGGGTCTATTTTGAGACCCCATGGAGCCACTTGTATGTGAGAATGACACTTTATATTAATTAAGTTTAAGTAAATACAAAAATGACATAAATATATATCTTTTAGAAAAACAATTTTTACATAGGGTTATATATGTTATATTTTAGACTATAAATATTAATTAGAAATATAAAAATATTTCCTACATAATGGTATTTTATTTATAATTTTTAGACATTGAATAATTAAATTTATTTATGACACAATAATGATGCGGTATTTTACTTATTAATGAAAGAATCACATAATTGGTATTATAAATTTTAAAGTAAATATAATTTAAATGTTTTGATGACATCCACGAATTTTATTTGTCAATATGATATTTTAAGATTTATTAAATGAATTTCTTTTGAATTAATAAAGTTTTTATGACTTTAAAAAAATTATTAAATAGTGTCAAAATCGACATAAATGAGTTTTTAAAACAAATATTATATTATTAATTGATATTTTATTCCTAAAAATCTAAGGTTCAGCCAAAGGACTTATATAATTATAGGTTTATCATCAATTAACCACTTTGGGGTCGCTTGGAAGTATATAATAAGTTTATTAACTATATAATATAAAAATACAAAGAGAAATGGTAAATGTCAAACTATTTAACTAATAGTTAAATCAAAAATATAAAGTTAATATAGAGAACAAAACCTGTATAAAACCTATTGGTTGAGTGGTATTCGAACCATCCCCACCTTAACCTTTAAATAATTCACTTTGGATCCATTAGAAACCGAAAATGATTTTATTATAAAATAATATTTCTAGCTTTTCCTAAGGTGCCCCTCACCCCTCTTATAAAAGGGCACTCCCCCTTCCCTCTAATTCACACCTTAAAAGCCTTTTGGCTCAGCCAAACCCTACCAAAATATTCTCTCAACTTCTCTCACTTCATCTTATAGGCCCTCCTTTGATCATAAATCCAACCAAAGGAGCCCTTTTGATCAAATCAAAAAAAAGAACCCGAAGAAGAGGTAATGTTTTCACCACCCTCTATCAAGTTCCTTTATTCTTCCATTTCTTCTTTCTTTGTTATTTCAATTCTAAAATAATAACTCTAGTATCTTCTATATATTTTTATTTTATTATAAATATGGTACAACCATATTCAGTATTCTATCCATCCTTTTAATGACATGTCATCATACATGCGTATGTACGGCCTACCGTCTCCACGTCGTGGTGTAATTGTTATTCAATACATTATTATTTGTATGGGTATGATAATGGTGTGTAATTAATGTAAATAATAAATATAACATGATAATGATTCTGTATATATGATATACCATCCAATTATATATTATTTTAAAATAAAAATAAGGATATTGTCAATCATGCGTACGTATGGACTACCGTGTCCACGAACGCGATGAGATTCATTCCCCATCATATCCATTAAAGACTAAATTTCATTAGATGATTATAAATAATGTTTAGAGACATGATATCATTCTGGATATGAATAAGATACATCCCATCCATAACAAATATTGCTCACATAAACAAGAATATAAAGAAAAACGAATCTGTTAACACCTGAAACGATGCTAATAAAACGATATTATTAACAAATCAATGTTAAAAGATCATAGATGATATAATATTAATGTATATGATTCTTGTATAATTAAATAAAAATTATTTCACCATTATACAAGAGGTTAACCTACCCTCAACCGAGGAAAAATTACTGTCTCGTGGCGCACGACGGGGTCGTGGGGGAGAAACGTGCATTACCCGACGGTTGATTAGAGAAGGTTGGGTTCTTCTTAATCACTCAAATAGGGTGAAACGTTTTCACCTAGAAATGTCCAATGGTTCCATATCCAGCAATATGTGGACCTACATTCCAAAGGCAGACGTTCTCTGGGTGGTTTGACCAGCGATGCTTAAGAACTCACATTGGTTGAGTAGATGGGAATTCGGGCTCATCGCACCCTTTTGGGGGGAATTATTGCCTGTTCCGGGACTCTCTTATAGATTTAAGATGTGTTCAAATGTTCGCAAATATTTGGTTTATACCCAAGCATAGTATCCATCGATTACTCTGGGTTGGAAATGGTCAGATGGACGTAGGGGTTCGGAATCATTTAGACCTGAGGTTTACCATCCCTCGTTGGATTAATGACCCCGAGGAGTCTGGACTCACTTAGAAGACACTGGTTTAAAGCCTCGTAATCAGGAACTCTGGAGTTTATTGTCATCCAGGGGGGACAGATAATGACTTGAGCATTTGTATTGAACTCATGGTACAGGCCTACTACGTATCCTTGTGAGAGGGTTCAGAAATCTCGTAGTTCAGTTTGACATGGGGGCTTACACTCTAGGCTGCGCAGGGTTGGTGTGGTGAACCGACGTGAAGAGGGTCGGATCGACCGATTGATGGGATTAAACCTCAAGGATGCTTTGTTAATCCTATCAAGGGTCATTGAAACCCCTTCTCCCCTACTTACCATGGGTATGTGAACTCAAAATGGTGTGTTGATGCGCCTGAAGGTTATATCACATGGGTCTGGTGGCTCTGGTGGAGGCCTCGGCTCGGGGCCAGTGAGCAGGCCAATGAGGGGGTTGCGAAGGATCAGGCCAGATTGGAAGGATTTTATCTGGATCGGGGAATGGGAACTCGGAAGGATTTAGCGGGATACACAGGTGTAGGAGTGGTGGTGCCCTTCGCGTAGGGAGGTGCTATGCGGCTGGAGAAGTCGTCCGCGAACCAGGGTGGTCCGCGGACTAATGGGCATCCCGTGAACCAGGGTGGTCTGCGGACTAGTGGGTATCCCGTGAAGCAGGGTGGTTTGCGGCTTCATGTTCAGATTGTGTACCAGGTTGGTACATGGAGGGTTCCATGCGAGCAGTGGTGGCCAAGGGCGATGTCAGTCGGAGGTTTGTCGGTCGAGTCTTCACCCGCATAGGAGGGTGCTACGCGGTGCGATAGATCGGGAAAGGGGCATAAACTCCCTGGTTCATGGGGAGTTCATCCGCGGAGGGGCCATGGTTTGTGGTCTTATTTTCTTTGTTACTTTAAGTTCGCGGTTCACCAAGTTGTTATGCATTTTTTGGTTCCTTATTAATTTGTTTCCAGCTTCATACCTGTTCTGGTTCGCGAACTGGAACTTCGCTATTTGTGAAATCCTAAGCTCTTTCCTTCGAAATCCTTCCACCCGAATCTGATCAATCTCTTATCCCCTTCCCCCTCCATCCCCTTTTATAGAGTGGGTAAAGGGATGTATATGTGGTCATGCGGCACCCTTTGCGGAGGCCCATGATCGGAAACCCGGTTTACGAATGACTTGGTCAATCCGCAAATCGTGGGGGGCGTTGAACGCACCTCCCCCCATGAACCAAACTAGCTCGGGGAGTGCTTCGTGGCCGCATAGGGTTCCGCCTCCATTCCTTGAACGACAGCGGATGTGGTCCAGGCCAGTCGACACGGTTCGCAGCTGGGGTGTTTTGTGATGGTGGATCGGCTCAGCGCCAGTCCTGCTTCGCGCCCACGGAGGATATCTTACTCTGTTCCGTGAATGACAGTGGTCCACGGAGGGGGGTGGTTCGCAGAACCGGCTGCGTTCCGTTATCATTGGACTGGTTTGCGGACCAGTTCATCTTGTGTCATCCTTTGAGTATTCTCCCCCACATATCCCCAATTCCTTTGGGGGGAAATTGGGTAGAATCTCCCTTGTATTCAAGGGGATTTTCATTCTCCTTTGTGGATTTTTTTCAGGACCCTACAAATACCCCCCATCGGAATGGGGTCCGATCAGAATGAAGAGGGGGCCATTATGATGAAGAGTGGTACTGAAATTTGGATGTTTTTCGGTAGGGGAGTGGACCTGGTAGGGGACCACGCCTATAAATATAGGGGGCCTTCCTTTGTATTTTACCAGATTATTTGCGAAACCAGAGCTCTCTCACTTTTTGTCTCTGTGTGCTCGTTCCTTCGCGAAATGCATCATCTGCGAACCATCTGCCACTTCCGCAAACCATTCCTAGTTCACGCCGTACTTCACCCGCAGACCAATTTCCCAGCTGCAAACTAATAATTTTAATTAATTAAAAAGTAAGTCACGACGGTCCGCGTAGGAACTCACTCCACGGTTTTGATTGCTCACGGACTGAAATATTCCTGACCTTGAAAATTTATCAAGTCTTCCTAACCTAACTATTTAAATCTGGGATTAAGTTTCCGCAGAGCAACCTAGTTCGCGGTTTTCTGGCCAACGCTCCGCGGGCCAGAGTACCGCGGACCTCTTCCACATAGGGTTGGTTCGCGGGATACAGTCATCGTGAACCACATTTTGAGGCCTGCTTGCGGACCTCGTTATGAAGGCTTCCATGACTCCTTTTCCATATGCTTGGTATTTTTGTCCAGATTTTACTATTCTGGATTAACCATTTGCTAGTTTTTTTATAATGCCGGGAGAAAACATGGTTCCCCCTCACCCTGCACCCAGGTCTACTGTCGAGCCTCTCCCAATTGGTTCAGGGAGACGTCTAGATATGATTCGTATAGAAGAGAGCATCAAATAGGACCCTATTCAGTTTATCATTCCTAATGATGGTGTCTTGAAGGACTTTCTCTCTCCTGAGCTCATGGGTTATCCATTATCAAATCGAATTCCGCTTTAGAGCTTCGGTCTTCAGAAGACGTCCCTATCCCCCCTACTTTCTCAAGTCTCTCGTCTCCTTGCTTGGAAGCCTCACCAAAGTGCATTCAAGAAAACCTTACCTTGTTTGGGGAGATGATCTTTGATTATAATCCGAAAGACACTTTCATTTTGAGAGGATTTGTTTGGACCCAAAGTGATCAGTGCGCTCAAGACTTTTCTCAAGAAGTAGTCTTTAATAATTACCCCTCTATTATCAACCTTGCTCGAGTGGATCCTGACACGGGGTAGATTCCTCGGTGGGATCTTCAGTCTGGCGATATTTTCTCAAATGACTGGGTCTAGGCCTTCTGGGTCCATCATCATTGTCGAGAATCTCCTGAGTCACTGGGAGCAGTCAATCTATACTCCGTAGTGTGGGCCTCCCAGTTTGTTGTTTACCCCCATCTTCGATCATGCCCGACCTGCTCAGTCGTTGGGGTTCAAGAACTAATACTTTAAACCTTTCACATGGTGAAGTTGGAATTAGTTTGTGGTACATCTACCAATTGGGAGGGATTTCAATCATTGGTAAGATGTATGACAAGTTTCTGCCCACTCATGACGCGTGGGACGACGTCAAACAAGTGCCTTCGTTGGTGAGGGATCTACTGGTTATGGTGGAGTGGTCATTGGGTCAAGCCTTGCGTGCCCACTCTCTTATTCCCTATATCATCTGGATAGGGTTATTTTTGAACACCATTGGTCCTTTTCTGAAGATCAAGCACCCCAGGACTTATCCTTCTGAACAGTCACGAACCATCCCAGGTTCCTACTGGGCGGTTCTGGAGGCGGGTGACTACCTTTCATGGGGTTACGAGGTGCGCCCCAGTGTGCCACCTAGGCTCAGGTTGGTAGGTCTGTTTTCTATGTTTTTGAGTGGGTGGCTATTCCCTTCTAGGGATATCAACCCAGGTGTGAGGGCTTGCACCTGGATGATGGCAGTTGAGTTGGAAGAGGGATGCCCGGTGAATTTGGTTGTGCCCTCTTTGGCTCGTATTTATGAACTAATGAGCCACATGCGGGAGGGTGGATCACCCTACCATCTGAGTGGGCCATTTAAATTCTTATACGGCTGGAAAGAGAATCATTTCCGCTGTTATGAGTATTGTCATAACCCAGTCATCCTGCTTCCTACCTTTCAGCCTACCCTGCTCGATATAGCTGGGGTTCGCTTGAAATACCTCAGTTTTGATAAAGTCATCGAGCTTCTAAGTGGATTTTCCCAGTTTTCTTTCACTCCCTAACCCACCCCTTCCAGTGTCGTGGTTGAAAACCACAGCTGGATCCTAGAGGAGAGTTTTTACGTGATTTCACTACGGGATAGGTTTCTGTCAGCGCGGATTGATGGGGTTTCTCTATGCGAGTTGTATGACCCACATCGTTTTTCCCGCCAGTTTGGGTGTGTGAAACTCTAAGTTTCCCTTCCCCCTCCTAAGGCTCGTGGTCTGCACCCAGCCACTCTCCGTCAATGGTGGTTAATGCTGATGCGGGATGGATCTCACACAAGCATTCTCTTGCCTAGCATGGGAGCGGCTGTCAGCCTATCCTTGGAGTACACAATAACGTGGATAATCCATTATCCCAATGGGATCCTAGGTAAGGTTGTCTAGAAGGTTCCCAAATCAGGAGTCAGTGCGGCTGTTGTGCCTACCACACCTTCCTCATTGGCTCTGAGGGAGGACCGACTGATGGCTCATCGGTCAAAATGACTCAGGGGATTTTCCTCTCCCAGCCCCTCTACGACCGAAGTTCAGACGGACCCAACTTTCTTGGATGTGGATGAGGATGACCATGTGGCTTCGGGTCCTAGTGAGATAATTCTTGAAGTTTTTACAGCCGATACCGGACGTAGCAACATAATTCCCAAGCCTGAACTGGGGTTAGAAGCTACAGACCTTCCAACTTTGGAACCATCTTCTAGTGTGCATACATTTGCACTGATCGCAATGCCAGACTTCATTCCCGTGTTATCTAGTGGGGATAAAAAATATCCTTGTGTCATGGAGGACCACCGAGCAGTGCGCAGGTGGGCTTGGCCCCGAATTTTCGAGATTGTTGTCGAAACACCTCTGGCTGAGATGGAAACTAAAACTGAAGCTCTCCGACTACTTTTCCTGGGTTTGGGGTCAGGTGGCTTTGACTATCGGTAGTTCCATTTTCTTTCTTTCCAGGTTGTCATGGCCCAAGAAGAAGTTTCCACTAATGAACGCAAACTTGATCACCTCGCTGCCTCTAATTGTAGGACATGATCCCTGGAGGAAGCCCTGATAAAGCTCCATCAGCTGATAGCACAGGAGGTGATCTCTCGAGATCAGGCGGTCGTCCTATATTCCGAGTTTCATAATGTTAAGTATAGATAGCGACGCTGAGTGATAGATTTTCAACTATGACTGGTCACCTTTAATACACCAGTAAAGGTATCAATGATCTCTAAACAATAGTGGAGCATACTCATTCGGTGGCTGGGGTTGAGGCTGGGGAGAAGGTCGTGCTGGAGAAAACTCGCAATAACCTTCACCACACGGTCGCCGATCTGGTGGAGAGAGTGAGCCATGCTCCTTTTTGATGGTCAGAGCCATTTCTACACACTCTGTTTTTCTTACCCCCCCCCCCCCCCCCTCGCTGTGAGGGAGAGGCCCTGGCTTGTGAACGTCCTCCCTTTTTGTTCAAACGGAATGCAATCTATGTCAATCTTTTGTTACTGTAAAATTTGATTATTACTGGAACAATTGTTGTGTAAATAACAACTTACTGAGTCAGAATTGATCATAACTCGGGAAAATAGAAACAACCTATAACGTTTTCCTAGATCATGGTATATAGAAAGCATGGTTTGACTATTTCTAGGGTTTTGTAGAAAAACCCCACAAACTTTTTGTCTTTTCTTTCAATACCCTAATTTTTCCTGGGCCCATTTGTTGTGGACCTAGCAGGTATGGCCTGGCTTTTTCTAAGGTCACCCTTTTCAGGTTTTCGGCCTAACAGGATTTGTGCCTCTTTTTGTGAGCGGCTTAAAGTCCCGCTGACAAGACTATCATTACTGATGTTTTAGGTCGAACAGATTTGACCAGTTATGGTGGGTTGAGAGTCCCAATGAGGTTTGGTTGATTAAAATATGTCTCGATATCCTTCAGACGCATGTGGGGGGAAGCATGTTTAGATTTTAACCACATGCAGGTCATGTCTCAAGGCATTGGAGCCATATCGACATGCAGAGGAGGGAGGAGCATCGCCTATGGAAATCGTGGCTTTGGTAGACGGGCTAGGGGCGATCAATATGCAGAGCCGCTGAGGGTATGGTATGCATAGTCATGCAAAGGTGTCCTTAAGTCAATGTATCTCCATTTTTGATGGCCCGAGGACTTTATGGATGTCCAGCTTATGGAAACCACCATCGGTGGCTTGGATAATTATGAAAACCACTGGGTGTGGCTTGGAAGGGGTATGTGATGTCTGAAAGGTTTTGAGAACATCTGTATCAATCAGGAGTGTGGAAGCAAGGTTCCTGTTCTACGGATTTATCTAGTGTAAAGAACGGTTGGAGCTTGGCGTAGTTTAAAGTCATACTACTGGGAAATTATCTAGAATGGAATGACTTCTCCTGGTTCTTGGTAATCTCATCAGAGATGTTCCACCATATTCAGGTAGGGACGTGAAAGAGGCTGGTAAACTGTATCTCATAGGGTTTCTGAATCCTGGGATGGACATGGGGGCTCAGGGGCCATGAGGCGTATGGAGAGAAGCATTTCCTGAGGAAATATTGCCTTTGGTAGACGATCCAGGGGTGATCAATATGCAGAGCCGCTGAGGGCATGGTATGCATAGTCATGCAAAGGTATCCTTAGGTCAATGATTGCATCCTCCTGATAACCGGGAAACTTCAAGGAAGTTTGAGATTCGGGACCACCAGGGGTGGTTTATGGGAGTTTGGCTTTTTATGAGTACAGAGTATGGTTTTGAAGAGAGGGTTCCTAGATATGGGAGAAACATCTAGGATAAATTTCCCGAGAATGGGTGAAGTCATTCCTGCTCATGCTGGTGTGAGACGGTGGTATGTGAAGGTCTGACCCATGCACTGAGGGACAGATAAAAGCCTCTGTTTCTTATTGAGCCCATGACAGTTTTGATCGTGCATTTTAACGTCATGCAGCAAGGATGGATTTCGTGCAGTTTAACGTCATGCGGTAAGGATGGGGAGAATTTTTAAAGGATGTCATGTAGTTTAACATCATGCATCGAGGACGGGGGCATTTTTGCCAATGCTGTGCAGTTTTAAAGTCATGAAACGAGGATGGGGGCATTTTTGAACCAGTAAAAATGCTTGTAGTTGGAGGCATTTCCCTGGATGTTTAATGCTTGGTCTTTGCAGCTTTATGCCAAGCGGTCAAGATGTTCCGTGCAGTTTAACATCATATGGTAAGGATTTAGTTTCAAAGGCCTCTCTTGATCAGAATATAATTGGGCTTGAACATCTCGGCATGCCCAAGACGTGGAGAGGGGTTGATTGGTGTAAATAGTGGTTCTGGGGCCTCTTGGATCACTACGGGAAAAATGAGCATTTGCGACGGGGTTATTTACCCGTCGCAAATAAGTATCCTTTTGCGACGGGACAGCTTTCCCCGTCGCAAAAGGACTGGCGCGGTTTACGCGCCAAATCGCGGAAACTTATTTGCGACGGGGGAATATTCCCGTCGCAAAAAACTGGCGGCGGTAAAAGGTATTTGCGACGGGAATATTCCCCCGTCGCAAATAGTATGTCGGCAGGTGGTTATTTGCGACGGGACCCGTCGCAAATAACTATTTAACCGTTGACCGTAATAAATGCTGGCTAAGGTATTTGCGACGGGAACCGTTGCAAATGGGCCCGTCGCAACTAATCTAACCTATAAATACCCCCATCCGTTTTTTTCAAATCATTCTCAAATTCCATCTTCTTCTTCTCTCAAGATTTTATTTCTACAGTTCAGTTTTTCTCAAGTTTAATTTTTTTCTCCGGAGTTGGTATTGAAGTTTTGAAGAACGATCAGAGATCAACCTCAGATCAATTTTCAAGGTATTTATATTTATTTTAATTTCATATTTATTTTTAATGTTTTATTAGTTTTAATTATTCTTAATTAGTTGTAATTTAATATTGTTTACATTGTTTTATAACTTAATAATTAGTAATAAATACTAATAATTAGGAATAATAACATTATTTAATTATTAATATATTTTATTATTAATATTAAAATAATATAATTTTTTATATATATACAGTTCTCTTTTCATCTGTGTGTTTGCTGTCTTCACATGTATTATTTGTATATGGAGATAGAAAACACACAGATGAAAGGAGAACTGTATATAAATTAGAAAATTATATTATTTTAATATTAATAATAAAATATACTAATAATGTTATTATTCATAATTATTGGTAATTATTCCTAATTATTGGTAATTATTCATTTAATTAGTCATAATTAAGAACAATTACCAATAATTAGTAATACTTAGTAATAATTACCAATAATTAGTAATAATTACCAATAATTAGTAATAATTACCAATAATTAGTAATAATTACCAATAATTAGTAATAATTACCAATAATTAGTAATAATTACCAATAATTAGTAATAATTAGTAATAATTACCAATAATTAGTAATAATTAGTAATAATTACCAATAATTAGTAATAATTACCAATAATTAGTAATAATTCGTAATAATTAGCAATAATTAGTAATAATTAGTAATAATTACCAATAATGAGTAATAATTAGTAATAATTACCAATAATTAGTAATAATTAGTAATAATTAGTAATAATTACCAATAATTACCAATAATTAGTAATAATTAGTAATAATTGCCAATAATTAGTAATAATTAGTAATAATTACCAATAATTAGTAATAATTACCAATAATTAGTAATAATTACCAATAATTACCAATAATTACCAATAATTAGTAATAATTACCAATAATTAGTAATAATTAACAATAATTAGTAATAATTAGTAATAATTACCAATAATTAGTAATAATTACCAATAATTAGTAATAATTACCAATAATAGTAACAATTAGTAATAATTAGTAACAATTAGTAACAATTAGTAAGAATTAGTAACAATTAGTAATAATTACCAATAATTAGTAATAATTACCAATAATTAGTAATAATTCGTAATAATTACCAATAATGAGTAATAATTAGTAATAATTAGGAATAATTAGTAATAATTACCAATAATTACCAATAATTAGTAATAATTAGTAATAATTACCAATAATTAGTAATAATTAGTAATAATTACCAATAATTAGTAATAATTACCAATAATTAGTAATAATTACCAATAATTAGTAATAATTACCAATAATTACCAATAATTAGTAGTAATTAGTAATAATTAGTAATAATTACCAATAATTAGTAATAATTAGTAATAATTACCAATAATTAGTAATAATTAGTAATAATTACCAATAATTAGTAATAATTACCAATAATTAGTAATAATTACCAATAATTAGTAATAATTACCAATAATTACCAATAATTAGTAATAATTAGTAATAATTAGTAATAATTACCAATAATTAGTAATAATTAGTAATAATTACCAATAATTAGTAATAATTAGTAATAATTAGTAATAATTACCAATAATTAGTAATAATTACCAATAATTAGTAATATTTAACAATAATTAGTAATATTTACCAATAATTAGTAATATTTACCAATAATTAGAAATAATTACCAATAATTACCATTAATTATTAATAATTACCAATAATTACCAATAATTAATATTAATTACCAATAATTAGTAATAATTACCAATAATTACCAATAATTAGTAATAATTAGTAATAATTAGTAATAATTATCAATAATTACCAATAATTACCAATAAATAGTAATAATTAGTAATAATTACCAATAATTAGTAATAATTACCAATAATTAGTAATAATTACCAATAATTAGTAATAATTACCAATAATTATTAATAATTACAAATAATTAGTATTAATTACCAATAATTAGTAATAATTACCAATAATTACCAATAATTACCAATAATTACCAATAATTACCGATAATTAGTAATAATTCGTAATAATTACCAATAATTAGTAATAATTAGTAATAATTAGTAATAATTAGGTATATCTCAAAAAAAAATTTGCGTCAGTCATGTATGATCTAAACTCTATAATTATCCTATGTTGAGTGTTTTTTCTAAAAAATTATTCAAAACCAGTAATGCTTTTATATTTTATAGAGAAATATGGAACAACGAGGTCGTCAACAATCAATATTAGGTGACCGCATATGGATAAATCAACGTAGAAATCCAAACGGTTCTGGTTTAAATCCAGTATATGTAGAGGGTGTGGAGACTTTTTTATCATTTGCGGCATCAAATCCAGAATTTGTTTCAGAAGACAAAATAAAATGCCCTTGCAGAAAATGTGCATTGAGAACGTTTGACACGTTTGACAAAGTGGGAGAACATCTCTTGCGTTTTGGTTTTCAAGCAGATTATGTTTTTTGGTATCAACACGGTGAACGCAGTTCCAGAGCAGGTGATACCAACTTGATTCCGGATCCATCCCGGTTTCAAGATTTAGTACATGATGTTGCAGGTTCATCTGTTCAACATACAGAAACTCCGGCTGATATAGCTTCAAATCCTGAGTTGGCACCGTCTGAATTTTATGAGTTGTTGAAGTCTGCTGAGGATGCATTATATCCTGGTTGCAAGATGAGCAAGTTAGAAGAAGTTGCAAAATTTATGGCTATCAAATCAGATAACGGAATGTCAAACACCTGTTTTGATCAGATATTTTCTTTGCTGAAAACACTGTTACCCGAAGGAAATGTTTTACCTGCAAATTACTATGAGAGTAAGAGGCTGGTTCGAAATTTGGGACTTACTTGTCAGAAGATTCATGCATGTTCAAATGACTACATTTTATATTCTGGGGAAAATGAGTCGTTGGATAGTTGTCCCACATGTGGGAAAATGAGATATAAAGAAGGACAACACAGGAAGTCTGGTTTGATTCCTGTAAAACAGTTGAGATATTTTCCGCTTACATCCAGACTTCAGCGTTTATTCATGTCTAAGAATACATCGACAATGATGTCATGGCATAAAGAGAATATTTCAACTGATAAAATCTTGAATTATCCAGCCGATGGTGATTCATGGAAACATTTTGATAGAGTACATCAATCCTTTGCTTTAGAAGCTAGAAATGTTCGACTGGGCCTTTCCACTGATGGTTTCTGTCCGTTTGGATCTTATGGTAGTCAATATTCATGTTGGCCTGTTTTTTTAACTCCGTACAATTTACCTCCATGGATGTTGATGAAGGAGCCATATATCTTTTTGAATTTACTAATTCCAGGACATCCGAAGAAAAATATTGATGTTTATTTGAAGCCATTGATTGATGAATTAAATTTATTGTGGAGTACTGGTGTCAGTACATATGATGTTGCAACGAAACAGAATCTCATACTGATAGCAGCATTGATGTGGACAATAAGTGACTTCCCGGCTTATGGGATGTTATCTGGCTGGAGTACACATGGTCAGAAATCATGTCCTTACTGTATGGGAGAGAACAAAGCATTTATGCTCATTCATGGAAAGAAACCTTGTTATTTTGACTGTCATCGCAAATTTCTTCCAGCTGATCATCCTTTTCGTAGAAACAGATCTCATTTCAGAAAAGGAACAGTTGAAAGGGATGGACCTCCAAAAATGCTATCAGGTTAGGAGTTAAAATCAGTTGTATTTTCATTACCTCCCATCACTTTTGGTCCCACAATAAACCAACAGAAAATTTCTGGTTTTGGGAAAGAACACAATTTGATTAAATGTAGCATATTTCGGGATTTGCCATATTGGTCTGATCTTTTGGTCCGACACATGTTAGATGTCATGCATATTGAGAAGAACTGTTTTGATAATTTGTTTCATACAGTTTTGGATACGCCAGGAAAGAGAAAAGACAATGTAAATGCACTTTTAGATCTTGCCCAAATTTGCAGGCATCCAGAATTGGAACTGTTTGAGAATGTCAGAATAGAAAGGTTACTGAAACCAAAAGAACCTTATACATTGTCTAAAGAAAACCGTTTATTATTTTGTCAGTGGATTGCAGATTTGAGACTTCCAGATGGCTGTGCTTCCAATTTGGGTAGATGTGTAAAGAATGGTCATATTACTGGATTAAAAAGTCATGATTGTCATGTTATAATGGAAAGACTGCTACCCATTGGATTAAGAGGTCTGTTGAATTCTATGATTTGGGATTCCATAACAGACATGTCTCTTTTTTTCGGGAAATTTTTGCGGCTACGGTAGATTATGATGCTCTAGGCAAACTTGAAAAAGATGTTGTTGTAATTATATGTAAACTGGAAAAAATATTTCCGCCGTCTTTCTTCGACTCAATGGAACATTTGATGTTACATTTTCCATATGAAGCCCAATGTGGAGGTCCAGTACAGTTTCGATGGATGTACCCATTTGAAAGATGCATGCAAAAATTGAAAAGAAAAGTACGTAACAAAGCATCTGTTGAAGGATCTATTGCAGAAGCTTATTTGCAAGAGGAAATATCTTTTTTCTACTCCCATTATTTTGAATCTGAGTATCCTTCAAAACACAACCGAATGGGATGGAACGAGAGAAATATTGATGAAATCAACAATCAATTATCTATTTTCAACCAGTCAGAGCTTGGTTTTGGTGGAGTTTATGAACGCTGGCTTTCAGATGATGAACATCAGAGAGCTCATACGTATGTTCTGCTCAACTGTGAAGAGATGACATCAGTTGTACTGTAAGTGTTTATATCACTTATTCTATCATTTATGTTACAGTAAATAACTTTGGTTTTTATAGGTTGTATGATAATCATATCAAGAAACAAATTCCACAAATTACAGCAGCTGCTCTCGAAGAACATCGACTGAAAAATTTCTCTCAGTGGTTTCAAAAACTGGTAACATAAATTCTTTATCTTTTAGAAACTCATTCAATGTATAGTTTACTATATTGATAATTATTTCACAAATTTTCAGGTGTCTCGACATGCTGATAAAATTGACAAACGGATGTGTGTATTGAGTAACCCACCTTCCAAACTTGTTAAAACTTATAATGCATATGTGGTGAATGGATTTCGATTCCACACACATGCATATGAGGAATCGAAAAAAACAATGAATAGTGGAGTTAGCTTGAGAGGATCTCATCATCGAGAAAATGAAGTTGACTTTTATGGCATACTTGATGAAATCATTGAACTCTGTTATCTTGTACAACATTACATAACCATGTTCAAATGTCGGTGGTTGGATACAAAGAGAGGCGTGTGTGTTCATCCGACTCATGGAATCATCGATATTAAATGTAAAAGTGTTCTCGCAGTAAACGAACCATTCTTATTGGCTCAACAGGCATATCAAGTTTATTACGAAAAGTACTGTGCAACATCAAGAGAATTGACTGATTGGTGGAGTGTAATAAAAATCAAAATTCGAGACAATCAGTTTAGTCAAAGTGAATGTGCTTTCACTGATGTGCAAAGAATTGAAGTTTTTCAAGAGAGTACTCAAAATCAATCTTTTTTACAAAGAGACATGAGTATCGATGACGACACCCCACATTTAAGAGTCGGTGATGATGATGATGTTAATGATGTCACATATGAATTTGAAATGGTAAGAGATGAAGCAACTGTAACTCGAATGGATATCGATGATGTTGAGGAGGAATATGAAGATGACATTGACATATATGAAGATGATGATGAAGATAAACACTGATAACATTTCATGGTATTGATATACAATCATAATATGTATATATGTATATATAATAGTAATTATCAATTATTTTCTAACATTAATATTTTCTGTTTCAGATGGACGACGCCACATTTCGTGAGTTGGCGGATGCTGACCTGACTTTCGATGCGGATGAGTTGCTGACAGATGACCCTCAGCCTGCAGGCACTCCAGGGAGTACGCGGAGGGGGCGCGGTCTTGCACGATTGATGATTCCTGACCCCGTCTCTGAGCGACGTCCACGTCTTGGGTTTGATCCACGCACACGGAGGTGTGATAACCTGTGTGATAACCTGTGGATTTGACTAAGATTTCATTAATCTATTCACATAATAAATGTTTATTATTTTTTCAGTTTTCCACATATAGAAGTCGGACAGGGCTGCGCTATTTTGCGCAACTATTTCTCTCAGCCGTGGACCACATGGGAGCAGATTCCCATTGATGTGCAGCAGGCCATGTTCGGCCATTGGTTGGTACGTACGTAAATAAATAATTTTTATTTTGAAAATTATTTCATTTCTAACTTGATATTTTGATTTATTTGTAGGGTTTATGGTATCCGATCGAGGATACCATGCGTGATGCCATCCACGAGGAATGGGAGGTGGCCATGCGTGATCGCCTTCGTCAGTTTTTGCACAATTTAAGAAAAGCTGCGATGAAGAAAGCAGGAGTGTCAGATTTTGACGAGTCATGTAGAGCACACCGACCAGAGTATATTTCATCCCATGTATGGGATGGATTATGTGTGCACTGGTTGAGTGGTGCCTTTCAGAGGAGATCATCGGTGGGGAGGCAGAATCGGGGGAGACAGGAGGTGACTCATCAAGCTGGGAGTCGTTATTTCAGTACTCATAGACAACATTTGGTACGTACATTATTTATAAATATTTTATATAACTATAAATATTAACAGTTTATTTTTTATTCTTATAGGCTGTCGAGCACCCCGATATTACAGAGTACGGCGTATATCGGAGGATGTATAGTGATCCTACTACTGGGGAGCTCATAGGTGATCGTCAGCATCACATCATGGTTAGTATTATTTGTTTTCAAGTTTAAAAATTAACTGCATATAATATATTCACAATTTTAATTTTAAATTGCAACTATAGGAGTCATATGAGGCCGCAGCGTCACAGGCCTGGCCTGAGAGTCAGGCTGAGTCATCAGATCAGACCACTGCCCGTCATTTTGATGAAGCGGCATGGATGCAGGCCACCCAGTATGCCTTCAAGAAGGGCCGGGTAGTTGGTATCGGCTCTCGACTAACTCCAGGAGATTATTATGGCAGTGCTGTGATGTCGGCGTCCAGCTCGAGAGGAGCTCGTGCATATTCTTCTACTACACAGTATGAGGATCAGTTGCAATTTCAGACTGCACAGATAGAGAGTCTCCGACAGGAGCAGGAGCAGATGCGTCAGCAGCATGACGAGGAGCGTCGACGCCAGCAGCAGCTGTACGAGGAGCAGGCGAGTCGGTGGCAGCAGCAGCATCAGGAGCAGATGGAGTACATGCGCCGACTCACTAATGCTTTAGGGATGGAGTTTCCTCCACCACCATATGCAGATCCCCCACCTCCCCCCCCCTCCTTCAGATTAGAGATTGTACTTTTGTTATAAAATTTGTGAAATCAAATTATTATTATTTTTCTATTCGTAGTTTCTTTCTCATTATAAAATATTAATAATATTATATTTTTAAATAACAATATTAATATGAATAATAATATTATTTATATTTTATAATATTAAATTTTATATATATATTAAAATTTTATAATATTATAATTTAATTATATTTTTTGTAATACTTGAATTATTTTAATATTTGAATGTAAAACAATTCTATTATTTTTATATTAATTAAAATAAATTATTAATATTTTTTTATTTATGAATTATAATTCTAATATTATTATATTAATTAAATCATTTATTAATATTCTATTTTTTTTTTGAATTATAATTCTATTATTATTATATTAATTAAAATAATTTATTAATAATTTATTATTTTTATTTGTGAAATATAATTCTATTATTATATTAATGAAAATAATTTATTAATAATTTATGTTTTTTATTTTTTTTATAGTATTTGCGACGGGATACTATGCCCGTCGCAAATACTAGTATTATTAATAGTTTTTTATTTTTTTTAAAATAGTTTTTGCGACGGGACCCGTCGCAAAAACTATATATAGTATTTGCGACGGGATACTATGCCCGTCGCAAATACTAGTATTATTAATAGTTTTTTATTTTTTTTTAAAATAGTTTTTGCGACGGGTCCCGTCGCAAAAGGTATTTACGACGGGTCCCGTCGCAAAAGGTATTTGCGACGGGCCCATCGCAAAAACTATTTTAAAAGTTTTTTACAAAAATACGGAGTACTATTTGCGACGGGGAGAATGACCGTCGCAAAAAACGGCTTTAGCGACGGGCCCGTCGCAAATAAGTTTTGTTGCGACGGCGTTTTCAACAACGGGCTATTTGCGACGGGCCCCCGTCGCAAATGCCCCGTCGCAAATACCTGTTTTTCTAGTAGTGGATAAGGAGAAATGATATGGGCTCTTTGAGGACGGTAAGCATACGGAGCTAGGAAGAGTATCGCATGTGGAAATATTTCCTTTGGTAGATGGGCCAGGGGATATCAATATGCAGAGCTAGGCATGTATGCATAGTCACGCAAAGGTTTCCACGGGTCGAAAACTTTCCAATTCTGATTTTCATGAATGGTTATGAGGATCTGCAATTGTCTGGGCCACAAAGTCTGTCATCTGGTAAGAAAATGTCTGGACATGTCGGGCATATTCGTCCCTGGTTGCTGTTAAAGCTTAGAGAGCTCCCTACGCTGATTTATCTTGTGCGTGGGGGTGTACCTTCATTCCATGCAGTTTAACTTCGTGCGATAAGGATGAATTATTCCTAGTTTAACGGTCATAGAGCTTGGACCATTGGGTGACTATTTCCAGAGTCACTCAAAGGATAACTGAGTTACCATGCTCTGATATACTCTGAACAGGGTGGGTGTGAAGGTTGTAAACTATAACTCTGAGGTTTCCCGGATCAGGAGATATGGTGCGGGGGCTCTGAGGCTGGTAAGCATTTGGATCTAGGAAGAGTGCTACCCGAGAAAATCTTGCCTTTGGTAGACAGGCCAGGGGCTGTCAATATGCAGAGCCGCTGAGGGCATGGTATGCATAGTCATGCAAAGGTGTTCCCAGGTCGATGACTTTCCACTTTCGATGGCCATGAATGATTATGAAAATCCGAGATTGTTCATAGTACAGAGTTTGGCATGCGGGGATAATGGTGTCCGAGCATACAAGAAATATCTTCACTGCAATTGTTTGTTGAGTCAAAGTAGCCTAGCCCTGGCTTGATGTTCATAGATGAAGGTTTTCATGTGAACCATGGGCAGATACATAGGCTAACCAGGTAGAGATACCCTGGAAACGTTTGGGTGTGAAAAGGGGGATGAACTTGTAAACCACTGTGCCATAAATTTCTGGATCGGGAGATATGATATGGGGGCTCTGAGGCCTGTAAGCGTATGGAGCTAGGAAGAGTATTGCCTGAGGAAATATTGCCTTTGGTAGATGGTCCAGGGGCTATCAATATGTAGATCTGATGAGGGCATGGTATGCATAGTCATGAAAATGTATCCACGGGTTGATAACTTTCCACTTCTGATGGCCATGAATGGTTATGAAGATTCATAATTATCCGGGCTGTGGTGTCTGATGTGTGGAGGGGATGCATCCAAGTGCGCAAGGAGTATTTCTATCTCGTTTCTCCATATATCGTGTGTGGTTCACGATGAAGTCCATGCAGTTTAACGTCGTGTGGTGAGGACGAGGTCCGTGCAGTTTAACATCGTGCGGTGAGGACGCGGTCCGTGCAGTTTAATGTCGTGCAGTGAGGACGCAGTATATATACCTGTGTTTTCTTTTCTCGGTGGCTGGGCTAGGAGATAATACCTTGGCGTTTCTACATATCCTGCGAGGGCAGGAATCAAGATACATGTAGCTCTTTACTAAATACACCCTGTGCGGGTCCGGTCCTAATAAGGGGAGGAAGGGGCATTTTTAAATCTTATTATCCGTGCAGTTTAACATCGTGTAGTAAGGATAACGAGTACACCCCGTGTAGGTATGGTCAGTACACGGGGGAAAAGGTCATTGCTAACTTTCATTATCCGTGTAGTTTAACGTCGTGCAGGAAGGACAAGGAGTACACCCCATGAAGGTCTGGTCTGTACATGGGGGAAAGGGAATTTTTAAATCTTATTTTCCATGTAGTTTAACGTCGTGCAGTAAGGACAATGAGTACACCTCGTGTAGGTCTGGTCCGTACATGGGGGGAAAAGGGAATTTTTAACTGTCACTATCTATGTAGTTGAACATCGTGTAGTAAGGACGAGGAGTACACCCCATGCAGGTCTAGTCCGTACACAGGGGAAAGGGTCATTTTTTAATCTCATTATCTGTGCAATTTAATGTCATGCGGTAAGGACGAGGAGTACACCCCATGCAGGTCTGGTCCGTACACGAGGGAAAAGGTCATTTTTAACTTTCATTATCCATGTAGTTTAACGTCATGCGGTAAGGACGAAGACTACACCTCGTGCAGGTCTGGTTCATACATGGGGGAAAATGACATTTTTAAATCTCATTATCTGTGCAGTTTAACGTCGTGAGGTAAGGACGAGGAGTACACCCCATGCATGTCTGGTTCATACACAGGGGAAGAGTTATTTTTAAATCTTATTATCCGTGCAGTTTAACGTCATGCGGTAAGGATGAGAAGTACACCCCGTGCAGGTCTGGTCTGTACACGGGGGAAGGGGAATTTTTAAATCTTATTATCTGTGCAGTTTAACGTCGTGCGGTAAGGACGAGGAGTATACCTCGTGCAGGTCTGGTCCGTACATAGGGGAAAAGGGAATTTTTATCTTTCATTTGGGGATGGCTGAGCTAGGGTGAGGGACCCTGGCGTCACTACGTATCCTGTAAGGGCAGTAATCCATCCCCACGTAGTTCTCTGAAGTCTGTGTAGTTTAACATCGTGCAGTGAGGATGAAGAATACACCTCATGCAGGTCTGGTCCGTACACGGGGGGAGAGAGCATTTTTTTGAATGGTTTGGTGAGGATACATAATCCAAGAATCACTACATATCCCATGAGGGTAGGAATCAAGCCTTATGTAGTACTTTTTGGGAATACACCCTACGTTGGTCTGGTCCGTACGGGGGAAGGGGGTATTTTTGGCTTTATTTGAGGTGGATGATCCAGGGTGTGGAATTCTGGCATCACTACATATCCTGTGAGGGCAGGAATCAAGCATCACATAGTTCTCTGAATGAAGTACACCACGTGCAGGGCTGGTCCGTATGGGGGAAGGAGGTATTTTTGGCTTTATTTGAGGTGGTTGGGCCAGGGTGTGGAATTCTGGAATCACTACATATCCTGCGAGGGCAGGAATCAAGACTCACGTGGTTATCTGAAAGAAGTACACCCCATATAGGGTCTGTCCATACACTGGGGAAGGGGACATTGTTTCATTTGGGAGTGGCTAGGCCAGGATAGGGGATCCCGACGTCACTACGTGTCCTATGAGGGCAGGAATCAAGTCGTACGTAGTTCTCAAAAAATACACCTCGTGTAGGTCTGGCATGTACACCGGGGAAGAGGTCATTTCTTTTATATTTCTTCTTTTTTTCTTTTATTTTTTTATTTGGGGGTTTCTAGGCCATGATGGGGGGTCCTGGCGTCGCTACGTATCCAACGAAGGCGGGAATCAAGTCATACGTAGTTCTCTGAAATCTGTGCAGTTTAACGTCATACAGTGAGGATGAAATACTATTATTTTAGGGTCATAGAGTTTGGATCGTTGGGTGCTTGGAAGTTTAACGTCCTGTAGATCAGGGTGTATGCTCCGTTGGAGTAGACCTTGTGTATAACATATGGTCCCTTCTACTTGGGCTCCAGCTTTAGAGGTTTCTTTCTAGGTATCATTGGGGTCTGGAGTACCATCACCAATTCTCCTTCCAAGAAAGACCAAAGACGGAACTTTTTATTGAAGGCTCGTGCAATCTGGTTCTGATATACTTCTAGATGGAGAAAAGTGTGAAACCACTTCTCGTATAGCTGTTCCAATTCACCTAACCTCTTTTCTGATTTCTCATCGTTCGATAACTGATCACAAATGGCAACACAGAGCGAGGTCAATTGGAGCTCAATGGGAAGAACTGCTTCTCTTCTATATACAAATGAGTACGGAGTGGCCCGAGTAGCGGTGCATATTGTGGTTCAGTAATCCCACAATGCATGAAGAAGTTTATCCGGACTTGACTTCTTGTCTTTGTCTGCCAAATTCTGGAGAATTTTGGACAGGGTCTTGTTGAAAGCCTTTATATGTCTATTGGCTGCTTCATGGGAGTAGGATGAGTGGTTAGCCTTGATATCATATTCTTGGTATAGTTTCTCCAATTCAGCATAGTAGAAGTTGGTGTCGTTATCCATCAGTATGGTATGAGGGACACCAAATCTAGTGATGATATTGGTTTTCACAAAGCTGGAAATGTTTCTTGCCCCGGATTTCTTAAGGGGTACAGCTTCTGCCCATTTGGAAAAGAAGTCAGTTGTCGTAAGGATATACTTTAGCTGTTTGGCTGTGGAGGGAGGATATGGTTCCACGACGTCCATTCCCCGGAAGGAAAATGTCCTGGAGTACTTGGCCTGATAAAGTAACTTCAGGGGTTGGTGTATGAAGATGGCATGAATTTGGAATGAGTGGCATTTTGCTATAAAGCGCTTGCAATCTCGTGCCACTTTGGGCCAATAGTACCCAAGTCTTCGAACCTGGTTGGAAAGCTTGGACCCCAGCTGATGTGCTCTACATACTCTGGCATGCACTTCAGTCATGATGGTATAAGTTTCTTCTCCATCAATACATCTGAGGAGGATTCTGTCGAGGCCTCATTTGTAGAGGACCTCTTTCTGACCTGCGCCGCCATATAGGACAAAGTTGATTGCCCATCTCTATATTTTCTCTCGTTCAACCCTGTCTGATAGAAGTTATCCCCTTTTAAGGTAGTTTACAATGGGGGTCATCCATCCGGTGGTAGAAGGATATGGATCGGGGGCAGGACTGACTTCGTTGACTTCCTTCATCTAAGTTTGGAAAAATGGCAACACCATTCGATGATGAACAATTCTGATAACTGTTTCATCCCGGTCTGGGTCAGCCATGGTTGTTTCTGCATTGGCTAATGCATCGGCCTGGGTATTATGAGACTGGGGAATATAGGTCAATGTTGGTTCTATAGATAATTCCTCCATTGACCCTCGGACATGGTCAGAGAGGGGAATCATCTCCTCTTTTTTAATAGCATAGTCACCATTGACTTGCTTGATGACCAGTTTTGAGTCAAATTTTACCTTAAGGTGCTCTACTTGTGCCTGGAGTGCGAGCTCCAGGCCTGCAATGAGGGCTTGATACTCTGCTTCATTGTTCATACATCCTTTTGACAGGAGGAAGGAATATGGCAAGACAGCCTTTTCTGAGGACATGAGTATTATCCCCAAAACCACCTTGTTAAATTTGGGATCTTCCATCATTTTCTTGGTTGGGCTTCGGGATGCACCGTTGAAATAAATTCCCCATGTCCGGAGATCCTCTTGAACTGAAAAGATGTCTTCATCAGGTATCTCAATGTCCAGTGTGGTAGTCCCCATTGAAGGGTGCTCCTCCAAAAAATCTGCCAATGCCTAGCCTTTGATGGCTTTTTGAGGCACAAACCGGATGTCAAAATATTGCAGGATGACTGCCCATTGGGATAGGCGCCCAGTCAGCATTGGGCGGTTGAGGATGTACTTGAGCAAGTTATTACGCGAGAACAAATGGACTTCATGATGCTGTAGATAATGTCACAACTTTTGAACTGCGAAGACCAAGGCCAAACAATTCTTCTCGATGTTTGAGTATTGAGTCTCAGCATCAATCATGGTTCGGATAAGGTAATATAGACTTTTTTCACTACCGGCATCATTCTTTTGTGTGAGGAAGGCTCCCAGTGACCACTCTAGGGTCGTCACGAATAGTATGAGAGGTCTTCCTTCAACCGGGGGCATGAGCACCGGTGGGATTAAAAGGTACATATTTAGGCTATCTAATGCCTCCTGAAAATCATTTGTCCATTGGTAGGTAACCCCATTTTTCATTAACCCAGTGAAGGGAAAACATTTTCCTGCCAGGTTGGATATGAACTGCCTGATATAGTCCAGGTGCCCCTGGAATGCTCTCAAATCAGTGATATTGTGGGGAGGTGGTAGACCAAGGATAGCCTTTTTCTTTTCAGGGTCGACTTCAATGCCACGATGACGTACGAAGAATCCAATGAATTTCCCTTAGGTAACATTGAAGGTGCACTTCAAGGGGTTCATCTTCAGGATATGCTATCGAAGTTTGTTGAATATGGTCTCAAGGTCTGATAGGTGATCTGATCATTTTCTTGATTTAACCACCAAGTCATCTACGTAGCGTTAAATGAATCTCCCAAGGAATTGTTTAAAGATACGATGCATGGCTCGTTGATATGTGGCGCCAGCATTCTTGAGACCAAAGGGCATGACCCTGTAACAGAATATTCCTTTAGGGGCTCTGAAGGGAGTGACTTCTTCATCTTCTCAGGACATACTGATTTGATTATTCCCAGAATATACATCCATGAAGGATAGAGCCTCATACCCAGCTATTTCATCGATTAATAGCTCGTTAATGGGACTGGGAAATCATCCTTCAGGAAATGCCGATTGAGATATCTGAAATCAATGAAAACGCGAATCTGTTCATTCTTTTTCTTGACAGGGATGATGTTGTCCCACCAGATGGGGTGTTGGACCTCTCGAATGAAGCCTTATTTCATAATCTTGTCGACTTCAGCCTCTATTTTGGTAGCATGTGAGGAGTGTGTCCTTCTGGAAGCCTTTTTATAGCCCCGGTGGTCTTTTGGCAGACCCAGGTGATGCATCGTCACTTCGGGATCGAGTCCCAACATTTCTGTGTAATTCCAGGAAAAGACATCTCGAGGTTACCTCAGGAAAGAGGTATATACATCATGCTCCTCGGGAGACATGGTCGTACTAACAAGAGTGGGCCTCGAGTCTTCCTCGGTACCCAGGTTTATTTCCTTGAGCTTGTCCACAGTGGTGGAGATACCTTCCTCAAATGCGGGTGGTGCATCCCTCAGATCTTCCTCCTCTTCTTCTCCCAAATCCTCATCTTCTTGATCTGATGGGGGAAGAGATCCTAACTCAGGCTCTTGGGAGTCCGGAGGTGAGGCATTGTGGGAATCCTCTCTCAAGTATTAGGCCCCAAATTGAGGGTTGTAAAACGTTCCCGCATTGTCACGCTCGGCCGTTATGGATGAAGTCATGAAGACAGCAGAGTGTGTGTCCAAACATGAACCACTCCTCTCAATATGGTTGATGGGTAGTATATAGTCTCTTCCAAGATGCATGATAGGGTCATCAAGAACCATTTCTAGACCATTTGGAGCGGGGATCCATCAATACCATCGAGCGAAGGCTTCTTCTTCTTTTTCGCGTAAAACTCGGCATCAATGTAGTGTGACTCGGAGAGCTCAAAAGGGGCCTTGTCGGCGTTCAATGTCCCACTTTTCCCATTTATGTAGTACTTAATACACTGGTGGTAGGATGAAGTAACAACCATGTGTTTATGGATCCATGGCCTCCCCAGTAGGGCATTGAATTTTGTGTTCTTCTGGACCACCATGAATTCCAAATATTCCACAAGGTCGCCAAAATGGGTCTTTAGCTTGATTTTTCCCATTGTCTTCTGCTCACTCTTTTCGTAACTTAACAGAGTTGTGACTGAGGGTACTAGGTCATTCTCATTGTAGCCCAGCTTATGGAGTGTTCGCAGGGGAAGGAGGTTAACTCCAGAGTCGTTGTTAATAAAGACTTTATGGATCTCAACATCATTTAGCGTGCCAGACACATATAGTGGTTTGATATGTCCTTGCATGATGAAATCTTTATCCTGATCGGTGAAGAAAATAACCGCATTGCATTTAGACAGGCTAGTCTTCGTCCGGTAAATCTCAGCGGTAGCTACCTCGGCTTGAAACTCCTGGCGGCCGAGCAAGGCTTCTATAAGTGCCTCCCTAAGGTCTTCTGACAATCTCATGGCATCTAGGATTGACATCTTGGCTAGTACTGACGCCAGCTACTTAAGGATGTCGTATTTGTTCTCTAGTGGCTGACGCTTCTCCACTAGTGGGAGAGTCTTAGCAGGCAGCTGGGGAGTTGGAATACGTGACGAGGAGGGATCGTCCGCGAGGTCATATGTTGATGATGTCCCCACGTTCTGGGGACTTGGCCCGGTCAGTTTGTTTATGCGCACTAGGTGGCTAGATGGTTGTTCCTCCTTTGATGGGTACCATAGAATGATGGGGGAATAGTGGCCTCTTGTGGAGGTGGAGGGATATTCTTTCTCATGTTGATTCAGTTGAAGGGCTCTCCCATGGGTTTCCACGATATTGACGGTTTGAGCCAAGGTCCAACCATAGGGTTGGTTTCAGCCACGACTGTGCCTCCCCTGGTATCCCCTGCCTCTGCGATTCCTCGTCCCAGCTCCTCGTGTCGGGAACTCGGGTTCATAACCATACACTTCGTCAGGGAACAATTTCATAAGATGGATTTCATTGATGGAAAAAAAGATCAGCTTCTCATCCTCTGACAAGACAACCTATTCGGTTGTCCCTGACAGTGCCATTTGGTGGGTCGGTGCCTGTGGTGCTATGTTTGAGGGCATGAAATCTGACATCGTCGGGGCTAACTTCGGCCTTGTTCTGGATTTATCCTCTTGCACTTGTCTCCTCCCTTTTCTATTATTCTTGGATGACTAGCTCATGGAGGGCTATGAGGCCGATACTTTCAGTTGTGCGGCGTCAGGGGCTGTTGGCGGCAACACTATCTACTGTAGTTGAGCTCAGAGTATTCCCCGGGCACGATTGATAGTATTCTGACTCATCCAGTTATCGAATTTCTTCCCCTTTTTCTAGTGACTTCCTTCCACCCCTCCCCTTTTTCGGAGTTAGTGGTAGAAATATATGACACATGTGCTGGGGGTGGTCCCAGCTCGACCTGCTCGGAGTCTACCATCCTTCGCAGGAGGTCTTTGAAGAAGAAGCATTCCCAAATATTGTGCCCCAACATTCGATGGTAGGGACAGTAGTCTGGATTATCATTGAGGCTGACTTCTTCGGGTTTCCTCGACTCCGGGAGGCAGAGCAGGTTGCAATTCATGGCGGCGATGAAGTAGTCGCGAACTTGGTCCTCTCAGAACTTGTATACTTTGTGTCTTCATTTGTCAAACTAGTTACTCTTCGATCCTCTCTGATCGTCCCGCTTAGGTGGAGGTGGTCGCTGATATACAAGGGGCCCTTGATGATTTGGTGGAGGCCTGAGTGATGGAGTAGGCATAGTGGCTGGCTTGAGCATGACAGAGGACGCTTCAGCACTAGCTGCTCTCTTTGAAGGATCTTGTGAGGCTATTCGGGAATTCAAATTGGTCTTCTGTAAGGAGTCCTCAATTCTCTAGGCATTGGCTGAGAGATGGCAGAAGCCAGTGGTGCACTCCACTGGTATGAGCATTTTTCACAGCATATCACGAAGATTATCGATGGATATGGAAAGCAACTCGCCTTGAGGCATCGGCCTGTTCAGAGGGTAGGTCAGACCCTTCCATCTAGCGATGAAATCTGAGACCCTCTCGTTCTCCCTCTGCTTGCAGTTCAAGAGGTCGCAGACCATTGTTTTTGGAAATGTTGAGCTGAAGTGGAACAGGAACTGCTGTCAAAGGTCTTCCCAGCTTTTTATCGACTGGGCTGGCAGACTCGTATATCAGACGAAGGAGGATCCTTACATGGTCCGTACGAAGCATCTGAGTTTCACTGTGTCTTGTTGTTCTGGAGTTCCCATCATAGGGTCGCAATAAGACGCGTACTGCATCAAGTTCTGCCCTGAATCACCTGATCCATTGAAAATAGGGAATACAGGGCTTCCAAAATTGGGTGGAGGTGGTGTGTTGCTCACCCAATCTAGGCAGGGCTTCTGCTCTGGCTGTATCAGAGCGCGTCGACCTTCCATCACTTCAAATCGAGCTGTCAGTGCCTCGATGGGGTTAGTGAGACCCTGGTTTACATCCTGTTGGGCTTGGTCCTGGGCAGGCGTAGCCCGAGGCATTTCTTGAGGATCCGGCTCAGCCGGCACCAAGGGTGCTTATGCCGTTTGGGACACCTTCAGTGGGTTCAGACATACTAGCTCTGGTTGCTTCCTGAGTGGAGGGAAGTCTTGGTATTCACCTGAATCTAAGTTCAGGTAGTTGGACGGACCGAGCACCTCATTGGGCGGGGTAAACCTAGGTCCTTGAGGTGCACTTACTGGGAGTTCAAGATGTGGCTCCTCTTGGGATGCGTTTTCAATAAGACAGTTCCTCTGGAGTAGCTCGGCGTTATGTCCCCTCAATTATTTCATTTCCTCTTCCTGACGAGTGAATCTCTTTTCGAGCGTAAGTGGATCATTTTTATCGAGAGAAGGGGACGGGTTAAGGGTAACTGGTCCTTTATTCTTATACTTGTTGGAAGCTCGTAGGGTGAGCAGAGGAAGGTTAGCTGAAGGGGTGGCCATATTTAGCGCGGCCCTCTGGTTCCAGGTGTGCACACCTGGTGGTTCGTGGTGAGTCACAGTCTGACCGGAACCATCGTCTCCTGATCCATCTAGATTTGCACCATCTTCGGTATTAACCATGGGGTTAACCTCTATGGTGTTGATGGATGCATATCATGGGGCAGAGAAGATGTCATCTTTCAAATAGGAAGAGGATCTTTCACATATTTTACTGGCCTTCCTTGTTCTGTCCTGGGATTTCTTTCGGGCCCATTGATGAAGGGTGACGTAGAGAGTTCTTTGATGTGACCTTATGGTACACCTCACTTTCAGAGGGGATGATGATTCAAACGATGGGATAGGATAGGAACATCCTCTTCTGACTGTCCTCCCTAGATGAAAGAATACTGATTCTCGTGGGGGGGATTGTTGTTAAGGTGATAAAAATGCCCCCAGCCCTGAGGGCTAGGGTTGGCTCTGTTCCCGGGATGTTGAGTCTCTTCCTGTTTTTATTGGTCTTACGGGGGAACTTGTTGTTAAAAATGACCCTAGCCTTGTAGGCTGGGGTTGACCCCGGATTTCGGTAGTGACTGCTGCTATTGCTACATGCTTGATCTTGCATTCCCGCATTCGGGGGTGAACTGGGTTTGGTGTCGAGTTCTTCTGTGAATCAATCCCTTATTGGGAGGTAGAAAATGACCGATGGTTGGCCTATCTTTGGAGAGAGGCATGTTGTATTCTCTTGGTGGCCTGATTCAAGAGTTATTGAATGGATTGTTCCTGTCGGGCCTGACGCTTCTAGGACTTACTCATGGCCTGAATCTGTTGGGTGTGTTGCCTTTCGCGAACAAGGAGACCCCTCGATTGTTGTCTTCACATGATGACGTTACAGGACACCATGCTGGATGGGTTCTTCTAGGCGGGGATCAGAGTGAAATTAATAGCTCCATGTTCCCCCTATTCCCTGATATGGACTCCCGCCAGAGCGTCACTGATGAGGCGGTGCAGCTGGTGTAGTACACGGAGGCAGGCTATCTCCATGTTTCCTTTGCGCTTCTTGGGTCGTTCTTGCCGCGTCGAAGGATGAGCTTCTAGGTCGATGTGATGCAGGAGGTCTCCTATTGTCTTGGCGTGGTCTACATACCCGTTTTTGGGCAGGAATATTGATTTTAGCCAGCGGAGTGTTGTCCATATATTATAGAGGTTGTCGTGCATGCATTCTTCCGACAACTCTCTGGGTATGCCGAATTGAGAGATGGTCATGGGCCAAAATATAACTGGTATATCATCTCTAGCCAGTCATTTCCTCAGCTGCAACGTGTCGGCATACTCCTCCTCTAGTGATTCCTCCACCTGGTCGGCCCAACTGAGATGCTCGTCGACAGTGTGGTTGGAGGCAGTGGGACTGGTAGGTGTCGAATCATTACGTGGGCAATTCTGAGGTGGTTCAGAAGAAGAATGTGGCCCCGAAACGTCTCCTGATTGAAGAACGGTGTCGTTGGAGACTAGCTGGGAATCTGACATGCTTGATCTCATCCTTCTAAGTGCCTCAGCATATGAGGGATTTTCTGTGCTTGATTCGACAGGGGGATGAACTTCCTATCAATATGATATGTCATTTCGGGGAGTACATTCTCAATAGCATCTGTGATGGCAAGGTCTACCATCACTTCTTGATGCCTTACAGCATAGAGGACTTTTGCAGTGCATACCCTATAGAGGACCTCCAAGGCATGTCGTAGTAAGGGGAGGACCTTCTGGCTGCGTAGCGTTGTTACGAGGAGGGCCTTCGTGATAACTACCATCATGGTGATGATGACCATCATGGTTTGACGTTCGATGTGCATCCTGGGGAGGACCTTCAAGACACACTGTAACAAGGGGAGGACCTTCTTGTTGCTTGGGGCCACTATGGGGAGAACCTTCACAATGGCGGTCGTGGTGGCGAGGACTACCATCACAGCTGCTGCAACGGCGAGGACTACCATTACAGCTGTCTCATGGGAGAATATCTACGGGATACACCCTGGGGAGGACCTTCAGAATGTACCGAAACGAGGGGAGAGCCTTCTCATTGCTTGACGTCTCTACGGGGAGGATCTCCATGATCAGGGTGGCGAGTACTACCACCGTGATATGATTCCCAGCTGTGCGGAGTGTCATTTCAACATAACCTCTGGGGAGGACCTTCAGGGTAGGCCACGACAAGGAGAGGGCCTTCTTGTTGTGGTGAGACGTCACTGCAGGGAGGGCCTCCACAGTTGGGACAATAATAGTGAGCACTACTATCACAATCTATTGTCCCACTTCATGGAGATTGTTTGTAGTGTATACCCCAGGGAGGACCTTCAGGGTGGACCGCACCAAGTGGAGGACCTTCTTACTGCTCGATCTTCTGGTCACGCGGAGGGCTACCATGACTCGCATCAAAAGAGAAGCTCTCGTGATCGATCGTTATATGCCTATTGGGGAGGCCCTCATAGGTGCTCTGGGGAGGACCTTCAGAGCTGTTGGTAGCAACATTGTGGGGAGGACCTTCGCAACTTCTACTGCTGCTCCCATAATATGGTAATGGGTGGGCAGGGTTCTAAGTCTTTGAGGAGTGCTCAGCGGCATTGGGAACACCAACTTCTAGCAGAGCGGAGTCATGAACCCGCTCTTTATTTTCCGGCTACCTTTGGCATGTTTGGGGTTCTTTCTTGTATGAAGTGGGGACCGTCTGGTATTGAAAATGGCCTTCACCTTTGGTTCCCTATCTAATTGGGTCCCGTGATGTTGCCGGGATACACTGACGAACATCTTGACTTTTATCAGGGATATATGCCTGCTCTGGAGCATCCACCATGATGGACGGGTGTCCCCCAGTTGGAACAAGTGAGGTTTCTCGATCCGGTAAACCTTGTATCATGGAATATAGCCAAAAACCCTCCTGGGCAGAAGCAGGTATGCAGATCTGCTCTAAGGCGGCTTTCTCGTCTCTTAGATGAGTTGCCTAAATTGGCGAGACGGGCTCATGGTCCCGAGTCCTTGTTGTTTCCACTAATGCAATTACATTCTGGAAAGTCTGCAAGATATGATCTGGGATCGATACCTTCTCCTCCATCAGTGCCAGGATATGAAGAGATACATATTTTGCTAGAATGGGTATGAATGCCTGTTGTTCGGAGTGGATACTCAAGAGGGGGTGAATTGAGTTCCAATTAAAATTTCTGTTTTAAAATCCTTTACCAAAATCCCCCAATTTAAAATACTAATTGAATTGTAGTGAATTTGAACTAAAGAAAACTTTTAGTTAGGTTCTCAGGGGATTGATTAATTCCCAGTTAATCTAATCAGAAGATCAGATTAGATTTTGAAACTAACTTAATGATTTAAAAATAATTCAAACACTTGCTAATTCAATTATCAGAGTAACTTTGAAAAACAGTTTAAGTTTTAAAGCACTTGGTAGCGGAATAAAAGGTTTTAGATAAAACTAAATAAAGCATAGCAGATATGACCAAGAGGTTCAGTCTCAAGCCGAGACATAGTCCTCTCAACAATTTATATAAATAGGATCCACACCCTGGATCGGGGTTCACAATAGTTTACAACTGTCCAGGTCAAAGACCTCTACCACAGTTCTACCTGGGAAAAAAAACAACAGCAAGTACAGCTGTCCAGGTCACACACGACCTCTACCACTATGCAGAGTGGGAAATAGAAGATGTAAATAGTTTGAATGAGGATTTACAGATCCTCCAGTTAAAGTTCAGGAGACAGTGTGTGTGTAAATTAAAACTGATTACAAACACTGCTCATAAAGTAAATAATAAATCACTAAGAAATATATAGAGTTTAGAATGGCTCTAGTGATTGCATTGTAGCTCTGGACTCCTTCGTTTTTGATCATAAATGGTTCTGAGTCCTCTTCTGGTTTTTTTTTGAAAAATAGAGTGTCATCTGCTTGACATCCAGGTTCAGAGATTGTGAATATATAGTCGATGAAGTTCTTCAAAGTCCTTGTGAATGTAACGAACTCTTCTTGAGTAAGCTTGAGTGTGTATGAGATTCTATGTCTTCATGGTCGTGCATGTATATCTGTATGAGTTCTTCTTGTGTATTTCACTTGTATCACTTCTTTATTTCACTTGTATATTCCTCGTGTCTTTCACATGTGTGTGTTTGCAGCAACAAGGACTTCTTGTATTTATGGCACGAGCTCCCGTAAAAGAAATGATTTCTTTTTGCAGGTAAGAGGTACGATTCCCTGACATCCAACAACCTTAATTAAATAAATGACAGAGCATTAAAATATACCTGATATGATCGTTGGTTAGATTAAATAAAGATAAAGAAATTAAAGCAGCGTCGGATTCTCTGGAATGGTAGCTTTGGATATCGGTAGCCTTGTGTATCGGTAACCTCTTGTGCAACGGTAACCTTTCTATCGGTAGACATCATGTCTGTCGGTAGAATTGATCGGTAGTAGTAGACTTAATGTACTGGTGACCTTTTTTGTAACGGTAGCCTTCATATACCGGTAGCTTCCTTAGTGTATCAGTAGACTCTCCTCGGTAACTTATCTGTAACGGTAGACTTGATGTAGCGGTGACCTTTACGTATCGGTAGAATTGCATAACGGTGACTTGTTTGTATCGGTGGACTTGATGTAGCGGTGACCTTCACGTATCAGTAGACTTGCATAACGGTGACTTGTCTGTATCGGTGGGCTTGATGTAGCGGTCACTTTCACGTATCGGTAGACATGATGTATCAGTGACCACTTGTCTGTTTAAGCATTCTATTGGCAGAATGGGTTAAGTTAGAATATATATTCATCCAGTAACTGAATTCTCGGAAGATAATATAAATATTATAATATATGAATATGTTCATGGTGTACAGAAATACTGAAATAAGTAATTAAACATTAATCAATATAGGGATTATCAAACCATAATTGAGCATAATTGGAATTATCATAATATGAGTGAGCAAAATTGGGATTATCAAAATATGAGTTCAACTAATTCTCCCAGAGGTTTCAACAATATCCCACTTTTTGATAATCACAACTTATGCCATAGTATTAAGAAAATTAAAATAGTGTCAGAGGAAAAATTTCCTAAGAAAAACTTTTAAAACAAAGTTCTCATTTTTCTCCCCCTTTCAATTGCACTCCTAGTTCTCATTTGTTTCATTTTCTCCCCCTTTGTGATTAAAAAAAGAAGGGTAGAATCAGAGAAATGTAGAGAAAAAATGAGAACAGATTGCAAGGAAATATAAACACAGTAAAGTGGAGAATGTAAGACTAAATTTCCATTAAGTCACAAAAGACACAAACTGAGAAAGTCAGTATTAAAAAAATACAAGTGAATCCTATAAAAACATCCAGAATCACTCAATCGTCCTCTTGAACAGGAGTCTTTCTTTTAGGATCAGAATAGGGTGAAGGGTAAGATTGAGTATATGGCTTGGGAATAGCTGAAAGAACAACTAGAGGTTCAGCCACTGAAACTATACCGGATCTGAAATTTGTGCTCTTCTGTGGGATCATAGGTGTCAAGCTTTGAATAGCCTGAAATGGAGTCAACTGAGGTGTACTCCTAGAGGCAGAGGCAGGAAGTGCAGGAGGTACAATCACAGGTCTGGCATCCACATTCAAGAATGGTAGCAATAGGTTCCTGAAATCCATAATAATGCTCCCTCCTCTCTCCATTGCTGACACAAAATCATCTCGATTTTCAATGAATTCATCCAAGGCAGGAGTAAGCTCCCTGATCTTACTAACCTGTTCTTTGAAAGCTTGAGTCACTAGAGGCAAGTTCAAATTCTCCATCAAGAGATTGAAAAGTTTGGTCATTTGATGCTTGGTATAGACCTTCTCAAAGTAATCATCCACCTTATTTTTAATTGCCTCTTGAGAAGCAGTAGCTTCCCGTAGGTGATCAAGAAAAAAAACTACTAACTTCCCTAGTGGTAGTAAGGATCTGAGTATCCGAGGTGCCACTGGTACTGGCCTTATCCAACTCTTCGTGGATAACAGTTCTGATCTGGTCAAGGTTCACTGTCGAGATGGATGAGGGAAAGGGTTTAACTGAGAAAGCTACTCTCTCCTTGAACGATTGTGTCAGATTACTAACCACCTTCTGAACAAGTTCATCTTGATTGTTCAAATGTTCTTTGACTGATTTCTTAAAAGCCTCAAAAACTTCCACAAACTGCTTGACTACTTCTTTGATATATCTGATATCAGTATTCACTTGGGTTTGAGAACTTTTCATGGTAGTCAATGAAGCAATTTATTGTCATAGAGCCACCACAGCTCCTGTCCAACTCTCAATTTGAGTATGGCATACTTTAACTTCATCCATCATTCCCTTCACTGGACTAGAAACAGAACATCCCAGAGATAGCTCCAGAGATTTCTCCACACTCCTCATTTCATCAACCAGGCTTTTCTTCAAATCTGCCACTGATTCTCTCAGTGTTTCTTTCATTTTATCCTTTAAGGACTCAAGGTCCTCCTTGGTTTCCAAATTTTCAGCCACAACAGGTAGGATAACTAAATCCCTTTGGGGCTGTTCTTCCTCATCAGAATATCCATAATTAAGTCCAAGTACCATATATCCTGGATCTGATGTCCAACTTTCAATGTCATACAACACAGAAACTGAACCAAGATGCTCCCCCTCACTTAGAGCATTCTCCTGAGGAATCTCCTCTAATGGTTCTGCTCGAGGTAACTCTACAGCCTCCTCTGCAACTTCAATAGATTCAATAACCACTTACTCTAATAGTTCAATGGTGGGGTGAGTCATATCCTTTTATGAGTGATCAATGACTCTATCAGTAATGGCAATAGGTCCGACTTTTGCTTTCTGATCAGGCACTATCTGGACTGTACTATCTATCAGAGGGCTCAAACTGAGCTCTTCTTCTTCATTTTCCTCATCATTTACTTCAGTAGCAGCCTCCTTTTCTCTATTAACAAAATGATAGGATTCAGTTTCCTCATCCTCTTCATAGGTGTCCTTAACAACATATTGATATGCTTCTTCTTCTTCTTCTGTGGTCTCAGTATCGTTGTCCTTGAGAATAGTTTCTCTCCTAGGTAGTTCTTTTGGAGGGATAGCTTCTCCATAGAAAATATTTTGATGCACAGGACTAGGAGGTAAATCTGGGTCTCCTCCTTCCTCAACTGATGTCTCTTCCTCCTCAGCTTCAGCTTCATTATCACTGTAGACCGGTTCTGGCTCATCTGGTCCAATACCAGGATCCCTCACATCCTTTGGTCTAGAAGGATGGTAAAAAGGAGTGTACTTGTCATAGATTTTACCTTCATCATTAACCCATGATTTCTTCCAAGGGTTCCAGCTAACTTTTATATACTTACAAACAGTCTTGGTGAGGAAAAAGTTATCCTTAACCACAACAGTTTCATCCTGAGGTCCAGCTACCTCATTTGCCTTCAACAGAATATAAATCAACTTAGAAAAGAAAAGTGCATTGGACTTAGACTTTGGTCTAGTCATATCCTCAATCTGAATCATTATAAATCTGCACAAGTTCACCTTTACTCCATGCTTTAACAGATACAACAAATAAATATCCTGAACTCTGATGGTAGCAAAATCTCCTCTCCTTGGACAAATCACATGCTGAATGAACATGAAAAGTAGTTTATCCTCCCCTGCCATCTCTGCAGCAATAACCTTTATAGGGGTTTCATCTCCTGTCAATTCCAACAAGGCATCCTCATATTTGAAAAAGTCACTAGCAGTAGGTATGGACTTTGAATAAAATAAATGATCACCACTATGAGGAACTCTAAGGTTCTCAGCCCATTCAACTGATGAAAATGAAAACTTTTGACCATTCACAAAAGAAATCATCCTATTCTCCTCTTCTGATGTCTCAAAACAGATTAACTCATAGAACTCTTTTACTAGTACTGGATAATACGGTCCATTATTGTTCGTGAAGCACTCGATCCATCCTTGCTCTTGTAAGATCTTCAGAATCAAGGACTTTCTTTCCAACAGCCATTCCGCACATAACTCCTTTTCCACTACAATTTCTCACTTCGATAAATGCGGATTCAAAGGATTCCTTCGAACAGCACCTCTACTACTTCCACTAGCACCAACATTGGTTACTTTCTTCTTCTTAGATTGTGGCGCATCACTCCCTTCATCCACTGAGGGTCACTTCACATGGTCTATTTCAAATTCTAAGGCTTAGGGTTTTGTGATATTGAGAGGTTTAGGTAGGAGGGATTCAAACGGATGGGTTCACGGTGATTGATTGAAGTCTCGAGTTGGGTTTAATATCATTTAGTATTCACATATAAAAAAAATCTAAAAAAAATCAGAGTCTTGGCCTTAATAAAAAAATTTAAAACAGCGCGAGAGATGTACCGGTGAGATGTCCTTAAATGGTGAGGTCTATCCTAACGGTGAGGTTTTATCTAATGGTGAGTTCTATCTAACGGTGAGGTCTATCCTAACGGTGAGGTTTTATCTAACAGTGAGGTCTATCCTAATAGTGAGGTTTTATATAACGGTGAGTTCTATCCTAACGGTGAGGTTTTATCTAACGGTGAGGTCTATCCTAATGGTGAGGTTTTATTTAATGGTGAGTTCTATCTAATGGTGAGTTCAATCCTAATGGTGAGGTCTATCTAATGGTGAGTTCTATCCTAACGGTGAGGTTTTATCTAACGGCGAGGTATATCCTAACGGTGAGGTTTTATCTAACGGTGAGGTCTATCCTAACGGTGAGGTTTTATCTAACAGTGAGGTCTATCCTAATGGTGAAGTCTATCCTAACGGTGAGGTCTATCCTAATGGTTTAAGAGTAAGTTATCATTCCTAATTCGTGTCTAATGAAACTTAATCTTTATGAATTTAATGGCTTAGTGAAAATATCAGCTAATTGGAGTTCAGTGCCTATAAATTCAAGAGTTATATCACCTCTTTGATAATGATCTCTTAGAAAGTGGTGTCTGACATCAATGTGTTGAGTTCTAGAGTGAGACACAGGTTTCTTTGAGATGTTGATCGCACTAGTGTTGTCATAGTTAATTGAAACATGTTTAAAAACAAATCTATAGTTCAATAAAGTGTGTTTCATCCACAAAATCTGTGCACAGCAACTACCAGTAGCTATATACTCTGCTTCAGTAGTAGATAATGCAACCGAGTTCTGTTTCTTACTACACCATGATACTAGGGACTTTCCAAGTAAATGACATGTTCCAGATGTGCTCTTTCTATCTAACTTTCATCCAGCAAAGTCAGCATCTGAATAACTTATTAAATCAAATGATTGTCCTTTTGGGTAAAATAGTCCCAAATTTGCAGTATATTTAAGATATTTGAAAATCCTTTTAACAGCAAGAAAGTGTGACTCTTTAGGGTTAGCTTGAAATCTAGCACACATACATACACTAAAAATAATATTAGTTCGACTAGCAGTAAGATACAGCAAGCTCCCAATCATACCTCTATAATTATTTTGATCTATTGGTTTACCAGTTTCATCAATATCTAATTTACAGGTGGTACTCAAAGGTGTATCACTCCCCTTAATACTATCCAAATCAAAAAGTTTTAATAAATCCTTAGTATATTTACTTTGATTCAAAATAATACCATCTTTATTTTGAAAGATTTGAAATCCAAGAAAGTACTTAAGCTCCCCCATTAAGCTCATTTCAAACTCATTTTTCATAAACTTTGAAAATTCAGTACATAGAGAATTTTTAGAAGATCAAAAAATAATATCATCAATATATATCTGTACTATTAAAACATCTTTTGAAATTATTTTTATAAAAAGAGTGGGATCATTAATTCCTTTTGAAAATCCTTTTGAAATAAGAAAATTTGTAAATCTTTCATACCAAGCTCTTGGAGCTTGTTTTAAACTATATAAAGCTTTAGAAAGTTTAAAAACATGATTTTGAAAGTGAGCATTTGAGAAACCAGGTGGTTGTTCTACAAAAACATCTTCAACAATAAAACCATTTAGAAAATCACTTTTCACATCCATTTGATATAACTTGAAATTCAGATGTGATGCAAAGGCAAGTAAGATCCTAATTGCCTCTAATCTAGCTACAGATGAAAAGGTTTACTCATAATCAATTCCTTCTTCTTGATTGTAACCTTGTGCAACTAGTCTAGATTTGTTTCTAATGATGTTTCCAGATTCATCAACTTTGTTTCTAAATACCCATTTTGTGCCTATGGTTAAAGTGTCTTTAGGTCTTTCTACTAATTTCCAGACTTTATTTCTTTCAAATTGATTTAGTTCTTCTTGGATATCCATTACCAAAAATTTATCATTGATATCATCATTGATATTTTTAGGTTCTAACTGTGAAAGAAAAGCTTGATGTTCAACCTGATTTCTTATAGAAGCTCTAGTATGTGTTCCTCTTTCTAGATTACCTACAACAGCATTTAAAGGATGGTTCTTCAGAATCCTAGTTGGTCTCGAAAAGGTAGGGCTAGAGATTTCAGGTTCATCAACAGGTTGGGAATCAACAGAAGCAGGTTCTGGAAAATTTCCAGAACTGGATGTTTTAACTACAGGTCCACTATCTTTATCATTAAGGTTCAAAACAGAGAGATCATCTTCAAGATTTTCAAGAGAGGTCTTAGGTTCATGTGGATCAGTTTCATCAAATTTGATGTGAATGGATTCCTCCACACATTTGGTTCTCTTATTGAAAACTCTATAGGCTTTACTAGAAATAGAGTAACCTAGGAGAATTCCTTCATCACTCTTGGATGAAAACTTGTCAAGATTATCTTTGGTATTAAGAATAAATACTTTGCAACCAAAAACTCTGAAGTAGTTAACCTTAGGTTTCCTATGGTTCCACAACTCATAAGGGGTATTCTTAAGAACAGGTCTGATCAAGACTCTATTTATAATATAACAAGCTGTATTGACAGCTTCAGCCCAAGAATAAATAGGTAGGTCATATTCATTGAGCATGGTTCTGGAAATTTCTTCAATGGTTCTATTCCTCCTTTCTACTACACCATTTTTTTGAGGTGTCCTAGGGGCAGAGAAATTGTGACTATAGCCATTGTGTGAGCAGTAGGATTCAAACTCATGATTTTCAAACTCACGGCCATGATCACTTCCCAAGGTTTTAATCTTAAGTCCACTAAGGTTCTCTAAAGACTTGGAATATCTAACAAAGTACGAACAAGCTTCACTTTTGTGATCTAGAAAATATACCCAAGTATACCTTGAATAGTCATATACTAGAACATAGACATAGTGCTTCCCATTTAAACTAGAAACTCTAGATGGTCCAAACAAATCTATGTGAACCAACTCGAGAGGTTGAGAAGTTGAAACATCTTTATTTGATTTAAAAGAAACCTTACGTTGCTTTCCCTTTTGACAGGGATTACAAACTTTGTCTGCTGGGAATTCAAGTTTTGGTAGGTCTCTAAATAAGTTCTTCCTAGTAAGTTTTCTAAGTGAATGTACATTGCATTGTCTTAATATTCTATACCAAATCCAAGAATCTTTATGAAAATCATTTAAACAAGTAATATTTTACATATCTAAATAATTTAAATCAACATCATAGACATTTTCATTTTGCAAGGCAGAAAATATTAAATCATTTTTAGAATTAAAAACATTGCAATAATCATTTTCAAATTGAACATTAAAACTATCATCACATAACTGATAAATACTTAGTAAATTATATTTAAGTCCATCAAAAAATAGAACTTTAGAAATTAATACTGAGTCAGTGTTACCAATATGGCCTAAGCCTATGATTTTCCCTTTAGAATTATCACCAAAAGTGACAAAACCTCCATCAACTCTGACTAAGCTTTTGAAGCGTGATAAGTCTCCTGACATATGTCTTGAACATCCACTGTCCAAGTACCAGGTCTTTCTATAAGATATCTTTAACTAGGTTTCCTACAAAAACAGATTTAGATAGGAAATGATTTCAGCACCCAGATTTTCTTGGGTCCAGACAGGTTAGCCAATAAAACTTTAGGTACCCAAATTTGTCTTATGGGTCTCATAAGATTTGAAAAATCAATAGATTTAGATAGATAACCCTTATTAGATCTGTAACTATGAATATTACTAGTTGAAGCATATGAACTTCTAGAATTATAACTATCTACATTCTGTCCAGATTTAGGAATAAATCTAGTTTTGGTAATTTTTCTTTGTCCAGGTTAGTATCCTATACCAGTAGTATATCTAGGTGCAAAATGATTACCTAGAATTTTAGTAAGGGTATCTTTTCAATTTGTGAAATTTTCTAAATCCTTCCTAAGTTGCTCATTTGACAATTTCAGTTCAGTGTTTTCTTTAAGTAACTGAGCATTATTTTCCATTTCTATGTCAAGATCAGATTTATGTTTAATAGTTAAAGCATATTATTTCTTTAAACCTTTGTATTTATCTTTCAACCCATTACAGGTTTTTTCCAACATATCACAGTATTCAAATAGTTCATATTTTGACATATTTTTAGAATCAGAATCATCTCCAGAATAATATGAATTTAAAGCAGTAGTTTCAGATGTTACCTCAGAAGTGTTTGTCATAAAACACATGTTTGCCTTATTTCTGTTTTCAGTCTCAGAAGCTTCAGATTCACTGGAGCTATCCTCAGAAGCACTCCACGTAGCCTTCAAGGCTTTCTTATACTTATTATCCTTATACTCATATTTCTTCTTGTATTTCAGCTTTGGACAGTCCTCTTTTATATTTCCTTTTCTTTTTCATTCATAGCAAACAACTTCATCAGATTTGTCAGATTTCTTCCAGATATTTTTCCAGTGTCCCTTGTTTTTGTACTTACCTTTGTAATTTGATTTTCTAAAAAACTTATTCTTCCTATAAAACTTCTTAAATCTTCTGGCTATTTGAGCCATTTCTGCATCACTGTCAGATACACTTTCACTTTCTTCACAACTTGAGCTATCACTTACAGCTTGAAGTTTCTCCATATCCTTATTCTTTGAAGTAGATGTCTTGAAGGCAAATAACTTCCTTTTTGGTTCATCTTCTTCTTCTTTTTTTACCTTAAGTTCTTCTTCATACATCATCAACTTACCAATAAGTTCATTAACTGGCAGTTCAGCAATATCACAAGATTCTCTGATTGAAACAGAAGTGCCCCTCCATCTTTCAGGTAGGCATCTCAAAATTCTCATGATCTACTCCTTTGATGGAACATCCTTTCCCAGTGAGATCATTGTGTTGACAATTTTGTTAAACCTGAGATACATATCAGAAATGGGTTCATCACGCTTCATCTTAAAATTTTCATATTTAATAGTATAGGTGTTCAATATCATTTCCTTAATGTTAGTTGTTCCTTCATGAGAAACACTTAAAGTATCCCAAATTTCAGGTGCAGTATTACAAGAAGATATTCTATTAAATTCCTCATCTCCTAAAGCACAATACAGAGAATTCATAGCTTTGCAATTATTATTATAGGCTATATTAGTAGCTTCATTCCAAATTGATCTAACAGTAGGGGGAATTTTATATTCTGATTCAATGGTAGTCCAAATATCAAAACTCATGCTTTATAAATGAATTTTCATCTTAATATTCCACTGAGCATAGTTGTTTCCATTGAAAAATGGTGGTCTATTAGTAGCAACACCTTCAAGTATGTTATCCATGATAACTAGGTCAAAACAAAAATTTTAAAGAGATAAAAATTTAGAAATAACAGAAATTTTAAGAACTTTAAAATACAACTAAAATCACAGTTGAGAAACAGAGTACTTCAGAAAATATTTTAATCCTCTAATACCAAATGTTGGTCGGAGTGGATACTCAAGTGGGGGGTGAATTGAGTTCCAATTAAAATTTCTTTTTTAAAATCCTTTACCAAAATCCCCCAATTTAACATACTAATTGAATTGTAGTTAATTTGAACTAAAGAAAAATTTCAGTTAGGTTCTCAAGGGATTGATTAATTCCCAGTTAATCTAATCAGAAGATCATATTAGATTTTGAAACTAACTTAATGATTTACAAATAATGCAAACACTTTCTAATTCAATTATCAGAGTAACTTTGAAAAACAGTTTAAGTTTTAAAGCACTTGGCAGCGAAATAAAAGGTTTTAGATAAAACTAAATAAAGCACAGTAGATATGACCAAGAGGTTCAGTCTCAAGCCGATACTTAGTCCTCTCAACAATTTATATAAATTGGATCCACACCCTTGATCGGGTTTCACAACAGTTTACAACTGTCCAGTTCAAGGACCTCTACCACAGTTCTACGTGGGAAACAAAAACAATAAAAAATACAGTTTTCCAAGTCACACACAACCTCTACCACTATCCACAGTGGGAAATAGAAGATGTAAAGATTTTGAATGAGGATTTACAGATCCTCCAATTAAAGTTCAGGAGACAATGTGTGTAAATTAAAACTGATGACACACACTACTCGTAAAGTAAATAATAAATGACTAAGCAAGATATAGAGTTTAGAATGGCTCTAGTGATTGCAGTGTAGCTATGGACTCCTTCGGATTTGATTAGAAATGGTTCTGAGTCCTCTTCTGGTTTTTGTCTGAAAAACAGAGTGTCATCTGCTTGACATCCAAGTTCAGAGATAGTGAAGATGTAGTCGATGAAGTTCTTCAAAGTCCTTGTGAATGTAATGAACTCTTCTTGAGTAAGCTTGAGTTTGTATGAGCTTCTCTGTCTTCTTGGTCGTGCATGTATATCTCTTTGAGCTCTTCTTGTGTATTTGACTTGTATCACTTCTATATTTCACTTGTATCTTCCTCGTGTCTTTCACATGTGTGTGTTTGCAGCAACAGGGACTTCTTGTATTTATGGCACGAGCGCCCGCAAAAGAAATGATTTCTTTTTGCAGGTACAAGGTATGGTTCCCTAACATCCAACAACCTTCATTAAATAAATGACATAGCATTAAAATATATCTGATATGATCGTTGGTTAGATTAAATAAAGATAAAGAAATTAAGGTAGCGTCGGATTCTCTGGAATGGTAGCTTTGGATATTGGTAGCCTTGTGTATCGGTAATCTCTTGTGTAATGGTAACCTTTATATCGGTAGACTTCATGTCTATCGGTAGACTTGATCGGTAGTGGTAGACTTAATGTACTAGTGACCTTTCGTGTAGCAGTAGCCTTCATGTACCGGTAGCTTCCTTAGTGTATCGGTAGACTCTCCTCGGTAACTTATCTGTAACGGTAGACTTGATGTAGCGGTGACCTTCACGTATCGGTAGACTTTCATAATGGTGACTTGTCTATATCGGTGGACTTGATGTAGCGGTGACCTTCACATATCGGTAGACTTGCATAATGGTGACTTGTCTGTATCGGTGGGCTTGATGTAGCGGTGACCTTTATGTATCGGTAGACTTGATGTATCGGTGACCACTTGTCTGTTTAAGCATTCTATTGGCAGAATGGGTTAAGTTAGAATATATATTCATCCAGTAACTGAATTATCTGAAGATAATATAAATATTATAATATATGAATATGTGCATGGTGTACAGAAATTCTGAAATAAGTAATTAACCATTAATAAATATAGGGATTATCAAACCATAATTGAGCATAATTGGAATTATCATAATATGAGTGAGGATAATTGGGATTATCAAAATATGAGTTCAACTAATTCTCCCAGAGTGTTCAACAAGTCCCATTCCGGTATCAGAGTAGGAATATAATACTCTGGTCCTTCGGTGGTCAGTGGGTACTGACAATTCTTCTGTGTCGGGGCAGGTGAACGAATCTGCCCCTGGACCGGGATATGCCAGTTTATCTCTCTGTTTACCTCAACATCGGGATGGTGGACTTTACTTGCATCCGTAGGGAGCTGGCCCTACATATGTTGGTTTACCACCGTATCGAGTCGGTGGCCTTTGTTGGCAAGGAGACGTGCCCGCCTATTATTTTCCGCCACATCTGGATGGCAGGATTTGTTGATCGCCACCATTCTGAGATGGTAGGACTCAAGAGCATCTGCTAGGAGCTGGTCCTGCAGGGGCTGGGTCACCACCACGTCGGATTAGTGGGCTTCATGACCCTGGGTAGGGAGAGGTGCCTACCAGGTAAGTGTCGTCCTGTGTGAGCGACGGGCTTGATGGTGCCCAGCGGGGATGCACTCCTGCTCGTATGATGCTGCCATGTCTGGATGGCGGGCTATGGATGAGTGGGTAGGTGTATGTGCCTGCTCGTAATATGTCTCTGTGACTGGGAAGAGGAGCTCCTCCTCAGGGACCAGGGTGATGACCGGTCCCTGGTTGCACGTTTTTCGCCCTCGTCGGGCGGTCCGAGGGGCTGAAGCTCGGGGAGTGTGGTCCTGGATCCTCGGGGTGACGTCCTCCTTGGCGAGAGGATATTGGGACGTAGCATAATAGCAATGACGTCTTCCAACGGGGGCCTTGGAGTAGAACACCCATTCAGCGGGGATGAAGTCCTCAACGTCGACCTCATCTGCCTCCCTAAGATAAGGGAGGTATGCGTTGTCTCGTTCTGGGGATAGATTCCTGAAACGGTTTGATATGGCAACAGGGGCCATATGGATTAGCTTTTGTGGTTGCTGCTGGGCAGGCGACTGGCGAGTCTTGGCAGATTGGAGGGCGTGAATGGCCGCCTCCACCATCGGGAGAGTACCGTTCACGTGGTACTCTCGGATTAATGCATCTGAGACATAGTGTTGAAGACACTGGGTAGGTGACGGGGTCCTTTGTTGGGGAGGAAGTCTGGTCATTGCATTTTTGGAAGCTTGTGCGTGTGAGTTCTTTCGTGATGCCATTGGATCAAAGGGAGTTTTGTGTGGTACCTGTAAAACATTTTAACAAATACAAACAACAAACCCGTCAAAGCAGCATCTCATGACCCCCATGCGTAATTAATGACCTTTCTTGGCCCTCCTTGTGAGAATAAGGGGGCACAGGGTGGGGTTAGGTTAAACCAATCATGCTTTGTTAAAGAATCACATCAGGTTCACCATTTTTTGTCTCAAGGCGCACGATGGGGTCGTGGGGGAGAAACGTGTGCTACCCAACTGTTGATTAGAGAAGGTTGGGTTCTACTTAATCACTCATATCAGGTGCACCGTTTTCACCTTGAAACACCCAACGGTTCCATATCCAGCAATACGTGGACCTCCTTTCCAAAGGCAGGCGTTCGCTGGGTGGTTTGACCAGCGATGCTTAAGAACTCACATTGGTCGAGAGGATGGGAATTCGGGCTCATCACACCCTTTTTGGGGGAATTATTTCTTGTTCTGGGACTCTCTTATAGATTTAAGACATGTTCATATGTTCTCAAATCTTTGGTTTATACCCAAGAATAGTATCCACAGATTACTCCTAGTTGTAAATGGTCAGCTGGACACAGCGGTTCAGAATCATTTATACCCAAGGTTTACCATCCCTCGAACCAAACTAGCTCGGGGAGTGCTTCGCGGCCGCACAGGGTTCTGCCTCCATTCCGCAAACGACAGCGGATGCGGTCCGGGCCGGTCGACGTGGTTCGCGGATGGGGTGGTTCATGACGGTGGACTAGCTCGGCGCCCGTTATACTTCGAGCCCGCGGAGGATCTCTACCTCTGTTCCGTGAATGGCAATAGTCCGCAGAGGGGGGTGCTTCGCGGAACCGGCCGCATGTTGTTATCATTGGACCGGTCTGCGGACCGGTTCGGCTTGTGCCATCCTTTGAGTATTCTCCCCCACCTTTCCCTAATTAATTTGGGGGGAAATTGGGTATAATATACCTTGTATTAAATGGGATTTTCATTCTCCTTTGCGGATTTTTTTCATTACCCTACAAGTACAAAGTAAGGGGTTTCTTATCTCACTTTTAATTCAATGAGATTTCCATTGGTCACCACTTATTTATTACATGTGGTATGTGTATTGCCCATGACGGTATTCATTGTGTAATATACTTTAATTTATGGATATTTACATCATCAATGTATGATCCTTATTTAATGGGTGTATGTTTTGCATGTTACCAAATCGATAAGGGAAATTTCAATTTCAATTTCCACTCATTCGGATTTACGCATATTTCTTTGATTATTTTACTCCAAGATTATGTGTGGAATCACTATTCATTTGCTTATGTCATAATTTACACTCCCCTTTCTATGGATATACTTTTGATACACATAATCACACCATTGATAAATTCTCAAGTCATCGATATGAACTTGATAAAAGTAATTTTAACTCAATCTCCATTTATTGAGTTAAATATCCAATTCATTGGTGTTGTTTGTACAAGAATATGTGTGAATGTCCTATGATTGATTTACACTAAATATCCAATCATATTGAGTGTATTTATATTTTTCACACATAATTATGTTGTTAATTTATCCTTAACCTAAGGATACGGTCTTTATAAGAGATTTCATCTCAATTTACATTCCATTGAGACTTATTTGTTCTTATACACCAAATAACTTTTATATGGCGTATATAATGTTTTTTGACATATTATATCATGAATCCCCTTATTCTCATGATATTACAAAGTTTTGATTACCTCAATTATTTTTATTCAAGTGTATCTCTATTGGTTATGAACTCTAAATAAAATATCATTTTAAAATGTTTTAATGATTTATTATTCTAAATCTTTCTCATTAATGTCCATGTTTTAAAAATGGTTATAAGGATTTATTTATATGGACTTTAATGTTTTAAAATTAAAATTCATTTTCAAAGTTTCAAAGTGGTATGGGAAACTTTGATTCAAAAATATATTTTAAATGGCTTCTTGATAAATAGTGAGACTTTTAAATATTTTCAAGAAAAAGGGTGATATTTCTCTCAAATAGTTTTGATGGTTTTTTTCATATCTTTAAATATCCTTCATTATTCTCGATTGATTTTAATACATTAAAATACAATCTTTCATATTTTATTTAATGAGTTATGTTTGACTGTGGATGTACTATTTTTATACAATTCATTGTTTGTGGGTAAAGTATTGACATTTCATATCCTAGTTTTAATACGAATGTTTATGTTATGTTTCAACTTTTCATATGAGGAATGCATTGGACTTAGTAAGTGGAAGGTGGATCCCTTTATAGATCCCCAATGCATCGGTAGGTCTCATCAGACAAAATAGTGTCTTGGGACAAGGCCTTGACAAAATCTTATTTTTAGTCTCGGCACGAGGTCTTGACTATGTGGTTATGATTGTCTGGAATTATGCATTTCATAATTATGAAAGTGGATATTGATATTTCATGTGATTATTCGACTAGAAGAATATCCATGTGAATAAGTAAATGGAATTATTTAATTTTATTTTTTCCATATTATGCTGAAGTTCAAGTTTAAATGTCTTTTTATTTAGTTATACATTGCCTTAAGTGTTTATGATTATTTATAAAAGTTTCTACTATATTGTTATCCTTACTGAGCATCTGAGCTCACCCCTTTCTATGTTTTATTTTTCCCAGGATGTGAAGAAGTATTTTATGACATAACTGTAGGGATAGTCTGAGGGGATATGATTGTGTTCTATGGAAACAATGTTGTCGTAGTTTTTCATTTTATGATGTAATGTAAACCTTATAAATGTATCTAGTACTTACAAGGTTATTAAACTAATCAGTCTTTCAAGACTTGATCTTTTGTGATCATGCCAATGCTATGGAAAAATGCACTGACTCTGGGCTTCTGGGGTCGGGGCGTTACAATTCCCAACACCTAAAGTGATGAACCAAGATAGATTAATACATCATTCCTAGATGAACAGTTGTTTTCTACTCCCGTGTAGTAATCTAATTGGTTGGAATATTATTTTAATTTTATGTTTGTTAGTGTTATGATCAAAAAAATTTCATAGAACCAAAGAAATATTTTTATATCTTAATTTAAATATTATTTCTAGCACGACCCTCTTCTCTTCATAAGATGTGCTAATGGTGTTTTTAGAATATGAGTTGTTGAGGAAGAAATGTTACCCATTATTGAGAGATGGAATTCTTCATATTAGGGTGGCCATCAGGGAGGATAAATTACTAGTCATAAGTTTATATAGGCTTGTTTCTACTAGCTAAAATTGTTCAAAGATGCTAGGATTTTTGTCATTAGTTGTGATAAATATCAAATTCTTAGAAATGTAGTTAGAAGGTAGAAGGTGCCTCAAAAATTAATTATGGAGGTTGAAGTTTTTGATGTATGGGGATTGAATTTCATGGGATCCTACCCATCCTCTTATGGAAATGAATATATTTTGGTTATTATGAACTATGTGTTCAACTGGGATGAGAAAGTGGCTCAGCCCAAAAATTATGCATCTAGTGTGGTGAAGTTTATAGAGAAAAACGTTTTTTCAGGTTTGGAGTGCATAGAAAATTTATTAATAACGATGAAATGCATTTAAAGAATTAAAAATTAAAGATTTTCATGGTGAATTGTGGCTGATCTTATAGAAAATGTACCACCTACCACCCATAGTCTAGTGGGTAGGTAGAAGTGTCTAACAGAGAGCCCAAGAATATTTTAGAGAAGACAGTTTCTATCTCCAATAAGGATTGGCCAGTGAAGTTAGATTAGGATATGTGTTCCAATAGAACTACTCATAAAATCCCTATAGGCATCCCCCATATAGGATGCTCGTAGGTAAGACTTTCCATCTACCTATGGAATTCCATCGAAAGTCTTGTTGGGAAGTGAAGGCCCTGGACTTTGACTTAAAGTATTCTAGTGAGAGAAGGTTATTATACTAGAGTGAGCTAGAGAAAATTACGTTGGAATTTTATGAGAATTTATGAAAATTATAAACAAGGAAAAAATATTTTCATGAGTCAATAATTCAAAATAGGTATTTGAAGGTTGGTTAGAGGGTATTTTTGTTCAATTATTAACTGAATATTTTTTCATGAAAGTTGAAGAACAGATGGTTAGAACCCTTCAACATCCTGATAGTTCTTAATAATGAAGTTTTGGAGCTAGTAGGAGAAGAAAATAAACCATAATTGGGCAATGGTCAGAGGATAAAACATTTATTCAAAGTGAATCCAAAGGGCTTGGTGACCATTGTTTACTTTCAGTTTGATCCTATCCCAATTATAAATAAGAACTATAAATTTTGTGTTTCATGGAAACAAACCCATGGTTTTTGTTCTATTTTATTTTTACATATATTTTTAAATAAATATAACTTATACTTCTTGATTCTCTAGTTTATTATAATTTCATTTAATGGTGTCACATGACATTCTACTGCTAAAGAGTTGTTTCTACCAATAACTTGGAAAAGGAAAACTAATGTTTAATCGCACTACATCATCTAGATAACACCTCTTGTATACAAACTTTTTTTTTTAATATTCTGTCTTTCGATTTTAATTTTGGATTCTTATGCTTATTATATTTACAATATAGGAAGATGATAAAACCAACTGATCACTTCACTTGTATTATAGAAGAGTATATTTTGAATAAACATTAATGGAAATATCCCACATTTAGGTAAGTGTTGTTTTGATTTCCCTATTTTTATTATCTATTCATATTTTATTAGTTTCTTCTATAAATTAAGAGTGGGGTAATACCCCTTAATATTTTGAAATGTGTGAATTTGATTCGTTCTTGAGTGTTAGCTTCTAGAATCTAGTGAGTTAAAAATTTATTTGAACGGAATTGTGAAATAGGCCTCCACCCATTTCATTTACCTTGATTCAACTACTTTTTTACATAATTTTCTTATCATGATACTATTTGAACTGAGTTGAAAAATCCATTTTCTCCCATAAAATTTTAAAAGAATTAAAATATCAAAAAAATTATTTTTTGGTGGTGGCCGATGTGGTTTCATTTTTATATATTTGTTTTTGTTACTTTCTTGTGTGGAAAACAAACTTTTGAGTTTCCCTACTGCCCTTTAAAACAAAACATTCTCTATGCCGTTTTTCACATAAATTTGAATAAAAACGTTAATTATGTCTCCCATATTAGGAGTAAATAATGGGGATAGTTGAATTTCAAGTGTGGGAGAGAGGGGTCTTTTCGTGTTTAAATTTTGGACACATCAAATTACCCGTCAAATTTTTATCAAAAAAATGGCCTGAATTTTTTCAATTTCCCTAAAAAAATTCAAATTATTCCTCAACTAGAGTTTATTAAGACTTAATTTTCACCTAAATTATTTACTTCATGGAGGATGAAAACTTGTTGGTTATTGAGGGTTTCACTAATTTCTAATATTTTTGTGGATGTATGATTGGTGAGTGGAGTTGCTTATTGTTTTTATGGATATTTTATTGAGGAAATAAGAAAGAGAGTGAGATATGATAGATATTTGTGGAATTGAGATCATAAATTTAAGAAAATGAAAATATAAACTCTAACATAGGGTTCTCATCTATTGAAAGAAACACCTTATGGAGCCAACTCAAATGGAAATCATATAAGTCCTTTGAAACTGGAGTAATATGAGAAAATAGGATGTCATAGTGAACATCTGAGACTCTAGGCAATGGGTGTGTGTATTATCCCTCTGTAAATATTGATAAGTTCTTCTAGATAGTTCCTTGAATATATATGTCTAGAAAAAATTCAAAAAAATAATAGAAAAAAATAATATAGTGCCTAGTATTCAAATATGAGTTCATTAAGATGAGGGAAATTTTGAACCTAAATAAATAAAGAGACAATTAAATTGTATGAATATCATTTGAGTTGTATTAATAAAGTTAAAAATGGTTTTTTGGAACCTAGTAGAAAATAAAAAATTGAATATTCCTTTTATTAAGATTTTATTTTCACTTATATCTAAATTTTCATTACTTTTTAAATTAAGACATGAAATGTAATTGAATTAGGGCGGTAGGTGACTTCATATAAGAGGCATGAAATTTTCAAAGATGAATGAGTTTTTGTTCCATTGAATGAAAATAGGTGTTTAAATTTAGGAAACACCTCTTTTGAATATTTCACTCAAACAACCTAAATCTAATATTTTTTTTCTTTTGTTTAAAAATATCGTGACATGCTTCATTTTAATTTGAATGTAAAAATAATAATTTTTTTCTGTTTCAAAAACTCAAAAAACAGGCATTTGTTTGAGGAAAAAAATTATTTAAGTATGGGGGATTTTGATGTCGTTATTTTTTTACACTCTTTTCCAATACCTTTTTTTATTGAATTTTTATTATTATATTAATTTTTTTAATTAATAATTATAAAATGTTACCTTTTTCATATAATTAATAAAACAGTTTTTTTTCAAATATTTATTTTAATATTTGTTTTTGTAATTTTTTAATAATTTTAAAATTAAATACTTAATTCTATATTAACATTCATTTATTTATTGGTTTTATTTAAATTATTTATTTATTTTTAATTCCATTAATTCAGTCATTTTTCATACATGGTTTTTTTATGTTTTTCAAATTAACTATTTCATTTAATCTTTTATTTAATTAACTCTTTATGTAATTATTTTTCAAGTTAATAATTCTTAATCTATGAAACTAATCTTTTTTTATTATTTTTTTAATTAATTAATTGTTATTTTTATTTTTAATTAATTTATAAATTTTATTAAATCATTATTATATTTTTAAAATAAATAAATTCATCTTATTTCATTTTATTTAATTAATAAATTTATTTTAGTTCAATCGATTTACAAAATAATAATTTCAATTTATTTTTGACACTCTTTTACTTAATTTTTAATTGGTTTTGTTTAATTTTGCATTGGAAGTTTGTAAAATGAATTAATTTATTGAGTTTATGTTTCAGGTGTTGCCTCAGTTTCCACCAACCCACTACTACAAATTATTATCGGTGACTCCTTGAGTCACCCTTTCACCCCCAACCACTGTTAGAAAGTGTCAACAATGAATCATCCTCTCAAACCCACTATTGCAACCCCAATGGTGATTCACAGTAGTCACCGCTGATACCCTCTCCAATGGTGACACATGTGAGTCACTACCAACCGCCTGACCCTTCGACCCAACGATGACTCCTAGAATCACCACCACCCATACACCCAATGGTGAATCAATGAAGTCATTATTCTCCTCTACATCCACCATTTCCATATTCTTCCACCTTCTGCCACAGTCACTACTAGACTCATCTCTAGAGTCACCACCAGAACAGAACGATGACTCAATCGAGTCATTTCCAGCAACCGAAACTCCCCAAAGCCACCATCACCCACCACTGAGAATCTGGCCACCATAACAAGCAAGAAATAGGAAGATACCAAAATAATTTATACTGATTTTTGCAGATTAGATCAGCAAGATCAATCACAAATTGAAGAACAAGGAACCCAAAAATCAAACCACCATATCTCACCCAATGATGAAATCTAGTGCACCCAAGCCTTCGCATGAACCACCTTACCACTACGGACCTAATTTCTACTTCAAATCTAAGGCTACATCACTGGATTTCCTTCTCTTGAGGGAGGCCAAATCCAAATCTTAGAACCCTAGACCCAAACCACTAAATGAGTTGTCAGTGCACCAATGGCTGAACTGAAATTGAGCTATACCCTAAGATGTATATCTCAAGATAACACCCCCTTTTAGGCCTCTCATAGAACCTTGAAGCTAAATCCCCTTGCAACCGTCAGACTATCTACTCCCCCTCTACCCTTCATTGCTCAAACCAACACCCCCCCCCCCCCCCACGCACTTCTTTTCATCTGAACCCCCCCCCCCTCTTATTCTCTTTATTTCTTTATTTTATTTATAAATATAATATAATAATATAATAATAATTAAAATAACATATATATAATTAATTTAATTAATTTATATCTAATAATATTAATAGTAGTAATAGGTAAATGTAAATAATTTATATATTAATATTTACATATCATTATAAATATTTTAATAGTTACAATTTACATGCATATTAATAATTATAAGTATCTTAATATTAAAAATTTTATGTTTTTATTTTTTTACAAATATAATACTAGAACTAATACAATTAAATTAAGTAATTTATTAGTAATTGTATATTAATTCTTGTTTCTCATGTCATTGTGTAGGGGTGGTGATGTTGTGAGACCTAAGGGGTAGATCTGTCTATTTATGGGATTATGATTTAGTCACCGATGAGGGCAAAGGGGAACATGAAGTTTCCACATGGAGATCGGAGATGGTATTCGAGAACTATGATATGATCTTATAATGAGAGAAATAAGGCTTTAGAAGTAGCGGGAGTGGGAGAATAACAGATACTCTTAAACAATCTAGCAGGGGGAACCACTTGATTCCATTATACCATTATGAGGGAGAAGATAATTATACCAGACATATGTCTAAGATTATAATACCACCACACACCAATGGCTGTAGATGGAGAATAGAGATAGAACATTGGATTTACTGGAGATCAAGTATCGAGAGATAGAACACTCTTCTCTCTCTATTTTCTTTTGACTTCTTATTTTCTATAGAATGAACTCTTTTTTTTAAATATGTTAATATGTTTAACTTAACCATGATATTTAGATAATTTATTTTTATGGAATAGGTTGAGTTAGTTAAATTTGATCTACCCTTGTTCATGCATGTATTCTTCTATTAGATTGCCTCTCTCTCTCACTCTTTAGACAATCACCTTTTACAACAACAAAAAATCAGTTAAAACTAATCTTGATCAAATTTAAATTCAATTTTTTTCAATTTGATTATTTCATGGGATAATGAATCAATCTCAAGAGAAAGAATCACATTATGTTTAACTGGTAAATTGAACTAAGTGATTTCTGATTATTCTTAATTGGTGATTGAATGATTTCTACAGTAGATAAAATGTAAGGATTATTCAGTCAAAAGTTGACCTAATGATAAATATAGTTATCTTATTTTAATCAAATCTAGTTGCTTAAATTCTGATTCTTGAATAAGGTAAATTCATCATAAAAACCATCCAAATGATTTATTCTATTCCATTAATCTTTTTTTTGCAACATTTATGTTTTTATTCTATATATCTTTCCTAATTACAGTCACTTTCACACTCACACGCCAATATTCATACACTTCAATGTTTTATCACCATCATCCATTTTTTTATTTTTTTATTTAATTTTGTTGTCTTGTTTTAGGTCACCAGCATACAATCATTCCTTCCCTGTGGTTTGAACGTCTTATCACAATACTAATATAGGTACTAAGTAATATTATAAATTTAAATTTTCACACATTCAATGATTCATGTGTCAACCATAATGGTCGATGTATTTACAAAAAAGAATTCAAATTGGTACATATAGTGTGACTTAGCTTATATCCAATAGTATTAAATGTTGCATTTATTATGTAGGATTATGAAATATAGAATATAATGATGCTTAACCATGTGATTTTTTATGTATTTTGATAGGTCATTTTAGCATTCAATACATGACTAAAGATGGTGAAGTTGGTACTGTTCCATGTTTCCTCCAAGTACACATTGTGTACTTATTTATTTTTAAATAAACATGTTTTTTTTAATTTTTTTAAAATTAAAATGATGGAATTTATAGGAATATTATAAAAAGATAAATTGAATTAATTAATTAATTAATAATATAATTAATAGAACTAATTAAATTTGATTTTATCTTAATAAAATAATGAATCAAAGTGAATACTATCAAGTGTAAAAATATGTATTTATAACATCAATGAATGATCATGATCTTAAACTGAATAATATATCTTACTAGTTTCTTTAAATTTAATTATTATTGAATTAGTTTTATAATAATTATTTTATTAAATTATTATGATGACCTATGAGTCATTATTCCCTCTATTATCTAAAGTAACACATTACCACATATACTTTTATGTAAACCCTTAACCAATCCTTTGGTTCCCCTCACCAATATGTGAGTAAAAGATTATATAATGCATAGAGATCCCAGATGAGTGGAGGTGGTTCAAGATCAGAGTTGAGGTGAAACCAACATTGGAGTTACATTGAAGTATAGGTAGAATTATATGGCTCAAACTTAGTTACGGTTCAAGGACATTTTCCCATGGCTCAATGATTAGTTTATTATCTTTAAGATAAACTAATCATTAGACAAGCTCATAATCATTTCACATTTATAATTTTATTTTTGAAAATTTTATAGTTAATTATTTATGCATATGGATCATTTATCGCAATCATATAAATAAATTAATTAACAACAATGCAATATAGAATTAAAATTATAGGATTATGTGTAAATTTTATCTAGACAAAGTTAATCATTTAACTAAAATCCAATTAATGTTAACAAATCATGTAATAAGAGAAAATGGTAAATTCACACATAAAGATAAAAATCCATCAAATTAAAATATTAAGTCATTCAATCATTCCACTACTTTTGTTGAAATCAAACCACTATTCATAGTGATTAACCATCCACATTTAGAGTGATTTCAATTATTGGAGAATTTCTATCATGGGTTTTAGTTCAAATTAACCTACTTATAATTAAGGTTTAATCAACACTAGTAAAATCAATTTAACTAGAAGGAAAGTTTTGAAGAAACAAAAGTCCTAAATTTTAGGATTTAAAAGTCCACTCAACATTTCTAGAAGATTTGAGTAAATAAGTTTTGAAAGAAATGCCTAGTTAAATGCCTTCAAACAGCTGGTCAATCCCTATTCTAGGTTATAAGAAGTGATATATGGATCATTTATATAAGAATATCAACATGAAAATATATCTTGAAACCAATGGTGAGGGATATTAGGTTCTTAATAAAATATGGGGTGACTAATAAATAAAAATATTATTACAACATATCTTTTGGTAAACAGGATATTAATTAATATTTGATTTTAATTAAATGATGAATATGGAAAGAAAAAATCATTATAACGCTATGATAATTTGGGAAAATTATATATCCTCTATATCATATATTTCCAATGTTTTTATAGTTTTTTATAAATTGAATTATAATGGTAAAATTTATACTATGTGTTGGAATCCCCTATACGAATTCAGCCACCTCACGAAGCAAGATAATGTGAGAAGGATTCCTATAAGAGGAACATGGGTATGCTCTTACTATTTTTTTATAGGGATATCAGTTAAGTTTAGATAACTAATAATGTAACATAAGGACTTGGTTTCATATACTATGAAATATCATATCTTATATATTAAAAAGGAGAAAGAGTAGATTTAAATAAATAATATAGTAACTACACTATAATAGTGTAAATTGAAGAGGTTACTTATCTATTAATCTTATCTCTAATATAAAGAAGTACATTGAATAGTTAGAAATTTTTTTCCATCTATATGAATAAGAAATTATCCATTAATCTCATATTATATTCCTTAACTTCTAGGTTTTCCTTATTCATATATATTATGAGATAAATAATATGGAATAATGGTGTAAGAAACTTTTGAATATCTTTTACTAGGGATATAACGATTGTGAGAAAATCATTTCCAAAACCCATATGGTAAACAATATAAAATTAAAGTTTGAAAAGTGTATGATTAAATTATAGTAAATGGTGAATTTATATCATATTTCAATAGGAAAAAATATTTGTAGATAGTGTGAAAAATAGGAAGCTATTTTCTTATCATTTGGATAGAAAATTCATTTTAAAATGAACTTTAATAAATTATAGAATAAACAAGAATATGTATCAAATTTAAATATATATAAATGATAGAATGTAATATGTTACTTCTTGGGTATTAAATCTTAACATGTATTCAAATACTAAAACCAATAAAAACATTTTAAAAAGTAAGGTTATTTTCCTAGGTGTTGGGGAAGGGTAATTTTTATGTCAAATATGAGAAAAAAATGACTTCAACAAATAAGGTTGAATTATCTATGTGGTTAAAAAGGGTAATTCCATTATCATTCATGATAATATCACAACATTTAATTTTCAAAAGGATATATTCAATTAAATTATTATTTTCTATTATGTTTTACCTAAACAATTATCTCATTGTACAATTGGACATAATGACACATTATTTTATTTATAGAACAAATGTTGTTACGTTTTTCATACCTAACTAATATTTTATGAATTCTTGAATCAGATATATCCAACTAGGAAATAAACTATGAAATATAAAATATATAACTCATACCTAGCTGTAAAAAGATAAATATTTTTTAATTAAAACTAAAGTTTGTTTTCAAGGATACACCCAAAATATTTTTAATGTATTTGGAGACAAAAAAAATTAAGGGTTGTCAATACACTCTCTTAACGAGTTTTATAAAAATAAACCTTTATAAATAAGGGTATGAGAAAAATATTTTGAAGTTAGTTCAGCTACATATCATGACCTATTATAAGGATTTTATTAAGGTAAATTCATATACTTCATTAAATTTATTTATTAAGTTTTGTGAATAGTAAATAAAAGTAATTAATGTACTTAGTAAAAGATACAAGATCATCTGGGATGATATGTTGGAGAATAATTTAACCAAGTATTCATTGATCATCAAATAAATAGTGACTATTTTTTCTAAGCTCACATTAACTTTTTGATAACATTGAGATAGGGATAATACAAGGTAGATCAATAAGGAGTCTTATACATATATATTACAAGTCTTACACAATTTTGTTTCTAGACATCTCTTATAAGATAGAATTATAACAACTAACCATATTCCAATGAAATTGAATAATGGATTTTATATAAGTTTTGATATATTGAGATTAAATTATGAAAAATCCTACTATGTTTCTATTTGAATCATCTGTTAATATGAAATCATCTTCAAATGCACGTCAAAGGGAACACAAAGTTCATATTAGTTAATTGTTCAATATCTATATAAGATATTAACATCCTTAAGATAGAAAGGAATTAATCAAACTAACTTCATTTTATGTGGGAAGGAAATATCTTTTGAGATAGTGGGATCAAGAAAGGTTTTGGTTAAATATTGTATTTCGAAACACAAGTTACTATAAGAATGGTTAACTCTATATTTTTTTGTCGGAGTAATAATTCTAGATACATTACTACAAAACTAAGTTAAAAAACAATGGTTGTGGTTCTATATTTACTATAGTGGGTGATATATATTATTTTTTAGGAATAATGATTCCTACTAAAAATAGTAAGTAGAAAATGGATATGATTGATAAGTCAATTTCCAATTAAAGATGAATTCAATGTACCAAAATCTAGTTCTTCATTTCGTTAGTTTATACAGTTGATGTAAAGTCATTAGTAGCTATTCAAGAGAAAATATACATGGATGGTAAATTTTAAACCAATAAATCATTAATGATTAATTAAAGGTTTATAATATCTACACATTTTCTATGATAACACATTCCCACTAATCATCATGTAAAATTCTATTCAAATTTTACACATTATAGTTTTTATACAATCATTTTATTAGGTATTGGATGTTAAGACCATTATCCTTAAAGAAAACTTTATAGGATATATTTATTTGACATAACCAAGAAATTTGGTAACATCAAGAAATACAAATATGAAATATAAATTTTAGGGATCCATTTATGGATCTAAACATACATAATGATTATAATAAATTTATTTTAAATGAATATATTCCCATATACCTATAATAGTTTAATGTTTGTGATATAATTTTCAAAGAAAATGTGTTTAATAAACATATAGAAAAAATTGATTAGTATCACGGTTAATTAATACTATTTTTTATTTCTACAATATGACTTAAGAAGCAACCTAAGTTCTAGAGAAAAATATTTTCTAGAATATATCAAGGGGTTTCTTGATCCAAGTCCATATACATAGCTAACATGTTACCAAAAAATAAAATATGGAATAATACACCTGAATTGTTTCAGTTTCACATGGTAGTCTTGTGATGTATAGATTGTAAATTATAAAGAGTACTTTGGAAATCAATCTCACATGACATGATATGTACACATGTTTGATGCCATTATTTGTACACATGTTTAATCTTTATTATGCGTAAATAAGTGAGTCCAAATATGAAGAACTGCATAGGCCGACACTTAGAACTATTTGACATTTCTTAAATAATCAAAACTAGATGAGTTTTTGGTAATTAGATAAATTGGAATACTGGTTTTTTAGGGGATATAAAAATAGAATTATTTAGAATAGTTTGGCCTTGTATCATATTAAGGCTTCTTTAATATGAAATGGTTAATAATATTATAGTAATTAGTTTCAATATCTACATTAATCCAAGTATGTTGTAGCATCAAATGCATATTAAAAAGAATTTTTTAGAACATTTTGTTCTAGATTTTGGAGTTATACCTAGATAATAATTTTTAATCACATTATTATAAAGTTATAACTATGTTATTGTCCAAGATGTTTGGGATCACATAGGTAAAAATTATATAATAGGTCATATAATCTTATAAATTATTTTCTTATAGATATGAGGTCACAATAAGTAGATCAACCAAAAATAGTGTGGTGAGATCAGAAGTTATAGCCATATCTCAATAGAAGTATGTTTATCATGTTAGGGTAACTAGTTGATTCATTAGTTGTTGTCTATATAACAAGTGGAATTCTATTAGATTTAGTTCCCTAGAACCAACTACTATGTACATACTATTACAAAAATATTCATGGTGCTGAATATTAATTAATATATTATCACATATCTAACATTATTATACTAAATAATGAATTTTATAGCATACTTCGAGTAATTATAACTCTAAAAGGTCGTAGAAGTTCCTTGCTATGATAAGAAACTTGAATAGTTATGAAAGTATTCTTAAATACATGTTCTGTGGTTAGATGATATCATTTGATGAGGCATAGAGCATATATGATATCAGGGGTAGGGGTCTAATAAGACATTTATAATTCTTATCATGATGTAAATCCTTGGTAATCTCAATAAAGGAGGTTATTATAACATGACCCACCAATTGGAGGTCATGATAACATGATCTACCATTTTCTCTCATCCTAAAATAAACTGAAAAAACATAGCTAGAAATATTAGAAATATAGATATAATTAAAAACAAACTATAATTTAAGTTATATTTGGTATTAGGGATCATAAATAAAATAAAAAAACTCACACACCTAGGGGATAAGTTGGGTTAGGTCGCACCCCTCCTTGAGGTTCAATACACTATCAAATAGAACATTATATGTATATATGTCCAAGTAGACTCTATTTTTCATTTCCTACAAGACCAATAACTCTATTTTTTTAGAATCACGTGTTTCCCCTAACTATACATCATATGATGTATTCATTCCACATCAATGACCACTAGCAACCTCCCCATCCAACATCTAAATCCTCATTCTTGTATCCCATTATTTATCCTAATCCACCACAAAATAACAAGTGTCCACACACCTATATTTTTTATAAATGGTATGATGATGATCACCACTACCAAATACATGATAATTTTTGTGATTAACACCTCTAATTTATCTCTACATGCAATGAAAAAATCTCAGTGCTTTCCCACCTAACGTCCATATCTCAAGAAACTCTATGTTCGAAAATATGGAAATATCCCACATAATATTTATAATAAATCTTATTATAAGTATTTATTATATCTAGAAATAAATATATAGGCTCCCTTATCACTATCAAGCTTTTTCAATGAATGAAATATCTCATATATAGTAATTACATTATAAGTAATTAAATACTGGAAGAAAAATACACTTTGATACTCTATGATGATATAAGGTAAAATACTCACTATCCTATTTTCAATCAACTCTGAAAATAATTTATAAATTAAATTACATAAATTTATTGGATGAAAATACTTATCCATAATTACACTACTAGCCTTAGTTTTCAATGAAATAAGATTCTTGTTAAAAAACTAAAGAGATGTAAATTATTTCCAGAAATAATGAATAATATGTATAACATTCTCACCCACCATTGACCAATATTTATTAGAAAATATGGCATAAGAACCTTAAAAACCTTGATCCTTTTTTGGATTTATCACCTAAAAATACTTAATACCATCATAACATTTAATATCCATTGATAATATACAATTCATCTCATTCTTTACCAATGAAACCAATCATACTTGAATATAATCAAAATCAAAACTCCACTCAAATGTGAGTAGTTATTGATACAAGTGGGTAATTAAATTTATAAATTCTTCAGGACAATCAACCCACAATTCAATATCATCCTTAAGAAAATAAATCAAATTTTTATCCTTTAACTAGAAATGTTTTAGAATAAAAAAAACATTATGATCCCCCTCTTGAATGAACATCATTTGTGACCCAATATGACAGTACTACTCTTTATTTAGTAACTAATGACCTAGAGGTGTTTCCAAGTAACATACCCAATCAATATTTGAACCATAGACACATCATTCACACAAAAAACGGATTTTTTATTCAATATCTTTACTGGATTTATTTAAATCATGGTTTTCTCAATACCTATATTGCTAAAAATCATTAAAAAATTAATTTTTCTGGAACATTCCTCTCATAAAAGTTCCAAGACTTTTAAACCAGTTATTTGGAACTCTGATCCTTGAGATAGTATGTTTCAAATCTAAAAAACCCTATATTAATATAATAACACATGTATTCTATCATTAGTAGAATGAGTGATTAATCTATAAAATTATAATTAAGTGTGACACCTTAAAAGATTAATACATATTTTTCAATAAATATATTTTAAAAAACTATCAATAGTTCAAAAAATATGGATTCTAAGAACTATCCCTTAAACCATGAAAAAATGAACCCATAATATCCACGATTAGACAAAACTATTCCTATAATAGCATCCTAAAAATCTTGTATAATACAAGAATCTATAGTGACAACACATTTCTTCATATTATTGTTAATAATTTCATTTAATTATCCACCAATTGAGTTGTGATAATTGGTCTTTATATGGTGTAGCAATGATATGGGATAGAAGATGGAGATCTAGGCAGGGTCACGGGTGTTCGAACTAGTGGCGATACAGGGGTGAAGGCAAGCACAGATGAACAATGTGGACTTGATCGGGATAGGTAGCCTAGTTTTATTATTTGGACTACAGGCTTGGGCCTATAAGTATTGTATTGGGATTTAAACTTCAAGGGTCTTCATGGATATGTAATGGGTTCTCTCTCTATAAAGAAAAATAAAGAGATACGTCATTCATTTAGTAAAAAAGGAGGGTATTCCCTCCTACCTTTAGATACAGATAACATAATCCACCCATTCTAGATAACCCAAAGTAGACTATAATAATCCTTACTTCAATAACCCATAGTCATTATTTTCTATATTATATTGGTACAAGATACAAGATATCAAATCCCACATGATAGAATGGTTTAATTGTATTAGGAGACTGGATACACACATAACTACCATATTACACTCAAATATTAAAAAATAGGAAAAACATTTCTTGAAACATTCTTATTTATCATTTAAATCATTCAAATATAACTTCTTAATACTCTGGGGTAAGGAAAAAATAAAGGGTTTGATCAAATTCCCAGTATGTAATGTCCTCAGATTTTGGAAAATGTATTTTTCTAAATTAATAATATGTAAGATAAAATTCTCCACCCACAACACTAGATTAAAACAAGTTACTCTAAATTTGTTTTCATTATATATTTTATTTTATTTTCAAATACAAATTCATATATTTTAGAATTAAAATTTTACAAATGAATTTAATGTTTTAATTGATAATAAAAAAATCATATTTTTATAAAATTTTGGTATTTTTCTTAAATAATTTATTTTTATTTGATTAGTAAAAAACACCTTTTTACCAATAATTTAATGTTTATAAATTTATCATGCAGTAATTATTAATTTAAAAAACATATAAAAAAATTTAGAACAAAAAATATATTCAAGGAGTAAAATTATTAGTTTTAAAATACTATTTTTGAATTTATAAAACTCGTGTTTAAAGTTTTGGAAACTTAAGTAAAATTTTACTCAAAAAACTATTTTTATTCACTTATATTAAATATTAGTTTTTATCACTTATAAAATTAAATCTAAAAGAATAGATATAATATTCTTGATCAAAATTTTCAAATTATTTAATAAGTATAATATCATTTTTATCCAAAAAAAATTATTATTACTAAGATAATGATAATAACTATGATAAAAGTAAAAGGATTATTTTTAAAAAAAATATGTTATTAATGTTGTGTGATTTTATATAATAAATTAAATTAATAAATTTTATATAATGACTTCTATATAATGTTTACACATGTATAAAAAATTTCACTCATTTAATTGGAAATTAATTATTTAAAATATTAAGAACTCTTAATGTTGAAAGAATTGTTTTTCAACAAAATAGTTTTTCTATATATTAAATGTTTTAATTTAAGAAAATTATATTATTTAGAAATTTATTATAATATATGGATATTAAATTTAGGTTCATCTCATAAACATTTGGTAATAATTTTTACATTATATATTTAATAAAATTTAGATTACTTGGGTCAAAACTAGTTACCAAGGTAAGATACCATAATGGTAAAATATAAAAAACGAGTTGTAAATAGATTGAAACATGTTTAAAACATGCATAAAAATTAGTGGTAGATGGTTTATTTGAATTATATAACCCCAGTATATACTATTTATTACTTTTTTAGGCATTAACCCTTGAATAGTGTCATGCTTTTTTTGAAAAATAATGGATATTTAAAAAAGTGAACTTTTATTCACTTATAAAAGGGGATCACTTCCACCACTTCATGTTACACCTATATCTTTGAATTTAATCCTAAAACTCTTAAATTTTTTCACCTAATATAATTATATATCATTTTAATATGACTCTTGTCTCAATTATTATCCCAAGGTCTCTATTTCCAAGGAGATTTTAAAGAAAAATATAAAGTTCTCAACATAAGTATTTCTTAGTCCTTATCCTTTTATTATTAATATTTATCCACTAAAATTATTATATCCACCATAATATTATGAAACTAGTAATATTAATATACTTTAATGTTATTACATTAATGGATAAACCATTATTCAATCCTTTTTATCCACTAGTAAAAAAACTTTGATTATGTGTATGTGTAGACAACCGCCTCCACAAAGCAATGGGGAACATTTTTCATCACTGCTCTCAAATATGATAAAAAAATGATTTTTATTAATTAATATGTTATATATTTTATAATTAATATTATTAAATTAAAATATAACATATATATTCTTTCATCCCATTTTTTGATAAATGGAATCATTAATCATGTGGACATGTGGACTACCACCTCTATGAAGTAATGTTTCCCATTTTTCACATAGTTTCTTTAATATTTAACATAATCTCATAAAGTATGATTAAAAACCTGAAAATATATAAATAATATCATTATTATACTTAAATAGTTATATTATTCAAAAATAAACTACTTTCATGACCATACTCACACATTAATTATGGTCTGTTCTTATTTTGGTCGGTCTAACCACACACTTGAAAAATGATATAAAATAATATCATGGATGAATATGAAAACTTAATTAGTGATAATATACGATAAAAATAAGTAAATAATGATTTTATTTTCGTTACTTAATGGTAAAATTAATATTAATCTCATTAATTAAGATACCAACATTCGTTCCTTGAAACACGTTCATCATTGTTTTAATATTTAATGATATTAACCAAAACTACCATATAATGAAATTATAACATCATAAATAATTATTATAGTTCCTTTTATTATCTTTTAATTATTAAATTTTTTAGAATAATGAATAAGTACACCTCTATTAAAAAACTTGTTTAAAATAATCATGATTACCCACACGCAATATTGAAAATGGATAATAAATAACTAAAATATGTGTAGATAATAATTAAAAAAGAAGTTTATATATATTAATAAGGTTATTAAAAATTTTATTAAAATATTTTTTATACAAGTGATTCAAGTAATTTAGTGGAAGTTAAAAATTAAGGTAATAGTCTTTTATCCCAATTTCCTTTCTATTGAAACATGTTTTGATTTACTAAATATACTACTTTGTGTTTGTGATGTTATTTATTCTAAATGATTTATTAAGTTATCAAAAACATAATTATAATATTTATTGAAGAATAATAATATCTTGGAAGTTTATTTTTGTTCCCAAGCATGTTCCTTAAAGATTGAGTTTCATTTAGGGAAGATCAAAGATCACATTTTGAGATGAAGTGGTAATTCTTATAGAATTGTTATGGATTCATTTAATGAAACTATATGTCAAGATTAAATAATTATCTATGTATCAGTTATGATTTTTGAATTTAAATTAGTGAAAAATATATGTTCAAGTGACATTATTAAAATGAACATTATTTACAATAATTAATAATGGAAATGATCCATCTAATGGTATTTCTAATTGGATGAGGTTTGAGGAGATATATAATGATCATTAAAATACTTATTTTCATAAGTAAATATTTAATACCATGAAATAAAAAGGCATTTAAAAATTTTCAGGAAGATTATGTTGAAGGATCTTTGTATCTGGTGATATCATACTTAGTATTTACTAAGAATATATTGGTCTTTATGAAAAAAATGTTCTAACCAAGGAAACCCGTATGGGCAAACTCAACCATATATAGAATATGTGGATTAACCATGTGGGAATCAGCCCAGGGCTGGGTATACCTAGAGGAAGATAGATTAGGCATTCATAGAACCCACCAAGGAGTTCACGAGCTAGTAAGGGAACTCACAGGGAGCGTAAATGATGCACGTAGGGTGTATATGTAGACCACATCAATGACGTATAACCCGATGATGATTTTTGTCTGTGGTGTTGTGGGTGTTGAACCCAACTTCAGTATTGAGAAATTAGAAGGTTAATTTTTAATATAAATCATAGATCAACTGAATATGAGTTCGATGAAGTTTGAGCAACATTTAGTGAAATGTTCACCCATTAAAAATTTATGCATATAAAGATGCTCATCCAATCTATTCCATATTGTACATCTTATTGAAAAAAATATTAATGTATAACCTATTCTAAGCCAATTCAACATCAAGGTTTCTAAACTATTCATCAGTTATGTCTTAGGTATAAGAAACTCACCATAATTCCATATATGTTGAGTTTCCCACATCGCAGCTTCTCTCTACGTTGTGGAAGGAAAAATTTAGTAGAAGTTTAGATTTTGAGTTAAAATGGGCTAAAACTTAATAAATAAGATTACTCATTAAGATTAAGTTAAAGTATTTTTGTGGTTCTAGAAATTTTGATGTTATAGTTCCATAAAGAGAATAATTATTCACTAGTAGCCATTATTGAAGCCAAGGAAAAACAAATGTAGCATGGAAGAATCAAAACACTGTAAGGTTTCTTCATGGATTCACTGTAGATTTTTTGGATACACCATAGTAGTGGAATAAGGAAAGGATTCCCCATATAATAGTTACACGATACATAGCCTATAACAAGTAGATTTTGTAAGATATTTACTCATGCTACATAGAAATTTACTACACCATAGAGATCATAATTGTGAATTAGTTAATATACTCACATACACATGAGGTTGAGTAGGTGGAGGAAGAAGATGGGAGATCACTATGATTATTGACATATAGTTATATAAAAAAAATATGAAAACTACACAGATTTTAAATAACCTAAATATTCAGAAATATGAACACTAGAACCACCACTCGGTACATATTGTGGGTATTAAAATGAGATTCGATACAGGATGATATCCATGTGAAGTGATCCTAATTATTTTGGATATTCAATATGATTTGGTTACCTAAATGAGGAGATACCATATAAATAAATTCATAATGACAGGTTTAGGAAATTAAGATGTAGCATGAATTGTGGAGTTTTATACAAATCTAAATGATGATGACAATATGCACATACAGTTTATATAGATTACTGATGAATGACAATGAGGGAGTTGTTTGACACTGTGATTTTAGAGATAAAAAATTATTATGTAAAGAGAGAAATATGTTATACAACATCAACTATATATTCTGATATATCTAAGAGAAAGAGAGAATATAATTTATTGTTTCATACATGGGGGTTCATTTCATACACTGAATAATGAAAATTAACAACCTATAATATTTTTTTATTATATAAGTATAAATATGTTTAAGGTATCCCTTGATTATTTCATTTATGATATATACATTTAATTTCTATAAAGAAGTATCATATTGTTAGATAGATGCATGTAGAGGAAGTGAATCAGAACAATTGCAGTCTATTGAGGAAGGCATGTATTACAATACTGACCACATAAAGAGGAGTGTGCTGACATATTGCATTTCTACTACAAACGAATAACTTACATAGTGTCTAGTCTACAATTGGATAATGAGTTTAAATACCTCCCCTTTCTCATGATCTTCTTGATAATAAAAGATAATTTGTGTGCATGTGGGATAATAACCAATGTACACCGAGGATATAGTCATCCAAACACAAGGATAACCTCGTAAAAATCATGATATTATTTATGATTTTCTATTTTTTGTTCATGATTTATAAATATAGGTGAAAAATAAAATAAAACCATTTATTGAATAATTTGTAAGGGTATTAAAATGGATCAATGATTAAACCCCCCCCCCCAGTGTGTAAATCTCAAATTTGTTCTAACAATTGGTATCGTAGTGATGGGTCACACCTTTTTTTGGATTCCCTTATTTGAATTTTACTGAATATTTTATTTCTATTCTCAATTTGTAATGAAGTACAGACTTAGAGGAGTTTTATTTACTAAAATTAAGAATTTTATCTCATCCAATATATTGAAGAAAATAAGAAGGAAATAATTGAGAAATATTAAGAATATCATCTTGTGTAAAGAGGATGATGAAGATCCAAGCATTAGTGGAAGTGATCATATATCTAAGAATTTTAATGATGAATCAGTTTCTAATTTGAAATATGTGATTCATAGTAGTCCCAAATAAATAGTCACTTTAGGTTGTGTCCCATTCAAAGGAATGAAGAAATAGATCATTGACATCAAAGAAAATTTAGAGAACTTAGTGAAATCATTTTAATAAATAATTAAATTTAATATTAACCTCTCCAATAAAATTATGGCTAAATAAGAAGAGAATGTTGAAATTAAATAAATTTTCTCCAATTTTAAAGATCAGCGGCTAAATAAAATTCATGATAAAGATGATTCCACTAAGGAATTTAAAGAAAATCCTTATACATTAGAAGAAAAGCATAAGTTTATCATTTATTTAAATATTTTTCAACTTTAAATAATAGAATAAATAGACCAAGGATCTTGAAACTTTGATATCGAAGAAGAATATTGTGCATGATGATGAAGTTTTAAAGATCAAGAAATTATTTGAATGAAAATTCAAATTATTAAAGGATGATAAATTCATCCTAAATATGAAGTTCCTTTAACTTGCTAACAAACTAGGGGATATTGAAATTTTTCAATATTAGTCTTTACAATAAGCTGAAAGTAGAGCTATTACTTTAGGAGTTGCAGCCACACAAACTTCTAAGGATAAATCTTATCCTAAAATACCTCTAACTGGTAAAAATATTAGCTTTAAATCATTTAATATTCAATATAAAGTAATCTTAAAAAATAAGGTTTCATCTATATTTTATAATATATATTTTTAATTCAATCTATATGCATAGTGCAGGTTTAAAATCAATACCTATGTAAGAGTAGATAAAGAAAGTAAATGAAATATTCACCACTATAACTATATTGAGTAAATATGAGTGTAAATTAAGTTATTCTCCTAAAAAATAAAATCATAATAATGAAAATAAAAAAATTATAACGCATTCAAATCTATGTTTATTTCTACTCAAAAAAAATTCAGGATTTTTTTCTATTGTTGGTGCTATGAAAATTTTTGGTATAGTGCATATGGTTGTTGTTATAATATGATAGTGCTTTAAAATAAAAGGATACCTGTATCAAGGGGGAAAGGAATGGGAGAAGAAAATACCATAAATTAAGTAAATAATATGAATACTGAAAACACATTTCAAAAATCTAAATAATATTTATGGTATTTTCAATGGGAGTGATCATAATGAAGAGGTAAATAGGTATAAATAATTCAATCCTGCCACTAAAAAATTAGATGGAAATACCACATAATCCAAATATTGGTGATAATATTTCCTTAACAAATAATTAGGATAAAAAATTATAGAGAACATTCCTAAGTTTATAAATGATACAAATAATTCTACCTTGGGTAAAAAAATATAAGAAGACTAATTCTCAAAGAAAAACCAAGAAGAATAAAAAGAATGTTACACCAAATATTATAAATTACATTTTTTGTGGAAGAAGAGGTCACAACATGGATTACTATAATCAGTCCATAGAAATCATAATGAAGGGAATCAATCACAACCAAAAAAGATAACACCAGTACTAGAGAAAATAAATAGACTAAAGTGGTAAAGGGAAAATCTATGAATCCATGTGGATTTACCAAGCTTCCTGTGAATATTCTGAATGACATACTAGTAATTTTTATATAATATGTGGAAACAAAAATGAAAATTAAAAAAGCAAAGGATAAATATTAAGCTAAATGTAATGAGGATATTCCACAAGATGAATATGAATTTCATGATAGGTTTTCAACAAGTAATGACTAAAAAATATCAGAAGTACTATGTGGTCGGTTTAATCTGGATGGACACTACTTGAAAGATTATTTAACAATTATTTCATCCCAAGAAGAAATCTTAAAGAACATTGAAGATTCACCAGGTGATACATAGGATTTTATAGATCATTTTAAAATTTATATTCCACATGAGGATAAAAGAAAAGGACCCATGCTTCCAAATACCAAATCGAATTTTATATGTTGATGTGGAATCATAAAGAATGAAACAACATGTTTGAGAAAATACTCTCAACATTGATGTTTACATTGATAATTAAGGAAACCCACCATATTCCATTAACCCTTGTATAGTGTTTCTATACTAATAATATAGATAATTTAAGGTGAACTATGGTCATAGGGGGAGAACCATAGAAAATTAATATGCTTCCAATTATGGATAGAAATGTGAATAAGTTTCCATCCTTGTATGATTTCTCAATTGGTATCCAAACACAAATATGATGTATAATCAACATTGATGGAGTGTAATAAGATGATGTCAAATCTGGATAGAAAAAAAGAGGATGGCCCCATCTAGGATTGATCTCATGTGTTGGTATTCTAAAGAACATCCATTGAATAAGATCATCTTTTATGATGATGTGGAAGTTGTAAAATCTTTAAAACCACACGAAGAATTCCATTTTGGTGTATTATCATATTGTAACATCTTAAAATCCATATTTAGAGATATTCATCATTATGAAGATGTTTAGGAGTGTTTCCCTTGTGGGGAGAAAAGTGAATAAAAAGATTCTAAAAGTATTTGTCTCATGTAAATCTGAAATTTTTATAAAGTGATTGAAGATGGTGTCATTTAAAATTTATGTGATCATAATATCCCATCTTTTATAATCAATATCAGATACTTTCATAAATTGGGAGAACTTCAATCAATGATAGGAATGGATATATGAATAAGTAATGAGTTTTTTATGAAATCCTTTTATTTATTCTTGAATGTTCAAAATTTTTTGTTGAAGTGGGTAGGGGGTTTTAGGTTGATTTTTTTGTATTGGCATTTATCATTTTTCTTATCTGAAAATACATTGGGATTGTCCTTGAAGAAGATTGTGAGTAATAATTTTAGTTGGTATCATATTATTAATTGAGAATGGTCATCTTTGATTTTTAAAGTTTATCATTTTGTTTTATACATAGGGTTATCCCAAGTAGACTTAGTGTAGAATAATTAACATCATGCTTCTTAAGAAAGAAGTGATATCATCCTCTATCTGTAAATTTCAATTTTTTATCAATAAGATGGAGAAAATAAAATGAAAAAATTAATAATTCATGTGGATAGAATAAATAAATCATATATAAAAATTGGATGAAAACATTGATATGTAATTTGATGTTGGTATTGAAAACAAATACAAGGAGGGATTTAATATCCCAATTTGTGTTTGTGTTATATTTTTTTAAATGAGTTGGTAAGTCATGAAATACTTAATTTAAATATATATTGAAAAATAAGAAATGGTTTAAAGATAATTTGTGTTCCCTAGAATTTTATTTTAAGATTTTGTTTCATATATGGAAGATAAAACATAAAATTTTGAGATGAATTGTTGATTCTTAAAGAATTTTTATAGATTCATTTAATTACATTGGATATAATTCTTGAAAAATTATCCATTTAAGTGTGATTATTTATGAACAACTCTTAATTCAAAAGACATGTGAAAGTGAAATTAGTAGAATGCACATTGTTTACAACAATGAATAATGGAAATGATCCATCCAATGGTATTTATGATTGGATGAATTTTGTGTATTTATATGAAGATCCTGAAAATATTTATTTTCATAAGTACATATTTAAGTATGAAAAAAAACAAGAATAATGCATTTATATTTTTGTATAAAGATTATGTTTAAGGGGATTAGGTGCAGGAAATATCATTATTAGTAATTACTAACTATATATGTGGGTATTCATGAAAAAAATGGGCTAACATAGGAAACCCACATTGTCTACATTAACCATATATGGGATCCATGGATTAACTTTGTGGGAACTGGCCCAATCATGGGAATACATGGAGTTAAAGATATTAGGCATTAATTGTTCACACTAGGGATTGTATGGGCAAGTAAGAGCACCCAAGGGGTGTGAACTATGTGGACCACATATGTGAGTAAAGACCCGATGAGGGTGTGTGTGTGAGGTGTTGTGGGTGTCAAACCTTGCTTAAAGATTAATAAATTAGTAAGATCGTTTTATTATAAAGTGGAGCTCGATTGGAGATGATTCCAATGTAGGATGGGCAATTTGTAGTGTATTATTTACCTATTAAAAAGTTCTACATATAATGCTACTCGTTTGATCTATTTAATATCAATCATCTGATATAAATAAATGAAAATATCCAACCTATGGAAACCCTATTTGAGACCAGGTTTTCAAAACTCCACACAAACAACATCATAAGACAAATCAACACACCATAATGCCATGGATGTTTATTTTCCCACGTCATGACTTCACTATATATCATGGAAGGATAAAATCTAGCACAAGTGAATATTTAAAACTAAAATATACAAAACCATAAAATATAAGCATACACTATAAGATGAATATCAAGTATTTTGATGGTTCTAAAAATTTTGAGGGTGTTGTGTCATGGAGATAATAGCAACACTACAGTATCCATTCATGGAGATAAAGAGAAACAATTTCACCATTGAAGAATAAAAAACACCACAAGGTATATTCATGGATTCACCATTGAGTTTTTAGATATTTCATAGTGAAGGTTAAGAATAAAATGTTACACCGCAAAATATTAATCCACAATGCAGTCAGTAGCAAGTTGATTTTGTGAGAGCATTACTCATGTTGTAGAGAAATGCATTATTCTAGGGAGATCATATTCGTGCATGAGTTTATATACTCACATGCATGTGAGTATGAGAACATAAAGTAAGATTCCAAGAAATATCCTTGATTATCAATGTCTAGAGATATTAAAAATAAATATTAAAACCTCATAGAGTTTAAATTACCAAAGGCTTTGGTAATATTGTCATTGCAACCACTACTCGGTATATATTATGGGTATTTCAATGAGAATCAATACAAGAAGATATCTGTATGAAGTGAAACTAATTCTTTTTCATGTTCAATATGATGAATTTACTTGTATGGGGGGATCTCACGTGAATAAATTCATACTTCTAGGTTCAGGAAATTAAGATATGGAATGAATTGGGTATATTTATATAGATCTGAATTATGATGATAATATTCACATACAATACATATAAATTGGAGAAGAATTATAATGATGGAGTCATTCAACACTGTGATTATAGAAAATAAAAATTATTATGTTGAGAAGGAGATCTGATATATAGCATCAACTATATATTTTAATATATCAATGAGAAAGAGATATTGAGGAACCAGTTCTGGATATAGGAGGATAAATTCATATACAGAAGAAAAAGAATAAATTTTTGAGTTATCCAACCTAAAATATATTTCTACACTGTAAAAGGTTTAATATCCTCAAGGAATCCCTTGATTGATTCCTTTTTGAGAAATACATTTGTTTTTTGTAAAGAATTGGAAACTTGTTAGATATCTTCATGTAGAGGAAGTGAATTAGAATAAGTAGAGTCTACTATGGAAAACCTATAATACATTGTTAGTCACTTTAATAGGGTCAGGATAACATCCTTTACTTGTGATACAAATAAACATATTCCATTTTAATTATTTATTTCTAATAGAATTAGTTCAATTTAATCCCCTTTCCCATGAACTTCTTGATAATAAAATAAAAATTGTGTAAATTTCTGATAATAATCATTATACGCTAAGGATGTAGTCATCCACATTGGAGGAAATCCTTATAAAAATCTTGGTTTTCTTTGTGATTTACTATTTTATGTGGATTATTACTAAATATAAGTGAATAATAAATGAGAACCATTCCCTAAATAAGTTATAGAGGTATTAAAATTGAAAAAAAAATAAAGTGATAACAGTTTTCCTGCATATATTCACCCCCCCTTTCATTATAGAAAACCAAAAGTGATCTTAACATTTATGCACCTAATTTAATTTAATTGGTGTGTATATTTTCTATTGGAAATATAATATCATGAATTATCTTTTAATAATTTTAATTTATGTCTAATTTAAATATAAAAAATTCAAGGGGTTTCTATTAAAGCTTTTCTTATGTTTTAAGGGTTATTAGCCTGTATTTTCAATTCCATGATTCATGTTTAATATTGCATGCTATATTTTATTTTATATGTTCAATTCACGGAAAAAATTCCCTTAAGGTATAATTTATATCTTTAATTTTATGTCATTTGAATTTATATTTCATGGTAACCCTTTTATATTATTTTGATTCTTATATTTCCACCACTCTAAGGGGTTCTTTCTCTCAAATTCAATTTCTTCAGGCATATTTCTTATAATACACAATGAAATATTTAATATGGTATGATTGATACCTAATGAATGTTCGTTACCATATTCATGTAATTTATGGGGTTTTAAGATCCATTCTATGTTATTTATTAAAATTTCTTTCAATTAAAAGGATACTAAGTTTGTAAAGTTATTTATTAACTCTACTCCCCTTATTGAGTTAGAATTATTCTTCATGAACTTCTTTCTTCCATGTTTGGATGATTTCACCCTATTATTGTTTTTCATATAACTCTATATTCCTACCTTAGGATAATGAATTTATAATCCAATGATTCCACCATGATGAATTTTTTTTTGATAAAATATGACATTTTTAAGAATAATTATCATTATATTTAATGATTATTTTTCTTCCATGACCATATTTTTCATTTTTCCAATGATCTCCATTATATTTGAAAACTTAATTATGTGTTTTCTCAAGTTACATTCATCTTTCCCTTATCCTATTTTTTAAAAAAGTTTTATTAACCATTTTTATGATGTTGATTTTCAATAAAGGTATTTCAAAATATTCAAAAGGTTTTATATCCTTTAAAAATAAAATATTTTATCTTTGACTCCATGTTATATTTATAAATCCTTTATGTATTTTTATATCACTATTATTCAGTATTCTTTTTAAAGTATTTTTTTTCAAAGTTTTCTCTTTTCATAATTGAAAATTACTTTTCAATGTTAACGTAAACTCTTCTTTTATACAAAATATAAAATTATTTAAAAAACTATTTTACAATTTCTATAAAAGTATAAGAATTATTATATTTGAATATTCATTTTTATGTTTTTAAAAGGTTTTTAAAATTATTTGAACTCTTTGAAATTTTTAAAAGAAAAGGATATAGTCTTATATTTTTCAAAATAAAATGTTAAATTTTTACATGAATTCTTGATTTTTAAAAAGGGATTTTAAAGTCCTTTGTTTTTATCCATGAATTGTATCATCACACATAAATTTCAGGTGGAAAATTATTTTCCTGATGGGATTCCTAATAAAGGGGTTACTACTCTTGAGTTGATATGGTGAAAAAATGTTCTTGATGAGCTTCTCTATTTTTTAAAAAATGATTATTATAAAAAACCTCCATTCAAAAAAATTTTGTATCATTTTTATTAAATAAAGAAGACTTTTCCTTATGGGAAAGTTATCATTCAACTAAAAAAATAATTCTTTAGTGTTTTTTAAATAAAAATTATTTTATAAAATATTTTTTCTGAAAACACTTTTTGGTTTTAAAGGTTAATATTTAAAAAAATATCAAGCTCAAAATATTTCATTTTAATGAAAAAATTACAAGGAGTTTTCAAGAATTTAAAAACTGTATATTTATTCATTCTTTCTAAAGTGATTTATCCAATAACCTCAATAGGTTGTTTTCCAAATATTTCAATATCTTTTTATGTTCCTTTTGTTACACTAGAATTATATTTTTATGTCACCATTTATCTTCTTTATCTGGATGGATTATGGAATGTTCTAAGAAAGTTTTTCCCAAAAACCATCTCTTTTACATGGGTTAATTAAGTGATGTTTGAAGTATTAATGTTTTCATGTTCTAATTCCACACACATTGGTGGGAAACTATTATTATAAAGGTCAAGGTCTTATACCACATTCTAATTCATTGGTTAAGCTTTTATATCTCAAAATATAAAGATGTTGTATGTGGACATGATCGCATATTCCATTTCTCATAGGACTATTCATGTACATGATTGATTCTAGATTTGTTCACATTATTGTGTGTAGACATGATTATGTATGGATTTGTTCACAAGATTACGTGTGGACAGAATTGTTTATATATTAGTTCACATGATTTTTAATTTAAATTATTGTGTTTATCTTTGCTCGTAATATTTTTTGTGGATAATATCATGTATAGATTTGTTTACATGATTGTGTGTGGATATGATCATTTATAGCTTTTTTTAAACTATTGTGTGTGGATATGATTTTTTTGTTCTCTTTGTACATAATTTCATGATTTAATGTCATATTTACACATTTTTATTTCATATTTTTATGATTATTGTACATGGATCATGTTTATTATCCATTAATTCTTCACTATTTTGACATGGTATATGCTTATTAATTTGAGATTACATGTCTTGCATCCTGACTTATGGATTACTCTTAATGTTAAATTATCTTTCTAATGATAAATTTATCCCATCCTTATGTTTTTTTATTTTCTTATAATCTTACCATTGATGACATGTTAATGAGTTTTTTCCTTACTAAGCATTTGAGTTCACCCCTTTCTTTTATTTACCTTTCTCATGAAATTGATCATAGGACTATATTTATAAAGAAATTTTATATAGAGATAATTTTTGGGAGATTTTGAATACATAAAATGGAAATTTTAGTGTAGTTTAATAAACAACCTTCTTGGATAAGAAATATATGGGAGATAATCCTCAATAAAACTAAACCTTATGTTCATGGGATTGTGTGATTATTGTGAGATGTAATGTTTAACATATGATAATGTTATAAAATAAAGGTAGGTTCATCTCAACTTATATCAAACCCAATTTTTAACAAATTTGTTTTTAGAACTAGATCAAAAAGTGAATATTTGAGGTTCATTAGTTGGTATCAAAGAAGGTATTAGTTATCTATTAATACTAGTTCAGTTATTTTGGGGGATTAAGATGAGATAACTTTTGTGAAAGACCAAAGGATAATTCTAAGGAAAAAATTCAAGGGATAACTGTAGGATTAAAATATGAATGTAGATTCTCAATTACAAGAGGGGTGAATTTTAAGTTAAAAAACTTTCATTTTTGACCTTAAGGAAAACTATGTTTAAAAAAATTAAACAAGTTAAATTCACAAGACCTCTTTTAGTTCTACAAAATTACTAGGTTCTAGAAATTTGGTTCTGAAAATAAAAATTAAGGAATTTTTACAAGGAAAATATTCTACCGTAAAGTGTATAGAATCTAACTTATCATAGTACAAAAAAGTACAAAAATGTATAAGAAGGTTATAAATTCTTCCTTTATCAGAATACAGCTGAAATAAAATTGGAAAAAAATAAGAAACAAGTATGAAATCTTTTAACCCAAAGAGAAGGGTATCCAAAAAACTTGGATAAAGGTCCCTTGATTTATACTTTCAAGAAAATATGTCTTACGCACACCTGGGTAAGCCCTCTATAGGAATATCAGAATCTCTCTTGTTATCCTTGCAAGCCCTCAAACTTTAATTTAATCATCACCTCTGTCTTCCAATCTACTGAAGTCCTTCAAATTTAAGGTAGTTAGTACCTATTTCTACTTATCCCCAAAATTCCTCGATTGATCACATCAACAATCAGAGTCACACGAAGCAATCTAAATAATATTTTTAGTATGCACAAGGAATTAGAGTCTATATCTATAGAAATTGCTTCAGCAGCATGAAGTCTCTAGAGTGATCAACTGGTTTTGAGCTCATTCAAATGAGATTCTATTTATAGGTACTTCTCCAATGGTTGACTCCCTCCTCCAACAGACATATTTTTACTTGAATATTAGAGGGACCTATACACAAGTCACTTAAATAATAGTTAATTAAAAACAGATTGTATGACATCGTTTCATAACTATAACAAGTGTATGAAAAATAAGGTTGCTTAACTAAATCTAATTTTCAGAGTATAAGAAAAAATAATGTTTGGACTCTAACCAAATAAACATTAGGAGGCTCTAACTCATGGGTATTTGGATTCTGTTTTTAAATGAATTCAGAACCTGAATTCTATAGATTTTGGAGTCTGAAATCCAATGAATTTGGAATCTGAATTCTGAAGAATTCAAAGTTTGAATTCTAAGGAATTCAGAGTCTAAATTATAAGGAATTTAGAGTCTGAATTCTGAATAATTCGGAGTCTGAATTCTAGAGAATTCCAAGTCTGAAATTGAGATAATTCGGAGTTTAAATTTCAGATAATTGGGAGTCTAAATTTCTGAGAATTCAGAGTCTGAATTTCAGATAATTCAGAGTATGAATTTCAAATAAATCAAAGTCTGAATTTCAGAGAATTCAGAATCTGAATTTCAAAGAATTCATAGTTTGAATTTCAGAGAATTCAAAGTCTGAATTTTAAAGAATTTGGATTCTGAATTTTTGATAATTCAAAGTCTAAATTTTAGAGAATTTTGAATCTGAATTTTAGAGAATTTGGAGTTTGAATTTCAAGTAATTCGAAGTCTGAATTTCAAGGAATTTGGATCCTAAAAAAAGAATACTTTATAACCAAGGATTAATAGGATTCTTAGGATTTAGATGTGAAAACCAATTTTAGACTGAGGAATTAAATGAGTTATATTTAGAGAAACTATAAAATGAACAATACAAACATAGTTAAGGATAAAATTTCCTGGGAGAAGGAAAATTTTCCTTATTAGATAATTCTTAGGGAAAATAATTTTCTTTAAGATAAAGTGTTTGTGATTTTCCAAATGTATAGAAATTGAAAAGTCATAAGGAAACCTTATTGACTCAAAAATCTCCCCCTTTTTGTAAAGCACAAACATCCTTATGAAAAAGAATATAATAACTTAGAGTTTTTCTATATTGACTTGAAAATAAAAACTTATCTCCCTTTACTTATGAATCACGGTGAATACGACTAACTCCCCCTTAGGTTTAGAAATCCCTAATGTCATGCTAGGATTTCTAAAACAATTATTATTTTATTATTTTTATTATTTTTAATTTCTTTTACAAATCTTTGTCGGAGTGAGGTCCATGCCCGATTTAAATTTTATATTCTGCTAATAAATGGACATTTCAGGCTTGGTGGCATTCGACACAAGGGAGGGGGATGGTCGAAGCCTCACGACTTCACCCGGGTCACCGCGTGACCTCTGTCGGTTCCCCGAACAGCCTGTCCAATGTCCAAAAAAATAAATGAATTAAAATCCCCCCCCCCATATCGTACGATACCCCCCCCAAAACACTAACTACACTAACCTTTTTCATTTGGTCCATTGTGCCCCTCTCCTCGCAACCCTACAAGGCACCGCCCCTGCTCCCTTGCGTAGAGACTTCCTGGCACGCCACACCTACCTAGTGCACAATGCCTCCACCGTCATCTCGCACACCCTCCTAACCCGATCGCATCGTCACCCTGACCCCTCGGTCAGCTGGCTCACTCAACCTCCCTCGACCGTCATACATGCCAGCCGTGCTGGCCGACCCTCCGTCCGGCAATACCAACTCGCGCAGCACCCAGCTCAGTGCATTGGTCCCTTGTCCGAGCGCCTCCTAACCGGCATCTCTACTCCCTTCCCCCCACTTGATCCCTTTGCATCACACTAACCTATGAACCAACTATCTCACCGCCTCTCTACCTCCATGTCCAGCCATTAGAACCCTCCTCCTGGGTTTTTTTGTGCCACACCCCTCATACTCTGTGCACTGCGGCCCTGCTCCCCTTCGTCTCCATCATCCAGCTTCTGACCCGCCACCAGTTGTCGCACCACCTTCCCAGAAGAGGCCCTTTTTGGCCAGTTCAAGCACCTCAGTTCATGACACCCTCTATTTCGGTCTGGTCCCCACTGCACCCCCTTCCCGGCACAGCTGGCTCCAGTACGTCCTCCATCCACAGCTCCCCAGCTATCGATGAACCCACCAGCTGGCCAACTTCCCTCCAATAGATTCCCCCCTAGTTAAGCCTCCCTTATATTCTTTTTCTTTCTTTGATTTTTGGTTTTACAATAGTTTTATATCTGTTTCTGGAAGTTTAACCATTTATTTTGGTTTCAATCCCCTTAGATAGGTCTTCTATTTGATTCTTCATGGTGCGAATGAGGTGTAGGTTTGTTTTGCGCCATTTCCGGAAGGATATTCATGTGAGGTAGTTGGTTTCTCATTCTAAACATTATTTAATGAATTCATTTTCTTTCTTAATTAGTTTATAATGTTCATTGGTTAATTCTTTTGGGTGCGTATTTTGGTTTTCTTGAAGTCTTCCATGTGTTAGATTTTTTTTGGTCGTAGGTCATATGGTGGATGCATTCATTGGTTGAAAACCTATATTTAGTCAATTGTTAGTGTTTAATAATGTGTGCAGTTAGGTTTTAATTTGTGCAAGTAGAGCTATTTTTGTTCGAAATGGAATTGTGTGTGCTTGGTCGTAAGTGAAGGTGTTATACTGGTTGAGTAGGTTGTTGCTGTGAAAACCCGCATTGAACTGTCTTCTAGTGTTTCTATAAATTTAGCATTTTTTTTGTGAAATGGAAAAAGTGTGTGGTTTATGTTCTGGTTTAGCGTTCATATGTGTTTTTTCCAAAGAGAGGGTTTGAGTGGATTGTTGGTGGTTAAAGTCATGTGTCATATTCTAAAATTGCTTAATAAAATTTTTAGTGTTTCTTTTAATCAGAAAAAAGGGACTTTTAACTGTATAGTTGGGTTATTAATTGATGTGAGTGGTGTGGTATGTTTTCTTAACATGGTTTTTCATGTGTTTGGACATGAAGGAGGGATGAGTTGGGTTTGTGTGTTAATATGTGCTATGTTCCTTTTTAAAGAATTTGTTTACAAATAATTTAATATATTTTAAGAATAAAATGCTGAAATTGTTTTAATTGAGTTGGTTCAAGTATTTCAGGTGTGCATACTATTTAAAATGGATTTTTGTGTGTGTTAAAGTGTGGAATTGGGTTTAGGTAAAACCCTTTTTATTTTATTCACCTTATTTTGATATGAAATGTGAAATTGGAACGTCTTGAGCACAAAAGGGGAAACCTGGGTACTAGGTGGGTGAACTAGATCCAGTGTGCTAGTGATACAGAAGGAGATCTATCCCGGTTTCACTTAGCTAGTTTGATGATTACAACACTAACTAAATATTTAATGATGGTTAGAGACCACTTGGTTATGGATGTGTTTCCTTACTTGTGGCTCGTGCATGAGAATGTATTTTTTTGTGATTCCTATACTACAGTTTACCGAGATGCAATGTTCTAGGGTCCCATTATTTTTGCTAGTACTGATAGGTCCTCGACCAATTTTCATGCTCCTGGACTAATATACACTCATAGTAGTCATACAGTGTAGCTTTTGTTTTTTCTTGAAGGTTTGGGTTTTCTTAAATGTAAGGGTGTTTTTCTTAGTTGTTTTCTTTGAAAGTGTTTTCTTTATAGAAATTGTTTCTTCAAAATTGTTCAAGCCTTAGTGACCTTTCATTTATCTAGCCTACAAATGTATTAGTCTTTTAATGTTTATATGTGGAACCTTTTTGTTTGGTGATGTCCTTCTAGGATCTTGGCTCACAACCTACATACACCTTTCGGTGTATGTAGACCTTGTTCTTTGTGTATTTCAGGTTGAGGCATCCTGCTAAGTGGTATTGGTTCTGGATGTTGTTGGTCTTTGCATGAAGGATGGTGTTGGTATCGTGGGGATGAGGCATATCGTTTCACTTGGATGTTTGTATTAGAGTATTAGTTCTCTATCTTTTTTGATTTTCACTCTGGGTTTTTAGTTGAATTGTGGACTTAAACCTATTTTTAGTTTAAGGTCTTGTTTGGTTGTCTGTTTTCAGTTTTAGTTTATTTATCTTGTTAGTTGTCTTGTGTATACTATTTTGAGAAAATCATTCCCATGTGTTAGTTTTGATACCCGGGCACTTTTACTAGCCCGTGAGGATTGGGAACTCCCTTCGGTCCATGTCGCGGACTGGGTCGGGTTCCAGGTCAGATGGCGACCCGTCCCAGTTCATGACACCTAAGGATCATATTCTTGACTTCTTTAAATAGATTTTTCTTTTTCCTCTATAATGAAGTATTCTTTGATGAAACTCTCCCTTAGATATACACCCCCTTAATTTGGTAATTAAATTCTTTACTTAGTATTATTTTTATCATTCCTTTATCCCCCTTTGTGATTTTAAAAAGGAAATAAAGGGAATAGAAAAAAAATGGTACCTGAAATATTAGTACTATACAACAAAATATATAAAGGACAACCAAAATATTATTATGATTGAAAGGATTTGTAAAAATAAGGAAACACAAAAAAAGATCTATTTAGAAAAAAAAATTATCCTTTTTTTTCTTTCAGCATTAACTTCTTCAGAATTTTTTTCAGCTTCTTAAGCTCCTTGTGATCTTCTTCAACATGCTTTAGCAGCTACTTCTGATCTTCAATTTTTTTCTCCAAGGCTTTCATATTTTCTTCCCGAGACTTAAGAATTTATATTTGAGCTTTAAAAAGTTCTTATTTCTTAACAATATTTTCTTCAAACTCAATTATAAGATCTCTTTCCCTTTTTTTCAATTTGAAGCAACTGAATTAAGCTTCCCATTCAGATCTTTGACTTCCTACTTCCAGGTTATCTATTTGAGAATTAGATTTTCCACAAAACATTTAGTAAGATCTTTGAACTTTCCATCTTCGATGTCAAAATCATTCTTCACACTTTCATGAAAATCATTAAGTATTCTCATTTCTTCAATTGTATTCCTTGACAACTTTTTGATTTCCTTGCATGATCTTTTCTGATCTTCATATCCAATGAAGAAGGATTTGAAATCGGCCTCAAGCCTGAAAAAATTATTCATAAGCATGGTAACTGAATCCAGTTTCTGATTAAATGAGTGTTGAAGCATCTGTAACCTCATTTCTATACTCGGAAATAATATAATGGTATCAACCAGCTTCTTCAAATATTGGACTAAAAATTCATGTCCAAGAGAGGAAGATTCCGAATCAGATTGTTTGGTTAGTGAGGATTATTTTTCTATCTCTTCAACTTTCCTCTTCAATGAACCACCAACATATTTATTTTTCACTACTAATTCTCTAGGTGTATCAACCAACACCTATTTTCCCTTAACATCTTTCGGAATGCTTTCTACTAATTTTGGTGATTCATGATCACTATATGATAGTTGAACTATTTTATCTTCCTCAATATTTTCTTTCTCTGCACCATCCACTAGATCCTCTGGTTGGAAGAAATAATGATTGATACTCTATTATTTATATAGTTTATTAACTTGGACATGACCCTTTCTTATTTTCCTGGGGTAGCAAGTTTTGAAGATTCGACTTCAAAAGTTTTGATTGAAAACTTTTCAGAGGGACTCTTCTTCTTAGGATATTCTTCCACTTGTCTTATCATGTCATATGTATCATCACTTCCTTATTCTTATTCTTCGACTTATTATTCCTGAACAATTTCTTCTTATTCTTCTAGTTCTGGAATCACCATCTTCTTTCCCAGAGTCACTGTAACTGATTCTTGCAAAAATTATTCTGGTACATGAATTTGTTCAGACGCTTTCTTAGCATCCTTGAGAAGGGATTGAACAACCTCATCCTCCAACATCTTCTTTCACTTCTTTTATTTTTATTTATTCTCAAGATTCTCATAAGCCTTCAACTTTAAATATTTTTCCTTAGCAGATTCCAAGACAAAACTACGATCCCCTGCCTTCATATTCTTTTTATCTTCTCTCCACTTGGAAACCACTTTATTCAGATAAGTCTTTTTCTTATTTGGCTTAGGGGGTGTTGATTGAGTTTCCTTAACACCAGGTAATTTTTCTTTATTTTATTGTTCCTTCACCTTCCTCTTCTTTCCACCCTTCTTTGAAGTCGCATCTACTTCCAATATCTTTGATAAGGCTTTTATTTCATCTTTAGATAAATCATAAAAATCTATGGATTCACTATTGAATCCAACCTTCATCTTTCTGAGGGTGTCATAACTAAGAAACATGACCTTGAAATTCCTTGTATTATAACTACAAGGGATTTTAAATGATTCTAGACAAAGTATTATAATCTTGGAGAGAATATTCAGATACATGATGATTTGAGATTTCATAGTTTCATTCTTGATATTCCAGATTGTAAGTAAAACATACTTCAAAAAATTAATATTTCTGAGATTCAAGAGAACGTCTAAAGCATAAATATCACTCTTCTTCAGGGTATCCTTGTCACCTTATCTCAGAATGAGAAATCCATGAACCCATAACTCAAGAATCTGGATACATATAGAGAGATGGATAATCTTCAGAGTCTTGACTTCTTTCAAACTAATTCATTTCATAGCCTTCTCCTTATCGAATGATCCTTATACATCTAGTAGATTATGGGTATAGAATTCGACTTAACCTTCATATGGAATTCAAATTATATTGGAAACCTTACTATAGGAAAGAGAATAGGTCTTTCTATGGCTCTTAAATGAAAACTTGTCTCTGCCTTCTTCACTGAATAAACTTACAGAGTCATATAATTCTACCAACAACTCTAGATAAACTGGATCATATGCCTTTGGTTTGGATATACATAAGCTCTCCCAGCCATTCAACTTGATATTTTTTGAGATAATAGAATCATACTTATCAAATAATTTAAGATCTACTAAACTTTCTCTGTAAATATGCCACTAAGATAATTCCTTTACTAATGATATTTGATTCTAAGGAGAAACTTCCACAGACATTCATAATTTAGGAAAACTAGGAAATTCAGAATGGACCTTAAGAAGAGAAGCAGAGCTTCAGCATTCCAAGGCTTTTAAAATAAATGTGGGACAACCATCGGGGGGCTTTATATATGCATTTGAGGTGATAGTTCATCTTCCCAGAGAGATCCAATTGTGGAAACACTTTTAATCAGATCTGATTATTGATATGATATTCAAAGAAGTAATTTGGTAGGTTCATATCTTTTGGAGTTTTTTAGATAAAAAATTGAATCTAAGTAAATGTGAATCCGAAAAAAAAATAGACAAGATGAAAATAGCAACATGTACAAATATGATTACAAAAATTTAATAAAGGAAACATACCTTCCAGAATGCTAGGGAAGAAATAGTAATAAGGAAAATTATTTTTGAAGAACTTTATATTTCAGAAAATTTTCTTAATGGAAATTTATGAAATTGAGTGTTTTTTAACTATGAAAAATTTTTAACTATAGGAAAATTTTATTACGAATAATTTTATTACAAAAAAAATTCTCAACAACCAAATGTACTCTCCCTATGAAAAGTAGTTTCTTACTATAAAAAGATAGGTTTGAACAAAAAGTTAATATGGAAGATTACTTTATAGTTATCATTCCTAAATTTTGTTTAATGTATTCAAATCTATTGGAGGGTAAAGATTTTGTGAAAATAGCAGCAAGTTGATCTTGTGTTCTGTTAAATTAAAGAATGATATCTTCTTTTTTGTGTGTGATCCCTAAGAAAGTGATGCCAAATATCTATGTTTTTTACACAATAGTGATGTTCTAGTTTTTTTATTAGGGAAATGGAATTAGTGTTATCACAAAATATCTATGTTTTAGTAAAACTCATACCATAGTCTGTGAGTGTGTGTTGTATCCACAACACTTGGCCACAACAACTTCCAGCTGGTACATATTCATCTTCAGTAGTGGAAAGTGATACTTAGTATTGATTTTTGCATGACCAAGAAACTAATAAATATCCTAATATATGAAAAGTTCTAGATGTACTTTTTCTATCCTTTCTAAATCCACCAAAATCGGCATTTGAAAAAAAAAACAAAATCATTTCCAAAAGTATAAAAGAGTCCTAAATCCATGGTTCCCTTTAAATAGTGAAAAATTATTTTCACTGCCACTAAATGATAATCCTTAGGATTGGATTGATATCTTGCACATAATCATACTAAAAACATTAATTCTGGATGACTAGCTGTCAATTATATTAAACATCCTATCATACCTCCAATTGATGTTTGATCTACTAGTTTCCCAGCTTTATCAAGATCAAGAGAATTTGAGGTACCAATGGAAGTACTTATACTCTTAGTGTTTTCATATCCATACTTTTTAAGAAGATATTTAATATACTTATGCTGAGATATATAAGTTCCTTCTGGTTTTTACGAAATTTTAAAACCTAGGAAAAATGTAAACTAACCCATCATACTTATTTCGAACTCAGATTTCATTAGATTTGAAAACTAATTGGTTAAAGATTGCTGAGTTGAACCAAATATAATGTCATCAACATAAATTTGAATAATTAAAACATTTTTCTTCTCTTTATTTATAAAAATGGTTAGATCAGTATTTCCTTTAACATAGTTGTTTTGTAACAAAAATCTTGTAGATTTATCATACCAGGCTCTAGGGGCTTGTTTACGTTCATATAAAGCTTTGGTAAGTTCAAAAACGTGTTCAGAGTGTTTTCTGTTTTCAAAACCAATAGGTTGTTCAACAAAAACTTTCTCTTGAACATATCCATTAAGGAAATCACATTTAACATCCATTTGAAAAATTTTAAAGTTGAATAATGTTGCAAAGGCAAGTAAAATATAGATAGATTCAAGTCTAGATACTAGAGCATAGTTTTCTTCATAGTCTATTCCTTCTTGTTGATTATAGACTTTAGCAATAATGATTACATTTTCATCAAACTTTTTTCTGAAGACCCATTTTACTCCAATAACATATGTTTCCTTAGGTCTTTTAACCAAGGTCCAGACTCTATTACTTTTGAATTCATTTAGCTCATCTTACATGGCATTAATAAAATCCTCATCACCTAAAGCTTCATTAGTGTTGTTTGGTTCTAATTTGGAAAGGAATGCTAGATGTTATACTTTATTTCTTAAGGAACTTCTAGTCCTTATAGGTTTATCTACATCACCAATGATACTATCATTAGGATGATTCTTAAGAAACAACTAATTTGGGTTTTGTGAAACCTATTCATTAACATATGGTAGGAAATATTTTGGGGTAAATGATTTAGATATATTTTCTTGTAAATTTTCCTTATTATAAGGGTCTTTTATCAGGGGTTGATAATTAGATTTTGAAAACACGTCAGAATATATAGTTTGTGGTTTTTTAAAAACAAAATGATCAGTTTCATCAAATTTAACATTTAGTGTTTCTTCAACAGTAAAAGTATTTATATTAAAAACTCTATAATCCTTAGAAGTTTTGAAGTAGACTATGAAAATTCCTTTATCATATTTGGGTACAAATTTATTTAAATTTTCTTTAGTATTTAGAATGAATACATTGAAATCAAATACTTTGAAGTAGGAAAGTATAGGTTTTCTACTATTCCACAATTCATAAGGGGTTTGTTAAGAAAATGTCTAATTAAAACTCAATTTATAGTATAACAAGCAGTAATTACAGCTTCATCCCAAAAATGTTTAGCTATCAAACAATCACTCAATATTTTTCTAGTTATCTCTTGAAGAATTTGATTTCTTCTTTCAACAACACCATTCTATTGAAGAGTTCTTGGTGCTGAGAAGTTATGAGTAATGCATTTTTTACTACAAAAAGTTTTAAAATCATAATTTTGAAATTCACCACCATGATTACTATGAATATTTATCAATGGAAGGATTTTCTCCTTTTTAACTTGATATCTAAAAATTTTAAAATAATAAAAAACTTTAGATTTCTTCTCTAGAAAATAGACCCACATAAATATAGTGTAATCATTAAATAATACAAATACATAATATTTTCCTCTAAATCTTAAAGTTTGTATTGGACCAAAGAGATCCATATGCACTAACTGTAATGCATTAGTAGTTGAGACTTAACTTATTGATTTAAAACTTGATTTATGTTTCTTTCCATATTGACAAGCATCACAAACTTTTGAAGAATCAAATTTAAGCTCGAGTAGATCTTTAATAATTCTTTTCTCAGAGATTTTACATAAGTTTCAAAGGTTACAGTGTCCTAACCTTCGATTCCATAACCAAGATTGGTCTTCCATTTCAATAAGACAAGGTAGATCTTAGCTCCTAAGTTCTTCTATGTTTAGTGTGTATACATTATCTTTCCTGTGGGGAGAAAGAATAAACTCTTCCTAGGAATTATGTAACAAGTACTTATCATTCCTAAAATTCACAAGGTAACCTTCAACACATAATTGACTTATGCTAATGAGGTTGTGATTGAGACCCTAAACAAATAAAACATTTGAAATCAATGTTTTTTCAAGAAAAACAATGTTACCTATACCAACAATTTCTCCCCAAGCATTATCTCTGAAAGTTACTTTTCCTCCTTTCATCTTGATAATATTTTCAGAGAAGTTTTTTTACCAGTAATATGCTTGGAACACACACTATCCATGTACAATGTATTTCTCTTGGTATTATCTTCATTTTTCTTAAAATAAGAGTGTTATACTATTGGAATCCAAATTTTCTTGGATCTAGATATTTTAGAAAGCAATATTTTAGGAATCCACATTTTCTTAGAAAAATAATCTTTATGAAAACCTCAATACTGGGTTTTATTTAAAGAATTTTTTTTTCAATGTCAACCACACTGACATTTGGTGCAGAATGGAGCACTTTGAGGAAAAAAATAGTTATTACAAAAAACTGTCTTAGAATCAGTATAACCAAATCTAGAACTATTCCTTAGAAGTAGAATTTGGGAATACATCTTGTCAAAGTTTTCCTTACCAGAGGTAAAGTTTGAAAAACACTTCCTCAAGGAAAATATTTCTGACTTTAGTTTAATAACCATGTTTTTTTCATCAAAAACATTAGTTTTATAACTATAGTTAGTCTCTAAAATATTTTTTTATAAATTACATTTTCAAGATCCTTAGATATTTTATCCTTCTCATAATTAACTTTATAAAGGTTTTTGGAAATACTTTAAAAATCATAAATTTGCTTATCAAGATCTTTAGAAAGATTTGATACTTATTTAGTTAAAATAGAAATTCTATAATTTTCCTTATCATGATTTTTCTTAAGTTTATAATTTTTATTCTCTAGAATATTAGAAAACCTAGACACTTCTTTATAAGAATATAATGTATTATCTTCATCAAAATAATATTATTCATCTAAAGACTTATAGTATTTATTATCAGTAAAATTTGAATTCAAAGATATATTGGTAATAGATTCAGAATTGTGTACCTTATCCATTAGATAATGATTTTTAATGGTTAGTTTGGCTAGTAGACTAAGATTCTTCTAACAAGAAGATTCATAATCTGAGGATTCATCAGAAGAGTCTCCACCACTGGAACTTTAGGTGTCATTGTCTTTCAAAAAATTCTTAATTTTAGTCTTGTAATAATTCTTTCTATTCCTCTCAGAATGATTTTCTTTTCTATAATTTTTCTTATGCATGGGACAATATGACCTTATATTCTCTGCTCTTTTGCATTCATAACCAGTAACTTATGGATCTTTCGTGTCTTTCCTTTCTTTATTATGATATCTATACTGAAAGTCTTTCTTTCAAACTATCTTGTTCATCCTTCAAGCAAGATTAGGGAGTTTATTCTCAGAATGTTCACTTTCACTAGATTTAGATAAAACAGTGAATTTATTAGACTTGGATCTTGGAACACTTTCAGGACTCTTGACTTTCGTTTTAGTAAAGGCAACTATTCCATTTCCATTTTTCTTCTTATTCGTATCATCATTTATTTTCATTCTTGTCTCATGTTAAAGAATAGTTGCAAAATGTTAATCAAGAGTAATTAGGGATACTTTCTTATTTTCATAAATAGATTTTAATTTAGATTACCACCAATTAGTCATGATATCTATAATCTTGTCCACGAGATCTTCATCATCTAGACCTTTCTCAGCCACATGCTTTAAATTGTTAACAATTGTCATAAACCTGTGTTGTGCCTTGCATACTAGTTCTCCATAAGGAAATATAAATCCATGATATTCTTCTCTAAGAATATCTCTTCTAGTTTCTATAACTTTGGATGTACCAAAATGATTAACTTACAATTTCTTCCAGATATAATTACCAGCTTCACAAGAATAAATATGACTATATATATTCCTGGTCATTAAACACAACAAAGTATTGTGTACCATGTAGTTTAGCTGATATTCTATCTTTTCTTGATTTGTAAAAGTTTTGAATTCATTCTCAGGAATCTTGTAATATCCAGTAATTATAACAAAATTTTCGACTCTAGTATTAATAACAAAAGTCTTCATATGATCTCTCTAATATTCATAATCATTACCATCAAATACATTTAGTCTGATAGGATTTATATTATCAATCTCACCTAAATTAATTCCTACCATCTAAAAGAAAATATATATCCCCAAAAACTTTTTAATAGTAAAAGTTTATAAACATAGATAAAAAAATCCTAATCAAGGAAAAATTTAGAACAATGAAAACTTGGGAAAGAAAACTTATATGTGAATATAAGTATTTTAGAGACCTCCTTTGATACTAATTGTAGGATTAAAATATGAATGTAGATGCTCAATTACAAGAGGGGGTGAATTGTGAGTTTAAAAACTTTCATTTTTAACCTTAAGGAAAACTATGTTTAACAAAATTAAACAAGTTAAATTCACAAGACCCTTTTTAGTTCTACAAATATACTAGGTTTCGAAAATCTGGTTCTGTAAATGAAACTTAAGGAAAGTTTACAAGGAAAATATTCTACCTTAAAGAGTATAGAATCTAACTTATCATAGTATACAAAAGTACAAGAAAGTATAAGAAGGTTATAATTTCTTCCTTTATCAGAATACATTGAAAATAAACTTAAAACAAAACAAGTAACAAGTATGAAATCTTTCAACCGAAAGAGAAGGGTACACAACAAACTTGGATAAAGGTTCCTTGATTTATACATTCAAGAAAGTCTTTTTTACCCACAGATGGGTAATCCCTTGATAGGAATATTGGAATCTATCTTGTTATCCCTCCAAGACCTCGAAATTTAATTTACATAAAACCTCTATCTTCTTATCCACAGAAGTCCTTGAACTTTAAGGTAGTCAGTACCACTGTCTTCCTATCCCCAAAAGTCCTTGATTTATCATAGAAACAATAGAAGTCACACAAATCAATCTGGACAAGATGTTCATCATGCACAAGGCATGAGAGTCTCTCTATAGAAATCGCTTTAGTAGCATGCAATCTCTAGAGTGATCAACAGGTTTGGAGATCGTTCAAATGATATCTTATTTATAGGTACTTCTCCAACGGTCGTCTCCCTACTCCAATGATCATATTTTTCCTTGAATCTCAGAAGGACCTATACACGTGTCACTCAAACAGATGTTAGTTAAAAAAAGATTGTACGGAATCTTTTCTTAACTATAACAAGTATAAGAAAAATAATGTTTCTTAACCCAATATAATTTTCAGAGTATAAGGAAAAATAAAGTTCGAAGTATAAAAAAATAGACATTTGGAGACTATAACTCATGGATACTTGGATTCTATTTTTCAAGGAATTAGGAACCTGAATTCTATAGATTCTAGAGTCTGAATTCCAGTGAATTCAGAATCTGAATTCTGAATAATTTAGTGTTTTAATTCTAAGGAATTCGGAGTCTAAATTCTAAGGAATTCAGAGTCTGAATTATAAAGAATTTGGAGTCTGAATTTTAGAGAATTCAGAGTCTGAATTTCTGAGAATTCAGAGTCTGAATTTCAGAAAATTCGGAGTTGAAATTTCAGAGAATTCAAAGTTTGAATTTTATAGAATTTGGAGTCTGAATTTCATATAATTCAGAGTCTAAATTTTAGAGAATTAAGACTCTTAATTTTAGAGAATTTGGAGTCTGAATTTAAGAGAATTTGGAGTCTGAATTTTATAGAATCCAGAGTCTTAATTTCAGAAAATTCGGATACTAAATTTCAGAGAATTCCGAGTCTGAATTTCAGAGAATTCGGAGTCTGAATTTCAGATAATTCAGATCCTAAAAACATAATACACTATAACAAAAGGATTTATAGGATTCCAAGGATTTAGATGTGAAACCAAATTTTAGACTTAGGAATAAAATGAGTTAGATTTATAAAAATTATAAAATGAACAATTAAAACATAGGTAAGGATAAAATTTCTTTGGAGAAGGAAAATTTTACTTATTAAGATAATTCTTAGGGAAACCAATTTTCTTTAAGATAAATTGTTTGTGATTTTGAAAATGTATAGGAATGTAAAAGTCATAAGAAAACCTTATTAACTCTATAATAACATCCTAATGATTTGGTAAAGTAGATATCATATGTTTTTCCTATAAATTACATCCATATATAGATATTTGAAAGTGGATATCACTATGGCACCGATGCACTTAGGGGAAATCACTCTAAAAAATGTTAGTTCAACATTATTTTGATCTTCACTCCAGTGCCTAATGAGTGGTCCTAAGACTACACATCTGGATAAACACTCTCATGGGATATTATTTGGTTAGTCACATTCTCTTTAAAAACCAAATGTAAAGGATTTAAATATATTTTAATTTGATGATGAGTTAGGTTATAGATCCTAATAGAAAATTTACCATAGACAAAATAGGTTAAATTAATGAAGTTATAGGTTGGTCCAATTATATAAAAGTTTAATTAAAATTATTATATATTTAAATGAAGGTATAATTTGAGAATACATCTTAGGATTGAGTTTCCATATTCATATAATCTTTTTATCTTATTTTATTGTACATTATCATAACCTTTTTGGTTATAGTATTTTTTTTTTTGGAAACATAATCATGAAAATAAAGTTGGGAAAGGTATGTACCTAAGAACCCCTAAGAAGAATATTTAGGATAAATATTTTCCTAGTCTTACCAAGTATAGTGAGGTGGATATATGTAACATCATGTTACTAGATTTTTGGTAAGAACCTTTTTTTGTTCTTGGTTATCTTTGTTTTCATGTTGATCCCTAGTCGTTTACATCCCTTCTTGGCTATTATTATGGTTTTATAGTTATTTCTTTCCTTTTTTATCTTTTAGAGGGGTTTGGTAGATTTTTTGACTCTGTTTTTGTTGTATTAGAGGTGTTGGGGGCTTTTATCATAGAAGTGGTCATTCTCCTGTAGAAAGAAAAGCTATAGGAGGCTCATCATCTCGCTAATGAGGGCCATTAACAAGACGATGGGAGGTTGGAAGTGGTGCATTCCTATAATAATCCCATCATCTAGCTAATATAAGCCCATCATCAAGCTGGTGGGACTTCCATAAAGTAGTTCATTTTTCTAAGCACCACTAGGTAGCTAGTGGAGGCCACTAGTTTGCTGTTGATGCCAACAGGGCCAATATTCGATAGGGTAGTATCATAACTTTCCTTTATTTTGATATATTTTTTAATCTAAAATACCAACCTCAAATTTAATTTAAACCTAATATCCTTAGAGGATCTCTAGAGGGGATTTTACCTCTCCTAATATCATTTCATCATAGATTGAATTTTCAGTTGATATATTGGATCTATTCTGTTAAGTCTGATCTCATTTTGATTGTGGACTCCCCTTTACAACTTTTTCTATCTCCCTCTCTAGATTGGTGAATCAAAATATAATCGATGTATTGATATCTTGAGTTGATGAATTATGATTTTTGGACTCTTCCTTGATTATTATTTCCATTGAATATATGGGAGTTGGTTCCCTAGAACAAACTTATTTTGTACTTTATGATAAATTATATTCACAGCTTTGAATATTAATAAATTCATTATCACAAAATGGTTATTCTTTTATATGAAATTGAATGTGATAATGTCCTAAGAGTAATTGTCGCACTGTCATAGCGGATCCCTGCTATGATGAGAACCCAAAAGTCCTATGAAACTATTCTTGAATGTATGTTCTATAGCCAAATTATATTGTTTGAGGAGCACAAATGATATAGGATATTAGGGGTGGAGACTCGTAGTACTTTGAGGCACATTCTCATGGTTTATTCCCTTGGTAATGTCTAGAAGGATATTATGATAACAAGACTGACCAGTTGGAAATCCACATTTATATTTGTCATTGGATGTTCCTATCTACATAGGTGTCCATCGGTCCTTAGAATTTAATATTATTATTAATGGTTATTATGAGCTATTCACTTAGATGAATTGATGAAAACTGTGATGACATATGTTCACAATGAGGTAGGATGTATTAGGTGTGTCATGAGTAATATTACATTAATCAAAAATAAAAGAAAGAATTTATCCCTTATGTTCTTTAACAGAATATAATATCTCAGGTCCATTGATAAAAATTATAAATCCTAAATATATCTGTTTCCCTGGTGATCAATAAGAAAGTTCTATTTTCAGAAAGTTAAAGAAAGAGATATCGATCATATAGGTTGATGGAACCGGAATGCAACCTACTCAATTGAAGATATTGTGATAAAGGGATTAAATTACATGATAAACATTCTTATTATGTGACATGACATTTTGGAATTAACAATTTTCTCTATGGGTGCCTTGGTGTGTTTCTAGACGCTAACATTAGACTTCAGGCTACTCCGCCAAATTCCACTGAGAAAGAGGTCTAGAGGGTCACTCACTAAGTGTGTAGAGACCCGAAGCTTGATGTACATGAACATTACATTACTTTTGCGGAATACTTAATACTTAACAAAAATAGACACATAAGGACCGTAATAGTTTAGTGTCTTTGGAAACTTGGAACGTAATCTTCTAATCGTGGTGAAAGATCTTCAACATCTCCCATAAAGATCTTCCCCTTTTTTTTCTTACCTAAAACCTTTCTTTATATCCTGGGGAAAAGAAAACATAAAAAGGGTGAGCTCAGATGCTCAGTAAGTGTAAGCATGGATAAAATAAAACATACCATATACATTTGAACTTAAAAACATGAACATAATGTTTAAACATAAAAATCTTGAGCAATGACATAAAACATGGAAGTACACATGGCATAGATCATAATGAAACATTAAGAATGATAAAATATCATGGGAAAAAAATATATTATCGTGGAAACCATTAAGCACATGTAATTATTTCCATAGTATCCAAGGCATTGCTTCCAATACCATCTTAGTGGACAAAGTCCCTTTCTGAATCGAGTTCACTCCTCGTTCCAGTCATGTATTACTGAACCGGTTTAACTTTTCATTCCAGCCATGTCTATCTCATGAGATATAAATCATTACCCAATGCATTGGAGGGAGATATAGGTCCCGCCCATCTCATAATTAAATCATTCTTACTTGTGCCACAAAATAAACATACATCATTCATAATAACCCAACGAATAAAATGGGTTTCATAAACATAATCCCATCATCACATAATCCATATAAAAGAAATGGATAACATTTCATAATAAGAAAATTTAAACCATTTAAATCATAGAGACATTATACTTGAAACATAAACAAATGAAATAATGTCATTTTAGATGGAAAATGGTTTTGATAAAACACTTGAAATGAATTCTTGAGGAAAATATCATTTTTTCTTCAAAATAATTTTCTTTTCACAAAATGTCATGCAATTTTAAAGGAAAAGGATTTTTTTGAAAATAGTCAAGAAATATTTTGGAGGAAGCTTCATGAAAACAAGGCTTTATAAAACCGTAAAAATCTGTTCACGTCGTATAAGTTAAAAATAACATTCTCCTCGTACTTTTGTCGAAAAAGTCAAAAAAGTACCCCGTAACGTAAATAAGGGAAAGATTCCATACATACCATGTAGTAAAAGTCAAAAATGGGTAAAATGGACTTTATACATACATGAAAAAACTTTTATAAAACACGTACATGACATAAATAGCCCCAGTAAATACTTACGAATAAGCAATCTCGGATAAAAATGAGATTTGCAAAATTATCCCCTACCTTAGGTCTGATTTTCTTTGTAAGTGTCTGAAACTCCTGTATAATGATTTAAATAATGTTATTGACTTCTTAAATAATCATATTCATTGTTATGATATCATATATGGTTCACTTATGACTTTATATTACCCATTCTTTTGTAAATTCCATGTTAAAGAGCGTTTTGTTTAAAATCGTTTCATTTGTCGTCCGTGTTTTGACTTGTAATTATTCATATGATTACTTAGATCATGATTACTTAATTACAGAATATAAAGCATGATCTATATATAATATATATTCATAATATACATATATATAATAGATCAATAAATGGAAAGAAATACATCGTTCAATGAGACGGTAGGTCGTACGTACGCATGAACGTTGTTTTCGTTTCCTTATTGAGTTGAATGAAATTAAATAGATGACATACATATATATATACATAAATCCAGTATCATTATTATGTCATATATTTCATTATTATTCATTATATATACTTTATAATCATTCTTGAATGGTTAATCATGGAAAATGAATCTCATCGCGTTCGTGGAGACGATAGTCCGTACGTACGCACGAGCGATGATATCATTCCCATGACCATGGAATTGTATTGGAGTGTATGTATACTATTTGAGAATCAATATCACTTTAAAATAATCATATATAGTTATTTATTTACACCATTATACCCATCCATGTGTGGTGGTGGTGGAAAAACTGATTACACCACGGCGTGGAGACGGTATTCCGTACGTACGCGCGCGTGGTGATTTCCGTTTTCCGTAGGATGGATAGATGGTGAAATAGGGTTGTTTCATAATTATAATAAAATATCATTATATTATTGATAATTATGTTATTACTTCATAATGAAACAACTAAAGAAGAAGAAGTGGAAGAAGAAATAAAGTTGAAAGAATCGGTAATGGACATTACCTCTTCTTTGAAGCGCCTTTTTGAAACCTCCTCTTAGGGCTCTAATATTGGTCTTTGAAGAAGACCAGAACCTCTATGATGTTTCTAGAGAAGTGGAGAAGAGAATTTTTTAGGGGTTGGACTAGATTGAAGGCTCAAAGTGGTGTGAGGAAGAGAGGGATGAGGTGCCCTTTTATAAGGGAGGAGAGGGGCACCTTTGGAATTCTTAAAAATATTAATTTATAATAAATCTAACCCACATAAAAACCTCCAAAAATGACTCATATTTGAATATTAGATGAGATAGGGTTGTAATTGAATCAACCAATAATATTTAGACATGTTTGGATCTTATTTTAAACCTTATCATTTTGATTTATCCTTATTTAATCTATTTAAGTTTATTTGTGGTAATAAAATTCTAAATTTTAAATTATAACAAATAATTACTTATTTGTTGTGAAATTTCCATAATTGGTTAATTTATAACATTATAGAAAATATAAATATAAATTTATAATTTTTAAATATTTTTGTGATTTTTAAACAATTTTATAATATGTTATTTTTATAAAATAACAATAGTGTCAATTTTGACACTATTCATTTATTTGAATTTAAATAAAATATATACAGAAGATATGTTCGAACTAAAAGCTTTAATAGATTCATAAAATTCCATATGTATCTATAAAATTAGTGGAGAACATTAAATAGTTCATATAATATTTATTTTATTATTTTTAAAACCATTTATTTGGTTTATCTCTTAATAAAATAATTACTACAACATTTTTGTATAATTATTTAATATACTTATATGTTGCATAAAAATAAAAAATAAAATCCTATAATGAAGATAAATCTATTAACTTTCACAATAATACTTTTACTCGAATTTATCATCTTAAAATCACAATATTTAAATTTTTTAAATTATGAAGGTGACAACTTTGGCATAATAAGTGTCATAATCACTTTTATAAGGCTCCAAACGGTTATATATTAGGTCATTGGATGATTACGGTTTATATATAAACTACCAATAAGTTTTGGTCAGGTTTTTGGGCCTTTTAATGGGTATTATTATTTCAATAAAAACTATATTACTTATTTTTCACTTAATAAATAATTTCTGTATCATTAATGTATCACCATTAATGACAATTATTTAATCCCTAAAAATTCAAAATAAATTATCATTATGTAGATAATTTTATTAGATTTCTGGAGACTATTCATGTTCGAAGTTTTATGATGTTTATCACCAAATTAAAATTATTATACTTATAATATTTTAGAGAGTGACATGTTGTCACTTTCTTTGGTTTTAATAATAATTAAATTCTTTTCATGGTCAAAAGTCCATAAAATGAATCTAATCTGACCCTTAGGTTATATTTGTCTACTTTTATCCATCTAATATAATTTTGGCATGTGTTAGGGTAATTTTATAATATTATATTTACCCTTAATTACCCGATTTACCTTTAACTATGGTAAATAAAATTTACCGTAGTTACTATTCATAATTCCCAAAAATAAAAAGTAGCTTATTAACATAATTTGGACCCACTGATTCCAAATATGGAATCAATTTTTCAAAATTCAATACACAAATGTTGCAGAAATTAAATTAAAATTAATCCCGTTGTTGGAAGAAAACGGGTTTTTCTTTAAAACATTGCAAAAGATTGAATTGATTTAAACTACGAATTTAATGTAAAATCAATGATAATGACATACATTATATTAAATGGTAAAAATATATTCTATTTATACTTTAAAACCATTAAATATTATAATTTAACCATATAAATTATTGCGATGAAAATAGTTGTTTTTAATTAAAATATAGCGTGTTTTTACTATTCATCAAAATATGAAAGTTATGAGAATAATATGAAAAATTTATCCAAAGTAAATTTTTATTTCTTGATTCCAAAGAAGATTTTTATTTTTTCAAATTGAACTTATAAACATGTCAAAAACTAGATTTAAAGTGGGTGCGCCATCAAAAGGTGGAAAAACTGTATTTTTTGAAAAATACTTATTTTACCCAAAAAAATTATTTTGTTCTTATACCATGTTCTAGAAAATGTGTAAGATGAATAATAATGTTATAAAATTCAAAATTTAGTTAATACTATTCAGAAAGGCTATTTCATAATAATATTATAATAATATATCGTTGTTTAGTAAAACTCGGTATTGCGTACAACACACGCTATCGAGGAAGGTCACGATTGCGTGTAATGCAAGCCAAGTCAGGGTTGCGTGTTGTGCAAGAATCCTTTGTTGTTTCATATAACAGAATCCAACCATATTTCATTTATACATTGAATATATATATATATATATATATACTCAATGTTGCGTAGAATAACTATTATCAAAATTGTGTGTAACACGATCCAAGAATAGTGTTGCGTATAGCGCAAGGTAATCTTGGTGTAGCATACAACACAAGAAGTTAATGAAATTAAAAGAATATTTTTCATAAAATCTCAGGGTGTTACATTCTATCCCTCTTAAAATGAATTTCTCCCTCGAAATTCGTCGGGGTTATAAATGGTTTACTACTCGAAAGTTTTTTTAATAGAAACCCACATCGTAAAAAGGAATACCAAAACATGGCTTTAAAAACTAAAGTATTAAATGTAATGGTTACCCAAATTAACTCATCACTGGGTTTCCACTTAGGAGATCATAGGTGAAAATATGGATATGGAAGAAAAATCTAACCATCAAGTTCTGATGGAGAGTGGTAGAGAACATGGCTATGAAAAATCCAACAATCACAAAGCCATAAATTTGTGATGATCTAAGGTACCATCTGATTCATCGGATATAAGGTCACTATGACAACATTTTTTATTTTCAAGATCATTTCCCTAAATTTGATGAATTAAAAGAAATAATTACATGATTTTGGTACATCTCACTATTGTTTGTGAATTGAACAATTTCCACTTCATCACTTAAAGAAATGAAGTTGAATTTGTTATTCGTGATGTGTTAACAGATTATGTGATAGAATGATGGTTCATTCCATCTGTTTCAATCAAAAGGTTTGCAAAAGTTATAAGTCCATCATATGGTTAGATTAATCGTATATGGTTCCAAAAATGAACTTATACTTCATATATCATACCGCTTAATAAAATAAAACTAGTTTCTACTAACTAGGGACTTCCTGTAGGCCAGTGGTAGGTGATAAAGGCCAGTCGCACTTCGGTTGTGGGTTTGATTCCCACAGCCTTGTCCGACGCGATGGGCTGTCGCCCGTCCTGCAGGTTTTCCTTTTTCTAAAACTATATTACTATAACATCCCATCAATAATATAAAAAAAAGTTCTATCCTTAAACAATACTAACTTATGTACAACATAATTCATTCCAATCTTTAGGCTTATCTAAAATACTTCGGTCCAAGATCATAGTATAAAGAAAATAATTACTTGAAATGTCATCAACCAAGCATGCGAATATCATCATTTATCCCCCATATATCTTGTTGGTCACATTCCAATCATGTGAATACCTTAATCATGTATTCTCTTGAAAAATGAATACCCATTGAACCATAGTGAAAACATGAATTCAGTTAAAAGTTAACACTTTCCACATACCAAAATCCTCAAAATTCTATATACTCAAACCATGATATCACTTAGTCCTTATATCAATCATGAGCTCATGAATACTATCAAACATTTCATTTTCTCCTTATCCTTTCATTATGCACATATCATCTACTTTCCAAAATATTTGAATCACTTTTCATGGTTACCGGTACCTTAAAATTATGGAAAACCACAATAGACTAATACAAAAATATTCCAATACACAATAAAAGTACCTCAACAACATTATTCTTGAATACCAATACATAAACACTTCAATCCATCATCTTCAATGATTGTCCTGGAATAAGTCCTTCCTTGATTTAGAAGTAACTTTTTAGGTCAGGGCATTGAGTTGGGCAATGCCCATGTTCTCCACAAATAATACATTGAACTCCATAACAGTCTGTCACTCTATGACCCTTTTCTCCACACAGATAACATCGGTCCCTCCATTTGAGGTATTCCTCAAGGTTCTTCTTCCCTTCTTTAGAAATCTCAATCTTCCTTTCTTTATGCTCCTCAACATGTGAACATGCATAATAGTCTATCTTCCTCTTATTTGATGAATTAGGCATACCACTAAATTTCACCTTGTTAATCATATATCGCGATGACTGATTCGGCATAATCACAATATCTTTCTCTCTATTAATTGCATAATTTTGTTGCTCATAGTCACCAATTTGTCCATTGGATTCAATGTTAAATGAATTCCTTCTGGTTCCCTCCATTAACTAAAACACAAAATGAATTCTGTTAGAGGAAAAATCATGCTACATAAAACAACATATTAAAGGGGGAGTACCCTCAATATCTAACATCTTAGGTTAAATTATAAGATCCTTAGCGCAATTCTAGGACTATAACCTATACGTATACTTAACCTTAGATACATCCCTAGACATACCTTAGAAATATCACTAGGGATCTCACTAACGTTTTCGCATCCTAGTTTCCAAAGGTTGACTAAACCTTTCCTCTGATACCAACTGTAGAGACCCAAATCTTGACGTACATGAACATTACATTACTTTTTCGGAATACTTAATACATAACAAAAACAGACACACAAGTACCGTAATAGTTTAGTGTCTTTGGAAACTTGGAACGTAATCTTCTAATCATGGTGAAAGATCTTCAACATCTCCCATAAATATCTTCCCCTTTTTTCTTACCTAAAACCTTTCTTTATATCCTGGGGAAAATAAAATATAAAAAGGGTGAGCTCAGATTCTCAGTAAGGGTAAGCATGGATAAAATAAAACATACCATATACATTTGAACTTAAAAACATGAACATAATGTTTAAAGATCAAAAGCTTGAGCAATGACATAAAACATGGAAGTACACATGGAATAGATCATAATGAAACATTGATAATGATAAAATATCATGGGAATAAAACATGTAATTTTGGAAACCATTAAGTACATGTAATGATTTCCATAGTAGCCAAGGCATTGCTGTCAAGACCATCTTAGTGGACAAAGTCCCTTTTTGAATCGAGTTCACTCCTCGTTCCAGTCCTGTATTACTGATCCGGTTTAACTTGCCGTTCCAGCCATGTCTATCTCATGAGATATAAATCATTACCCAATGCATTGGAGGGAGATATAGGTCCCACCCATCTCATAAATAAATCATTCCTACTTGTGCCACAAAATAAACATACATCATTCATAATAACTCAACGAATAAAATGGGTTTCATAAACATAATCCTATCATCACTTAATCCATATAAAAGAAATGTATAACATTTCATAATAAGAAAATTGAAACCATTTAAATCATAGAGACATTATACTTGAAACATACACATATGAAATAATGTCATTTTAGATGGAAAATGGTTTTGATAAAACACTTGAAATGAATTCTTGAGGAAAATATCCTTTTTCTTCAAAATCATTTTCTTTTCACAAAATGTCATGAAATTTTAAAGGAAAAGGATTTTGTTGAAAATAGTCATGAAATATTTTGGAGGAAACTTCATGAAAACAAGGCTTTATAAAACCGTAAAAATCTGTTCACGCCGTATAAGTTAAAAATAACATTCTCCTCGTACTTTTGTTGGAAAAGTCAAAAAAGTACCTCGTAACATAAATAAGGGAAAGATTCCATACATACCATGTAGTAAAAGTAAAAAATGGGTAAAATGGACTTTATACATACATGAAAACACTTTTATAAAACATGTACATGATAGAAATAGCCCCAGTAAATACTTACGAATAAGCAATCTCGGATAAAAATGAGATTTGCAAAATTATCCCTTACCTTAGGTCCGATTTTCTTCGTAAGTGTCTGAAACTCCTGTATAATGATTTAAATAATGTTATTTACTTCTTACATAATCATATTAATTGTTATTATATCATATATGGTTCACTTATGACTTTATATTACCCGTTCTTTTGTAAATTCCACGTTAAAGAGCGTTTTGGTTAAAATCGTTTCATTTGTCGTCCGTGTTTTGACTTGTAATTATTCATATTATTACTTAGATCATGATTACTTAATTCTAGAATATAAAACATGATTTATATATAATATATATTCATAATATACATATATATAATAGATTGATAAATGGAAAGAAATACACTGTTCATGGAGACGGTAGGTCGTACGTACGCATGAACGTTGTTTTCGTTTCCTTATTGAGTTGAATGAAATTAAATAGATGACATAAATATATATATACATAAATCCAGTATCAATATTATGTCATATATTTCATTATTATTCATTATATATTCTTTATAATCATCCTTGAATGGTTAATCATGGAAAATGAATCTCATCGCGTTCGTGGAGACGGTAGTCCGTACGTACGCACGAGCGATGATATCATTCCCATGACCGTGGAATTGTATTGGAGTGTATGTATACTATTTCAGAATAAATATCACTTTACAATAATCATATATAGTTATTTATTTACACCATTATACCCATCCATGTATGGTGGTGGTGGAAAAACTGATTACACCACGGCGTGGAGACGGTATTCCGTACGAACGCACGCGTGGTGATTTCCGTTTTCTGTATGATGGATAGATGGTGAAATAGGGTTGTTTAATAATTATAATAACATATAATTATATGAGTGATACTGATTTTATTACTTCATAATGAAACAACTAAATAAGAAGAAGTGGAAGAAGAAATAAATTTGAAAGAATCGGTAACGGACATTACCTCTTCTTTGAAGCGCCTTTTTGAAACCTCCTCTTAGGGCACTAATATTGGTCTTTGAAGAATACCAGAACCTCTAGGATGTTTCTATGGAAGTGGAGAAGAGAATTGGTCAGGGGTTTTCTGAGCTTGAAGGCTCAAAGTGGTGTGAGTAAGAGAGGGAGGAGGTGCCATTTTATAAGGGAGGAGAGGGGCACCTTTGGAATTCTTAAAAATATTAATTTATAATAAATCTAACCCCACTTAAAAACCTCCAAAAATGACTCATATTCTAAGATTAGATGAGATAGGGTTGTAATCTCATCAACCAATAATATTTAGACATTTTTGGATCTTATTTTAAACCTTATCATTTTGATTTATCCTTATTTAATCTATTTAAGTTTATTTGTGGTAATAAAATTCTAAATTTTAAATTATAACAAATAATTACTTATTTGTTGTGAATTTTCCATAATTGGTTAATTTATAACATTATATACAATATAAATATAAATTTATAATTTTTAAATATTTTTGTGATTTTTAAACAATTTTATAATATGTTATTTTTATAAAATAACAATAGTGTCAATTTTGACACTATTCATTTATTTGAATTTAAATAAAATATATACAGAAGATATGTTCGAACTAAGAGCTTTAATACATTCATAAAATTCCATATGTATCTATTAAATTAGTGGAGAACATTAAATAGTTCATATAATATTTATTTTATTATTTTTAAAACCATTTATTTGGTTTATCTCTTAATAAAATAATTACTACAACATTTTTATAATATTATTTAATATACTTATATGTTGCATAAAAATTAAAAATAAAATCATATGATGAATATAAATCTATTAACTTTCACAATAATACTTTTACTCGAATTTATCATCTAAAAATCACAACATTTAAATTGTCAAATTATGAAGGTGACAACTTTGGCATAATAAGTGTCATAATCACTTTTATAAGGCTCCAAATGGTTATATATTAGATCATTGGATGATTAAGGTGTATATATACACTACCAATAAGTTTTGGTCAGGTTTTTGGGCCTTTTAATGGGTATTATTATTTCAATAAAAACTATATTACTTATTTTTCACTTAATAAATAATTTTTGTATCATTAATGTATCACCATTAATGACAATTATTTAATCCCCAAAAATTTTAAATAAATTATCATGATGTAGATAATTTTATTAGATTTCTAGAGACTATTCATGTTTGAAGTTTTATAATGTTTATAACTAAATTAAAATTATTATACTTATAAGATTTAAGAGAGTGACATGTTGTCACTTTCTTTGGTTTTAATAATAATTAAATTATTTTCATGGTCAAAAGTCCATAAAATGAATCTAATCCGACCCTTAGGTTATATGGGTCTACTTTTAGCCATCCAATAGAATTTTTTCATGTTTTAGGGTAATTTTATAATATTATATTTACCCTTAATTACCCAATTTACCTTTAACTAAGGTAAATAAAATTTACCGTAGTTACTATTCATAATTCCCAAAAATAAAAAGTAGCTTATTAACATAATTTGGACCCACTGATTCCAAATATGGAATCCATTTTTCCAAATTCAATACACAAAAGTTTCAGAAATTAAATTAAAATTAATCTCGTTGTTGGAAGAAAACGAGTTTTTCTTTAAAACATTACAAAAGATTGAATTGATTTAACCTTCGAATTTAATGTAAAATCAATGATAATAAAATAAATTATATTAAATGGTAAAAATATATTCTATTTATACTTTAAAACCATTCAATATTATAATTTAACCATATAAATTATTGCGATGAAAAAAGTTTTTTTTAATTAAAATATAGAGTGTGTTTACTATTCATCAAAATATGAAAGTTACCAGAATAATATGAAAATTTTATCCAAAGTAAATTTTTATTTCTTGATTCCAAAGAAGATTTTAATTTTGTAAAATTTAACTTATAAACATGTCAAAAACTAGATTTAAAGTGGGTGCGCCATCAAAAGGCGGCAAAACTGCATTTTTTGAAAAATACTTATTTTACCCAAAAAAATTATTTTGTTCTTATACCATGTTTTAGAAAATGTGTAACATGAATAATAATGTTATAAAATTCAAAATTTAGTTAATACTATTCATAACGGCTAGTTCATAATAATATATCGTTGTTTAGTAAAACCCGGTATTGCGTACAACACACGCTATCAAGGAAGGTCGTGATTGCGTGTTACGCAAGCCAAGTCAGGGTTGTGTGTTGTGCAAGAATCCTTCGTTGTTTTGTATAACAAAATCCAACCATATTTCATTTATACATTGAATATATATATATATATATATACTCAATGTTGTGTAGAATAACTATTATCAAAATTGTTTGTATCACGATCCAAGAATAGTGTTGCATATAGCGCAAGGTAATCTTGGTGTAGCATACAACACAAGACATTAATGAAATTAAAAGAATATTTTTCATAAAATATCGGGGTGTTACAAAGTGTATCCAGTATCTCGGTTAAATAATATATATTTTTTATTATATAAAATATTGAATAAAGATTATTCTATGTTGTGATTTAATAATTATTCATAGATGCCATATCACATTTATTCTGACACCAATTATTCAAGAGAATATATTGTAGGAGAAATATTTAATAAATATTTATTTTCTATTTAGTGTATATAATATTTATATGTTCATTGGCGAATAATAGAGTGATATTTATTTAATAAATAAATAGACATTATTCAAGGTCCAATAAATATGGTGGAGGATTGGGGGACCGAGTTCAAGGGTTCAGTGAGAAATAATAATGTTGAATATTATTTTTATTAAATAATATTTAATTATAACTTGGATGTTAGGAATGTGTAAATAAATGATAATAATTATAATAATACTATTATTATTTTACATGGGGTTTCTCTAGGATTAAAAGAATAAAAATGCTCACATATGAAATTATGTTTTTTAACCCTAGCGATATAAATACCCAATTATGTTTATTTTATCATAACCCTAGCCAAGGAAATCATTGTGCATAATGGATTGAAAAAAATATATCAAGCCTAGAGAGTTTATCTATATCAAAGAATGCTCTAAAGAATGAGAGAGATCCTCCTCTTCCAAATTAAGGAGAACGCTTTGAAATCAGTTCTCAAGGCAATCGAAGGCGGATATCACAAGCGCAATGATCTTTTGCACTAGCAACCGGAGACTCCTTTAGTGATGTCTGAAGATTTATGGAGCACATGTAGATCACCACTAGAGGAATACTACACTTCGATTCTACAACTTAGTGGAAACTCACTATAGATTTGTGGTCGGATGCATCAACAAAGAAATAATAAATTTAGAGGTAATTTCTATTGAATTAAATTTATTATAAACAACATGTGTTAATATACTCTCTCTTAGATTCACGTTAATAACCCTTTCTTGTACTTTGATTCAAATCCATTGATCGGGGCATTATTCATCACTTGGTATCATATTAATCTTTGATAATGAAAAATAAATAAAATTTGGGTATCATCCCACCCACACTTCTGTTATGCAAGGAACCTACTAGTGGTATCATAGTTGGGTTCATTTTTTGTTTACAATTGTTTAGTTTCATTAGTGATTTATGCATTCATAATTTTTTTTTCAGTTCGAGTTTAATTTTTCTTTAAATCTGAATTATGAGGTCTATTTTATCATATATAGTTTCTCACAGATCTAATAGAAATAATTAATTTTATGATGAAAATAAAATTGAGGATCTCATCCAGAGGTGTAAAGGATCCTGTTCATACAACACCAGACTTCATGCCATGTAATCAACATTATATTCAATGCAGTCATGTTCAATGAATCAAGATTTATTCGAAGATAAATTAAAGATTTTTCATTGATTATGGAATTAATTACACCATTAATTCACTGTGTGTTGACCAGGATTCGCTGGTGCGCGATCAGATGTACTACACATTGTGTGTCCCATTGGACACGGTGTGTAGTTCATTCGGATCAGGGTCTGGCCATGTATTCCATACATGATCTACCCAACTGGTGAACGTGTAACATGGAGTCAATATGGTGTGTGGACCACTGGACATGTCATATACTCTAATATTTCCAAACTATGACTCACATGTTATGTCCCTAGGCATGTACTTTGAATAGACGGTGAAGGGTGTATACATCGGGTAGATCATATATACACGCCATGTACTTTTACCAGATTATGCATATTTAAAATTTATTTATTTTACTATGTAAACCTTTATACATGAACTTTTATGTGGACATAAAGATAGGACATTCCATGTGATACATTTTAATATAAATAAATATTTAAATGTTTAATTAATATCTATGTAATGTTCAGATAGGCATATCATATATGAGTCATATTACAGATTGTTACTCTATGTGACTTGAAGCATAACACATGGCTGAAAAATGATATAATTCGTGTAATCATTCATTAATTACACGTAATGAAAGTATGTAATAAGTCATGTATGTTATATGTCACAAGAGTAAAATAGTTTATGAGTATAATACATATTGGAAAGAATTGGACATATATTCATCGTATTTCCTCCAAGGTTCAAATTATGTACATAGATAATTTTAAATGAATTTATTAAATTTGTTTAAAATTATAAAGGATAAGAATATCAAAAAAATCAGATAAGAATTAAGATAAAAGGATAGATTAATTAAATATAATTATTAATCGATTTGATAGGGATTTATCTAAAATAATAATGATTGAGAATTGAATGTTAGTTTTATTAAATGTGTAATTCATTGAATGCCAGTGGATGATCATGATCTAGACTAGAAATTTTTTTGTGATGGGTTTCATTTTAATTTATTTTTAAATTAAATTATTAGAATGCATTCCTTTTCTCCTCATTGATATGTAGGGCATGTGTTTCCAGGTTTTCTTAAATGTAAATCCCCTTTTACCCTTCACATGCATTTGATGAAAAGCATATGTAATGGATGGAGCTCCCAAGCTAGTGGAGGTCGTTCGAGTTAGGAATTGAGGTAAAACCAATCCAAGAAAGATACAAAGGTGCACAGGTGGAAATCTATAAACAAGAACCTTGGATTGGTTCAGGGTGTTTCTCCCCTGGGTTAGCGTTTAGTTTATAAACTGCTAGATAAACTAACAATTAAAACGAGATCATGATCATACCCTTAATTTTATTTCTATCAGTTTCATGGTTATTCATTATGGATGTTTTTTCAGAATCACATAATTAATGAATTAACAAGCATGCAATATGGAACTAAAATAAAATATATTATGCATAAATATTATCTGAAGATTTGGTTAATTACTTAAGTAATCCAACTAAATGTTAAAAATCATGTGATAAAGATAATAAATGGAAATTTACACATAAATGATAAAATACATCAATAAAATATTAAGTCGGTGTATCCTTCCACTATATCTATTAGAATCGAACTATAGCCCAATGTGCTTGTCCTTCCAAAGTTGGGGTGATTTTAATTATCAGGGAATTATAACATGATGTTTTGGGTTTCATTTAATTGGTTCACATCAAGGGTTGACAATGAAATTAGGAATTTGTGTAACTAAGAGGAAAAGGTTGAAAAAATCCAATTAAATGATTTCAGGATTGGAAAATCCACTCAACGAATCAAGTAATTGTGATTTAATACAGTTGTAATTTGAAATTCCTACCAAAAACCTTTCAAGTTTCTTGACCAACCAAGTTTTTGGTAACGATAAGGAAAATAAGGATCCTTTCCTCTAAAATGTCCAAGAAAAGGGATATTATAAATTCAATTGTGTGGGCTATTGGGTTTTGATAAAATAGTAGGAGACTAATAAATATAATATTTATTTATTTGTCTAAATTTAACAGATAAAGTACTAAATCTTTGATTATCTTATTTGTAGAAACGTCATTAAAAATTACATCAAACATATCATTGTGGTCCATACTCAAGAAGGAAAACCTTCTCACCGGCACTAATTTCCAGGGGTGGAAAATGTGCCTATGGGTCATCCTTCATCATGAAAGGAAATTATATGTGTTTCAAGAAACTTTACCACTTGCACCTGGAAATGAGGAAAGTGATGAAGAACTATCTGTCTTTGAGAAAAATATGAAAAATGCAACAAATGTTCAGTGCTTCATGCTATCATCCATGTTTAATGAGATATTGAAGCATCATCAGGATATTAATTCCTATATCATGATGCCCCACCTTTGGGATCTCTATCAAGAGAAGGTGAGACAAGAGAGGTATGATATTTCCAATGCTTTGTTCACTACTAATCTTGGAGAGTCTACGCCAGTTAGGCCTCATGTAGTCAAGATTATTAGATACATTGAATGCTTGAACATATTCGGGATTAAATTATTGGATGAGTTTCATATAGATCTCATACTTTCATCACTACCCAATACCTTCTCTAGTTTTATTTTTAATTGCAATATGAGTAATAATGAGAAGTTTATATCAGAACTTTTGACCTTGATTATCCAAATGGTTAAGGAAATGGGGCATGAAAAACTTGCGGTCCTTATGGTGAATAATAAAAAGAAGAACAAGGAAAATGGTTCCAAGACCTATAAACAGTCTAAAGCTCCTATGAACCATCCTTTCAAGAAGAGGAAGATCCAGAGGTAGGTCAAGGAAAAGGAAAAAAAAAATTCTTATGGAAAATTAGGACACTAGAAGAACTACACCCAAAAGTGTGGGGAAGATAAAGGTGTATTTGTTATAGAGTTAAATCTTTATATATCTACACATTGGGTATTAGATAAGATTATGGTTCTCACATCTATATAAAAATGTGGTAACTAAGTAGATTTTATAAGAATTATAGATGAGATGTGGATCTATGAGTTTCTAATGGTCCGAGGTTTACTGTTCTTTCCATTGGTGACTACCACCTTTCATTACCAATGAGAATGATATTGGTTTGATGTGATTTTTATTATGTACCTACTATTAACAAAAAACAATTTTTTTATCAAGTTTATATACAGATGGGTTTATTAATAAATTAAGAAATAAAATTTGTTTCTTTTATAAGGACAACCTATGTTATGGTATGGAACATTTAAATAATGATCTATATGTACTAAATTATGAAAACTAAGTGTTGGAAATTGATAACAAATCAAGTTCACATGACTCATATATCACATATTTGTGGCATCACAATCTCGATCAAGTAAACAAGAAGCATTTGACAAAGCTCTATCAAGATGGTTATTTAGACTCTTCTTAGGTCAAACAACTTGATAGATGTGATTATTTTTTACAAGGAAAAATGTCCAAACCTCCATTTGGTGGATAGGGTGAAATGGCCACAGAGCATCTAGGATTGGTACACACTAATGTGTGTAGACCATTTACAGTAGAAGTTAGAGGTGGATATTTCTACTTCATAACTTTTATTGATGACTTAAGTAGATATGGATATATCTACTTAATTAGGTATAAGTCTGAGTCCTTTATGAAATTTAAGGAATTCAATAATTAAGTAGAGAATCATCTTGGTAAGAAGATAAATAATCTTTTATCGGATCAAGGTTGTGAATAACTTAACCAAGACTTCATAGAATTTATTTGGGAGTTTGGGATTCTATTTCAACTCTCCCCACCTTATACACCATGGTGGAATGGTGTTTTTGAAATGAGGAATCATACCTTGTTGGAAATCATAGGGTTGATGATGAATCAGGTAGATCTTAGATTATCCTTTAGGGGGTATACATTACAAAATGAGGAATATATAATAAACTGAGTACTAAATAAAGAAAAAAATGGAATTCCCTTTGATCTTGGAGTATAAGAAAACCAATTTTATCATATACAGGTTTATGGGGTTGTTATGCATTTGTTAAGGCCTTATCATACAAAAAACTAGCACCCCAAGGCACAAAGTTTATCTTTATAGGGTATCCTAACAATTCAAAGGGATACTACATATAAAACCCCTCAAACAAGAAAGTGATGGTCTCCAGACAATATGCCTTTCTTGATATGGATCACATCCTCAAAAAGGATAGTGGGAGAAAGATTGACTTAGATGAAGTTTATGCTCAAAATATACAGGATTTGGTATAGGAACAAGTTCCATAGGTCCCTCTGGAAGAAGTAGTTCATGAAACACAAGTATTGTGTTGGATTGTAAGAGTGGTAAGGGAACTATAGAGATATGGTTTTCTTGTCACTGAGGATAGTGACTCATTACTATTTGATAATGATGAACCTATCTCTTATAAAAAGGAAGTAAAGAGATCATAAGTTGAAAGATGTCTAGAATATAGAAATTATGATATGGATTCCACATATTAGAACCAAGTTTGGGATATGGTCGATGCACCAACTGATGTAAAGCCTTTCGGGTTTAATGGGTATTTAAGAGAAAACTAGATGTGGAAGTTAAATTAAATACCTATATTAAAAGGGTAGTGGATAAAGGTTTTAAACAACTTCAAGGTACTAACTGTGATGAAAAAATTTCACCAGTTTCCATATTTAAATCTGTAAGAATCATACATTCAATAGGAGCCTACCATTACTATGATATTTGACAGATGGATGTCAAAAATGAATTCCTTAACGAGAACCTTTAGGAAGATGTCTATATGACACAACCATAAGGGTTTGTGATACTAGGTGATGCCAAAAGGGTTTTCAAGTTGTATAGATCCATTTATGGAATAAATAAAGCATCTAGGTCATGGAAAATTTGATTCGTTGAAGCCATAAAATAATTCATTTCATTAATAATGAATCTGATCCATGTATTTACAAAATATTTAATGAGAATGTGGTAGTTATCCTAGTACTGTATGTTCCTTACATATTACTTATTAGAAACTACATACCACTCTTACATTCAGTTAAGGAATTGTTGAACAAGTTCTTCTCCATGAAGGACTTAAGTGAAGTGGTCTATATTCTAGGGATCAAGATCATTCATGATATATCCAGGAGGATTCTTGGACAAAGTCAAAGTACATATATTGACAAGATACTAAAAGAGATTTAGTATGGAAAAATCCAAGAGGGTATTGGTTCCAGTGTCATGTGGTTTAAATCTTTCTAAGAAAATGTGTCTGCGTACACAACAGGAGAAAGATGGAATGAGTAAGATATCATATGCTTTAGTTATAGGATCAATAATGTATGTCATGTTATGTACAACACTTGATGTTGCCTATGAATTAACCATGGTAGGAATATATCAAGCAGATCTAGGAGAATAGCATTGGACTGTTATTAAGACTATCCTTGAGTATCTGAGAAGAACTAAGGATATGTTCTTGCTGTATGGAGGATATGAGGAGCTTGTCATAAAAGGGAATGATGATGATGGTTTTCATATAGATTAGAATTATCTAAAGTCACAATCAGATTATTTTTCTGTCTCAATGGATGAGTTGTGAGTTTGAAGAGTTCAAAGCAGCCAGTTTTCATTGATTTTACAATGGAGTCTGAGTATATAGAGGTTTCTGATGCATCCAAGGAAGCCACCTAGATTGGGAACTTTGTCTAAGAACTTGATATGGTACCTCGTAGTAAAGACCCTATCACACTTTATTGTGATAATACTTCAGAAAAGACTATTGAAAAATATCTAAGGTCACATCAATAGACAAATCACATACTCCGGAAGTATCACATCTTGAGGTATTTTTATCATAGGGGTGAAATTGTAGTAATAAAAATACCTGCAGAAGAGAACATGGTGGAACCCTTTACTAAAGTCATATCTCAGTAGAATCATGAATATCATGTGAGAGTTATAGGAATAAAGTTTGTTAGTAGTTGGCTCTACTAAAAGTGGGAGTTTGTTAGGGTTGGTTCCCTAGAACCAACTTCTTTTGTACTTTATGATAATTTATATTCATGGTTTTTAATATTAATAAATTCCTTATCATATCATGATTGTTCTAATGCATGATAATGAATTTGATAATGACCTAAGATTCATTGTCTCCCTAAAAGGTCATATAGGATCTCTGTTATGATGAGAACCTAAAAATATTATGACACTATTCTGGAATATATGTTCTATAGTAAGATGATATAATTTGAGGGACACAAATGATACGGGCCATAGAGAGTGGAGACTCATTGGACTTTGAGGCACTTTCTCATAGTGTAGGCCCTTGGTAATTTCCAAGAGGATATTATGACAACAAGACATTCCACTAGAAAATCCATATTTATATATTTAATTGGATGTTCCTATATAGGGACATTTGTATTGTTCTTTATACATTAAGATTATTATTAATTAGTATTATTAGTCACTCATTTAGATGTATTGGTGAAAATGGTGATGATAGGTGTTTTCAGCGAGGTAGGATATGTTTGGTGTCTCATGATTAATATTGAATTAATGAATAATTTGACAAAGGATTTATCCCTTATTTTCTATAATGGAAGCTAATATCTTAGTCCCTCTGATGGAAATTATATAGCCTAAATAAATCCATGGTCATGGTGATCAATAAGAAAGTTCTATTTATAGAAAGACAAAGAAAGAGATATTGAGCATATAGGTTGATGGCACCAGTATGAAACCTACATGATTTAAGATATTGTAATAAATGGATGCCATTACATGGTAAATGTTTTTATGAGGTGACATGTCATTGTGGCATTTACATTTTTCTCTATGGGAGGCTTGGAATGTTTCTAGATTTTAACCATGGACTTTAGGCTACTCTGCCTAATTCCACTAAGATAAAGGACTAGACGGTCACACACTAAGTGTATCTAGTATCTCAGTTAAATAATATATATAGTTTATTATTTAAAAATTGGTATCAATATTATTCCCATTTTTGGTTTAATAATTATTCATGGATTCCTGATCGCATTTATTTTGACACTATTTATTCAAGAGAATATATAGGGGGGAAAATATTTAATAAATATTTATTTTTAATTTAGTAGATATAATATTTTTATATTTATTGAAGAATAATGCAATGATTTTTATTTAATAAATAGACATTATTCAATTTCCAATAAATATGGTGGAGGATTGGTGGACCGAGTTCAAGGGTTTGGTGAGAAATAATAATGTTGAATATTATTTTATTAAATAATATTTAATTATAATTCGCAAGTTAGGTCTGTATCAACAAATAATAATAATAATACTAATATTATTTAACATTAGGTTTCTCTAGGATTAATAAAATAAATAAGGGGACTTGTAAAATTATGCTTTTTTAACCCAAGCAATATAAATACACAATTAGTTTTATTTTTTAATAATATTATCCAACCAAATCGTTATGAACAACGGATTGGAAAAAGATATCAATCCTAGAGAGTTTATCTCTCTCCAAGAATTATCTCAAGAATAAGAGAGATCCTTTTCTACATATAATGGAGAATGCTTTGGAAGCAGTTTTCAAGGCGAGAGAAGGTAGATATTTTATGGGAAGGGATCTTCTGTGCTAGCACTCACAGACTCATTTGGCGACATTATGAGACTCTTGGACCACATGTGGATCACAGATAGAGGAGTCCTTTGATTTGATTCTATAACGCACCAGCAGTGCACTGTATATTTGTTTCTAGATGCATTAATTAAGAAAGAATGACCTTGGAGGTAATTCTTGTTAAATTAAATTAATCATAAACAACATGTGTTGATCTCCTCTCTCATTATTCTGAGTTAATAAACCTTTCTTGTTCTTTGATTAAAATATATAGATCATGGCATTCATCATCACTTGATCTTGTATAAATCATTGATAATGGGAAAAATAAAATTTGGGCATTTTCCCTCCCACGCTTCTGTTGTGCCCAGAACCTATAGACTCTTCAATGGTGAATACTGTGTAAGTGATTTTTATCTTTATTGAGGTGGGTGGTTTCTTATGGAAATATATATCAATTAAAATTGTTGATTCCTATTAAAGTTAAACTGGTTTCCTATTTAATTTATAAATATTTAATTAAGTCTCTTGATGAATGATTTGTAATTGAATGGTGAGCATGATGAAACCCTTTGACAATTGATTTTGAAAAAAAGCGTGATTTCAGAAAATATGATCTTGATTTGAAAATAATGATTTGAAGATGATTTTGATGAGATGAAATGTAATGAAATGTTTTATAATGTGAAATGAAATTATTTTAAATAAAATACATTGATTTTTTTATAAAAACCAATTTATGTTGTTTTTTTAAATGAAAAGCATGTTTTGAAACTTGAATATGTGGCCATTTGAAATGATTATTTGAAACGATTGATTAAAATAGAGGATATCCCCATGTATGTTTTATTTTCTTATGGAACATGGTATCCTAGGTAGTTAGTTTAGAAAAATCCTATTATTGTATTATCTCAACCTGTAAATGGATTGATAATTATAATGCTAACTAAACATTGGTGAGGGTAGGGAATTCGTTCTTTTGGGTATTCTCATATTCCCCCAAGGCTCGAGATCCAGGGATGTGTGCATACCTCAAGACATATTTCATTGATATGTGTGATAATATCTATATTAATCAAACCATAGGGATATTAACTATGATTTTATGATTTTAATCATTATGCATGCATGTGTTGATTTAAATTATTATTTATGAACATTTTGATATAAATGGTTATTCTTGTATGTTTCGATAAATATGATTATATCTTCCTGATTTTATGGAAATTCACTTTGAATCCAATTTTATATTATCCACTAATTTTTTTTATAAATCATGATTTGATACATAAGTTGAAAATATTTATATTCGATGTTTTATTTAAAATTTAGAAAAAAATATTTGTTATAAATTTCTGATAAAATTCTTGGTGTAATCCTACGGGGATTTATTTCTCACACCCTACATTTTCCTTCAAGAATTTTTATATATTCTTATGCTAGGTTCAGGAAAGGGAAAATCAGCACTCATAGGTGGTGGGTGTACTTGATTAGAGGTACATTAGGATTTTGTGGTGATAGGTGGAATGTGTGATCCACTTGTTATATGGAAATATTATAACGATGTCTTAATGGTTTTATCTGATGAATTTGGTATTAACTCCAACTCCAGTAACATATAGATGGTGTATTCTTTATTATTTTATTACTCTATACAATTAATAACATACCAGAGGACTAAATAGTTTAGTAGTCTTAAATAACTAGATATATAAATGATTCCAATATCGCATTGGAAATAAAAAATACATATCATAAAAACATTCTTTCACCCTTGATATAATTCATAATATCCATCTTCATATCCCAGGTAAAAGAAAACAAATAAAAGGGTGAGATCATATGCTCATTAAGGGTCACATATAGTGGAATTTATCATGAGTAAATAAGGAATAATAAATATAGAAAGGTTAATAACTGGAAATACATTCCATTTAATCAATAACTTGATTAAAAAGGGAATCCATGAATAATATCAATGCAGTAATATCATTGATAAAAACAAATGAATTCTCAATAAAGTAAATTCTTAATATTGGATTCCATGATCTCAGAAATCATGGTATTTATACCATTGATTCCTTATTCCAGGACGGTTTAAAACTATGGGTAGGCATACACCAAAAACACATTTAATGTTAGCTTACTGATTTGTCTCATGAGACTTGTTGATGCATAGAGGGGATATATAATTTCAATCCCCACTCACTAATACATGTCCAATGTATTCCTCGTATATCAAATTATCAATTTAATTCATGAATATGGTGTCATATCAACAAATATATGTACTGAGTACAAAAATTGGATTCATCAATAATTCCTTAATCAATCGAATACCTTTAAAGTATGATATTTTATGTATAAATGGTATATGGTTTGAGCAATAATTATTTCCATGATACAAATAATATATATATATTTAAGAAAATTTTAACATCCAATGATCACAAGGAAGTGAATGTTTCAAAGGATGTTATCATTAAAACATATCCTCGGTGGTTAACACTTAAAATAATATATTTTTTTATTTAAGAATAAAATAAACCAAAAAAAGATCATTAAAAATATTTTTGAAGAAAATATACTTTTCACTTAGAAGTTTACTTTTAAAAACAAAAACTTTTACAAATTTTAAGGAAAAAATTTTATTTTCAAAAAACCTTTTATAAATTTAAAGGAATATTGAAAATATTGTATAGTCATGATGGTGGGTTTTTTTCATTTTGTGTAATTTAAAAGAAAACAATCCTTTCACACTTTTTTAAGAAAAATACATCGTTTAGAAAATAACAGGATTATTCATTTTTAACCATTTTGTAAAAAGTCAAACATGAGTAAAATTTTATTTTGATATATAATTTTAGAATTTTAAATTAATTTTTTAAAATATTTTAAAGAAAATATGGACATGGAATAAAAAAATTTCTGATCAAAAGAGAAATATGATCAATTTTTGTTTAAAATATCTCTTTGGTGGATTGAAGTTCTAAAGAGAGAAAAAATTATAATAAAATATGGAAAATCATTAAAATTGTAAACTTGAATTGATCTTTGATCATAATGAATAAATATATAATCATAATAAAAACCTAAAAGGTTCATTATATACACCACATAAAAAATAGGTACATAATACCAAAAATTTCTCAATAGAGTATAAATTAAGACAAAATCCCTTGCCTCAAGTTCAAATTGCCTCATAAATTATTTTAAACACATGTATAAAAAATTTATAGTTATTATAATTACATAACAGAACCAAATAAATAACTATAATTTCAAATCTGATCCATTCATAACATTTTATCACCTATGTGTCAATGATATTTTTACTATTATCCTTATTTTGGGTGTTCAATGCTTTGTTTTTGATTTGGTGATTTTGTTCCATGTAATTTTGTTATGGTTATATAATCTATATAATGTTATTAATTTTATAAATATAATATATATTCAATATATATATATAGTAATATTAATTCATAAAATATATATATATAAATGGATTACACTATTCGTAGAGACCATAGGACGTACGTACACATAAAGGTTGTTTTCACTATTCAGTAGATAGAAAGAAATAAAGTTGAATGATAATTAATATTTAAATAATTATTATTATATCATATATATCATATATTCATTAATTATATCCTTATTACCATCTATGTAAAACAAAAAAAAATGGATCACATCACTGCATGGAGGTGGTAGTCCACATGTACGCATGATCGACGTTATCTTTTTCCAACAGATTTAAAGGTAAGAAGGTATATATGATGTTATAATTAAAAATAATATTTATTTCATACATATCATATATATTCATTAGTTAAATATTAATAACTATCTAATTTAAATGGAAATTAAAGATGAATTACACCGCTACGTGGAGACGGTAAGTCATACATACTCACGAGTGAGGTTTTCACTTTTTTTAGGATTAAAAAGAGATGGAATATTGGTATCCTATAATAATAATAACATCTAAATATATTAATGTAACCAGATTTATTATATTAAGATGGGTAAAATTATTTAAAAGTAATTAAAATAAGAAATAGACATGAAGGTGTCGGTAAGGACGATTACCTCTTCTTTAGTAGACTTCCTTTAGATCTATTATTAAGGGACATAGGGTAGGAATTTTTGAAAGACCAAAAACTATATAACTTATATAAGGATTTTGGAAATATAATTTATTATTTTTTGGTTGTGAAAGATGGCTCGAAGTTGTTTGAAGAATTAAGAGACGGGGTATCCTTTTATAAGATATGGAAATTCTTGGAATTTCTTAAAGTTATAAATTAATATAAATTATATTTCATGTCCAAATGTCTCAAAATTGATATAATTAAAATATAGGATTATTATGAGTCTAAATAATCTCATAAAATAAAATTTTAACAAGTTTTACTTGTTTTTATACCCTTATCTTTTAGTTTTAACCCTGTGTTAACACTTTTAACAATTACCAAAATGTTAAAGTTTTCTACACATTAGGGGTTAATAATGTTTTTATAAAATGATAAAATATCCACAAATGGATAATTGTTGATTTTTAAAACCTTATCCCATTAATTTTCTTGAATATAATATTTTATGTATTTTAAATCATCTAATAAAATATTATTTATTATAAAATATCTTTAATGTCAATTTTGGAACTATTCAATTAATTTGACTTTTAAAACTACAACACAACTATGGAATTAGACTTCAATAAATCAAAACCTCTATAATATGTCGTTTTTATATAAAAAAATCATGAACATAAAAACTCGCTCAAATAATTTTGTTTTTTTGAGTTTTCAATATCATTTTATTGATTTTTTTTATAGCTTGCATAAACATTGCATCAGTGTTTCATAATCTTTTAAGAAAATTATTTATCCACTAAAAATTAAAAATAAATTAATAAAAAGAAAAAAAATCATTTAAATTTCAAATTAATATTTATAACATAACATATCCTATGTTTATTCCTGTGTAAAAAAGTTACAGATAACAAAACAAAAAGAATGACATTTTTTACTTTTCTTTATAAAAAAAATTATAAATGGTCAAAATAATGGCCAAATGTTAAAAAAGGACATGTATTATAATTTTTATATTATTATGGATGAGTTATAATCATACAATAAAATTAAGTCAAGTGTTAGTATAACACCCTGATATGATGAAGGGTTAAATGACTAAATGATATAATACATGTCAACAAGGTGCATCTTTCTTTTCAAGAGCCTACCTATTTAGAACTTCATAGTTAATCATAATTTTCCTGGAGTATTGATTTAGATGGATGACCTTCTGGAAATTTTCCCAAGGTGTGTGTGAGTAAGTGAAAACCACAATGGAAAAAACAATTATTGGCCTATGGGGACAGTCATTAGTCTGATGACTCATTCAAGCATGTGGGTGGTCCCCATGATGAGGATCATGTGTCTGCAAGGAAACTAGTGGTACTAGGTGGTCCAGGACCTTAAGGATGTCTTAATGTGGGTTGTATGTGTTGTTAGTGGTTCCCAGTTTTTACATTAGTATTAGTGGAGGAACCCATCATTCAGTGTGGTGGCACTGTCTAGGTTAAGATGTAGGGTCTACAATAAGGATGTCATGCTCTAAATGGGGGGTTAATATAACATCAAAGAATAATAAAGGGTTAAATGACTAAATGATATGACTCATGTCAACAAGGTGTGTCTTTATTTTCTAGATCTTACCTGAATATAAATCCATAGTTAAATGTGCTTGGCCTGGAGTAATTATTAGGATGGGTGACCTTCTAGGAAGTTTATTAGGGTGTGTGCAAGTGAGGACAAAGCACACTGGAAAGAACAAGGGTTAGGATATGGGGACAATCATTAGTCTGATGACCCATTCAAGCACATGGGTGGGCCCTAGGCTGGAGACCAATTGTAAGTGGATAAATTGGTGGTATCTTACAGGCTAAGACCTGACATCCATGTTAAGGTGGGGTGTTTGTGCTGTCATGGGGGCCTATTTGTTAAAGTTGGGGTCACTATTTAGTCTATGGTCCAGGATGGGGACCACATGTATATAGGGAAATTGGTGGTACTTGGAAATATAGTACCTGATAGACATGTTATAATGGGGTTCATGAGCTATCGAAGGGGATCATTTGTTACATTTGGGGTCATTATTTAGTCCTTATAATTTTATTTTTAACATTAATTGCTCGATTTATCCCTTTACCATGGGGAAAAAATTATTGAAATTATTATTCATAATATCTAAAAATAATAAGGAAATATTCAAAAAATTTGGACCTCTTGATTAAAATATGGAATTAATTTTTCAATATTAAATTTATAGAAGTGGAAAAAATTAATTTTAATATAAATGTGTCAAACTCAACGAAAAACATTTTTTAGATAAATGCATTTTTAATCCCAAAAATGTACTTATACCAAAATCAGGTATAATTTTGATTAAAATGGAGTTAATTATATTATATATAATTAAATAAAAATTATGTTGCTTTGATATTTAAGTCAAATCATAACGATACTTTTTAATGAAAAGAAAGTAATAGTTTTATAAAATTGCTATTCATAGTATTCATGAAAAAAACCAATCTTTTCATAAAAATGCCAAACTTTTACCAAAATATAATTTATATATGATTATTTAACAAATTATATCATTTTTATCAAAAATATTATAAAATTTCAATAAATTAATCATAATTATATTCTAAAAAAATAGTAAAAACTATTTTTTGAATAAAATATATTTTTGAAGAATAAAATGTGCTTAATAAAAAATGAGTGTTTGTTTCCTCAATATTAATCAATATGTTTATATTGAGAAGTGACTTTATATATATTTCATAAATCAATTAATATGATTTATACCCACCAATTTAATGGTTAGATCATAATGATCATATTTAAATAATAATATTTTATGGTTCATTTTGGCTCAGTGTTGCGTGTTGTGTATTCTATTAAACATAGTGTTATTTTCAAATATTTTCATATTTCATTCTCTCCCCCCACTTAAATAAATTTAAACCTCACAATTTTAACTTATGACTAATGATCAAGGTTTTTTCATTTGAAAATTACACTTTTGAAAACTCACATCATAAAAAAGGTTAATAAAACTTCCACTTAAAAATAGGTAAAGGAAAGTTTAAAGGTCATCGCAAAACTAGGTTTCCAAATAGAAAAACAACAGTGGAAAGTAAGAAATATGGAAATGGAAGATAAAAATAATTCCAAAATATTAATATATAGTTTTGGATTACATGTTCATGAAAAATTTAACCTTCACAAAACCAAAAATATATAATGGGTTAAAAGTATATTGATTTCTTATTAAGAAAATTAAATAGATAATATCTTTATTTCAAGGTCATTTTCCTAAATTTGAGAAATTTATTTACCATATAAACTAAGAACATAAGGAAATATACTTACTTGAAAATTATAATTTCATCATTTAATCAATTTACAATACAACCTCATCCTTTCTCTAAACGATGATTATTCAAGTTGAATTTTTTTGCCTGAAGCACTAAAATTAACTTTAAATTGATCAAAATGTTTATTAAATAATGAAAATTAATTCCTTGTTTTTAATTACTTAACAAAACTAAAATATTTGGAAAATCTTATCTAATAAAACATTCAAAACGTCCTATAAAGTTCAACTTAATCCATCGTTAACCATAAGACTCTATTGAAATGTCCCTGGCCAAATTTAACACCCATAAATATAAAATCTTTGACCAAACATTTATCCCTAGGAAATATAAAGTAATATAAAATGTCACATTTCAAACATGTGAATACTTTGATCTTATATAATGATAACCTAGACCACCATTAACTTTATCCTTATTCCATATATCCCATAAATCCAAAATGCAGTATCCATCATAAATTACTTTTTCATTAAATCAATAACCATTTTTAAGGTATCCCAAACTATCTCATTTACTTAATAATTGTAAATACTCTATTTATCCTTATAAAACGTTAATAACCCAACATCAGGGACATATTAAGTGGTATCTTTACCTTATTCAGGAATTCTTTAAATTTATCACTTTACCACTAAATCACTTTTTTTGTTATCTATATCATTCAAAATATTCTTTCAAATACTTAAAGAAAACTAATATGGAACAATACTTATATGTTTAATGATTTTTATAACCAAAATATAATTGATAAATTTATTCTATATAAATTCTAAATCCAAATGCACAGGCACTTTAATCATTCCACTTTAGCTATAGTAATAGAATAATCTTGATCTTGATCTCCCTTCTTCTAAGGTATATTCCCTTAATTATTAGAAATATTTTTTGTATAGTGACCCATTTCATTACATTTGAAACACAAAACATTATTGATTTCTCTCTTACCCTTTCATTCATGCACATAATGGACTTTCTCTCCACACTAAATCAAACTTATATTCCCTACAATAAATTACTAGGTTATTTATTTCCATGATTATCACATGTGGTAATTTACATCCTTTCCTTATTTTACTTGACCTCATTTCTTTTTCCATGGTTCTTATTCATCCTCTTATTATTTTTAACTCCTTTTAAAATATAAAACATAGAGAATTAGTTCTATATTCTGATGTAACTTGACACTATATCATCATAGAATGAAAAAAATTGAGAAACTAGTTTCCTTAAGAGACTCTTATTAAGAATATCAAATAAACAGTCAATCTTTATTTCCATATAACATATACAATACAAAGTATTTCTAGATAATATTTTAAAGTTATCAAAATACTCTACCAACTTTATTCTTCCCTCTTTTTTAAATTGAGGAACTTCCTCTCCATTTTAGATCATTGTTCCCGAGGGAATTTTTTATCAAATAAAAACACATTAAAATTTCTCAATTATGTACTTTCAATTTCTTCATCTTATTTAGTGTTCTTGATCAATGACCACTACTGATCACCATATCCTTTTAAATAATAAAATTCTAAAATAACCATTTCACTTTCATTACATCCCAAATATCATAATATAGTTTCAAGAGATTTAATCAATTTCTTAGAATCCAATGGATTAGTAGTTACACTAAAATGTGGAGGCTTTTTCACATGAATTGATCCAACATAGGTAAATTCTGTTGTGGAACAAAAAGTTGTTCCATATGAGAAAGGTTATTTGTCATAACCTGAGTCAGTTTACCTAATATATCCATGATCTACTTAGTTTCAACTCTAGCTGCATTAGTTTTATCAATAGGAAAATACCTACATTTTCTATGGGTTTTGATTCTCTTTCTTCCATTCGCAATCACCACTAAATTATGGCACATATTTATTTAACTCATAGTCATCATGGATATTGATCTATAAAATAAAATCCTTATAATGGAAAAAGTTTTCAAATACTATAAGATATTTTCATAATTATCATATTAGATTTGTTTATTTAAAATATAGTTCCCAATGTTTTTACTAAACTTCTTCTCCTACCAATTATATCAACTACAACTCTAGTAACCCAAATTCAGTGTCTTCTTTATTATATTGGAATTATATACAAGTAATCACATCCCAAAGGACTGAATAATTTATTAGTATTAAAGAACCAAATACATACATAACTCTCATATCACATTGTAAATATAAAATAAATAGTATAAAAACATTCATTCATCATCAATATTGTTCATAATATTCTTATTCATATTTTATAGAAAATAAAACAAATAAAAGGTCGAGATCATATTCTCAATAGGGGATGCGTATAACAGAAGTTACCATGTGTAAATAAAGAATAATCAATATGGAAAGGTAAATAACTAGAAACACATTCCATTTACTCTATAATTTGAGCACAAACAGAATCCATGGATAATATCAATGCAATCATATCATGGAGAATAATAACTTAATTCTCAATGAAGAAAATGCTCAATATTGAATTCCATAATATCAGACATCATGGAATATATACCATCAAGGATTTTTTCCATGATATTTTAAAATAATGGGTAGGCATAAACTAAAAATACATTTAATGCTAGTTTCCTAATTTGTCTCATGGGACCTTTTGATGCATCCATCACTACATTTCCAATGACTTACTCATATATTGAGTGGTTGATTTAATTCATGAATAATATTCCTTATCAACAAATATATGTATTGAGTAAAGAATATGGATTTATAAATAATTCTATATTCCGTCAAATACTTTCAAATTATGACACCATATGTAGAATTGGTATATTTTTTAGGCAATAATCATATCCATGATAAAAAGAATATGGATATTTAAGAGAAATATAATATCCAATGATCATAGGAAGTGAACGTTTCAAAGAATGGTGTCATTAAAACATTTAACCAGTGTTGAATAAATAAAATATTTTTTTTGTCATTTATGCATAAAATTACCATAAAACATTTCTATGAAAAATATCCTTTTCACATAGAAATTCACTTTTAAAAACTAAAAATTTCAATAATATTAAGGAAAAAATTTCATTGAATGTAACCTTGTGAACTTTTAAATGAATGTTAAAAACATTATATGGTAATTATGGTGTAAATTCTGTTCATATATTTTAAGTTGAAAGAAAACATTTATTTCTCTCTTTTTTAAAAAAAATTACCTCATTCAAGAAACGAAAGGAACATTCTTTTTTAACCTTTTTTAAAAATTAAAATATATCTAAAAAATTATTTTAATAAATCATTGTATAATTTCAAATAAATTTATTAAAACATATTAAAATAAAATATGGACATAGAGGAAAAATATATCTGATAAAAATAGAAATAAGATCAGTTTTTTTTAACTTTTATTTTCTTGATCCAAGTTCCAAAGAGAGGAAAACTTGGAAGAAAATATAGAAAATATTTAAAAGAGTAAACTTTAAATAAAATTTAATCATAATTAATAAATATATATTCATTTTAAATAAATAATAGAGTAATTATATACCCCACATAGAAATAAATAGGTTCATAATACTAAATATATCTTAATGGAGTGGAAATTGAGATGAAATCACTTACCTCAAGTTCTATTTTCCTCGTAAGGGATTTTAACCACCTATATAATAAATTTAAATTTATTATAATTACATGCCATATCCTTATACATATATATAATTTCATATATGATCCATTTATAAAATTTCATCATTTTTATTAACAATCATTTTACTATTAACATTATTTCGGGTGTTAACTGGTTTATTTTTGATTTAGTGCTTCTGGTCCTTGTAATTTTATTATGGTTTCATCATATACATAGTGTTATTAATCGAATAAATATAATATATATTTAATATATATATATATATATATATACTTATATTCATTCATAAAATATATATATAGAAAAAGTAATTATACCGTTCGCAGAGATGGTAGGACGTACATACACATGAACATTGTTTTCACTTTTCAACGGATATAAATAATGAATGTTGAATGATAATTAATGTTTATGAAATATTTATTATATAATATATATATCATATATAGTCATTAAATATATCCCTATTACCATCCAATCAAAACATAAATGAAAAATGTATCGCATCGCTTCGTGGAGGTGGTAATCCACATGTACACACGCGCGACATTATCATTTTCTAAAAGATTGGAAGGTAAGAATACATATATGATATTATAATTACTTAAGAATATTTATTTCATAAATATCATAAATATTCCTTATTTTCATATTTATAATCATCCAATTGAAACAGTAATGAAAAATGAATTGCACCGTTACATAGAGACGAGAAGTTGTACATATGCACGAACGATGTTTTCTCTTTTTATAGGATGGAAAAGAGATAGAATATGGTTGTAGAATAAAAATAATAATATATAATTATATTTAATATACTATATTTATTATATTATGGTGGTTAAAACACTTTAAGATGAAGTATAAAATGAAATATACTTGGAGCACTCGGTAAAAACGATTACCTCTTCCTCAGTAGACTACCTTTAGATCTCTTCTTAAAGGACCTAGGGTAGGTCTTTTGGAATGAAAATAAACTATAGAAATTATATAATAGTGTTGGGAATATAATTGGGTACGTTTTTGTCAAGATATATGGATAAAATTAGTTTGAATATTTATGAGAGGAGGTATCCTTTTATAAGAGTGGGGAGGGGAATTTTTGGAATTTATTAAAGTATTAAATTAATAAAAAAAAAATCTTGTTAAAATGGATAAAAATTAATATAATTAAAATATATAATGGATATTGGTCTAAATAATAATATAAAAAAATTTATAATTCTTAGTTTTATTTTCACCCTTATCTTTTAGTTGTAACCACTCGTTAACTATTTTCACAATTACCGCAATATTAAAGTTTTTTATCCTTCAAGGGTTGATAATGTTACTATAAAATGAAAAACGACCCATAAATGGAAAATGGTTGATTTTTAAAACTATATACCATTAATTTTCCATATTTTAATATTTATATGAATTATAAATCATTTAGAAAAATATTATTTATTATAAAATATCATTAATGTCAACTCTGAAACTACTCATTTAATTTAACTTTTAAAACTATAAGAAAAAAATGAAATTAGAATCCAATGAATAAAAAACTATATAATATTTAATTTAAATCTAAATAAATCTTTTAATATAAAAACTAACTCAAATAATTTTTTTATATTTTTAAAAAACATTTTATTGATTATGTTACTACTTCCCACGCGCTGTGTTAGTGTTGTATAAGCTTTTAAAAAAATTATTTCCATAATAAAATTTAAGAATAAATTAAAATTTTGGAAAAAAAACAATATTTCAAATTAATATTTATAACCAAAAATATCCTATCATTATATATAGGCCAAAAATGTAAATATAATAAAATAAATAGAACAACATTTTTTACTTTTCTTTATATAACATAATATAAAGGGACAAAATCATGGAAAAATGGTAACAAAAGGCCATATATTAAAATTTTATTTGATTATGTATGATATGTACCCATAAAATTAAATTAATTCAAGTTTTGGGATCATTATTTAGTCCTTATAATTTTATTTGTAACCCTAATTACCTTATTTAGTCCTTTATCATAGTAACAAAATTTCTAAAGTCGCTATTCATAATATCCAAATTTAAAAGGGACCTATTTACTAAATTAGGACCTCATGGTTCAAAATAAGGAACTAATTTTTAAATATTTAATTAAAATAATTGGGAGAAATTATTTTTAATATAAATGAATAATACGCAATGGAAACCCATTTTTAGAAAAAAGAGTTTTTAAGCCCAAAAATGTAATTATACAAAAATATATAATAATAATGATTTAAATAAATTTAATTATATTATATATAATTAAATAATATTTATGTTAATTTTTTATAAAATACATATAATAATGGTACAAATTAATGAAAATAAAATAATAGTTTTACAAAAATTGTTATTTTTCACTATTCACTAAAAATAAATTCTTTCAGAAAAATAAAAAAATTTCACACCACAGATAATTTTTATATGATTATTTAAAAAATGATATTTTTTATAATAAAATTTATAAAATTTAAATAAATTAATATCAATTATTTTCTCACAAAAATAAATAAAATCCATTTTTTGAAGAAAACGTGTTTTTAAAAAATAAAATGGCTTTAAAAAATTACTATTTATTTAGTATGAATTAATAAATATATTTATATTGAGTAGTAACTTTATATATATTAAATAAATTAGTCAATATAATTCATAACCACTAATTTAACGGTTATATTAAAACATTAATATTTAAAAAATAATATTTTTTGGTTCATTTCAACTTATTGTTGTGTGTTGTGTACATTATAGAACATAGTGTTCTTTTAAAATCATGGGGTGTTACAAATTTGGTTGAATTATCATTTTAGAGACTTTTATTTTTCTACTTAGGTTACTTTTTCCTTTGATTAGTTTTTTTCAAACCAATTGTTTGTTGTGTTATATGACCTATTATTTCTTATTCAGTGATTCTTATAGTAAAATAATTCCCTATTAATTGTTTTGAGGCCCAAGAGCTAGTATATAGATCTTGGGGATCAAGAATTCCCTTCACTTCATGTCAAAACTAATTCAGGTACCATTTAGGTGGGTTATCCAGGTTGATTCACGAAAATATCTCAGTAGAAGATATATATTGAGCATATTTTGGATCCCATTGAATTTTCCATTTGTGAATAATGATTAAAATTATGAGGAAAGGATTTATTTGAGGGACATAATATAATTTCATTAGATTTTGGAATATATTTTCAATTTAAATTAATATTATGTTTAGTAGATTTCTCAACATGAAACACTAAACAAAAACGATCCATTATAAAATTATTTTTAAGAAACTTTAAGAATAATATAACATATAATAAATAAAAATATTGTAATCAATTATAAATACATAAAAATTTTTGATTAATAACACTTAAACATATAAAAAGAAATTTTTCAATAAAATCAATTTTCTTTATATATTTTATTTTCATTTAAAAATTAAATTTATAACTTTTAGAATATAAATTAGAAAAAATGTATAAATTTTTTAATTTATAATATAAAAATTACATTAGTATGAATTTTTGGAAACTTTAAAATAATTGGTTTTTACATCAAAAATATATTTAAGGTGTAAAATTATTAATTTAAAAATAATGTGTTAAATTTATAAAATCCATATTTAATGTTTGGGAAATATATGTAATATTTTACTCTGAAAAATAATTTTATTTTCTTATATTAAAAATTATTTTTCATTGTTTATAGAAATTATAATAAAAAATGGAATTAATATTTTAAAAAAATATTTTAACCTCACTTAATTAGTTTAATTTCATTTCTATCCATTAAATAATGATTATTGATATTAAATTTAATGATTATGATAATGGTAAAAGAGTTATTTAAAAAGAATTATTTTATCAATGTTGTTTAAATTTATCTTTTTACACCATCTATTTCATTATGGAATAAATTAACTAATTAATATAATTAATTTTGAGTCGTTTTGAGATCCCAAAAATTTAGGCTGGAAATTTTAAAATTTTTAAGGAAATTGGTGTTGCGTACAGTTAGAAGTAACCATGCATCAACTGTGCATGAGGGGTCTATTTATGACAGTGTATATTCACACGAATTGATCATGGTTAGATCAACTATATTACTACCTAGTGGTAACCATGTGGGTGCCTCATTAGTGTCTAATAGAAATATCATGGTGGGGGAACGGTATGACAAAACTTTCACCTTGTCCAGGGTGTTAAAACTTTTATTTTTATTTATTATTTCTTCCCTTTTATTTTATTATTTTACCCTTAAGGGTTTTTAATCCATTTTACCCCTCTCCCTTTGATTCATGTGATATCCCCTCTTCCTTCTCCCTCTATGTTTTGCGCCACTCCCTCTCCATAGATCCCCTCTCAGTGGTTTTTCCACCAAAATTATTGGGGTTTATTAGTCAATCCTTCAAGGTATGACCTCTTCTTCCCATTATCTTCCCATTCTTGGAAGTTTTCCCTCTCCCTATCACACCACCTAGCACGGAAAACTCTAGGTCAAGGTTTTACCAGATTTTCAGTAATTTATTCAATTTTTAGGGTATGTGATGGGTCTCCTGGGTCCTCTTTTTGCATGTTTCAGGATCATCCAACAAATTCAATGTGATCCAGACCATTTCATCTCTCTGACTACCATTTGAGGTGAGTTTTCTAGTACCATTTTCTTTCGGTTCAATTTTAATTAGGTATTTTTGGATTTTTAATTTCTTCATTATTACTTAGGGTGTCTTCTAGCTATTTGAAGGTGAAATACGTGTATATTAAAATATGTGCATATATATAAGGACCCCCTTATGCATATTCACTTATGGTAATGACAATACGCACATTGGGGATAGGTGTTCATATATATATATATATATATATATATCGGTGTGTCTGTGTGAAGGTGTAGATGAATATAAGTATAAAAGGGTGGTTTTGAGTGGTATTCGTCAAAGGAAACTTGTTTGAGGCAGGCGTTTCTATGGAACCCCCTTGTATTGCATGTTTTACATTTCTTGTGTGATTTTAAATGCCTTTTTATAAATTTAAAAGCCTGTTATAATCCATTATATAATTTAAATGATTTTGCATTGGTTTTTTCACTTGGAATGGGCCTTGGCCGCTTGCCAAGCATTTTTGAAATTTATTATGTGGAAGTTAAATAATATTTTAAGTGTTTTTTAAGGTTCCTCCATGGTTTTAAATGGGTGTGGTAACCATTTTGGGTTTTAATTATCTTTCAAAATGGTTTAAATAATTATTAAGGGCCTTGGTCGCATACCAAGTGTTCTTTAAATGATTGTTTTTCTTTTATAAATGGATTTAAATGTTTTAACAAAATATTTTAAAATCATGTTTAATATTGATTCCATTTTTAAAAAGGCTTTGTTAGACATTAAGGGATTGTTTTATGGAAATTGGGGGGGGGGGGGGGGGGTCACCCCTTTTTAAGTATAATGGTGATACCTTTTGGTTGTGTTGGTTGAGTTTTTTTGTTGGTTATGATTTCCTTTGGGTGGTTTTTGATTTACCAAACATTTATAAGGTGATTTATAAATTCATAATTATTATATATGATAAGTGAAGTCATGATTAGAACTTTGTAAAGTGATGATGATTGGTAGTTGATTTTTTTCTTATTGAGACCCTTTTATTTGTTTTTAGTTTTCTATTTATCCATGTGATGGATGTCGTGAATCTATTACATGATGTGCTTATGTGTTAGGGCTCATTTGAAGGGAATTATGTAAAGTGGGAAGGATGTGATTGTGGTGTTAGCACTTGGGGCATTTCTATTATCATGTGATGACATTTTTTTATTCATAGAAAACCTATTTTAGTTATTCTATGGGGGACCCTAGACTGCTATATATGTGGTTAGAATATGTGTCTATGATATATGAGATTACACTGATAATTTTCCTCAGGTTTTACGTAATAACTGGCTTGTGGGGTGTCACTGTTGAGACTAGGTGGGAGTGATTTGGTGGATGGATGTGTGACTTTTAACCTTTCAAAATTAGTTCCACCTTACACATCTCATACTTGTCCCATTAGTCCCCATGGAATCACCTCATAATATTTATGGTATTTATTCCTTTTATATTGTATATTGAGCATGTGAGTTTCTTACTTTTTATGTTTTGAATTTTTTTACATGTTGTATCTTTTATGATAGAGATTTGATGTATTGTAGTTTCATATCACTTTTATGGCATCATTATGTGTGTGTGTGTGACTCATTTAGTCACAATAAGATAGTTATGTTTGTATTTTAGTTTTTATTTTAGTTTCTTTTATCACATTTTCCAATTAGGATTTTATTGATTTCTATGGATATAGGGTAACTATAGTTTCAAGTGAGAAAATAAGATCCATTGGAGGTGGTCATCTTTTCCTTGTAGGAGAGGGTGTTCGGAGAGTGATTAAGGTTTTTATTTCCCATTTATATTTCATTGATTTCCTAGTTTCAATATTAGGTTGTTGTTGGTTCCTTTTTATCTATTGTGATATTCCAATATATTCATGGGTCATGCCATAATTTTATTTACTTTATTGATATTTTTTGTCTAATTATTTATATAAAACATTCCTAAGTGTGTTTCTATGATTCTCGAGAACTAGTTTCTAAACCATAGAAATTGGGAATGACCTTCAGGATAGTGGAAGGCAGGTTTGAGAATCCATCAGAGGGGTATACAAGACCAGTTCATTAATAATGGTATCAGAGCTATGTTTGGGTTATTTTTTTCACAAGATCCTAAGACATTAGAAACCTCTTTTTATTTGGTGTTTTTTCTCTAATATCAAGTTATAACTTTTTTATACTCAAGATGTATTTTTAGGGAGTGTTTCACTATATCTCTTTCTCCCCAATCCTCGAGTTTCCATTAGAAATTAGGGTATTCCCTTTGAATTAGGTTTTCTATTTGATGGTGTTTTTTGGATTATGTTTTGATGTCAATGGAAATATTTTTTGATCCTTAATGAAATGAAAGGAGTTTCCTTATAAGTCAAATGTGATTTTTAAGGTGGTTATAAAGAATTAAGTCAAGATATAAGGTTATTTTGTAGGGTCTGACAAACTATGAAACAACCATATGCTAGATTCTAGAAACACTTTTGGAACCAATACACAATTGGCACGTGGTCTTCAACCATGTGTCCAAGTAAGAAATGGTTCCAAATCCTCATTGTTTTTTTTTATTTATACCACTTAACTCTTAGATTTCCTTGGGTGTAAGGTAAATAGGATAGAGTTTATGGTTGGTATTGTGATATATCGGCATCTCTGTATTTCATTGAGGATTTTCTTGTGCCTTTATTGTGTTGTTTGTTCATGTGATGTGAAATTTATTTTGTGTGAGTGGAAAAAAATAGATTTCCCAAGGAAAATGTTTTTGGTTTTAAAACAATGCATTAGGTATTTTCTATAATATGAGCTTGGTTTCATAAATGTTTTTGAAATAGTTGATTTTATTTGTTATTTGGAAGGAAAAAAATATGTGTGATTGGTTTTCTAAACAAGTTCACATGATGTTTTAAAATACCAGTTATTATTTTAATGTAAATTAATGTTTTATAAATTGGGTTTTTACCCTTGGTAAGTGTTTCTCAAATGGATAAGGTTTTTGAAAACTGTTTTAAAAAAAGTGTTTTATTTATTTTGAAACCCAAAGTATTGTTCTAGTTTTAAAACAAGTGGTGGGTGTTTTGAAATTATTTTTTGAAACATTTTAAAATTTATCAATTCATGTAAGGGATTGAGGTTTGAATTTTTAGGATGGTTTCTTTTTGGTTTTGAATAAAATAAGGTCCAATCTTAATGGTGCCTTGGTTTTCAAAATAGAGTGTTTATTAAAATTTTGATTATTTAAGTAAACCTTGTGTTTTGTTTTTCCCCCTATGTTTTTTAAGAAAACATGGTGTGATTTTAGGGACATAGATCTGTAAGGTTCAATGTCTTGTATTATTTAATGTAATTATCCTATAGAGGTATAGTATAAAAGTAGAGTTCTTTCTTTAGGGGTCCTTCCTCTTTTGTTTGACACTACCCAAAACTCCTAATATTGTAGCATGTTTCATTTCCTTCTTAGAGTAAGGTGACTTAGATTTTTCATAGGTTTTTTTTCTTCAATGGCTATTTTAGATATTGTTGGGTCCAGTGGTTTTGACTCGTGATTTTTTGTTAATGTATGGATTAGTGAGGATCACTTATTATTGGAGATTCCTATGTGAGATATCGTTTTATGTTTTATGGGTGGGTGGATATAAATTGGTGTATCCTTTGGGTGTTGAGTTATGTATCTTTTAAATAAAGAGTAATTTTGGTATTTAATCACATTGAGTCTAGAGTGGTGTGTCTTAAGGAATCATTTCCTGGTGTTTTTCTTAGGTTCCCTTTGTGAGTCGAATTTATTTTGAAGAAATCTTTCATGTCTCATTTTTTGTTGATGTTTTTTGTTTCCATGTGTGCTATATACCATGGGCTAATTACTTTGGGAAATTGATCATCTTGTTTCCATGTATAGGGAATGACCTTGGGGTGCTTACTTGGATACTTGGGGTGTAGTTTTGTTTTTGGTTGGTCTGTGGATTCCCTTAGGTTTTTATTTCCATCAAAAATCACAATGGGATTTTATTTTGGAGATTTATATATAAACCCCCTTATATTCTTGATGTGACCCTTAGGTTATATCCCTATCATTCCTTGTTGAGGCATATTTTTTTTGAGATCCTTATTTGGATTCCATATTTTGGTTATCCAGGTTTTCTATCCTTTGGAATGTTTCCATGAGTAATGTCCTACTTTTGGTTTTAAACCATTTTTTATAGTTATCTGGGTGATGATCCCATTTTATAAGTGTTCTTTTGATGATTCACCATTTAGATTAATTATAAATGGTGTGGAAATATCTATTTAGTCTCCCTTAATTTGAGGATTATTATTAGATTCTTAAGGATGATTCTTGTTTGAGATTGATATCCTTGTTTGAAGATTTTGGTGATTCCTTAGAATTTAAATCATGTTAAGTGTCTCTCTTATATTATTTTAAGTGTTTGATACATTTACTATGACTAGGGACTTTTGGGGGGGAATCTTTCATGGTGGGGAGTTTTTGACACCTGTCGTATCATTGTTTCATAAATTAATTTATTTATTTAAGTAATTGTGAGATGTTTTGAGTTCTTAATAATTTCATGTAGTAATTTTAAAAATTTTAAGGTAAGTGATGTTGTACATTGTTTATGCAATGCTAGGAGTAACCCTGTGTCAACCATGTGTGAGGGGTCTGTCTAGGATAGTTCCAATTCACACAGTTTGAGAATAGTTATCTCAATCACGTGACTGTCGCAGGGTAACCCTACATGCACCTTTTTATTATCTTGTAGGGATAGCATGGTTAGTTCAAAGTCTGGTAAATTTTTCACCTTTTCCAAGGTGTTAAAATGTTTATTTTTATTTTTATTTTTATTTTCATATTTTACACATGTGGGTTTTCAATCCCTTCTCCCCCTCTAATTTTTAAGTCACATGAAGTCCCCCCTTCCTTCTCCCTCTGAGTCACGTTCCACCCCCTCTCCCAATATCACCTCTCCATAGATATTTCACTCGTATTCTTGGGGATTCTTGGTCAATACTTCAAGTTATAGCCCCTATTTTCCTTTTTCCTCTCATTATTGATGATTTTCCCTCTCCCAATCACCCTACCCAGCTCGGAAAAAACCCTAGGTCAAGGGTTAACCATATTTTTGGCAATTTATTTCATTTTTAGGGAATTCAATAGATCTTCTAGGTCCCCTTATTTCATGTTTCATCATCCGGTGCTAAATTATAATTGATTTGGACCATTTAGACACGTCCATCACCATTTGAGATAGGTTTTCATTTACCCATTTTTTACCAATTTAAATTAGTTATTTTGTGATTTTTAGTTCTCGCTTTCTCTTTAAAGGAGACTTACATGTATATGAAAAAATTGGCATATATATAAATACCCCCTTGTATATATTCAAGTATAGTATTGAAAATATGCACATTAGGTCTCGGTGTGCATATAAATATGTGTGTGTGAAGGTACATATTCTTGTAAGTATAAAAGTGTGGTTTTGACTTGTTATCCTAAAAGGAATCATGTTTGAGGTAGGTGTTTCTATAGAACCCCCATGTATTTCATGTTATAAATTTCTTTTGTGATATTAAATTCTATTTTATAAATTGAAAATAATATTACAATCCATTTTATTCTTGAAATGATTTTGGATTGGTTTTTGGAACTTAGCATGGTCCTTGTCCACATGAAAATTATTTGTGAAATAGCTTGTGTAGATCTTTAAAAATATTCCAATATTTTTTAAATTTTTTCTGAAATGGGTTTGGAAAACTTTTTTGGTTTTCATTGTATTTTAAATGGATTAAATAATTTACAGGGACCTTGGTCACATTCAAATTTTTCTTTAAATTACATTTTTATCTTTGTTAAATGGATTTAAAAGTTTTAACAAAATATTTTGAAACTTTCTTTAACACCGATTCCATTTTTAAAATGGATTTTTTTCTTTAAGGGATTATTTTATGAAAAGTGAGGGGGGGGTTGAACCATTTTTCAATTTCAATAGTGATCCATTTAGGTTGTGTTGGTTATTTTTTGGTGTTGTTTATGATTTTCTTTGGGTGGGGTTTGATTTTAAAAACATTTATAAGGGGATTTCGAAAATGTATATGTGTTATATGTGATAAGTGAAGGCTTGGTTGGAACTTTGTAAATAGATGTTGATTGATTTTTTATTGTATGCATGTTGATCCCCTTTTCTTTTTTATTGATGTTGTGTTTATCCACGTGAAGGATTTCATGATTATGTTTCATGAAGTGCTTTTCGGTTGGGGCTCATTAAAAGGGAATTATGTGTGGTGGGAAGGACATGATTATGGTTTTATCCCTTGGGGATTTGTTATTTTAAAGTGATGAATTTTTTTTTCTTATGGCCCACCTCCTTTAGTTATTCTATGAGGTACCCCAGGATACTAAGTGGGAGTCCAGGTGACGTGTCTATGATAGTTGAGATTACACACTCACAATTCACCCCTAGTTAAATGTAATACCCAGATAGGGGGGTGTCCCCAAAGATACTTGGTGAGAGTGATTTAATTGAAAGATGTGTGACCATTAATTTTATAATTGTAGGTACACTTTTTACATCTTGTAATTGTCCCATTAGTACATGTGGAATTGGCTCATGATATGTATGTAATGTTATACCTTCTGTATTGTATATTGAACATGTTATTTTATTATTGTTATGTTATGCATTTTTTGAAATGTTGGTTATTTTATGATTGATATTTAACATTGTATGAATTTCCATGTGTTGGTATTGTTGTTTCTTTTGAATTATATGGAATCATTCTCTGTGTGTGTGTTTGGATTAATTTCAAAATAATTGTTCTTCAAATGGTTAAAAAGTGATGTTTTAAAAGGAAAACATTTTGGGTGTTTATTTAAGTGCTTTACAGAAAATATATTTTCCTTGTAATGGTTTATGAAAATGATATTTTCATGGTAGGGTTACAAAAGGGGGAAAAGTTCTTTGGCTTGATTTCCTCACTTTAAAATGTTAATTTAAATTATTTAACTATCCTTCTTTTGTGATTTAAAAAGGATCATTGTTTGAAAGTATGCCTAATATTTTCTTTTACTAGGTATGTGAAAACCTATTTTATACTTTATGTTCAAACTATCATTTTATAAATTATTTTACTAAGGGGTTTACATATATTTAGTGGGTAGTGGTGGCCTATAGAGTGATTTTTAGATCACACCAATATTATCACTTTTAGTTGTAGGTTCATCCTATCCTTTATTCTCACCCATGGGGAATTATGGTTCTTGATTGTTGAATGGTGACTCGTTTAGTCACAAAGAGATAGGTATGTTTGTAGTTTAGCTTTTATTTTAGTTTCTATTATCACATTGGCCAATTAGGATTTTATTTCTTTCTATATATATAGGGTAACTATAGTTTCTAGTGGGAAAATTAGATCCATTGGAGTTAAGAATCTTTGACTTAAAGGAGATGGTGTTTGGAGGTTGAGGGTTGTTTTTGGTGCTCTTTTTTGTTTCACTCCTTTCCTAGTTTTGATATTAGGTTGTTCTTTTTTTATTTTTCTCCAAAATGGTCATGTGATGTACGGACGGGTCATAATAGAATTATATTTTCTTGCCTCCTACTATATTTTACTCTAATTATTTGTATAAACTATTCCCAACTATTTTCCTGTGATTCTCAAGAACTAGTTGTCATCTTATGGGCATCAGAAACATCCTTCAGGCTAGTGGTAGGTCGGTTCGGGTGTCCTCAAGTGGGACAACCCATACTGGTTTGTTATATATCAAATAAATTAAATTAATATATTTTATATAAATAATTTTATATGATTTTTAAACATATATAAAAATATAAAATACAAGAAAAATCACTTATACCCACGGTTTGGAATCATGGGTATAACCCCTAAAACTATGGGTATAGGCTTTACCCACAATTCCATAAACCATGGGCTATCGAGGCATTGGTATATCCTAGTAAACTACCACAATACCCATGGTTTTAGTTAAATCATGGGAATATATCTATACCCACAGTTTACAAAACTATGGGTATTGATTATTGCATGAGACATAATATACCCATGGTTCATTGAACCATGGGTATATATACTTATCCCAAACAAGGAGCCTTCTTACTATCCTTAACCTGTAAAAAAATACAAACCACATGAAAACCATGATGCATGGTAAATATCATGAGTGAATTGAAACAGTTGACATACCAACTTCTACATGAATTAATTTACATATAAACATCGGTCAAAAACAAACCTAATCAACCTACCAACATGAAAAATTTTAACCAAAAACATTATAGTTAATTATAGTTTTGTTGTTTTATGATATATATCATGTTTTTCTCAATTTATTATTGAATTAATTCCCACACTACATGATTCTAGTGTTAGAACTATCCATAGAGTATTTCCAAACTACTCCGTGGCCACCCACATTCGGCCCAAACATCATCCAAACTAGATCAGGTTACACCAATCCAAAAAATTTAGATAACCATAGTTCACCATTATCAATAATGTTAATAAATGATAAAGTGGTATGAAACATCTTATTTATATGGAAATATAGACTTCTAACATGCTATCAATGAAATCTATAAAAAATTATTAAAAACTAAAAATATAAATTGAGAACAAAAATTTCATTGGGAAACTTCTACACATATTAATGAGAAATTAGTGTCTTAAATCACATCATTATTTCAAAATAATCAAGTTTTTTTTGTAGTCCAATGGAATGATCCAAATAGAGGTATTTACTAATTATCAACATCAAAATAAACTGATCTCTCAATACACTCATATTAAACCCACAAAGATAATGAGTAATCAATTATAGTACTTAACCCATTATAGAGGTGGAGCTTCTAGTTGAGTCATTATCATATTAGTAGAGTGAGATTCCTAGTTGATTCATAGTCATATTTGTGCTTGGAATTGATGAATAGATATTTTAAGTGAAATAATTGAAATAAAATTTGAATACAACCTATAAGAGTTCAATGAGAGTTTTACTGGGAATTTCAAACCAAATTATCTAGTGTATGATATTATATTTTTGCAACCAAGGTATTTCAATATTTTCATTGGGATGTAATCTAATCATAAAACCTAACAATGTATATTAGATCATGATGTGATATTACATCATTAAATTGATTATGAATTTGAATTTCTATTTAGTAGGCTCAATGAATTACCATTTCACCACAATTTATACCCATATCATTTCTAGAATCAATATATATTTCATAGTCTCCCATATCTACTCATTATAAATTCCAATGTCCTCAATCTTTATTTATGGGAATTCAAAATTCATTCCTAGATATTCCCAATCCCACCCTAATTATCCATATTTCCTAGGCCCTCCCACGGTTTAGACATAGACTCTAATATTTGAATACTAGGATGGACTAAGGTGGATTATGTAACGTCTCCAACCCAGAAGTCACTAAACTGGTGCTCCAAGCCGGGTCTTCACATGACCTCAAGCACGCCTCCCCATATTCTAGAAGTTTTCGACTAACGGCGAGCATCTAATAAGTCAAATGGGGATACTAGACCCTCTTTACCAGAGTAATCCACAGTAGAACAAGATAAAAATAATGGAATAAATATGAAATAACCAATAAGCATGCATCACCAAACATTTCCCAACAAGGTACATACCTCAAATCAAATAAAATCATTCCATGACATACTACTGGTGCAAAGTGAATAAATTTCAAAATAAAAAAAATGGCCAAATCTCAAAATATGTCCTGACTCTAAGTATTAATTCTTCTCCATGTGCATCCTGAGCCCAACTCAACATCCTAGAGTAGGTCCCTTGCCCTCGTCCTGACATACAACCAAGAGATCTGCTCGGGTACCCAAAAGTGTCCCGATCATGGTGTAAGTACAAAACTCAGTAGGCCACCACCAATGGTGTCTACAAAATATTCAGTATATAGATATTGAATGAAAGTACAAAATAAATGGTAAGTAAACAGAGGACATTTTGGGTTCCATAAGTTAACAAACTTCATTTAATTTATTCCTATAATTTATCCCAATTACATTACATATACCATCTTTATTACTCAATCCATTTAATCACATGTTCCTTGGGTTAGGAATAAATATCATCTACACAAGGGTTTGAGGCAATCAAACTAAATGAGTGGGGAAAATAAATCAAGTCCTTATCTCACTAGGGATACACATATCACATCAACACATTATCCTCACCTTGAAGCCTCAGTCCGGATGGAATGAAACTATTATGGGAATAGAGCTTATGTCCCCTTCCCTAACCCGTGCATTTTGGGGTGGAGTTTAGAGCCTCGTTATAACTTGACATGTGGGCGTAGAACCTAAAGTCAATACCCCACTCTAGGAATACATGTTCACATTCTTATTTATCAAGTACCCACAACCATACCATAACACAAAAAATCATATTCAATTCGATTATAATTCACAATACATGACAACAACATGGGAATTAATATCATGCCATAACCCATTAACACATTTACCAATTACAATTCATAGTCATCTAGACAAATTCCCATTATGTTTACTTAACCCATTATGTGTATTCAACAACCCATATGCCTTAGAAAAATTCATTATTGACCATTAATTAACCCATTTAACCCATTTATAATTTCAAGTACATTTTGCATATCACGTTACACAACCAATTTATTATGTTCAACCCATTAAGTGTACCACATTATTCCCATTTATTAACCCATTATACTTATTCATCCATTCCCTTATTTCATCTCATTAACATATTCCCCCTTTTTCATTTTATTTTCCAATTATAAGTTTACCATTTAATATGCACCAACCCTCTTAGGCATTTCTAACCAAATTTCGTTAAATAATTGAAACAATCTCATTTAACTCAAATTGCACATATCCATGAAATTATAAACAGTCCCTTATTTCTTATCACCCTAGTTATATCTATTATAATTCCATTTATAACCTAATAAACCATTAAAACAAGTTCTACATGGGCTTCACACTTTACTCATAAATCCTTCACTTAACCCTACCACTCTCTTGGTCTAGGATTTTCGGTGCACCCCATGGGTGGCCCTAAAATTTTTATGCCCTCCTCCATGCATCCCAAAGGGAGTATGAGGGTTTCAATTGGTCACTTAGACACCACCTTTTATCAAACACTCCAATGGAACCAAGATCACAATTATGGAAAAGAAGAACATGAGCTTCCATGCACAAATCAAAAATAAAACTATGGGATAATACTTGTAGACCACCTACCTCAAACCTGAAGATGAATGAACTCTTAATCATGGTATTACATTCGGATTCAAGAATCCCATGAATCCCCAACCTAGGTTCCACTGGAAAAAAGAGGGTGTTATGGTTTTAGAAGAATATGGGAGAAACCACAAGCCCTAATCTGGAAAAAAATCAAGAGGAGTGTTAGACTTACCCCTGGATTTAATCCACAATCAATAGTTCTCCAAAGGGCCAAGAATCGAAGTATAACCACATCTTGGAATCTTGGGTCACCCAATTTATTCACTAGGATTGAAGGGGGTGAAATAAAGGAGAAACCAGAGTTGGGGTTAAAAATATCAGAGTGGAAATTTTGTAAATTTTCCAACTTTACTGAGCTACATGGTTTGACAAACCATGTGAAAACAGTGTGGAAAATACTTCTTGAAAAAACACACTTCACACGGTTTCGTGGGAATTCAACTTGGTTTTCTTAACCGTGCGCCAACCATGCGTAATACACTATCCAAGGCTGCACAGTTACCTGGGGTGCTCCGCATGGTTTGCACTAACCATGCGCAAACCATGAAACATGCCTAGAAAAAAAACTCTTCCTCTTTCATGTCCCGAACCCTCGAAACACCCTCAAGTCTTCACATGAACATTATGAAACACTTTTCTAGCCAAAAAGAAGAGGCCAAACCAAAACTTAAACAAAAACAAACCTTAAGAAGATCCGGGATCTCACAACCTCCCCACCTTATAACGGCTTTTCCTCAAGCCGCTCTTCTAAGCATCACTAACTTCCATAACAAAGGATCATGCCACAAGGCCTGACTATCCATTCCCACTTTCCAAGTTTCTGGTTGCACATCACAAGGTTTCCTCACCATGACCTAGAACCCAAACTAGAAAAACTCCTCAAGGATGTATCCACTTCAACCATTTTTACAACAAGAACTTCATGGGGTAAACTTAGTTGACAAAACCTAACTCACAACACATGGAAACTTAACACACAGCATCGCATCATCATAGAGGAACCAATTGACACCTCATCATCATGATCCTCATCACAACTCATGACCTAAATCACATGGAGTCATTTTCCTGTTCCGCCAAATCTAATGGTGACCAAACCCAGTATCACCCGAAGGAAAACACACAATCCTTCCAACCACATTTCTTGATGATTTCACTCTATAACTATAGAACCAAATGCCACCCAAAACTCTCTGGTACTCAACCAACTAAACTCTTTCCAAGGCTCACTGTCAGGGATAACTTACCCAAATAGTGACCACTCGGTTCCTTCCAACCTGAAACTCTAATCACGTCATCAACCAACCATTTATCCAGTATGGTTCTCTCCACCATTTTTTGTTACTTGGAACCTCTCCCATTGACAAAGGACCACCAGAACTTGACTCAACTTTCCCATCACCTAACATGTTCCAACTCACCATGCCCAACCATCAATAGGGGCATTACCATACATTGGCATCCATCTGCACCATCAAAACCATTAAAAAGAACATTCCTACACTATCCCTTAAATGACTAAGATCAACATGACCTAACTCAAGTACAAATTCATTACCAAAAGGAACTTTTCACCACAACATGAACCAATAGGTGGGTCACTCCCACCACACACTTTCAAGTTTATCTTCTTAGGTCGGTCCACACCTGACTGGCTTTCCCCAGAGCACCCACTCTCCACAGATTGGTATGTTACCTCCTGTATCATACTCCCAAGGTTATTACTAACTTGAATCATATCATTATCATCCCATGCACCTGCTGAGGTAATTTTCTGAATTCTAGTATAATACCATCATCACAGTGTTACCTCCATCTAGACCATCATCGAATTTATCCTTGGCATGACACCATATCACATGGACAAGGTTTACCCAAATTCAATATGTTCTAAAACCACCCAAGGGTAAATTTTCTGAGTCTAACCCCAATCTTCATTAGAGTTATAGATCCCAACCTCTCTTATCCCAACCTATTGTCATATCCAACCACAACCTTATACAAATTTATCACATACATCATAAGCTTCACATAGAACCACCCTGATCCCAAAGTTGAAAATTGGCTCATCATTCACCACATCCAAGTCCCACATTTCCACTCTAAGGAACCTATCAAGAACCTTAGAGGTTCCTCATTGGCATTCCAGTGCCACTATATCAGCTCTATGTTCTCCTCTCACATCTAGGACTGACTTATCACTCCCCACCATAGGAGTGTTGTTACCACTACTCTCAAGATGGATTCAAACCACCACATCTTATACCTGACCACAAATTGAACCCCAAACTTAGACATGTCCATCCATATTTTTCCCAAAAAAAAGAAAACAAATGTCACCCACCACCCATTCACAACTTTCGTGAATAGAAACCATGATGTTTTTTAACATTTGGTCCATCTTAGAGACCTCACCCCCAAGCCATAAAGGGTGTACATCCCATCATCAAGCTCCACACATTTCATTTCCATGCGCGTAAACCCCATGACGTACCTCATCCAAAAAAACACTTTTACGTCTCTTGGTGTGAGGTAGAGCATTTCAACATACCTAGAACGATATCAAGATGTTGGGCAAGATCATAACTAGATGAGGTATGATAATAAGTTTTCAAAGAACACCGCCACAAACTTATCCATTTCTGATGTCAATCTAGGGGACACCATGACCTTCTAGGGATATCAGGCTTCCCTATAAAACTTGTCTCATCAACACATAACCACCACCACTCAGGTGTTATTACCAACCAGTTTCAACTATATCTCTACAACCAAACCACCAACCAGTCATGAACCAATGTTTCATATGGTGATAATTCCACCACATTGCTCGAGTCCTTCTGATGTGTCCCTTTCGGCTAACAACTGAAGATCAACAGTTCACCACACCAATCAAACCAACTGTCTCGCACAAAAAAACCTTAACTTGGTTATAGCCCATCGCCTTCTTACTTACCTAACCATGTCTATTGGTTATTCAGTATCATCAACCCTAAGTCATCCTCTTCATCTCACCCAACAACCAAACCATTCATACAAACAAGTTCAGCCATGTGATCACCCTCACCTCAGGTTCCACCATTGAGTGAAATCATATAACCATACTTCATCCACCTTATTATCTTCCACTCTAAAACAAATCCAATCCTCCATTAATCATCATCCAAAAAGTTGAGTCAGGAATCCATACAGTACAAACCTTCAAAAAAACCTTATATTATATCATGACAACTCAGGTTCCCTAATGAAAGAACCGAGTATAACTTTACCATTTACTAAAACTTGGTGGTAATCGGTATGCATCAACACCACCTCTGGAGCATCTCCCATGCTCACATTCCAAGTACCTAAACCACAGGACAAACTTCCGATGAGCCACCCTTGACTTTCTAAAACTATCATTACGCAACCAAAACCTGTTGGGAAAAAATCCCTCAAGGTATCATTGAAGCATTTTTGAGGTGATTGTGTTTGTTGACAAAGTGGAAATCTGTGTTGTGATTGTTGACAAAGAAAACTATGACATAAAAATTTGTTGAAAAAGTGGATTTCTTGTTGTCATGTCGAGTTCAAGAGTTGTGGTTAACGATCCATGATTGATTCAAGAACGTCGAAAAAAGGAATGGATGATCTGGAGGTGGTACAAAAAGAGAAGATACAAGGTGACGCCGTTTTCCAGTGTTTGCCAAATTTTTGGGCCTGAAAATCGACAAATGGAGAAAAGTGGTTTGGGAAAAGAGAATTGCGTGTTGTGTACTTGAAGGAGAGGGAACTTCCATGCCTAGTGTTTTTCAAGATCAGAACATGGAAAATGGAAAAGGATAAGGGTCACGCAAGTATTGGTGTGGTCGCGCAAGTGACCTACGCGCCGAGAAAGGACTTGTGCGTCGGTGCCTAGGGGAGACTTGCATGCCATCACACAGGCTATCAAAATGCCTATAAATACAGGCCGACACCTCCTCATTCTATGCAAGTTCAACACTTAGAGAAAATCAGATCTCCCATCACGTAGGTGTGGTGGTCGTACAAGTGGTGTGTGGTCACGCAAGTAGTAGTTGCGCGCCAGGTGATAGTTGCGCATCTAAGGAGGTTTGGGCGATAAAGGAAGTGTGTCGCTCAAGTTTGGTGTTGAAGAAGCTTTTGTCAGGAAAGTGGATGAGGTGGACTTGCACGCTAGTTGTGAGTTGCACACCGAGACTTGTGCACCAGCTTAGAGAAGGCCACCAAGTATGGTTGATTTCTGGTAGTGATTCAGGGTTGCGTGGAAGCTGTAAGATTTCTCAATACCTTTGGTACAAAGTGAAATTCATCTATGGGTGAAAGTTTGAATTCAATAGAGCATCCACATACAACATAGGATGTATTCATTAATGATAATGAAGAGAACTACAGGTCTATAAACTGTGAGTGGATCCTTTCGGGATCAGTGAGAAAATGAAGAGGAAGAAGGTGATCCTCTCCATCGGTAGTGAGCCAGAGAGAGAGAGACAGGGAGTGACCCTTGGGAAACCAGTGAGCTGACACTAAACTTTGTAAAGGCAGTGATCCTGGGAATAGAAGTGATCTATCTAGAACCTTGTAAACAGCAGTGCGCTTCTAGTGGATTTGGTACATCGGAACATTGCTGGTGTATGCTCCCTGGATGTGGCCTAGTGAGGGTGAACCAAGTAAAAATTGGTGTGTCATGTGCATGCTTTACTTTTTGCTTATATTGTTCAATAGGAAAGAGAGAGAAGTGTGTTTGGCTTAATAGCGAAACAAGATCAGAACGGGCTTTAGTTTTAAATTATTCATACCCTAATTCACCCCCACCCCCTCTTAGGGTATTCGACTTTGTGGACTTAAAAATTGGTATCAGAGGGAAAGGTTGATATCTGTGATTCTCACTCAAATGGAGGTTACCAATCATAAAGGGATTCTGATCTTCGATGGGAACAATTTTCAGCTTTGGAAGAATTAGATGCAACACTACTTCCGATCATTAGGAATGGATGTGTTCACAGCAGCAATGCATGGTATAACAGTTGATATTAATAGTGGTTTATTATCAGAAGTTGGGTGTAGATATTTGGATGCTTATGCCAAAGAAATCAATGCCTTAGGGGGTGCCCTATCCAATCCTATATATACAAAGGTTATTTCTTGAAAAACATCACATGCCATGTGGGAAAAGTTATTGAATATATATGAAAGGGATACAAAGGTCAGAGAGGCAAAGCTGCAAGTTTTGTGGAACAAGTATGAAGATCTGAGAATGAATCTGAATGGTTCTATTGATGCATTCTTAGATAGGGTAAATGTGGTAGTGGTAGACATGCGAGGTCTTGGAGAAGTTATTGAAGACATAAAAATTGTGAAGCGCATCTTGAGGAAACTTCCACCTCGTTTCAATCCAAAAGTTTCAGTGCTAGAATATAAATATCCAAAAGAGCTGACATTGGATAACCTACACAGCACCCGTGTTGCATATGAAATGAGAAATGATGATAATGATGTTGTGGAAAAGAGGAAATCCAAAGAGGTGGCATTCAAGGCCTTAAAAAAGCTCACCATTGAAGACTCTCAGGAAGAAGAAGAGAAAGATGAGGTAATGTCATTCCTCTCCTAAAATATTCAAAGAGGAAAAGGAAAGTTTAAAGGGAAACTTCCACTAGCCTGTTTTCGATGAGTAAAGGTTGGTCATCTTGTAGCAAGATGTCCCAAAAAGTTCCAAGAAGATGATGATGTCGATGAAGTCAAAATTCCCAAGGAGAATTCATCTGCCTATGGGAAAGGCAAGAAACAGTTCAAGAGAGATTTCTTTAAGAAGCAAAAACTCCTTTCAAAAGAATGTGATGGTTCAGATGAGTCTAAAGGCGAGGAGGTTGAGAAGATAGAGAACTACAAAGATTGTGGAGAAAATGTTGTGGTGGCAGTCATCGGTAGTTCTCAAGAGAAGAACGAACCCGAAGGTTTTGAAGAAGAAGAATAAGTGGAAGAAAGAATAGATATGAAAGATGATTTAGAGGCTGCTCTTGAGGAGACAGATGTTTGGAGATCCAAAACAAAGAAAGCTAACAAAGTTGTTCTTGATGCCAAAATCTATATGAAATAGTAGGAATAAGAGAAGTCTGAGTTAATGGAATAAATTGAGAAACGCAAGCTATCATCACTAGAGAACTCAGAATTAGTTAGTGAGTATAATATCAAGATTGAAGAATAGAAAAGGGAGATCGATGGATAGAATAGGAAATTGAAATATCACATCAAGTGTATCGAAATATCACATCAATTAGTTCATCAGGAAATAAGTAGTAATTGAGCTCAGACATCAAGGCTAATTTAGGGCTTGATTAGAAGCAAAAAATCTGTGGCAATTCAAGTCAGAACACAACCACCCGTACCAAGATTGAAGGTTGATTTGGGCATAAAGAAGAATCATAATATTCAGAGATCCCAAGGGGAAACTCGTAGTGCTGAAGTAACACGAAGTAATTCCCCTTATATCAGGTGTTATTGTTTTGGAAAGATGGGACATTCATAGTATGTGTGTTCCATATCCAAGAGATATCTAAGGGAACAAGAATAGAGGTGGAAGCCAAACAGAGAATATTTTTCCAGAACATATTTCGAAGGACATTGTTTTTGGTGCGGATGATTTGGGAACATGGCTAGGTACTGCACTTCGACCATACAGAGAAATGTTCCAAAGAAGAATCAAAACATTCGCAAGCATCAGATCAATAAACCAACAGGTGAGTTAAAAATGCAGAATAGATTTGTGGCTTTGCAAGATGAAGCTGGTCTATCATACTCTGAAAAATAACAGAAGTCTCAATCCATGCCGAGTGCGAAGGAAAAAGTATGGAGCAAGAAGATGAAAAATGAGAAGGTTGTGGGGGCATAAATTTCCCTTAATGCATCAGATCGCTCTGGTGTATGGATCCTTGATAGTGGTTTCACATCTCACATGAAAGTTAATAAGGATCTTGTTACTGGCATAAAATATGACAAAGAAGGAGTTGTCAAATTTAGAAATAATGAAGGCCTGAAGATTGTTGGCTCAGGAAAATCCAAGTTTGGGGGTAAAGAAATGAGACATGTTGATGTCTTGGTAGTAGAGGGTCTTAGTCATAACTTGCTCAGTGTCAGTCAACTATGTGACTCTGGGCACTCTATCCGATTTACCAAGAAGATGTGTGTTGTGAAAGGAAAAGATGGAGCAGTTGTTCTACAAGGAAAAAGGACAAAGGAAAATCTTTACCTTGTAGGTGGGGAAGATGATACATTCCTTTTATCCAGAGAGGAAGAAAACCAGTTGTGGAATAAGCGACTTGGTCATCTATGCCAACCATCCATGGAAGATCTGGTAAAGTGTGATGTTTCTAGAGACCTTCCCAAACTAGAATGTGATCACACTCATACGTGTGATTCTTGCCAACAAGGAAAGATCATCAGAAAGAAATACAGGCCAGAGGAACAGAAATCAACTGGAGTGCTCGAATTGGTGCATGATGAAGTATGTGGACTTATCTCACCACGAGCTATAAATGGGAAAAGATACTATGTTATTTTCATTGATGATTATAGCAGAATAGCCTGTGTATTTTTCATTACCCATAAGATAGTGGTGTTCAGTTTCATAAATCAGTATAGGAGGGAATCATAAAGGATGCTTGGGCAGAAAATTCTGAATTTTCGTACTGATAATGGTACAGAATTCACAAATAGTCAAGTTAAAGACTATCTCATGAAACACGGGATAAGGCATCAAGTTTCATCAGTGAGAACTCTACAATAGAATGGAGTGGTTGAGAGGAGAAATTGGATCATCAACAACATGGCCAGAACAATGCTTATTGAAAAGGACCTACCAGAGAAATTTTAGAAGGAAGCAGTTTTGACATCGGTCTATATTTCGAATAGGTCTCTGTTGTGTCCGAAGGAAGGGAAGAATCTGTATGAAATGTGGTACGGAAAGAATACAACATTAAAATACTTTCGAATCTTTGGGAGTAAGTGTTTCATTCTCAACAAAGAAAATCACAGGAAGTTTCAGGTACGAGGAGATGATGGGATATTCCTTGGATACTCAGGGAAAATCAAAGCATATAAATGCTTCAATAAAAGGATGGGAAAAATTGTTGAGAGCAATGATGTCACTATAGTTGAAAATTAATAGAATACTCAATGACCCAGTGAACAGTTTCTGGATGAAAGTGATGATGAGGTAAGAAACATAGGGGGAGTAGAAGTGGAAAAGACTGACTCAGAAGAAGATAATGATGATGAACAAGAAAGTGTCAAGTCTGTGTCTGCAAGGAAGCCAAAGAGTCGAGATGAAATTGATAGAAAAAATATCATTGGTGATTAGACAGCTCCAGTTCAGACTCGAAGAATGAAATCAGTACAGCAAACATCATTATTATATCAGGTGGATCCAAAATATTTTTCCGATGCAACTGAAGATGAAAACTGGGTTCAGGCTATGAATGAAGAGCTTTATCAGATTGATAAGAACCAAACATGGGATATTGTTTCGAGGCCAGCAGATAAGAACGTCATCGGGACTAAATGGGTCTTTCGTAACAAGATGAATAAAGATGGCGTAGTGATTCGAAACAAATCATTACTGAAGTTCAAAGGATACTCCAAAATAGAAGGTATTGATGTTGATGATACATTTTCACCAGTTGCTAGGTTGGAGACAATTAGATTATTTTTTTCCATAGTAGTGCAAAGAAAGTTCAAAGTGTTTCAGATGGATGTCAAATCTGCATTCCTGAATGGAGTTCTGTAAGAGGAGGTGTATATTGAGTATCCATATGGTTTTCTCATTCATGAGGATGAGGAAAAAGTTCGTGGGATGAAGAAGGCATTGTATGGGCTGAAACAAGCACCAAGAGCATGGTACTCAAGGCTTGATCATTACTTTAAGAAGCTTGGTTTCTAGCGTGGGGGAGTTGATTATAATCTCTATTTCAACAACGATAGTAATCAAAGGATGATGGTGTTGGGTTATTTCGATGACATAATATTTGGCGGATCAGATGAAGCTCAGTGCAAACAGTTTTTTGAATTCATGAAAAATGAGTTTGAAATGTCAATGATTGGACAGTTAACGTTTTCCTTGTTCTATAGGTGACACAAGGAAGTAATGGAACATTCATTTCTCAATACAAATATTCCAAGGAGGTTTTAAGAAGGTTTATCATAGATAATTCCAAGGATATGAAAACTCTGGTTTCTACTCGGATGAAATTATCAAAAGATGAGGATGGCAAGGCAGTTAATATCACAGAATACAGGAAAATTATTGGAAGTTTGTTGTACTTGACTGCAACAAGGCCTGATATTGTTTTCGCCACATGTCAAGCAGTGAGATATCAGAGTAATCCCAAGGAAAGACACATTATTTCAGTGAAAAGTATACTTCGGTATATCAAAGGCACCGTAGATTTAGGTCTGATGTATAATGAAAAATCTCAATCAGTATTATTGGGTTACACAGATTCAAATTGGGCTGGATCAGCAGATGATAGAAAATCCATGTCAGGAGGTGCATTCTATCTTGGTGGATTGTGTATTTATTTGATAATAAAGAATCAAGATTGCATTTCATTGAGCATCATGGAAGCTGAGTATATTGCGACCACTCAAGTATTCACACAGTTATTGTGGATGAAGCAGCAGTTTGAAGATATGGGAGTTGAAGTGAAGTCTCCGATCGAAATCCAGTGTGATAACTCAAGTGCTATCAATATTAGAAAAAATCCCATCCATCGCTCAAGGACAAAGAAAATTGAGATCAAATATCATTTCATCAAGGAGAAGGTGGGGCAAGGGCTTGTGAAGTTGGAGTATGTGCCTATAGAGCTATAGGTTGAAGATATTCTGACAAAGGCCTTACCCAAGGAACCGGTTGAAAGGCATCGACTGGATCTGGGAGTTCAATCGGCTCCCCCCACTTAAAAGAGTGTGGATGTGGAACCCCCCTCTCCCCGAGGCATGTTGTGGTTTTCCCTAATGTTCTGATATGTATTCTATACACTGTTATAGACTGCAAAGGAGTGACCTTTGGGTTCGTTGACAAAGGGGGAGAAAATAGTGATTGTTCAAGGGGAGATAGTGTGGCTTTTTGAGAAATCATGACAAATAGGGGGAGAAGCTGACAGTTGGAGCAGCAGATAGGGGGAGTTGAAGCTGGTTCAAAGTGCTTATCCAGATCTTATCTTGGACAAAACAGGCAATAATGTTGAAGTGGATTTATAGCTAACAAGAGTTAAAGTTGTGAGCAGATATGGGGAGCGTTTGAAATCTGATGATGCTAGAAGTGATCGATCAAAGAACAGATATCACGATAGCTGAGGATCATGATAAAAGTAGAAGAGTGGTTTTGGAATGCGATAAGAATTTTTTCAACAAATTGGTATCAGTTTGGTGTCAACAGTGGGTGTCAGAGATGAAGTGATTCATTGATGAACTTTTCATTTACTCTTGTTTCTCACGCTGAGCATTTCTCATGTGGGATTAGAGTATGCGTTGAGTAAATCCTTGATCGCTATCAGAATCTCATTTGGGCGAATGGTGTATGAAGAGTTAACGATGTATCTTGTTATGGAAGATTTTTCAACAAACCCAAAGGGGGATATTTTTGGGCAAAAATCCCTCAAGGTATCATTGAATCATTTTTGAGGTGATTATGTTTGTTGAAAAAGTGAACATCTGTGTTATGATTGTTGAAAAAGAAAACTATGTCATACAAATTTGTTGACAAAGTGGATTTCTTGGTGTCATGTCGAGTTCAAGAGCTATGGGTAACGATCCATGATTGATTCAAGAAAATCGACAAAGGAATGGATGATCTGGAGGTGGTACAAAAAGAGCAGATACAAGGTGATGTCGTTTTCTAGTGTTTGCCAAATTTTTGGGCCTGAAAGTTGAAAAATGGAGAAAAGTGGTTTTGGAAAACAGACTTGTGTTCCGTGAACTTGAAGAAGAGGGAACTTTCGTGCCTAGTGTTTTTAAAGATCATAACATGGAAAAATGGAAAAGGGATAAGGTTCGCGCAAGTATTGGTGTGGTCGTGCAAGTGACCTGCGCGCTGAGAAAGGACTTGTGCGCTGGTGCCTAGGAGGATTGGATACTTGCGTGCCTATTGTTTTTAAATATTAGAACTTCAAAATATGGAAAATTAAAGAGTTTCACGCAAGTATTGGTCTAGTCGTGCAAGTGAGTAGCGTGATAGAGGCTTAGGCAGTTGGACCTATGCACCGAGACTTGCGCGCCGAGGGGAGACTTGTGTGCCGTCGCATAGGCTGTCAAAATACCTATAAATATAGGTCGACCCATCCTCATTCTGTACCAGTTCAACACTTAGAGAAAATCAGAGCTCCTGTCGTGCAGGTGTGGTGGTCGCACAAGTGGTGTGTGGTCGTGCAAGTAGTAGTTGCGCACTAGGTGATAGTTGCGCGTCTAAGGAGGTTTGGGTGAGAAAGTAAGTGTGTCGCGCAAGTTTGGAGTTGAAGAACCTTGTGTCGTGCAAGTGGATGAGGTGGAATTTCAAGCCAGTTGTGACTTGTGCGCCGAGACTTGTGTGTCGTCTTAGATAAGGGCGCCAAGTATGGTAGATTTCCGGGAGTGATTCTGGGCTGCATGGAAGCTGGAAGATTTCCCGATAAATTCGGTGCAAAGTGAAATTCATCTACAGGTGGATGTTGGACTTCAACAGGGAATCCACATACAATAGAGAATGTATTCATTCATGATAATGAAGAGACCTACAGGTCTATAAACTATGAATGTATCCTTTCCGGAGCAGTGAGCAAAAGAAGAGGAAGAAGGTGATCCTCTCCACCGGCAATGAGCTAGATAGAGAGAGATAGAGAGTGACCCTTGGGAAAGCAGTGAGCTGACCCTAAACTTTGTAAAGGCAGTGATCCTGGGAATAGAAGTGATCTATCCTAAACCTTGTAAATAGCAGTGCGCTTCTAGTGGATTTGGTACATCCGCACATTGTCGGTGTATGCTCCTTGAACGTAGCCCAGTGAGGGTGAACCATGTAAAAAATTTTGTGTACTGTGCATGTTTTACTTTCTTCTTATATTGTGAAACAGGAAAGAGAGAGAAGAGTGTTTGGATTAACAGAGAAACAAGATCAGAACATGCTTTAATTTTAAATTAGTCATACCCTGATTCACCCCCCCCCCCTCTTAGGGTATTCAGTCTTGTGGACCTCACAAAACTCGAGTAGCAACACCAACCCTCAACCATCCCTCTTACCCTTCTAGGCCAAATCTGCACCATAAAACATTCTAAGTTCCAATATCAAAGTCTAAACATCCACATGTGCGACACACACCCAAAAGCACTAGAACCCTGTCTGGCCTCTCTCATAGGTCACCTTGAATCCTGAATGATACCAACTCCCTAGAATGGAGTCACAACTAGTAAAATGCATGGAACTCCTACCCTAATTCTATTTCACACCGTTCCAAGAGATCCAAAAAAAAATTTACTCTAGGTTCCGTGTGAAATTTGTACGAAATCATCAGTACTGGGAATGAAAAATCATCTCCAGGATTCAAAACACAAATCATGAGGCCTCTACTCACAAGGTTATCAAGACCCAAGAACTATCCTTAAGGTCCAAATTGCACTATGTACGGTCACAAACCATGAGATTTTCCTCACTCACATTACCAAACAATACCTCAAAACCCAAAGGTTAAAACCCCACTAAGTGTTCCCTAAACACACCAGCTAGGCCATATCATAACTGGAAAGGCCTCACAATCCAAATCCAAAGTCTCAAACTAGGTCACTTTCACTACCCAACCCACACATTCAGGGGTCAAAATGATAACATGAAGGATACCCACTTTTAAACTCTATTATTCCCATTTTTAAACTTATCATTCACTAGACGTTTCAAAGAATGAGCAATAAGATTTAACCACAATTGGAAAAGATCTCATGATATCAATCTTAAACAAACCGTTATTCATACTCTATCTCAAACGATCAGCATCACACTTTGAACACTACCCTCTACCATACCTGTTGTGGGTCATGGTCAACATGGGGTAACTAATTTACTAAATCAAAATTCTTTCATCAATACCTCTTTCAACCAACTCTTCTTTTACAACATGATCCTTTTCTCTTAGGCACATTTCCCATTTCACAACTTTTTATAATAATAATTTTAACTCATTTACACCTCTCATTAGGAAAATAAATTAATAAATTTACTATCATTATGAAATCCTTTCTCTCTTATACACTGAATCAACCTTTACAATTTATCACAACCCAAAATGTTAACCTAGTCAGAACATTTCTTTATACATGATATTTTTTAACTATTAATTTTCATTCTTTTCATTCACTCACTTTCATTACCATTATTAGGAATAATTTTCTTCGTATTTATCAAACAATTAAGATGCATTATACCCTCTATACCCCACACACCCATAAAGTGTGTGTTCCTATAATGATGCATGACACATATATCCTTAGGTTCCTAAGATGATGCATGAATGCAAACCTCATGCCATTCCATCAATGAGCCAAATATCATCGATTATTCAAATCACACAACATGCGCATCACCCAATGGTGAAATATCATTCAATTGTAACAAAACACATCAATAACAACAATTCCCACCTAGGGTGACTTGGGTTCTCCCTCGTACATGGGTTAGCTACTCCCAAGAATGATCTCAATACCAAGGCCCGACACTATCCTAGTCTCATGTCTACCATCCCCAAATAGTAATAAAGAGAATAGAAATCCTATGATGCTACTTTGTAACGTCCCCAAACTTGAATCCACTAAAATGGTGCTCCGAGTTTAGTCGTCACATGACCTCAAGCACGCCTCCTCATATGCCATAGGTTGCCAACTAGCAGTGTGGGTCTAATAAGTCACGTCGGGAGACAATACCTTCTTTACAGGCCAAAAATCAAATACAACCATGTCATTCCAAACTAGTGGTGCAAAGTGAATAAAGCCCAAAATAAAACAAATGGACAAATATCCAAATGGGTACCTAATCTAAGTCTAGATCCTTATCTATGTACATCCCTAGCCCAAATAAATATCCTAAAGTTGGTCCCTTGCCCTCATCCTGACCTACAACCAAGATATCTTCTCAGGTACCCAAAGGTGGCCTAAGCTGGGTGTGAGTAAAAAACTCAATAGGCCACCACCAACAATGTGTACAAAATATCCAGTATATAGATAGTGTGTGAAAGTAAAAAATAAATGGTAAGTAAACAAGGGAAATTTTGGGTGCTATAAGTTAGAAAAGTTCATTTAATTTATTCCTAGAATTTATCCCAATTAAATTTCTTATACCATCTTCATTACTCAATCCATTTAATCACATTTTCCTTGGGTTACGCATAAATACCATCTACACAAGGGTACAAGGAAATCAAACATAATTCATAGGGGAAATAAATAAAGTCCCTATTTCCCAAGGGATACACATATCACATCAACACATTATACTCACCTTGACGCCTCAATCTGGGTGGAATGAAACCGTTAGGGGAATAGAGCTTTTGTCCCCTTCCCTAACCCATGCATTTTGGGTGGAGTTTATAGCCTCATTCTAACTCGACCTGTGGGCGTAGAACCTCAATTAAATACCACACTCTACCAAGTCATGTGCACATTCTTATTTATCAAGTCACCACAACCATACTATAACATAACCAATAATATTAAATTCCATTATAATTCACAATACATGACAACAACATGGGAATTAATATCATTCCATAACCCATTAACACATTTAACAAGTGCAATTCATAACCATCTAGAAAAATTCCCATTATTGTTCCCTAACCCATTAGGTGTATTTAACAACCCATATTACATATCCAAATTCATCATTGACCATTAATTAAACCATTTATCCCATTTATCATTTCAATTACATTTCTCATATCACATAACACAAACACTTTATTGCATTCAACCCATTAGGTGTACCGCATAACTCCCATGTATTAACCCATTCAACTTATTTATCAATTTCAATATTTCATCTCATTAACATATTCCCCCTTTTTCATTCCAATTTCATATTACAAGTATACCATTTAATATGCACTAACCCTCTTAGTCATTTCTAACCGAATTTCGTTAAACAATTTACATAATCTTGTTCGACCCAAATTTCCCTTTTCTATGGAATTCAAAACTAACCCGTATTCCTTATCACCCTAGGAATATCTATTATCACTTTATTTTAAACCTAATAAGCCATTAAAACATGTTCTACATGGGCTTCACACTTTACTCGACAATCCTCCGCTAAACCCTACCACTCTCTAGGTCCAGGATTTCCGGCGCACCCCATGGGTGACCCTAAAATGGTTAATCCCTCCTCCACAGATCCCAAGGGGACCGTGAGGGTTTATGTTGGTCACCTAGACACCCCATTTTATCAAACACTCCAACAGAACCAAGAGAAAAATTAGGGAAAATAAGAACGCGGGCTTTCATGCACAATTCAAAAATAAAATTATGGGATAATACATGTAGACCACCTACCTTGAATCTGAAGATGAATGCACTCTTAATCATGACCTTAGATCCAGATTCATGAATACTATGAAGCCCCAATCTAGGTTTTGCTGAAAAAAGAGGGTTTTAGGGTTTCAGAATAAGATGGGATAAACCATAAGCCCTAATTCTAAAAAAAAGATAGAAGAGGAGCATTAGAATTACCTAAGTCTTTGATCAGCAACCAACGGTGCTCTAAGCAGACAAGAATCGAAGGATAACCACGTATTGGAAGATTGGGTCACCCAAGTTCATGACTAGGGTTATAGGGGGTGAGATGGAGGAGAAACCTGAGTTGGGGTTAAAAATCCTGGAGTGGAAAATTTGTAAATTTTCGATCTTTACTAGGCCACACGGTTTACCTAAAAAGTTTTCCAAACTGTGTGCAAACCGTGTGGAAGATACTACCCAAAAATCACCCCCTTCACACAGTTTATTGGGAATTCTTCATGGTTTTCTTAACCATGTGCCAACTGTGCGTAAGGCTCTATCCAAGACCACACGGTTACCCTATGTTCTTTTCACAGTTTTTTCTAACTGTGTGTAAACCGTGCAACATGCCCATAAATTTATTTTTCTTCATATTTTGTGTCATGAACCACCGGAACACCCTTGATTATTCACATGAACATGGGTAAACACTTATCTAGACAAAAAGAAGAGTCCAAACCAAAACTTAAACAAAAACATTCCTTAAGAAGATCTGGGATCTTACAGATGGGCTTTGCCCATAGGCTGGCATAAGTGTCAGGGCATCAAGGAATAAGTACTCGAGAACAATTTCACCCACAAACAATTAATTAAAATAGTGGTAGAAAATAAATAAAATTTCACCACGACTCATTCGTACGATGGACATCCACAACAAAGTAAAAGAAAACAAACATAAACAACAGAACAATATAAAGGTAGAAAAAAATGGAACACAATAATTTATCCCTCTACTACCCTAATATCTCCCCTATAAAGAAACTTGTGTAGCCACCTACAGTACCCTTCTATCCCACTTCACTAAATATAAATACCCTCCATCCGTAGAAATCTATAAAAGGCCTCAGTGGCCAATGCGATAAAGAAAATAAAATAAAAAAAATTAGATAGAGCTCAGAAAAGGTATAGCTTAATGTAGAATCACCTAGATATGTATATTCAAGGTATCTTAGTGACCTAGGATGAATGACTATAGACTGCCTTTTCTATAAATTGTTTAAGATGACCCTTAAGTAAATAAACTATTTAGAATTTTATTAATGTATTGTGTCGATATAAAAGAAAAGGTTTGTCCCTGATTGGCAGTTCACCCATCCAAATCTAGTCCCAAAAATCCAAGAGACAGGCTAAAAACCTGCTCCTAAAAAATATATTAAGTAAAATTAAAAATTCACAGGAAAATAGAGTCACATAACAGATCAAGAAAGACGGGTATAAACCTCACCAAAAATATCAGCCTGGACATGGTCATTGCAAAAATCAGGCGAGATGTAGGACCAATTGGAACTGACCTTTAAGATTTCTCTCTTGGACAGAGCATCAGCAACCTGATTGGTCTCACGATAAACATGTGTTACTTCAATTGAGAGTACCTCCTTAAGCCACAGACATTTGATTCAGTCAGGAAAGATCTTCCATGGTACATTTCGGGATCAATCGCGAAGAATTTGAATAGAAATAGTTAAGTCAGACTCTAACCGTAATTGGTGACAATTAAAGTGAACAGCATACTTGATTTCTTTGATCATAGACTAAAGATCTGCCTCAATTACAAGACTGTTTCCAATAAAATGTAGGAAGAATCCTTTCACAAATCCATGGGAAGTTTGGAAAACGCCACTGTATCCAGCAGGGCCCAGAGCACCTGAGGCTGCTCCATCAACGTTGACTTTGACCCAATTAGGGATGGGTAGTATCCATCGAACATACTTCATCATTAATGGTTTCATGGACCTTCCATGCACACCAAGTGATCTCAAAAGCACAAGATCAGAAACATCGTTATTCATAGAACCTTTTTGAATAAGGGAGGCAGTCTGAATTGCGCGATGGATGAACAAAACACTACTATGAAAGGATGGCTTAATGTTGTTGAAATCAAAATAATTAATCACCTTCCAAATGAAGTAGAATACACTCACAGCAGCAACCAACCGGAGGGAGTAAATCTGTTCACTATAATCTTTTCTACAAATGGACTGAAAAAGATCCTCCAGAGATTGAAAATTAAAGCAGCACCAGAAGATATCCTGTAGATAAATCCAGAACCTATTTGTGAATCTACATGAGATAAAAAAGTGTTGATGTGTTTCATCGGCATCAAGATATATGAAGCAAGTAGGGGATATCTAAACTCTGGCGTGCTGCAGCAGGTGTTGTATCAGGAGGCATTGTTTCCAGATTTTCTAGATGATGATCATTGATGCAGGTGGAATAAAGGTAGTCCAAACACCTTTGATCCAAGAGGGCGGATTCAGGGAAGGGCCACATGACAGCCCATAGCACTCCTTAGTGGAAAATATTCCATTTAAATTTGGCATCCAGACAAGACTGTCAGATTAAAAAAATTGTATCTGGAAATCTGCAGGCAAAGGTGATCAGGTAATAACTCGTTCATATTGACAATACCACGAATATCATCAATAGCATAGTTCATCAGGGAAGCAGGAATAGAAATATCATCACAAATGGGTTGGGACAACCAAGGAGTTTTCCAGAGGTTTAGAGGAGAGTTCTCACAAACCAGCCATCTCGAATTTTCCATCAGACCAGCATAAGTCTGCTTAATGGCAGGCCAAACAGAGGAGGTCATGTAATAACCGTACCCATGCTGAAGCTTTTCAACAAACCAGGAATATAGAAACTCTGCATAGGGGTCATATCTGGATAGAAGATCCGATACAAACTTCTTAAGAAAAGCATCATTGAAGACCCTCGGTTCCTTCACCCCCATTCCCCCCATTTGGGTCAATTTAATACAATCTTTCCAGGCCACTGTAATGAGATTTCTCTCATTAATTGATCCAGTCCATATGAAAATTATAATCTTTCTCATCAAGTCTTTAACAAGTTCTCTTGGCCATCTGTAAAGAGATAAATAGTAGACAAACATTGAGGTAATCATTGAATTAACCAATAAAATCTATCTATCTTGAGATATATTATTCCGTTTCCAGTTTTCTTATTGATTAGAAATTTTCACAGAAATGTCCTCAAGATAGAATCGCTTCACTCTTCCCCAAAAAAGAGGTACACCAAGATATTTAAAAGGTAGATTTCCCCTCTTCATGCCAAGTTTCAAAGATATTCTATTTTGTTTCAAGATGGTGATACCTTCCCCGAACATAACCGAGGACTTATTCCAACTAATGACCTGACCTAAAACCTCCTCATAATGTGAAAATATACCCTTGATAAAGGAAATGGTCCCTTTTTCTGCCTTTTTAAATAGTATAATGTCATCAGCATTGAACAAGTGAGAGGGAGCAAGAAGATTCCTTCCAATTTTTATCTTCTGGAACCAACCAAATTAGAAAGATCATTTATACACCAACTCAAGTAATCCTCAGTAATCGCAAAAATTAGGCCATAGAGAAGATCTCCCTGCATTAACCCTCTTGTACATCGAAAGAAACCTCTAGGGGATACATTAATTATAATAGAGAGCCTCACACTACCCAGGATAGAGCCAACAAGACCAATAAATCTCTACGAAAAACCATGCATTTGAATAATAGTGAAAATAAATCTCCACCTAAGAGTGTCAAATGCCTTAGAGATATCAATCTCCAAAGCCATGTAACCAACCTTCTTCCTCCTTTTCATGGAGTTGACACATTCAGAAGTAGTGAAAAGGAAATTTTGAATGTTCTGTCCTGGTACAAAACCAAACTGATTATTATAAATAATCCCCTTATCAATTTCACCCAACCTCTGGGTCATGATTTTGCTGATAATATTAGGTATAGTATTCCCAATATCCACTGGTCGGAAGTCTTTAATATCGAGGGCACCTTAATTATTAGGAATCAAGGCAATAAAATTAGAGTTCATCTCAAAAGGCATAAAAGAGGACCTATAGAAATCCCTTACTACATTTGTAACATCCTGATTTACAATATCCCAGTAGAACATAAAAAACTTTTTGGTGAATCCATCGGGGCCAGCCACACTATCAATGTTTATGTTTAAAGATAAAAGATCATCATGAATCTCCTTATAATTGGGAGTTTCAGTGATCCTGTTATTATGTATATCAGAAATAGAGGGTTCAAAACAGTGAATAATTTTGTCAGAGTGATCAGCTCCATTTTCAGAATAAAGCATCTCAAAGTAGCCCATGACAGCTTCAACAATTTCACTTTCAGAAGAGAACATATTCACATCAATAGAAATGGAATTGAGGCTCCTTTTAGCTCTATTTTCCTTATGTAAACAATGAAATAACATAGAATTCCTATCTCCCTCCTTTAACCATCTCAAATTGAACTGAATCTGATCTAATCTTTCTTTAAGAGACAAGAGATTGTCCAGATTTGAATCAGATTGAATCTCCTCCAGTGAGGGGACATTATGAAGGATATTATCCTTCTGGTGATTTAGCAAGAAAATTTTTTCCTACTTAATGTCATTATCAAGGGAGGAAAATGAGGCTTTACTCTATTGCCTAAATCTGGACTTGACTTATTTTAGTTTAGAGTAGTCAATATGGGAGGGGCTTCCCAAGAAGTGAGAATTACAGACATCCAAAACAATCTCCCTGCATCCTGGAATGACCAGCCAGGCATTATTGAATTTTAAGGGGATCAAGGCTGACCTCATTCTGTTGTCACAAACCTCAACAAGAATAGGATTGTGATCAGAATATATCCTTGGCAAGGCGATTCCAGACACATCCATTGAACTAGTGCCCTTATCCACTTGCACAAAACATCTATCCATTTTACTTGCCTACCTTCCATTTATGGTGTACCTGCTCCATGTAAAATTAGATCCAGACACAGGAACCTAAACCAAACCACATTTTTCAATGCAAACAGAAAAATCAGATGCTAAGGCACGAAAAAAATTCTATCCGGTTTTTTCATCAGGACTCAAAATTGTGTTAAAATCACCAAGAAGAATCCAACTATTACTAATATTTTCAGAGATATATTCAAGATTACTCCACAAAGTTCTTCTCCTTGTATACATATTAAAATCATAAAAAAGTAACTGAGAGATTGAAAAAATTTATGCTGCAGGAGATAGTCACAGATCGCATGTCATTAATGAGAGTGTTAACCAGAACACTATGATGCTTCATAACCCATAAAGATTCAGCATTGTCACCCACTTTATTATTAGAAACATAGGAATATCCCAATGAAGGCCACTTAAAAGAGTACTAACTTTCAAATTTTATTCTTGACTCAGCAATACCAATCAATAGAGGATTATTGGTCAGGATGAGGTGCCTAAGGGACTTGACCATGGGAGAATTCCCAATCCCTTGGAAATTCCAAAATCAGATCTTCATTTTTTTTATCTGAGCCTAATGCTAGGCCCATCATCATATTTTTTAAAGTTTTTAATAGGTGTAACAGTATCTGGTTCAACATGGGTAGGATCACCTGAATCTCAATTTAGAGTAGACAATTCATCATTATCTTCACTAGAGTTCTTAGGACTAATGGATGATAATCTGTTCAAGGATTCTACAGGAGCAAGAAAAGTGGTAGGGAGTCTTCTCTTCCCAACCTTATCTGGGTGTACTTGTAGAAATTCACCAGGATTCTTCCCAAAATTCTGATCTACTTCTACATCACCACCACCGGTGGATGGATCTGGATGTACTTGAAGAAATTATCCAGACTGCCTCCCAAAATTCTGATCTACTTCTGCATCACCACCACCACTGGATGGGAGGAGAAGATCCTTTGAGACATCATCAGATTTTTTCTTATTGAACATAGCATCTCCAGAAATAGGTTCCAAAGGATCAGGAATGACCAGATCTTCTGCATCATCACATGTAGTACGAACCTACTCATAATTCAGCTTGTCCTCCTGAGAATTATCAATGAGGGGACAGGATGAGAAGGCCTTGATAGGTACAAAGGATCTGAATCTTTAGCAGACACATGTACAGATGATGTAGTAGGCTCTTTTCCTGGTTAGGATCCCCCACAGAGCTCTAAACTAGATCCCCCAACTGATCGACCCTCTCATTCTGATTACATGGGCCACCTTTAACTTCAGAGGGATCAGGTCCATCAACCTTCCCCTTATTTCTCCTGCAGTTCGAGACCTCATGCCCTCTGATTTTACAGATACTACAAATTTTATGTCTATTTCAATCCAAGACCACATGTCCAAATAAATGACAATTCGAACAAAACTTGGGCTTCCTTTCATAAAGGATCCCAAGAGTAATACTATCATCCTTAGTGGTCAACACCACTTCTTCCACAAGAGTGATAGACATATCAAACTCAACCAAAATCCTAGCATAATGACCAAAAGAGGGGCTATCAATTTGCTTATCCAACCTAATGGGACTACCAACAGACAAAGATATGTCCCATAAAATATGTGCATGACAATATATCCAATTAAGATTGCATACTCTAATCCATATCTGAGCATATGTGTTCTTTACAGAATTCGAATCAAAATTACATTCTCATTCATGAATTTGAAGAAATCTAGGCTTTAAAGGGACAGATCCAAGACTCCACACATGCATTTTAAGTTCATCAGATGGAAAAACATTATGATAGAATCCATGACCCATCGCCATCATTTTACAATCATAAAACCCCCAGATCATTGTAATCCTCTCAGTGAGTTCATTGAACCTCCACGACTTCTCCCCTTTCATAATTAGAACCCGAGAAATTATGGAAAATTTACACAAATTCACTCTTTCTTCAACAGTATTTTGGTTCGTCACAACATGCTCAATACACCCTTTTCTAATGATCCTACCTGATAGAGCAGATTCACAATCCATAAAGGATGAACTACCCGTACTTTTCACTGCATCCACAAAACATTTCTTTGCTCCAGCTCCATCCCGAGTAACACCCGATTTAGGGAAACCTTTCACACAAAGACTAAATAATTATTTGTGACCAAATAAGTCTTCCACCACCGATTCGCAATCAGTGGTCTTTTCCAATTCAACACCATTCGATCTGGAACAGAATAACCCGGAATGAAATCTCCAGGTTCTGCACCGCTCTTTACCATCCAGATCACCGCCATCCAAATCTATATGTAACACATACAATGATTAGTTTATTATTGTGTTGAAACCAAAAAAAAAATCATGTGTATTCTCCTTGGATTAACCCTAAATGGTGAACCAAGTCAAATACTTGGGTTTGTATGATTTATTTTTTTCATTTGGTTTATATTCACGGTGCGAGGTATAATTGGAAAGGATAATGAATGTTTTATTACTAAGTATTTGGTCATGGACCTAGTTAGTATTCAGAACCAATGGGTTGAAACTCCCTCTCTCATGTGTTTCATGGATGCTAGGCACTCCACTAGTATGTCCATATCTCATGTGGTGGGTCATTGGGTGAGTCGGACTACTCCTCCCCTTGCTCTTAAACTAAATATTTATGGTTCATGTAGCCAAGGTAATGTGCAATGGAGTCTTATTATTTGTGACAACATAGGATAAATTATTCTTGGTCTCAGTTATTTTTATGGGGATGGTAATTCAATCAGGGTAGAGGAGAAGTCTATTCTTACTGGTCTTCAAATTTATTCTTATAAAAAAACTTATTAGCATATATTAAGATGGATTCAAGGATTATATAGAGCTCCCTCAAAGGTATTTTTTCTACACCATGATAAATTATATATCTACCATGAAAAATTCCATTCCCACCAATGATATTGAGATATTACATACATGGCATGAATTTTGTAGTGTGTTGGGGTTTTACCCTAGGTGAATGTATTTCCAAAGGGTAAAGGATTTGAAAACAATTTTAAATAGAGAAGTGTTTGACTTATTATGATATAATTAATAGTTTTTTGGTTTTAAAACAGGTGGTGTTTATTTTGAAATCAGTTTTGGAGACATTTTAGAATAACCATGAAATGTATGGGCCTAAGGTTTGAATTGTGAAATGATTTCCATTTGCTTTTATATGAAATAATGCTCAATTTTAAGGGTTCCTTGGTTTTCAAAATGTTTATTTCATAAAACCTTGATTTTATTAGAAAACAATGTGTTTCTTGTTTCTTATGATGGGAAAACTTGGTGGGATTTTAGGGACGTTACCATATAAGGGTCTATGTCTCATGTTATTTGATGTGAGGCCCCTACCTCAGAAAGATCTAGTGTAAAATTAGATTGTTATTAATTGGATTTTTTGGATGTATTGTTTATTTTTATCAACTTTAAATTTTTTTGGGTGAAATTTTTTAGAATGATGAATTTGGTTGATGGTTTGATCATTCAGGGTCAGTTTTCTTTTGGAATCTCTCATGAGCTCCAGTTTAGGAATCACCACTTAGGAACGATTTCTCCCATAAACAATAAATTTAAACAACCATGGAAAATAAATAAAATTTTGGTATGACCCATTCAAATTTAGAACATCAATAATGAAGTAAAATAAAATAAATAGAAGCAACATAGTAAAAGTAGATATAAATGAAACACACTATTAATCCCTCAACTACCCCGATCTCCCTCCCCGGCAAAGAAAACCCGTATAGCCACCTCCAGTGCCCTTTTGTCCCCATTCACAAAATATAAGTACCCTCCATCTGTAGAAATAGATAAAATGACTAAATTTATGGTATGATAAAGAAAATAAAATAAAAACTAAACTACAAAATACTTGTCTTAGGTGGTTAAACAAGTCATTGCCCAACATATAAGAACTATAACACCCCATGGGTCCAATTATGTTCCCGCTATAAATGGGGAAATAGATCCAAGTTTTAAACTGATATTTTCAAATCATATATTTATATTAATTAAGAATTATTATTCTTATTAATGGTATATAATCAGTTTGATTTGAGTTTCATCTTAGTTTGTTTTTTTTAGATAAAAGTTTGTTTAAGAAATTTTCATTAAATTTAATTTATATTGTTTTTATTTATATTAGACTAGATAAATTCATTAATTTGGGTTCTAATTGAATCAATTTGATTAAATTTTGTTCATATAAGTTTGGTTTAGTTTGGTTTAGTTCATGTCAATTGTGGTCATATTGGTTTGAAATCATTATATTTGGTTCAATTTGATTCATCATTTGTAATATGAAATTCATTCAAGTTAGATAAGTTTAACTTGGTCCAATTTAGTTTAATTCAATTTTTTTATATTTTAATTATATTTTCTTTATTTTTATAATTCATATCTATTTTGGCTGATATGATTTACATTTATTTCAGTAAGGCTCAATTAGTTTTTGAATTTTTTTTAAATGTTTCATTATATTTTTTATTTGGTCTCATTCTGTCCATTATGGATCTGGTTATGTTGATTTGATTTGATTAAATTCAATAAATATTTTTTCTACTCGTTTCATGTCGGGTTATCATGGGTGTATGCATGTCATTTTTTGTTTGAAGATGTACAAGTTTGGTTTGTTTGGTTTTTTCATTCTACATGGAACAATTTTCTTATAAAGTACAATGGTACCCAAGAGCCCTAAACATCAAGAATCATCCTAAAGAAAAACCCACAAAATGTGCTATATATAAAACAATAAAAATGATTCACATTATAACAATATACTTGTTCTGTATCAAAGTTATAAACATATCCTATGAGAAAATAGTAGAATGGGTCCATACTAAAGTAAATAAGCATTCAATAAAATTAAAGAATATTTATCATACTTGTTATGTACTCTTATAACACCATTACAGTATGATAATAATAACCACGATGTTTAAACATGAAAATATATTAAATTATCCATAAATAAAATATAATAATATTACAATAAAAGAAGATAATATCAATCCAAATAAATAATGAGTATTCTATTTTAAATCCTTAAGAAATACTAGGGAGATGAATGATGAAGCTATATTCATGTCATGCATAAAAATATCACTGGTATTGCCCAAACTTTTCCCATGTTTTTAGGGTTAATCAGTCTCTTGTAGTATTGATTGGGTTTTTGAATCATTGGAGACCTGAGAAGAAATCTACAGACATGTACATTCTATGAATTATTTTTGGATATGAAGTTTCCATCTTTGGGGATGATTTTTGGTTGGATTACTATATAACTAAATATGTAATTGAATTCAAATTCAGAGAATGATTTGATCCTAGGTTATCACTTGGGGTGGGTTGGATGCATTCCTTTTCCCACTATTTCAATTTTTTATATTTGAGATGGGTTCATTCAAGAAGATCAAGTAACTTTATCACTTACTGGTTTAATACCTACACACCCTAATACTAATCACCTAAACACTTTGAGGATCATATTTTTGATAAATCCAATGTAAAGGTTTGTATTAACAATTTAACTGTGTGGTGATAAAATTCAACAAGGATGAGGAAGAGAAAATATCATTGAGTGAAAAACTCAAATAAAAGAAATTGTAAAACAATTATTGGGTAAGAAATAAAATCCAATACATCCCATTAATACTTCCTTGGATCAACCCATAATTGGGTTATCCCTCTATTGATTCAATTATATCAATGGAAGTAGGAAGTAAACACGTGAGGGAGGAATTGAAGAAGATAAAAATTATAAAAACAATCAATCCACCATTGTGTGAATAATTTTACAATGTTTGGTTTGAATAAGTTCACACCTTAAGGAAAAATTATCAATGTGATAAGAAGAATAAAGTAATAAGAGAATATGAGGAACTTTTATTAAGAATCAAAGGTAATTTAAGAAATTTACAATTGAAGAAATTTGATTACAACATCAGATTGTTAGCATAACATTAAAATGAAACAAAGATAAAATTTCCTTAACTCATTCACCACCACTACCTTAAATAGATATTTCAAGAGGCATGGATCAATCCCCTAATAGTAAAAGTCTTCAAACTTGAGTATTGTAGTCCTGGGGTGGTGGAAAGTTTGTTGAATTTGGACTTTTCTTGTATCCACCAAACAGAGGTGCCGAAATGAGATTCTAGATGGCAGAATTTGGGTGGTTCATAGAAGAAAAAAATGGAGATATGTATTTCCCCAAATATTTTGTAAAATTTTATACCAAAATTATTATTTTTTAGATATGATTAAAATAGTGGGTTATTTTTCTAGGTTGTATAATCTGTCCCATAATTTTATCTTCAACTTGGGCCACCTGTAATTCCATTAAAACATAATATTTATCTTGTTATTCTATTTAATGAAATTTTCCCCATTATTTATTCTATCTACATTTCAGTTTTTAGAAACATTGGGCTTGAATCTTGGCCTCTACAGTACTTTTATTGAGCTTTTGTTCTATTCACTTTTCCCAGAATATACTTGGTTCAAGGCCCACATTGGTGGTCTTCTAATGGGAATATCAAAGTTTTCTAAAAGGATGAAATATTCCTTATAAAATTTTAGAATTGAAAATAAAATATAAAAATAAAATCATGACCATTGGGTATTTTATATGGTTTTTAAAAATGTACCAAATAATAGTTCATTTTAAGAAAGAATTACAATCCTGATGTGAAATGATATTCAAAGTTTAAAATGAAAAAAATTGTGTTTATGGATAATGAATTACATGAACATTACAAATATTAACATTTAATATTATCCACTTTCAGTTTATAATCAATCACACATGGTATAGACAATATAAATGAGGAATAAACTAGAGACCGATTGTCGTGTTTAGAATAAAGTATCAAAACATTGCCAATAATGAAAAGTAAAAGTTTATAAGGTATTATTTATCAAAATGGGTTGGTCATAAATGTTAAAAGTAATATATATTATAAAATAATGTTTTGTAATAAATATGAACACTTTCATATAATGAACATTTGAGATAACTTATCCAAGTCTTTGAAACACATCAACTAAGAGAAGTTTTAAAAATAACTATTGCATAATATCATGCATTTTCATGCATCCATTGAAATCATAAAAGGAAAACATAAATAAATATATTACACAAAATTATATATTTTAAACTATAAATTTTCTACATGAGGTCAATTAGAGTATAAAATATATGAAAAACATTCTCCATTATCATTTCCTTAAATTACCATTCATGTACCTATTTTATAATTACTTAAAATTAATATCATATTTATTTTAACCCCACACAATCCTTGAACAGAACTAGTGAAAATCCTTTTTTAGAAAATAAATTTTCAATTTTTAACCACATTTCAATAAAATTCATTTAAATAATCCATTATCGTCAATAAATTCCATAATCTTAATGCTCTCTCTTCTTTTTAAACTAAAAAATTTTGAAAAATCATTTTAAACATGATGTCAAATTAAATGAGACCTAATTTCCATAATATAGTTCTCCCATAAAAACTATATATTATTTCTAAACCATTTAGTTCAAATACAATTTATAAAAAACAAATTTATAATATATTCTTATTCCAAACTTATGAAATTTCAAAAATTTATCTTTCAAATCATTATTTTTATAAAAAATTTCATAATAAATCCTATAATATCACTAAAAATCATGGTAAACTAAAAAGATCCTTTAAATCATGGTAATTATTTCACACACAATACTCTATTTTAGATAACATCTAATATAATATTAATTACTGCAAATGAATATCAAACACTGTCTAGGTTTTCTAACAATCAACATCACCCTTTTACATATAAATAATATTATAGTAGCACCATTATCCAGATACATGAACAATATAAAACAATCACCTACCTAATACTAGTGAGTCAAAATGTGTCACATGCATTTTTCATCAAAAATGTCAATATCACATACGAAGACCATAGTTGAGCTTTCACACTCCAGAAAACCTTCAAGAATCACCTAAAAATTAACAAACCAAATTATATCACTAAATAAACTCATTTATAAAATAACTACAACCAAATAATTACTAATACCTAAGAGAAACCAATGAAATCAATTTCCAAAATAAATAACCCAAAATTCCACAAGAGTATCCCAAAACAGAGTATCCCAAAATTTCACACTAAAATATAGAAAAAAATTGGACACAACGTACCATTGTCACCTTCTATTAAAATAGAGAAAAATGTTTTGTAGTATACCCACAACAACCTATTTTATACAATATAATAGATATCCCCTTTATCCAGGGTGAATTGCATCATGCTAAGGTGGGATTCACCTAAAAATATTTAATTCATTAACAGAGATAACAAGAAATGAAAAAATGAAGAGGTTAGGAGAATAGGAATACCTTTTGAGACCGGGAGGTGGAGGCCGAGAGGAAGAGGTCGGGAGGAAGTATAGGTGGAGTTGAGGGTTAGGAGGTAGAGGCAGGGGTCTAAAGGCAAAGGTGGAGGCAGTCACGGACGTGGAGGTTGAGGCAAGAAGGTGGAGGGAGGGAGGTGGGGCGGGAGGTGGAGGTGAGGGTGGGAGGTCAAAGTTAGGAAGGGGAGTAGATAGTGGAGAGGCTATAGATTAGGGGATAAGTGGGGGAGGAAATGACAAATCGGGAGGGGGATACTGATAAAAACTTCAAATCAATGTTTATATACCCACAGTTTTAACAAAATTGTGGGTATATGTTAAAATATACCGTATATACCCATGGTTCTTTTAAAACATAGGTATAGATGTGTGTGTATATACCCATTTTATAGTAGTAATATCACCACTCATTTAATTGGTAATTAATGTTATATAATATTAAGAACACTTAATGTTGAAAAAAATATTTTTCTACAAAATAGTTTTTCTATAAATGTTTTAATTTAAAAGTTTATTTTTACTTATTTAGAAATTGAATTATATTATATGGATATTAAGTTTAATTTTATCACATAAATATTTTTTAAAAAGTGTTACATTATATTTTCAATAAAATATGGATTACTTGGGTAAAAACTAGTTTCCATCATAAAAACCATAATGAAAAATGTAAAAAAAACAAGTGGAAATGGATTGAAACATGTTTAAAACATGTTTTAAAATGAGTGGTAGTGTATTAATCAACCTTAGCTACAATAAACTCCATAATTTCTCATTTTTTGATTCATTTCCTCATAAATAATGTTATTCCATTATTAAAAAATAATGGGTATTCACAAAAGTTACATTTTCTTTACTTGTAAAAGGGGAACACTTCCTCTAATTAATTTAACACATATCTCTTCGAATTCCATCCTAAAACTCTACCATTTTTTTCTTTTATAACCCTCACTCATGTTAATAATCCTATATTCTTAATTATTATAATAACTTTCTATTTTTATATGTATTTATTCTTTAAATGAATATTTTCTTTGATGGCTTATGATATACCCAACATGCAACTAAAATGAATTATGATGCCTTTATTAAAATAAAATATTACAATGAAATATAAACACTAATGCATTATGAGGTTTTAATATAAAATAAAATAAATAAAATTACAAGTAGAATAAATTTAAAAATATATAAAAAATTTAGAAATATAAAATCTTTATCCTTATGGTTCACCATGATGATTGTGACCCCAAATGAAACTATAGTGACAAGGTAAAGAATAAAGAATACAATAGACATAAAGATGGATATTAAATGAAGAAATTTTAGTGAATCACGGAAGGATATATATAATAATTTAATATTTTTATTATATATATTCTCATTGGAAACAAATATTTTTTATATATATATTCATTAGGTGCACTTAAATTCAATTTATTGGAAGTTTAGAAAAAAAATATTTTGATGGTAAAAGAGATATTTTCAATAATATTGTTTTTTATGTGCACAATGTATTTATATGTTAGTAGATTAAATTAATCACTATTTATAAATGATTATAATGAAATTATTATATTATATATTCAATTTAATTAATTAATATTAAATTAACTATGTTTATTAGGAAAGTAATGAGAACAAGGTCATTTTATGCTTTAAAAATATATTTTCTTCAAAAATGGTTTTTATTTCATTGTATGCAAGGATAATAAAATTAATTTTTACCACATTTAGAAATTTTATTTTATAAAAGGAGTATCGTTTTTTAAAATGGTTTATCAAGCTAATCTTAAGGTAAAATTCTGGGATTTTCTAAATAGATTAATTTTTTAGTGAATAATGAAAAAATATTGATTATATAGATAACCATCTTTTCCATTCTAGTATTTAAAAAGTTATATTTTATTTTGAATTGATTTTAAAATTTAATTATTTAATTATTATTAAAAATAATCCAATTATAATCATTTGAAATTAATTTATTCTTAATTTTAGTAAACAAACAATTGTATACTTAAAAAGGCATTTTTCTGGAAAACTATTTTTCATCCTATTTTGTGAGTTTATTTTAAATTTAATTTTCTACACTTCTAGAAATTGAATTTAATAAAATTTAATAAATATTTTAAATCATAATTTAAAAAATTATAATTATACAACTTTAATTTTTGTTAATTATTAATAGTAACTTTGGTAAAAAACACAATTACCCCCAATAAGAGTTAAAAACGATTTAAAGGGTTACAACTAAAATGATAAGGGTTAAAATGACCTAAAATATTTTCTGAATCCTATTTTATGGTAATATTTAGACCCTATCTCATATCCTATTCAAATATTATTCATTTTTTTATCCATTTTCCATGAGTAATTCACAAATATATTTTAATATTTTAAAACATTTCAAGTGTGTCATCTCTCTCTCTTATAAAACGACACCACATCTCCTCTCTTATTCACACTTCAAGAGCCTCTAATATTAGAAAATAATGAACGAAATATTTTCCTAACATCCAAACCCATGTCTTATAGGTTCTAGTTTTATCATAACTCCATCCTAATAAGTATTTTGGTATAAACCAAGGAGGTTGACCGAACAAGAGGTATAGTTCTTAACCGAGTGTTTTCTTTTTATTTATTTTTTTACCTCATTCAAACATATCCTAAACATTATGATATAATAAAATAAGTGTCTAAATTATAATTAAATTTTATTATTTTTATTTTTTAACCCCTTTCAATCTACTTATCCATCTAATGGAAAATTAAAATATCTTTTGTGTGTATGTGCGAACTACCACCTCTGAAAGATTATGTGTTAAATTTTTCATCACTGAATCTTATGGATGGTCATAATAATGGATAGAAATGAAATAATTTAATATATAAGATATAAATTTTACTCTTTTATATTAAATAAATATGTTTATTATTTCTTTACAATTCAATGAAAAATAAAAACATTGCTTGTGTGTGTGTGCGAACTACCACTTCGTGAACCGGTGTATTTTAGTTTTCATCATTATCACACATGTCTAGTAAATATAAGTGTATTTAGATAATAAATATGATATTTATGATATAATTATAATTTTTTAAATATAATATCATACTTACCTTCTTTCCCAAATGTTCATTAAAAATAGAATCGTTACTCACATGTATTTATGGACTACTCTCTCTGTGATGTAACGAATTTCATTTTTCAAAACAACCTAACATTGTTCACTCTAAAAGAATAATTAATGAATAAAAATGAAAATTATAAAATTATTGATATTATATAAATTATATAATCATGATCTATTAAACCATTTTCCACCTACCAAAAGTCAATTTAGACTTACAAACCAAATATCCTCAAAGCATTCAAAGTAAAATTAATCAATTAAGTGATTGAGTATGAGATATTAATAATAAGAATAAAATGAATAATAGAAATATAATTAAATTGAAAAGGATTCATAAGAAATTAAATAATTAACATAGATTTATTATTAAATAAGATAAATAAAAAATGTGACAAGCTAGACTCGAGGTAAGGGATATTCTATCTTGAAACCTAGTTATTAAAAAAATTAAGTTTTATTTTTAATATATTCCTCCATGAAAATACTATTTGATTAATGTTTAAATAATTTAATAAATAATTAAAAGGGTAATTTTACCTTACCTTTTATTTTCTTACAAAGTTTTTTGAAAATAATATTTGTGTGTATTTCATACAGAATTTTTGACATTCTTTACAAAGTATAACAACAACATTTTTTTAACGTATACAACATCAAAAGATCATCCTTCAACAAAAATCATTATTTTATATTTGTATTCCTTTACAAGATTCCATTTTTTATTCAAATAAAAATAATTCTTCCCTTTATTATGGGTATTTTAGTTTTTAAAATGGGGTTTTAATGGAATGGGATATATCAATATATAAAAATGTTTTATTTATGGATTTAAAAGTATATTTTTACAATTTTACTGATGTAAATGAATGAATTTATATATTTCATGTAAGTTATAGTACTTGTAAATTTTTTATGATAATTTTTTATCCCAAAATAGCTCTCCAATGCATTGGTTAATGATTATGTTCTCTGAAGAGTTATTTTGGAATTAACTAAGTAGCTTAATCCATTTGTAAAGGTTCTCATAAGGGTTATGTGAAAATGATGTCCCAAGTAACCTATATGACTTTTCTATAATTTAAAATGAATTTTATGGAAATTTTTTTACTTAATACAGTAATGTAATGATATTTTATTTAAAGTAATGATTATAACCTTTAAGGGTAAAAGGTATGTGTTTAAGAAAAAAAAATTCATGGGTTATAATGTTTTATAAGAAACCCATGGCTTTATGTTTTCTTATAAACTGTTTTATGAGAAATTTTGTGCAGTAAATATGATTTTATGATCAAGTAAATGATTATTTGATCTCAAAGTTTATTATGTTAAAGAAAAAATCTCTTATATGATCTCATGGTTTTGAAATAGACTAACAAGTGTCTTTTATTCTTTGTATATGTCTCTTACAAATCTTTATTTTTCTCATCCCACATTTTTAAATTATTTATAACTAGTATTAAGTATGAGTATAAAGTTTAATAAAATTATAGTTCTAGATATGTGAGTTAACTTGAATTAATAAAGTGTGTTTTTTTAAAGAACTTATTTTATGAGAAAAATGGATATAGTGTGGAAATGTCCACTTTTTTAAGTAAGAGTTTGTCCTGATTCTCTAAAAATATAATCCTAAAATGTCCTTGGGTAAGTGAGTGACAAAATATTTCCATTTTATGATATATGTTTTGGATGGATAAAATTGGGTCACACTTATCGGAATCAAGCAAGAAATGTACAGATTTTGTTTTTAGCACTGGATCCTGGGGTATGGGTTTTAGGCTATTATAGTTGGTATCAGAGTAAGGGTTTAGATAACTTTAGAGAATAAGATATCTATGAAATATTTGAAACACTTCAAGGGATAATATTTTGGTTAAGATAATAAGTTATAAGTCTTTTATGAACTTAAATGTTAGTATTCTAAGATGAATTATGCTTATTGGGATTATGTTAAGAAGTACAAGAGAACCAAACTTTCAAAACCCTAGTTTAAACCTATGGTGAACAAAAATTATTCTAGACTAAATGAAGCTTTTAATAGAGTAATAAATTCATAATAAAATTTATTTAGTTTTTAACTCTGATTTACTTAATGAAATTATTGGTTTTTGACTCAAAAATTTCTTTCATTAAGGTAAAATATATTATTTAAGGTGGATGGGAATAAGTAAAACACAAACCTCCTTTCTCTTCTAAATCATTCACTTACAATAAAAATTGTATAATATTTCTCATGTTATTTAGGCACTTTATATATTATTTAAATTACCTAAAAACACTTTATGTTGTATCCAAATCCTATTTCATACTTATATATCATAAAATAATTTAGGATGCATTTGATCATGTTTTAAAAATACAATTATCTTATCATACACATTTTGTAAAATAACATAAGGGGCATTATAAAGTTTTTACAATGGATGAATCAAAAATACCTTTTCTTCAAAGATGGTTTTTTGTAATTTCGTGTGTTGATATTATAATAAATTTATTACACTTTTAGAAATTATATTTTAAAAAAATGATATAATTTTTAAAAATATACTATAAAGTTATCTTATGATGAAATTCTGATATTTTTCTTAAAATATTAATTTTTCAGTTAATAGTGAAAATATATAGATTTTATAAAAAAATATTTTCCATTCATTTATTTAAAAAAATCCTCTTTGATTTAAAATTGATTTATAATTTTATTAGTTTATTCTCATTAAAAATTATATAATTAATTTCATTATAATCAACATTATACTTAATTTTGGTATAAAAAAATTATACTTAAAATTTCATTTTTCTGGAAAACTGTTTTTCATCACATTTTGGGGGATAATTTTAATGTTAATTTCTAAAAATTATAGAAATTTAATATGATAAAATAAAATACATATTGTTAGTCATAATTTAAAATTTTTCTAAAGAATATACTTTCATTTTTTTTATTATGAATAGTAAATTGGGTAAAAAAAGTGTGTTACACTAATAAGAGTTAAAACTGGTTAAATGGGTTAAAACTAAAATTATAATGGCTAAAATGATATAAAAATTATCAAAAAACAAATTTACCATCCATATTTCATCCCTATTTTATATATTCTTTAAATATAAGTTATTCTGGATGCATTTTTCTTAAGTAAGTCATTAATATATTTAATATTTTGAAAAATTCCACATATTTCCTCTCCCTCACTTATAAAAGGACACCACATATCCTTTATTCTCTACACTTTAAGAACCTCTTATATAGAAAAATCTCTACCCAAAACCTTTCTTAAAATACCTCCCTTCATCTTAGATCTCTTCAATTGAAGTTCTTAAGGATTGTAGAATAATTTTAAAGGGGGGTTGAATTAAATTTTGCCTTTTTATAAAATTTCAGCTTTAAGAAACTTAATCCCTAAAACTTGTTAGAGTTATTTCCTAATCACTTTTAGTAAACTCATGTGCATAAAAAGGTAGGAAAGTAAGAAAATCACACAATATTTACAAGGTTCGGCCTCAGTGTGAGAACCTATATCCTTTCCATGGCCACTTCCATTGGTTCATAGAAATTCACTATTATCAAGAAGTAGATAAAAATTTTGTCTAAACTCCCACTGGAAGCATTCTATATCCTGATAAGAATTATTATAATGAATCCCATCAGTTTAAAAATTTTCCATATAAAATTTCATCCACAAAAAAAAATTGTAACATTGTGAAATCTTCTCCAAAAAAGGTCTATCTAAAAACACTATATGATATACCTCTATCTAATTTTCCCATATGGTAATATATATTAGGTTTTCCCTATGTCTGGTGGCCTCTGTTTGATGTTCCATTTCTAAATATGTTCCTGATTAAAAATTTCTACATTGTTTTTTTAAAAACTCTACATCTTTTAGAAACACTGCTTAGTTACTCAGTTTGATATTTTTCGGTCTGATAATCATTGTATGGTACTTTGAACTTAGGCTCTATCTGATAGTCTAATCGGAAACTTTCTTCTATCCAAAATTTTTCTCCATCACAAAAAACAAACATTGGTTGTAAAATAAACTCAAATGCAATTCTTCAAGCATCTCAACTTTTTTTTATTGAATAGTCACACATACTGATGTATTTTATTCGCACTAAAATTGAAAAATATGAATTTTATGCTCATGATCATTCCATATAGATGCTTATAAACTCTTCTAGAACATTTTTGAATCATCATTAATTCTCCAGCATTACCATAATTCTTATAATTTACTTAAAACTTATGTCTAAGAAACTCTTCATAACATCCATATATTTGATTGAAAAAAACTACTCAAAATAATAGTACACCATCATCACAATTATTACTTTACAAATTTTATTAAAGTTACATAGAAAAACAATTATTTCTAAGGAAGAGATTGACTAATAAAAACTTTTAAGAAACTCCTTTATCAAATGAATGAATTATCTAATGAAAAAACATTAATTCTTCAAGTTTCTTTGTTTAGATAAATTTTTCTGATCTTCATTCCTCAACTCATATTTTCTATATATTCATATTATAAAAAATTTAACCGATGGAATTTCTTATAAAAAATTCATTTGATGGAATTTCATACAAAAATTTCATTTAATAGACTTTATACATATACATAGAAAAAACATCATAACTTTGAATTTCATACAAATTAACCCTCCATAAAACTCTTCTTACTCTATTTGAATATCTTGACATATTTCGAAAAGAATAAAATATACCTTCATTTTTTCATCTTGATTTAATAAAAATGGTTTACTACATTTTTACAACTTATAGAGACTTCAGTTTCCTATAACATTATTCCTAGTATAAAATTCTTCATCAAATAAACTTTTTTTCGATGAAGAAAATCCAAAATTCCTCACATATAACTTGTTAGGTGATTTGTGTCTAAAACTCTATATCTGGAACCAAAGAATATCACCACCTTTTTTATTTTATCAGATATTCAAATCTGACTTCATCTATCGCATTTTATTTCTTTGAAAACCACATTAACTCATCCACCATATCAGTTTCATCTTTCCAAAAAAAAATCTAATGTTCTTTATCTTCGTACAACTCAAAAACTTCAAAATAATACTTTATCACTAAAACATCATCTAATGATATGTGTTCGATCGGGTTATTATGATCTACCTATCTAGAAAATGTTTCCAGTTGGGTTTTTCTAATGAAACATTATACATCTCTTCACTTTCACAAACACCAACTCTCATCCATCCGATCATGAAATTTGTATCACCAGATCTTCTCACAAAAACTCTATATGATCAGTATGTTCGAAACTATGTGTCAAATAAACATCAACATCCACTTTTCAAGAAAATATTGTATCATGATATTTTTCATGATTTAAGGAAATTTGATATTAGCATAGAATTATCTAACTTGTGGTTATAAATTTTAATAACTTTTTAACTTCCTTACTTCCTTATTTTTATTCAAATCCAAAAAATTCATAACAAAATATTATAAACATATAACTTATTATTTTCATGTTTTACAAAAAAAAATACTTTAAAAAAGTATTTTCTCAACAAAAAACATTATTAAACCATAATAAAGGATCTTCAATCTCTACCTTTGTATTTTTTAACAACATTCATTAACAACTTTTTCAACTTATCATTTTTCAGCACTCAAAATTTTTCATAAATTATTTTTATGACTAAGTTTTTTAAAATTTTATCAAAACACAACCTTTCTTAGAAGATAATGTCCTGAAATCCCCGTGGGCATCGTAATTTCCCACAGGGTCACCTAAACTATTTTGATTTTCAAAAATTAAATCTAAACTACTAAGCTTGTGATTGGTGGAGAAAGTGGGTGATGAAAATATAAAATGGGTTTTGGGTGGCAATTAATCTAGGTTCATGGGATGATAAGGTTTGAAATAATTATTCAAAAACCATGAATTCATCGAAATTGGGTCCGAGTGAGTACAATTTTCATGTAAAATGCTCTTCATCCTATGTTATACTTTTCTCATGATCAGGTACTTCAGATTAAAAATAATGGGTTACCCGAAACCAAATTTAAATAAAGGGTATAGTTGAACCAAATGGTCATACTGGAAGTCTAAACCCTAGACTATACAATAAAAAAATGCATTCAATCAACTCTAGAAATTCTCATTCTCAAAGAAAAAAAGAAATTAAACTCATTCCCTAACCCCAATCATAGTGGTCATGCAATAATAAATCAAGAAAGAGATATAATTAAAGAAAATATATGAAATAACAACATGAATTGCAATAATAAATAAAATAGCTTATATATTCATTCCTCATTCATCACACATTCCATGACACAAATAAATCACCACCTCATGCTAACCAAGGGGATGAATAAATGAATGAAGGAAAATCCTACAGAAAAGTGGTAGCAACAGGGCTTCGTGGTGATGTACGTAAATATGAAAGGTGTAATTGGTTGATCTACCTCCTGAATACTCTAAATAATCAACTAAGGGTGTATATTTTTAAGTATTTGTGCCAAACCCTTAGTCATGGAATCATTAATTATTTTTCTCACCAACACTTACATGATGTGTAAAGTTTACACATCGTGTAATCTTTTGATTTTATCTATGGGATGAGGAATCATGAATTTTAGCATATCTCTTCTAAAAATATCATCTCCTCAAAATCCACATCATGTAATGTATTTACATGATGTTTAAATGTTGTGATACAACTATGTAGCTCCATTTCATCCTCAAAATTTTAGTGTCTCACCTTTAAGCTCCAAAATTTATCTCTTTTTCTTCATTTCCATATATATATTTTCTTTCCATAAAACACAAAATAGATCAAAGCATTCACAAATTTGAAAGATTATTCATTTAAATACATAAATCAATTCATTATAATACTCAAAATTGTATGCATGAAATAAAATTATCATATCCTGAAACCACACTACTGTATAAAGTAATGTTTTTAAGGAATTCCATCCCTCAATGAAAATCAAATTTATTAATATGTTAAGATAAACTCCCTCTCACTTTTATCTTCTCTATATTTTCAAACTCAGATTTTTCACTCTCTCCCTTTTTTTTCTCTCTCTTATTCTATGATAACTACAGCTTCATATTCATTATATAAATAATTGTAAAAACTTATTAAAAAGTTGTTACTTTATCTCACCCTTTTTCGACATAATTCAGAGCATGCTGGAGGAATTCCTTGGAAATTTTTGGAAGTTAAGGGTGGAAGGTGAACATGAATTTACAACCATAGTTTTACAAATCTCTATTTTAGTATTTATTTTGTGAAAACATCATCAATATGATATTTCTTGGAAATATATTCAAGAAAACCTTCTCCACCAAAAAAAATCTCTTTTATAAAATGATACTTGATATCAATGTGTTTTAATCTTGAATATTGTAAATAATTTTTAGAAAGATCAATGACACTCTAATTATCAAAAAGTGTCTTTAATAGTTTAAAAAATTATTCTTTCAAATATTCTAGCTAAAATTTTATCCAAAATATTTGATTACAATTTGGGTAGCTACAACATATTTTGATTTTGTTTTTCTCAAGGTTACTAAAATTTGTTTCTTAATATTCTAACTCACACAACATTCACCCAAAAAAAACTTCCTCATGAAGTTGAATTTGTTTCATTACAATATCCATCCCAATCAGCATCAATATAACCATGAAAGTTCATATCATAAATTATTTTAAAAAATAAACCCTATGATATCGGTCCTTTAACATATCTCAAAATTCTCTTTTATTTCAAAATATGTGATTATTTTGGATCACTTTGATATCAGGCACCCAAAGTCACAACATAAATAATATAAGGTCTTAAGGCTATTAGATAACATAAACTTCTTATAAATTTTTGAAATTATTTCTAATTCACACTTTTATCTGCTTTATCTTTACTCATCTTCATCCCAATTGAAATAGGAGTAGAAACTTTTTTTAATTCGTCCATGCCAAACTTTGGTAACAATTCCATGGTGTGATTTTCTTGAGAAATGAAAATTTATTTTTCCTTTTGTAGAACTTATAAACCCAGAAAGAAAGTTAATTATCATAACATATAAATTTTAAAAAAAAATCTTCAGAAAAACCTTTACAAAAATTTTCTATATCCCCAAAAAAATATAGCACCCATATAAAAAATTACAATTAGGGTGCTGGAGTTTACTTCATTCAAAAATAAGTTTCTATCAACCTTTATTTAGAAAATTTAAAACTTTTCAAGTAATTATCAATTTTTGAGTACCAATAATTTTGTTCTTGTTTCAACCCATACAAGGTTGTAATTAACTTAAAAACTTTTCTTCTATCATTATCAAGTATAAAATCACAAGGTTTCTTAATGTGTACTTATTTTTCAACATCCCCTTTAATAAATATTACTTTACATACATTTTATAAACTTTGTAACATGGATGTGAATCCACTTTTAAAAACATTTTGATTGTTTCCAATATTGATACAGGGGAAAATTTTCTTCAAAATTGATTAATTCCACCTATAAATAGCCTTTGAACACAAGTCGAGCCATATTTCTTAAAATTTCTTCATGCTCATTTAACTTTCTTATTTAAACCCACTTTTTACAACAACATTCTTTACTAATGTATGTGGAATAAGTTCCATAAGTTACATTTTTATCAATTTTATCAAGTTTCTTATTTATATCATTGATCTATTATTTTTGTCCAACTAATTCTCAAACTAATTCTAGCTCAATCTATGAGATGAATGATGTTTTATTTTCTAATCTTAGTCCTATTCTTGTTTGAACTAGGGATTCCTTATTCCAAATAATATTTTCATTTTAAATATGTTTCTTTAAAGTATGAAATTTTAGAGTGTCTCTCCCAAAATCAATTTCTCTATCACATGACTCTTATAATTCTTTAGCAACTTTTTGTGACTCTCTATCATCTCGAGAAATAATTTTTTATCTTCCACAAAATTGTCAACAACATTTGTTAAGGAATTTGGATTTTAAATAACTTTCACATCATATGAATCCACCAAATATTTTAAATATTTTTTTTAACATTTATATCTACTTTTGGTGGGTGAATATCCCATGACAATTCCTTCTCAGTCTTTCTCATCAAATTTCCCAAAATCTGGAATTCTGATTTATTAAAAGTGACCTCAAAAAACCTTGAAATAGTTCAATGAAGTTTTTTTGTTATACCACATTTCATAGGAATCCTTGTTAGATTTTGGACCAATAAAAAACTATTTTTTACATATACATTAGTACTTATAGATTCTCTCTAATAGAACTTTGAATGTTTGTAATCAAAAAACATGTTTATTCTCATTTTCACCAAAGTTATATTTTTTCTTTATACTACTCCATTATGTTGAGGGGTGTATGGAGCACTATATTTATGTTTTATTTCATGACTTTTCAGATAATATTCAAAATAACTTCATGTAAATTCCATACCATTATCAATTCTTAACATATTTATATAGGCCCCCATTTCTCTCTCAAAATCTCTTCTAAAATATCTAAACATTTCTATATACTATGACTTGTGTTTCATAAACATGATGTTGTTCATTTAAGTGAAATCATCAATAAAAGTGATAAAGTACAAATGTCCTTTTTTTATTGAAGTATCGTCATCCCAAAAAGATCTAAGTGAATAAGATCAATAGGTCTACTAGAATAAATTTCTACTTTCTTGTGACTTTTACTAACCATATTTTCTTTTTGAAAAGTTATGAAAACATCATCTTCTATTCTTTTTAACATTGGTAGATTTCATACAGCATCAACTTTAAAATGTTTTTTCATAATTTTCTACCAAATATTCCTGACTCTTTGATGCCACAAATTGTTCTCATATTTAGCACTCATGTAACAAGAGTTATCAAGTTCTCCAATAAAAAAGTGATTTCCACTAGATCTTTCTCCTATTGAATTTTTTTTCATATTGAAAACTTTTTATGATGCAAGAATATTTTTTTTAATATCACTTCTTTCTATCATCAAGAAGTTTACTCACACTAAAAAGGTTATTCTTGATCCCGTCAACGTATATAACTTTTTTATATTTTATTTTTTGAGGTTCTATCTCAAAATTTCATTTTCCTATGATTTTTAAGAAACTATCATTTATAAAAGTAACTACTCATCCATCATTATTTTTCACATATTTAAAAAAAATTATATATGTTATCATGTGCGAAGAACAAGCACTTTAAATAAAACATTTTTTTTATTTTTACTTAACTTGAGTGTTGTATCATTAACAAAATCTCTTTCAACAACAATCATATTTTCTACCTCCTTATCTTTTCTATCAAAGGTACATTTTCTTAGAAGAGTAGTCATAAATTATATAGTAATTTGGAAAACCTGGTCACATATTCAACACACTTCCTCTAGAAAATCAAAATAAATTGTATTGTAATTTTTCTAACATCTTGAGGATTCATTTTTATTACTTCCTATGGATTAGGAAAGTTACTCATTATTATTACACCAATGATCTCACTTTTTTCATTCCTATTTCTAGGAAACGACATGTTATGAAAACATTTATAAGCACTGTGATCATAAATTCCATGGATCTAGAAAAAATTATCAAATTTATCTTTTCTGTAGAAGTAATACTTTTCTATAAAGAAACTTTTTCAAGGTTCATAATTTAATTATGATATTAAATTATCTATGAATGGTCCATCCTTATTATAGAGTAAATTTTAACCTTTTTTTGATATGATAGATTTCTCAAATCCATTTTCAACATAATCTTTCCAAAATAATCAACACCTAAAATGTTAGTAAAATTAGATGAATTTTAAAATTAGTGGGTAAAGATTTCACTTAATTCTAGGAGAGATATTTTAACAAATAATTAGATTATTAAAGATTTACTTATGAAGACTTTATAAAATTTTCATTCATCTTTATTAAGGTGTTTTATACCTCAATAAATTTTTATTGAGTTTTTTTCAATTCATCTTTCTTGGGTACCAATTTTTTAATAAGGACTTCAACCATCTTTCCTTGTTCATAAATTATCAATTTGTAGTTTAGGATCTACTAAGTGTACTCTTATTCTTAATTAAGTATATATTTCCTTCCTTAAATATCATTTCCACCTTATTTTTTCATCATTTTGATTTCTTTCTTGATAGTTTGGTTTTTCTCATGACATGATAAAAGTTATGATCTGAGTTGATATTCTCTGTAGGTTTCTTTACCACTTTTTTCTTCTTCAATATTTAAAAAATCTTCCTTATTCTCAAAATTTACAAATAAGGTTATGATTATTTCCAAACATTAATCTTATGATGAATCAATATCATCTAAGTTAGATTTAACTTTCTTTCTAAACATACTTCTTCTATTTATAATAAAATTTTTCTTTAAACAAGTGTACTTCTTTTCTTCCATAGAAGTTTTGTTCACCTTATTCGATCAAAGATTTTCTTAAAAATTATCTTTAAGTTCACCAACTTTCATCGTGGTTTAGTTCATATAAAATTGACCAATTCCACCGCACTCAAAAAAAATTATAGGAATTTTTCATCCATACATTCCTCTTTTTCTTCTATAATTCTTATATATAAGTGACATGGTTTTTTATTCAACTCATCATATTCCTTATCTATATAATCACAAATATAAACATCTTTTTCATATAAAATTTTAATATTTTTAATAGCTTCAATATCCATTTCATATTTTATATTCATTTTAAATGTTGTAGTATTTCTCATTTCATGGGAAACAAGAAAGTTATACAATTTATCAAGAGATAAATCCTCTTTATCTTCTAAATAAAAAAAATTAGAATCAAACTTGTCCAGTAAGTTTCTCATGAGTTTATTAAGAAATTGTAAAATTTTCAAAGATATATCTAAAACATATGATATTTAAAAAAAATTCACTCACTCTGGTGAAGTATTCATCAATAGTTTTTTCATATCTCATTTGGATATCTTTGAACTTGATTCTTCATATTTTTAACTTTTACTCCTTCACTTTAGTATTTCCCTCTAAGACAAATTCAAGGTTATACCAAATTTCTTCTAATGTTTTGAGGCCCATAAACTTCTTATAAACATTTTTAAATGTGCATACAAGAATATAATTTTTATATTTTCCATCAAATTCAATGTTCATCTTGTTAGAAAAAATCAAGGAATCATTTTTCTCAATGGGTCGAAACCTAATTGTAGAAGCATAAATAACTTCCAGGTCAAGTTACATAAGATAAGGAATAATTCTTTTTTTACAACCATGATAATTTTTCCTATAAAAGTTAGGAATACCTATGATGTTGAAAAGACTAAGATTTCCCATGATAAGGATATAATCGGGTAACCTTACTATGATACCACTAAAAGTTCCTAAGGATCATAGAACAACTGAGAAGTGGGGTTGAATTATTTGTTTCATTTTATAAAATTTCAACTATAAGAAACTTAAACCATGAAACTTGTTATATTTATTTACTTATTTTAGATAATGTTCTAATTCATAAATTTTTTTAATTTATTTTTTATTTTGATCATCACAAACACCAACATTTATGTTGCTAATGAAGTTACATTAAGTGAATTTTGGAAAAATAATTACTAGAATAATTGTTTTTATTTTGGAAGAATATATTTTCTTCAACTTGTGGGAGGTTATTTGATTTCTCAAAGTCTAATGTATCCTGGATGTGTTTTATAAATAGTCTGAAAACACTGTTCATACCAAATGTTTTAAGTGGAACTTATGGCTTGTATACCCTACATTTGGAATAAAAGTATGGATTAGAAATCCAAATTTTAAAAGAAACCATACATTTGAAGAATAAATGTTTGGTTCATCATCCCTTATTTTGTAATAAACCATACACTATCAACCATACTTTTGTAGTTTATCACTACACATAGAAACCTTGCGTTTTACTTAGTCAGTAGAGAAGTTTTGAATTATGGATTATTTCCATGTTTTTTGTAATGGTCTCACTATAATTAAATATCTATTTAAATATATTTTAAAGATTAATTCAAAGTCTTATATCTGATAGATTAATTTTTTTCTAAGGGAATTTTTGAATTTTGTTAAAAATTTTGAATTCCAATATTTTTTATTTATCATGAGATATTTATAGTGTTTTTTGACCTAAATAAACTTGATCGTATTGATAAATACCGTGATTTTTATCTTTTAATAAGATAGATTTTCTTTTTCTGAATGAACAGATGTGTGATTGAAAATAATAATGATTTTTTTCCTCTAAATCTACACTTTGGAGACAACCTTTTTTTATTCTTATTTGATTATCTGGTTGATTGACTCACTATTATTGCTACAATATTTCATTTTTAATGTTTTGTTGCAGTTCAAAAAATCACTTATTAGAGCTATAAATAGAAAAATACATATTAAATAATATTTATAGTGCCTCCTCTATTACTATCTAAAGAAATCATGTTTGATTTTGAAGAATAAAATTATGTTGCTATATTTTATTAATGATCATATACAATAGCCATTTTTTTCTACAATTATGTTCCAAAACTATTTCAATGTCAACAACCTATTATATTATTTATTTAGAGTATTGGTTGTTTCTACTCATTCATTTGTGGAATTTTAGATCCTTATACTAAGATGTGGATATTTTTTTCCCCTGTAAAAGAAACATAATGCCCAGTAAAATCCTTGATTATAAGGTTTTAACTTCCTACACTCAGTTGTAGAGGTTCCCCAAAAAATAACCTACTTGTTAAAATCACCAAGATTGTGGAGAGAATATTGGTTAAGTGGACTAAGTAATATTTTTACCCTAGACCACTATACATCTTCATGTTCTTTTCTTTATTTATTTCTACTACTTACTCTTCATTAAGAGAGAAGGAAAGAATCTCTTTAATCTCAAGAGGGAAGTTTAGTTTCTATCATGTTTTTAAAGGAAAACATCCCTTCCCCTCTTTTGTATTTGACTTTGTTATTCTAACCTAACACTTATCACCTTTTACTAAACTTTCATGATTGAAAATTAGTAAAGTAAGTAAAGCACAGAAGATTAACAAGGTTTTGAATTACTATGATAACCTACATCCTTCCCATGGCCACTCCCATGGGTCTATGGAAATTAACGATTATAAAGAAGTAAATGAAACTTTTTTTCCACTCCCATTGGAAATTTTCTATCTCGTGATAGGAAATATTTTACCGACTCCCATCATTTTATTTACGTTTATTACAAAATTTTAGCCACAACAAAAAATATATAACGTTTTAAAATCTAATCAAACAAAGGATTATCTAGAAACTTTGTTTGAACTAAATCTGTCTAATTTTTCCATCTGGTAATATCCATCTTGTGTGCCCTGCTTCTGGTGGCCTTTATCTAAAGTACCACTTCTGAATTTTTACCTAATTCAAAATTTATATTTTTTTTGATTAACAAACTCTTCACCTTTTAGAAACTCTGCTTAGTTACTCAATCTGATCTTCCTCGGATCGATACTCATTGTACAGTACTCTGAACTTAGGCTCTGTATGATCCTCTGATTAGAAACCTTTTTCTATCAGAAACTTTTCTTCAACATAAAAATAAATTTAATTTGGGAACTCAACTCTAAAACAATTATTCTAGTGCCTTAATTTTTTTCTAGTGAATAGTCATATGTACCAATATACCTTCCACCCCTTTATATAGGTGCTCCAAAAATAGAAAAGGTATGAAACTAATTTCATTTTTCCACTCACTAAAATTCATAATTCAAAATTTCACACTCATATTAATTTAATTAATATGATTATCAACTCTTCTAGATAATTTTTGAATCTTCTTGAATTCTCCATCCTTTATAATATTCTTCTAACTTAATTAAACTCAATGTTAAATAAACTCTTCATAACATATGAAAAATTGTTTGAAAAAAACTACTTTTAAGAATAGTGAAACATCATTATGATTACAACTTTACAATTTTTAGTAAATTTCCAAATAAAAACAAATTCATATGGTGAATGGATTTTCTAAGAACAACTTTCAAGAAAAAAATTTATCTAATGAATGGATTTTCTAATTATTAAGCTTTACATATTTAAGTTTCTTCATTTAGATAACATTTTTCATCATTCCTACCTCATCTAGGACTTTATACATCTTCTTCTCAAAAAAAGTTCATCTCATGTAATTTCTTACAAAAAGTATGGATTTTCTATATCCTCATTTTAAAAACTTCAAAACTTTTATTTTAATAAAAATTGACTATCTGGAAAACTTTTCTACCTTAGTATGATTCTCTTCAGCCATTTAAAAAAGAACAAAATTTGCTTTCATTTGTTTCTTTTTATTTATTGAAGATGGTAAACTACATTATTGCAACTTATAAATACTCCAGTTACCTAGAAAATTCCTCCTAGTAGAAACTTCACCATCCAATCAACTTCTTTCGAATAAGAGACTTCAAAATTTCTCACGTATCTCCTATCTCATGATCTATGTCTGAAACTTTTTGTTCAAAACCAAATAATATCTCATCCTTTGTATTTGATTAGATATTCAATTCTGGATTCATGTTCTACTTTTTATTTCTTTCAAAAACACATGAACTCAGAAAAAACAAGAAAGTGCCCAGTCAGGATGATTGTATCAATGAGAGGGGGAGAGGGTGAATTAGTGATACATTTTCTTTTATGTTTCCTTGAAACAAACATCACCTCCTGTTAAATATTCTATTACCTAATAAAACAATTCAAAAACACATCCAAAGGACACAATTGTTTACAAGGTTCACTATTCAAAAAGAACATCTATGTCCTGGGTATGGTTTGGAAATGATCCAATACCACACAATCCACTAGAAATCAATACTTGGAATACAACGAGTAGGATATTCCCTTTCACTCATGTAGAACTATGTAAACAATTCCAATACTATGTGTGCACCCTCATAACACGAATTTGGTAGAAAAATATTTGTGTCACAATGCTTTTTACCTATACTTATTTTCAACTTCAAAAATGTATTCCTTTTAAAACAATTCTTCAATTTATTACATAGAATTTGGTAAGAACTCCAAGGACTTTGATAAGGAAAACTTACTATGATTTTCCTAGTAAATTTTTCCCAGTCCAATTCTTCCCAGTAAGATTTTTCCAGTCTGATTCTTCTCAGTATGTAAAATATATAACTATATCAAAATATTGTAGAGACAAATCTTCACCACTTCTATTATGAGTATGAAAAACTCAGTATGATTCTTCCCAACTTCTTCCTCAGTCTGTAAATCCCAATATGGAAAACCCAATCTGATTATCTATCCTGATAAAATGATTATTTGAATACAACATTATGATCATGTCTCTTCACCTTTTACTTATCCCCATCGAAACTTTTTCAACAAAAGATCTATACAGAAAATTTCTTCTCTCCCTAGAAAGTCGAACCTTCTCTCCCTTATCTTGTGAAAATTAAATCGGTTTGTAAAAGTAAAAATTAATTTTCACCTTTTATCAGTGACCTGTGATAGGTTTTGGTAGGAATCCCAAAATATTTCCCAATTAAACAAATTCACCCAAATCTTTATTTCCCTTAAATATCAGGAGCATTTATGAATTCATAAACTCTTCTTGAATCTTCTTGATCCTTCTTAAACATCCATCTATTCTTAAAAAAAATTCAAAATCCAATTAAAATTTTGATTCTCTATTCCAATTGATGAATACAATGATCTGTACCAATTATAGAAAACTACACACATTTAATTTCAAGATCCCAGTCAACATACATCTCTTTTCTTTAGAAAATATTTTTGATTAATTTAAATAGAAACAAAGTAATTCAAACCATTTTAAATGGTTGACTACATTGTTGATCAGTCTCTATCATTAAGATTTTCATCAGCTTTAGCTCAATTCCTTTTCCATCAATCTTTGTTAGAACAATTCTACATGGATACGATGGAATGATGAATTCAATGTATTGGTGTTAATAGCTTTGGCTTCAATAATTTCCTTCATTTAAAATATTGTTCTTGTATCATGAATTCCTTCATGACATTTGAATATATTTGAGAAAAGATTCAGCATTGTCAGACTTATATTGAAAATTATTGTAAATTACTATTCTTTCAAGATTCTTCTTTCCTTCTCAACATGAGTACGTTTGTCTAATGAAAAATTGGCCCAAATACAATCAGGATTAATATGATTTCCCTGATTACGATCTTTCTGAGTATGATCATTCTGAGTAAGATGGTTCTAGATACAATCATACTGACTATGATTGGACTGGATATGATCATACTAAGTATGATCATGATCAGGCTGAATATGAACTACGGAACCCCTTTCTCTTTCCATACAGATCCGATCAATCTGAATATAATTAGAAGTATCCCTTTTAATCCCTCTTTTTTTCATCAAGTTTTCATCAAAAGTTTTACAAAAAAATGATTTATGAGAACTCCAAGATTAGCAAAGCATCGCCACATTTTAATCAGATCCATGTTGAATCCAATTAAAAAAGTACCTTATTATGATAATCTTCCATTCTAAACCAGATGTGAGTCTAATCAGAACTAAATAGATTCTTCTCATTATGATAGAATTTCTTAAACAAAGAGAGTCTTATTTTTTAAAACAATTTTTTAGTTTTATTTTCAACATTTACAAAGTTAGTTGATTTATCTTATTTGAAAACAAAAGACAAAAACCTTGTAAAACAAACTTCCTAAAACTTCAAAGAAACTTCTCCACCAAACTTGGTCCTAATAATCTCCCCCTTTGGATTTTTTTAACCAAGATTCATAAATCACTAAAAAATTTAACCTCAAGATATTGATTACTTATCAACAATTCCAAGCCAACACGAGCTAACTCATTGTAGGAAACAAGAATCATTGACATCAAAACCAAGCTATCCAAAACAAGTGATTATGAAAACATCTTAAACATCTTTCTTCCTCATCTCTTAAACTTTTCAGGAATACAAAAACAATTAATTTCCTAAGACCACTCTGACAAACAATTAGAATACTTCACACACTTACAATGTTGAATTTATAGCTAACCCATAGCTCCACCTTTTTATATGTATATAAAAGGATAGATTTATGAAACAATATAATTCTCCCCCCTTAATAACATTATCCAAAGGTAATATTAGAGGGGTTATAGAAACACATACCTCAACCTTGATGAGAAATATGTTGGATGCCCATGGTAAACCTCAATTTAGAAAAGGATTACATTGGTAGAAGTTTTGTGAAAATGTCAAAAACATGTTCTAATGTTGGAACATACTTCAAATTTAATTAATTCTTCTCGACATGCTCTTTTATGAAATGAAATTTGATATCAATTTGTTTTTAATGAGAATGTTGAACTTTATTCCAGGTGATATTGATTATACTTTGATTGTCACAACCCAAGAGCAAGGGTAACCTTACTTAAACAAGTAAATATTCTAATTAAATTTTCATCCACATAATTTCAGTAGTTTATTAAGTAGTAACAACATACTTAGATTCATCCTATGGAGAGTTACTGAATTATAATTCTTTGTGTGCACACTAACATAATTATTTCCCAAAAAAAATACTCCACCAGATGTGGATCTTATATCATCAACATTTCTTTCCAAATAAGTATCTGAATACCCAACCAAATCTATGCTTTCTGAGCTATAATATCTAATTTCAAAATTTGATGTGCCTTTGATGTATCTGATAAATATTTTTCTAGTAAGTAAATGTGATTCTTATGGAGCTCTCTGAAATATGGCACATAAAGTTACAATATAAAAAATGTTGTCTCTTGAGGTGGTCAAATACAAAAAACTTCTAACCAGCTTACAAAACTCTTTATGATCAACATTTATTCCTTCTCCATCTTTGTACAACTTTTTTCCCACCGAAATTGGTGTGGAAACAGGTTTTTATTTTTCCATTTTGAACCTCTTGAGAAGTTCCTTAGTATAATTTACTTAAGAAATAAAAATGTATTTTTCATTTTGTAATAATTTTAACCCAAGAAAGTATTTAATTTCTCTTAGTACGGACATTTTAAAAACCTCCTTCATCTCTTTAGCAAACCTTTCACAACTTCTTTCATCATTCCCAGAAAATATATTTTCATTAACATAAACAATTACAATGAGGGAATACTCTTGAATTTTATTTATGTAAATATTGTTTTCAATTCTTCTTTTCTTGAAATTTATTTTCCTTAATCTATTACCCTATTTGGAATACCATTCTATCAGATATTTTTTTAGCCCATAAAATTCTTTCTTCAATATGCATACATAACTTTCATCTTTCCCAATAACAAATTCACAAGGTTGTTCAATGTAAACTTCCTCATGAATATCACCATTCAAGAATGTTGATTTAACATCCATTTGAAAGATCTTATAACCTCATTGTGCATCAATGGAAAGAAAAATTCTGATTGTTTCAAGTCTTTAAACAAGATCAATGGTTTCATTAAAATCAATACCATAAATTTTTGAATACCCTTTTCACACTAATGTTTTTATGTTTCTTATCACATATCCTTATTCATTCATCTTATTCTAGAAAACCTATTTTGTGCCAATAATATTTTTGTTTTCTGGCTTGGGTATGAGTTCCCATATATCATTATTTTCAATCCAATCCAATTATTAATTCATGGATTGAACCCATTCCAAATGTTCAAATACTTATTTCACATCATTAGGCTCCATATTTTAATATAAATAAGTTTTTGTAATATCATTTGTTATTCTTATTGAATGAACCTTTTGATGTTGATCACCAATAATATTCTGAGCTTCCACTTGTTTCCTCGGTCTATGAGGGTTTTTTCAAGTATATTCCTCATCACTAGAAATAATTGAGTCTGATTCTTCTTCTTGAAAAGAATTGTGATAGTTTGTATCCCTATCATAATTTTTTTCAAAACCTTCCTTATCCTGCTCAGCTTCCTTGTCTTCCTAGATACACATGTCTTCCAAAAAAATTCAATTACTTTCACATCAACTAAATCAACAATTATTCATGTTTATTTATTGAAGAATGTATATACTCTTCATTCTATATAATAGCCAAGAAAAATTCCAACTTCATCTTTCTGAACAAACTTTTCATAGTTTCCACCTTTCCTTTTTATAATACATGGACTCCCGAAAACTCTTAAGTGTTTCAAACTTGGAGTTTTTTCATAAAATAATTTGTATGGATTCATACCCGATCATGGATTTTAGAAACATCAGTTTTAAATAAAAAAAGTTGTACTCATGGCTTGCCTCCAATACTAATGATAAATACCATGGTCAAGTAACATAGTTCTTCCCATTTCCAACAAACATCTATTATTTCATTCAGTAACTCCGTTTTGTTGAAGAGTGTATGGCGAACTATACTCATGCTGAATTTCATGGTTCTCTAATTAAATTTAAAACTATTCAATTATATATTCACCTTCATTGTTGGTTCTCAACTTCTTCACTGAATACTCACATTCCTTTTCAGCTTTCCTTCTAAAAAATTTAAACATTTTAAAAGCATCTGATATATGTTCCATATATATAACACAAGTAATGAGAATAAAATCATCTGTGAATTTGATGAAGTACTTATCTGCATTTTTTTATTATTTTCTCATTGTCCCATAGATATTGGAATGAATAAGCTCCAGGGGTTGTTTTGAAAAAATATCAACTTTCTTGTAAACAACATTTTTAATCTTTCCTTTCTAAAAAATTGTGAAACACCAATCTCTTCTTCTTAGAAAATATAGAATGTATCAGACACTATCTCTGTAATGACCAAAATTTTTCAATGGAATCCCTTATTATAATTATATCATATAATAACATGGAGTCACAACACAATGAACTACTAAGTACTATATGACCTTTAAACATAATTTTGTCATGTGTGTGTTTTTAATTTTGAAAAACAGTCGTTTATAGTTGTGATCAGTAAGTGATTTAGAGTTTGATAAGACAAAAATAATTTTTAATGAATAGTAACATACCCTTATGAATAGTGGAATACCTTTATGAATAGTATTGAATAGAAAATCTTCCAAAAAAATAGAAACTTCACACATGAATGTAAAAATACAATTTAGACATCTTAAAAGTGAAAAAACGATCATCGTATAAGAATTGGTATTTTTGTATGTCAAAAATATTATATTTAAAATTTTATGTTTAATTTAATAATTTAAAATGGAAATTTATTTTCATAAAATTTAATCATAAATTGTTACGTTATTTTATTATGTTTCTAAGATAATTTTATGGTACCTTGATTAACTTTTCCTCGTGTTATAAAATGAGTTGTTTTTTAATGTTGATTTTGTTGAATAAATTATGATTTTATTTAAAAATTAAATTAAAAATATTAAGAAAATTATTTTCAAAAAATGGAGTTCATTTTTGAATTCTACATGTTGAAAAATGGTTAGAGTGAATTTTTGGTATTTTTCTAAAATACTTAAATTTTTCATGAATAGTAAAAATACAGTTTTGAGTTTACGGTATATTTGATGACATCATAATGATGTAATAATTAATACAAATTCCGGTCGACTTTCTTACAATACAATAATATATTTTGTTTCTCAATTGGATAATACCTTGGGAAAATACCATGGGTGATCCCATGGTTTTACAAAAACCACTAATGAGGTGTCTTTTTAAATTAACAAAAAATTCTCTCTCTTTTACTATAAATACCCACTCATCCATTCTTTTTATTTCATTTAAAATCCCTCCTACTTGAATATATGGTAGTTTTACCTCCATAGTATCCCTCAAAAGTTTCACCCAATCCCCCAAGGCCCCAACCTTAAAATTTTTGGAGCTACTTCACAAGTTAAGGGAACCTTTCACCCTCCTCTTTCTGTCAACCCTTCTTTTATGTTATCTCTTTGAATTTACATTCTCATATGTTAGGGTTTGATATTATGTATAACTCTTACTGAAATTTTTATTTCCATATTATGGGATACCTTTCCCTCATCAATTTGTTCTATGAAATTTTAAGTGATGTCGTTAGGTTTCCAAATTTTCATAAGGGATCTCTAAACTTTTCTTTCATTTTCAAGTTCATCTCTTTTCTTTCTCTTTCCTCATATCCTCTGGTCCAAATGTTGTGATGACTCCATTAACTTGAATGTAATAGATTATTTTCATGATAAATTAATAATCCTTCATCATCTCTCCTTTCCTTTTATTTTATACAAAAAACGAAGACATCATCCGAGATGTGCTAATTTACCACATTCTAGGACGATGAGTTTTCAATTTCTATTATTGTATTAAATTCTGGTCATGAAACCATTTTCATGGTTTAAACAGACCATAATATATTTATTATGTCTCATCTATTTTTCTGTAATACTTTTGTACACAAGGTTTTAATTTATAAAACAAAACATGTTCCTTGTGGTCAAAAACCACCAATTAACCCAAACGGTTATCATTAAATAATTTATATAATGATTCATATTCATGAAAAGTAACCAAATGTAATTTACCATCATGTAACCTCCTATATTTTCACTAATAACATATAACTCCAATTCTGTACAATCATCCCCATTTTACAAGATTCTTTGACCATGAATATAAGTGAACCGGTTATTAGAACCAAGGAAACAAATGGACTCGAACAACAAAATTGAACCTCGTAACCAATCAAAAGGATATGAATGAACTCAAAGAGGTTATAATAAATCATTTTCATATATAATAGGTTATTTAATGATTAATTAATGAACTTAATTTGATTATTCAGGTCATTAATATCAAGTGGAGAACGCCATCAGACTTAAGGTAAGTGATTCTACCCGAACCACCTTTATTCTTTCAAGTTGCTCTATCATTATTTTTACCCAAAATAAGTTGTCTTTTATTTTTATGAAAAAGTTCTCAATTATTTTTATATGCACCAAACTCATGTTTCAATATCCATACCTCATCCTCTTTTGGGGATATACATGTTTTTAACCGATTCCCTCCTTAATTCATCCCGATAAGCGAACCTATTTTAAGGGAACATCCCAAATTCTTACCCAATTTCAAGTGCACTATATCCTCAATTTTACACCACCATTGTCTTTATAAAATCAGTCCTTTTATTATTAAAACCTACTTGGTACAATTATGGTTTTATTGAAAATATTGTCCTCTTTTCTATTTTAAAATCTCTACAGCATTTTCCTTAAAACCGTACAAAAATGTTTTAATCCTAATGTTTCTCAAAAACATTTCTTCTATGTTTTCACTTATGTTTGAAATCACTTACCATTTTATATTCCTATTTATCTTATGAACTTCCATGTATGTTCTAATACCTTTCTTTCATGGATACTTTCATGATACGCCCATTGGTTATTCTTTATGCCAGGATTGTGGTACCCAATTCTTTTCATGGGTACGCTTATGTTTATGTATATTTAATTATGTATGATTATTCATATGGAAAGAATATTCATGAAAATTTTGATATGGGTGCACTCAGATAGTGCTCCAATGCATTGGGTAAAGTTAAGTCTCATGAGATGTGATGTGAAACGGGATTGGTGATTATCCTTGACCCGTACTACTATGGGAAACGAGATTGGTGGTTAGCCTCAACTCATACTAAAGGCATGTTTTATGTTTCTGACACATTTATATGACTCCATGTTTATATGATTCCATGTTTATATGTTATGATTTCATATGTTCCATGATTTTTATATCATTATGTCATACCTCAATATTTATTCTTCTGTTCATTCCCTTATTGGTATTTTTTTAGTTCATCCCTTTGTTCATGTGTTTCCCCAGGATATCTTATGCAGATGTATGAGTACAATGGAAGTTAGGAACTAATTATGGATATTAAATAAAGAAGTTCTTTTTATTATCCCCATGTTTTATGTTTTGTGTACCTAGTCTTCCAAGACCCTAGACATAACAATCCTTGTCTTGTAATTTGATTTATAATTATGTTTAAAATCATATAATGTTATATATAAAAAGATAGGGTCTCTATAGTTGGTATCAAAGGATGGTCTAGTTATTTTTGGAGATTAGGAATAGAGTACCTTAGTGAGAACCTTAAGGATGAGACAAAGGATAAAAAACATACCTAATTTTTGGTAAGTATAGAGTAAGTGGTTTATCAAGAAAGTATGTCCCTATCTGGATACAAATAGGTAGAGGAGGCTCTGGCACATATGTACCTAGGAGTGAAAACTCCGACAAGGAGTTTCAGGCTTGACTCGGGGTATCCCGGTACATGACAACGGGCCTTGATTCACTCTTTGTATTAAAACTCTTGGGGGATATGACTTGGTAATTAATGATCTTGGTACAAATTTTTATTAAGGGAAAAACTCGTAAGAATATAAGATAATAAATAGATCAAGGATAACCTAGATTGAAACATAGGGAACCACAAGTTAGGATATACTTATCCTATAATATTTTATCCTTTTATGTTCAAAATTTTCATTTTTATGTTTAATAATTAATTATTAAATCCCTCTAATTGTACATTATTTTTCTTATTTAATGGAGTGGAATAGAAGAACATGTTCCAAGAATTGATGTGAAAGGGAATGTGAATAATGTCTAAATTATATACTTGATATGACGAGAATGGGTGATCAAAACATCATGAAATTACTTGCTCAGCTGGATCAAATTATGAATAATAAATTGAATCATGTGGAACTCCCTCCTCCTCTAACAAGAGAGCAAGTTTCCATAGAATCCTTCATGCAGAAAAGGCCTCCCATTTTTAGCAGATCTTATGATCACCTCCTCGCGGAACAGTGGATTAACTCCATTGAAAAGATATTCTTTGACCTCTAGTGCTCAAAAGAAGAGAAAGTTTTACTGGTGGTCTATCGTTTTGATGGGGAAGATGATCAGTGGTGGAAATTGATCAAGAATATAAAGTCCCAAGAGTAAATCGATTCCATGGATTGGGATAAATTCAAGAGGATGTTTTTCAATAAATATTTTCCTTGAACCCTCCATCTCAATATGAAAAGAGAGTTCCTCAAACTAAAGAAGAAGGAAGATGAGTCCATTGGGGTGTATGAAACAAACATTACAAGTCTTCCAAGGTACACCTTTGGATTTGTCATGAACACCGAAAGCAAGTTGGATCTCTTATTTAGTAGGCTAAAGCTGGTTCTACGGAAGGTGTTGGCAATATGAGACTTCGACAGTGATGAGGATATTGTTCGTTGTTCCCTCAAAGTTGAAATGAATATTTGATACTCTCAATGGTATTGTGGTCCCAGTGACAAGAAGCAAAAAATGGAGAACAACATGGGTGGTTCAACAAAAAAATCCCATGATGGAAAGAATCCCTAATATCCCACTTGTAAAAGTTGTGGGAAGAATCATCCTAGGGGTTGTTTAAAGGGAACCAAGAATTGATTCAAATGTGGAATGTTTAGTCATATAGCTAAAAACTACTAAAGGGATATGAAAAGTCCCACTAACGTGGAATAATAATGGAAGGTTCAGATCAATTCTCAGCTAGTGGTGTAGTGTTACAACTGCAAGGATCATGGGTATTATGCAAATAATTTCCTTAAGCCAATGGTTGTGAGAGGAAATAAAAAACAACCTTCAAGGAAACAAGGAAGGACTTATGCTATCACTACTACTGAGGTGGAGATGGACAAAAATGTGGTGATAGATACACTAGTTATGAATTCAAGGATAGTGAACATACTATTTGATTATGGTTCTATGAATTCTATCATATCTTGCAAGTTTAGTAAAACTATTAAACCACCACCTCAAAAATTTGGAGGGAAAGTTATTTGTGAGAACAATGAATGGGGAAATTATTGCGTCCATGGTTTATAACTCTTCCCCAGTTAACATTTGTGGACTAAACCTCCCATAAAATCTTATCATACTTCCTTTAGTGGAGTTCGATGCTATCTTGGGCATGGATTGGAAATCATTATACTGATCCAATATCAACTGTCGGGAAAGGGATATAACTCTTCACATCTTAAAGCATCCTCCAATTCTATACAAGTGTAAGGAGGAATATGAATATCATTTAGAATCATCATCTCAAGTGTGGATATTCTTCCCACATGCACAAGCTTATATAGCTCAAATGATTGAGACAAAGGATAGAATCATGGTTGAAGACATGCCCATCATGAGGGATTACACTGATGTATTTCTTGAAGAGTTTTATAGTATTCCTTCTGATCGAGAGGTTGAGTTCTCAATTGAACTTATCTTAGGATCTCTACCTATATCAAAGAAACCTTATAGAATGGCCACTGTAGAGTTGGAAAATCTGAATAAGAATTTACCGGAGAATCTAGAGAAGGGTTTTATATGCCCGAGTGATTCACCATGGGGTGCGCTAGTCCTCTTCGTCAAGAATAAGGGTGGATCAATGTTCCTCTGCATTTATTATCGTGAGATCAATAAAATCACAATAAAGAAAAAGTATCCCCTTCCACAGATAGATAACTTGTTTGATCATCTTCATGGGGCCTGTTATTACTCTAAGGTGAACCTTCAATCAGGATATCGCCAATTAAAGGTTAGGAAGGAAGATATTCCCAAGACATCCTTTCGAATGAGGTATAGAAACTATGAGTTTATAGTGATGCGCTTAGGACTCACAAATGCTCCAACAATTTTCATGGATATAATGAATAGAGTCTTTAGTGATTACCTCTAAAATTTTGCAGTAGTCTTTATTGATAGTATTCTGATATACTCTAAGAGAAATGATGAACATAAGGATCATTTGAATACTGTGTTAATGACATTTCAAAGGGAAAAGTTGTTTGAAAAGTATAAAAAATGTGAGTTCTGGATGGAGGAAGTATCATTCTTGGGGCATGTTATCACCAGAAAAGGGATATCTATGGACCCTTCCAAGACAAATGCAATTAAAGAGTGGCCCAGGAAAACTTATGTAATAGAGATCCATAGCTTTTTGGGTCTAGGTAGGTATTATCGACGATTTGTGAAGAACTTTTCATGATTGTCAAACCCATTGACCAAGATGGCATGAAAGAGAGTAAAGTTTTTCTGGACTCAAGAATGTGAAGATCGTTTAAAGGAGTTGAAAATTAGGCTAATCACTATGCCAGTACTCACACTCCTGGAAAGTGAAGAAATTTTTGTGGTGTATAGTGATGCTTATAAGAAGGTATTAGGTTGTGTGCTAATGAAAAATGATAAATTGAAATCCTACGCCTTAAATCATCTAAAAATCCATGAGTAAAACCATCCCATGCTTGATTTTGAGTTGGCGGTTGTGATCTTTGCATTGAAAATCTGGAGGCATTATCTCTATGGTAAGAAGTGTGAGATATATACTTATCAAAAGACTCTCAAATATATATTCACACAAAAAGAACTTAATATTCACCGGAGAAGATGGATAGAGCACATCAAAGATTATGACGGCTCAATCCACTACCATCCCGATAAGGAAAATAAGGTGGTGGATTCTCTAAGTAGAAAGAGTCATGCATCTTTATCAATGATGAGAATTGAAAAGGATCTGATCTTCTTATATTGTTATAAGATGGACATGGGAATCATTAAGGAAGTAACATCATCAATACTTTATCAAATTATTACTTAACCATCCCTCATGGATAAAATAAAGGATGCTTAAAGAAAAGATGTGGAAATTCTGAAAAGGGTGAAAGCTATCAGAAGTGTAAAATCCTATGTGTTCATGATTTATGAGAAAGGAGGAGTAAGATTTGGGTCAATATTATGTGTAACATCTGATACAAAGATAAAGAAGGAGCTTCTAAATGAAGCACATAGCTCAACCTTCTCTATCCACCCAGGGAGCACAAAGATGTATCGAGATCTCTGAGAGAACTACTGGTGGGACAATATGAAAAGGGAGGTTTCTGAATATACATCAAAGTGCATCGTATGTCAAGAAGTGAAGGCTAAAATACAGAAGTCTAAGGGGAAGATGAAACCACAACCCATACCAACATGCAAGTGGGAGATCATCACCATGGACTTTGTTACTAGACTTCCAAGGACATATAGAGGAAACAATGTTATATGGTTCATTGTGGATCGTCTTATGAAGACATATCACTTTATCGTGATTCTATAGGACTTCTCAATGGATCAAATTTCATGGATATATATCAAAGAAGTGGTAAGGATGGATGGAGTACCACTATCTATTGTATATGATCATGATCTTAGATTCACCTCGAAGTTCTGGAAAAGTCTTTAACATGCTCTAATCACTGAACTAAACTTCAGTACGGCCTATCATCCTCAAATAGATGTCCAATTTGAGTGAACTATTTATACATTGGAATATGTTTTGACATCATGTTCTATGGAATTCAAAGGAGGATGGTATAACGAGCCATACTTTATATACATTGTTAATACTTCAAAATTTAAGCACACTTATTACAACATATAATAAAACAATGAAAGGACCGTATAGGTATAGAGTCTTTAGAAACTGGGAAACATAAACAACTGGTTCATAAAGCATCTACTTTTCCTCCCATTCATTTCATCATATCTAGAGTCTCTTTTTTGCATATCCTACTTAATAACCTTCTTCCTGACCTGGGGAAATAAAACATACAAAAGGGTGAGCTCAAATGCTCAGTAAGGGTAAACAAAAGAAATATCAATCACATCATATACATAAGAATATAACTTTTGGAAATCTTAACCTGAAAAAGAGATCATAATTTCATAACATGGGATAAATCATAGTAGTGAAATGTAATCCCAATAATCATAACTTAAAACATGAAAATTTGTGGAATACACACATAATCATAGAGAATCATTTCTTTTTAGTCAAGACTCATTGCCAAGACTATCTTAGTGGACAAAGTCCATTTCTGAACCGAGTTCACTCCTCGTTTCAGTCATGTTTCACTGAACCGGTTTAACCTGCCGTTCCAGCCATGTCTATCTCATGAGATATAAAATCTTTACCCAATGCATTGGAGGGAGATATAGGTCCCACCCATCTCATAATGATACCATTCTTATGTGTTCCACAAAATCAGAAACCATACAACATAACATAACCCATGTAATAAAAATGGGAATCTTAAACATTGTGACATCATAAAACAATTCATATAAGATAAAGGAATTCATAAAAATATAATTCCATCACAACATAATAAAATCAATGTAATAATAGGGATAGAAACAGAACCCTTTATTATCTTAGATGGAAAATAATTTTGATAAAACACTTGAACTCCATTCTTGAGGAAAATATCCTTTCTGCTTCAAAAACACTTTTCCTTTCTTAACATGTCGAACAATTCTAAACTAAAAGAAGTTGATTAAAAATAAACTTGAAAACTTGTAAATGAATATTCTTGTAAATAATGTTTTAAAAATACATTCATGCCGTATAAGTTAAAAAAACATTCTTCGTACTTTTTTCAGAAAAGTCAAAAAGTACCTCGTACGAAAAATGACAAAAGATTCCTTTCATTTCCTTTATTAAAAACTCACCGAAGGGTAAAATTGGATTTAAAAAATTTTAGGTGGATGGAAATAATATTACATATTGAGGAAACATGTATTTGGATGATAAAATACACCCCAGTAAATACTAATGTATAAACAATCTCGGATAAAAATGAGATTGTGATATTTCCCTTACCTTAGGTCTGATTTGCCTCGTAAGTGTCTGAACCTCCTATATAATGATTTAAATAATGTTATTGACTTATTCCAGAATCATAATTATTGTTATGATATCATATATGGTCATATTCTTAGCTTCTTAGTAGTAATATTTCATTGCTACTTGTTATTCGGGTGTTTATAACTTTTTGTTCTTATGTGTGTTTTGTCGAATAAATTCTTATTATTTTCTTTAGGTTATAGATACATCATTTCCAGAATGGTATTAATGTACTATATATCATATTTATTCATTAAATTCATTTATATAATCATTATGCAATGAAGATCATGTATAACGAATCGCATCACATCGTGGAGATGGTATTCCGTACGTACGCACGAGCGAGGATATCGTTCCCATGATTGTGGAATTGTATTGGAGTGTATGTATACTATTTAAGAATCAATATCACTTTAAAATAATCATATATAGTAATTATTTACATCATTATACCCATCCAAGTAAGGTGGTGGGGGAAAATAGATTACACCACGGCGTGGAGACGGTATTCCGTACGTACGCACGCGCGGTGATTTCGTTTTCCATAGGAAGGATAGATGTTGAAATAGGGTTGTTTCATACTTATAATAACATATCAGTATATGAGTGATACTGATGTTATTACTTCATAATGAATCAACTAAAGAATAAGATGTTGAAGAAGAAATAATTTGGAAAGGATCGGTAATGGATATTACCTCTTTTTGACGCGCCTCTTCTTAACCTCCTCTTAGGGTACTAGGGTTGGTCTTTGAAGAAGACCATAACCTCTAGGATGATTCTAGAAAAGTGGGTAAGTGAAATGGGCAGGGTCTTTCCGAGATTTAAGGCTCAAATTGGTGTGAGGAGGAGAGGGAGTAGGTGCCCTTTTATAAGGGAGGAGAGGGGCACCTTTGGAAATATAAGAAATATTAGTTTATATTAAACCCCAACCCCACTTAAAAACTTCCAAAATGACTCATATCTGAAAATTAGATGAGATAGGGTTGTAATCTCATCAACCAATAAAATTTAGACATGTTATGAATTTATTTTAAACATTACCAACTTGATTTATCCTTATTTATCAATTTAATTTTATTTGTGGTAATAATATTCTAAATTTTAAATTATTATTAATAATTACATATGTGTTGTAAATTTTCCATAATTTTATAATTTATGACATTGTAGATCATATAAATTTTAATTTATAATTTTTAAATATTTTTGTGATTTTTAAACAATTTTATAATATGTTATTTTTATAAAATAACAATAGTGTCAATTTTGACACGATTCATTTATTTGAATTTAAATAAAATATATACAGAGGATATGTTCAAACTAAAAGCTTTAATAGATTAATAAAATGTCATATGTATATAGAAAATTAGTTAAGAACATTAAATAGTGCATATAATAATTATTTTAATATTTTAAAACCATTTATTTGATATTTTAATTAATAAAATAATTTCAACATCACTATTGTGTCATAATTAATGATAATTATTTAATCCCTAAAAATTATAAATAAATTCCTATGATGTAGATAATTGTATTATATTTCTGGATAATATTCATGTTCTAAGTTTCATTAAGTTTATCACCAAATTAAAATTATTATACTTATGATATTTAAGAAAGTGACATGTTGTCACATTCTTTGGTTTTAATAATAATTAAATTATTTTCATAGACAAAAGTCTATCAAATGAATCTAATCCGACCCTTAGGTGATATGGGTCTACTTTTAGTCATTCAATAGGATTTTGGAAGGTGTTAGGGTAATTTTATAATCTTATATTTACCCTTAATTACCCGATTTACCTTTAACTATGGTAAATAAAATTTATCGTAGTTAATATTCATAATGCCCAAAAATAAAAAGTAGCCTATTAACATAATTTGGACCCATTAATTCTGAATATGGAATCAATTTTTCAAAATTCAAAACATATAAGTTGCAGTAATTAATTTAAAATAAATCCCTTTATTAAGAAAATGGGTTTTAGAAGTTAAAACATTGCCAAAGATTGAAATGTTTTTACCTATGAATTCAATGTGAAATTAATGCTAATGACATACATTATATTAAATGGTAAAAATATATTATATCTATATTTTAAAACCATTCAATATTATAATTTAACCATATAAATTATCTCAATGAAAAAAGTTGTTTTTAATTAAAAATTAGCGTATTTTACTATTCATCAAAATATGAAAGTTATCAGAAAAATATCAAAAATTTATCCAAAGTAAATTTTTATATACTGATTCAAAATAAGAATTTTATTTTGTCAAATTGAACATATAAATTTGTCAAAAACTAGATTTAATGTGGGTGCGCCATCAAAAGGCGGCAAAACTGCATTTTTTTGATAAATACTTATTTTACCCCAAAAAAATTATTTTGTTCTCTTACCATGTTCTAGAAAATGTGTAAGATGAATAATAATGTTGTAAAATTTAAAATTCAGTTAATACTATTCATAATGGCTAGTTTATAATATTATAATAATATATCATTGTTTAGTGGAACTCGGTATTGCGTACTACACACGCTATCGAGGAAGGTCGCGATTGCGTGCTGCGAAAGATTCCTTTGATGATTTATATAACATAAAAACAAAATATTTCTCATAAAAGTCTCAGGTGTTACATTATACCCCCCTTAAAATGAATTTCTCCCTCTAAATTTGTCATTTTGTAACAAATAGATGAGGATACCTCTCCCTCATCATATCGTCAAGTTCCCATGTAGCTTCTTCTAATTGGTGGTTCCTCCATAAAACTTTCACCAAGAGAGTGGTCTTGTTTCGTAGGAATTTTTCACTACGATCCAGAATCTCTATCGGTTGTTCTTCATAAGAAAGATCTTGCTCCAGCGGTACAACTTATGAGCTGAGTACATGTGAAGGATCAGGTATGTACTTTCTCAGGAGAGATACATGGAACAAATCGTGAACCTAAGAGAGATTCGGTGGAAGCGCCAATCGGTAAGCTACCTTCCCAACACGATCCAGTATTTCGAAAGGACCGATATATCTAGGGCTCAACTTCCTCTTATTTCCAAATCTCATGACCCTCTTCTAGGGAGATATTTGTAAGAACACTTTATCACCCACTTCAAACTCTAGGTCTTTTCTTCGGTTGTCGGCATAAATTTTCTATCGACTTTGAGCTGCTCTTATGTGTTGTTGAATAGATCGGACCTTTTCTACCATCTCATCAACAATATCAAGTCCTAATAGCTTTCTTTCCCCAACTTCATCCCAGCAAGTTGGAGTCCTGCATTTCTTTCCATAGAGAGCTTCATAAGGAGCCATCTAAATACTAGAGTGAAAGCTATTATTATAAGAAAATTCCACCAAAGGTAGGTGTTGATCCCAACCACCTTTGAAATCCATAGAGCAAGCTCTCAACATATCTTCTAGAGTTTGAATTGATCTCTCTGAATAACTGTCTGTCTGAGGATGATAAGCAGTGCTGAAACTCAACTCTGTATCCAGAGTATGCTGAAGACTTCGCCAAAACTTTGAGGTAAACCTTGAATCCCGATCAGATATAATAGAAAGTGGTACTCCATGAAATATTACCACTTCCTTCACATATATCATGGCAATCTGATCTAGAGAGAAATCATCTCTAATAGCGATGAAGTGTGTAGACTTTGTAAGACGATCAACTATGACCCAAATAGCATTATTGCCTTTGGATGTTTTAGGAAGTCCTCTGACAAAGTCCATAGTGATGTTTTCCCATTTCCATTCGGGTATGGGTAATGGTTATAACATCCCCTTAGACTTCTGTCTCTCAGCTTTAACTTGCTGACAAACCAAGCATCGAGAGACATATTCAGCAACATCTCTTTTCATGCCATCCCACCAGAAGTACTCTTTCAGGTCCCTATACATCTTCGTGCTTCCATGATGAATAGATAATGAAGAACTATGAGCCTCATCTAGCAGTTCCTTATTTAATTCGGGGATGGGAGGAACACAAACCCGATTCCTGAACTTTATTATCCCATCACAATCAAGGTTGAATTCAGGAACATTTCTCACCTTCTTTTGTAACTCGACATCTTCTTTCTGTGCCTCTTTAATCTTCACATGTATAGATGGTTGAACATTCATTTGAGAAAGATACGATTTTTTCCCTTTCATTATAATTCCAAGATCCATCCTTTGTAAATTCCATAAATATTGGATCTTTTGTGATCCTCATCATGGATAAACTGGCATGGTCTTGTCGACTTAATGCATCTGCCACCTTGTTTGCTTTCCCAGGGTGGTAATGAATTGAGCAGTCGTAATCCTTAATCAGCTCCAACCATCTTCTTTGGCGCATATTCAGCTCCTTTTGTGTGAAAATATACTTTAAACTTTTATGATCAGTATAAATATCACACCTTTCACCATAAAGGTAATGCCTCCAAATCTTTAATGCAAAGATTACCGCAGATAACTCCAAATCATGAGATGGGTAATTTTGTTCATGTATTTTCAACTGTTGTGAGTCATAAGCTATCACCATATCATTTTGCATAAGAACACACCCCAAAACCTTATTGGATGCATCACTATAGATCACAAACCTTTCTCCACTACAAGGTAGTGTGAGCACAGGTGCACTAGATAACCTTCTTTTCAACTCCTTGAAATTCTCTTCACATTCCTCCGTCCAAACAAACTTAACTCCTTTCCGAGTCAACTTGGTGAGTGGATTAGATAATCATGAAAAATATTTCACAAAACGTCGATAATAACCAGCCAAACCAAGAAAACTTCGGATATCAGTCACTGTTTTTGGTCTCGACCATCTTTCGATAACCTCTGTTTTTGCTGGATCCACAGATATCCCCTCTTTTGAGATTATGTGACACAAAATGAAACTCTTTGAAGCCAAAATTCACACTTGGTAAATTTTTCATAAAGCTTCTCCTTTCTCAGGGTCTTCAATATAATTCTCAAGTGATCTTCATGTTCTTCCTTGCTCTTTTAATATACAAGAATATCGTCTATAAAGACTACCACAAAATGATCAAGATAGTCTCTAAAGACTCTATTCATCAGATCCATGAAGATAGCAGGGGAATTAGTAAGACCAAATGGAATCACTATAAATTCATAGTGCCCATACCTTGTACGGAAATCCGCCTTTGGTATATCCTCCCTTTTGACCCTTAATTGGTGATACCCTGAACGAAGATCAATCTTGGAAAAGTATTGAGCTCCTCGTAGTTGGTCAAATAAGTCATCAATGCATGGGAGATGATATTTGTTCTTGATAGTGATCTTGTTAAGTTCTCGATAATCAATGCAGAGTCTCATTGATCCATATTTCTTCTTAACAAACAGAACAGGTGCTCCCCAAGGTGACGCACTAGGGTGTATGAACCCCTTATCAAGATTCTCTTGGAGTTTCTTCTTCAATTCCTACAACTCAATTGGGTCCATTCTATAAGGTGTCTTTGAAATAGGCAAAGCACCTGGTATGAGTTCTGTTGAAAACTCAACTTCACGATTTGGTGGGAGACCCGGTAATTCCTCCGGAAAGACATCATCAAACTCCCGTAAAATGGGCATATTCTTAATCATGAGTTTCACACCAACCATTTGAGATAAATAACCTTCATTTAGTGGAATCAATACCCATAAAATGGAAGAAATTTCCACTGCAAGGTTATGTTCATCCTTGCATCGATAGACGATCATAGATTGATCTGGAATATGAAATGTGACTTCCCTTCTTTGGCAATTGATATGAGATCCATGTAGAGAAAGCCAATCCATGCCAAGAATCACATCAAATTCCACTATAGGAAGGATCATAAGATTTGCAGGAATCAATTTCTCACAAACTTCAATCGGAGAAGAATTATAAACATTTGATGCGACTGTTGTGCCATTAGGGTTTGTCACAGCTAACTCAACATCTAACTGTTGAGGTAATACGGTGATATCCTTAGAAAATTCTTCAGAAATAAAGGAGTGGGTGGATCCAGAATCAAATAAAACATTTTCTACTTTAGAGTGGATGGTAAGTGTACCTTTCACCACATCGTTATCGTACTCCACATCGCTGATAGAAATTGCATGTGACTTTCCTTTGTCTTTAGCCTTAAGAGTTTTTTGGCGTCGACCATCATCATTAACCCTTGGATTTGGGAATTGATTGGAATAATTCCCCATCTCCTTGCACTTTTAACATTGAAGTGTAGTAGGTTCATTCTGTGTGTCCCTTCCTTTGTTTTCATCATTAAAAATCTTCTTCCCATCATTGCGGCATTCAAATGCCCGATGACCTTCCTTTCCACATTTGAAACATTTACTTTTCCCTTTAAGACAACTCCCTCCATGTTTCTTTCCACACTTTGAGCATAAGGGAAATCTCATCTTCTTTTCAGTGTGCTCTTTAGATTTTCCTTTGAATTCCATTTTCCTCTTCTTATCAAACTCATATGACTGATGGGTTACTCCAATCTACATCTCGACTTTGAGAGCACATCGAACGATTTCCTCGTAGCTATTGAAGTCCCTTATGGCTAACGCCCTTAGAAGACTTGGTTTTAAGCCACTAAAGAATGGATCGATCTTACTCTCAGGTTGGATAATAATACCAGAAGCGTACCTTGCAAGTCTTTTAAAATTTTCTTCATAAGTACCAACAGATTCATCATCCTTTTGATTCAGTTCAAGAAACTCTTTCTCCATATTTTTTTGGAGAATACGAGGGAAGTACTTATTGAAAAATAAGTTCTTGAACTCGTCCCATTCCATGGACTCAATTTCATCCCTTTTCCTCGTATTCTTAATAAGATTCCACCATTTATCAGCATCTCCTTCCAAACAATACACTGCTAGGATGACTTTATCATGTTCAGAACATTGAAGAACTGAAAATATCTTTTCAGTAGTACTAATCCATTGTTCAGCAACTAATGGATCAGTAGACCCGCTGAAAGAAGGTGGACGCTTCCTCATGAAGGATTCAACAGAATGTTGCTCTTTCCTTTTCTCGTTTGGAAGTCCTACATGATTCATAGCTTGAGAAAGTTGTGTGAGCATGGCTACAAGATTTTTTATTCCAGCTCCCATAACATTTGGTTGCTCAGGGGGACAATCATTGCATTGCCCATCACATTCTGCATTAACATGGTTCCTTCGGGTTCCATCCATTGACTAAAACCAAGAAGAATAGTGTGAGAAACACTAATTATAATAGGAAAACCACATAATCAAGAATAAAATTACACACTTAAGGTCTTATCATAGGTTTTTAATGTCCATTTCCAAAACACTAAGATTGTGTTCTATGCTTAGACTTATCCTTAGGATTCTTACTAAGGCTTTCACATCCTAGTTTCCAAAGGTTGACTATACCTTTCCTCTAATACCAACTATAATGACCCATACTTTACATACATTGTTAATACTTCAAAATTGAATCACAATTATTACAACATATAACAAAACCATGAAAGGACTGTATAGGTATAGAGTCTTTATAAACTGGGAAACATAAACAACTGGTTCATAAAGCATCTACTTTTCCCCCCATTCATTTCATCATATCTAGAGTCCCTTTTTGGCATATCCTACTTAATAACATTCTTCCAGACCTGGGGAAATAAAACATACAAAAGGGTGAGATCAAATTCTCAGTAAGGTTAAACAAAATAAATATCAATCACATCACATACATAAGAACATAACTTTTGGAAATCTTAACCTGCAAAAGAGATCATAATTTCATAACATGGGATAAATCATAGTAGTGAAATGTAATCCCAATAATCATAAGTTAAAACATAAAACTCTGTGTCATACACACATAATCATTAAGAATCATTTCTTGTTAGTCAAGTCTCATTTCTAAGACTATCTTAGTGGACAAAGTCAATTTCTGAACCGAGTTCACTCCTCGTTTCAGTCCTGTTTCACTGAACCGGTTTAACCTTCCGTTCCAGACATGTCTATCTCATGAGATATAAAATCTTTACCCAATGCATTGGAGGGAGATATAGGTCCCACCCATCTCATAATGATACCATTCTTATGTGTGCCACAAAATCAGAAACCATACATCATAGCATGACCCATGTAATAAAAATGGGAATCTTAAACATCGTGACATCATAAAACAATTCATATAAGATAAAGGAATTCATAAAAATATAATTCCATCACAACATAATCAAATAAATGTAATAATAGGGATAGAAAAAAACCCTTTATTATCTTAGATGGAAAATAATTTTGATAAAACACTTGAACTCCATTCTTGAGGAAAATATTTTTTATGCTTCAAAAACACTTTTCCTTTCTTAACATGTCGTACAATTATAAACTAAAAGAAGTTGATTAAAAATAAACTTGAAAACTTGTAAATTAAGATACTTGGAAATAATTTTTTAAAAATCCATTCATTCCATATAAGTTAAAAAAACATTCTTCGTACTTTTGTCGGAAAAGTCAAAAAATACCTCGTACGAAAAATGACAAAAGATTCATTTCATATCCTTTACTAAAAACTCACCGAAGGGTAAAATTGGATTTAAAAAATTGTAGGTGGATGGAAATAATATTATTTATTGAAGAAATATGGATGTGGATGATAAAATACACCCCAGAAAATAATAAAGTATAAACAATCTCAGATAAAAATGAGATTGTGATATTTCCCTTACCTTAGGTCCGATTTGCCTCGTAAGTGTCCAAACCTCCTATATAATGATTTAAATAATGTTATTGACTTATTCCAGAATCATAATTATTGTTATGATATCATATATGGTCATATTCTTAGCTTCTTAGTAGTAATATTTCATTGCTACTTGTTATTCGGGTGTTTATAACTTTTTGTTCTTATGCGTGTTTTGTCGAATAAATTCTTATTCTTCTCTTTAGGATATAGATACATAATTTACAGAATGGTATTAATGTACTATATATCATATTTATTCATTCAATTCATTTATATAATCAGTATGCAATGAAGATCATGTAGAACGAATCACATCACATCGTGGAGACGGTATTCCGTACGTACGCACGAGCGATGATATCATTCCCATGATCGTGGAATTGTATTAAAGTGTATGTATACTATTTCAGAATCAATATCACTTTAAAATAATCATATATAGTAATTATTTACATCATTATACCAATCCAAGTAAGGTGGTGGGGGAAAATAGATTACACCACGGCGTAGAGACGGTATTCCATATGTACGCACGCGCGGTGATTTCGTTTTCCATAGAATGGATAGATGTTGAAATAGGGTTTTTTCATACTTATAATAACATATCATTATATGAGTGATACTGATGTTATTACTTCATAATGAAACAACTAAAGAAGAAGATGTTGAAGAAGAAAGAATTTGGAAAGGATCGGTAATGGATATTACCTCTTTTTGACGTGCCTCTTCTTAACCTCCTCTTAGGGCACTAGGGTTGGTATTTGAAGAAGACCAGAACCTCTAGGATGATTCTAGGGATGTGGTTAAGTGAAATGGGTAGGGTTTGGCTGAGCTTTAACGCTCAAATTGGTGTGAGGAGGAGAGGGAGTAGGTGCCCTTTTATAAGGGAGGAGAGGGGCACCTTTGGAAATATAAGAAATATTAGTTTATATTAAATCCCAACCCCACTTAAAAACTTCCAAAATGACTCATATCTAAAGATTACATGAGCTAGGGTTGTAATCTAATCAACCAATAAAATTTAGACATGTTAGGAATTTATTTTAAACATTACCAACTTGATTTATACTTATTTATCAATTTAATTTTATTTGTGGTAATAATATTCTAAATTTTAAATTATTATTAATAATTACATATGTGTTTTGAATTTTCCATAATTTGACACTTTATGACATTTTCGATCATATAAATTTTAATTTATAATTTTTAAATATTTTTGTTATTTTTAAACAATTTTATAATATGTTATTTTTATAAAATAACAATAGTGTCAATTTTGACATTATTCATTTATTTGAATTTAAATAAAATATATACATAGGATATGTTATAAATAAAAGCTTTAATAGATTAATAAAATGTCATATGTATCTATAAAATTAGTGGAGCACATTAAATTGTGCATATAATAATTATTTTAATATTTTAAAACCATTTATTTGAAATTTGAATTAATAAAATAATTTCAACATCATTATTGTGTCATAATTAATGATAATTATATAAACCCTAAAAATTATAAATAAATTACTATGATGTATATAAATGTATTAGATTTCTGGAGACTATTCATGTTCGAAGTTTCATTAAGTTTATCACCAAATTAAAATTATTATACTTATAAGATTTATGAAAGTGACATGTTGTCACATTCTTTGGTTTTAATAATAATTAAATTATTTTCATAAAAAAAAGTCTATTAAATGAATATAATCCTACCCTTAGGTTATATGGGTCGACTTTTAGTCATCCAATAGGATTTTGGCAGGTGTTAGGGTAATTTTATAATCTTATATTTACCCTTAATTACCCGATTTACCTTTAACTATGGTAAATAAAATTTACCGTAGTTACTATTCATAATTCCCAAAAATAAAACTATCCTATTAACATAATTTGGACCCATTGATTCTGAATATGGAATCCATTTTTAAAAATTAAAAACATATAAATTTCATTAATTAATTTAATATAAATCCCGTTGTTAAGAAAACGGGTTTTAGAAGTTAAAACATTGGCAAAGATTGAAATGTTTTTACCTATGAATTCAATGTGAAATTAATGCTAAAGACATACATTATATTAAATGGTAAAAATATATTCTATCTATACTTTAAAACCATTCAATATTATAATTTAACCATATAAATTATCTCAATGAAAAAATTTGTTTTTAATTAAAAATTAGTGTATTTTTACTATTCATCAAAATATGAAAGTTATCAGAAAAATATCAAAAATTTATCCAAAGTAAATTATTATATCCTGATTCAAAATAAGAATTTTATTTTGTCAAATTGAACTTATAAATGTGTCAAAAACTAGATTTAATGTGGGTGTGCCATCAAAAGGCGGGAAAACTGCATTTTTTTTATAAATACTTATTTTACCCAAAAAAAATTATTTTGTTCTCTTACCATGTTCTAGAAAATGTGTAAGATGAATAATAATGTTGTAAAATTTAAAATTCAATTAATACTATTCATAACGGCTAGTTTATAATGTTATAATAATATATCGTTGTTTAGTGGAACTTGGTATTACGTACTACACACGCTATCGAGGAAGGTCACGATTGCGTGGAGAGAAAGATTCCATTGATGATTTATATAACATAAAAAATATATATTTCTCATAAAGTCTCGGGTGTTACAGATGGGGCCAACATCTTCTATTGGTTTAATTCTCCTACAAAAATAGTTTTCACTCAAGCATATGAATGGCACCATATGAAGCCCTTTATGGGAAAAGGAGAAGAACATTGGCGTGTTGGGATGAAGTTGGTGAGTGTAAGCTACTAGGGCCTGAAATGGTCAAAGAAATGGTAGAGAAGGTTAAAACCATTCAGCAGCACATTAAGGTATCCCAAAGTCGACAAAAGAGTTATGAAGACAATCGTTGATGACACCTTGATTTCAAAGTGGGATACATGGTATTTCTACGCATATCTCCATGGAAGAAGGTCATGAGGTTTGGAAAGAAAGGGAAGTTAAGTCCCAGCTACATCAGCCCCTTCGAGATCCTGGATTGATTCGGAGTTGGAAACAATCAACTATAACTTCTACCTTCTATGTGAAAAGTACACAATGTCTTTCATGTATCCCTCTTAAGGAAGTATATACTAGACTCTTCACATGTACTCTCTTCAAAGGTGGTAGAGTTGGAGGATGATATTTCTTACGAGGAGAAGCCATTAAAGATCTTGGATCGTAGAGATAAAGTTCTACATAAAAAGACTACTCACCTGGTCAAGGTACTGTGGTGGAACCATAAGTACTAAGAGGCAATATGGGAACTAAAGGATGCAATGAAGGATAAGTACCCGCACCTATTTTTAGCCTATAATGTAAACTAAAATTTCAAGGGTGAAATTTCTTAAGGGGGGAAGAATGTAATGACCCAAATTTTTCAATGGAATCCCTTCTTATAATTATGTCATATAATAACATGGAGTCACAAAACAATGAACTACTAAGTACTATGTGAACTTTAAACATAAGTTTTTCACTTGTGTGTTTTTAATTTCCAAAAATGGTCATCTATAATTGTGATCAGTAAGTGATTTGGAGTTTGATAAGACAAAAATAATTTTTTATGAATAGTAACATACCCTTATGAATAGTAGTACAACTTAATGAATAGTAATGAATAGAAAATCTTCCAAAAAAATAGAAACTTCACCCATGAATGTACAAATACAATTTAGACATCTTAAAAGTGAAAAAATGATCATAGTATAAGAATTGGTATTTTTGTATGTCAAAAATATTTGATTTAAAATATTATGTTTAATTTAATAATTTAAAATGGAAATTTATTTTCATAAAATTTAATCATAAATTGTTACTTTATTGTCTTATGTTTGTAATATAAGTTTATGGGACATTGATTAATTATTCAATGTGTTATAAAATGAGTTATATTTTTAATACTGATTTTGTTGAATAAATTATGGTTTTATTTAAAAATTAAATTAAATATATTTAAAAAATCATTTTCAAAAAATGGAGTTCATTTTTGAATTCTACATGTTGAAAAATTGTTAGGGGGAATATTTGTGATTTTTCTAAAATACTTGAATTTTTCTTGAATAGTAAAAATACAATTTTGAGTTTTCAGAATATTTGATGACATCATAATGATGTAATAATCAATAAAAATTATGTTCAACTTTTTAAAATTACAATAATATATTATTTGTCCCAAGTGGCTAATATCATGGGAAAATATCATGGTCAAGACCATGGTTTTACAAAAACCACTAATGAGGTGTCTTTTTAAATTAATAAAAAGATCTCTCTCTTTTACTATAAATACCCACTCATCTGTAGATTTTTTTTCATTAAAAATCCCTTATAATAGAAGATATGGTGGTTTTACCTTCCTATTATCCCTCCTAAAGTGTTCTTAAGCCCCCAAGGTCCCAAACTTCAATTTTTAGGAGCTACTCCACAAGGTAAGGGAACCTTTCATCCTTCTCTTTTTGTCAACACTTCTTTTATGTTATCTCTTTGAATTTCAATTCTCATATGTTGGGTTTTTATATTATGTATTTCTATTACAGTACTTTTTATGTCTATATTATGGGATACCCTTTTTCTCTCATCAATTATTTCTATGAAATTTTAAGTGATGTTGTTAGGCTTCTGAATTTTCATAAGGGATCTCTAAACTTTTATTTCATTTTCAAGTTCATCACTTTTCTTTTTCTTTCCTCATCTCCATTTTTCAAAATGTTTTGATGACTCAAATAACTTAAATTTACTGTAATTTTTTCATGATAAAGTTATAATTCTTCATCATCTCTCCTTTTCTTTTATTTTATACCAAAAATGAAGACACCGTCTGAGATGTGCTAATTTACCACATTCAAGGATGATGGGTTTTCAATTTTTATTACTGTCTTAAATTATGGTCATGAAACCATTTTCATGGTTGAACCAGACCATAATATATATATTATGTCTCATCTATGGTTCTGGAATCATTTTGTACACAAGGCTTTCATTTATAAAACAAAACATGTTCCTTGTGGTCAATAACCGCCAATTAACCCAAACAGTTATCATTAAATAATTTATATAATGATTCATCTTCATGCCATGTAACCAAATGGAATTTGCAATCATGTAACATCCAAGATTTTCAATAATAAAATATAACTTAAATTCTGAAAAATCATCCCCAATTTATAAGATTCTTCAAACGTGAATTTAAGTGAACCGATCATTAGAACCAAGGAAACAAACGAATTCGAACAACGAAATTGAACCTTGTGACCAATCAAAAGGATATGAATGAACTCAAATAGTTTTTACTAAATAATTTTCAGATATAATAGGTTCTAGAATTATTAATTAATGAACTTAATTTGAATATTTAGGTCATTAATATCAAGTGGAGAACATCATCGGACTTAAGGTAAGGGATTCTACCCGAACAACCTTTATTCATTCAGGTTGCTCTATCATTCTTTTTACCTAAAAGAAGTTGTTTTTATTTTTATGAACAACTTATAAATTATGTTTATATGCACCAAAATCATGTTTCAAGATCCATCCATCATCCTCTTTTGGGGATATACATTTTTTTAAGTGATTCCCTCATTAATTCATCCCGATAAGCAAACCTATTTTAAGGGAACATCCCAAATTCATACCTGATTTAAAGTGCACTCTATCATTTGTTTTAATCCAACATTGTCTTTATAAAATCAGTAATTTTATTATTAAAACCTTCTTGGTTCAACTCTTATTTTATATAAAATATTTTCCACTTTTCTATTTTAAAATATCTATAGTATTTTCCTTAAAACTGTACAAAATTTTTTTAATGCTAATGTTTCTCAAAAACATTTCTTATATGTTGTCACTTATATTTGACATCACTTTCCATGTTATATTCCTATTTTACCTTATTAATGGCCATGTATGTTCTAATCCCTTTCTTTCATGGACACTTTCATGATACGCCCATTGGTTATGCTTTATGTCATGATTGTGGTACCCAATTCTTTCCATGGGTACCCTTATGTTTATGTATGGTTGATTATGTATGATTATTCGGGTGGAAAGCATATTAATGAAAATGTTGAGATGGGTGTGCCCAGATAGTGCTCCAATGCATTGGGTAAAGTTAAGTTTCATGAGATGTTATGTGAAACAGGATTGGCAGTTATCCTTGACCCATACTACTATGGGAAATGAGATTGGCAGTTAACATTGACTCGTACTAAAGACATGTTTTATGTTTCCACCACATTTATATTATTACATTTTTATATGATCCCATGTCTATATTTTATTATTCCATATATTCCATTATTTTTATATCATTATGTCATGCCTCAAACTTTATTCTTATGTTTATTACCTTACTGGTATTTTTTTAGCTCATCCCTTTGTTTATGTGTTTCCCCAAGATGTCCTATGCATGTGTATGAGAAAAATGAAATTTAGGATCTTATTGTGGGGATTAAATAAAAAAGTGTTTTTTTAGCCCTTTGTTTTATGTTTTGTGTAAGTAGTCTTCCGAGACACTAGACTTAATGATCATTGGCTTGTACTATGATGTATAATTATGTTTAAAATCATGTAATGTTATATATAAAAGGCTAGGGTCGCTATAATCTCACTTTCTAAATTTTCTCATGTTCCTTTGACACATGTGTTCCAGAATTTTATGCCACAATTGATTCTCTTCCACAATACTCATATAACAAGACTTTTATATTTCACCAACCTGAACCAAGTTTCATTTTGTACATTGGACTCCTGTAACAATCATTCCATATTCCTCACTTTTCATAAAAAAAACTAATATTTTCTTAAGATAATGTTGTTAAACTCATCAAACAATTGTGAAACACTTAGAAAATAGTGTTTCATCCCATCAACATACAAAGTTTTCTTGGATTTCATCTTTTCTTTACTAATACTGGTTGATCCAACACCTTTGATTTTCAAGGATTCATCATTTCCAAATGTAACTATTTATTCAATAAAGTATTTAACATTATTTAAAAATTTCAAATATCATATCATATGATAAGAACACTCACTATCAAGAATCCATGTTTGTCCTCCTTTTTTATCTTTCAAAGTAGTTTCAATAACAAGAGATTTTTCTTCTTTCTTTTCTTTATTCACTTTCAAATTCTAAAAATTGACAAGAATCTTTTGTTGTGATCATAATAATACAAGACATACTTTTACAAGGTTTCTAGGTTGTTCAAATATTTCACAAATAGTTTCAAAAATTTGGAACCTATTTTCAATCTTTACCCCATCATTCTCTAGTTTCTTTAAAAAAAACTTTCTCAGACTTCTTCTTGTTAGGGAATTGACGCCCCCTCAAACTTTTCATTTCATAACCTATGGATTAATAGTAATTTTTTTAGATAAACCAATACATATTGGTCATGTGTCTGAATCCACCGCAATACCAGCAGCATTCGTAGATAAAGTATTTTCCTATAAAACATCCATACTTACTAAAATTGTGAATGCATTTCTCAGCCACCATCTTCACCTTATTTTATGAGCCATAAAACTTTGTATTATAAATTTAAGTATTCATTTTATTTTTAGATTTATCAGAACCAAAAGTATTGGAAACCTTTTGAGATTCAGAATGTTTAAAACCATTTTCAGACTCAGGTTTCTTTGAGACTTTTGATTTCCCAACTTTGTTGTTTTTGAACACATATATGACTTTACCAGCTTTCTTATTTTCAAAAACAACTTCATTTTTTTCAACCTTTTAAGTTATATTTTGTTAACCATTATCAGGTTTCTTCATTTAATAACTTTCATAAACTTCAGAGATAGAGTTTTTAAAACTATTATTTCTAATCTCAGATTGAGATAGCTTTTGTTAGAAAAGTTCCAAATCTTCTATTGATTTCAAATTTACTTCTAGATGCTCATTATACCTATTTTCTTCCTCAAGAGATTTATTTAAATCATTAATTTATTTTACCAACTTCTCCTTCTCATCAGTAAAAAATTATTGATTTCTTATTGAGGAATATTCATCTTCCATTTTTTTGTTTTGCTTTTCAATATTTATGATCTTTCTCAAACACTCTTTTAACTCTTCTTTCAAATTAAATACAATTTGTGCTTCTTCTTCCTTAAAACTGTTGCTCCTAAATTCTTCATTATTCACTATTGAAATAAAAGTATTATCAATACCATATTTAATATATTTTTCATACTCATCTTCATTATCTTCTTCTTCTTCATATTTAGATAGAAAACTTATTCTTTTGGATTTATAGATATATCTATCTTTCCCTATTGAATATGATTTTACTTTATCTCCTTGTTTCTTCCATGATCTTCTTAGACTTCTTTCTTCTTTATCACTATACTCTTCTTTCTTTCTTTGAGAAAAAATTTTCATAAAATGCCCAATAGATCCATATTCCAAACATTTTAAGGAAAGTTTCCCTTTATATTGCCCAATTCTTATTTTTTCATTTTTAGAAAACAAGGATAAGATTTTATCAAAAAAAAATTACATGCCTCATTTTTAGAATCAGATTCACCAGCTTCATCTTCAATAATAATCTTCTTTGACTTTTCTTTCTTAGCATGCTTAAATAATATTTATCTATCAACTCTTGTCCTTCTTCTCATAGATTTATCCCTTCACATTTTATAAGTAATAAGAGTTCTATGAAAATCATATAGAGATAATGTTTGAGGTATCTGTTTTCCAGTGAAGAAACATTTGCATCAAAAGTTTTGGGAAGGATTCTCAAAACCTTTTTAACAACTATAGAATCATCTAAAATTTCATCAAGACATCTGATAGTGCTTATAATGTCATTTACCCTAGTAAAGAAGTCCCCAACAGATTCTTTCACCCATCTTCAAATCTCCATACTTCAATCTCTTGATTTGTGAATTTTCCTTATTCACTTTTATATTGAATTCATATATGTTTTTAAATTTATCTCATATACCATTAGCTATGGAAACACCTTTCACTCTTAAGAATTCACTTTCAGAAAGTGATTATAATAGAGCATTCTTTTCCCTTCCATCATTCTCAGGATTCTTATTATCGATAGATGTAAGAGCGGGTTTATAATCAATAAGAGGAAACCCATATGTTGCAGTTTAAAGAACATCATATCCAATAGATATAATATATAAAAACATTATATCATTCTAGTATGATAATTCTTTCTATAAAAAACTAGAATACCTTTACTTCTCAAACAATTCAAATTATCCATCAGCAAAAAATAAGTGAAGGGATCATATGCTCTAATACCACTTGAAAGTGGCCTATTAAGATAATTGTATCATGGTGAGGGGGTTGAATCAGTGATACCTTTCTTTTATGTTTCCTTGAAAAAACATTCACCTCCTGCTAAAGATTCAATTCCCTACTAAAACAATTAAAACACGCATTCAATGGACACAAGTATTTACACAGTTAACTATTAAATAAGAATAGATATGTTCTTCATATGGTTTGGAAATGATCTAAAATCAAACAATACAATATAAATCAATCCTTGGAATACAATGAGTAGGATATAACCTTTCACTCATGTAGCACTATTTAAACAATTCCAATAGTGTTTGTGCTCCCCCTTATCCCAAATAGGGTAGAACAATATTTGTGTAACAGCTCATGTTACCTATGCTTCTTTTAAACTTTGTAAATGTATTTCTTTTAAACAAATTACTCAATTTCTTACCCATAAGACAATATGAACTCCAAGCACATTGATAACAAAAACTTTGTCTGATTTTCCAAGTACGTTTTTATCAGTCCAATTCTTACCAATAGAATTTTCAAAGACCGATTCTTCTTAGTATGGAAAATATATAACTTTTACAGAATTTGGTAGAGACAAATCTACACCACTTCTGTTCTGAGTACAAAAAACTTAGTACGATTCTTTTCGGCTTCTTCCTCAGTCCGTAAATCCCAATACAGAAAACCAGATCTGATTATCCGGCCTGATATGATGATCACCTAAATACAACGTTGTGATCTTGTCTCTTCTCCTTTTACTTGTCCTCATCAAAACTTCTTCATCAAAAGCTCAATATGGAAAACTTCTTCTCTCCCTAGAAAGTCAAAGCTTCTCTCTCATCCCTCGTGAATAGTACATCAGTCATTAAAAGTAAAAAGTAGTTTTCACCATTTTATAAGTGACCAATGAAAGGTTTTAGAGGGAATCCAAAAATATTTCCCACTCAAACAAATTCACCCAAATCAATATTTCTCTTAAATATCAGGTTTATTTAGGACTTTGTCAACTCTTCTCGAATATTCTTGAACCTTCTTCAACCTTCATCACTTCTTCAAAATTCTTTTCAAAATCCAATTACAATTTCAGTTCTCTAATCCAATTGTTGAATATAATTCTCTGTATCAATTATAGAAAACAAATCCCTTTGAATTTCAAGCTCCACCTCAACATCCATCTCTTTTATTTAGAAAATATTTTGATTCATTTGAAATGAAAAAAGTAATTAAACCCCTTTTAAATGGTTGAATACATTGATGATCAGTCTATATCATTACGATTTTCATCAGTTTTAGCTCAATTTCTTTTCCATAGATCTTTATTGAGAACAATTCTTCATGAATATGATGGAATTATTAATATAATGGATTGGTTTCAATATATTTGGATTCAGCAACTTCCTTCATTTAAAATTTTGTGTTTTTATGATGAATTCCTTCATAATTTTTGAATACATTTGACAATAGCTTCAGAATCATCATAATTACATTGAAAAGTATTGTAAATTTCCATTTTTTATACTTCTTTCCTTCCTTCTCAGCCAGAGTATGTTTCACTCGAGAACAATTGGCCTAAATACAATCAGGATGAATGTGATTTTCCTGATTATGAACTTTCTGAATATGATCATTCTGAGTATGACTGGCCTGGATATGATCATACTGAGTATGATTGGAATATATAAGATCATACTTAGTATGATAACGATCGTGATTAATACAATATCTGGAACCATTTTTCTTTCCATCCAAATCTGATCAATCTCAATACGATTGGATTCATCTCTTTTACTCTATATTTCTTTTATCAATGTTGCATCACAAGTTTTCCAAATACTTTTTATTTATGATAATTACAATATTAGTAAATCATCATCACATTTTTATCATATCCATGATTAATCTAGTTAAAAATAGTGCCTTATTACAATCTTCTCCCATTCCAAACCCGTGGTGAGTTTGATCAGAACCAAACAGCTTCTTCTCATTATGATGGACTTATTTAAACAAAGTGAGTCTGGTTTTTTTTAAAAAAATTGAGTCTAATTTTTAACATTTAAAAAGTTAATTTATTTTTATTCTTTGACAACAAAAGACAAAAACCTTTTAAAAAAACATCATAAAACTTCCAAGAACCTTATCTATCCCACTTGGTCCCAACACAACAACACCTCCAGCTTCCCAAAAAAATTCTGATGTTATTCATCTTTATTCAACTCAAAAACCTCAAAACAAGACATTCTGAAAAAAAAATCATCTCATGATCTATGTTCGGCCAGGTTCCTCTAATTTTTCTGTCCATAAAATTTTTCCTATTAGGTTCTTTTGATTCAACTTTATACATATCTTCACTTTCACAAATACCAAATTAGGTATATCCGATGAGGAACTTTTCTTCACTAGATATTCTCACAAAATCTCTATCATATCATCCTATAGAGAACTCTATATATGGAAAATTTTAACATCCTATTTCCAATAAAATTTTTGTATCATGATGTTTTTCATTATTTAAGGAATTTTTTAGATCATCATAGCATTTTTTAACTTGAAATTATAAATTTTAATAACTTTTTAACTACCTCACTTCCTAACTTTTCTTTAACACTAGAAACATCATAACAAAATATTGTAAACATCCGATAAATTTTTTTTCCTATTTTAGAATAACTTACTTTAAAAAATTAGTTGTCAAAAAAACATTATTAAAAAAACATAAATTATTTTCATGTTTTGATCAAAATACCATCTTAATAAGTCATTAGGTATAAACCTAAGGATCTTTTTTGAAGAAGAGGTATAGTTATTAACTGAGTGTTTTATTTTTATTTATTCTTTTACCACCTACAAACCTACCCTAACCATTTTAATATAATAACATTAGTATCTCAAAAATACTGAAATTTTATTATGTCTATGGTATAAACTTTTTTTCATCTACCTATCCATCTAATAGAAAATGAAAATATCTTTCATGTGTATGTGAAAACTACCAACTAATGAAGATGAGGTATTTCATTTTTCATCATTGAATCTTATGGATGGTTATATTAATGGATAAAAAAGAAATAATATGATATGTATGATAAAAATTTAATTCCTTAAGGGTAAATAAATATTCTAATTCTTTCTTTACCATTAGATGAAAAATAAAAATATCACTTGGGCGTACGTGCGGACTATTGCCTCATGAACCGAGGTATTTTAATTTTTCATCACTGCCTTATATGGATGATATATATAATTGTATTTAAAGAATTAATATTATATTTATGATATAATTATCATTATGAAAATATAAAATAATACTTACATTTTCCCCTCTTGTACATTGAAAAATAGAAACGTCACTCATGCGTTTGTATGGACTACCATCTCTATTCTGTAATAGAATTAATTTTTCATAAGAACCATACATAGTAGGTTATAAAAGTATAATGAATTTATAAAAATAATAATTATAACACGATTAAGATTATATAAATTATATAATCATTATCTATTTGACCATATTAAACCTAATAAAGACATTTTGGACTTATAAATTAAACATCCTCAAAACATCTAAAATAAACTTAATCAATTAAGTGATTAATTATAAAATGAAAATAAATGGAAAAATGGAATAGTAAAAATATAATGAACCTAAAAAATATTCTTATGAAAGTAAATAATTAATATAACTTTATTATTCAAGAAGATAAATATCGTTTGTGACAAGCTAGTCTTAAGGTAAGGGATATTCTATCCAAAACCAAAATTTTAAAATGTTTTAAAGATTTATTTATAATATTTTTCTTCTCTATACATATTGTTTGATGGATATCTAAATAATTAAATAAATTAATTAAAATTTTAATTTTACCTCTCCTTTGACTTTTTTACAAAGGTATTTGAAAGGAATGTTTTTTTTATTCCATACAGATAGTTTGAATTTCTTAAAAAAGTAAAAAATGAGTGTTTTTTGTTAGAATATATGATTTCAATAACTTTTCCTACCACTACAAACATTATTTCATATTTTCCTTCCTTTACAAGATTACATGTTTTATTTAATGAAAAACTTTTCTTCCATTTTTCAAGGTATTTTAGTTTTGAAAATGTGGTTTTAATGAAAAGGGATTCATCAATATCTGAAAATGTTTTACATATGGGTTCAAAAGTTTATTTTTATGACTTTTATGATTTAAATTCAATATCTTCTATGTTTCGTGTATTTTGTGGTCCTTGTATATTGTTTATGATGATGGGTGATCCCAATATAGCTCTCAAATTCATTGGGTAATGATTATGTTCACCGAATAATTATGTTGAAATTAACCGAGTAGGTTATTACATTTGTAAGGGTTCTTGTAAGGGTTCTATAAAAATAATGTCCCAAGGCACCTAAATGAATTTTATATGCTAGAAAATGACTTTCCATGGAAATATTTTTATTTCATAAGATAGGATGATGAACTTTTTTTTAAATGAATGATTATTCCCATTAAGGGTAAAATGTATGTTTTAAACAAAAAAAATCCATGAATTCTCTTGTTTTCTAAGAAATCCTCATGATTATAATTTTTATTTATTTTTTCTTTTAAATTGTTTTATGAAACTTATTAGGTTGTAAATTTGATTTCATGTGTTAGTAAATTATTATTTCATCTCAAAGTTTATTATGTTAAATTTAAACTCTCAAATATAGTCTCATGGTTTTAAAATCAACTAACCAGTCTCTTCTATTATTTGTATATGTAACTTAATGAGATTTATTTTTATTATCCCATGTTTTTAAAATATTTTTCATAGTGATTAAGAATGAGTATGGACATTAATAAAGTTAGAGTTCCAAATATGTGAGTTACCTTGAACGAATAAAGTGTATCTTTATAAAGAAATTGTTTATTAGTAAAAATGTTTATTGTGTGTAAATGTTCAATTTTTTACATAAGAGTTTGTCCTAATTCTCTAAAACTCTAAATCTAAAATATCCTTGGGTATGTAAGTGATCCAATATTTTTTGTTTGATGTCGTGTGATTTGGATGGAAATCAATTGGGTCATGTTTATTATTATCAATCCCTAAATGTATAAAATATGTTTTTAAAATCATATTTGTGAGTGTGGGTTTATGGCTATTATAATTAGTTAACTTAAGTCCTTTATTTACAAGGATATTTACAAGATAAATCTCAAACTCTCAATGTAAGTATTTCTTACTCCTTAGCCTTTTATTCTAAATATTTATCTTCCAAAATTCTTCAAGACACCCTAATATAATAACAAAAATATTATTAATATAATATAATTTTACTATATTAATTGATAAACCACTATTTAATCCTTTCCATCCTCTAATATAAACAAAACATCATCGATCATGTGTACTTGCAAAATACCACCTCCATGAAGCAATGTGGTTTATTTTTCATCACTGCCTCTCATAGATGGTAAAAAGACTGTATTTTATGAATTAATGTGTATCATATGTCAAGAATATTATTATTACATTATAATTTATCATATACCTTTATTTAATCCCATTCTTTGATAAATGGATTCTTTATTTGTGTGTATGTAAAGACAATTGCTACCATGAAGTAATGTATCTAATTTTTCATTTAGTTTATTTATTATTTATTAAAATATATTAGAATATAATTAAACACCTTAAAAATATCTAAATAATATCATTATTCTTCTATGATAATGATATTATTCCAAAATAAACTACTCTCATAACCATATTTACCCATTAATTATTGTATGTTCATGTTTAGGTCGGTTTAACCACCTACTTACACAATGCTAAAATATAATATCATGGATGATTGTGATAACTTAATTAATGATAATATATAATATAAATAATTAAATAATGGTTTTATTTTGGTTTTTTATGGTAATATTAATATTAAACCCGTTAATTAAGGTGCTAATATCAATTTATTAAAAAACACTAAAACATTGTCATCATAATTTTAATCTTTAAGGATTGTAACCAAAACAATCATAGAATTAAATTATATAATTATAAATAGTTATAAGGTATCAATTATATTTCCATTTATAATCTATTAATTATGAAATTTTTGAGAATAATAAATAAAAACACTTCGATTGTGAAAGTAATTCAAAATGATCAAGCTTACTCACACCCAATATTGATAATAAATAATAGCTGAAAAATATACATTTAGAGAATAATTATTAATAAATTTTATATGCATGAATAAGGTTATGAATTAGGTTTTTAATATATTTATTTTTTTATATAGTATATTCAAGCACTTTAGTGGAAGTCGGGAATTAAGGTAAGGTTATTTCATCTCAATTTCCTTTCTATTAAGACATGTTTTGATTTATGAACCTAATTTCATTTTTTTGGTGTGTATAATCATTATTGGATATATAATATCATGAATTATATTTAATTCATGGTAAATAAAGTTTAATTTCAATCTTACTCTTTCAATAGGTTTCAATTAATGTGTTTCTTAAGTTGTAAGGGTTATTTGTCTCTATTTTTAACTCAGGAGACATGATTGATATAACGCACCATAATTTATTTTATATGTTTGATTAATTGACCTATTTCACTTCAATTATAATGGATATATTTCATTTTATGATATTTTAATTTTCATTTCATGGTAATCCTCTTATGTTCTTTTTATTCTTACATTACCACCACTATAAGAGGTTCTTTGTCTCAAATTTAATTTCTTGAGACATATTTATTATAGTGGACCGTGACATCTTTGATATAGTGTGATTACTACCTAATGAATTCCCATTACCATATTCATTTAATTCTTTATTTTTTAAGATCTATATCTTGTTCTTTATTTAAATTTCTTTCAATTCAAATGATTTTAAGGTTTTAAGGGTCTTTGTTTACTCAACTCTCTTTATTGAGTTAGAATACTTCTTCTTGAACTTATTTCTTACAATTTTGGTTTCTTACACCCTAATATTTTATTTCATGGTAATTATTATTCCTAAATGGGTATAATTGATTTTTAATTTAATTGTTTTAACTTTATTAATTTCTTCACCATAAAATCTTGACATTGTTAAGAATAATTCCCGTTATCTTTAATGATGATTTTTTTCTATGTCCAGATTTTTCCTTACCTTCAATGATATCCTTTATATTTGGAAACCTAATTATATTTAATCTCATGTAAACTTAATATTTCCCTTATCCTATTTTCAAAATTAATTTTTATTAACCCTTTTTATGATTTTGGTTTTCAAAAAAGTTAATTTAAAATATACAAAAGGTTTTACATCCATTCAAAATAAAATGTTCTATATTTCATTCCACATTATCTGTATAAATCCTTTATGTATTATCATATATATTATTTAGGATTAATTTTAAAGTAAATTTTTTCCAAATTTTTCACTTTACCTTTTTAAAAATTACTTTTAAAATAGACTATAACTTCTTCTTTTACACCAAAGATAAAAGCATTTTCTGAAAAAATGATTTTACAGTTTCTTTTACCATAAGAGAATTATTATTTACAAAGATTCATTTCCATGTTTTTAAATGGTTTTAAAAATTATTTTAACTCTTGATGATTTTGAAAAGAAAATTAAATATTCTTTTATTTTTTAAAAGTAAAATCTTTATTTTTAAAGGAGTTATTTATTTTTAAAAAGGGATTTTAAAGGCATGTGTTTTTACGAAATAATTATTCAGCATTTTTTAAAGAACTTTTATTTTATAAAAATTTTCTTCTAAAAACCCTTTTTTGTTTTAAAGTTTAATCTTTAAGAAAATTATCAATGTCAAGGTATTTTTTTTTAATGAAACATTTTGAGTAGTTTTCAAGTATTTTAAAAAAGGATATTTCTTCATATTTTTTAAAGTGATTTATCTAATAACCTCGAAAGGGTTTTTTTATCAATGTAAACATCCTATGAATTTTTGGTTACACTGAAGATATGTTTGTATTCCACCATCCATATTCTTTCTCTATATGGATTATGTAATGTTCATGGTCTTATACCACCCTTCAATGCATTTATTAAATTTTTATCTCTTGTAAGATAGATATGTTGTGTGTGTATATGATTGCATAGGGCTTTTTTCACATGAATGTGCATGGACATGGTTGCATATATCTCTTTTCACATGATTGTGTGTGGACCTGGTCATATATATCTTTTTTCACATGATTTTTCATGTACATGAACTCTAATATCTTTATTAACATGATTGTGCATGGACATAGTCGTGTATATGTTTTTTCACATGATTATGTATTGATATAATCATGTATAGCTTTGTTCAAAATTTAATTATTTAATGTACTTATTACTCATTTCTATTTCATTTTCCTATAATTATGATTCATGACTCATTTCTATTATCTCTTGATTCCATGATCACTTTCCATGGTATATTCTTGTTGATTTGAGATTAAATTTCCTTTCATCTTGACTTATGGAAAACTCTTATTTTTTAAAACTATTTTTAATAATAAATTTATTATTTTTTCATGTTTTATCATATACTTATTATCTAACCCTTGATGGAATGTTGATGATTTTTTTCTTTACAGATCATTTAATCTCGCCCCTTTCTTTTATTTTATTTTCCCTAGGAAATTGTTTAAAGGGCTATATTTAGAAGGAAGTTTTATGTAGAGGTGATTTGTGGTATATATTGAAAAAATAAAAAGTAAATATTAGTATATTGGAAAAATTTTAACTTTTGGATGAGAAAGGAATGGGAGATAATATTCAAAGACACTAAACCTTTTATTCTTATTATTTTGTGATTATAGTGAGATTTAATGTTTAACTTTTGGTAATATTGTAAAATAAAGATAGATTTATCTAACTTTGTATCAAATCCAGTGTTTAAAAAATGTGTTTTTATCACCAAATCCAAGAGTAAATATATGGTTCACTTAACATTAATGGGTTGCATACAATGGAAGCTATCAGAAATACATAAGGTACAAATAATATGGAAAAGTGAATAATAAATACACATTATATTTAATCAATAACTTGAGCATGAAATTTATCCATAGATAATAAAAATGTAGTAATAACATGGATAATAAAAACTGATTTCTCAATGATGGAATTCATAATTCTAGACATCATAATATTATTATTAAAGCCTCATCTAAGACACTTTAAATAATAGAGTAGGCATACACCAAAACCAAAATAATACTTGATGAATGCCAACTTGATCATCTCATGAGAGATACCAATGCATCGAGGGGATATATAATTTTGGGCCCCACCCATCACTTATACGTTTTTAATTTATTCCTCATATATTTAATGATCAATTCTACGCATAATAAATATACCTTATTAATCAACAATATCTATATTAAAACAAGTATACCGAATATCAATTTTACCCAGTCAATGGAATAACTTTATTAGTAACCTTAATTTAAGAAATAATGAATGTAGAAATGGTATACATTTAAGATAATATTTACATGATAAATATATCCATGATACTAAAGTACTATATATGAATGAGAAAGATAATTTCAAAATAATGATGTATGGTGGTAGAGAATATAACTATAAGAAACCGGAAATATTCCTTGTGAAACAAATTAGGTATAAACCATAAATTATTAAATGATGAAAGAAGACTATAAATTCATCATAAATGGAGGTTTTTAAGTAAAGGAAAACTTTTTTATAATTTGAGATGAAAATAGAATAGAAACTTTAAAAATAACTTTCGTAAAATAATTATAATTTTGTCGTAAAAATGAGGTTATAAACCACTTTCAAAAATCTTTTTAAAAGATTTTGAATATAATTTTAAAAAAATATTTGTAACATAATTAAAAAAAAAATATAATCTTTAAAATAAATTATTATTATTTAAGAAAAAATTTAGTGGATGATAAAAAATATAACAAATTAAAATGAAATCCATTTTTCAATACTCTTAAGAAAATATTTTTCCTTTTATTTTGATGAAAAAATGAATAATTCACTAGATATTTAGGATAAATATTACTTTGGAAAAACCATAAAAACTTATAAATAAAGAGAAATAATTAAGAATGGTTCTGAAAGTGGGTAAATTTTTCATGTAAAAAATGTTTAAAAAGATATTATTCTAATAATTTTTTTAATAATGTCAAAAATTAACTTATATAAGAATCCTTAAAACTATTCCTTTAAAACTTTTGAATAGAAATTAAGAGTCAAAAATCATTAAGAGGTCATTGAAAAAAAAATTGTATATGGAATAAAAATATCCCTAACAAAAAAGGAGAAATAAATTCGGCTTTTCTTATAAAAATAATTTTAGTGAATTTGAGTACCAAAGAGATGGAAAATATAAATAATAATTGAAAACATAGTAATTAATCAAATTAGAAGTTAATAAATTGGGTTTTTGAAATAAATATCCTGAAATTACACCATTTGAAATTTAAAAATAAAATATCCTAATAAAAATGATATTGTAAAATAAATCTTTTTAGATTTATAACTTTTAAATCAAAACCTATTAAAATAAAGGACTTGAAATGAAATATTATACACCATGAATATAGATTGAATAATGATATAATATTTCTAATTCTTATTAATTACACCATATAAATTAATATAGTTTCATAATATGAAACATATTTCAATAAATTGAAATTTAGATGAAGAACCCATACCTTACTCTTTGAATTACTTCCTTCAGATTGAGTATAAATCCTTTGGATAAAGGACTTATGGCAGGGTAAAAACCATAGTAAGGTGTAAAGGGATGATTAGATATGTATTTTGGAATAATATAGAGATATAACCAAACATTAGGTGTGTTTTGAAAATTTTATAAGGATTTCCATTTTATCGGTAAAACTCGATGTTTTTTTCAAAAAAATCCAATCTTTGAGGGTCAAGAATGTAAATTTAAAAACGAACAAAGTTAAAAAATGTATAATGGGTCATATTATTGATCATTACCCATAAATATTTACTCAATATGATATATTTAGATTTTTTTATTATTTATATATAAGGAATCGACCTTAAACATTACATAAACTAGTTAATTCAACTAGAATTCGCATTCAAACATTCCTAAATATATTATCGGTTTATAGTTTTAGATAATTATGTCTTAATAAATATATGACAACCCAAAAGAATGAAAATTGGATACTAATAAAATATTAACCATTTTTTCACAATACAAAAGTTTTTAATAAAACATGAATTCTTTTCACAAAAAATATCCATAATACTTATCTTAGATTCTTAATTTCTCTTACCCATCCTTAAACCCTATAAAAACAATTAAAAACTTGGGATGAGCACAAAAATATTTGTAATGGACAGAAAAATAATTAAAGAAACTATTATTCTATGAATAATTATAAACATATTAAATCATTTTCACAAAAATATATTTCTCACCCTTAAAGTATCATATACATACTTTGTGAAAACATGAGATTTACATAAAAGATATAAAACATAAATAAAAAACTTAGGTAAATTTGGGAATCATTTTCTTATCCTGATTATCTATTATTTTAACCCTCATTACTACCATATTATTTTTAACTCTCACGACTACCTTATAGTGTAATCTTTGTGGCTACCTTATGATGTAACTATCGCAATTACACTTAGAATAACCAAAATGGTCAACTTTCAACATACACAATGCATTGAATAGAAATCATGGTCATATGCATATTTGATTTATAATGAATCCACCCTTCATAATAAATAATTCACAATAAACAAAACATAATCATAAAACATGAAAACTTGCATCATAAAAGAATTCCTTGAGGAAAAACACTTATTTTAAAAGAATGTTGCGCACAAGAAAAAGAAAATATTTTTTTTGAAAATAAATGTGAAATATTTTAAATAAGACTTAAAAATAATAAGTATTCATGAAATTGGTAATATCCACTCATCCCATATAATTTAAAAAACTATTTTTTTTAATTTTGTAAAAAGATACATTTTAGAGGATTTTAAATGGAAAGTCCCTTGCCTCAGGTTCAACATCCTTAAAATGTGTTCAAACCTCCTGTATAATGGTTTAAATAGTGTTATTAATTTATTAAATAACTATATTCATATTTATAATACCTTATATGATCTTATTAAAACATATTTTCACTCATTTATCAACAATATTTTGTTATTTTCGTTGCTTCGGGTGCGTTCATTTCATGGTTTTCAGGGTCGGTTCTTTGTGGATTTTTTTATCTGATGTAAATAATACTCTATAATATATATCCTATATATATATAGGAAATTTTAAATAATTATAAGTGAATTTAAACTTTCAATTAATGTGGTAATGAGAAATAAAAACTCGTCATCCACAATGGTGGTGAATTAAAACACCACGGACGACAATTTCATTTTTTAAGAATAAAAGGATAAAATAAGAAATTTTAGGATGCATATAACAATAAAAAAATAAAAATATATTATATAAATGATACTGTATTTATCATGAAACTTTTTATATGGTGTGAGGATAAGGTAGATGTGAAAAATAATTTAAAATAGGAGTAATTTACCTCGCAAATATTTCTCCTTCAGAACCTCCTTAGTCACTTGGAATTAGTCTTTTTGCGAGACCAGCAACACTAGAATGTGTAAAGTGATGAGTATATGGTAACTTTTCAGAATAAATTCAAAAAATAATCCTTAAGGTGATGAAATTATGTGAAGTAATAAGTCTGATTTTATAATTGAGGTGAGGGGAAATTTAGGAATTACTTATAATATTAAAATATAATAAGTCTAATATAGGGGTAAAGTCTTCCAAAAGGCCTAAAATCACATGAGATCACATTTTAGATATAATATTATTATATTTGTCCACATTAAATTTTTTTTATTTTTAAACAATTTAATAAAATATTTTATTCCTGAAATATAATTTTTGTCAAATTTAACACTATTCATAACTATGAATTTAAAACATCAAAAAAATTTCAAATTAGAAAAAAAAATATTTCATTATATCCTATAAATATCATATCCATCTATATAATTAATTTAATATCTTAAAACTCTCAAAGTATATTTATTTTGATATTTTTAATATTATTTATTTTATTTTTCCATTAAATTAATAATTATTGCATCATTGATGTGCAATCCTTTAAGGTATTTATTTATTTCTTAAAAATTAAAAATTAATTTTCATGAAGAAAATAAATTTATTATATTTCAAATTAATATTTATTATCCAATATCACTTTTGGAAAACCATATATTAAAATATTATACAAATTAAAAACTATACTGTAAATAACTTGACTTTCTTTTAAAAATATTATAAAGGGAATTAATCATTTCTATGTGGTTCCAAATGGTCATTAATTAGATCCTTTTACAAAAATGGTAAATATTTAATCAAAAAAAAATATTTATTCAAGTTTTTTGGACATTTAATGGTTCTTATAATTTTAATTAAAATCATTTTATTGATTTTTCTTTTTCTTCCACAAGCACTACATCAGTGTTTCACAAGAATTAAAGTTAATTATATCATATATAAAAATTAAAATAAATTAATATCATAAAAATAAATTAATTATTCTTAATATAATAATTTAAATTCCTTCATTATGTATATTTAATCATATCCATGTCCAGAAAACTTCTTTAATTTCTTAATTTGACTTTTCTTTCCTTGCGCAAACATTGTACATGCACTTTTATAATATTTATGTTATATAACTCTAAAATTTGAAAATATTAGCCAAAAATATAAATTATTCATAATAATTAATAAAAAATTATTCAAAATAATTTTTAGAACTCAATTATTATCTATAAGGAACCAAATTTGAATTTTTTAATGCTCCGCAGGCACTCCGTTGGAACTGACAATGATTTTTATATTGATCATAAAATAAATCATAATTTACATGATATGAATTATTTTATCAAAATATTTATATTATAATATCACAATTTAGTCATTCCATAATTTTAATAAATTTTATATCATTATTATGTATTGAAGATGTCACAAAAATGTTGTATTTTTTAAAAAAAACTGTATTTTTTTAGTATTCATTAAAAAAATATTTTTTTCATAAAATTATAAAAAATTAATAGTAAGATAATTTAGAAATTTTGAATTAAAAAATGATTTTTTTTCAAATTAAAATTATATAATTTAAAAATAAATCATTTAAATATAACCATATTATAAATTGGTTTAATAAAATTATTTATTTTAAAAATTACTTAACATAATTAATTTAACTGTTTAATTCAATAATAATAATAAATATAAAAATGAATATTCTATTAGTACCTAGGTTTTTACATTATAAATAATTTTTAAAATTAAATACCCTTTAAATCCATCTGTAATGTTATTCTTGTAATTTGAAAATATATAGATAACTATAGAATTTATAGTTTAATATTTAAATCATTACATGAATATCACATTTATCCTCTTAAATAGATAAATGATATATGTCATCAAAATATTATCACTTTAAATATTTAAAACCCAATAGTTTTAACTTTTTTCCTAATTGCACAAGCATCGTGTCAATGCTATATAAATTTTTTAGGATAATTCCCTTATTATTAAAAATTAAAATAATTTAATAACATAAATATAATTTATTATATATAATTTTTATCATATTTTAAAATTAATAATATATTTACTCACATTTTTATCATGAATATATATTTAATATATTACTTTATCTTTTCTTACCTTGTGTAAGTACTGGGTGAGCATTTGAATAACTATCTTGTTATTAAATTCAAAAAATCATTAATATATATTAGTATAATTTATTATCCATAATTTATAAATTTTAAAGTTGATAAAATAATTACCCATCACAAATATTATCACTAATCCATCAATCTTGACTTTTCATATGTTGTGTAAGTACTGTTTCAGTACCAATTAATGTTTTTATAATTATCTAGACATAAAAATTAATTTATAATAATTTTGTAATAATTTCATGATATTAAAAGTATATTATCATATAAGATATGTTTCATAACTTAAAAAATCCATATTTATATCATGATGATGTCAAAAAAGTGAAAGTATTTTTAAAAATAGTATTTTTTACTCTTCACTAAAAATCTTCTATTTCTAAAAATTAAAAATATCCACCCTAAGATAATTTTGACATAAGAAATCAAAAAATGATATTTATTTAATAAAATTTTAATTTCAAAAATTTTTTATGTTCAAATAATATAACGTTAATCATGTTATAGTTTCTTTAAGATGATGTATTCAAAGACGATAATAAAATATCTGGTCTTACATTCTTCCCCTTTTAAAAAATTTGTGCTTGAAAAATTTAGAATATCATCTCATAAAAAAATGTGTGTAGTTATTCATCATTACTTCCTCAGGTTACCTCATTGCCTCCTCTATATTATGATTTCTCTAAAGTACCTTTACTGACCAAGCCATATAAATTTTCAACACTTTCTCTCCAGTGTTAAGAATATGGATAGGCTCTTCACAATAATATAAATCTAGTTCCAAATATACTTCCTCAGTGGATACTCATGTGTTGGATCTAGCATGTACTTCCTCAATAATGATATATAGAACATTTTAGGTACTTTAGAGTGATTGGGAGGTATTATTAGATAATAATAAAAAATCTCAATCTCTTTCCAAAATCTCAAATGTCCCAATATACCTATGGTTTAACTTCCCTTTCATACCAAACCTTATATACTCAATAAGTTCAGGGCCAACAAGATTCCTCTCTCAAATCCTTTCTCTGATTATCTGAATATCACTATTGTATAATCTATGTTGTATTCATATGATTTTTAATAATTATAACTTTCATCATTATATCCTCAATAAGTTCAGGGCCAACAAGATTCCTATCTCAAACCTCATCCCAATAAGTTAGAGTATGACATCTCTTTCTATAAAATGCTTCATAAAGTTTTTTTTAATGGTTGAATGGAAGTTATTATTGTATAAAAATTTTACCAAAAGTAAATATTGATCTCGCATACCTCTAAAGTTAATTTAACATTACCTAAGTATGTATAATAATGTTTCAATAGTCCTTTTAGAATATCCATTAGTTTGAGGATGATAGGGGGTGATCAAATGTATCTCTGTGTCAAGAGCCTTATGAAGACTCTTCCTAAATTTTTATGTGAATCATGAGTCATGATTAAATAAAATTGAAATAGGTGCACCACTAATTCTCAAAAATTTAGTAATATAAATTTTTTTAAGGCACTCAAGGGGTAGATCCTCCCTTAATGAAATAAAATGAACAGACTTGGAAAGGCAACCCAAAGTCACCAATATAGTATCATTTTTTAGGAGTCTTCAACAACCTGGTGAAAAACTCCCTGGTAATATTATACCACTTCCATATAAGTATAGGGATAGGTTTTATGAAACCTTTAGGATGATATCACTCAGTATTTACTTGCTGAAAAACCAAGCATCATGATACATAATCAATAATTTCTCATATCATATTATATCACCAAAAATGTTCTTTTAAATCCCAAAACATCTTGGTGATACTATAGTGTATAAAGAAATTTAATCTATGGGATTTATCTAATAAATCTCAATTTATATTAGGTATGGATGGAAAAAATATATTCTTTCCAAATTTTAATATACAATCTCCATATATTAAGTCTTCCAACTTCAAATTATTCATATCTTTAATTTTATTTTGTAAAATTTTTTATCAAGATAGGACCTTTTTATCTTCTATGGTAAAGTTTATTTGTAAATAATCTGTAAAATGGGTTATGTTTACCCTTCCTTAATAATTCTCATATCTAACTTTAATATATCCATGAATATCGGATCCTTGTTTATCCTCATCTTACTCAAAAATCCATGATCCTTCATACTCAATATATTAGTGACCATTTTTTCTTTCCCAAGTTGGTATTGTGTTGATAAATAATAGTTCTTAAGTAGTTCCAGCCATATCCTTTGTCACATGTTGATCTATTTCTAAGAGAATATGTATTTTAAACTATTTTTATCCATGTAGATTTTACATCTCTCACTATAGAGATAGTGCCTCCATATCTTCATGGAAAACATTACAAATATCAATTAAATGTCATGGTTTATATAATTACATTCGTAAGTATTTAACTTCCTTGATGCGTAAGTAATAACACTATCATTTTTCATAAGGATTCATTAAATTCATTTATTTGATTTACCACTATATATCAAAAATATATCCTTTTATGATGGTAATTTCAATATTGGTGAATTTACCAACCTCTTCTTTAACTCCTCAAAACAATATTCATTCCATTAACCATATTAAATAACCCCTTTACTTATAAACTTGATTAAAATGTTATCCAATTGGGAAATTTTTTGAACAAATCACCAATAATAACCAACTAATCCAAGGAAACTGTGTATCTTGGTTATATTTTTCATCCTAGGCCATTATTTGACTGTCTTTCTCTTACAAGGATCAACAGATATCCCATCCTTAGAGATAATATGGAAAATAAAATAAACTTACTAGAGCCAAAATTCAAACTTACTAAATTTTACATATAACTCCTTTTCTATAAATAGTTTCAATAATGATTCAAAAATCATTCTTATACTACTCATATATTTTAGAGTATACCAAGATATCATCAATAAATAACACGATAAAATTATAAAGATAATCCTTGAATACTCTATTCATCAGATCTATAAACATAGAGGATGTATTAGTAAATATAAAGGTTATTATTTTAAACTCATAATGTTTATACCTTATGAGAAATTTCTTAAGTATATTATCCTTTATCACCCACAATTGATTGTACTCAAAATAAAGACCGATCTTAGAAAAATATCGGGCACCATGAAGTTGATCACACAAGTCATCAATGTGAGTAAGATGATACTTTTTTATATAAATGGAATTTATCTGCTTATAATCAATTCACAACCTCATTGACTCATCCTTTTTTTAATAAAAATAATAGGGGCTCCACAAGATGCAACACTTGGGAAAATGAATCCATTATCAAACAACTATTTCATTTGTATCTTTAGCTCCAAAAATTTTATTAGGTCTATTCTGTATGGATTATTAGATAAAATATTTTCATCATGGATGATTTAAATGAAAAACTCAACTTCATTTTTTTTAATAAAAGCAAGAAACATGGCTTAAAATATTTAAAAAAGGGTTACAATAGTCTAAAGGAAGGAAATTTACATTTATACCTTTGGAGAATATCAATCAACTCAAAAGGGATACTAAAATAATGGATACACATGTTAATAGAGACCCCCTTATTTGTAAGGTAGTTAATAGGTTTATATTCTTCATGATAGATGTGTGTGATGATATAGTTCATTGAGGAAAGTTTTTTGAGGAATTTGTTTCATTTGGAAGTGAGTTTCCATGCCAGATGGATCTTCCCCATTTTAACTACATGCAAAGTAGGTGAATCCTCCATTCTTAGGTTTCATTTCTCATCCATATATTGTTTCTACAATTCTTTTATAAAAATTTTATTAAGGTGATGAACTAGAGATAAATTTATACATGAATCAGATAATGAAGTCCCTCTATAATGAAAAGTAATTCCATACCTTTTTCATGAACTGTAATTTCCTTATCTTGGAAATAAATTTTAACAAAATACTTTGAAATCTAATATACACCCAAGATTATGAAAAAGACAACCATAGGTATAAAAATTAAGTTTCCAAGTAAGGTATGTCTATGAATCATAATAATAACTAACTAAAATATAATCGTTTCAATAAAATTTTCATTGGGTGTCTTGATTAAAAACTCTCATCACAATCTTCTATGGGATGTTTTAATATTCTCTAAAAATGAGAAAGATATAAAAGAGTGTGAAGATGTGGAATCAAATAAATAATTATATAGATTTTAGATTATCATAAATGTACTTATAATCACGTCATTAGTAACTTTAACTTCAACAATACTTATCATATAAGATTGGTCTTCCCCCCTTATCCTCTTATGAGGTGGATTCCCTTGATTCTTAGAACATTGATTTAAATAATACCCTATATCATTATAGTTGAATAATTATATATTTGAGTTTTATTTATTTTTATTTCATTAATGAGCTATATTTTCATTTTATCTGGACTCATATGAAACTCTCATTCCCTTTAAGCAAGTACTAGGGTGTTTCTTTCTATGGTTGTCACGTGTTAGATGTTCTACCCCTCCCTTTTTCTTCACACATTTATTTTTTCTTGGTTCTAAATTATCCTCTTATTCACTAAATTTCCTTTAAAAATATAATATTTGTAGAATTATTTCTCTATATTGATGCACTTGATACAATGTCATAAAAAGATAAAAACATTTTAGATAATAGTTCTCTTATGATTCTTAGTTAAATACCATCAAATAAACTCTCAATCTTACTTTCTAGATTACATATGTAATCCATAGTATGTATGGATAATATTATAAAGTTTGACTTATACTTAGAAACATTTTAATTTTACTTCTACTTTAAATTAATAAATTTAATTTCCATATTATCTTGCTGCTTTCAGAAAAATTATTCATAAAATAATATCACCTTAAAAGTCGTTCATTCCATGTTCTCTATTTATTCCTTCTCATTATAATTTTGAATCAGTGATCACCACTGCTCAATATATCCCTTTAATAAATATACTTCTTGAATAACCTTCACCATCTCATTACATACCAAATATAGGATATATTTTTAAGGGACTTGATCTTCTTATGATTTTAGGTACTTAACCCATTTCTCAGCTAATAATGGATTAGTAGTTCTACTAAAGGATATAGGTTTCTTCTTTAGGAATAATTCTAGTATTTTTTACAATATTATATGAATCAATAGTTTTCTTCATATAGAAAAGTTTATTGGTCATAATGTAATAAAACTACCCAAATATAGTCATAATTTATTAAAATACAACACCATCCATTATGGAATACTCAGGAGGGAAATCCCTACATTGATTATAGGTGTTGATAAGTTTTCAATTACTTCCTCTAATATCCATATATAAATAATGTAATACACTTAATTTTCTCAAAAAATTATGAATATTAATTCAAAACAAAAAAAATACTATATAGTAAAAAGTTATTCAATATTCTTATGGGTTTATCATAATGTTTGTGCAAGATATGTTCTTCAGAAATCTAGTTCACAAGGTTACTACTAAACTTTCTTTGATACCAACTATAAAAACCATGACTCCAGTAACCCAAAGTCTATGTTTTTATATTACATTGTTAAAAGATACAAGAGTGTGAATAAAAGAATGTCCATCCCATGGGATTTAATAGTTTAATAGTATTGTGAGGATAAATAAATACATAATATCCATATTACAAAGGAATATTAAAACAAAACTTGAAAAAATATTAAAAACTTTATTATTCCTATTTAAAATCAGAGAATGATACCTTCTATATAACCTAGGTAAATGAAAAAAAATAAAGAATGAGATTAGATAACCAGTAATGGGTTGCATACAACAGAATCTATCATGAATACATAAGGCATAAACAATATGGTAGAGCGAATAATCAATAAAAATTCCATTTAATTGATAACTTGAGAATAAAATTTATCCATAAAAAATAAAAATATAGTAATCACCTAGAAAATAATAAAGGATTTATAAATGATGTAATTTATAATTCCAGACATCTTAATATTACCTTTAAGGCCTCCCCTAATAGAAAAATGGTTTTCCATGATGGATTTGTTTTACATAGGTTACCTTGTAATGTTATTGAATGTGATGTTAAAGATAAGTTTTTCACATTGGTTTCTAAAAACTGATGTTATAAATGTTCTTTAATGTTGGTTTTCTAAAAAAATCAAAGAAACACCCAAAAACTATATATTTTGAGGGATTTTTCATGTAGGTTATGTAAAAATTGATGATAAAACCCATTTGTCATGTCAATTTTATTAAAAAAATACATGATAAATAGTTTTTCATGTCATTTTTTAAAAAACCGATGTGAAAACCCACTTTTTAAAATGTTTCATTTCTGTTATAAAATAATCGATGTGAAAAAAAATTAAATTGAAATCAATATTTTCACCCATCCAATTAGTACAATATCGGAACAACCTAGCATCACAAAATCAATGCATTTTAATATTTCAATTTGAAATTTAAACTTTACCATGTATATTACAAATAAACTAAAACCCAATCATATTTGGGAAATAATACACCCATTATATTTATAAGTGTCTTATGTCTTCTTCAGTGTAAGGTTGATGGTCATCAAAAAGCTACAAATTAAAAATGATCCATTTAAAGTGTATTCTGGATATAATGAATGGAGACTTAAAAGAAATTTTTATAAAAATATATAACCTTGTGGAATTTTTTAACTATACCAATTGAAATTATTTCAAACATAAATCTTAGAAAATTTTATTCACATTCCTTTACTCCTTGAAGAAGAAAACTTTGTTCAAAAAATAATTTTTCACTTTGAAATGACATTTTAAGTACTTTCAGCTAAAATATAGTGATCATAAATGATAAGTCACCTTTTATTTTTATATATTTTATCATTTTGATCTTCTTTATTGTTGTCTATATAAATTAATTATTAGTTCCCTTGGTATGGAAGAAGTTACTAGAGGGGGGTGAATGTATTTTTTGATTTATTATTAAAACTAATAATTTTATTAGAGTTATAATCTGTTTTAAAACTTATAATGGAAATAAAACAGATAACACGGGTGATTTTTATAGAGGTTCAGATCACTAATATCCTAGTCATCTCTTAAGTATTTTATAATTGTTTAAGAGAATATTATTCACTAAATCATCACTTTTGAATGGGAGTGACAAACCAATTACATACAAATACAGACGTACATTTTTCACACTTGGTGGTATAACCCCTGACTTTTTAAGGAGTCACAACCTACCTTCATTTTAATTGGGAGGAACAAACCGACCTTCCATTTAGATGGTATTAATAACCCAATGACATATTTTAGAATAAAAAATCCTAAAACAAAAATCTAGAGTAAAAAATGTGATTGGAAGAATTACAGTGGTGGAATAATAGAAAAAAATAAAATAATAGTTGAGTTCATGATATAGAAATTCATTGTATCTCATGTTCTTTGATCACATTAGTGGAGGAAGATAAAGACGATGAAGATGTCCAATGATCATAGCAGAACAGTAGATGTCGAAGAAGTTTCTTGATCAATTTTCATAACAACAATAAATGAATTCTTGTATTCTTATCAAATGAATCATCTGAACTGGTACATGTATTTTATCCTTGAATAAAATCTCTTGAAACATTAAAACAGATATCTATAGGATAATTTCTATGTCCAATATATGCACAACACTTATTAGTGGTTAATATGATATAATATGACCCTTATCTTATTTTATTGAAGTTATGCTAAAAAAATCATAATAATATTGATTCATGAAGTATTAAAAAAATATTTAATATATTAAGAATAATAATTATTAAGAAAATAAAAATTAAAAAATAATTTAAATAAAAATATTATTCTAAAATTTATACATACATCAAAATGTTATAAAAATAGGGCATCATATGAAAAACAATCTACATGAGCAGTTATCATTAAAAAAATGCTATAATTTTCTTTTAGAAAAATTTCTAATTGTATTTCTACATAAAATATTAAACATTTGACAATATAAATTATTTTAATAACATTAAAAAATAAAAAAATAGAAACAAATTTTTAACTAACGGTGAGACGTTACTCACCATTGGAAATAGAGAGCAGTGATACATTACTCACTGTTGGAAATGTCCAATAGTGGAAAAACACGGTATTATATACCATTGAATTTTTTAAAAACAAATAAAATGAATTGAATAAATCTAAAAGTAGATCCAGTCAGCTTTACACAAAATGTTTCCATGAGAACAATAAAACAATACTCATTGTTGGGTGTCTAATAGTGACTCGTGACTCACCGTTTGGTTCCAGTGATGACTCATGTCTCATCATTGGATTCCAATGGTAACTAGTTGAAAACTTAACAAAACAAATAGTATAAACTTAAATGTGAATATATTTAATTATATTTAATAAATAAGTATTAAATAATAAAAATTTAAACAAAATGAAGTGAAACAAAAATTACTTCCATACTTCAATGAAATAAAATATCACTGAAAATCAGTACAAGAACATAATTAAAAGATTATGATAAAAATAATAACATAATACTAAAGAAATTAAAAAATAGAAGTGAAACAGAATAAAAAATATCAAACAGTTAAGAAGATAATAAATCAATTCAATAGAAAATGGAAAGAGATCCTTAAGGATCATAAGGATGTAACTATCATAGAAAAATATAGCAACGGAAAACAAATTGAGGGAGAAAAAATATCTCATGGTTGATATTTCAATGGGGTAATAATGTCTCTCCATTGGTAAAAACCAATGGTGACAAAGAAATGTCACACCATTGGTAAAAACCAACGGTGAAAAAAATGTATCACCATTTGTAAAAACCAATGGTGGCTCGACAACAAAGTGAACCTGAACTGAAGAGACAACAAAACTGTTGAAGTAAAATGAGATAAATAAAACTAGGATGAATATTGAGGAAGAAGAAGTGGAGATGTATTAGGTATATTTATTAATCAATAGAAGATGAAAAATAGGAGAAATATAAAATAACTTAGGATGAAGAATAAATAAAGGATGCATGTGACATCGATCTGGAGAAGAGAAGAATGCTGGAGAAGGGGATTTGTAGGTTAGTTTTCTATAGAGGAAGATGATCGGAGAAGTAAAGTCATGCAAGAGAGAAATGAAATTGTGTGAGTTTAAAACATTATACAAATAGGATAGAATAAATGATCGGACGGCTGATAAAAATCAAAGAATATATTTGATGGATGCAATAAAAATAGAGGAGACCAGACGCTCGAGAATGAATCTTGGTGTAAAATATACAACCCACATCAAAACCAATACATGGGGGATCACTGGTATATAAGGAAAATCATGATGTATGATGTCTAGAACAAAAAAAACATGGACACTCTATAGGTGACCAAATCCCACCCCATGCACACGCTGCCTCGACCTTATGCATAGGCCCGATTGGCACTAAGCGAGCATTATGCTCAGAGCAGGCACTATAAAAGCCACAACTATTGGACCTCCCACATGGGTAAACCTATTATGGTCACCTTAAAATTGGTTTAGTATCACATTGTGTGCCTCCTAGATACCATAATTTTTTATAACAAATATGTAAGAAAAAAAATAAACACAAAAAAAACAACCAAAATTCATAATAAATAATTAAACTAGGTATTAAGAAATAATATTTTTGAACGAAATAAGAGTTAATAAGATATTATGAAGTATAATTTATCAAAAAAAAGAGATATAAATTATTTAATACCCAATTAAAAACAATATCCCCCTTTTTAAAAATTACAAAACATAATATTTATTAAATTTTAAAATAACTAAATAGAAAATTATTAAAAATTCAAAAAAAATATCCCCCATTTTGAAATTTATCAAAAAGAACAATATTAAAAAATAGTGAAATAAAAAAACTAAAATATTCCATTTAAAAACATTATATAAAAAATAATAATACATTTTTAATGTTTAACTCTATAATTTTAAACGCTAAAATCTAATTATCATTTAAGTATAGTAGAAAATATCAGTAAGATATAGAAAATAATAGATAAATGCATTGTTCAGGTAAATAGTGTTATTTAATATAAAGTAATCAAAATATTGTAAATAACTTTTAATTATGGAATACATAGAGAAAAAATTAAATAGGTTTATGAAGATATAAATTATACTAAGAAAAAGTTAAGCTTCCATCATAACCAATTAAAACTTTATTTTATTAAATTTAACAGAATAAAAAGGTTTAGTGAAAGTATTATCTAATTATTTCTCAGTTAGAATAACTTCTATGCATATATCAAATTTATTTATATGATCCCAAAGAAAATTAAACCTAATAAAAATGTGCTTAGTTCTTGAGTGTTGAAGATAATTTTTAAAGATAGAAATAGCATTAGTGTTATCATAGAAAATAGAAATTTTATCAAAATTAATATTGAAATAAAATAAATTTTTCAATATCCAAATACTCTGAGAATATGAACTAATAGTAGAAACATACTCAACCTCAGTCGTTGATGGTGCTACTAATAGTTGTTTCTTAAAAATCCATGAAATTAAACATTTTCTTAACAAATTACACATACCTAAAGTGATTTTTTAGTTAATTATGCAACCTCCAAAGTTAGAATTAGAGTATGATAGTAAATAAAATCAATTCTCATTAGAATAAAATAGTATAGTTTTAATAGTGTCTTTGATATATCTAATTACTCTTTTAACAACCTTAAGATGGCTTTCTTTGGGGTTAGACTAATATCTTGCACACATACAGATAGAAAACATAATATTTTTTCTAGAAGTAGTAAGGTACAAAAGACTTCATATCATACCTATATACAACTTATTACAGACAGACTTTCTAGATTAATCTGTGTCCAATTTATAGTTTGTGCTCATATGAGTTCTCATAGTTTTACAATAATCAAGTAAAAACATTTTAACAAATTCTTCAGTATACTTGGCTTGATTTAAGAAAACACTATCTTTTCATTGACTAAATTGTAAACCAAGAAAAAAAATTAATTCCCCTATTAAACTCATATCAAATTCATTTTTCATTAACTTTGAAAACTCATTAATCATTTTATCATTTTTAGAACCAAAAATGATATCATCAACAAAAATCTCTATAATCAATATATCATTTGAAACTCTTTTTTATAAATAACGTTGAATCATCCTTACCTTTAAAAAATAATTTTGAATTAAAAAAGGAGTTAGTATTTTAAACCAAGATCAAGAAGATTTATTAAGAACATAAAAATCTTTAGACACTTTGAAAACATGATTTGGAAATTCATTATTTTTTAATCCAGTTGGTTGCTTAACATATACCTCTTCTAAAATTACACCATTTAAAAATGCACTTTTTCATCCATTTGAAAAGGATTAAAAATTTTAAAACTTAAAAAAGATAATAAAATATGAATGGATTATAATCTAGAAACTAGTGAAAATGAATCCTCAAAATCAATACCTTCATCTTAAAGATATCCTTGGGCAACTAATATTTCCTTATTTCTAACTATATTACCATATTCATCCAATTTATTTTGAAAAATCCATTTGGTTTCTATATAAATTGTATCTTAAGGTAACTAAAAAATATTCCATACTTTATTTTTATCAAATTTTTCAAGTTAATCATGCATAGAATTAACCCAATTTGAATCTTTTAAAACATCTTTAATATTAATAGGAACAAAATCATCTATAAAGGAAGAATTTGCACAGAAATTTAAAACAAAATGCCTAGTTCTAATTCCATATTCAATATTTCCTATAAAATTTTCCAAATAAGAATCATTGTGATTTTTCCAAATTAAAGTATTGGATTTAAATGATATATGATCCCCTTCAATTGATTCATCATTATTCTCAGGTTTATCTTCATAAAAGTTGAATTATTTAAAATATTCATCAATTTCAAAAGACTGAAGAATCTATAATTATTTTCAATGAATTTAACATGAGAATATTCTTCTATTGTCATAGTTATTTTATTTTATACCCTCTAAGTCTTACTATTATTATAGTTACCCAAAAATATACCTCCATCGGTTTTTGAATCAAACTTTTCAAGATTATATTTAGTATTTAAAATATAGAGAGTACATCCAAAAACTTTAAATTAAAAATTTTGGGTTTTTTATTATTAAATAGTTCATAAGAATTTTTCTTTAATAAGTGTCTAACGTAATCTCTATTTAAGATATAACAAGAAGTGTTAACAGATTTAGCCTAAAAATATTTTGGAAGGTTAAATTCATTAAACAGTGTTCTTTCCATTTCTTGAATAATTTTATTTTATCGCTCTACAATGCCATTCTATTATAGTATTCTAGGGGTTGAAAATTATAAAAATATCCATTAGTTTCACCAAATTTTTTAAATTCACAGTTTAAAAACTCTCCTACTTCGTCACTTATAATAGAAGAAATTAAGTAAATTTTCTAATTTTGAATTTTCTTACAAAAAGTAACAAATTTGTTTAAGGTTTCACTCTTATAAGATAAGAAAATAGTATAAGTAAATCTATTTTAATCATAAACTATTACAAAAATATATCATTTATAACCTAAAATAGCAGTTCTCATGGGTCCAAAAAGATCAAGGTGTAAAGATTCTAAGCATATAGCAGTATTAACAACATTTATAGATCTAAAATATTCTTTGTTTTTCTTAACTTTTATACAAGAATCACATACATAATACTTACATTAGATAAAATTTCGGAGTTCCAGAACCTATTCATGTTTATTCAACTTGTACAACTATCAAATATGAACATGTCCCAACCTCCTATGCCATAGAATGTGATCTATATCAACAGAATTTAAGAATTTTACATTCTACTGGATTAGTTATGAAAAAACAATATAATATATATTTTATTTTCTATTATCATAAAATAAAACATTATTGTATTTATAAAAAATATATTTATTGTCTTCAAATTTAAAATAAATTCCATCCTCACAATGTTGTGATATACTAATTAAGTTATGTTTTAAACCTTATACAACAAGTAATTTATAAATTATAGCATAAGTCAATATACCTACTTCTCTAAAACCTTTAACCATGCCTTTAGATTTTTCTCTAAAGGTGAAAGTACCTCCATCATGATATTTTAAAGATAAGAAGTTATAAATTTCACCAGTCATGTTCCTTGAGTGCCCATTGTCCATGTACCATGTTACTTTGGAACCCCTCAGGCAAGTTTCCTATAAAACAGATCAAGTATATTATTGTTTTGGTACTCAAACAAGTTTAGATCTGACTGGATTAATATAAAAATATTTAGGAACCCATATATATTTAAGACATGTATTATAGGGTAATATTGAATCCATTTTTTTAGAAATTAAAGTCTTAGTATGGCCTAAATACTATGTATACTTTAAAGAACATTATTTTCATAATTCCCTTTCATGTTACAATTAAAGTAGGTAACATTTAAAATATTCCCATTTATTCCTTTAAAAAAATAGTTCTATACATCTTAGAAACTTGAATATTATATCCACAACCCTTTTTTCATATTTACGTTTATTCATATCCATTATTTTATCAAACTTTTCTTAGCCTCAAACAAATACATATAAGGTTTCCATTAATACAGTAATTTTTTTAAGGTTTTCATTCTCTTTTTGAATAAATTCTAATTCATCACATATTTTTATATTTGAACATGATCAAGAATTTTTTAGTTTCTTATTTTCATGTTTAAGATGCTTTCATTCCTTTTCAATTTTATCTAAATCATCAAATAATAGTTTAAATATTCTATATTTATCTTCATCATTTTTTGATAGGAAATATTTTATTATTATATTTTCATCATTAACTTTTAACAGTTCAGCATCTACAACCCCTTTATATTCTATATTTCTTAAAATATAATCATTAATTTTTTTATTTTCTTCTTTAATATTATTATTTTATATTTTCAATTCCCTATACAGTTCAACCATTCTTAAAATATCACTTTCAAGTTTTTCATATTGAGCAGTTGATTCTTTAAATTCATTTTCAATATTAGTTTCATAACCATAAGTGTAATTATAATCAGAGTGTATCTCATTAATAGTAGAATCTGTGAAACATAGATTTTCATATTCTTTTTCACTTTCAAAACCAACATCACTTGAGTCTAAATATTTTGTAAAACTCCATCCAATATGATATTTCATTCTTTGTTCCTTATCGTATTTATTTTTCTTTCCTTCTTATTTTAATTTGGGATAGTTTTATTTTATGTTCCCATTTTTTCTACACTCTTAATATATTAATTTTGAAACATCATATTTACTAATTTTACATATTTTACTACCCTTTATGTCATCCTTTTGATAATATATTCTAGGAAACTTCTTAAATACTCTCTTACCCTTAATTTACTTGTAAACACCTTTGGTAAAATTTGAAATTTCATCCTTCTCAATTTGTTGTAACTAAAAATTATAAGAATTAGTAATCACATTTATACTTGATTTAAATTTTATACCTTTCCTTTTATCATGATCATTAGTATTGTCATTATTCATTTCCATCTCATATTTAAGTAGTAATCCTATAAACTCATCCATATAATATTCATTGAAATCATTTATTTCTTTAATAGAAACTTTATTTGAATTCATTATCTTGGGAAGATCTCAAAGTAGTATTTTAATGAGATCTTCATTATTTATGGTCTCTGTGAGAGAAACCATGTAGTTGATAATTTTTGTGAATCTATTGTACATCTCATTTATTATTTATTGATTAGTCATCCTAAATTCTTGAAAATCATCATAGTGTGTACCTAACTTGGTTCTCTACAACTTATCAGTACCTTGATGAGTGAATTTTAAAATCCTCCAAATTTTATAAGTGGTTTTATAAGATGAAATATGACAATACATATTTCTAATTAGAGATAAATATAAGTAATTCATAACTTTATAATTTTGAACACATTTTAAATTATTATTACCAGTAAGAGTTTATAAATCAACTTCATAAAATTTATATGATTTTGAAATTATACCCCAATAATCAAGGCCTATATTTTTTATAAATACCTTCATTCTATATTTATAGTATACATAGTCACTTCCATTGTAGTGAGGAGGTCTGATAAGATTCAACATCTCAAAATCTAGATTATCCATAACAAAGTAGTGGATCTTTTTCCTTAGAATTTTAAATATAGGATAAAGGTTAGTTCATAAATAGATAATGAAACAATTAAAACTAAATACTTAAAAAAGGAACCACCCTATGATACCAATTTTTAGGTCCCTTAGTATGATATAAGTGATTGGAGGCGGTGAATAGTCCTCTTGATTTATTATTAAAATTATTAATTTTATTAGAGTTATAATCAATGTTAAAAGTTGAAGTGGATAGAAAAGCGATAAAACATGTAATTTTTATAGATGTTTAGATCACCAAGATCCTAGTCCTCTCTTCAATCTCATATACTCATCGAAGAGACTAGTGTACACTAAAAACTCACTTTTGAATGGGAGTGACAACCCGATTACATGAAAATACAAATATACCTTTTTCACACTTGGTGGTATAACCCATAACTTTTGAAGGAGTCACAACCTACCTTCATTTTTTCTAGGGGTAACAACCCAACCTTCCTTTTATATGGGAGGAATAATCTAATGACATTATTTATAAGGGAAAATCATAAACCAAAACTCTAGAGGACAAACAGGTGACTAGAATAATTACAGTGGAATAATACCAGAAAACAAATTAATTAATAGTTGAGCAGCTGAAGTAGAAATTCATTGAAACTCGTGTTCTTTGACCACATTAGTGGACGAATATAAATATGATGAAGATATATAGTAATCAAAACATAACAATAGATGTTGAAGAAGTTTCTTGATCAATTTTCAAAGCATCGGGAAATGTATTATTGTATCCTTATCAAATGAATCATATGCACTGGTGCATGTATTTTATCCTTTAAGAAATCTCATGAAACATTAAAACAGAGATATAATGTATTTTTTCCATTTAAAATCTATTCATGACACTTTTTAGTGATTAGTAATAAAATAATATGACTATTAACATGTTTTTTTAAAGTCGTGTTGAAAACAAAATACAATCGGACTAATATTTATTAATGAAATATTGAAAATAATATTTAATATATTAAGAATAATAATTCTTAATAAAATAATAATTAAAAAATAATTGAAATAACAAAAATATTCTAAAAATTATACATACGACATAATGATATAAAAACAGAGCATCATATGAGGAGGTGAGTCATATTATTAAAGAAATGAATTTAAAATCATAAAATATATTATACATTTTGAAGGATTCACTGAGGATTTCTAAAATAAGTAAAACAAATATAAAATCACATTATTTTAATGGTAAAACATATATTAAGCCTATAATACCCATTATAGTATTTATTACAACATTTTGGGGTCATTATGATGTCATAAAACACATATTTTATTTATACAATATTTAATTTTTACCAAAAAATTAAAGTATCTTAGAAAATTATGAAAAATTCACCATTGGATAATTTCAACATCTTGATTAAAAAATAATATTCATTTTACCTAAATAACTTTATAAATATTTGAATTTTCACTTTTAAAATGAAAACTGATATTTATTGAAAATTCACGGTTTTTGATAAAAATATTTTTCAAACATTAATAAAAAATACATTTGACTTCATAAAAATTATATAATCGTTTACTATTCATAAAAGTAATTTGATAATAATATTTTATTAAAATATTAATTATTTCAAAAATTCATTAATTCCTTAAAATAAATTAATTAAATATACACTTTTTGTTTTATCGTATAAAAATATAACTCTTATCAAACTAATTACCTAATCATTTAAAGATAAGGAACTGATATAATCATCATTTATAAGAATTATTTTTATAATAGTATTAATAAAAACCTTAGTTTAATATAATAATTTATATATTTCTCAAAAGTGCCATTTTTACCTGAAGAATCAATTTATCAAATTCATCATTTTTTAAGAAATACCATTCTCATAAAGGAATTTATGGAATATGACTTTTATTTATAAAAATGGGATTACACAATAAGTAACTAATACCTTGTTACATAACCCCTTATAACACCTATATAAGACCTAAGGGTAAGGTGTGTGATGGTGATAGACTCTTGCGGTGGTTCGGATAACATCGCTCGGGTGGTAATCTCTATTAACTTTAACTTCTCTTATAGGTGATTCTGGTCAAGCTTAACATGTTGAATCTCGACTTGGTATTGGTCAAGAGAGAATCCTAGTGATATTGATTCCTTTATAAGCTCCAAAAATAATCTTTGTACGGCTCGAGTCTACTGGATGAGGTCATCCTCTCCTTTTTCTGTATTGAAAGTATTTGTATTTAAACCTTATATTTATATCAGTCATGTGATCAATGTTCAATGGCTATATTATAAATGTTAATGGTATTTAATGGTCATTTAAACCCAACAATAATAAAAATAGTGCATGTGTTTTCAATATCTATAAGACATTAAAATAAAGGGAATTTTATTCATAAATGATCGGGTCGTTACAACATTCCCCCCTTAAGAAATTTTTCCCTCAAAATTTTCATTTCCCACACTAAAAAAGATGAGGGTAACTCTTCCTCATAACTTCCTCTAGTTCCCACATTTCTTCTTCAAAATTTTGTTTTTTCCACAACACCTTGATGAGGGGAATCTCCTTATTTCATAGAACTTTTTCTCTATGATCTAAGATCTTCACCGGCTTCTCTTCATAGGAGAGTTCATTATATAATAGTACCACCTCTGGTTTGATTAGATGTTATGGGTCGGGTATTTACTTCTTCAATAGTGATACATAGAATACATCATGTACTTGAGATAAGTTTGGTGGGAGTTCTAGTTGATAGGACACTACTCTAATGCGATCAAGGATATCAAAAGGGATGATGTACCTTGAACTAATCTTTCCCTTCTTCCTAAATCTCATAAATCTCTTCCATAGTGATATGTAGAGGAATTCCATGTCTTCAACATCAAACTCTAAGTCTCATCGATTATTGTTAGCATATCTATTTGGTCAACTCTGAGTGTTTTTAATGTGCTGTTGGATGGTTCGAGCCTTCTACACCATTTCTTCAACCATTTCTAGACCTAGAAGTTTTCGCTCCCCAACTTTATCCCAACATGCTGGTGTTCTATACCTCTTCCCATAAATGGATTCATAAGGATCCATTTGGATGCCTGAGTGGAAACTATTGTTGTAAGTTAACTCAACCAGAGGAATATGTTGATCCCAACCTCATTTTAAGTCCATTGATCATGCTATCAACATTTCCTCAAGTTCTTAAATAGTCCACTCATATTAGCCATCAGTTTGAGGATGATAGGTCGTACTAAATTCCATCTCATTATTCAGAGCATGTTGGAGACTCTTCCAAAACTTATAGGTGAATCTTGGATCTCAATCAGATACAATCGATAGTGGTACACCATTGAGCCTTACCACTTCTATGATGTATACTCATGCCAGTTGATCCAATAAGAATTTCTCCCAAATTGAAATGAAGTGTGTAGCCTTTTTAAGACAATCCACAACAACCCAGATATCATTGTTTCCTTTGGATGCCTTTAGAAGTTCGGTGAAAAAATCCATAGCGATGTTTTTTCATTTCCATGTTGGTATGTGTAATGGTTGCAGCATCCCCTTAGACTTATACCTCCGAACCTTCACCTGCTGACATAGTAGGAACTTTAATGTATACTCAACAATCTCCTTATTCATATTATCCCACTAATTATTCTCTCGAATATCTTGATACAACTTTGTGCTTCCTAGGTGAATGGAGAAATTCGAACTATGTGCATCATCCAAAAGTTATTTCTTTAACTTTGGATTTGATGGAACACATATTTTGACCCAAATCTCACAATTCCTTCTTCATTAACATTGAACTCTGAGGATTTCCATTTTTTGATAGTTTCTACTTTCTTCTGAATTCCCATATCATATTTTTAATCATCCTATAACCTTTCCAAAAAAGATGGTTGAGCAATCATATATCAAAGGATTAATGATGTACCATTATTTATGATTCCCATGTCCATATTCATCAAATATAAGAAGATTTTATCCTTTTCAATTCTCATCAAATAAAGAGTTGTTGGATTCTTTCTACATAGAGTGTCTTCCACTTTATTCGCTTTCCTCGGATGGAAGTGAATTGAGTAGTCATAGTCTTTGATCAGATCTAACCATATTCATTGGCACATATTCAACTCTTTATGTGTGAATATATACTTGAGGCTTTTGTGATCCGTATATATTTCACACTTTTCCCCAAAGAGGTAATGTCACCAAATTTTCAAAGAAAAGATCTCTACAGCTAACTCCAGATCATGTGTTGGATAGTTTTTCTCATGAACTTTCAATTTCCTTAAAACATAGGCAATTAATTTTTCACTTTTTATCAACACAAAGCCTAGGACCTTATTTTAAGCATTACTAAATACCACGAAAAGTTCCCCACTTGTGGGTAGTGTGAGAACGGGCATAATTATAAGCCTCCTTTTCAACTTCTTGAATCTCTCTTTGCATTCATCATTCAAAGAAAACTTGACACCCTTCTGAGTTATCTTGGTAAGAGGGTTTGAAAAACATGACAAATTTATCAAAAACCAGTGATAATATCTAGCTAACCCAAGGAATCTTCGGATATCTATCACATATTTTGGTCTCAGTCATCCCTCAATTTCATTTTTTTATGGGTCCATAGATATCCCATTGCTTGTGATGATATTCCCTAAGAAAGATTCTTCCTTAAACCAAAACTCATACTTCCTATACTTTTCATAGAGATTCTCCTTTAGCAATGTCTCTAGTACAGTTCTTAGATGCTCCTCATGCTCCTCCTTGGTTTTAGAGTATATTATAATATCATCTATAAAGAATAGAAAAAAAATTGAAGTAATCTATAAAGATTCTTTTCATCAAGTCCATGAAGATTGATAGAGTATTAGTGAGTCTAAAAGGCATTACTATGAATTCATCGTGCCTGTAACATGTATGAAAAGTAGTCTTGGGGATATCCTCCTTCTTCACCCTTACTTGGTAATATCCCAACCACAGATTCACCTTGGAGAAGTATTGTGATCCATGTAGCTGATTGAATAATCCATTAATTCATGGCAAAGGATACTTGTTCTTTATTGTGATTTTGTTGAGATCACGATAATTAATTCAAAGGCGCATTTACCCATCCTTCTTCTTGATGAAGAGGACTGGTGCACCCCATGGTGAAGCACTTGGGTGTATAAACCCTCAATCCAGATTCTTCTACACTTGATTCTTTAGATCCTAAAGCTCCAAAATATCCATTCAATACAGATTATTAGATATTTGAAATTCCCCAGGTTTAAGATCAATCAAGAATTCAATATCTCTTCTTAGAGGAAGACCAGGAAATTCCTTGGAAAACACATCAGCGAATTACCTCACAATATGCATGTATTCGGGGATAGTTCCTTCCTTAGAATCAATCATCTAAGAAAGATATATGTTCTCATAGGGTAGTAATATATATGATTGGGATGATTGTTCTGAGGGGGATCAATCCTCCTCCTTGCACTTGTATAGAATTTGGGGTCAATTCACCATATGGAGAGTGATTTCCCTCTCACAGAAATTTGTGTTGGAACTATATAGGGAAAGCCAATCCATGCCAAGAATTGAATAAAATTTCACCAAAGGGAGTATGATGAAGTTTTCTGGGAAGTTAAATCTACAAATTGTGATAGGGGAGGAGTTATATTCATGGGATCAAATAATTTCCCCATTTTATGTTCTCATCAACATCTCTACTTCCATGATTTGTGGTGGTGTTTGTATTGTTCTACTAAACTTTTGGGATATAAGAAAATTTTTAGAACCATAATCAAAAATTATGTTCGCTATTCTTGAATGAATAACTATCATACCTATCACCAATTATTTTCTGAGATTCTCTTCAGTGGTAGTGATGGTAAAACATCACCCTTTCTCCCTTGGAGGTTGTTGGTTTCCTCTGAAAACCCTTGGCTTAGGGAACTAGTTTTCAAAGTGCCCTAGTTCTTTGCAGTTGTAACAATGAACAATGCATTGAGGGTTGAATGTAGTTTTCCTCTCCTTTATCGTAGTAGCAAGTTTTTCTTGTGGGAAATAATTTTCTAGGTTCCCTTTTCTTCCACACCTAAATCATTTCCTCATCCCCTTCAAGAAATTTCGGGGGTGCTTCTTTTCGTACCTTTGGCAAGTGGGGTGATGGAATTTCTTAGCACCATTGGATTTATCCATCAGACCACCAGAATTAAAGCTCACCTTCCACTTCATATCTCAATGATATCCCTAATATTCTCCAATCTTCATTTCGTCTTTAAGGGCACATAGGATAATTTCCTTATAGCTATCGAAGTCACGGATCACTAGGGCTTTCTGTAGGCTTGGTTTTAGCCCACCAAAGAAGTATTCAACCTTGTATTTGGGGGTAATGACAAATCCAAAGGTATATTTTGAAAGCCCTATGAAGTTTTACTCAAATTATCCAATGGATTTTTCCTCATTTTTCTTGAGTTAATGTAATTTCATGTCCATCTTAAGTCATAGGTTGTGAGGAAAGTATTTATCAAAAAACATTTTTTGGAAATCCTTCCATTCAAACACCTTAATATCTTCCTCAATCTTTGTATTTTTTTTATCATTGTCCACCATTTATCATATTTACCATCCATATTATAAGAATCCATAATAACCTTCTCTTGTTTGTAACATTTAATGATGGAGAAGATCTTCTCAATAGATTTGATATATTGTTTAGCGATTGAGGGATCATATGATCTTTTGAAAGTAAGAGGCCTTTGTCTCAGAAAGCTCTCAATTAAGACTTTTTCTTTCCTAGGGGTGGTTGTACATTCTTATTGACCCATGTTTCTATTAAAAAATTAAGTTAACTGAGAGATTATTGTGATAAAGTTTGTGATTCCCACTCCCATCGGATTGGGCATCTCATAAGAATAGTCGTCACATTGATTTTTGCATCGGTTGTTAGCCCGATTACTCCTATTAACAGCCATTAGATAGAATAAAAAGAAAATTAGGGGAAATTATTTTTAAACTATTAAACACATAAGGGGTAATCCAATAAAAAAAATTGATAACTTATAAATTAAATTAATTTCCTTAACTTCAGAATTTCTAGGCTTCAATAAAAGTTATCCATGATCTATTTCCTAGAATATATTCCTAGGGGAATTTTTTTATTTCTTTAACAATGGTTCATACTAAGCTTATGAATTTTCTGAAGTATATCCTCCAGGAGTGTCAAAACAAGAGTGCAGTAAGGCCTGTTGTCATGCACTAGTTCCAGTTCGAGTCTAGCTCAAAGTGGTGTTTTCGGGTCTTACCCCTAGATACAAATCTGCCAAAGCCACCTCTACTTTTTCATATACAGACAGGGATGTATTTTCATGATAAACCTCTAAATCTATACTCACCAAAATTTAGGGATTATTTTCTTATACATAGTCTTATCCCTAAGGCTTTCACTATATTTTTATAACCCTAATCCCAAAAATAACTAAACCTATCCTTTGATACCAACTATAACAACCCGGATATTTATTTCATATTTAAACATGATTTATTACATAAAATTAAACTTAATACAACCTAGAATATTGATAGGTCTAGTGTATTTTGGGTTTAGGAACATTACAAAATAACTTAAGATATAAAATACAACATCTATATTGAAAACTTATTTTACATGACCACAACATTCCTTCATACTTAGAATTGTGTGGGATAACCAGAGGAAATACATAAGAAAAGGGTGATCTATAAATCCCAGTTTGGGAGTAAAAAAGTCATAACATGAAGAATACAATATATGTTAGGAAATATACATATCAATGGATCATAAGAGAAACATGAACATAAAGACACGATATAACATGATCATCGTAACATTGAAATGTGGAAACAACTTAAAATACTGCATCATTAACATAAAATAATCAGGCACTACTAGAAAGCAGGGCTATAGCCACGGACCTATAGCCACGGTTTTATAAGTCTGTGGATATAGCTTAATTTAGACCCACAATTCTATTAAAATCGTGGCTATATCATAATTTATTGCCACGTATTAAAAAAATCTGTAGTAATGTTTTTATTTTATTTTTTACTATCAATCGGGCTCGTCCTCCCCATTCCGTGACTCCTCTCCTCCCCCGATCTGCAAGTTCCTCCTCCCCAGTCGGCGATGCTCTCATCGATGCTCTCCTCCCCTCTTCCCCCGATCCACAAGCTCCTCCTCCCCACTGTCCATGACTCCTCGAACCCTCGACCTGGACCTGCTCTCCGCACACTCTTCCCCGACGTCGCTGCTACACTTCCCGGCCATCGGTGTTTCATGGCGGCCTCCCCACCCTCGCGTTAGACTTTCTCCTCCCACCCTCGACCCTCTCCCCTGGAGAATACTAAGGAATATGCGATTCTTTAGGTCGTTTAATTTGTTGATATGAAGCTTTCATCGCCTTCAAATTTTCAGTAGAAGCTGTGTCTAAAATAAAATATTTATTCCTTTTGTATTAGCCAGGATAATTTCTAAAAATATAGTCAATCATCAGAATTTTACTAATCTGTTATCTGTGCATATTAGAGGCTGGATCTGTGGTTATAAAATGGGATCAGGTGCATGGACTATTGATAAGAGAGATAGTTTTAGAACTGAGAGGGAATTAGAGACTAAACCTGAAACTGGGTCTCTCTCTATAATTGTGCTTGGTACCTCAGGTGACCTCGTGAAGAAGAAGACTTTTCCAGCACTATTTAAACTTTATTGATAGGTTTTATAAATATCGCTTACTATCTGAGGCAATCTTATTCATGTTTTTTTTTACTTGCGATTTATTTGATGTTGTTGTACTGTATAATTCATTATTGCTATCGATCCAGTCTTCAATTTTTTTCTGATTTAGAAGTACAAGCTAATATGACTACCAAAATCTCCAGTGACCAGTTGCCTATAACGTGTTATGTATATGCCGCTCTTTTCATGTATTCATTTGCGATAAGTATAAAAAATGAGATATTCATATGAGGAACTGGAAATTTCATTGTCTCCTGCTTCATTTCAAAATAAAACATCATCTCCCTTGTTACATTTCTCAATACTATTCATCTAGTTTTGTAGTTTTTCATGTTCTATTTCATTTTCTATTTTATGTTTGCTTTGATCTAACATCATCGTTCCAGTATACTAATTGTGGGGATGGTGTGCAAGCATGAATTTCTCAACCCAGATGAAGTTCACATTTTCGGATATGCCAGGACTAAGATTTCTGATGATGAGTTGAGAAACCGTATACGGGGGTGAGTTTTTTTTTTAATTTTTATTTTTATTTTTATTTCAAACCACTTCACAGTTGAAATTCATATGACAAAGATCTCAAAATGTTGACATGAAATTTCTTTTACTTTTTGTTGTCATTAAAGAGGTTCTTTTTAGGCTGTCACTTCTTCCATTTATTGTTTTTTCTTTATGTAATGAGTTTATTTACTTGATTTAATTTTTTCTAATAACTGTAGGTATCTTGACCATGCTGGTGCTTCACCAGAGCACTCAGAAGTTGGTTCTAGGTTTTTTCAACTTCTTATTACCGTTATTATTAATTGAAATTCTGTTATTCTATTTGTTGTGTTGGAAAGTTACATTGTTGAGTAATCTATAGTTCAAATATATAAGTGGTTCTTATGATTTTGAAGAGGGATTACAAGCATTGGATAGGAACATATTTGAGCATGAAGATGCCAAAAATAGTGTTGAAGGCTCCTCTCGAAGACTGTTTTATCTCACGCTTCCCCCATCTGTATATCCATCTGTGTGCAGGATGATCCAGAAATATTGCATGAACAAATGTAAGTTTTAGGTTTTCTCCTTTTCCATTTTATTCCTATCCTTTATTTATCTTTTAGAATAACAAAATAAGCTACCCTTATCCCAAAATGTTGTCAGTTAGCATTCTAGCCCGCAATTGATGTTTTATAACATTGCACAAAATAAATAATGGTAGTTGTGTATTTTATTTTAATTTTTATGAATTCTCCTTATCCATTTCATCTGATCATGGTGGATGGACTAGAATTTTTGTTGAAAAGCCTTTCGGAAGGGATTTGAATACTGTAGAGCAACTTAGTTCCTAAATTGGAGAATTATTTGATGAATCACAGGTTTATCAGATTGATCACTGTTTGGGGAAGGAATTGGTTCAAAATTTGGTGAGATTCATGTCAATGATTTCCAAACCTTTAATTATATAATTTTTTATTTCTTGGATCTCAATATTTTATTCTAATGGCATTTGAATTTGCAGCTGGTTCTTCAGTTTTCTAATTGCTTATTTTTTCCTCTTTGGAATCGTGATATCATTGATAATGTATAGGTGTGGATTATTTACTGTGGAATTCTTTACTAATCTTGAGATTGGATCTACTGTGCTTATTTTTGCAGTAATCGTGGTTCACTATACCATTATATTTTCTCCTTTGTTTCTTGGGTAGATTGTGTTCAGGGAGGACTTTGGAATTGATGGTCGTGGTGGGTATTTTGATGAATACGGGTAAGCTTTGGTGGAAGATTAATTGGTTATATGCTTTGGGACTATTTGAAAATATTTATAGAAAACTGCTTACAGCACTTATCACTTATGATAAGTGATTCTATATAAGTGTTTCCTGCTTTCTTATTGAAAAAGTGTTTTTCTGCCACCTATTTAAGTGATTTTATTTTGTAATTTAAGTAGTAAGTGTTTTTTTTTCTGGAAACAGAATAAATGCCACTTATTTTTTTGAACTGGTTGTCATAAGTGATAAGTTTTGTAAGCCGTGTTCAACAAGTGTTGTCAAACAGACCCTTATTTCATGGTATATATATGGGTATCCTTTATTAAATTTGAATAATTTTAATGTTAGTATTAATTTAATTTTGTTGATTTTTATTTTCACTAATTAATCATTTTTTTAATGTAGTTGGTTTTCATAGAATATCATGGATAACTCTTCTTTATAATGTGCCCTATGTTTTTCATTCTGATTACTTGGCTAGAATGTTTTTCTAATTCTTTTGCAATTATTTCTGCAAAATTATCCGTGATATTATCCAAAATCATTTACTTCAGCATGATATCAAGATGGGTTTCATGGTCATGTCTCAAGTTTGAATAAAATAATATTTCATCAATAAATACTACCATAAATGAATCTATATATGGGTGTAAAAATCAGTTCATAAGATCTATAAAGACTGTAAGTGCATTTGTCAGTCCAAACAGCAAGAAAAGGCACTTTTACAGACCAAACACGATCTTAAAAACTGTGTGAGGTATCTATAAAGTCCTGAAACAAACATAATGATAGCCTGATCTTAAATATATCTTTGAAAACACTCTAGATCTTCATAGTTGATCAAATATGTCGTATATTCTATGTAGTGGAAACCAATTATTTAATGTGGGCTGGTTCAATTGGTAGTAATCCATGAAAAGTCGGAGAGTGCCATCTGTATTCTTGTAAAAAAAGAACTAGTGAAACCCCATGGTATGTACTGGGGCATATGAAGCCATTAGCCTCTAGGTCCTTGAATATCTTATTGAGATCTAGAATCTCCATAGGTGCCATCCTATAAGGATTAATGGTTATTGGTACTACTCCTGGAACAATTTATATATTGTATTCTACCTCCCATACTAGTGGTAGACCATAGATGTTGTTAGGATAGTCTTCACTGAATTTTTCCACTACCAGTGGAAAACAATGGTTTGTAACCCCTGGTACTCAAGGAAAATGCTAGTGACCTGATCTATCACACTACCCATCCTTTACAGCTCATACCTATCTTGAGTCACACAGACATCCCATTACAACTTATTCACATACCTACTTCCCTATGGGGATTTAATCATCACCCTCCAATGACAGGAGTTAATATGGGATCAATAGGGAACTAGTCAATCAATCCTGTTGATTACATCAAAACCCATCATTTCGAGGATTAAATGATTCCAAATAGAAAGTTATCCACCTATCATAAGAAAAAAATCCTTAAAATAGAAAACACCCTCTAAGATAGGTATGAGCTGTCCAGGGTGTGGGGGGGCAGGGTGTGGGGGGGTAGGGTGTGGGGGGGCAGGACTGGCAGGGGGAGGGGAATCTATCCAGGGGGATCTGTCCAGGGTATGGGGGGGTCCAGGTTCTGGGGGGGATCTGTCCAGGGTCTGGGGGGGTAGTACTGGAAGGGGGAGGGGAATATGTCCAGGGTCTGGGGGGAATCTGTCCAGGGGGAGGGGAATCTGTCCAGGGGGAGGGGAATCTATCCAAAAAAAACCTAGAGTGAAAGACCTCTAGACAACCATGCCAACTAATGGCCACTACATCAATACATACTTGCACAAGAACCCTAAACCACACCAGATCCAACCACAATAATCACCTATAGTAGACATAATACCCAAAATATTAGCTAGAAACCAAATCATCCCCAGACCACCATCTGGCCCCATCCATCACTATCTAAACACCTTGCATCAAAACGGACCACCCCACCATAAGAAAGTCTAAAAAACCAGAAGTCAACTAGTACCATCCATCCGAAGTGCCCCACATCACCCACGCCTAACCCATCATACAACCTAAAGAATCCACAAGCAGTCCCTAATCCAAATGTGAGCTAATACCCACCCTGAATCCAACACCTCTAGACCCACCAATTAGTCAACATGCACCCACCCTATAAAGAGAACCACCCATCTACCAGAAACATTCCTCCCAACCTGCAGCATCCAGCATCTCAAGGGAATTTTAGAACATCAACCATAAAAATCCCTACACCATCAATAACCAGAATACACAAGATGGGGAAATCAAGCACAATTCAACTGAACTTACTCTAAACCACCACCTGAAGACCCACCCCAAATTATATCCACCACACTAGACAATCGAGAGAATCAGAAGCCTACAATAGTAATCCAAAACAAAGAATAAACACCATAAAGCCAACCCCTATGCACCCATAACATGTTACCAACCATAGTAGAAATCACAAACCAACCAGCACCATGCACCATGTAAGTGTATCTTGGACTACACCATGTAGAAAAATCCAAAAGGCAACACCCCTAGCTGAAACCCATCTTCAATGGTCCTATAATTCCAAATAGAAACTCGAAACTCACAAACTCACCTCCTAAATCCTCCACAAGAAACCTATAACCCCACTATGAGAATATTTGTAAGTCTCTATGGGATAAACCCAGCATCTCCCAACTTCAACCTTAAGAAGTATCCAAAGTAGAGAGGGTTGTTGTCCAGGGGGTCCAGTAGGGGGGCAACTGTTCAGGGGGGTCCAGCAGGGGGGCAGCTGTTCAGGGGGGTCCAGTAGGGGGGGCAGCTATTCAGGGGGGTCCAGCAGGGTGGGGGGGTTCTGTCTGGGGGGGATGCTTTCCAGTAGGGGGGTTCTGTCCAGGGGGGTTACTGGTTTCTGTCCGGGGGGGTTCTGTCCGGGGGGGCTGCTGTCCAGGGGGGATGTTGTCCAGCAGGGGGGGTTCTGTCTAATGGGGGGGTTGCGGGTTTCTATCCAGGGGGGTCCAGTGGGGGGGATTCTATCCGGGGGGGTTGTTGTTCGGTAGGATTTTTAGAACTCACTGATAGTGGTCCTAGATGCTGAGAACTCCCATCCTGAAATCTTCTTCTCCCCCGTATATTTGAAGTGTTAAACCTATCCACTTGTGAGAGAAGGATAGAATCACATGATATTCTTGGAAAACAGACTTGAGATATTCAACTATAAGTCTATGAGGAAAAAACATTTATAGAAACAAGAGTTTATAAACAAGTAATCAAAGAAATACATAAATCATTGAGTATGTGATGTTAATATAAAAATTAATATTGGGGTTGTTCAACATAACCTCAATGACTAATTAGAATTAGGTTGTCCAGATTTTGAGATTCCATATAGTTTGTCATTATTGAAAACGTTAATTTATGCTTTTCACCCCTTGAGGGATGGTCGCACTTTCTTCATCATTGAAAATCTAACTTCAATGGTATTCTAGGAAGGATACTTCATTCTTGTTATATCCAAGTAATACAATAGTCATCCATCTCCCCAATTGTTTTATTTAATTACCTATAGGAAAGTATACATAAAATGAATGGGAATAAAGAGGTGATACCTTTATAGTAGTTTTTTCAGGCTGGGAATTTTTTTTACTAAGAGTATTCCTACTTCTATTACAACTACTTTTATTCTTCTCAGGTCTTCTCCCCCTTTTTTCATCCCAGTTCCAGGGAAATGACATGTTGTACCAGTACTCAAAATATTTATACCGAAAACTTCTACAAAAATATTAATATCCCTTGAAACTTGATCTTCCTTTATATTGATGATTTTGTTTATAAAATTCTGCTTGTTTTCCAGGCATCCTCCAGCCTTTATTTTCCCATTTCCTTGGAGTTTTCCCATTCTCAGTTCATGAATAGGAGGAAAATTTTTACACCATTCATCATCCTAAAAATATTCAAATAATGTTTCAGAATCTTTATAATAAAAAGAAACAGATTTAGTATCACATGAAAATTTAGAAAAAAATTGTACCTTTTTCATGGGGCTGGTTTTCTCATCATCCTTGGATGGTTCAGCTTGAATATCCACACCATTTTCATTGACTTATATCATATTCTTTAAGGAATTTCCAGATTTAAGATACCTATATTGTGCCTCATGAAGTTCCTTTTATTTAGAAACCATTTTTCTATTAATATATTCTGGTGTCCTGTCTTATTATACACTTTTCATGTACATTTTTAAAGGCATCCATCAAGGAAAAGGATCTTTTTCAGCATGCTATTTCTCTTGACTCTACAATCAAAAGTTTTTTCTCTTTAACAGGGCCTCTTCTTGATAATAAAGCCTTGGATTATTCTTTAGCTGATAAGGTTGGAATTCCTTAACTAATATGCTTTAAACCTTCTATTCTTATTTATCTTGTCCGTTTTCTTCTAATTAATAATTGATTAGTTCTTTTGTAGGCCTCAATTTGACAGAAGGGGTGTATCCACCCAAATTTATGTTACTGGAGTGATATATTAGTTCAGTGTTTTAATCTCTAAATACATTATGCTTTTACTTTATCGCAGCTCGATGAAAAATTGCACAAAGAAAAATGTATCATGGCCGATGGCGTGGGAGATTCCTTTCTCACTATTGCATCACTGCATATTAACTTGGTTAATTATGGTTCTACTTCATCCTTTTATTTCTATTTGATTAGAATCTACATGTAAATAAATCTAATATGGATAAATAAAGAATCAGGAATATGCATGGGAGACTGACAGGGGGGGATGGTACTGGGGGATTGGAGGGAGGAATGGGTAGGGTGTGGGGTGGGAATGGGAAGGGGGTGGGGTGTAAGGTGAAGGGGGTGGGGTGTAAGGTGGGTTGGAGGGGGGAATGGGCAGGGGGGTGCAAGGTGCAGGGGGTGGGGGTGGGGTGTAAGGTGCAGGGGGTGGGGCAGGGAAGGTGTGAAGGAGCATAGGGTGGGGGGTGCTGGTGTAGGGTGGGGAGGGGGGCTGTCTAGGGGGAGGGGGTGTGCAGTGAGGAGGGGGGTGGGGCAGGGGAGGTGTGCAGGAGCAGGGGGGTGGGGGGTGCTGGTGCAGGGTGAGGGAGCTGTGGGTGGGGGGAGGGGGGGAGTTGGTAGTGTCCTCCCAACAGCCAACATGGTGAACCGTGCTGGGTTTTTTTATGCAGTGGAAAGGCATATAGCCATGGTTCATAGTGTCGTGGCCTTTATTGGCGTGGCAATAGGGCTGACCCAATAACCATAGTTTGAAAACTGTGGCTATAGGGCTATATCTACGGTTGGAGCCGTGGATTTAGGGATATAGCCACGGTTTTAAACCGTGGCTATAGGCTTCGACCTATAGCCACGCCAATACCAGCCATGGTTTTTGAGCCTATAGCCAAGGTTTAGAACCGTGGCTAAGCCCAAATTTCTAGTAGTGAGGTAAAATCATCTCCCAACATGGTGAAAAAATTTCATAAAATGAATAATGTAAACCCCAATCCCAACATTATGTATCATGATACTAAATATTACCCAATGCATTAGAGCGCTATCAGGGTTCACCCTTCATATTCATTTCAATTTTATGCTTAAGTGTGCCACATAGATCGTATAACATGGATTCATTCAACATCATCATTTATTCCATTATAAAGGAATGTTGAATACATATATGAAATTTTATAATCAATAAGTATATGTTCATAAATATGAATACCATTGGTAGAAAAATGGGAATGTTATTCACTACATGATGATTTTCACATGGAAAATCATGGTTCCATTTCGGCAGCATAACGACATCACATGGGGATTCATAAAATCAGTTGATGAGAGAAAAAGGGGTCTCTAATAATTTATAAATGAAATGGGAAGTAAGTGGATAATGTATCATAATATCTCAATATATTAATTCGAATTTGATATCCATAATATAAGATAAATGCTTGAATGGAAATGAGGAGAGAGCAATCCCTTACGGAACTTTGGCATGGTAACAGGTGTATATGGGAGGTATTAATGAGAGTGAAAGAGATATATCATAATTAAAACATAATAAGGGAAAGTATGGGGGGTTTTCAAAAACATACCCCATAATTTTTAATTGAAAAATAAAAGGTTATAAAAATATATGTAAACTTGGAAAAACTGAGAAAGGAAGGAAAGTGAGGATCCCTTACTTGAGTGTGTGACTTAAAAAGCTTTAAGAGTGGATTATTGAGAGATTTTTGTGCCTTTTGAGGATTATAGAGAGGGTAGGACAAATTATGGATGTGTTGTAAGAATTTTTAGTGAAGTTAAATGGGATCTTGGGTGGGTTTGTATAGGAAATGAGAGGGGAATTCTTTAATATTTCACAAACTTTGGTTTTAGAAACTATATAATTAAATATTCAAAACCACAAACCTTCCCATGGTTTTTTACTATGGTTTTTTTCAAATTTGAGTGGAAAAAATTATTTTATAATGCCAATGGCCAAACATATTAAAATATTGTCCTTGATTATGTGGAGGTGAGGCACATTATTAAAGAAATGAATTTAAAATCATAAAATATATTATAAATTTTTTAATATTCACTAAGCTTTATAAAATAAGTAAAAAAAATCTAAAATAACATTATTTTAATTTTAAAACATATATTGGTCCTATAATACCCATTATAATATTTATTACATCATTTTGGGTTCATTATGATGTCATAAAACACATGTTTTATTTATACAGTGTTTAATTTTTACCCAAAAAATTGACTGTCTCAGCAAATTATGAAAAAATCACTATTGGATAATTTTGATGTACTAATTCCAAAAATAATATTCATTTTATATAAATAATTTACTAAATATGTGAATTTTTGTAACAACCCGGATCCGGAGCCACTCAACTGGTGCCCCGTACCCGGTTCGCCACATGACCTCAAGCGCATTTCCCCAAATGCCAGAGGCTGCCGACTAGCAGGGAGGGCCTTGGTGAGTTATTGGGGAAACTATGCCCTCATTTGGTAAGGTATACAAAGAAAAGGAAATAACAGTCAATAAAAAAAGCAGTAAACAGCATACAATAACTAAAACTAAACAGAAAAAACTATGTATAATATAAAAAAGATGAAAATGATGCAGCAGGTACAAGTATCTAAGGAAAGCAGCAAACACAACAACGTGCTGAAATACAACTAAGAACAAAGTACTAAAAGTAAACAGAAACTCCAGTAGCATTGCAAGCCCAGGCTCGGTCCAATTCTCTCCAGCTCCAACCATCAATCATGTACCTGAAGTAGAAGGGCCACAATTCCTATCCATACCTGCAACCATATAACCTATTTGGCCCGAAAATCAGGACCCAAACAGGTTGTGAGACTAATCCCAGTAGGCAACCACCACAAGATCTGTTCCCTACTGTCAGTGAGTAATATAGAAAAAGTAAAGGAAATAAATACAGCAGAGAAACAGGAGCACACTAAAGTAAGGAATCCTACCAATCTCTATTTACATTTATTTATTAATTTAACTCAATCATTTAATTATCACCCAAGTAATCTAGCAACAACTTGATATTCCCAAAGCATAGCAAGTAACACAACAGTTATCTCAGCAGACTACCTAAACTAAAAGCAGTACAAAACACAAACTTGTTCTTTGTCTTGGTGGACTCATCACAACTAACCAAACAATATTCACACTAACTCTCTGGGTTGCTCATACTGGCAGACCCCTATCGTCAAGTAATCATACAAAGGCACAGACACTCTGGGAAGCACTCACCGTCAATTCCCCTGTGGTCTTACAACGATAGGTATAGACTCTCTGAGGAAGAACTTACGTCTAATTCCCCCTATAGTCTCAATACGTAACTAAGGAAACTCTGAGGAAGCACAAATTACAATTCCTATAGGTCCTGCAAATGATACTAATTTATAACAGACTCTCTAGGGAAGCCCTTAATCGTCAATTCCCTCTTTAGTCTACCGCACCTGGTTCACACAGCCCTGATCAGTCTAGTCGTGCGTAATAGACTGTCAGAAGCCCTAAGTAAGTTCAAAAACTACATGGATAATAGCTAAAATGCATCAAAATAATATGAACAGCAGGCAATACATGCAATCAATTATCTCAAGGCAGGCAATCAATGCAACAAGGTATGCCTCAGAGGCAACCTAATCCAAACGACGGTAAGCATCCAAAACAAGGGAAACACCCATGGGGTGATCCTCAAACATGCTAACAAGCAAAAATTAATCATCTAATAACCTCAAGAATACATGCAATCTAAGGCAGGTAATAATACAGGTTCAAAACCCTAACCCGAGATACCCGATACATGGGAATCCAGCACTTTTTTCACAAAAACTCAAAGACATTCAACGTAGGGAAAAAAACCACCTACCTTGATTCTAGGAGATCAATATACTTGAAACTCAGCCTGTGAATCGCCCTATAATTGAGAAGATCTGCAAAAATATCTAAAACTCTCAACCTTAGATAACTCTCATAAGATAAATAATCAGGAAACGTGGTCAAGGAAGAACCAAGAACTCACCGCTGCGATTCTATTGCAACTGACGGCATTCGATTAGGATAACTAGTGATGGATCATCGGATCGGAGAATATTCGGCCTCCTCGGACACTCTGGACATAATTAGGTGAAGAAGAAGATAGAAATAGGTATTAGATGTGACCTCGGTCCATTTAATGAAATAAAAAGAAAAGTACACGGTGTGTACTTATTGAGTACACGGCATGTAATCGCCTTTTTCGTACACCAAATTAAGCAGCCTCCACATCACCCATACACACCCTGTGTGTGGCCCGAACACGGACATCACACGGCCTCGGGCGGGATCAAAGTACACGGCATGTACTTATAAAGTACACGATATGTACTCAGAAAATTTCTAGATTTTCCTCTTTTCCTAAAAAACGACCAGAAAAGTAAAAACATACCTGAAATAAAGATATGAGTTCTTAAAAACTTCCTCCCTTAAAGAAATTCATCCCCAAATTTCCCTAACATGGTGGAGAAGAAGAAACCTCGAACAACTCTGGCCACTATGATCGCATATCAGCCTCCCTCTCCCAAGTCTCGTCCTGCACACAGTCGTGCTGCCATAGCACCCGTACCAGTGGAACAGATCGTCCATGGAGTACCTTTGCACTACGATCAACAATCCTGATAGGATGCTCATCAAATGATGCATCCTGCTCCATCTCAACCTCCTCGGGTTGAAATACATGAGACAGGTCTGAGAAATAGCGTCGAAGCTGAGAAACATGGAAGACGTCGTGCATAGCCTGGTACCTCTGAGGTAACTGCAACCTATAAGAAACCAGCCAAACTCTCTCCAGAACCTCAAAGAGCCCGACGTATCTCAGTAAAAGCATACCCGGTCAAATGATCCTCTTGTGTCCCAACCTTGGGGTAACACATAGGAAAACCTGATCTCTGACCTTGAACTCCAAAGGTCGTCTCCGCTAATCATCATAAGATTTCTACCGAGAAAATGCAGTAGCCAGCATTTTCCGAATCAACTCCACATGTTCTATGGTCTCCTGAACAAGAAGAGGTCCCAGCATAGTTGCCTCTCCTGTCTCCAGCCAACACAAGGGTGATTGGCATGGCCTACCATACAAAGCCTCGTAAGGTTCCATCTGAATAGTTTCTTGAAAACTATTATTGTAGGCAAACTCCACTAGAGGTATATGTTTCTCCCAAGAACCTCCAAAATCAAGGACGCATGCTCGTAGCATGTCCTACAGCACCTGTATCGTGCACTCTGACTGGCCATCTGTCTGAAGATGGTAAGCTGTACTCAGAAGTACCTGTGTACCCAAAGCCCTCTGTATCCCTTGCCAAAAATGCGATGTAAAGCGGGCATCCCTATCTAAAATGATAGCACTCGGAACCCCATTCAAGATTACAATCTCACGGATGTACAGCCGTCCAAGCTCATTGAAACTAAAGCTCTCTTTAATTGGAAAGAAGTGAGCAACCTTCGTGAGCCTGTCAATGACAACCCATACCGCGTCATTCCCTCGAGGCGATATTGGTAACCCTGTCACGAAGTCCATCGTGACATCATTCCACTTCCACTCGGGAATGGGTAGCTACTGTAAAAGTCATGCTGGTCACTGGTGCTCTACCTTCACCTGCTGACAGGTGGAACATCTCATGAAAAAACCAGAAACATCTCTTTTCATACCTGGCCACCAATACTGGCGGTGCAGATCATGATACATCTTAGTGACGCCAGGATGAACTGCCCAAACTAAGGAATGGAAGTCTTGCATCAGCTCCTCGCGTATATCTGTTGGCACCCATACGCGTCTCTATAAATGCAAGATCTCACCCTCGCCTACAGTCCATATGGGAAGAGGGTCCTCCCCTAACACACTCTCTCGTGGGACTAGGCCTTCATAATCTGATAGCTGCCTCATTCGAACTTGGTCAAGAAGGGTAGAGGTAACATCTACAGAAGAAATAAAAGTCTGTCCCTGTCTGTCGTCCACCTCCAGATGCATTTTAGAGAACAGAGCTATAAGCTTCCACTCACTGCTGGCCTCCTGAACTGCATGTATCTGTGTCCTCCTTCTCAGTGCGTCTGCCACAACGTTGCCATTCCCAGGTGTATAAGAAAGATTGGAATCGAAAGAATGTAAGTACTCAACCCACCTCCGCTGTCTCATATTCAAGTCACACTGCATGAAGATATACATGAGGCTCTTTTGGTCAGTATATACCACAAAATGCTCGCCCAGAAGATAAGTTCTCCAACAACGCAAAGCATGAACAACTGCAGCCAACTCTAGGTCGTGCGTAAGATAGTTCCTCTCATGTGGACTCAACTGCAGAGATCCATATGCAACAACACGATCCTCCTGCATAAGCACTACTCCAAGCCTGATTCCAGATGCATCACAGAAAACTGTATAACTCTTTCCTAGCTCCAGCAAAACTAGAATCGGTGCTGAAGTCAATCTCCCCTTCAGCTCCTGAAAGGATGAATCGCAGGCTTCTAACCAAACATACTTCACACCCTTCTTAGTCAAGCTCGTCAATGGAACTGCTAAGCATGATAAGTCTTGTATAAAACACATGTAGTGACCATCCAGTCCTAAGAAACTCCATACCTCAAAGACATTCTTCGTCTACTCCTAGGTAACTACTGGTTTCACCTTCTATGGGTCTACTGATACTCCTATCTCTGAGATGATATGAACCAGTAAGTGAATCTCGTCCATCCAAAAGTGTCACTTTGAGAGCTTATCATATAACTGATTCTCCCTCAATGTACTCAAAACGATCTCAATATGGGTATCATGGTTGTGTCGAGTGTGAGAGTACACCAAGATGTCATCCACGAAAACTACCATGAAAGAATCCAAGGATGGAAGAAATTGTTCATCAGCGCCATGAAAACTTCTGGCGCATTCATGAGAGAGAATGGCATAACCAAATACTCATACAGACCATACCTTCTCCGGAAGGCTATAAGAGGTATATCAGATGGTCTGACATGCAACTGATGGTAGCCGAATATCAATTCAATATTCGAGAACACTCTGGCTTCTCGAAGTTGATCAAAGAGATCATCTATCCATGGAAATGGATATCGGTTCTTAACCGTAAACTGGTTCAGCTTCCAATAATCCACAAAAGCCTAAGGGTCTCATCTTCCATCTTCACAAACAGGACAGTCGAACCCCAAAGAGAAGTACTGGGTTGGATGAAACCCCTTGCCTGCAACTCCTCCAACTGCTTTTTGAGCTTCTGTAACTCAGGTGTAGCCATCCTATAAAGAGTAATGGACATCGGTTTCGCTCCTAGAACAAGCTCGATAGAAAAGTCTACCTCTCGCTCTAGAGGAAAACCTAAAAAGTCTTTTGGAAAGACATCTAGAAAGTGATTAACCACTGGAGGAAAATATATCTGATAAGTCTCATGGTCATCCAGATATAAGCTAGAAATCTGGGCCGTAACACCACCCAACCCATGATGCTCTGGTCCAGCTCTGCTCGCCTGAACATCCCATTCGCCCTTTTGAAGAAAATATCCACCCTCTGGTGATGTAAAACTCACCCTACGGCGATAAAAATCAACAAAGACCGAGAATGGAACTAACCAGTTCATCCCGAGAATGACATCATAGCCTATCATTTCCAAAACATAGAGACTCCACGAAAAACGACACCCACCAACCTCAAGGGACATTCTAAGCATTGACGCACGCTATCAGTTATAATTCCCAAGGGAGTGTCTAGCGTCATCATATCCTCAGAAGTATAAAAAGTCCAAGGCTTTCCATAGTATGAACAGAAATACAGATATGAGAAGATCCTGTATCGAAAAGTGCAGAGGATAAAACTGAGGCTACTAAAACCATACCTCGAACTGTGGAAGTTCCAGGATCCTGCTCCTGATAAATCTTCTCGACCGCAAAAGTCTGGCCTGCACCACGGCCCTGTGTAACAGCCTGAGATCCCTGAGCTGACCCTCCCTGAGCCCGACCACTACATCCATAGCCTCTACCATGGCCTGAATGACCTAAAGAACTCCATCCCCTAGTCTACTGTGGAACTAGTAATCCTTCTCATGTACGTGGAGTTGAAACTAATCCTCTTTCACTAGCTACTGGAAGAAGAACCTTGCAGAAACGCTGCAGATGACCCATTTTGTCACATGATCAGCACTCCACTAGGTCTCTCAGGCACTGAGGATTCTTATGCCCATTTTTTCCACACTGATAGCACACCACTTGGTTTCTAGAAGGAATATCTCATCTACCAGAAGTAATGCCTCGCTTCCTCGAGTCTCCTCATGTAGACACTCGGTGGCGATTCTTGCCATCTACTTGAAAAGATTCAGCCCTGGAAGCTGAACCACCCTGGTCCACAGCTCCAGTCTCCCTCAGGTTTCTCTCCGGGATAAGTTCTTGGTTGAATATCATAGTAATAGAAATAAACTATAAGACATTAACCTACGATCTGATGTCCGTTCTGAGGCCTTCCTCAAACTGCCTCTCTAAAAACAGCTCGTCATTCCCCAGAACGGGAGTGAAACGCCATAACTCTGTAAAGAGAGAGGAATAATCCATAACTGTTAGAGTACCCTGCTGCAGGTTCATGAACTCTCTGGTTCTATCATCCCTCAATGTCGTCGGATAGAAGTAGTCATAAAACGTATGTTGGAACTCGTCCCAAGCCATAGCCTGTTGGCACCCTGCCTGCGAAACCACATCCCACCATCTCTTAGAGTAATCTCGCAGCATATAAGTCATGAGCTTCACTCTCCTCTCCGGAGGAATCTCCTGGTGCTCGAAGATGGATAGCATGGATTCCAGCCATGACTCTGCAGCCTGCAGTCCTCCCTCCCCTGTGAACATGGGAGGATTCTATTGTTGAAAAAACCCACGTCATCTCTGCCAAAGACAGGGTAGGATGCTGAGCTCCTTGGAAGGTCTGCATGAACCTCATGAAACCCTCTCTGAACTGAGAATTGGCACCAGTGTCTGGAATCACTGTAGATGCCATGTCCAAAATGATAGGTGGAACTACTGGTAGTCCCTCGTCTGCCGTATCAGGATTACGGTCACTACCTAGTTCCTGACGTGCAACGGAAGGATGTCTTGGTGTCATAGATCTGAAAGTCAAAATCACACCTTCTTTAACGACAAACATAGTTGCAATATAAGAGAGTAAAATAGAACAGGACAGAAAAACTTTAAAATTCTGGAAAAACATGACTACACGGTGTGTTAGTAACACTACACGACATGGTTTCTAGAAATTTTACCTTGGGCATGTACCTTGGCCATACATGGTTGTGTAAACCGCCTGACTACACGGCATGTTCTCAAACTACACGGCATGTACTAACCCTTTTTCTTCCTGCCCGATCACTCCTACATGGCTAGGAACACAGTCTGTCCTAGAAGGAAACTACATGGCGTGTTTTTCCACTACACGGTGTGTCCTTAAGATTTTTCCCTTGTTCATGTCATTGGTCACACAGACTGGTACACTGACCACTACTACACAGCGTGTCAACATGTTACACGGCATGTTTTCCTGTGGATTTTCCCAACCCATGTATTCAGCTACACGACGTGGTCACACGGCTCCCCTATAAAAAAACTACATGGCGTGTTCAAAGGAGACACGGTGTGTATTAGACATGCCTTACCCGGCCCGTGTTGTTCGTGACACGGCCAGATACCCAACTCATACTACACGGCATGTAAAATAGTACACAGCATGTTCCAACAAGAACTTTCACAACCCGTGTCCCTATCCACATAGTCAGTGACATGGCTAAAAACTACATGGTGTGTATTCATGATGTACATGCCATGTATTCTGGTTTTTTCTGGACAGTAGCCTCAGAACTGCACCGGAGCCCAGAAAACACAGAAAACAAGCGTTAAGGTGCCAAATTCTGATCTGTGGGGGCCTATACTCCCCGCGAATCAAATCTTGGCATCATAATAATGCATATAACAAGTAAACAATATAACAAACTCACGACCCACCAAATTCCGATCCTCAAGGGCCCATAACACCTCTAAGACCCAAGTTTGGCGCCCATGATAAAGAAGATCTAAACAAATGATACCCTATCAACATGGTAGGTATTCTATCAGGGTAGCTATCACAACAGCATGCATTGTCTATCACAAATTCTATCACAACAGCATGAAAATTCTAATGCAACCTAGATGGCATGGAAAAATGCATGACATGTGATTTTCTAACAAGTTCCTATATGATGCATGAGATGGCATACCCTCATCTCATCGGGTTGCAACAAAATAGAACCACAATCATATAAATAGTAACAGCACAAAACAAGTGCACCACCCAATGGTGAAATCAAGTAAACTTTAACATTTTCAAAACTCGAAAATTGAAACATTCAAGGTAAACTGGATTTTTCCCTGTACATGGGTTCTAGAAATCCCGGGCACAGCTATTTACCATTTACCTATTCCATCCTATCCCTGTCTAATGTCACTGAACAATAAGTCAATAGAAAAGAGAAGAAGAAAAAACTCCTTTGATACCACTTTGTAACAACCTGGATCCGGAGCCACTCAACTGGTTCCCCGTACCTGGTTCGCCACATGACCTCAAGCGCGTTTCCCCAAACGCCAGAGGTTGTCGACTAGTAGCGAGGGCCTTAATGAGTCATTGGGGAAACTATGCCCTCATTTGGTAAGGTATACAAAGAAAAGGAAATAACAGTCAATAGCGGAAGCAGTAAACAGCATACAATAACTGAAACTAAACAACAGAAATAATGTATAATATAAAAATGATGAAAATGATGCAGTAGGTACAAGTATCTAAGGAAAGCAGCAAACACAACAATGTTCTGAAATACAACTGAGAACAAAGTACTAAAAGTAAACAGCAACTCCAGCAGCATCAAAATCCTAGGCTTTGTCATATGCTCTCCAGCTCCAACCAGCAATCATGTACCTGAAGTAGAAGGGCCAAAATCCTTATCCACACTTCTAACCATATAACCTGTTTGGGCTGAAAATCAGGACCCAAACAGGGTGTGAGACTAATCCCAGTAGACAACCACTACAAGATCTGTGCCCTTTTTTCTGTGAGCAATATAGAAAAAGTAAAAGACATAAATGCAGTAAAGAAATAGGAGCACACTAAAGTAAAGAATCCTACCAATCTCCATTTACATTTATTTATTAATTTAACTCAATAATTTAATTATCACCTAAGGAATCTAGCAACAGCTCTATATTCCCAAAGCATAACAAGTAACACAACAGGTATCTCAGCGGACTACCTAAACTACAAGCAGTACAAAACACAAGCTTGTTCTTTGGCTTGGTGGACTTGTCACAACCAACCAAACAATATTCACACTGACTCTCTGGGTGGCTCATACTGGAATACCCCTATAGTCAAGTAATCATACAAAGGCATAGACACTCTGGGAATCACTCACCGTCAATTACCATGTGGTCTTGCAATGATAGGTATAGACTCTCTCAGAAAGAACTTACATCTAATTCCCCCTATAGTCTCGATATGTAACTAAGGACACTCTAAAGAAGCAAAAAAGTACAATTCCTATAGGTCCTGCGAACAATACTAATTTATAACAGACTCTCTAGGGAAGCCCTTAATTGTCAATTCCCTCTTTAGTCTACCGCAGCAGGTTCACACAGCCCTGAGAAGTCTAGTCGTGCGTAATCAACTGTCAGCAGTCCTAAGTAAGTTCAAAAACTACTTGGCTAATAACTACAATGCATCAAAAGAATATGAATAGAAGTAAATACATGCAATCAATTATCTCAAGGCAGGAAATCAATTCAACAAGGTATGCCTCACAGGAAACCTAATCCAAATGGCGGTAAGCATCCAAAACAAGGGAAACACCCATGGGGTGATCCTCAAACATGCTAACAAGAAAACATTAATCATCTAATAAACTCAAGCATACAAGCAATCTAAGGCAGGTAATAATACAGGTTCAAAACCCTAACTTAAGATACCCGATACATGGGAATCCGGCACTTTTTGCACAAAAAATAAAAGACATTCAACGTGGGGAAAGAAACCACATACCTCAATTCTAGGAGATATATATACTTGAACCTCGGCCTTTGAATCGTCCTAGAATGGAGAAGATCTTCAAAGACATCTAAAACTATCAACCTTAGATAACTCTCATAAGAGAAAGAATCTGGAAACTTGGTCAAACAAGAACCAATAACTCACCGCTACGATTCTATTGCAACCGACGGCGTTCGATTCGGATAACTGGTGGCAGATCAGTGGCTCGGAGAAGATTCAGCCTCCTCGGATGCTCTAGACATAATTAGGCGAAGAAGAAGATGGAAATAGGAATTAGACGTGACCCCGGTCCGTTTAATGAAATAAAAATAAAAGTACATGGTGTGTACTTCTTGATTACATGGCGTGTACTCTCCTTTTCTGTACACCGCATTAAGCGGCCTCCACATCACCCCTACACACCGTGTGTGTGGCCCGGACACGGCCAGAAAACGGCCTCACACGGGATCAAAGTACATGGCATTTACTTATAAAGTACACGGCGTGTACTTAGAAAATTTCCAGATTTTCCTCTTTTCCTCAAAAATGACCAGAAAAGGAAAAACATACCTGAAATGAAGATCCGGGTTCTTACAATTTTCACTTGTAAAATGAAAAGTGACATTTATTGAAAATTCATGGGTTTTGACAATAACAGTTTTCAAACCTTAATAAAATTACATTTGACTTCAAAAAAATTATATACTAATTTTTTATTAATAAAAGTAATTTTATAATAATATTTTATTAAAATGTTAATTATTTCAATGATTAATTAATTCTTTAAAATAAATTCTTTAAAAATACACTTTCTGTTTTATCGTATAAAAATATAACACTTATCAAACTGATTACCTAGTCATTTACAGATAAGGAACCAATATAATCATCATTTATAAGAATTAATTTTATAATATTATTAATAAAAACATTATTTTAATATTATAATGTTTATATTTCTAAAAAGTACCATTTTTACCCAAATAATCAATTTATCAAATTCATCATTTTTTTAAGGAAGACATTCTCATAAAGGAATTGACGAAATAGGACTTTTATTTATAAAAATGGATTACATAATAAGTAATTAATACCTTATTACATAACCCCTTATAACACCCTCATAATACCTAAGGATAAGTTGTGCGATGGTGATAGACTCTTGGGGTGGATCGAAAAACATCGCATGTGTTGTAATCTCTCTTAACTTGAACTTCTTCCATAGGCGATTCTATTCAATCTTAACATGTTGAATCTCATATTAGGATTTTTAAAGAGAGAAGCCCGATGATTCTAACTCTTTTATGAGCTCTGAAAAATGAGCTTCATATGGACCAAGTCAAATGAATGAGGCCATCCTCTCCTTTGTCTATGTCAAAAGAATTTTTTTTAAAAAACCTTATATTTATATCAGTTTTGTGATCATTGTTCAACTGCTATATTATCAATGGAAATGATAGTTAATGTTCATTTAAACCCAATAATAAAAAAAGATTTCATGTGTTTTTTCTATCCATAATGCATTAAAAGAAAGGGAATTTTATTCATAAATGATCGGGTCGTTACACTAGACCCATTCAGATCCCCTTAAAAGTGGTTTAGGTTCACCTTGTGTGCTTTCTAGATAGCCTTATTTTTTTGTAACAAATATTTAATAAAAAAATAAAAATAAAAACACAACTAAAAATCATAACAAATAATTAATCTAATATATTAAAAAATAATATTTTTGACTAAAATAAGATTTAATTAAATGTTATGAACTGTAATTTATCAAAACAAAAAGATATATAAAATATTTAATACCCAATTGAAAATATTAATCCCATTCCCTATTTAAAAATAATATGTATGAAATAAATTTAAATTTCATTATAATATATAAAATTATTCAAATATTCAAACTTATGTGTTTAATATATTCTTAAAAATATCTCACACATCACCATAGATATATCATAGCCAATAAGTTTTCTTCTATTTTTTACAAAAAACACCCAATAAATAATGGTCACTAATATATATATAAATATTTTGATAGTGGTTATTCAGTTAAGATATATAAAAATTTATAAAATATATGTTACAAACTCTTGAATATATGGAAGAATCCAACATTGAATTGCATTATTTTGAAATATTTCAGCTATATAAATTGTTCTTTCTATATCACTCATTATCATCACTATAGGTGAAATAAATTATGGCTTCATAAATATATATACTGATTTTATATCATGATACATACAAATTTTAAAAAGATACTTACTACACAACAAACATAAGTATTAAGTTTCAATAAATTAAAATAACTAAAAGATATATTATAATCAAATTACATGGAAATTAATTTCAACGTGTTGATTCCCAACTAATCTACAGTTACAATCTCTGTGATATCTTTATTTAAAATTTTCACAGTTATTACAAGCCCAAAAATTTTAGCATTCATTGTAATTTCATAAAATTTCAACAACAAATTTGAATATGTTGATAATCTATCAAGTCCAGAAGAAGTTGTATTTAAAGTCATAATAGCCTGTATTTTTTATTCTCAATAAAAGAATGTTTTTACCTTTAAATTATTCCTATTAAATTAAAGACAAATATATAAATTTTATAATGTTAAAACAAATTTAATACCAATATGAAATAAAGGATATAATCTACACATACCTCAATGGTAATTTTTCAGAAAATTCTAGATGGATAAAATAAAAAATGGTTGATCTTATGTCCAACTATAGTGACCTTATCTATATGAAATGGTACTCTTATTGATCTATCTATAATATCTTGTAAAATGACCCTAAGATTCTCTATATCTATTTCTTGATGATGAATTGTGTCCCCAATATAATATATAATATCATATGAAACAATATGATGTTGGGTGTCATAAATATATAACTTTAAATAAATGGTAAAATGCATAGGATGAGGTGTGGGGTTTAGATAAGCAGGAGGTGGTGGAAGAGTTGGATCTGTAGGTAGAGTAGTGGGATCTGCAGACTGAGGTGGAGCAATGGAATATGCAGCCTAGAACTATTTTTACATGTCTACAAACATCGATTAAACCAAATCTCAAATTCTATCGACCATCATCTCACCAATTTCTTGAACTTTAGCTTACAAAGATTATATTTTATTTTTATATAAATCCTCCTTTAAAGAATCTAAAGAATGAAAAAAATACTTTTTTACTAATTCACCTTCTATGTATCTGCGTACGTGGCCAAGGTGTTTGAGTTTTCCTAATACGGTAGCCAAAATATTCATCCTACCCTTAGGTATGATGGTCCCCTATGTGATCTTCTCCTCAAGGTATTCTTGTATATAATATATAAAAAAATCAATAGTCAAACACAATATTTCAATATTTGAATTAACTTAAATAACATAAATAAATTAAATAACTTCTTTCAATCCTCTCAGCTACATCACTCGACTATTTCGTAAGATATTGGCCTTTTTTATAAATTGATCCCTCTATAATTTTTTATGTCCATTTGGGGGGGGGACGGAGGGATAACCTTTGTAGAGCCAGAAGACTCAGCAATCAGCTTCTAAAAATTTTTGGCAATCATTTGTTCTTCTAATAATGTATACCCACCATGAGATAAAGTGTGAGGTTATATGTTTTTGGATTGGATATCCTGATTATATTTCCTCATTAGCTATAAATGAATAATAATAAAATCATTAATATGATCATTAATATAAAATAAATTTCTAAAAGCTAACATTGCACATACCAAAAATGATTCATGTCATCTACTTTCAACAAACCATTTCCATGAATCTTTATCTAGATAAGGATATATATCACTTGGATTTTTATTTTTCATTTCCCCAAAAATGAAATTTCTTATGATGGTTGATTTAAAATCCCTCCATATCCTAGTAGCCAAAACTTAACATTTATTAATAAATTACCTAGTGTCGGGTATATTATATGCCATCTATGAATAAGGGGAAAGAACTTATGTTATTAAAAAAATCATGATAATTAAAATAATAACAAATGATCTTACCAAAATTGTCTCCCATAATTGAGATATTGTCACTTTTTTACACTTTTCTAACCACAAATCAAAATAATAACTTTTTACCAAACTTGTATTGAAACAAAAGTCTTAAAATTTTGTGCATTTATACCAAAAGTAATATCATTATCATCAAACACAACTAATGCCATCTAGTCCTAGCTATAAGAAAATGATAATTTTGGTAAATATGTGTAGGCACATTTACTAACCCTAGAATTATTCTATTCCCCTATGTAAGTATATGGATCCTGTGTAGAAATATGAGGAGCCTCTTCAAAAAAATTATATGTACTATCCTCCCCAGTAGCTCAAGGTGACATTGATTTTTAATCCAACATTATCCTATAAATAAAAGTAACAAAAAATTAGTACAAAAATATATAAATCCAACTATTAAATATAAATTTAAATAAATATTAAAAATGATCCAACAAAAAATAAACTAAACTAAACACATTTTTATTCATATTTTTATCTTATTTTACTAAAATTATAACAAAATTAATGAGAGGAAGGTTAAATGACATAAAAAATGGAAAATCCAACTATTATATAAAAATTTTAATAACAATTTTAAAAATATACAAACAAAACAAAACTATAATAAAACAAATAAAACAAATCTTAAGCAAAAAATTAAAAAAAATCATCAGTTACATATAAACTTGAATAATTGAAAAATAAAACAAGAAAAATAAACTAATCAAAATAAACAATTTAAAATATTTGTTATAATATTTGTTTTAAGTAAAAAAAATAAAACTAATAAATATAATATTTATGAAATTTTTAAAAGTAAAAAATAAATAAATATATGTTACCTATAATATTAAAAAATCACTAAAGGATTATTTTCCCATATTCCTTCCTTTGGATCCTTCTATATGGAACAAACCATGTTTATGACATTCTCATCAATATTCTTTGTTAATATTTCCATGGAAGTGGGTATCTCACATAAATAATCATTATTGTCAAGTTTTTCATCACCATTATTCTTTTTTATTCCTTGTAAAATGATATACTACTGCATATTTTATGGATAAAGAATATAAAAATTTGTTTTGTATGTGTTTCCATGATAAAAGGATCATCTATGAATTCTAATCTATTCAAATTAACTAGTGTAGTACCTAATTCATCATGTTTAACACTATGGTTACCTATAACCCATTTGTAGTTAAACATTGGAATTCAAAATTTAATGTAATCAACCTCCCGTATTTCTTCAATGACCCTATAATATGCACTTGATGCAGAGATCATATTTTTGTATTTGGCACTAAAAAATGAATCACTTCCACAAACACCAATACACTGCTATTCTGAACTGCACTTCTATTGTCCCAATATTTTGTATGGAATGTATATACATTAATGTAATAAACCTACCATGTTATCAAATTTAAATTTGGGTCTCCCAATAACCATATCAATGTTTCTAATGCCTCTGATCTACCATGCATGGACTCTTTAAACCATGACAAAAAGGTTTAGTTATTCTCATTAAAAATCTATATATCTTTCTTCTTTGTATAACATTACTTTAACACATTAATATGAAATGATATATATGGATGGTAATCATCTATTTTATTCAAGATATATAAATTTACCTGCTTTATTTGTTCACCTATCAATGGATTTTCTCTCAATACATAGATTCCCTTTCCCCCAAAATTATCTCATTCATAGCAAGATATAAACAAAATAATATGATAACTCTAAAACCTCCTCAAAAATATACTTCTCAACAACGGAAGCCTCTGGTTGATATGAATTCTTAACATATCCCTTCCATATCTTCATATACCATTAAAAGTATACATCCAAGGTAGATATACAGGCACACAAATCATTATTTCCCATATCAAATAAACCATTATATCAAAAAAAATTGGAGGAAAATACATTTAAAGTTCAAAAAGTATAGAAACTACATCATTATACAAATTGTTCAATGAATTAAGATCAATCACTTTGTTAAAAATTAAATTCAAAAAATAACACACCTTTGTGATAGTCATTCTAAAATAGATGGAAAATATTCCACACAATGAAACTGGTAGGATTTGTTGCATCATGACGTGAAAATCATGAGCTTTCACACCTATCAACTTCAAATCATTTAACGATGAAAATTTTTTTATATTTTAAGAATTACTCTACGGAACTTTGATACCATAAAGACACTTACAAAAAAAATTCTCCCTCTTATATAATGTATGAAATAGAGGATGTATTTATATTTGTCTCTCATTAGGAGTGATAGCTAACTTTGAATGTATTCTTACTGAGATTAAGTCCAATATTTCATTTAACCCATATTAGTATTTCATTTAATATCTAACAACATTCTAATCAAACTATCAGGTATATTCTTTTACACATGCATGAAATCAATTATATATTTTCCCTCATGATATCTTCAATATGGAATCTCAAAAAATATTTATCATTTATTCAAAATATTCCTCTCATTACAATATTTTTGTGTCTTTTGTAATGTGACATAAATATTTTTCACTCTCTCAAAATATTTATTGGTGGAAAATGGTTTGGGAGAAATATTAAATTCTTTTGAGCTATAGAATGACTTTTTTAATCTTTGATAATATTGATTCATAGATAAAAACCTCTAATGTATCATGTATACTATTTTTCTACCATGTTTTAGTTGATAATATGAAGTCTGATGTAAAAAAATTAGATAAGATTTATTCCACTTAACACTGTATCAAAAAAATTCAATATATTGGGAAGTTATTTATAGTGCATAATCATTTCATGGAGTTTAAAATTTTACATTATGTAAGAATAATTCTCTCTAATACCTCCATCCCAAAAAAGTTTCAAATCATCAATTAATGGTGATAAAAAAATATCAATATCATTTCTTGGTTGTTTTGGTCCAAATATCATTAAACTCAGCATGATATATTTATACTTCATAAAAAATTTAGGATATAAGTTGTAAATTACCAATAAAATAGGAAATGAAGTATTTTTTCTACTAAGTCTTTATTATGTATTCATTCTATCATTGCATATTCCAAGTATGAGATTTCTATCTTCATTTCTGAATATATGAAATCATTGATCAGTTTTATTCCACTATATACAATCAACTGGATAATGTAATTTTTCATCATATAACCACTCATCTACAATCCATTTTAAAAACTTTTCATCATTTTAATTTTTAAATAAATGTTTCAAATGATTAATTATAGGAATATTCCAAATTTACTTATTAGATGTCTTTATAACTGCTAAATCAGCCTGTGATTTTTCTGTCAACTTACACTGTGATGTCTCACATTTAGGATACTCTAACAGACTTTTATATTACTTCATATATAGAAAAAAATAATTCATGTAGGCATATATATTATTGTACCCCAAACCCACTGGTTATAATATTTTATTTTCATTGTAATTTGAATCTGTAAGATCATTGTCTTTAAAAAGTATATCCTTCAATAGCTATAGAAACTCGGTAAAAATATTATCACTCCATCCATATTTTCCCTCAAGTTAGTCAATCTTAACACCCATGGTAAAACTATAAATTCTATACAACAAGGATATAGTGGTTTTTATGAATCACTATATAAATTCACAGTTATCAATTCTTTCCCAATTTCTTATACTTAAATATTGTGAATCATTTCTTCAATTTGATCAGACTTGTCATCTTGAAAATCAACATCATCCCTAGATCTTGAATTATGACTAGGTTCACCATACCAAATAAAAGGGTTATAAATTAGATTAAAACTATGAAAAATTAAATGATATTTTATTTCTATACTTTTCAACTTCTTTATATTTAAAAAAAATTCAATAATGGATAGAAAAATAAGTCGTTTCTTAGAATATTTTGTTTAGAAAATTCCAAAAAATCATAAACACCTAACTCCTTTTCATCACTTTTTTTTTTGATGCGGTGATCCAACTTCAACTCATTAATATCTATAAAAAATCATTAATTAGAAATAAGTTAATAAAACACATTTGATAATGAAAAGTAACACTTTACCATATTTAATTATCATTATTTCATAAAAAATGAAAAATTATCATGCAATCAGCATGATCATATAAATATATATTATAAATACTCTATATTCAAGATTTATAATCCATTAATCCTTCAACACACCCATTCAAAATATTGAAAAAAACATACTTTATACACACATTAATCAGTAAATTAACTTTATTTATAACATGAATTCATCAAATAATCATTTAATCAAACCTTAATCACAAAATAATCATAAATCAATTAAAAATACCTTTTATTCATGAATAATTGAAAAAAAAAATGGAGAATAGAATACAAATATTAGAGGTATAATATTTTATTCAAAATAACAAGGAAAAAACAACATCCATCAATTTAAACACTACTTGGTGCACATAAAATTGAAACAATAAACACAAGTTCCAAATATATACCGAATGAGGGATGAATGAGAAGTCGATGGAAATGAAAATACAGTGTAGAGAGAGAAAAATATATAGACGATGATATTGGAGGGTGGGTGAAGGTGGTAATATCAAATTAATAAGATTAGATCCAATCTAATCAAAGAATGAAGGGTTAGGGTTCTCCGTGTGAGAGAAAATAGATGGATTTCATGAGAAATAATGAACCCAAAATGAGTTGACATGGAATTTAATAAAAATTAAAATGGTTTTTCACATTTATTATTTAATATTCGATGTTAAAAACTATTTATCATATCAGTTATGTAATAATTTATATGATAAACCACATTTTTAATGTCGGATATATAATAACTAGTGTTGAAAAGAAGCTTCGAGTGTTTTTCACATCGATTATTTTATAACTGATGTGAATAAAAAAATTATCATGTCAGTTATTTTAAACTAATGTGAAAACACATCATGATAAATGTATTTTGTACTAGTTATCATCCAAGAAACTTTCAATAATTTGGTATTCATATACCAAATACCAAAATAATACTTAAGGCATTCCAACTGGATTGTTTTGAAAAACCTACTGATGTATAGAGGTATTATATAATTATATTACCCACCCATTACTTACATATTCCCAATGAATTCCACATATATTTAATTATCAATAAAATACAAAAAAAATATTCCTTATTAATCAGTAATATCCATATTGAAACTAGTATATAGAATATCAATTTTCTCTAGTTAATGGAATAACATTATTTGTAAAATTCACTTAAGTAGTACCTTATGTAGAAATTGTATATGATTATGAAAAAATTTACATGATAAATATATTTATGATTCTAAATAACATGGACTTAAATTATAAATGTAATTTAAAAAAGAATGATGGAAAGTGATATAGAATGTAACTATAAGGAACCAAGAATATTACTTGTGAACAAAATGAGGTATAAACCATAAATTGGTAAGGGATGAAAAAAGGCCATAAATTCATTAAAAATTAAGGTTTTAAGTAAATTAAAGTAATTTTATAATTATAGAGGAAATTGGAAGTGAAACTTTAAAAATAACTTTCTTATTACTTTTGTAACTTTGTTGTAAAAATGAAATTATGAACAACTTCCAAAACTCTTTTCAAAAACGGTTTCAATATAATTTCAAAACATTATTTGAAAAATAATTTACAAAAATATAATGTTTAAAATAAACTATTATTATGTAGGAAAATTTGTAGTGGAAGATAAAAATATACATGAGTAAAAAAATACCTTCTCAAAACTCTTAAGAAAATATTATCTCATTTATTTTAATATAAAAAAGAAAAATTTATAGAATAATGGGGATAGATATTACTTTGGAAAACCCAAAAAAAACTTCTAAAAAATATAAATAAATAATAATAATCATTATGTATGAAAAATCCATTTATGAAAATAATGTTTAAAAAGTGATTCTTTTCACAGTTTTTTTAATAAAGTCAAAAATGACATGTGTTGAAAACCTAAAAAATGTTCCTTTAAAACTTTTTAATATAAAGTTGAAGTTAACATAAATTTTATTCAATAAATAATTGATCAAAATAAATAATATGGATATTTAATAAGGAAATTCTCAACCAAAAAGTATAAATCGGATCTGCTTTTCTTATAAACAACATTTGGTGGATTTGAGTACCAAAGAGAATGAAATTAAATGAATACTTAAAAACACAATAATTAATTTAAGAAAAAGAAAAAATATGGGGTTTAGAAAAAAATAACATGTAATCACTCTTATGTAAATTGAAACATAAATAATCCTGATAAAATTTAAATTGTAAAATGAACCTTTATGACTTTGGTAACTTTTAAATCAAAACCCCTAGAAATAAAGGACTTGAAATGAAACTTTATACACCATGAATAAATATTAAATAATGATATGATATTTAAAAATTGTATTAATATCACTTAAATTAATATAGGTTCTTAATATGAAACATGTCTCAAGAAATTGAAATTAAGACAAAGAACCCTTGCCATGCTCTTTAAATTGCTTCCTTCAGATTGAGTTTAAAGCCTTTGGAGAAATTACTTCTAGAAAGGAAAAAATGTATAAAATTTAAAATTTATGTATAAATAATTATTTGGTTGTAATATAGAGAGATAACTTAACTTTATATGTGTTTTGGAAAGGTTAAAATGAGTTCCATTTTATATGTAAAATTTGATGTCGTTTTTACAAATATTTGGTCTTTAAGGGCCAAGAATGTAAATTTAAAAAGAAAAGTGGTACAAAAAAGGAAAATGGATCATATTTTACACCATTACCTATTCTAATTGACACAATATGTTATTTTTATGATTTTTTGTTAATTTATAAATAATTTTTAACATTAAATACCCTTTAAAGTCATTTTCAGGTTTGTTCTCATAATTTGACTTTAAAAATATCTAGATAACAATGTAATTCATCTTTAAATATTTAAATAATTAAATAACTATCACATATATACTACTAAATTGAGAAATACGCTAATTCATATAAATATTCTTTCTTTAAATATTTTAAATCCAATAGTCTTAGCTTTTCTCTTGCTTAAATAAGCATTGTTTCGACGTTGTGTAAGCATTTCAGAAAATTGTCATGTCATTAAAAATTATAATTACTTAAAAATTTAAATATAAATTTTTATTAATAATTTTTATCATATATTACTATTAATAATATATTTTTATTTTCATACTTATCATGGAAATATATTTAATATATTACTTTGAATTTTCTTACCTTGTGTGAGCACTATATAAGCATTTAGATAACTATCTTATTATTTAATTCCAAAGTTCATTAATATGTGAAAATATAATTTATTAGTCATAATTTTTATCTCTTAAAGTAATGAAAATACTCATCCTTCCTAATTATCATCATTAACCCATCAATCTTGAATTTTTCTATGTTGTGTAAGCACAATGTCAACACAAATTAATGTTTTCATGATTATCTAGACATAAAAATTAATTTATATAATTATGTAACGATTTTATGATATTTAGAGTATATTATCATGTAAGTTATGTTCCATAAGTTATATAAAAATTATTATATATTTATATCATGATGATGTCATAAAAGTTATAATATTTGTAAAAATGGTATTTTTCACTATTTATCAAAAAAATAACTTTCTCTGAAAAGTATTAAAGATTTACCATAAGAAAATTTTGGTATGATAAATACACAAATGATATTTATTTAACAAAATTTTAATTCTAAAATTTTGTGATATTCAAAAAATATAATGTGCATCATGTTATAATTTCTTTAGGATTATGTGTTTACTTACTATAATCAAAGTTCGAGTCTTACACTAATGACCCAAGATGTTCAATTCTTTCAATTTAAAATGAACCAAATAACCCTAATTCACTAATTCCAAATTAAAATTTTAAGTGACCCGAAAAAAATATATCAATGAAAAGCACCAAAAAAACTCCAATTGAGACAAAATCCAATAATGAAATAGATTTTCCAAAATGATCTAGTCTGAAATCCTCTAAATGGTGTCGCAAATACAGTGGTGAGGCAATGAGTAGCAATGAGAGGTCGGTGAAATGACATAAACTAAGGTAATTATTAGAAATAATATGTTATTTTAGATAGTTTTAAATGAGGAAACAATAAGATAGTTGAGATAGTGGTGAGGCAATGAGTAGTAATGGGGATGGTGGAAATGTGAAGAGTTGCTATGAGGCAAAGGTGACGAACAAAAAATGAACAATAAAAAGAGGTTGAGGTAAAAAATATATAGAGGTTATTGGTGTGATGCGGATAGTGGATGAATGTGATGGAAAATAAGTGAAAAAGGTGGTGAAAGTGAGGCATTGAGCCAAAGACAGTTTTTGATGGAGGCAAGCTAATCAGTGACACGAACGACCATTATAGGTGGTGAGTGGGTAAGGTGGTGGTTGAGTGTGATATGGATAGGGTTTGAGATGGGGTGGGAGTGTGTGAATTTAAAATAAGTATAAAGAATAAGGCATCTACCTATGGTAGTCACAAATACCCACTTTTGGAAACCACCAATGTTATCTACTCATTTTCATGTTGGGAACCTCCTCAAATGGCAGACATGAATTTCTGAAGGAGGAATATGGGTCAAGGCCACATAAATTTATTCACATGGGGACACACTTTTGATGACTATTTTCATCTTCATGTGGATTTTTTTCTCTATAAAAGGAGGAAATGGAAAAGGTTTTAGAGCGCATCCATAATACCAAGAGTAGAGCCAATTTGGTGATTTCCTTTCATCAACAATAATTTTTCGTTTGCATTGGAGAGATATATTTTTGTGATATATTCTGTTTTTGAGGAGTCTCTACTATTTACTCATTGATTTTTAGTGGATACCTCTTTTTGGACTTGGTCCCATGGTTTTTCCCTCATTGGGTTTTCCACTTAAAAAATTTGGGTGTCAAAATTTTATATTCTGCACACTCATATTTATTTTTCATTGTGAATATCCTTTTGTTTAGATGGAAAGATTTTATTTCCACTGAACGTTCACTTTGATTTTGTTTGTGCATTCATCGCTATCTATCTTTCTCAATATCTGGTATCAAAGAGTTTGGTTTTTATTTTATATTTATTATGGAACCTAATTACAGTAAGATGATTTTGTTAAATGGTACCAACTACCATATGTGGCAACTAAAAATAAAGGATATGCTTTTTTTCAAGAAAATTCATTTTCCAGTGTTTAGAACCTAGAATCCAGAAAGTATTTTAGATGAATAATGGGCATTCTAACATGATATGGTTTGTGGTTATATTCGTTAATGGTTCAAAGACAACATGTTAAACCGCATTTTCAACATATATCATGCCAGAACTTTGTGGGAGAAGCTCGAGACTAACTATGCTTCCAGTACAGGAAACAATAAATTGTTTTTTCTCAAAAAAATGATAAATTTTAGGTAAAAGAAAAGTATGTCTATTTCTAACTATTTAAGTAAATATCAAGGTTGTTTTGATCATTTTTCTGGCATGAATATTAATTTTGAATATGAGGTTTTAACTCTTTTTTTTCTTAACACTTTACCTGATTCTTTGGAGAATTTATGTGTTACTCTAGCTGGTTCTACTCCTAATGGTGTTGTGACATTTTTTTTGTTAATTATGTTGTTTTAAATGAATACTTCAGGAGACATACTTAGGAGAAATCTTCTTTATAGATTTTAGTCATAGAGAACGGGGGGAGAAGCTGGATCAAGGATAGAGAAGTTGAGTTGAGAGCATAGGTAGAAGAAAATCCAGGTCGAAGTAGATAGTTTTTGAATGTAATCATTGTGGTAATAAAGGTAATGTTAAGAATTTTTGTTATCAATTGAAAAGAGAAAATAGAATAAAGGAAATCATAAGAATAAAAATGATGATGAAGATGATCGTGTCACCACTGATACAGGGGGTGATCTTGTTGTTTTTTATAACTACATTAATATTTCTTCTGACGATTCTTGTTGGTTTATTGATTGTGGTTCCTATTTTCACATTACATTGAAGGAGTTCTTTAAATATTACATCCATGATAATATTGTTATTTTGAAGATGGATAATGATGGACATACTTATTTTTTTAGTATCATAGCTATTTGTTTTGAGACCAGCATAGGAAGTAAGCTGATTTTGAAGAATATTCAACATGCGCCGAAGGTTTTCTTGAATCTTATTTATAACATTATTCTTGATTATGAAGGGTTTATTAGAAATTTTGGTGATTTCCAATATAATATTTATAAGGGGAATTTTATTGTGTATTAAGGGAAGAAGCAATCAGGTTTGTACTATACTAGATCTTTTATTTCTTGTGATACTTCTTACATTGTTAAGTGCATTATTTCATCCATGTTATGGAATAAGAGGCTCAGTCACATTAATGAGAAAGGTATTGGTTGTTTTGTTAAGATAAATCTTCTTCCATATTTGAAGTGTTTAAAATTGGACACGTGTGATCATTATATGGCTGAAAAAATATATAAGAGTGGGTTTCAGTAGTCATCCTCCACACAGGATGTCATAGGTAATTGAATTAGTACATTATGATGTTTTTGGTACTTTTAAATCTAATACCTTTAGTGGCGGTTTTTATTTTGTGACATTTATTATGAATACTCACGTAAGCGTTGGGTTTATATTTTGAATTCCAAAAGTCAGGTGCTTAGTGTTTTTAAGCAATTTCAGGTTTCTACTAAGAGAGAATCTGTTAAGAAATTGAAATGTATTTAAACTAAAAATGGGGGAGAGTATTATGATCCATTTGATTATTATTGTGGGAAAGAAGGTATTTGGAATTAGAAGATGCCTCCCAAGACAACTTAGTTGAATGGTGTAGCTGAGCGGATGAAAAAACTTTGTTGGAAAGAGTTCATTGTTTTCTTTCTGAATAAAAGTTGCCTGGGCATTTTTGGGGTGAGGCATTATGTACTACTACTTATATTATCAATTTATCACCTCATTTGTTTTGCATACATACAATCCTGAAAAAATTTTATGTGTAAAAGAGATCAGGTATGATCACTTGCATGTTTTGGTTGCGAGGTTTTTATTCATATTCCTAGAGATGAGAGATTCAAGCTAGATGGTAAGACACGCCAGTGTATTTTTATTGGCTATAGACACAATGAGTTTGGGTATAGGTTAAATGATCCTTCTTTAAAGAAACTTTTCAGAAGTTGTGATGAAATGTTTAAGGAGGACCAGACTATTGCAGACATAGATAAGGGATAAAAATCTATTAATCCACCATCTAATGTCTTTGTCTATATTGAGTCAGGTTATGATTCACATTTTCCACATATTATTGATTTTGATTATCATGTTGATGTTTAGAATGATGTTCAGGGTGAACAGGTTGGAGTTGATATTTTTGATACACCCATTGTTTCAGATGATCCAATTCTAGGGGTTATTAATGAACCTGCAGTTCCACTCTGGAGTTCATCTCAGAATTTTACCAATTTTATTGGTTATTCAGCTAATGATTATGTGATTATCATTGAAGGGGTAGAACTGGGATTTTTTGATGAGGAAATGGAAATTAAACATAATGATAGATGGGTTGCAGTAATGGATGATGAGATGAAATCATTGCACAATAACTATACTTTTGAGCAGGTGAAGCTACGATGGGTAAGAGAAGTTTGCAAAATCAGTGGATTTATTATATTAAAAATGAATAATCCAGTTCTGTTCCATGATACAAGGAAAGGTTAGTTGTTAAATGCTTCCGTAAAAATAAAGGTACCTATTTTGATGATATTTTCTCACCTATTGTCAAAATGTCTTCCATTCGGGTTGTTTTTTGTTTGGCTGCTAGTTTGGATCTGCAATTAAGTAGATGGATGTGAAGACATATTTCCTCCATGGAGATTTAGAGGATGAGATTTATATAGAGCATCCAGAGGTTTTTGTTGAAACAGTTAAATAAAATCATGTCTAGATGTTAAAGAAGAGTATGTATGGTTTAAAGGAAGCATTGAGCCAGTGGTTTAAGAAGTTTGAATCTGTCATATTTCGTTAGGGTTTCAGAAAGACATCTTATGATCATTTTGTCTTTGTTTAGAGATTTAATGATGATGATTTTATTATACTATTGATTTATATTGATGATATGCTCATTTTTTGTCATGATGATTCTATAATTTACAGATTGAAGAATGATCTTTTTCATTATTTTTCAATGAAAGACTTGGGGCCAGCATGATAGATTCTTGGCATGACAATCTCCTATGACAGGAAGGCCAGGAAATTTTGTTTATCTCATTAGATATATATTGATAAGGTTCTTTAGATATTTTATATGGATAGAGATAAAGTGGTTAGTACTCCTCTTGTTTTAAATTTTAATCTCATTACTAGTCAGTCGCCTTCTATTGATGAAGAGAGAGAGGAGATGCATCACATACCTTATTCATCTGTTGTTGGTTGTTTGATGTATGTGATGGTATGTATTAGACCTAATATATCTCATGCAGTTGGTTTGGTCAGTCATTTTCTATCTAATCCATGTAGATATCATTGGATAATAGTTAAGTATATATTTCATTATCTTTGTGGTACTTCTAATCTGAGATTCTGTTTTGGAAAAGGGAAACCTATGCTTTTTGGCATTATAGATTCATATATGGCATGAGATATCAATTCTAGGAAGTCTACTTCGGCTTATTTGATCACTTTTTTATGGGGATTTGTATCTTGGCAGTCTAGATTGTAGAGATGTGTTACTTTATCTACCACAGATTCAGATTTAATTATAGCTATAGAGGCATGCAAAGAATTTTTGTGGATGAAAACTTTTATTCAAGAGATCAATTTAAATTAGGACAGGTATGTTTAATTTTCTGATAGTCAAAGTGCTATTTATTTAGGAAAGAATTCCATTATTCATTGTAGGTCGAAACATATCGATGTTCGGTATCATCGGATCTGCAACGTCCTTGATTTCAGATTGTTAAATCTTGAGAAGATTCATACTAATGAAAATGGGTCAGACATGTTGACCAAGAGTTTACCCAAAGGTAAATTTGAGACTTTTTGATTGATTTTAGGGTTGGATATGATCCCCAATTGAGTTAGAGGGGGAGTTTTTTGGGAGCCTCCTCAAATGGAGGACACACCTTTTTTAAGGAGGAATGAGAGTCAAGGACGTGTGAATTAATTCATGCGGAGACACACTTTTTTCATGGATTTTCATCTTCACATGGATTTTTCTCCCTATAAAAGAAGGTAGCGAAAAAGGGTTTGGAGCACATACAAAATACCAAGAGCAGATCCAATTTGGTGATTTCCTTTCATCAACTATCATTTTCCCTTTTCATGGGAGAATTATACTTTTGATATCCCTTCCATTTTTTGGGGAGTCTCTACCATGCAGTAATTGATTTTTAGTGGATCCCTGTTTCTGAACTAGGTCCAGTGGTTTTTCCTTCATTGGGTTTTCCATGTAAAAATTTCTAGTGTCAACCTTTTATATTCTGCACACTCATACTTATTTTTCGTTATGCATCCGCTTTTGTTTAGAGGGAAAGATTTTATTTCCACTGCATGTTCTCTTTGATTTTGTTTGTGCATTCTTCGCTTGCTATTTTTCCCAACATTTCATCCTTCTCCAAAGGCCATATTCTAATAATGAATCCAATGTAAAACAAATAAATAAGAAGAACTTAATCTCACTGATGAAAACAAAAGAAATCAAATGATTCACCTAAAAAATATCTCTGATGAGAAGGAGAATAGAAAAACTGAATCACTGACCCAAGCACTATATCCAAATTAGTAAGTGAAGGTAACAACCTAATCGAGGAAGCCGATCTGATGAAGTTGATCTGATGAAGGAAATGATCCATTGAATCTAATCGATGAATCTAATTTGATGAACCCAATGAGAAAAAACCTATAATCGAACCAACTAATATGAAATATTGAATTCAATGAGATGAATCCAATGATACAAAAAATCCAATAAATGAATTTAAATTGTTGAAGTTTATGAGATAATGAAAATTCAATGAAACAAATCAACAAGATATCGAATAAATTAAACAACCAGAAGAATCAAATCCATTAGAGGTAGCTAAAATACTACCTAAAATAGGATAATAAATTTCCACAAAAAAATATAATCCACCATATGGTGGTTAAAACCAAGAAAACTTTAGAAAGAGACTATTAAGAAGGAGAGAAAATTTAGAGGGTGGCATGATCATTGATAACATTTACCATCCTTTCATTATCACAATCCTCATGTGTGGAAATTTTAATTTATAACATTTATCATATCACATTTATAATTTTAAAATGTATTCATGTCTAAGGTATATGAGTGCACTATTGTAGATATGGGATTTATTAGTGCTATAAATCTTCTTCATCAACACTTAAAAATCATTGATGTTGTAAGAACCTTTAAAAGCCTAAAAATTTTGTCAGTGCTAAAAAAGGGAAGATAAAGTGGTCCCTTTATTAGTGATTTTTTAGAATTGATCGTGGTGTCCCTTTATCAACACTTTTTATCACTAATAAAGGACACTTTTATTAGTGGTATTTTTAGCACTAATAAAAGCCAAATTACAGCAATGTGACTCTAAAATTTAAAACACACTGCACGAACAAATATGGAATTTAATTTCAATTAAATTCATATCACAATACAAAAAAAATGAACAATGATGATAAACATTTTACAAATTGTTATTTACAATTACATTAGTACATACAATTTATCACAAACATCAATGAATTCAAAAACATTGCTCCCTGTTATCTTTGGACCCCTTCCAAAAGAGCATGATTGTGCTACTAGTTGTCGAAAAACCCATCATATCTCGAAAAAAAAGAGTGTGCCACTATAAAAAAATTGTCATTATTAATACCATAAATAAATAAAGTAAACATAAATATGATACAATGCATTAATAAAATGTCACTTTTAAACTTAAAATACACACTTTGAGTCATACAGGGTACACCATGTGTCCAATTGATGTGAGTTTGATTCCTATATGTCAAAATTGACTTGTGGGTTATTTTCCAAAAGTATTATGAAAATGTGATCATTGTTGATCGGTTTTGAGTATGATGCTTATTTTGAAATAAAATGTCAATTTTAAATTAAAAACACACAGTTTGAGTTATATCAGGTACATAGTGTGTTATACTAACATGTGTTTTATTCCTACGTGTCATAAATGGATTATGGATCATTATCCTAAAATATCAATACAATTGGAGTGTTTTCGCTCTATTTTCAAAGAGTGACATGAATTTTTAACTAAAATTTCATTTTTAAACTGGAAACACACACTTAAAGTCGTATCGATTGCACCATGTATCAGATTAAGGTGAGTTTGATTCTTACATATCACAAATTACTTATGGACAGTTTTCCTAAAGTATAAAACCAATATTAATGTTTTTTTTCATTTTTTTGAGTATTTCATACATCTAATGAAGTAAAATGTCAATTTTAAATAAAAAACACACACTTTGAGTCATACTAGTCACACCATGTCTTGGATTGATGTGTAGATGATTCTTATACATCATAAATGAATTATAGATCACTTTCTTAAAGTATAAAGACAATTTGATTTTTTTTCTAGTTTTTTAGGGAGTTATGTGTGTTTTAAACTAAAATGTTGCTTTTAAACTAAAAACATGTACTTTAAGTCATATTGGTTGCACCATGGGTCTGATTGATGCGTGTATAATTCATTCATGGAAAAAATGAAGTATGGGTTAGTTTTCTAAAGTGTCAAGACAATTTGAGTATGTGTGCTCTGTTTTGAGTATGTGATGTGTTTTTTAAACTAAAATAAAACTTTTACACTCAAAACACACACTTTGAGTCACACTGGATACACCATGTTTTATATTAACATTTCATTGATTCATATATGTCACAAATGAATTATGGATCTTTTTTCAAGAAATATAAATACAATCTGATCATGTTTTCTTAGTTTTCAATGAATGACATGTGTTTTTAGCTAAAATGTTATTTTTAAACTAAAAACATGTACTTTGATTCATTCTGTTCACACCATGTATCATATTGATGTGAAACTAATTCATACACATAAAAATTACATATAAATAATTTTCCTTAAGTATCAACACCATCTATGTGTGTTTTCTTAATATCCAGTGAGTGAAACATGTTTTTAACTAAAATGTCACTTTTAATTTGAAAACATGCACTTCAAGTCATATCGATCACAACAAGTATCAAATTTAGGTGTGTATGATTATTTCACATAAAAAAATAACTTATGAATAATTGTATTAAATTATCAAAACAATCTGAATATGTTTTATCAGTTTTGAATATGTCAAGCATCTTTTGAACTAAAATGTCAATTATAAACTAAAAACATGAAGTTTAAGTCTTATCAGCCACACCGTGTATCATATTGATGTAATGTTGATCCCTATATATCACAAATAACTTATAGATATTTTTACTAAAGTATCAAAAACTTATAATCATGTTTTCTTGGTTTTTAGTGAGAGACATGTGTTTTTAACTAAAATATCATTTTTTTAACTTAAAATGAACACTTTGAGTCATATTGGTCACACCATTTTCCAAAATGTTGTACAAATGATTCCTAAAAATAAAAAAATACATATTGATAATTATATTAAAATATCAATGTAAACTAAGTTTATTTTCTCAATTATCCATGAGTGACACATTTTTAACTAAAATGTCATTTTTAAACTGAAAGCATGTACTTTGAGTCATACCAGTCACATCGAGTACCAAATTGATGTAAAACTGATTAATAAATATTATAAATGGATTTTGGGGATTTTTGATAAAGTATAATAACAATTTTAATGTTTTTTATTGGTTTTCATTGAGTGACACCTATTTTTAACTAAAATGTATCTTTAAAATATAAAAGACAGACTTTGAGTCATACCAGCCACATTGTGTATCGTATTGAGATTCAGTTTGTTCCTACATGTCAAAAATGAATTATGAATAATATTCCAAAAGTATTAAAATAATATGAAAATTTTTTATAAATTTTTATTTATTGGAACATGTTTTTAAATTAATGTTGATTTTAAATAGAAAACACTCACTTTAAGTCATATCAGGAACATTGTGTGTCAGATTGAGATGTTTTTTATTTTTACACATCAAAAATGATTCATTAATTATTTTTATAAATTATCATGACAATCCAATCATGTTTTATTAGTTATTACAATGACACACATGATTGGAACTAAAATATCAATTAAAAAAATATGCACTTTTAGTCATACTAGGCAAACCGTATATCAGATTTACATGCAGCTAATTACTACATATAAAAAATGACTTGTTGATTATTTTCAAAAATTATTAATAAAATCCAAGTGTGTGTGTTATTTTTTCAGTGAGTGGCACACATCTTGAATTAAAATGTTATTTTTAAACTAAAAACACGCACTTTGAGTCATATCAAGTATATTGTGTGTTCGGTTGATGTGAGGATAATTCCTAAACATCAAAAATGACTTATAAATTATTAATAAAAATTATAGATACAAATTAATCATTTTTTCTTGGTTTTCAATGATTGATGTGTTTAATGAACTAAAATGTCACTTTAAAACTAAAAAATGCACACTTTGAGTGATATCGAGCATACCATGTGTTGGATTAAGGTGTGGTTGATTCATACATGTCAAAAATGACTTATGGATATTTTTTATTAAATAAAAAGAAAATACTAGTGTTTTTTATTGATTTTTAGTGATTGGCACATGTTTTTAACTAAAATGTTATTTTTAAACAGAAAACATGTACTTTGAGTCATACCAGGCACACTATGTATCATATTGACATAGAGATGATTATTACATGTCAAAAATTACTTATTGATCATTTTCCTAAAGTATCAAAAACAAATGAGTGCATTTTATCATTTTTTAGTGAGTGAAAAAACTTTTTAACTAAAATGTCACTTTTAAACTGAAAATACACACTTTGAGTCATATCAGTCACATTATGTGTCGGATTAAGGTGTAGTTGATTCTCACTAGAATGTTGTTAAAAATTCTTGGATCCAAAATATAATTCATTACATCACTACTGAACATAAACAAATCAAATAAAGAACAAACATCTCCATTGTGTAATATTAAATAGTGTATCATTGGATCATCCTTGTCGATGGCTTCATCAAGAATTTATTGTTATCCAAGAATTTTGTTCCTATAAAGACAAAACAAATACCTATATACATGGTTTAGGGACCTTATAGAAAGCTAAAATCCCATTTTATCCTTAAAGAATGGTCTTAAACTCTATATTGAGGTCTTTTATTCTTTTTATAGGCACAAAATTCTTGGATAAAAATAAATTCTAAATCACTTATCCATAGAAATTATTTTGGACTTAAACAAGGATCATGAACTCTATATATAGTCCATTATTACTCTTCATAGGCATAAAATTGTTGGAGAAAATTCGGTGAGAAATCACCACTTCCTAATCTCTACAAAAAATAACTAAATAAAAAATAGATAAAATTATAATAAAATTAACTAAATAAGAAGTAGATAAACCAAATATTTATGATCTGTTTTAAATAAAAAAAAATTAAAAATTTGATAGGAAATCACCACTTCATGATTTCTGCAAACATTTTGATACAATGTATTATTCCTACTCATTTCTAAACAAATCTATTTCCTCTTTTGAATATGTAAGTTGTATACAATTTTGGAAGCATTAGAAAAATATAAATAAAAAATTGTTAATAAATATTTAAAATAAAATTATAATCATCATCGAAAATACTTCTTCAGGGATTCTAGTTCATTGATGGAATATGATATCTTTCATAAATTTTCAAATATAATAACTACAATCATAGTCATTATTTTTTTCATACATTAAAAAAACATTGATCAAAATAAGTAATTTGTTTTTATATATGTTCTGATAGTGAAATAGTATTATATATACCCTAATACTTATCTATTTTTAGAAATCTATAGGCCTCTTGTGATCGTAGAACATATTAATACCATGATTTTTATTATATTTAAACACTTACCTATCATAAAAAAAATAGTAAAACATAATATAAAATGTATAACTTGAAGTTTATTTATAAAATTTTGAATGTAGTGTATTGAAAATTGATAGAGGTCGTTATGTGCGGTTGAATTGTTGGAAATCCACTCTTTGAATCCAAAAAAAATAAATCTGTGGAGTATCCAAACTGATTGAAATGAGAAACCAATGATTCCAAAAAAACAAAAAGGAATAAGTAAAGAAAGAAATAAGAATATATTTTATATAATTAAATTATAGAGTTTTACCCCTAAATTTTGGGTATTAATAATATTTTTTTCCAATAAGCTTCTTTTCAAACATTTCATCCCATTGGTCAACTATTATTGAATATTCATTTTCTTCCAATGAAACTTTTTTACAGAAGTTATGTGACTACCAATGAGTCTACGTTTTTATTCATAGGGTTTTCTATTCACATAGAACTGATATATACACCTATAAAAAATATTAATAGTATTTAAATATAATTATAATATTAGATCATCTATTCAATAAGCATATTATGAAAATGCACCAAATGTATATATTTACAACTGAGACTCACAATAATCCATTCTTGATGATTTCATCTATATTATCAATACCAATATAGTTTATAGCGGACCATTCGTATATTTTTTATTAAAAATAAACGATGGTTATATTATTATCTTTGAACATTTTATCTATATCAACTTGTAATATTATTAAATATTATAGTTGAACTAGTGATCTAAAGGTACTCTTAGAAGGTCTTTTTGATTTATTGGTTGATCCTTTAGATTTTTTTTATCCGACCTTTTTTTCCCATTACTTTTCTATATCTCTAATAACATTCCTCAATTTATACATTTTTCCATTGATTTTTAATGGTTTTTCATAAAAATAAATTGTAAAGGATATACCGTATTATCAATATTTATTTTTACAAGATAAATGTCCATGCTACAAAAGTTCCAATATCATGTTTGACCATGTTAATATACATTTCATCAGGGGGAACAAGTATCTCAATGATTGGATCATGATCTATATGAATCAATACTATCACTTGATCTTTTGGAAGATGTGTATTTTATAAAATATCTACTTGGATATTATACAATGTTCCCCCCACAATAAGGCGATGGTTGGGTGATGATAGATATAAATCACAATAAATTTCATCGTATAGAATATTAGTAAGGAAATTAATCAGTGTATACCTAATTCAAATTTCATATAAAAAATTATGAAAAAATAAATTACCTATGGTAAGGAAGGCCTTTGAGGGGGTGGTTAGCCTCAAAGTTGGGGGATCTGGATCTTAATGTATTGGTTGTTGCAGTATTTTTTCTTCTCTTTGATTATTTCCTATAATATTTTATAATAATTAGGTATTCCAATTATGTTTTTGTTTTATATAATTTATTATTTTATTAAATGTCATCCATTTTCTTATCTTTATCTCCCTATGTATTTAATTTCTCAAAATATGTTCGATGCAACACTCCAAAATCTGCACCTCTCACATGGACATATTGTTTTGGCCACTACAAGGCCACTAAAAGTAGTCTTTCAACTAGTAAAACTAGTGATAATTATTGTGTCTAAACTGAATAAAAATTATAGTAAAATAATTATTCGTTGTTATGTAATACTGATATAAATCATAAAAATATTATTATTCCATACTTACACATGATCCTCATACTCTTTGTGTGTTTTTATCTAGTATCATTTTGTCTTTATTTGCACAGGATTCCTTCTAACACATGACTTGGGATGGAAGTGGATTTGGATTTTTATTCATCAATATAAATAGAAATAAAGGAACATAATTATTTTATTTTTTGATTCCACATAAAATTAGTGCTATATATTTAAAATATATAACAATTTTTTTCAAGAGAGGTGTACCCAATCCATGATTTACGGTAGGAGTACATTAGTTTTGATACATGTTTCTTATTTTCAACACTTAGTTTTTTCATAAATTATAAATTATTAATCAAAGTTATGAATACATGTATTTATAAGTAAAATATTACCAATCACAATGTACTTAAAAATATGTCTCTTCGTGACATCCAATAAACACATTACATATTTCTTGGTTTATCATGTGTGCATATATCTGTGGTGGTTTAGGGTTTACTTTCCTTTCAACATACCTAGTATAATGCTTCATAATAGTTGTTTAAAATTATCTATGATCATTTCATATTAACTTTAATACAAATTTTATTTGATATTCATCTAATATAAATACACTCTATAAGGGATAATAAAGATTAAATCAATGTTTCATTATTTTATTTTTATTAAAATTGAGAATGTATATCATAATGTTACTTGAATATTATAAGGCCCCAGCCTTAAATGTTATATAATATTGAGTTAAGTCAAGAATTCACATTGAGGATATTTTCATTTTTAGAGATTTAATGAATTAGGCCATAAATATTACATAAAAAATATAGAAATACAGAGAGGAAACTTCCAACAATATTTGTTTCTCCCATAACAATCAAAATTTTAAAAAGAAACTTGGTTTCTTTTCATTTTTAATCATCATAACTTTTCCTTGATTCCATCCTTGACTTTATTCTCCCTTAAATCCTATGAAAACATTTAAAACTTGGGATAAGTACAAAAATATCAGTAAGGGACATAAAAATAAAGATAAAAACCATTAGTCTGGTTAAAATATAATAACCCATTCAATGATCTTGAGAAGATAAAACAAAACATTTTGACATGAATAACACTCATAGTTTTTTCTCAATAAAAAACACTAAAACAAAAGGCAATCAATTAAAACTTCTTTAGGTGACTTAGAGAATCGTATACATGAAACCCTTTCAAATACCATTAAATTGGAATGACCATATGGTCAAATTCTAAATTGAAGATCTTTAATGGGGATAACCCTTCGTATAGGATATATCAGGATCACCCATGAGATATAATGGGGCTCATCCCTTCATATAATATATAACGGGCTCACCTGTGAGTTATAATGGGGTTCAACACTTTGTATAAGCTGTTTCAGGCTCACTTGTGAGCTATAATGGGGATTAACCCTTTTTATATGATGTATCAGGCTCATCCATTTCATATAATGCTCAAGAACCATTTCATAGTGTCTGTATATACACCTTATAAAATAATAGAGGTGGATATTATCAAGAAATGCCTCAATGAAAGGAGATTGAGATGAAGTCCCTTACCTTGGTTCGACTTGTCTCATTCGTTCTTTAATTTCCTGATTAATAAACTTATGTTAATTTATACTTTCTTTATAACCTTTTTAAATTTTATTATTTCTTTTATATCACTTATTTACATGTTATAGTAATTAGTTAATTATTTGAGTTTATATCAGACGTTTTGTCAATGTTTGGTATTTGAGTCAAAAATGAACTTGTTTTGATGAAAATTATCCAAGTGGTCAAAATTACATCATCTCCAGAATATTATTCATGATTTTAATATCATATATATCCATTATATATGTATTTATAATAGTCTATAATATTTGGAGATAAGAAATTAAATGCACCGTTCATGGAGATGGTAGGCCGTACTTACGGATGAACGCAACTTTCATTTATTTGTCATATTAAAGGAATGAAAAATAAATGATAAATAGTTAAATTATAATTCTAGTATAATATATATGTTATATATGTTACATAAGTTCATTAATGTTATCCTTTATACATTTCACATATGGTATGAATGATTCATATCACCTTAAGTGCGTGGTAGTCCGCACTTCCTCAAATGAAATTATTGTGTTTACATATCATGAAAAGCATAAAGGTATGTTGTAAATAAAAATTACAGAAGTATAGAGACAATATAAATATAATATATATCATAAATAAATACATTTCCATAATAATTTACACCATGATATGTGGTAGGAGAAAATTGAACAATCATTATTTCGTGAGGTAGTAGTTCGCCGAACACAGAAACAGTATGTTCACATCCATTAGATGGAGGTGTGTGTAAGTATAGTTAGAATAATTCTCATAAAAAATACTAGTATATTTAGGATAATGTTTTTTTATTTAATCAAAGAATAATAAGATCATAGAGAGTGGATAAGGATGATAAAGGAAAGGAACTTGAGAGAAGACATTACCTCTAAATCTGGTAACTTCTTTTGATTTGATACAAAAGGATATCTTGAATTGCCTTATGCCCAAGGTAAGGCTTCTAGGAGTAAGTAAGGGATGTTGGGAGCTTATTTGAGTAGAGTTTTTATGATCCAATGGGCTTTAGATGTGTGAGTAAGTGGGTAGAGTTGGTGGCCTTTTATAAGAGGGAGGAGGGGCACTTTAAGAAAGTCTTAAAATATTAATTTATTATAAATTATATTTCAATTAAAAATGAGTCAAAATTATATTTTTTATAAGATAATATGAATATGAGTCGAAATAAAATCATCTAATAATAATCATACAATTTTTAGATATTTTTTTAATACTTATTTTTTATTTAACCCTTTTTTACTCTTACCATTTTATCAGGCATTTAACACTTTGAGAATCAAAATAGTTACCAAAACATGAAAAATGTCCAACTAAAGAGTAATTAATGAAATTTTGGAATTATAATAACCATTTGGATGAATATTATATTTTTTTAATTTTAAAATATTCTATATTTAAAAATATGAATTATGTTAAATTTGACACTATTCATATCATGAATTTTTTAAAAGTCCATAAAAACTTGATTATTTCAAAAAAACATCATTAATTCAAATATAAAATTTCATATTAATCCATAAAATTAGTGGATATCATAAAAATAATAAAATTACATTTATTTTAATATTTATAATATCATTTATTTGAGTCATTCATTAATAAGGTAATCACTACATCATCATTATGTCATAAATAAATTTATTTATTTAATATCTAATAATTATAAATAAAATATCATGATTTAGGAAACATTTTTATCTTTATAATGACTATTTATAGTCTAATATATCACTTATATAACCCCATATAAAAAAAATTATTAGAAGATGCATGTTTATGTTATATTTCCCTTTTCTTTAAATTAAAAATCATAAAATGTCATTTTCACACTCAAGTGGCTTCCAAATTCCAAACGTTCAGCCTAAGGATTTTTATGGTCGAAAATATATCATCTGATATGATTAATACACATTTTAGGGTAGTTTTATATTATTATAATATTATTTTTCTACCCTTATTTACTAGATTTACCCTTTAACTAAGGTAAATAAAAATAATTACTAAAGTTACTATTCATAATGTCCAAAAATAAAAGATACAAATTTACATAATTTGGACCTCTTAATTCCAAATATGGAATCCATTTTTCCAAATTCAAAACACATAATTGGAATAAATTAATTTAAAACTAATTCTTGTTTTCAAAACCAAAAAAGTGTGTTTTTAAGAAGTAAAAACTACCAAAAGATTGACATGTGTTTATATCCAATTAAAATGTGAAATTACTTATAATGACCAAAATTAGATTAAATGATAAAAATATATTCTATTTATACTTTAAAACCATTAAATAGCGTGATTTAACCATGTAAATTATTTTGATGGAAAAAAGTGGCTTTCAATTAAAATTTAGCATATTTTTACTATTCATCAAAACATGATAGTTATCAGAAAAATATCAAAAAATCATCCAAAGTAAATTTTGATGTCCCTATTCTAAATAAGAAGTTTAATTTTTCAAATATAACATATAAATTTATCAAAAACTAAATTTAAAAATGGTTCACCATCAAAAGGTGGTAAAACTGCATTTTTAGAAAAACACTTCTTTTGTCTAAAAAATTGAATTTGTTCTTATATAATATCTAGAAAACATATAAAAAAATAAATTGAATATATAACATATATTTTTCATTAAATAAAAATATATAAATAGTGATATGATTTTATAAACACAATTATTCTCTTTTTAAAAATGTTTTCATAAAAACACGTCTTTTATATTCAATTTGTTTTTATTTCTATTTCTAATAAATTTGGTAACCAATGAATCATTATATAAAAATTTGTAAAAAATATTTCAAAATTCAGTTTATACTATTCATTCCCAGCATTCCAATATCTAGGAGTTAACTACCACTTAAAATAATAATATTATTATTGTATTATTTTTCAGTATAATCTAGTGTTGTGTGCAACGTAAGATTTCGGAGAAACCCATTGTTGTGTATTGAGTACACTATCAAAAAAAACATCCCATTTAACATAAAATTAATATCTTATTCATAATATTAATAGATATGAAAATGTATTATTCTATAAATACCTAGGTTGTTACAAATATCTTCCCAAATTAGTGCCTTAAATGCAGGCACAACATTATTATATGAATATATATCAATTAGAACATGAATTCAAGTGGAGGACCTAATGTAACTAATGAAAATGGACTTTTGGGGGTCAATAATCTAGTCATGATCATTCCATCCAACCTTGAATTTTATGTTTTCTCTTTTTCCTTAATAATTTTTGTTAAGATTTTCATGCTATGGTGATCTTGTTTTTTTAGATATAAGTTGTTCACCTTCTACCATTTTTTCAATTTCAATGTTATCAATATGTTATTCTTTAGGATTGGTAGCATCAGTATGTGTATAAACATGTTTTTACTTGGTATTTGGAGCATCAACATGTATAGAATATGCTATTTTCATAAGTATTTGAACATTTAATTTAGATTACATAAATGAAGTTAGAAACACATAATAATGAGGTAACACAATTTATATTAAAAAACTTCATCCTAATTATTGAACTCTTGATTTTTTTTCTTTAAATGTTGAAGGTATTTTACCCCTCTATAGAGTATTAAAATATTATCCTTATGGTCCCCTATAACATACAAGACCCCATCTATGTTGGGACCACTATGAAATGATTGTAGTGTCCTAATGAAAGGGTCATTCTCAATTTAATTGACATCTGACCTTACAATGGTTTTGGTTGATAACATAATAGTTGACCACATTATATTTGCAAGATCCAGGATATAAAATACATGTATTTCCTATGATGCAAATATGAAAAGTTAATCCTTGTACCTTCCTTACTGAAATCCACTTTTACAAATATCATTTCATTGGTTTTAACTATACTCTTGTTATCTACTCATTTACATTAAAAATTCATCATTTATAATGTTGTATAATCCAACTCCCATATGTTTTCGATGATTCCAAATTATGAAATATTCATGTAAATTATATTTTTTCCTGTGGTTCCAGATACAAGATTGATTCCACCATAAGATCAACTCTACAATTTTTCATGGTATTGTGTTTATCATGTTCTATTGTATAGAATTTATAACCATTAATTACATAGCCATCATAAGATAATACATGCACACTTGGTCCCCTAGATAGCAATCAAAGTCATTGTAAAATTTAATTTGGATTTATAGTTGACTCTTTGAAAATATGGTCTCTAAACCATCCTATAAACTATCAATTATGTGTATTTGATATCCATATTTCATCCCTTTATTGATTCAAATGCCTAATAATTACCATGTGGGTTCCAACATATGGTGAAACCTCTAAGCTATTATGTAAAACATAAAGGTGGGTCTACTCCTGCTCTGTAATAGTAATTGAGACAACATCTATTTTTGAAATTTATTCACCCATAAGAATCCTTGTGACAAAATTTTAAAAGACTAATGTTATCCACATTAGACAGGTGGTCAGTATGGAATTCAATGGCTTCCTCAAAAATATATCTCTATATAATACAACCTTCTAGTTGACTTTAATTTTTTATGAACTCTTTTAAAATATTCATATAACATTCAATAGGTTATATTCATCTATAATGTATGGAACCACATAACCATATCTCTCTAAACAAGTGAACCATCAATTGAAGTATTATATCAAAGAATAATAGTGGAAAGAACATCTTTAATTCACTTAATATGATAGTAATTTCCTTTTCCATAGTTTCCAACCATTTTGTCTATAACTTTATTATATATAGATTTTAAAAATAAAAAAATCTTGGTTAATGTGTGTCGAACATTTTTAGGTAGAATATAATGTAAAGCTATAAGCATTAAATCTTGCATCAAAACATGACAGTCACATGATTATAGACCCTTAAAATTTAAATAAACCATTTCCATGATATTCTTGATATTTCAAAAATACCCCTCTAGGACCTATATATCATTCAATAATTTGTAAAACCGATATCTCTCTTATATAGAAAAGGTGTAAGCTACTAAGGGAAGAAAAGTATTCCTTTTACCCTTCACTGGTGCCAAGTCTTCTTATATCCCTCATGTAAATCGTGTATAGACTAGCCTTAATGTCATCCTTTGTTTTTTCAGGTGAATTTAGTAATATTTTAATGAAATTATCATGTGAATTTTTTTCAACATACATTACATCAAGAAAATTTATGATGTATAAAAAAATTTAGCATGGTAATTCAAAAAACACTTATCTCTTTTTCCAATCAGTTTTCATAAGTTTCTTTGATGAAGATTTCCTAAAAGTGGTGAAAATATCCTTTAATTTCACAAATAATTGATCATTTATCAATGGAGATGGTGTTATACCTTCTTCTATATTCCCATTTAATGATTTCATCCAAGATTGGAATTTATGTCATCAAGGTAAAAAATTGTGATGTCCTAGAAACATAGTCTCTGAGTAATGTTTCAACTTAACTTAGTGTATAACTTGTTCACAAATGGAACACCCTTGAGTTCCTTTAATGCTATATCCGGAAAAATTTCCATAATTATGAAAGTTATTTATCATTCCATACAACATAGATCTCAATGTGAAACCTTCATTTCTATATGTATTATACAATGTAACACCTAAATCCCATAATAATTTCAGATCTTTGATCAATAGATCCAAATAAACATCAATATAATTTCTTGGATATTTTATCCCTGATATAAGAATAAATAGCATAATGTATTTTCACTTTATGGATAACCAAAATGGAAAGTTAAAATTAACCAACATAACTAGCCATGTACTGTGAGTGCTAATTTTTACACCAAAAGGATTCACTCCACTTATAGATTATGCAAGATGTAGGTTTCTCGGTGCATTTCTAAATTCATGATACTGATGGTCATTTTTCTTCCATCGAGGAGAGTATAGTGGGTGAAAAAATTTCCCTTCATAATTTCTTGTATTTTCATGCCACATAAATTTTCTTGTATTCTCCTCACTTTCATATAGGCACATAAACCTTGTAATGATTGGAAAGTACCCTACAATATTTGAAGGACTTGATTCATCTTTCTTATATCAAGACGTACCACGCTTAGGGAATTTTTTTTAAGTGATTCATGTTCCATGTGAAACAATATACAATCATTTGGATAGGCATATATTCTTTTATAGATAATACCCATTGAACATGGCATTTGTTTAGCATCATATTTTCGGTAAGGATTCTCGTTATCTTTTAGCAGTATATCATTCAAGAGAGAAATTGGTTCAGTAAAGCAATTTTCACTTCATCCATTTTCAACTTTAAAATTATATAGCTTAAGTATAGCTGAAAATGTTATATATTTAATACAACAAGCATAAAATGGAATCTCTACATAGCTCTTTAACTTCTCAAAAATCTTTGGGAAATCATGAAGTTCATCTTCAACTATAATTTTTATTTAATCAGTACAGTCTTCATCATCATTACACTTGTAATCATATCCCTGATATGATCTTAATCATCATTCACACTTTCAATCATATCATATGATCCATAACCCAAAGTTTTATCTCACTCACTAGTTCAGTTCAGTTATTTCCCATATTTTTTGGATCATATGATATGATTGAAAGTGTGAATGATGATTAAGATCATATCAAGTATATGATTACAAGTGTAATGATGATGAAGACTGTATTGACTAAATGACAATTATAGTTGAAGATGAACTTCATGATTTCCCAAAGATGACTGAGAAGTTAAAGAGCTATGCAGAGATTCCATTGTATGCTTGTTGTATTAAATATATAATGTCACTAGTTACATTCAGTTATTTCCGATATTTTATCCATTATTTATAAATTCGATCTATTCTGTGACAGATCAGGTGTTTTTTAAACTCCTCTAAACTAATATTCTTGAATAAAAACAACTTTAACATGAACAAAGGGTTTGATAATGGTTATATTCATGATATTTTGAAAAAAAATTGAACTCTTTGACCCCATACTCATACTCTTTTGTCGTAAAATTGGCATCCATCCATTTTCAATTCATATCTATTATATTTAATAAATTAATATTCATATTTAATAGAAAAAAATAAATACACATATGGTTTGAGCTTAGATTTCAAAAAGGATATTATTTATATACACAAATATATATAGTCATCATATTTGATACAAATTATTATTTTATCAATAACTTGTAAGAGCATTTGAAGGCAAATAATTATATGAATAAAAATTATAATAACACTTTTTTTATTCCAAGAATAAAAATTTCATAATTCATTTTATTTTTTGAATATATTCATCAAAGGAGATAATTCACTCTCAGTGGCTATCAATGTGCACATGAAACCTATATATTTCCACAACTTGATAAATATTGAGCTATATATAATACTATTTCACTATTAAAACAAATATCAAAATAAATTATTTATTTTTCTCAATGTTTCTATAGTGTTTGAAGGTATAAGTTGTGATAACACATTTTAATTTTTTTAGCTAATCATTTTTCAACCATTTCAAAATATCCTAAACAATGCTAACTAGAAGTATGAAAATAATAATAAGAATAAACTAATGTAAAATTTCATTACATACATCATGATTTAAAAAATAAACTCAAACTTCCAACTTACAACCTCACATACCACAAAAATAATTTTATAGATCTTCATAATAACAAAAAATCTCTCAAAAAAATACTTATGGGTTTTAAACCCAATTGTTAATATTCTGAATCAGATAAACTTTTAAAATATCATCCTATATTACCTCATTCCTATAAATAGAATCCACATATGCATAAAATTAAAACTAAATCATTCCTTTTAGTAAAATAAACATATATTTTGAAACTAATAAAGGGGTGTTCACTTAACCAACATGAAAAACAAGGAAGACATAGAAGAGGGGTGGAGAAAAAAAGGGTAAGAATCACTACCACAACAACATGAAAATAAGAATCCCAAATAGTGAAAAATAATGGTACGAGACTAGAAGATTAGAAGGTGAGTCACGTGCACACCACTATTCAGGAAGAACAATAAAAAAAACTTTCCACATATTTACTAAATCAATTTATAAATATACAAAAAAAAATATTTGAATATCATACCTTTAATTTTGAGGGTTTGGATTCATCCAAAATGTCCCATGAAATCGCAGTAGAGTTATGCTTCTGCGGAAATATTTAATTAAATAAGGAAAAGGGATATATATTAGGGATATTTTATAAGAATAGAAAGATTTTTATCATCACTGGTAAAAAATAATTGATAAATATAATGACCCAGGTTTTTGGAGTGGGTCAAAATCCTCATCCCATTTGAATTTTCATGTTTTGTTAGCGGGACGTCTTTTCTTTTAGGTCTCAAAACCTTATTCCAAGATTATCTCTAAACCAAGTCCTTTTTTGGAAATTTTTAATGCTCTTCAAGTGTATTGGGGTTTTGGGTGAGTTTTGGGTGTGTTGGAGCCCAGAAACTGAATTTTGAGAAAGCGCAGATAGGGGCGTGCTGTTTGGAAAAACCATGCAGCATTCCAGGACTAAATGTGTGGACCTCCAAATACAATGCACGTGGTTTGACAAACCATGTAGGAGTGGGAGAACATCCATGTGGGGCGTTCTATAGTAGAGGCTTCACACATGGTTTGTGCATGGTTTGAAAAACTATGTGAACCAATCGTACGAGGCTTGGTTCCTAGACAGTCAGTACTGCATGGTTGGTGCACGGTTATCCAAATTGCTTGGGTTATTTAAATGGGTGAAATTAAAAAAATTCCCCTACCTTTTATTTCCTTTACCCATCCTTCTTCCTCCCCATTTCTCATGCATTGCAGGTGGTGATCTACCATTTTCTCCCATGCCTAAGCTTTGAGTCAATCTCTTCATCTGAGCTCTGATCTTCAACTTGTTAGTGGTCATGGATTATTCTCAGTAAGACCTTCAATCTTCTATCTTCTATTTCTATTTTTTATCACCATATGGTGTTATAAATTCATTCAATCTGTTTTACCCTATTTTTAGGGAGTTCATCTAAAATTATGATTTCTTTTTATTCGGATCGAGTTAGAGGATGATATCGTACAAATGATAATCTACCAGTATGAGGTGGATGGTTCCTAGATTCCTCTTTGATTTCATGATGTTTTCGGGGGTTTGTTCTTGAACGTGTTGTTGGATTGTCCAAGAGATACCCTAATAATTTAATGATGGTCTTTTAATTATTAAATCGATCACATGAGATGTCTATGGTAATGATACTCCTTGACTACAAATGATATAATACTGGTGAGAAGCTTCAGAAAACTTGGGAAGATTAGGCCAGGTGTGTGTTTTAAAATTAAATTAAATTATTTATGATAAATTTCTTGCTTGTTTCCATGGTAACATAATGTACTTGGACCAAGGATTGAGGTGGTGATGACCACATGGGTTGAGGCAATGTGGTTTGTCAGGTTGGGCATGGCCTGAGATACATGAGTGATATTGATCATAGGTTGGGCAATGTGGTCATCAGTTTGAGGTGATGAGGTCATCATGATAGAGGTTATGTCCCAGGACTATGAGATGTTATTGACTATCAGAATGAGTGACATGGTCATAGGGGAATGTGGTTTCAGGATGATGTGTCTTAGTTACTTTTTTGGGTGATTACTGCTCCCCGTGATTGGATGACATGTAGTTGGAGTTGTGTGCACACAGATGGGACTCGAATGATGAATTGGTGTTGACCACTCATGTGGATAGAGGCCTCTGTTAGTTGCATCTTTGGATAATGTTGAACATATGTTATGTTTGAGGTAATTTTCATAGAAATCCATGTGTATGGTGATGTACCATCGATTGATGGTGTTGAGATCATCAGTTGGGGGCTGAGTCTTGCCATATATTGAGTTCATTGGTTTGGAATTATTTGGGATGATGGATATCGTCATTCCTCATGATATTGTATTTTGATCTGATGGTGTTTATTTTTTATCCCAACTAGGATAAATACCCTAATAGGGGGTGAATCAGGGTATGGAAGATTAAAACAACTACCCCTTCAGATCTTTTTCGTCCTTAAAAAACACTCTTCTCTCTCTTTCTCATAGCAATGTATGAACAGAAATGAAATCATACACAAGACACAATGATTTTACTTATTTCACCTTCACCAGGCTACGTCTAAGGAGCATACAACAATAATGTGCTGATTTACTAAATCCACTAAGGGTCATTTCCAAATTACATGGTTTGGGCTATATCACTTCTATGATTGGGCTCACTACATTTACAATATTTAGGGTCATATCGCTACTTTCCCAAGGGTCACTCCCTGAGTTTCTTTCTATGGCTCACTACCGATGGAAAAGATCACCTTATTCCTCTTCCTTTACTCAATTCTCTTGGAAGGGATTCACCCATAGTTTATGGACATATAGGTCCCTTAATTATTATTAATGAATACATCCTAAGTTATAGATAGATGTTCTATTGAAGTATTACTTTCATGTAATTAATGAATACCACTTTACCATATATTTATTGGGAAATATTTTTCTGAATACTTTGATGATTCTCACTTCCTTTGCAAAGCTCACCTCTTTTGTGAAGCTCAAGCAGCCTTCATGAAGCAACCTCCTTTCAAAATGCTCACTTATCCTTCATAAAGCACCTTACTTTCACAAAGATTACATATCTTTTGTGAACATAAACACTTTTTTGATGCATACATATTTCATTTGGAATTTATAACCTTCACAAACCACCTTTCTTCATGAACTTTTTCATAAGAACTACCTTCACAAATATAGAGACTTGGAATATTTTTTAAGTCTCACTGCTCTTTTTAAGGGGGTAGGGGTATATTTATAGGCATTTCCTCTGATTAAAAAATCTTCCATCCATGTCATAACCATTTTTAGAAGCTCTCCCATCTCATTCGTGATTCTCCCTATCTTCTCAAAGTACCCTAGGAATTTACCGTTCACGGATATTTTTTATAGTGATGGAGATTACTGTCAACTCTTCATGTATTTGTGGTGATCATTCACAATGATCCATACCTTAATGAAAGTACCTTCATGAAACCTGGTCTTTTATAAACTCATAATTTTTCCATATTTTTACAAGACCTTCATGGAAATCTATCTTTTTCTATGCTAGACATCTTCTAAATTTTGTACCCCAAAAATTTACCAAGAACTAAGAAATGGAATCACCTTGTGAACATAGTTTTTTGTAATATTTTCAGGGTATATTATCCTTTGTCAACATTCATAGTCAATAATATCTCTATACCTCTACAACTATCCTTGAAAACTTTTTTTGTCAACAAACACAATCACCCAAAAACACTACAATGTTACCTTAATAGATTTTTTCCCAACAATATCCCCCTTTGGGTTTGTTGATAACTCTTCACATTTTGATACCTTGTTAAAACTCCTTCCACATTCTACCACCATTCGCTTCATATGATTTATATAGCAATAAAAGATTTACTCAACAAATACTCTAATCCCACATGATCCATACTCAGTGTGAGAAACAAGAGTAGTGTGGAAAGTTCATCAATGAATCTATTCATTCCAAAAACTCTCAACTTATTTCATCAATAAATACATATTTCATGATATATATCCTTTGAGAAATCACTTTTAGAATTTTTAGATTTAATAGTCTCCATATCAGATTCTCCCCCTATTTTGATTAAGACATTTTCTCCCCTTTAATAGCCATAATTTCTCCCCCTTTTTCAATGAACCTAAAGGTCACTTCATTGATGTTTTCAATAGGGTAAAAAACACAGATCATCACATTAGAGAAAAACACACCATACATTAGGGATAGGGGGTCCCACATTCACACTTTTTCAAGTGTTAGGAATTTACTAAACTCCCAGATCCAGTAGATGCCATTCAAATTATTCTTCGAATAAGGCCTTTGTCAGAATGTTTGCAACCTTAATTTCTATAGGAACATACTCCAATTTCACAAGCTCATGCTTCAACTTATCCTTGATAAAATTATATTTTATTTCAATGTGATTTTTCCTCGAGTGATGGACTGGATTTTTTCTAAGATTGATAGCACTTGAAGTATCAAAATGGATTCTGATCAGAGACTTCACTTCAACTCTCATATCATAAAGTTGCTACTCCATCCATAATAATTGTTTGCATGTTTGAGTATCCATAATATATTCAGATTTTGTGATGCTCAAAAAAATGAAATCTTGTTTCTTTTTTACCAAGAAATACACAATACTCCAAGTTGAATGCACCACATGACATTGATTTTCTATCATTAGCTGATCCGACCCAATCTGCGTCTATATAGCCCAATAACTCTTACTGAGATTTTTCATTGTACTACAAACTGAAATTCATTATTCCCTTGATATACCGAAGTATTATTTTCACTAAAATAAAGTGTCTTTACTTGGGATTTCTTTGATATTGTTCTTCTTGACATGTGGAAAAATAATATCAGGTCTTGTCACTATCAAGTATAATAGACTATCAATGATTTTCCTGTATTTTGTTATATTAACTATATTGCCTTCATCATCCTGTGATAGTTTCATCTGGGTATCCACTGAAGCCTTCATATCCTTGTAATTTCATTCCAAATCTTTTCAAAACCTCCTTGGCATATTTATATTGAGAGATGAATGTGCCATTATTTCCTTATATCGCCTATAAACTAAGGAAAAACATCAGTTCACAAATCATTGACATTTAAAATTCACTTTTCATGAATTTCATGAATTGAGTGAACTATGCTTCATATGATCCACAAAATATTATGTCATCGATATATACCAGCACCATCATCCTTTTATTACTTAAATTTTTAACATGTAGATTGTAATCAACTCCACCACACTGAAAACCGGGCTTCTTTATAAACTGATATTGTCTTGAATATCATGCTCTTAGTGCTTGATTCAACCCATATAGTGCCTTATTCAGTTGACAAAAATTGTTCTCATCTTCATGAATGAGAAAACCATATGTCTTCTCAATATAAACTTCTTCTTTCAGAACACCATTAATAAATGAGAACTTGACATCCATATGGAAAACTTTGAAATTTATTTTCACTACTATAAACATGAATAATTTGATTATATCTAGCCTTGAAGTAGGTGAAAATGGTTCATCAAAATTGATACCCTCTATTTGAGAGTACCCTTTTCACACTATTCATTCTTTGTTTTGAATCATTATACCATCTTCATTCATCTTTTTTCAAAAGATCAATTTAATCCTGATAACATTCTTATATATTGGCCTCAAAATAATATCCCATGTCTGATTCTTCTCAATTTGGTCAATATTTTTATTCATATCTCATACCTAGTTTTCATCTCTAGATTATTCCTATAAATATTTAGGCTCTGCCTATTATAAGAATGATTCTTGTTATAGAGTATCCATCCTCCTTGTCTGCACTAGCGCTGTCTGATCACCGATTATGTTCTGTCTATCAATTTTGGATCTTCTCATCAATATTTGTGAAAATACTAGTTTTTTATTATCCTTCTCATTATCTGAATATTCTTCTAAATTGGCCTCCTGAATTGGAACATCCATTGATCTTCTCATCTCTTCATCACTACCCTCTTGAGACTAATCATGTATTTTTTGAATATTCTTCTCATTCACTACTATAGTTTCATAATTTCTTTCAACTACCATTCCTAGCCTCTTGTTGAAGAATTTATATGATTTTCTTTTATTTTAGTATCTAAGAAATATTTCTTCATCTCCACGGCATTCAAACTTCCTATGTTTCTTCTTATTTAGAATGAAACACTTGCTTATGAAGGCTCAAAAGTACTTCAATGTTGGATTATTTCCATACCATATATCATATGGAGTCTTCTCTTCTTTCAGACATAATAACACTCTATTTTATGTGTAGACTGATTTCATCACTACTTCTTTCTAAAAAAATTCTATAAGGTATTTTTAAATGAGCATTGTTCTAGCCATGTTGTTGATAATTTGATTTCTTATCTCAACTAATCCATTTTTCTATAGAGTTCTTACTAATAACACTTGGTGTCTTATCCCATGTTTCTTGATATAATAATCCACTTAGTTATTTTTGAACTCTATTGAATTATGTTTTTTGTTCTTACAGATTCTTTGACCCTGCATCTTTTCAACTTATCTTTGATAAGTTTTTATGCAACTGAACACCTCATATTTGTGGGTGATGATTTAAACTCATGTTATTCTGTTAAAATCATCAATTAATAGAACATAATATCTGCTCCCATCAATAGATCTTGGTGAAATAGTTCTGCACCAACTCAAGCAATGTCATTGATCTTTTACCTTTCTCATTATATGTCTTTTGAATGATCTTCCCTTGTTGAAAACCATTGCACATATGGGTATGATCATGTGATAACCTTGGGTGGTATTGAGAAGCATTAAATTTCATAAGATCTTCTAATGATGTTTGCCTTAAATGACCAAGACTTTTATTCCATAACTTGTTTTCTTCTTACTTTTTCAAAAAATCACATATCTTCTTCTCCACTTACAAGGTATAGATTTCCCTTTATACACTTTCCCTTCAAAACAAATGAACTATATTTTTTAATAATGATACATAATTTCTTTGAAAATCTTATGGCGTGTTTTGAGTCACATGGTTGACTTACACTTAGAAAGTTGTGATTGAGACCTTTAATAACCAAGACATTTGCACGTCTCATGTATTTTCCCCCAAACTTGGATTTTATCAAGCCAAAAATATTTAGGTATTCATCATTACCTGATTCCAGTCACCAAATCCTTATTTCCTATCATATGAGAGGTGCATCCACTGTCAATTATCCATATTTCAGTGTGATATGATGCTTTAAAAGTAATCTCTACAACCACTTCCAGATCAAATCTTTTCTTTTTTATCCATGTTTTTTATTTCATACCCGATGTGGATTGATAATCATTATCTTCCTCAGAGTATGATGGAACAGCTTCATCTTATAGATATGTAAACTGATTTTTCATTTTCAACTCATTTGATGGTACATTGAATTGTTTGTTATGAACACATTCATTCTATTCAACACATTTCTTTGAATTTTCAATGATAAGTATATTGCCATGTGCCCAAATCCTCCACACCTGAAATAATGACCATCAAATATTGTTTTGGAATATTGAGTTCTGTATGGATTCTTGGTTTGGTATTATTATCTTCGGTACCTCTTGGATATAGAACAGACATTTTGTGAGTGTCTCATCTTTCCACAGCAATAACATCTCATGAGTGGTACATTCCTATGTAAAAATACTGAATTTTTGTTTCTCCCTTGGGTTATTTAAATCTTTTGTTTCTGATTCATACCCAAATCAATCTTCAATATCAAATAAAGAGCTTTTTGTATGAAGTCAACCATTACTGATTTCTGTTTTTGATCAAGCCTCATAACAGCCTTATCATTTGGATTTGAATATTTATTTGGTTTTGTTGGACCTCTATTTCTATTTCATGAATGATATGATTCCATATTGAGAGTCAATAGTTTTTCCTGATCCTCAACACTTCATCGCAGGCTGATGAATTCCTCTTCAAGTTCTTCAATACGTTTGATTTGATATTTTATAGTGTTAGTCAGAATATCAATTTATCTTTTCAGTTATTTGATTTTGAACTTGTACTCAACAACATTTTTTGAGCTCTCTGGCATTGAAGACTTCAGTTTTTCAATTTCTTCATTCATATCAGACTTCTCTTCTTCCTTCTACTACATATAAATTTTTTCATCATGAACCACTATGATGTATTTCTTCATTTTGTCTCTCTGAACATCTATTTCTTCAAGAGAAGCTTCTAATTCAACTTGAAGGTAAACTCTTCCTTAGACTTCTCCTTTTTCATTATCATTTTCTTCCCTTATTTGGTAATTTTTGACAACTGCCACCATATCATCTGCTTCATGATCCTTGCAGTCCTCTAACTCTTCTACATCATATTCTTCTGAACTATCATCTTCATTTGAAAGCAAATTCTTCTTTTTGAATAAATTTTTCTTACCGTTTACATAGGATGAAGACTTCTTCCTGGGAATTTTGAAATCATCGTAATCATTATCTTGAAACTTATTAAGGCACCTCATTGTAAGATGTCCAACCTTTCCACATCGAAAGCATGCAACTGGATGTTTCCCTTTGAACTTTCCTTTTCCTCTTCATAAATTTGATGAAAGGAATGAAATGAATTGATCTTTATCTTCTTCTTCATGCCCATATTCAATAGTGATATTCTTCATGGCCTTGAATTAAAATTCTTTAGACTTACCCTTTTCTACAGACTCGTTATCATCATTTCTCGTCTTGTATGAAATAAGAGTATTGTGCAAGCTATCCAATTTTAGCTCCTTTAGATCTTTATCTTTTAATATAGAAACATTCAAATTGAAACGAGGTGGAAGTACTCTCAAGATTCTCTTGAAAATATTTATATATTCAATAATTTCTCCAAAACCACGCATTTCTTCCACAATAACATTCAACCTATCAAATAGTGCATAAATAGACTCATTAGGGTGCATTATGATATCCACGTACTAATTCTATAGAACTTTTAGTTTTTATTCTCTGACTTTTGAGTCTCCCTTATAGATATTTAGAAATTTTTCTCACATAGCATGTGATTAATTACATGAAATCGCCTTCATAAATATAGAATTAGATAGGGTTCCCCCTAAATCATTGATTTCCTTGGTGTCAGTATCCAATTCCCTTCATTCAACTTATAATAAAGCACCACTATCAATATTGGTTGATATTCCATGCATAGATGTTGTAAAGACATCCATTACTAATGATCGGATGTAGTAATGCATCTAATTCTTCCATAATTGAAAAAAAATTCCATCTAATATTGGAATACCTTTGCGATTGACAACTTTCATTTTTTCATTTCTTCTCTGGATCACTGTTGGTGGAAAAGATCTCCTTCTTCCTCTTCCTTTTCTCACTACTCTTAGAATGGATTCACCCACAATTTATGGACATGTAGTTCCCTTCATTATTACTAATGAATACATCCTTAGTTTTAGATAAATGCTCTTTTGAAGCCCCACATTAATCCAACTAATTAATACCACTTTACCACATATTTACTGGCCAATCTCTTTCTAGATACTTTCATGATGCTCACTTCCTTTGAAAAGATCACCTCTTTCACAAAACACAAACAACCTTCGCAAAGAAACCACCTTTTATAATGCTCACTTAGCCTTCATGAATCAGATTACTTTCACAGATCTTACTTAGCCTTTGCAAACATCAACACTTTTTTGATTCATACATATTTTTGTTGGTGTTTATAGCCTTCGTGAACTACCTTTATTCATGAAATTTTTAACAAGAACTACCTTCATGAATCACCTTTGAAAATCCAGAGCCTTAGAATCTTTGTTAAGTCTCGCTGCACTTATGAGGGGGTAATGTCCTATTTATAGGAATTTCCTCCAATTATAGAAGCTTACATCCATGTCATCGCCATTTCATGAATCTCTCCCATCTCATTCGCAATTCTCTCTATCTTCGTGAATCACCCTGGGAATTTCTCATTCGTGAATCTTTTTATAGTCACGGTGATTACCTTCAACTCTTTGTGTATTCATGGTGCTCCTTAGTGATGATCCATACCTTCATGAAACCCAATCTTCATGAAACTCGTTATTTTTTCATATTTTTTCAATACCTTCATGGAAATCCATCTTTTGTGATGCTATCCATCCTCCAAATTTTTGACCCAAAAAAATTGGAAAAAAAATGGGAAACAGAATCACCCTGTGTACGCAATTTTTTTTACCGATTCCAAGGAATCCTATCCTTTGTCAACATTCATAGTCAAAAATATATAGACCTCCAAAACTATCCTTGAAAACCTACTTTTTCAATAAACACAATCAACCCAAAAACACTGCAATGTTACCATGATGTATTTTTTCCCAAAATTATTACTTGGAGGATAGGCATCATTGTTCCTCAAACATCAGGCTTCGAGCCGATGGGGATTTTATGAGATGGGGTCTTTAGGATCATGTAATTGTTTGGGGAATACTGTCACAACCCGTCCCCCGGGGCCTGTATTGTGACTACCCCAAACCCGCCTTCTATAGGCCAGGGGCTGGTGACTAGCACTAGAAAGGTATATCCCTATAATGGGAAGGAATTCCCTTTAAACCTATACAAACACACAATCCAAGAACACAACGATAAGAAACCACGAAGTAAACTGCTGTAGTAAAAAGTGTACTAAAAGTAAAGGGGCTGTAATACAAGCCCAAATGGAAATTAAAAGTACAATTGAAAGAGAAAAAATCTCCTGGAACATCCACTCAGCATCCTACCTAAAGGTCAGGTACAGATCACGATCAGTATTCATTGCGTCAAGTCACGTCAAATGGTCCACCTTTGTGCACCATCTAGACTGGCTCCCTTAGCCTCGATCAACGTTGTTTGTCATATACACAAAACACATCAAGGTGCAGGAATAGCCCATGTAGGGGTGAGTATAACAATACTCAGTAGGGACCCTGAGATCCCCAAAGGTCTCCCAGATTTCCATAAAGGAAAAACCACAAAGCAAGACCTCAATCAAAAAGCATGAAGTAGTCATAAACCCTACTTAGGTATATTCCCATATATATACCTAAGTTATCAAAATATACTTATCTCATATATACGAAATCATAAGGCACCAAATTTTAAGCCATTTTCACAACTAATCCACAAGGGAAGAATACAATAATGGTAACACCATGAAGGTAACACCACGAAGGTAAGAGTACCACAAAGGTAACACACGAAGTTAAAATTACCAAAAATGTAACACCAAGAAGGTAAATACTTAGCTCACACCAGTTATATAACTTAAGTACAGAAGTACAGGTGATTAGTCATAAAATAGATCATATTATTCTGTCGAGAGGCTCTGCTACTAACCCACACATGATCGATAGATGCTGACCCACACAGGATATATAGGCGCTGACCCACACAGGATCGATAGATACTGACCCACATAGGATCTCCAAGTGCTAACCCACATAGTATCAATAGATGCTAACTCACATAGGATTGATGTTATTTCTTCACGTTAGAGCCAGCCACTAGATTCCCGAACTAAGAACGCTTGATTATGGAAGGATCTACTCCTCAAGACATAGATCGTACCTCAACTGCTACAAAGTTACACGAAGAAGTATGACAAAGGACTGTCATGTAGTAAGGTTTCTAATGCAATAGACGATGTGTCAATCGGAAACTCGGTCTGTGACTTATAAGCGTTTTAGTACCAAGGGCCCGGTTGGATTCGGGTTCGATCCAAACCGTTCATACGCCAACTTTATCTAAAACTCAAGTGAAGTATACCAAAAGGACCACCTTTCTCCAAGTATCCCAATTCCATGGTTCATCAAATGGAGGTCTGGTTCACAAGTTATGGCCCTTTAAGCGAAACTTGGCCTAGTTGGGTATGGGTCAGATCCGACCTGGTCTGGTTCGGATGGTCTGCGGACCTGACCAGCCTGCCTGGGTGGCGTGGCCCATTGGGCTGGCACGGCCCACCTGGGTGGCATGGCCCACTGGGTTGGTGCAGCCTGACCCACAGAGGGGTGCGGCCCATTATGCTCACGCGGCCCAGCCCACGGAGGGGAGTGACCCACTGGGCTCGCGCAGCCCGGCCCGTGAAGGGGCGTAGCCCGCTGGGATTGCGTGGCCTGCTGGCTAGGGCCCACCCTAGCTGGCGCTGATGGGGAGGTGTTTTCTCCCCTGGTTTCCAAACGACACAGTCATTCGGAAGAAAAGTGATGGTGCCACGTGGCAGTGCCAGGTCATCTTGGGACCCATGGGGGTGGGTCCCTACTCCTCCACTGTGGCTTCGAGCCGCAGCCATCTCTAGCGGCGTGCGACGGTGCGCCACTCTGCCTCTGCCTACGGTTGGTCGGTGCCAGCCGCCTCTGTCCTCCGCAGTTACGGCTACAGCCTTCTCCGCCGGCGGCATGCGACGGCGCGCCACCATCTCTTCCACAGTCGGCCATTTCCGACTGCCGCCATCACCCGCTGGCACCAGTTTTCAGTGTTGTCATGCTAGCGGTCTTCCATGGGTCACCGGGTGAGATCTGGTGGCCTTTTTTTCCATTCGAAGGTACCAACGGCCTCCCCTGGATGTCCTCTTTGCTGCTTGACCCTCCATTCCAGGTTCCATTCAACCCGAGTAAAAATCCCGAAAAGAATGCATAGATCAACAAGGTAGCATAGGGTCCGAACCTTATTTGTTTGGCTTGGGCCCTCCACGTTAGATTGATAACATGAGGGAAGAATAGAATTCCACAATTTCTTGAAATTAAAACAATATAATTCCCTACCTTAGGTTCATTTGAGAACGTCTGTGTTTGAGGAAGATTCAGTGTTTTTCGATTCGTGATTCGGTGGTTCTCGTCACCGTTCGCTGGAACCAGTCCCGTCCTCCAAGTGGGTTGCATCACAGTATTTTACCATAGCTTCGTTTCTTGGTGAATTCGTTTCAATACCCCTCCCCAAGATCCATATAAATAGGAGGGGTAAGGGGTGGGTAACGTAGTTGGGAATTTATGAGGTTTATTTAATAATGAACCTTTCTAATTCCAATGTTATAGTTACAAATATAGAGGAGTCAAGCCAATTAATTGCTTGACATGTCGTTGGTCCTACCACCGCTGCTTGTCCATTGGAGGAAAAGAAAAAGAGAAATAAAATAACATTGTTATTTTATTATTCATTTAAAAGTCTAAAATCTAAATTTTTCTCCCAACCTACTGCGGTTGAAGTGAAGGATCCTTTAAGAAAATATCAGCTCTGTGGATTCAACAGTTACCATAGATTTTTAATCTGAGCACTAGTTCAAAAGTTAGAAAATGTCGCTCGTGCATTTACTGAATGTACCATAAAAAAAGTTCAAAAATTTATTTCGAGCACACCGGGCCTTGGAATCATGCGCCTTCAATTTTCAAAGACTCGTGATAATTCCATATAATAAAAAAATTACATGGAAAATTAAGTTCTTTACATTCTCCCCACCTTAGGTATTTTCGTCCCTGAAAACCACAACATAGACTAAGGAAACAAATGGGGGTACTGAGCATGAATCTGATCCTCCCACTCTCACGTGCTCTCATGGAGGTTCCCATGCTTCCAGCAAATGCATACTAGAGGTATCGATCGTCCATGAAGGACCCTCTCCTGTTGATCCTCAATCTCCACTGGAACCTCTATAAACGTTGCCTCATCATCAAATTCTAGCTCACCATGGTCGATGACGTGAGATGGGTCATGCATGTATCTTCTCAACCGGGATACGTAGAAGACAGCATGCACCCTCTCCAACTGTGGTGGCAGTTCCAAGCGGTATTCCACCTCACAAATCTTCCTAAGTATCAGAAATGGTCTGATAAACCTCAATGAGAGTTTTCCACCTTAGCCAAATCTTGTAGTTCGTGTTGATGGGAGACTCAAAAGAATACATGGTCCCCCTTCTGGAACTCCAGAGGTCTCCGTATCCTATCATCATAAGACTTTTGTCTACTATGTGTAGTTTTCATCCGCTCCTAGATGATATGCACCTTCTCAGTGATAGCTCGTACCAACTTTGGACCCATAAGTGCTAACTCCCCTGGGTCTGTCCAGCATAGAGGTGATCTGAATGGTTGATCGTACAAGGCCTCAAATGGTTCCATACCAATGGTGGAGTGATAATTATTGTTGTATGCAAACTCCACAAAATTCAAGTGATCCTTCCAACTGCAGAAAAATTCTAGGAAGCAAGCACTAAGCATGTACTCCAGTTTCTGAATGGTCTGCTCCGTCTGACCATCCGTCTGTGGATGAAAGGTGGTGCTCAAATGTAGATGAGTCCTGAATTCCTCTTGTAATACCTTCCACAACTGGGATATAAAACGTGTTTCACTGTCAGAGACGATCATATATGGAACCCCATGAAGTTTTATAATCTCTTGTATGTAGAGGCGTCTCAATCCCTCTACTGATCCTTGCTCTGGGATGGGTAGGAAGTGGTCCGACTTGGTGAGTCGTTCAACGATCACCCAGATGGAATCATGTCCCCTAGATGTACATGGAATCCCTATCACAAAGTCCATGGAGATACCATCCCACTTTCACTCTGGTACCTCTAGTGGCTGTGCTAAGCCTGTTGGAACCTGATGTTCAACCTTCACTTACTGTCAAGTGAGGCATCGTGAAATAAACTCTTTCACTGCTTTTTTCATCCCTGGCCACCAGTGATGACATTGTAGGTCCGGGTACATATTTTCCACACCAGGATGTACCGCCAGAGGGGACGTATGGAACTCCCTCAACACCTCCTCCCATAGCACCACTAGTACCATAGTGTGTCCTATGAAGAGGGTGATGTTTTCCCCACCTTCAGAAAATCCATTAGGTTCCTGTCCTGAGGATATTTATGCACGTCAAGCCTCGCAGTCAATATCCCCAAGTTGTGCCTCCCGAACTTGTTGGAGAAGTAGGGGAGTGACAGTCATATAATGGAGGTAAGATGATCCATCTCTATCTACAAATGATATCTGCAACATGGCTAGCTACTCTATCACCTCACTCAACATCTGTAAATCAGACCTCCTGTTGAGTGTATCTGCCACTACATTCCCCTTCCCCAGAGTGTAAACTATCTCAAAGTCATAGTCCTGGAGGATCTCTATCCAACGTCGTCATCTCAGGTTCAAGTCCTTCTGTGAGAAGATATACCTGAGACTCTTGTGATCAGAGTAGACTATAAAAATTCCACCCATCAAGTAGTGTTGCCACATTTTTAAGGAGAATACCTCTGCTGCTAACTCCAGGTCATGGGTGGCATAGTTCTGATCATGTTGTCTCAACTGTTTTGAACCATAAGCGATCAATGCTCTCTCCTGTATCAGGACACATCCAAGTCTGGTCCCTGATGTGTCACAGTAGACTACATACACAACGCCTTCTTCGGGTATCCTCAAGATGGGGGCACTCATCAGTCTCTGTCTTAGCTCCTGAAAATTGTGTTGATATATCTCCATCCATATAAAGGGTTATCCCTTCTTTTTCAATGATGAAAAGAGTTCCACAACTCTAGAAAAGTTGGGTATGAATCTCTGGTAGTACCTACCCAACCCTAAGAAGCTCCGCACCTCGGTCACACTCCTGGGTGGCTCCCAAGCAAGCATAGCCTCTATCTTCACCAGATCCACTGCAACTCCAGCCTCCGAGATAACGTGTCCAAAAAAGTGGACCTATCGTATCCAGAGCTGGCACTTAGAGAGATTACCATAAAGCTAGTTATCTCAGAGTGTATCCAGAACTATCTATAGATAATAGGCATGATCCTCCTCCATCACTAATTACACCAATATGTCGTCAATTAAGACCACCACGAAGCGATCGTGGTATGGCTGGAAGATTCTATCCATGAGTCCCATGAACACTGCTGGGGAGTCGGTCATGTCGAATTGCATAACCAAGAATTCATAGTGTCCATACAAACATCTGAAGTCCATCTTCTGTACATCCTCATCTCATACCCTGAGCTGATGATAGCCTAATCTGAGGTATATCTTCGAAAACCATCGAGATCCCTTCAGCTGATCGAAAAGATCATCGTTCCTTAGAAGTGGATACTTGTTCTTCATGATCACCTAGTTTAGGCATCGATAGTCCACACAGAGTCTCAAACCCCCATATTCCTTCTTGGTGAACAAAATTGGGGCTACACATGGAGAAACACTGGTCCTTATGAACCTCTTCCTCTACAAGTCCTCTAGCTATACCCGTAACTCACGAAGCTCAGCAGTAGCCATCTGATATGCTGGTGTAGATATCGATGTCGTCTCAGGGTACAGGTCAATGTAAAATTCCACCTCTCTGTGATGAGGTAGTCTCAGATATCATCAGGAAAGACATCAGCAAACTGGTCCACCACTACATGATAGCTTGGACTCTCAACATCAACTGCTCAGAGGGTAAGGATATCCAACTGATGTGTGATCAGCTATACCCTCCTCTGGGAAAGTCCATCCTATTTTTCAAAGTTTCCATTCTCACCAGTGAAGGAAAATCTAGTCCCATCCTCATGGACACACCGCACTTTGCACCTAATATAGTCAATCTGAGCATGGAGTGTGGATAACCAATCCATATGCAAGATGATGTCGTAAGGCCTCGACACCGCTACTAGAAGATCTCATCTGAAGCTCTCACCTCCTAGAGTAATCTCACACTATCAACACCAGTCTGTAATCGTTGAATCCCTTCCCGTAGGAGTCTCTAGCCATAAGGATCGAGCCAACAGCTCTATCGGAATCTCCGAGCTCCGAACGAGGGACATGTCAATAAAATAGTGATTGGAGCCTATGTCTATAAGTACTACATCTACAGTATAGTAGACATATATCATACCTCTAATCATATCTAGAGAGTTGTGGTCATAGGACTCAACTTCCTGGAGCTGAGCTCACCCCTGTCCTATTGCTTCCTATGGTTAAGGTGGACCACCTGGAGGTGGTAGCGGTAGAACCTCGAATCATCGCCAACCGCCTGTTGTACGGCCATCTTATCTACCACGTCTGCCTCTCTACGAACCTCCTCATTCAAACCTTTTCCTATTCCTCACCAGTCCCTCGACTTTCTGTTGGTCGTCCATATGGCGGGTCAGGCAGTCGTGATCCATGTGACCCTGCCCGCTGCACGAGTAGCATTGTCTGCTCCTCATCGGTCCTCCTCTGTCCCGTGAGCCCCTCACCACCGACCCTGTATCCTAAGGTCATCCACCAGAAGGTTTGGCCTATTTGGGCCCCTGCTTCATCCATCTACGGCCTACTTTGGATGACTCTACTACCTGAAGTTCGGTGGTGGTTCTCGCTGTCAGTGCCTGCTCAGTTAGGAAGATCTCCACCAAAAGTGCTCACTCTAGCACCCCATCCTATGTCGGAATACTGAGCGATATCATCGATGCTTTAATCACCTGTTAGAGACCCTGTTCAAAGGTCCGGGACCTGAATAAAGGGTCTCATACCATATTGGTGGAGAAGTGGGAGAGATCGGTGAACCTCGTTGAGTACTGGGCCAGGGTCATGCTACCCTACTATAACTGTAGTATCTCCTGTATACGCACTGAGCGCAGGGTTTCCGAGATGAACTATGCCCTGAAAATGCCCTTGAAGTCTGACCAGGTGAGGGTCACCACATCGTGTATCTGAAGTGTCAAACTCCACCATCTCCCAAATGCTCCCTAGAAGAGACTAGAAGCTAGGATCACCATCAGATCAGCTGGTGCCCCGACTAAGCAAAAAACTATGGCCACAGCCTCCAGCCAATCCTCAGTCACCTGCAGATCTGTCTCACCTCAGAACCTCAGAAGCCTCTTCTGCTGAAACTCGTGCAACATGCTCAGTCGGCGTGCACCCTCTGCGGGTGGGGCTGGTGGTATCTACTACCCAACGGGTGGTGGTTCTACTGGTGCACCACTCGATGGTACTATTACCGTAAGAGGCCCCTACATCGAAGCCTCGTCGCTCGGTGGGTCTTCATCATATACTCTCTCAGGAATCCTTTTTGTCTGTCTACGTAGAAGCATCCTCAAATAAAATAGGTGCACCACAGTCAATAAGTTATACCTGGTGAGCTTACTCAAGAGATCATAAGAAAAAAAATTCAAAAACACACACAATCAGTGTTTTCGTGCACTAAGTTGGAAATCAGAATTCAGGGTTCTTTTGTATGGATACATCAGTCACCGCACAAACACTGTATTCCCCAAACTAAAAACCACACTCATAGCACTTAACATTATTGCCACATTGAAAAGATCATAGTCCTAGTTCTTTGGTAGAACTGACTCCTCTGATACCACTTTGTCACGACCCATCCCTTGGGGCATGTGTCATGACTACCCCAAGTCCGCCTTCCATAGACCAGGGGCTAGATACTAGCACTGGAAAGGCATATCCCTATAATGGGAAGGCATTGCCTTTAAACCTGTACAAACACACAATCCAAGAATGAAACGAGAATCAACCATGAAGTAAATTGTTGTAGTAAAAAGTGTACTAAAAGTAAAGGGGCTGGAATACATTCCCAACTGGAAAGTACAAGTACAACTGAAACAGAAAATAGATCCTGGAACGTCCACTAAGGATACTACCTAAAGGGTAGGTACAAATCACGATCAGCAGTCATTGTGTCATGTCACATCAAATGGTCTACCTTTGTGCACCATCCATCCTGTCTCCCTTATCCTCGATCAACTTTGTTCATCGTCTGCACAAGACACAGTGAGGTGCAGGCGTAGCTTGTACAGGGGTGAGTATAACAATACTCAGTAGGGACCCTAAGACCCCCGAAGGTCTCCTAGAGTTCCACAAAGGAAAAACCACAAAGCACAACCTCAATCAAAAAGAACGAATCATTCATCAACCCTACTTAGGTATATGCCCATACATATACCTAATTTATAAAAATATACTCATCTCATACATGAGGAATCATAAGGCTCCAACTTTTAAGCCATTTTCACAAATGATCCATGAGGAAATAATACCACAAAGGTAACACCACAAAGGTAAGAGTAACACAAAGGTAAAACATGAAGGTAAAATTACCACAAAGGTAAAGACTTAGCTCACACCAAGTATATAACTTAAGTACAGAAGTACAGATGATTATTCGTAAACTAGATCATCTTATTCTGTAGAGAGGCTCTATTGCTGACCCACATAGGATTGATAGATGCTTACCCACACAGGATCGCTAGGCGCTGACCCACACAGGATCGATAGATACTGACCCACACAGGATCGCTATGTGCTGACCCACATAGAATCGATAGATATTAACCCACATAGGATTGATGTTTTTTCTTCACGTTACAGCCAGCCACTAGATTCCCTCACTAAGCATGCATGATTCCGGAAGGATATGTTCCTCAAGCCATCTATCATACCTCAACCACCAAGAAGTTCTACAAAGAATCATCCCAAAGGACCACTGTGTTGTAAGGTTTCCAACATGATAGGTGGTGCGTCAATCGGACGCCCAGTCTGTGACTTATAAGTGTTTTAGTACCGAGGGCCCAGTTGGATTCGGGTTCGATCCAACCCGGAAATACTCCAACATTCTCCAAAACTCAAGTGCAGTATACCAAAAGTACCACCTCACTCCAAGGATCTCAGTGCCATATATGGTTCTTCAAATGGACATCCGGTTCACAAGTTATGGCCCTTTAAGCGAAACTAGGCCGGGTTAGGACCAACCCAGCCTGACCCGGTCTAGGCCAGTCCAGTTGGGCTGGGCCACGAACCAGCCCGGCCCGCCTGGGCAGTATATCCTGCTGGGCTGGCACAGCTTGTTCCACAAATGGGCGCGGCCCACTGGGCTCGCGCAGCCCAACCCGCGGAGGGGCGCGGCCCATTGGGCTTGCACAGCCCGCTAACAAGGGCCCGCCCTAGCTGGCACTGGGGGAAGGTGTTTTCCCCCCTGGTTTTCGAATGGCACAGCCATTCAGAATAAAAGAGTCAGAACCAAATGGCGTCTCTAGGTTGTTGTGGGACCTGAAAGGGTGGGTCCCTCCTCTTTCGTGGCCAACTTCAGTGGCACGTGATGGTGCGCCGCTCCTCCTCCGCCCGCGGCCAGTCGGTACTGACCACCACTGTCTGTCGTGGCTATGTTCGTGGCCTTCTCCGCCGAAGGTGTGCAACGGTGTGACGCTATCTCTTCCGTAGTTTTCCATTTTTGGTCGTCGGTGCTGTCGTGTCGGTGCCGCACTGGCGGTCTTCCACGGGTCACCAGGTGAGCTCTGGTGGCCCATTTTTTCGTCCAAAGGTACCAACAGCCTCCCCAGGACACCCTCTTCGCTTCTTTACCCTCCTTTCTAGGTTTCGTTCAACCTGAGTAAAAATTCCATGAAGAACGCATAGATCAACAAGGTAGCTAAGGGTCTGGGCCTTATTTGTTTGGCTCGTGCCCTCCGCGTTAGCTTGATAACATGAGAGAAGAATAGGATTCAACAATATATTGAGATTAAAACAAGATAAATCCCTACTATAGGATCGTTTGAGAACATCCGCATTTGAGGAAGAGTCGGTGTTTATCGATTCATGATTCGGTGGCAGTTGTCACCGTTCGCTGGAACCGGTCTCATCCTCTAAGCGGTTGGCATCGCAGTATTTTACCAGAGCATTGTCGCTTAGTGAAGTTCTACCAATACCTCTTCCCAAGATTCATATAAATAGGAGGGGGAAGAGGTGGGTAATGCCATTGGGAATTTATGAGGTTCATTTAAAAATGAAACTTCCTAATTCCAATGGTACAGTTACAAATATTGAGGAGTCAAGCCAATTGATGGATTGACATGTCATTGGTCCCGCCACCGTCGCTTGTCTGTCGGAGGAAAATAAAAAGAGAGAAATAAAATAATATTGTTATTTTATTATTCTTTTAAATGTCCAAAATCTAACATTTTCTCCTAACTTACTATGGTCGAAGTGAATCCTCCCTTAATCAAATATCGATGGTGCAGATTCAACAGTGCCCTTGGATTTTTAATCTGAGCACCAGTTCAAAAGTTAGAAAACACCGCTCGCGCGTTTAATGAATGTACCTTAAAAAAAGTTAAGAAATTCATTCTGGGCACACCGGGCCTCAGAATCACACACTATCAATTTTCGCAGACTCGTAATAATTCCATATAATAAAAAAAATCATGGAAAATTTGGGTATTTACAAATGCCTTTGGGATTCCATTTATTTGATTATGACACAGGAGGTGTTGGTTGGCATGAGGTTTTGGTGATACTTTTATACAATGTGGTTGAGGGATCTCCAGTTTGTTACTCGTTAAGGGATGCCTTGGGATTTATGAAAAGGATCTTCACCACTTCATTTATATATATTTTGACATGTTGTTGTATTCCATATATATAATTGGGGGCACATGGGATATCAGTTATGGCTGAAGTAGGTGATCACTTTCTTATGGCTTCTGATGTAAGGACACGACCCCAGAATACCCAGAGCTGGTTCCTTGAAACATGATGTGTAATTCATTACAAAAACATGCACTGATAAATTGCACATAATGCCCCATAGAGAGAATCGAATTCGGTTCAGGTTCCGGGAAACCAGCTACTTCTGAAATGCTTCTTCAGCTAAAACCTGATACCTGAAAAATTTATTTCAAAAACGTAGGGTGAGCATATGAATGCCCAGTAAGGGGTTTTAAAATAAACCAATAAAACTTTTGAAAACATTCTTTAAAACTTTCCATAAAATATTTCTCTTAATGAAAATCTATAACACATGTAACATATCATAAAAGTGCTCAATTAAAAACATGAAAACAGAGTTACAAGGATACATGATTCAATTATAGGCATTCTCATTTTGAGTAACAAATAAAAGACATTCTAAACATGTATGACCTAATAATATGTAAGCACAAATTAAAAAACTAAGAGAAATGAATAATCATAGTTGCGTGTAAAGGTAATAACTTCATTTTCATACATCGAATACTAAATCACTGAGTGTTAAACATATGTCATTCCATAATCTTTTACTTGTCTGATACTCATAAGTACTGGATCTTAACCATGAATATTATACTAGTCAAATATTTATTTGGTTGATTAATTTTCATACACATGATGAGGGAATTTATAATTCTGGACTTTAATTTCTGTGTCAAGGCCTCGTGCCAAGACCTAGGGGCTAACTATAACCAGACCCCAACCCGGAGAGCCTCTGTAACCGGACTCCATCTCGAAGAGCCTCTGTAACTAGACTCTAACCCGGAGGGTCTTCTGTAACTAGACCCCAACCCGGAGGACTTACTTTTACCGGTCCCCAACTCAGAGAGCTTACTTTTACCGGTCCCCAACCCAGAACATACTAGTCTAATACATTCCTCATGTGTTTAATAAGGTCATGTATCCAAAGTTCCCCATACCAATTTGAATACCTAATTCCATGTATTTTATTTCGGGTGTCCCATACCACTACAAATAATTAAATTCTTAATTCATTATCATAAGTGATTAATAATAAATAGTTCGATTTTTCACATAAATTAATAACTTAAAACTCTTCCATAAACTTTCAATGCATTACATTTCATGTTTATAACTTCGGATAGGTATTATTCATGCTAAATTTATGCGCTAATAAATGGAAATGACATTAGACTAAATCATAATATGTCAGTTATTATTTAAATAATAATTTTCCAAATGACGTGCATAAACTAGTAAACATTCTCTACGCATGTGATGTTAATTTAAAACACGCAAGTAATAAATGGATACAGTTACCACATAAAATGATAGTTCCTTAATTCTCAAAATCCTTGATTTATGGAAATGAATAATTATAGCTTAGAATGACCAATTTTAAATTAATACAGATGTCATTTGTACACAAGCATGCACCAATAAATGTTCATGTATTAATAAATGGTCATACCCTATGTTGCATAGCATATATGGTCAACTGATTTGCAATGCAACATTTATTCTATGTAATTCATACATTAATGAGAATTTAATTAATCATATCAACAACATACTTTAACCACCAAAGTTTGTTTTAGTCCAACCTATTTTGGATTATGGTTCAAACTTATAGGTGCATACATATAACCATTTTTATATATATACATAAAATATGTATATGCTTCACCCTTACTTTATATATTCTGAAAACTAAAATTAGACACACACACACATAAATATATATATATGTATGTATGTATGTATATTAACATCTTACAATAAATGTAATTTTTTTAATAATAACAAACCCTTATAATCATAAAATAAATTCACATTTTAAGCAAATGAACTTTCTTACAAGAACTAAAAAATGGAGATTGTATAAAGTAATAAATAAATTTCCCTTACATTTTAAAAACATCATTACAAATCAACACTTGATAGAATTAAAACTGGGTGGATTAAAACTATATGGGTGTATGTGTAATAAATATACCAATCCATTTGAACCCAAAACATTATTCGCATCCAAGTCTTTATTTAAATATTGTAAATCATCTTTAATAACATAAGATAGAAATAGATTGAATTATGTGTGTATGTCCGAATATACACTAATTTTATAACAGAAAATAATTATAAATTAAAATAACCCTTACACAAACTTAAATTAAAACTTAACATTAAATAAAACATATAATATCCTTATATAATTTTCAATAGAAAAAAATGAAGAAAACTGTTTCCATTGCATGAATAAATTTTTTATAAATAGACGTTTGAAAATAAATTGTATTTTTCCTTACATTTTAAAAAACATCATTGCAAATCAACACCTCGCAGATTTAAAACCATGTGGATTACAACTATGTGAATGTATATATAAAATATATAATAACAAACACAAGGTATATATTCGAGTTCGTAAAAAGGAAGGAAGAGTGTATTGAACCCTTACTAAACATTAAATCATAAAATAAATAAAATGTTTGAGACAAATATTTAACCCTTACATGATTTCAGGAACGTTGATCTTTTGTTTTGAACGCACCCATAGAGCATCAAACAAGGCCTTCCCCCTCTTTCATAGTAAGGCTTTTATAGACATACTTATACTGTTTAAGTGGTACCAGTAGATACATTTTAATAAATTTTTTATAGTGATAGGTTTAGGCTTGTGTAAAAGCTCGGACTATAGGTGCAAAGTTCCACAATTCTCATTCAATCAATTAGAGAAAAATTAACGCAACAAAATTGACATAACTAATATTAAATAGATTTAAATAGGGTCAAGGAAACAAATCAGTAGACTAAAACTATATGCCCACTATTTATAGTCCAAAAGTAAAACTATCTCAGAATAGGATAACAGATGAAAACCGGAAAAAAATCAGTAAAAGAATGTTTATCTATGGTTCGACAAAACTGTGAATAGGAGAAAGGAAAATTTTAAATCCGAAAGAGATTCGAAGAGAAGACCTATCCTATTAGGTCTAGAAAAAATGAATCCCTCACCACCCAGAACACCTATAGCAGCTTCGGTCGGACCCGCATCCGAGCACGACGCGTTGTCCCTGACCAATGGCCTTGTCCCCAACCTCGCCAGACAGAAACCTATTAGCAGCTCCGGCCTCATCTGCGCCTCGACTCGACCTGGACAGCACCCCATGAAACCGAGGCCAAGACTCCCATGCCTTGCGACCCGACATTGATGTCGGACCCTACTCAACACCACCACCGAGCTCGCCCCATCCTATACCTCTGCCATTCCCTGCCCTCGGACTTGCTCAAAACCCTACAACGCATTTTGAGGAATCAGGACCCTCAATCACGGACCACAAATCCCATACGGGATTTCATCCTATTTTTTTGTTATTTTAATAACCCATTATTATTATATATCAATTATTATATCAAATTTTAAATAAGTCAAAATTTATATATATATATATATATATTAAACTAATAACCCACTAAAATTATTTAATCAATCACCATTTTTTTCCTTCTTTAAGATTACTTTTACGTTTACTTTTGTCAATCATGTTTTCCATTTGTTTGTTTTACATGTCATGCTTTTCTTATTTTATTATATAATTTATCATTGCATTTTTATTTTATAACATTTTATTACATAATATCATTCATCCATTTTTTAAACATATAAATTTAAACCGTTTTTTTTTATGGTAAAATTATATATACATAAAACAAAAATTTTATTGATAATTGGAATTGTATAAAAATAACAATTATCCTAATTTATACCATATATTTGTAATTTTGAAACTTTTAAAAAAATGTTAATATGTTATGATTCAAATTAACTATAATTTTATTAAAAGTTCATATGTACCATTTTAATTATTCTATTAATATATATATATATAATTTTATTAATCAAAATTCAAAATGTTAATTTATAATCTAACAATTATTGCATTATATATATATACATGTGTATATAACATATTTTCAAACACATATAATAGATCAAATAATTGTCCGCATAATTAAAATAGCGCAAAAATAATGTCATTAAAATCTAACATTTTTCAATGTCATGTATCACCATAATATAAAATTAAAATTTTCTAATAGTATTTTCATATAATTTAAATCCAATATACACGTGTGTGTGTGTGTGTGTATTTCAATTTTTAGAGAACAAGTAACAAATTAGTTGTATTATTATAATAATTTTTCGATAAGAATAAATGAAAATAATTATTTTAAATTATTCTTGAACAAAGTGAGATAATATTTATTTTGAAATCTGTACTAGTTAGTATGATATTTAAACCATAAAATTATTATTATTACACATAAAAAGGTTTATGGCGTTACATTATTCCCCCTACAAATAATTGTGTCCTCACAATTCATTCTACATACGCATAAGAGAAAGACTCCCTCACCACCTTCACCACATCCTCCATTAAGGAGGGTCCTCCAGTGTGGCCAGGTGAATTTCCAAATTGATGTTAAACTCTTCAGCTTCTCTGGCCTAAATACACTTCAGATAGTATGGGTTGAACTCATGCCCCATACACTCAGTCTTCCAAAGAGAGGCTCGCATGGTGGAAAGTTCGGAGAAGTCCATGTGAACCAACTCTCGAAGAATTCGTCGAGCTGCCTCTCGATTGAGAACATCTAAGTCATAGACGTTGTCGTATAAGATGAAGTTGAGGAGTTGATACATGTAGGTTGTGTAAAGGTTTCCCTCCAAATCAGCCTCTTAAAAACTTACTCTAGATGTGAGGTTTCGTCCTAGAGTAAAGCATAAGAAAATCCCTTCGTGGTATTTTCTCCTCCACCTGTACTAGGCCAATTGGACCATGGTTGTTATGTGGTATATGTAAGAATTCTTCTGACAGGAAGAGAGAATGTTTGAATTGTTTGATACTTTATAAATTTTCTTGCAAATTTTTCACAAGTTTGCAAAAGGTAGATACTCTTACTCATGTGTTTTGACCATGATAACCTCCAGTATTTTGACGGGAAGGGATAAAATGTGGGTTAGTCCTTCCATCTGAAAATTAAATATGAAGGTTCAATCGGTGAAACCTATTCAGAAGTATAAACACAGACAAGATAGAAGAAATAAAATAGGGATAAAAAGTTGTATTCTCATATAACCTCTTGTTCATAAAAAGAGAAAGGATGATGGTTTCTCCAGTTCCCGAATACACGAATCCCAAAAAAAAGATCAAAACTCTATATCTCCCTAAACCATATGCAACCCGAGTAGTCTGGTTCTATCTCATGGGTGCACTTATGGTGTATCCAGAGTCTGGAATGTGGGGTGTACAACTGTGAGACATCCATATTTACTTATTGTATGTATACAGAATGGGAGGCTTTGTATTCGAGGATGTTAAAGTTCATTACCTGATAAAAATGGCCATAAGACAAGACTTGAAACATATATGTCACGTGGAGGTCTCCCACTACTGTATCTTCTTGGAAGGACCTGAGGGACTGGATGCCTTCTGTTGTGTTGAAGCATCTAAAAAGTACCTTGTAGTATTTTATCTATCGTATGTAGGATGGAAATTGGGTTTGCATCATAAATATGTAATCCAGACCCACTCTTAGGTGGAGTTAAAGTACTCAGGGAGAGTTGGATGTGTCATAGAGGTGTTTACATGTCATTCAGATATGGGTATAGTTTATAAAATTTTCATTGATATCTATGGAAATTATGGTTTCTAGGGCCTCATTGGGAAGAGATGGAATACTAGTACCTTCGTTTTCCATCTGAAAATTAAGAAAAACCTCATATTTAGAAATGCTTAAGTATTTTTTTTTTTCAACTCTGGTTTTCCAGAGTTATCAAAACTGAATCCTCTGATACCAACTGTGAGGACCCGACCCTAGAATACCCTGAGCCAGTGCCTTGAATCATGATGTGTAATTTTCTACAAAAACATGCACTGATAAATTACACATCATGTCCCATAGAGAGGATCGAATTCAATTCAAGTTCTAGGAAACCAGCTACTTCTGAAATGCTTCTTCAGCTAAAACCCAACACCTAAAAATTTTATTTCAAAAACATAGGGTGATCATACGAATTCCCAATAAGGGGTTTTAAAATAAACCAATATAACTTTTGAAAAAATTCTTTAAAACTTTCCATAAAATATTTCTCTTAAAGAAAAGATATAACACATGTAATATATCATAAAAGTGCTCAATTAAAAACATGAAAACAGAGTTACAAGGATACATGATTCAATTATAGGCATTCTCATTTGGAGTAACAAATAAAAGACATTCTAAACATGTATAACCTAAGAATATGTAAGAAAAAATTAAACATCTAAGATAAATGAATAATCAGAGTTGTGTGTAAAGGTAATAACTTCATTTTCATACATTGAATACTAAATCGCTGAGTGCTAAACATATGTCATTTCATAAGCTTTTACTTTTCTGATACTCATAAGTACTGGCTCTTAACCATGGATATTCTACTAGTCAAATATCTATTTGGTTAATTAATTTTCATACACATAATGAGGGAATCTATAATGTCGGACTTTAATTTCTGTTTTAAGGCCTCGTGCTGAGACCTGGGGGATAACCATAACCGGACCCCAACCCAGAGAGCCTCTACAACCGGACTCCATCCTGGAGGGTCTTTTGTAATCGGACCCCAACCCAGAGGGCTTACTTTTACCAGTCCCCAACCCAGAGGGCTTACTTTTATCGGTCCCCAACCTGGAACATACTAGTTCAATACATTCCTCGTATGTTTAATAAGTTTATGTATCCAAAGTGTCACATGCCACTTTGAATACCTAATTCCATGTCTTTTATTTGGGTTGTCCCATAACACTCCAAATAATTAAATTATTAATTCATTATCATAAGTGATGAATAATAAATAGTTTGATTAATCACATAAATTAATAACTTACAACTCTTATATAAACGCTCAATGCATTACATTGCATGTTTATAACTTCGGATAGGTATTATTCATGCTCAATTCATGCGCTAATAAATGGAAATGACATTGGACTAAATCATAATATGTCAGTTATTATTTAAATAATAATTTTCCCAACGACATGCATAAACTAGTAAATATTCTTTGCACATGTGATGTTGATTTAAACCACGCAAGTAATGAATGGATGGATATACCACATAAAAGTATAATTCCTTAATTCTCAAAATCCTTGATTTATGGAAATGAATATTTATAGTTTAAAATGACCAATTTTAAATTAAGACAGATGTCATTTGTATACAAGCATGCGCCGATAAATGGTCATGTCTTAATAAATGGTAATACCCTATGTTTCATAGAATATATGGTCAACTGATTTGCAGTGCAACATTTGTTCTATATGATGCATACATTCATGAGAATTTAATTAATCATATCAAAAACATACTTTAACCACCGAAGTTTGTTTTAGGCCAACCTATTTCAGATTATGGTTCAAACTTATAGGTGCATACATATAACCATTTATATATATATATATAAAATATGTATATGTCACACCCTTAATTTATATATTCTAAAAAATAAAATTACACACACACACACACATATATATATATATATATGTATATTAACATCTTACAAGAAATGTAATTTGTTTAATAATAACAAACCCTTAGCATCATAAAATAAATTCACATTTTAATCAAATGATCTTCCTTACAAGAACCAGAAAATAGAGATTGTATAAAGTAATAAATAAATTTCCCTTACATTTTAAAAATATCATTACAAATAAACACTTGATAGAATTAAAACCGAGTGGATTAAAACTATATGGGCGTATGTGTAATAAATATACCAATCCATTTGAACCCAAAACTTTATTTGCATCCAAGTCTTTTTTTAAAGATTGTAAATCATCTTTTATAACATAAGGTAGAAATATATTGAATTATTTGTGTATGTATGAATATACACTAAGTTTATAACAGAAAATAATTATAAATTAAAATAACCCTTACACAAACTTAAATTAAAACTTAACATTAAATAAAACATATAATCTCTTTATGTGATTTTCAATAGAAAAAAATGAAGAAAACCGTTTCCATTGCATGAATAAATTTTTGATAAATAGATGTTTGAAAATAAATTGTATTTTCCCTTACATTTTAAAAAACATCATTGCAAATCAACACCTCACAGATTTAAAACCGTGTGGCTTACAACTATTTGAATGTATATATAAAATATATACTAACAAACACAAGGTATATATTTGAGTTCGCAAAAAGGAAGTCAAAGTGTATTGAATCCTTACTAAACATTAAATCGTAAAATAAATAAATGTTTGAGATAAATATTTAACTCTTACATGATTGCAGGAACATTGATCTGTTGTTTTTAACGCACCCACAGAGCATCAAACAAGGCCTTCCCCCTCTTTCATTTATGAAAGGAGTAAGGCCTTTATAGCCATAATTATATTGTTTAAGTGGGACCAGTAGAAACATTTTAATAAATTTGTTATAGTGACAGGTTCAGGCTTGTGTAAAAGCTCATACTATAGGTGCAGATTCGACAATTCACATTCAATCAATTAGAGAAAAATTAACACAACAAAATTGACATAACTAATATTAAATAGAGTTAAACAGTGTCAGGAAAAAAATTATTAGACTAAAACTATATACCCACTATTTATATCCCAAAAGTAAAACTTTCTCAGATTAGAATAGCATATGACAACCGAAAAAAATCAGTAAAAGAATGATCATCTATGGTTCGACAAAACTGTGAACAGTAGAAAGACAAAATTTAAATCCGAAAGAGATTCGGAGAGAAGACTTATCCTGTTAGGTATGGAAAAATGAAGCCCTCACCACCCAGAACACTGATAGCAGCTTCGGTCGGACCCGCATCTGAGCTCGGTGCATTGTCCCCAACCAACAACCTTATCCCTGACCTCCCCAGACAGAAACCTATTGCCAGCTTCGGCCTCATCTGCGCCTCGACTCGACCTGGACAGTGCCCAATGAAACTAAGGCCAAGACTCCCATTCCTCGCGACCCAACACCGATGTAGGACCATACTCGATGCCAACATAGAGCTCACCCCATCCTAAGCCTCCACCATGCCCTGCCCTCGGGCTTGCTCGAAACCCTACAATGTGTTTCCAGGAATTGGGACCCTCAATCATGGACCACTAATCCCATACGGGATTTCATCTTATTTTTTTGTTATTTTAATAACTCATTATTATTATATCTCAATTATTATATCAAATTTTAAATAAGTCAAAAGTTATATATATATATATATATTAAACTAATAACCCACTAAAATTATCTAATAATCTATTAAAATTATTTAATCAATCACCATTTTTTCCTTCTTCTTTAAGATTGATTTTACATTTACTTTTTTCAGTCATGTTTTCCATTTGTTTGTTTTACATGTCATGCTTTTATTATTTTATTATATAAGTTATCATTGCATCTTTATTTTATAACATATTATTACATAATATAATTCATCCATTTTTTAAACATATAAATTTAAACCATTGTTTTATGGTAAAATTATATATACTTAAAACAAAAAATTTATTGATAATTATAATTGTATAAAAATAATAATTATCCTAATTTTTACTATATATTTTTAATTTTGAAACTTTTAAAACAAATTTTAATATCTTATGATTCAAATTAATTATAATTTTATTAAAAGTTCATATGTACCATTTTAATTATTCTATTAATATATATATATAATATTATTAAGCAGAATTCAAAATTTTAATTTATAATATAACAATTATTACATTATATATATATATATACATGTGTATATAACATATTTTCTAACTCATATAATAGATCGAATAATTTTCTGCATAATTAAAATAGCGCAAAAATATTGTCATTAAAATCTAACAATTTTCAATGTCATGTATCACTATTTTCATATAATTTAAATCCAATATACACGTGTGTGTGTGTGTGTGTGTGTGTGTGTGTGTATATTTGACTTTTTAGAGAACAAGAAACAAATTAGTTATATTATTATAATAATTATTTGATAAGAATAAATAAAAATGGTTATTTTAAATTATTCTTGAACAAAGTGATATAATATTTATTTTGAAAATCGTACTGGTTAGTATGATAGTTAAACCATAAAATTATTATTATTACACATAAAAAGGTTTGGAGCCTTACATCTGAGTACAAGGGAAGTGAGTATTCATTTATACTCTATGAAGTGCCTCTTTATTTATTTTTAGTACGTACCTTATTTATCATGGATGTAAGACAGGAACACATTAGTGGTGTCCTACTGATATTTATTCTCACACCATACATGGGACCTTCGGAACGCATGTATATTTCATGCTTCTGCGATCAGGTAAGGGTTTGGGCTAAGGAGTTGGACCTTAGTAAACATGTTGGACATTTTTAATGGGATGGATGTCAAGGGAACTTGGAGGTTCTTACATTATATGGAGTTTACTTTTGGCATCAGCATGTTTATTATATGTATGTATTGAGCTCAACCATGGGAGACCATTTCTTCTTATTGTCATGTATGACCTATTTTGATATGCATGCTTAGATGCAATTGGTGTTTTATCCTAAAAATGGTATGTTTGACTTTATTATTATTCTATAGTTTTCTATTTATGCTTCTGCTACAGTGGGCTATTGGTCTTGTTGTTTATATTCTTTCTTCCACATCTATATTTATCTATATATCATTATTATTATCACCACCATAGGGTATAGTCTCCCCATTATCACCTATTTACACCCTCACTGATATCCAGAATCCTTTGGCATATGCGGAGGCGCACCTAAGGCCTAGTGTCCAACTAGCCCTGAGCACTGTTTCGGTGAAAAATAGCTTGGGAACTAAAAATGGTATCAAATTTGTTTCTTTTACCTCTTTTTAAGTCTTAATATTTGATATATGGTAGAGCGTAGACTAGGATGTAGTCAAAATTGTGCTTAGAGATTGTGTTTGGGTGCCTGTAACCCCATGCATGAGGGGGAATACCAAGTTTTTTAAGGGTGGGAAATTGATGTTATGATTTTATATTTTATTATTGATATGATTTCTACCTCGAGTGGTGCACTTTGGTGTGATTATTAATTTTTATGATATATGGACCTTTGGCCCAGTATTGTAAGGGGTGATTATTTATGATTTCTTGATAGACACATAGGATGATTAACATGTGTGTGTGTGTGCCTATGATTAATTTATTGTGATTTTCATTGGGAAACTATATTTTTATAAGATGGGTTGGGTTGTTTAAAGTGTCAAAAAAGGAAGATAAACAATTTTTTCCTATTTAGCCTCTCTTTGGTGGCATTCTACTCATCTAGCCCAGGCTTGTGGTTCCAGTAAAATTTGTGTGTGACTCTATGTGATATGTGATATTATATATATGGGCTTGGATCCAATACAAGTAGATAGGGATTATAACATGGGGTGATTTGTTTAAAGTGTTAACAAAGAAGCTAAACAGTGTTTTCTTGTATAGCCTATTTGGTAGAATTTTACTCAGCTACCCCAGATGATATATGTTTATATGATGCCTGACTCTGTTATGAGTAGGTGAGGGGCCTTGGGGTCAGATAATACTTGATACCTGGCTATTATATGGGTAGTTAAGGGTCCATGAGGTTGTATGTCATATGACATGGTTGTGATGGGGGAGTGTAAGGGTGGTGAGATTGTGCTTCTTGTTATATATTTCCCTATATATATTATTTGTATATATTTTATTATGGTTGTTTGAACATGGTATTGGTATTCAGTGGGATTCCATCTAGATAGGATCCAATGGAGTGTTAGGAGGGTTTTCATATGGTGTTGGTTGAGGGTGCACAGGTTGAGGCCCCTAAGGGCCAGGATGAGGCCTCGAAGGGTCAATTTCAGGATGAGATGCAAGTAAAAGAACAAGTATAGGATCAAGTACATTTTGGTCAACCACAGGATATGGAAAATTTTGGGCCATGGATTGATGATCATCTCAGGGAAACCTTGGTTTGTGTCATCTAGGGGATTGACCAGGGAGCTTAGGGAGTGAAGCCTTCGATGACATACCTGACCCAAGAGTTCCAATAACAATAACCATCATTTTTTCAGGGTGAAGGTAGACCACAGGTGGTAGAGAACTAGATTGATGTAGTGCAAACCATCTTCAACCATCTTGATACATCCCCAGGTTGGAGGGTAAATCTAGAAATGTATATGCTCCGAGGACCAGCAAAGCACCGGTGGGATGTAAAGGTACAGGAAGGTAGACACAAGGGACAGGCTTGGAAGGAATTTGAGGACTAGTTTTTTGAGCACTTATTTCCTAAGATGTTGAGGGAAAAGAGGTATCAGTAGTTCTTAAACCATTAGCAGGGGGACATGTCCATCATGGACTATGTATCTACTTTCATAGATTTTTCATGTATCGTACCTGGTATGGTGGGCGATGACACCTGGAGGGTGATGCGTTTCAAGGATAGTTTGTGAAACATCATTTGGGTGTAGGTAAACATCTTCAAATTATATTCATTCTCGAAGGAAGCCATTCATGCACTGATAACTGAGGGAAATTTGACAGACCAGTCCTACTCGAGCTAGGTGATGGAGTCAGGTGTTGTTAGCAGAAATGTTCTAGATAGTAAGAAGTGAGGTTGTGAAGAGTCTTAGCAGGTCATTCATGAAAGATACTTGAGAAGACCACTGAGGAGTGGGTAATCAATGATGTGATTCAAGTGTGGGAGGTCAAGACATGTGTAGATGAAATGTGATTGGGCACCGAAGGAGTGTCAAGCATGTGGTCAGGTCAGGCATCTCAAGAGGTTCTGCAGGAATCCTTCTCAGACAACTAGTAGCCAAGGACCGAGGCAGACTTAGGGATCTAAGGTTAGAATAGGAGTAGAGCTAGGAGCTGGTAGCCGGGATTCAACTACACGTAGAGGTCGTGGAAGATACAGTGGGACCTGGAAGTGGGGTCAGTGGCTGGTAGATGGTGCATCTCCACAGGGAGGTCAAGCCTTAGGTAGTTGGGCTTCAGGCTAGGTGCATGTAGTGGAGCTGCTAGGTGAAGAGTAGGTTGAGGAGACGATGATGGTTAGAGGTAATCTGTGGGTGTGACCGGGTTTCTTTTTGTTTTGGCATGGACCCTTTTTTAGGCATGTCTGTTTTTTGGTGTATGAGTTGCATGGGACTTAATTTTGGACTAAACAGATGTTGGTTATAAGGTTTTCATTAGCTCATATGTGTGATGTGTATGTGTGAGAGAGAGAGAGAGAGGTGTGTGGTGTTGGGATTATTAATGGGCATCAATGTGGTGAAGGTTTTATTTGAGGTGTGTTGGCATCTGGGAATCAATGTGATGTGGGTTTCACTTGAGTTGTGTAGGCATCAGGGTTATTGATCATGCTTATGTATATATATGATGTAGTTTTAATGTAAGAATCTATTGAGATACAGGACCTTTGGGCATCTGTTGAGATGCAATACCTCATATGTGTCTTATGTGACATGGGCATGAGGTGGGCATATAATAAGGTGCGGAACATGGGGGTTTCATACGTGATATGAGCTTGATTCGAGCACCTGATGAGGTTTAGTAGTGACAATGTGTCATGGGAGGACTTTTGAGTTCATAGATGGTCAGTGGACCATCAGAATTTTGAGTTTTGGGTCGGGAAGCGACTGGGTAGGTAACTCCTAAATTGGGGAGCACCTTGAGGGGATTTAACCTTTGACTTGATGATCGGGGTAGACTGGGTTGATTTTGAAGAGATAGATATGTATGGAACCATCTCTGGGTAATTCTTGATAGCTCGGGGATGAGATATGTTAAGGTGGAGAGACTGTAATGACCTGGGTATTTGGAGCGGGTCAAAATCCTCACCCCATTTGAATTTTCATGTTTGGTGAGTAGTCCATCTTTTCTTTTAGGTATTATAACATTATTTCGAGAGTTTATTTGACCCAATACCTTGTTTTTAGATGGGTTTTAATGCTTGAAAAGTGCCTCAAGATTTCAGGTGAGTTTTGGGTGTGTCGGAGCCTGGAAACTCAATTTTGAGAAAGTATAGATAGGGGTGCATGGTTTTGGAAAAACTGTGCGTCATTCCAAGAGTTTATGTGTGGCCATATAGATGCACTAGACATGGTTTGAAAAATTGTGTAGGATGGGGGTGCATGGTCGTACGGGGTGTTCTGCGGTTTTTAGCAGAGACTTCATGCATGGTTTGGAAAACCGATCAGGCCAACCATGTGAGGTGTGGTGCCAAGACAGTGGGTGCCGCATGGTTAGCACATGATTAGAAAAATTGTGTGGCAATACTATGCGGGTCATTTAAATAGGTGAAATTAAAAATTTTCCCCTTCCTTATATTACCTTTCCTCCTCCTTCTTCCTCCCCATTTCTCACACATTGTAGGGGTGCTCTTCCATTTTCTCCCTCACATAGGCTTTGATCTAATCTCTTCATCTGAGCTCCAATATTCAATTCGTTGGTAGCTACGGATTCATCTCAGTAATACCTTCAATGTGATAGATTCTATTTCTCTTTTATATCACCATATAGTGTACTAAATTTGTGCGAGCTGTTTTACCATATTTTCAGGGCGTTCGTCTAAAATATTGATTTCTTCCAATTCGTCTTGAATTAGAGGCTGATATTCAATGAGAAAGCATCTACTAGTACGAGGTAGATAGTTTCTAGCTTTCTCTTTGATTTATTTGTGTTTCATAGGGTGTGTTATTGAGTGCGTCATTAGGATGTTCGATATAGACCCTAATAATTTAACACTGGTCTTTTGATTATTAAACTGATCGCATGAGAAGTCTACGGGCATGCTCCTCCTTGACTAAAAAGGGTATAATTCTGGTGAGAGACTTCGAACCACTTGGGAATATTAGGCCAAGTGTGTGTTTTAAATTAAATTAAATTATTTATGATAAATTTCTTTCTTGGTTCCATGGAAATATGACGGCCTTAGCCCAAGGATTGAGGTTGTGGTGACCACATGGATTAAAGCGACATGGTTCATTAGGTTGGGTGTGGTCCAGGGTACATGAGTGGTGTTGATCATAGGTTGGGCGATGTGGTCGTCGGTTTGAGGCGATGAGGTCGTCATGGTTGAGGGCATGGCCCGAGACTTTGAGATGGTCTTGACTATCAGGATGAGCGACATGGTCACAGGGGCACGAGGTGTTGGGATGATGTGACTTAGGTACTTTATTGGGTGATTGTTTCTCACCATGATTAGTCGATGCACCGTTGGATTCGTGTGCACACGGATAGGACTCAGATGATGAGGTGGTGTTTACCACTCGCGTGGGGTAGAGGCCTCTGTAAGTTATGACATAGGATGGTGTTGGTCATCTGTGAGGTTGGGGGTGCTTGCCGTAAAAAGCCACATAGATGGTGATGGACCATCAATTGACGGTGTTGAGACCATCGGTTGGGGGTTGAGGCTCATCGTATATTGTGGCCATTGGGCCAGGATTATTTGGAAGGACGGATATCATCGTTCCTCAGAACATTGTATGTTGAGCCGATAGTGTTTATTACTTGGAGGACAGACATCATTGTGCCTTGGACATCGGGCTTCGAGCCGATGGGTATTTTTTGAGCTAAGGTATGTGGGACCAGGTACTTGTTTGGGGCATGCCTTTAGGACGTTGATTATTCGATTATGACATGGGAGGTGTTGGTTGGAACAAGGTGTTAGTGATACTTTTACACGATGTGTCTAAGGGCTCTCCAACTTGTAACTCGTCAGGGGATGTCTTGGGCTTTATGCAAAGCATCCTCGCCACTACAGTTATATATATGCAGACATGTCATTGTATGTCATATATATAACTGGGGGTGCATGGTATATCGGCGATGGATGAAGTAGGTGATCGCTTCCTTGGGATTTTGAGCACAAGGGAAGCGAGTATTCATTTATACTTTGTGCAATGCCTCTTTATTTATTTTTAATATACACCTATTTTATCATGGGTGTAAGACAAGCACACATTGGTGGTGGTTTACTGAGATTTATTCTCACACCCTACATGGGCTCTTTGGGACATGAGTAGATTTCATGCTTCTACAATCAGGTAAGGGTTCGGGCTCAAGAGATGTACCTTAGTGAACATGTTGGACCTTTTTCTTAGGATAGATGGAAAGGGACCTTAGAGGTTCTTGCATCAACATGAGTTTACTTTTGGAATCATTATGTTTATTATATATAAGTGCTGATGTCGGCCACGAGCGACCCTTTCTGTTTATTGTCATGTATGACCTGTTTTGATATGCACACTTAGCTACAATTGGTGTTTTATTCTGCAAATGGTATGTTTGGCTTTATTATTATTCTGGTGTTGTCTATTTGAATTTTTGCTACAGCGAGTTATTGGTCTTGTTATTTATAGTCTTTCTTATGCTGTTATATTTATCTACAGACCATTATTATTATCACCGCCAGATGGTATAGTCTCCCCACTATCATCTCTTTACACTCTCACTACTAGTCGGCAGTCTTTGGCGTACGAGAAGGCGCGCCTAAGACCTAGTGGTCAATCAGTCATGAGCACTGTTCGGGTGGCAAAATGGGTCGGGTGCTACAATAAATAATATATTTATCAGTTCTAAATGTAAATAGCTTTTTATTAGCGCACATTTATAGCTTTATGGTTTTAGGGATGATAAAGTCTAAATTTAGCGCTAATAAATACTAGTTTATAAAAATTAAAAAATAAATTTACAATTTAAAATAAATTATTAATTATATGAACATGAATAATAAAAATTACAAATTACTTTTTAAAGAAAAAAATTAATATGAAATTTTATTAAATTGAAAAAATATTAAAAATTAATAAATTACAAAAAATGTTAAAAATGAATATGTAATATTAAATGAATAAATAATATTAATTATATAAATTGAAAAAAAATATTGAAAAGGAATAAATAAAATTATTTATGTAAATTACAAAAATATTAAAAATGAATAAATTATATAAATTATATATTACAAAAAATATAAATGAAAAAACAATAAAATAAAAATGAATAAATGCTATAAATAAAATTTAAATAAAAAATATTTACAATAAATTACTAATTAAAAAATGAATAAAAATATTAATTATATATATTAAAAAAATATTGAAAATGAATAAAAAATATTAATTATATAGATTGAAAAAATGTCTAAAGGGAATAAATAATATTAATTATGTAAATTACAAAAATATTAAAAATGAATAATTTATACAATTTATATATTAAAAATTAATATAAATGATAAATATTAAAATAAAAATGAATAAATACTAGAAATAACATTTAAATAAAAAACATTTACAATAATTTACTAATTAAAAATAAACAATTAATTACTATATAAATATTTAAAGAAAAAAATATTAAAATAAAATTGAATAAATATTAATTATGTGAATTGAAAACATATTAAAAATATTAAATATTAATAAAAAAATGAATAAATAAATATTAAAAAATAATAAATTATAGAAATATTAAATTTATAAATATTAAAAATGAATGGATTACAAAAATATTTAAAGTGAATATGTTTTAAAAAGAATAAAAAATAATAAATGAATAAATATTATAAATTAATAAAATTTAATAATTAAAATTGAATAAATTGCAAAAAAATAAAAAATGAATTAATAATTTTAATTATATAAATTAATGAGATATTAAATATGAATAAATATTAAAATAAAAATATTAAAATATGTACTAATTAATAATGTATGAATAATAATTGTATAAATATTTAAATAAAAATATATTAAAATAAAAACAAGTAAATATTAAGTATACAAATTACATACATATTAAAAGTATTGAATATTAATATTTAAAAATGTATAAATAACTATAAAAAATGAATACATTATAAAAAATTTAAATGAATAAATATTAAAAATGAATAAATTTTAAAAATGAATGAATTAGATAAAATATTGAAGATGAGAAAATATTAAAAATAAATAAATAATATTAAATGAATAAATTTTAAAAATGGATAAAATTTATTAATTAAAATTGAATAAATTACAAAAAAAAATAATAGACACTGAATAAATAATATTAATTATATTCGTTATGAAAATATTAAAAATGAATGGATATTAAAATAAAAATGAATAAACCAGACCTCCAACCTCATGTCATGTTGCACCGGCCTTGCCTCCCATGAGCCTCCCCTTGTCTTCTGGTCCTGTTGCCCCCTCCTCATCCTCACCTCGCCTGAGCCTCATCCTCTGGAGTCCTTATCCGGTGCGACGGTGCCCCCTGTCATGTTGCCCCTATAAACCAGACCCCCCCTCCCGTGCTGCATCCCCCTACAACAATAGCCCCCCCACCCCACCCCCCAACAGTGAGTTTTTTTTATGTGATCGTTTTTTTAGTTTTCTTGTGTGATCAATTTTTTTTAAAAAATGTCATTGTTATCATTTTTATTTTTATTAATAGTTTTTGGTTGATTTTTAGAAATTACCTGAATTATGGATAATTGCATTCACTAGTTCCCTGTCTATCTGATTTTAGATTTTAGATTTTTCGAAGAAAATTAATTTCACATTTATATTTCATTTACTATATGTTTAATTAATTTGAAGATATTGGGTGATTATATTATCAGTTTTGCAAATAATCGATTTTGAATTACACGCTATTTAATCTTCTCGATAATCCATACAATTTTCATTTTCTATTCGTTTTTAGTTTTTGTAGTCAATTTTGTAAAATTATCATTGTCAACATTTTCTATTTTTATTAATAGTTTTGTTTAATTTTCATAAATTAACTGAATTATCAATAATTGGGTTCCACATTACCTTGTCCTTCTGATTTTCAATTTTCATAAGTTTCACACCTTACTTTGGTATGTCATACTCAGTTTCTTTGTAATTTTAGTTTTGTTGTGTGTTTTAGTTTTTAAATTTATTTTAGTTTTCTTGGTTATTTTTAAATTCTATTTTCGTTCATGGGAATGAAACTTTGGTTTGTGGTATTCTTGTCATGTTTGAGGATCTCGCTTTAAAGAATATACGTATTTCATTTTTAGTGTTCAATATAACGAACTGAGCATTTAGCGGTTGTTTTTTATAAACCGCCACTAAACAGTTAAAAATTTTAATACACACGACACTTCCCCCCTCCCCAGACACCCCCAACCCCCCAGCCCCCACCCCATCGACTCCCCGGAGCCCTAGCTCATCACCACCCATCTGTGACCCTTGTCGCACCTCGCCTTACCGCGCCTTGCCTTATCACACCTCACCTCTTCACACCTCACCTCACTTCGCCGTCCCTAGTCACACCTCGCCTCGCCGCACCTCGCCTCGCCTCACCGTCCCTCGCCGTCAATCCCGACCCCCACCTCGTCACCCCTCAAAGGTCGAGTGGTAAGTAAAGGTAACACATAACAATTTTATTTTTGGTTTTTTTTCCAAAATTGGATGATATTGATGGTTAAATGGGTGTTACATCATAGGTTTTTTTGCTAGTATAGTGTTGAGAGTGCTCCATAGACCATATAAGGGGTGTTGGACATGTGTTCATTACGATAGTAGTACCCAGTGTGTTTTCTATCATTTATGCCTATTTTTTAAAATTATATATATAATTATAATTATTTATAGGTATTTATTAATGTTATGTGATGTGATAAAAATTTTGAGAGTTGATACGGACTCGAGTGCAGCATGGATGAGATTGGATGAGGTCTGCAGGAGTATGGTTTAGGTTCTAACGTAAATATGGAGGTTGGTGGTCCCTATAATTTAAGAAAATATTCTTATTTTTTCATGAATTACCACTACAAGAATATTGTATAGTCTTTGGTAGAATTTATAGGGAAATATTGTTGTTGAGTAAAAGAAGTATTGATAGTGTTGGGTCTCATGTACTTGAGACAGGTTCACTTGATCACCTGGGTGAATTGGGATCACTCGATAACTATTTCACCAAAATGCGAGAGTGTCAACATAGTTGGGGGGAGACCATTGGTTGGTTGTTGTGTATAAGGTGATAAACGGGTTTTGTAAGATTTTTTTTCAAGGGATAGTAAAGTAGGTTAGAGAGTCATAGGCCTAATGATGACTGGTTAGATGATCAGACATTACAACCACGGTGAGTGACACCATGTTGAGGGTGGTTTGGGACATACTAAGAATTCTAAGTGGGATGGTTCCTTTGGGATAGAACAATGTATGATGGAGTGGGTAACCTAAAAGTAATTTATTAATGGATATCAATTAAAAGATTATATATGGGGCCAATGAGTGGGTTGTGGGTTTTGATTAGGACTTGGCATTTGGATTCCATGGTGTTTAGAGTGACATGGAGTGGGATGGTCCATGGGTAGCTGGACTTGGAGTGTGGTGTTGATTCAATTATGTTGGAATAGAGATTGATATATTATTTAGGATAATAATTTATGATGCATAATCACAAAGTATTTAATTGTGTGAGCTTGTATCAAAAGACCATAAACCATAATGGTTTTGAAAGTCCAAATGGATTTCCCAAAGGGTGATACAGAACTTGTTATGATGATGGGATAGCTCTCATCTGCATAGTTCCCTAGGATCAGCTGGTGAACTGTGTGGTTAACGTGGTCCTTTCCTATGATTCATGTTCTTGATGTGACCTTGCTAAAGTTTGTGGTGATAGGTTAGTGTGCGTGATGTGACCTCCCATAAGTGACATGGAATGTGACATTATTTATGGAACTAAGACTATTCCATTTTTCCTCAAGAAGAGGGTTATATTTTAAGAATGTATGATTGTTCCCTATCACATCATGTAGTTGATCATGTACCTCCCTAAGAGCTAGGTAGTGTGATAAGTTTACCTTTATTTAGTATTATTTAGTTCAGGACCTCTAATGAGAGGGTTGTGCCATGGTACATTGTGAGATGAGATCAATGAAACCTACCTTTAAAGATAATGCAGTGGTATTAGAATCAATTCCTATATTTAAATAATTAACCACTAGTCACTTTCATAAAATTTCATGATAATACAATGTCATTTTCAAGGTTTTGACCCCTTAAATCATGTTTTTAGAAACTTATATTTTCAAAAATGAACTTGTGATCTTTTCGATCACACTAAATGTCAGATTGATGTACTATATATTCTTGCATTTAATAAATATTTAATGATATTTTCCCTATAATTTCACATCAATTAAGGGTCATTTTATTAGTTTTGACCATTGTAAGCATATTTTAGAGTTATAAAATGATAATTTTTTAATTTCATTCATTAAAAGAGAACCAAAACTCGGATTGATGTGATTTTTATTCTTATATTTCAAAAATTAATCACCAGTAATTGTCCTAATATTTCAAAATAATCCAAAGTTATTTTCTAGAATTTGACCCTCTAAAACATGTTTTTAAATACTTTTATATCATTAAAAACACATTTTTGGTCATTCTATATAAACCACACATCGATTGATGTTTCATTCATTTATACATGTTAAAAATTATCCCATTATAATTGTTCAATAATTTCAAATCAATCCATGGTTGTTTTCTATGTTTTAAACATTACTTGCATGTTTTAAGAATTTTAAAATAATAAAACTACATTTTTGGCCATTCAGAGCAAACTAACCCTCATATATATGTGGAATATTTTCCTATATGTCGCAAATTAATATGTAATCACTGTAATAAGATTTCATGAAAATATTAGGTTCTTTTATTGGTCTTAAACCCTTAAATAATGTCTTTAACAACTTTTATATCTTTAAAAATATTATTGCGGTCATTCTGAGCACAATGTAAATCAGATTGGTGTTCCATCTATTCTTACATGTAAAAAATTATTCAAAGATAATTTTCCTACCATTTAATGAGAATTCATGGTTATTTTCTAGGTTTTCACATTAAATACAATGATCTTGTGTGGAATGTTTATTTTATTCCTCATGTATACATGAATATGATAGAATATACTAGGGGCACCTGGTAAGGTCGTATGGAGATGTATTTCTCACACCATTCACGGGAACCCCTATGTGCATGCATACCTTATATTTAGACTTTAGCTAAGCACATCACATATAGTGGATAGGTCTTATAAAGCTTGATGCATATTTTTAGATAGGGTGTATTGAGTCTTGAGGATGGATGTAGGTCTAGATTTATGGTGTTTTATTTTTTGGTTTATTTTATATTCTCCATCATCCCTTGGGTGATTAGTGTTTGTATGAAAATATGAATTATTCATGGCATTTATTATATATATTTTTTTATTATTTACATTGATATGTGGTAGATGTCTTGATTATTTTCCCATTATAGTATACTATAATTTGATGTTTTTTTTCACCATAGAACATGGATTGGTACCTTGCAACAAGTTTGCAGAAACTTTAATATGTGTTGGAGTGCTTGATGTATGTCGAACCTCATCTCATATGATGATTCTAGAATGGGGAATTACAATGTGACATCATGGCATTTAGTTCATTTTATAAATTGGGTAGATTGAAGAGGGGAATATGAGGACTTTATCGAATCCTGTGATAGACCATATATAGGTGAGTCATGAAAACCTTTTCGGTGGTAAGTCTTGGTTATTATGGGTGTGGGATTGTTCTTATTTCATTTTTCTACTATGATTGAGTTTTTTATGAAATATAATGTTCTTATGAAAGTTTTTATTTTAAATTTTCATCTCCTCTATCACTATAATGTGGCCCATGTGCATGCTCCATATTTGGTATATATTACTTTCGTGACATATACATAAATGAATTCAATTGGAATTTTAAAATGGGATTCAGTTGTTTAAAGTGTCAAAAAACATATATAGAGTTCAAAGTTATTTAACCTCAAGGAATTTATGTTACATGATTGATCCCTTCATAAATATAATTATTTATAATTTTGGAGATTGAACCCACGGAGTCATGAAAATTGATTCTTGATCCCTTCTTTTGTATTTATATAGGAAAACCATATTTAACATATTCATATTTTTTTGAACTAGTATATATGAATATCTTTTCCTATTTAGTAATAGTTATGTGCTTTAATTTTATTTTAATAATGTGTAGGCACATTTTGATATATATGGATAAAAGCCAGATCACATTATCGAGGAACACACCTCAGTATGCTAAGGGTTTGTCGAAGTTTTTAGATTTTGTAATTTCTAATCAATCTATTGAAGGGAGAATAAGATGTCCATGTTCTACTATTTTTCACTTGTTTTTCATGGTGTCGTACTAAGTGTGTTTATACTCACACCTGCATGGGCTTTGTATGCATGATTTTTTTTCTTATACATACAACGGGTAGATGGTGTCCTTAGTGGACCTAGTATCTATGGAACATAGAAGTAAGTAGAGGAACTGACCATGTTTGGTGGTCAGACTTAGGGATCTTGAGTTGGGAACTCCTCTTCTTTTCGCTTTCAGTTCTTTCTAGATTGGGACCTACTTTCTTTCTTCTTGGTTTGGCATGTATTTTACCCTTTTCCTTTCCTGGATATTTATCTATCTCATTTTGATGTATTTCCTAGAGGTTACTACAAGAATTTTTTACACTGAGAGGTTTTATTTTATTATACCTATGTAGTATTTCATGAAGTTGAGTGTGTGTGTGTGTGTGTTCATGTATACTAGGATAAAGCCTCCCACTTCAGTGATATTCTTACTTTGTGCTTGTCGCTAGCCCTTCAACTATTGGGGGTGAACATGTGGTGTCACTCTCAGCTTACTGGTGTCCCAAGTAACGTCCCTATAGGTCAAGTCATGACACAAAACCCCATGGTTTTCTCCAAGATTGTAATCTCTATCTAACCCCAACCATTATAGGAAAGCCTATACCCTTTTCCAAATCTCACATCACAACCCAGACCTACTGACTAAGGATCGTTTTATGTTATCTCTCACCAAACTAATGTCTTATATCACTTATCCATACAATGATATCTCAAGCCTATAACATATAGGATAACCCCTGTCTATCAGACCCTCTGTTTGATTAGTATCCTCTGGTTTTCACCTTCTTGGTTAGAGCTCAATCTTGATGTGTTGGGTGATCTCACTTTTGGGAGATTTCTATGCTCTATTTGTGCATGGACCCTGTTTTTTGAGCATTGTCTTGGTGGTCTTGGATAAGTTGTGGGGATGTAATTGGGTAACTCGAACTATGTGGATTCTAGTCGGTCTAGGCACATAGAGGCATCTATGTTGTTTTTCGTGATCTCATAAAGGGGTGGGATCAGTGTTGGAAGTCCTAGGATTTCATAAAGTATTTACCTGTTGTATAAATCCAAGTCGGTTTTAATCCTCGCTTGTGGAAGTTTAGATCATTTATGGATATTTAGGGTGATTTCTCTTTTGGCTAAGCATTGCTTATTGGTTTTGAATCATTAATGACCCTTTTAATGAAAATGGTATTCATGATGGATGGTTTCGTATTGAGAATTATTTCTTTATTATTAAATTAATTTATCTTGTTTGTAATTTTGGTGGATTTAGTTTTAACATGTGAAGTCTCATTTTAATGGAAGTACGTTGATTCTTTATAGTTAGTTTTAAATGTATTAAATTTATGTTTTTCTTGGAAATGTGTTGTGTAATAGTTTAAAGAATCAACATACTTTGAATGAGAAATGTATTGATTCTTTCAATGTATTGAGAAATGTATTATTGATTCTTTCAATGTGTTGATTCTTTCCATGTTTTTATGTATTATTAATTCTTTTAATGTGTTGTGTCTTGTTTGATTCTTTCAATGTATTGAGAAATGTATTTTTTTTTTCAATGTGTTGTTTTCCTTTGCCATTGTGTTGATTCTTTATGTTTTGATGAGAATCAATGTGTGTTGATTCTTTAGTTTTAATATGTGTTCTTTTCTTTGTACGTTGATGATATATTTGATGATTTGGTAAAATTTTCAGTGTCACTGTTGTGTTGTTATGGCTGCAGGTTCTGGGGCTGCAGAATATGCTGCTTGTTTTTTTTAATGCATGAGATAGCGGAGGTTTTAACCGCTGCTAGATATAGGATTTTTTTTCATGGTGGTTTAAACCGCCGCTATATTATGGTGTTTTTTAAGGCGGCGGTTTTATCCATATTAGTGGTGTTTTTTCGGTAAAAAGTCCATACTTTAGCGGCGGTTTGTTAGAAACCGTCGCTAGATCCCATATATTTTTTTAACTGAAAATCGCCGCTAAAACTAAGAAACCCACCGCGAAATATGACTTCTATGACACTTCAGAAACCGCCACTAAATGGAAGAAACCGTCACGTGTTAATTGCTGACACCAATTTTAACGGCGGTTTTTTGAAACCGTCACAGAACCATATAGCGGCGGTTAAACCACCGCTAGACACTCAGTTTGTTGTAGTGGTTTGTTTATCTTACGATACATACTATTTGTTTTGAATGGCGATATTTTTATAATAAGTCTCGGGCAGTAAGATTTCCCAAGCTGGTCCTGACATACAGACATACATATACATACATACACATACATGCATATACACATACATGCATATACACACGCATATACACATTCATGCACATCCGCGTACATATGATTACAGACACTTGCATATGAATGTACATACATACATACACATACTACGTGCACACACACACAAACATGCATACACACATGTACACATAAACATACACATGCACAACACATATACCTATAAACACATAAAAACACCCAACATAAATGCACATCCAACACATACATACACATACATACAAATGCACACACATGCACATACATATGCATGCATGCATACACATACATACTCACACATACATCCACACACGCAAATATATGTGTATATTTTAAATTATTTAATATGAATATTGATACATATTTATATATATGTATATATATAAATTATACACACACATATTATAAATGCTATTAAATAAATAAATATTCATTTATATATTTACATAATTGTAAAAATAAAATTTTAATATATGATATTTATATATGCGTTTTTTAATGTATATAAATATCTTATTAAACAATTTTATTAATTAATATAAATTTGATAATTTTGTATATATTAAATTATGAAAATAAGATCGATAATATTTTTTTATTATAATAGTTATATAAATCAAACTTATGTATTACATTTACACACACACATATATATACTTGTTATATAAATCATATTTAAAAATATATAAATATGTATATATAAATTAATTTATTAATGGTGATGTCTATTAGTGTTTTAATTAGCATTGATGAATGAGCTTTTTTAGCATTATTAATTAAAGCACTAATAATGAACAATATTTATCATTGCCAAAAATACATTGATAAAGATATATTAGCACTGATAAAAAAGAACTTTATGAGCGGTGATAAAAGTCTCACCTTTATCAACGTTTGTTTTTAACACTGATAAATAATATCATTGATTAAATGCAAATTTGCAATGGTGACAGTTTGGTCTTACTTGAAAATTAAGGGTCACCATGATCGATGATTATAAATTTTGTAATTTATAAATTTGGAATGAATTTCTAATGAAAATGTGAATTTCCGGTTTACTTTTATCTTTAATTTCACTATTTCATTAGCATTGATGTCACACTTGATTTTATTGTGATCATGTAAATCAAACTTATTTTTTGTTTATTTGGTCATATTCAAATAGGTATTAAAATATTTTCATTAGATTGACTTAACGGTAGGGTTTTTTTTTTACAATAAATCTATTAGTCCAGAAAAAATTAAAAAACAAAACCTAGTTGTAGGAGTCCATCCTATGAAGGGTTGTTGAAATGATGGGATTTATTTTATTTTATTTTGTTTTTTAAATTTTCCCCTGCGTGAGTATCATTCTTCGGTCTCATGTTCACACCATGCAACGAATTCAAGGGTCGGTTGGGTAGTGAAATCGAAACCCTATTAAATAATTATTAAAAATTTGTAAATTACATATTTTTAAATAATAATAATAATATGATAAATTATATATATCTATTTTGATTTTGTCGCATATTAGATTTGTAAATGAATTTTAAACCAAAATCTTATTAAATTAATTACTATTAGTCCATTAACTACATTTTTCTAAACCATTATAAAATTATAATTTTTATAAAATTAAATTGGACGCAACCTACTAAAATTATTAAATAATCAAATTATTTGACCCCTTTAATCAATAATAAAAAGTATGGGGTCACTTCCCATAAATGCACATGGCGGGGCACCCCACGACCTGCTTTTTAAGAAAATCTCCACCGAATTATCCCGCATTAATATATATAAAGAAAACAACGCATGATGCTTTTGTTTGTTATACATAATTATTTTAGAAATATATTATAATTACTTAAAAATAATATATGTATGTCATATTTATGTTATAACACTATTAAAAATAAATGTACATTGAGTCTTTTAGGTAACTTGCATGATCCATTTAAATTATGAGTGACAATTCATGTTGTGTCGCGGTGACTTATTTAATATGTGTTGAGATGTCCAATGTCCCCCACGCTGGGTGGTACGGGTTGAGGGGGGTGGGATTCAGGCAAGGTTGAAAGGTCAGGTCTCCAAACCAGTGATTTAAATGTACTTTCTTTCCTGCGTGTGTGTTGATTTCGCAGTTGTACCCAATTTTTTTTTTAAGATGCCCAAACCCAAACCAGACTTGTTTGTTAGAGGGGTTTATTGTGTCTTGTAATTGTATCACATCTTATTGATATAATAATTAATTAATTTATATATTTATACATATTATTATATTTTATAAATCTATATCAAATACAATTATTCTTAGAAATACAAATAATTACAAATCAAATAATGTGTTCCTACACACATTAATTTTCTTAAAAACAAAATATTTTATTTTTTAATATATGATTAAAAATTTTAAATATCCAAATAATTGTGTCATTTATCATGTTATTATGTCATGCATCCTCAATCCATACACAATCCATTTATTTAACCATGTATCTAGTTCATATCATGTTCGTGTTGTGTTCGCATGTCTTTGATCCGTGGGTTTTATCCAAGTACATCCAAGCATGCAAAACTAGTGGGGTTGGGCCTAAATGGGTCAGGTCCGTGGGAGCCTAGGTTTTTTTTGAGTAGTCAGTTTTTAATGCGAATCAAAATTTACAAGCCCGGCCTAATTTGGGCATATGGGTTTTGATGGCGAGTTGAACTATTAAATTCTAACCTATGTTAAAAACAAGCCAAAATGGGCACACTACAAACGGGCATATGCCCACACATTTTGATGAAGTATATTCTACACTGTTATTCACTAGACAATTGTCGCTCTATTGAATTTGCATTTAGAGTGTGTATGATGTTGTTGTTACATTCATTCATGGACAATTAATTCACTATCTATTATATTTTTGTCCAATGTTTATCTATATTCTAATTTACATTTTTCCATTCACTTAGATGCATTATATTTACTTCTTTTATACCTAATGTATGCCATTTTATATATATTTTTGTCATACTCCTTATAATTCAACACATAGATGCCACACATACCATCTGTAAGAGTATTTAGAAAATTTAGATATTTATATATGAGTTCGTCTCAATTAATGTGTCACGAACCGAATCTGGTCGCCGCCAAAACCGACACCCGACCCGACCCGTGGCAAGTCCCGAAGGGCGTTCCCGATCCCCACGGGCTGGAACAAGTTCCTGGGTATCAAAAACTGAAAATTGGGAACGATTTACCCGAGTTTGTATACTTAAAACAACAAGTGAATCCAAGAAACCAAATCTGGATTTTAAAACCAAAACATCTTTTACTAAAATTCAGAACCGAATTACACAATTTTAAACAATGTTTGAAGACCATTACAAATGTACAAACTCATGAAATGACAACCCAAGAACCTCCACATGGAAAGAGGCACCACCCTCAAGCCATCTCCACGACACTGCATCACGATGGACCGCTAAAAACCCTAACCAATGGCATAAAACCTGTACCCAAACCTGTGACACAAAATAAGAAAGTCTACTTACACCCAATGGTGTAAGTAGGGTGTGAGCAAAACCCAGTAGGATACCACCACTAAGAGATTCCATATTATAAACATTTAAAGACGAAAAACATGAAAATTTTCAAAAATATGAAAAGCTAGTTACAATTTCTAAAAGATGCAACTTTGAATAAGAACAGTTTTCAAGTGGGCTATTTTAAAGGATTAACACTTTTAAAATAAACACCGAAGCTACTGAATTTTCCAGCCAAATGTACCATATGCCGACTGTAAGTATAAAATAACTAATGAGCACAAGCAATAGGAATTAACCCATAGGCACTAGCTAGCAGTGGGTCCCAGGTACCTCGTATCTCGGTGAGAGTAACCATCACAAATATCCATTCCCGTGCACGAGCCACTAGTAGGGAACATACCCATAACCTAGTGGTCCCCAATCATCATCATCATAGTTTAGTTAGAGTTGTAAGCGTCAATCTTGCTAAGTGAAACTGAGGCCAAACCCCACAGATTCACTAGCATACTAGTACACGTCCACCCACCTAGATACCCAGGTTTTCCCCTTGTGGTCAAACAAGTTCAACAAGTCAAGAAATACACACTGAACATGAAAATATCATTTCTACATCACAAATTCACCCAACAGCTCATATGTATACCACACAAGTCACAAAAGTCCTTTTTTCATTCAAAATGATTTTGAAATCAAACTCACACCAAAATAACCCACAACACATTTCACATTTCTTCAACACTTCCACAAAACCATTAAACAATTTTATAAAACAATTATAAGATATTGTAACTCATATAACAGCAAACACACATGGCACATACCACTCCTTTCATAATAAAAATTTCAATTTTTCACATCACACTCACACAAAACAGTCCACATCACATTCACATCACTTTAACACCTCAATATCTCCTTCAAACAATTTAATAAAATATTTCCAAGATGATACATATGACATAACAGCCTTTTCAAAAATGAAATGGACCTTTTAAAAATATACTCCTACCAAAATAGTTTGCTGATATAGTTTCACCACTTACACAACTCAATAAACCATGCAAAACTTTCATAAAACAATTATAAAGAGTATACCCAAGCTTTGCACATTAAACCCATTTCAAAAACCTCTTTTTAAGCCAAAAGCATACCAAGACCCTACCAAAACAGAATTGGCAGTCCAATCAACATGTAATAATCTACTTTCAAATGTTATATAATCACCTTGAACAATATCACAAAAGATACCCATGAGAACACACAAATCCATAAAACACTTTCAAGGAGTATAACAAGGTTATACACATAAAACCCATTCAAAGACCCTCCTTTTTAGGCCCACATGACACTATATCATTACCAAACCAAAATTGACATCCCCTTTCAACAACTAATAAATCACTTCCACATTTTACAAAACTACCACAAGAGATAACACATGAAATACATTTGAAAAATACACACTTCAAACAAAAATGTAACTTTAATACCAAATGCTTTACTATTGCTACCAAAAATGGTTTTCGCATAATTCACAGCATATAAGGAACATGAAAAATTATTTAATCAAGCAAACTAACTCATCATTAAATGGTTACCCACAGAATCACCTACCGAAATTGTCGAATCCCTCAAAACATGGTGTGAAACATCAACTGCACCAACCCGACACCACAAGGATGATAAATCCAGCCCTAGACCACAAATTTTCACCAAAAAGACTCATGGTTAAACCCTAGGTACGAACCCTAGGTTCTGGACTCTTTGGAACATCAAGAAAGAGGGATGAAACCCTAAGAAAAGAGGAGAAATCAAATATAGAAATACTTACTTGCAGAAATATTGAAGAGATCGCCCTAAATCCACCAAAATATGAATCTCCAAATACCCAAAACTGCCATGGAGGTTCGAAGGAGTCATATTAGGTCATGTGGGGACTGAAATGGGGAAATGGAATGAAAATTGAAGGAGTTATGAAAGATTCATTTTACCTCATCAAATCTGGTCGATTTGAGAAAGAGTACGAAAGATCTCCCTAATTCGCGGTTCACCTGAGCTCCAAAATTGCGAAAACGATTATGGGGGTGATCCTCAGGATATTGGATTTGAGAGGGAGATAGAATCACGGGAAAAAAGTAAAAAATGAATGAGATATGGAAAATTTTAAAAAATAATTTAAAGCAGGAAATGAGCTTACGGGCAGACCCATTACCTTAATCAAAAACCCAAATCCATCATGATTTTGGATTTCTATGTGGTCCAAAGGGATATGGTGATTTTAATATATTAGGGTATTCAAATTGAAAAGTTAAATGGGTATAAAATAGTAAAAATTGAAGGAGTTATAGAAGAAACAAAATTTGTTTTTAAATCTGGAATTGAGCTCACGGTTTGGCCCAAATTTTCAAAACCCACAATTTTCACCAAAATGAGTGGTAAACCCCCAAAACAAATCAGAAATGGAAATTAAATGAATAATGAATTAAAAAAAGGCCATGTGTGTGAAAATTCTCCCCACCATAAAACTTTCTGCCCTCGGAAAGCCACATCAAGGACAAAGCAAAAACCAAACCCAACTGAAAGGTAGAAATGAACTCCTTTGCTAAACTTCGCCCCCAAAGGCCAAAAAACCTCTAGTGATCAATTAAGGAAGGAATACTTCACAACCAAAACATACACCTCTTTACTGAAATGATCAAGCACATTCAGGATTTATCCTAAAAGAAAACTCCTCAAACACTATCTGAACAAGGCTCAAGAAATTTACACAAAAACAAGAACATCGAACAAGGTTACACTTACCTTGATATAACTAAACCATTGGGAACTCTCCAATCCCAACGTTTACCCAAGGAAGATGTAGGTGGTTATATAGCTCCGAACGAGACTACCCACTTCCAAGCCAAGACCAAGTACAAAAGTGAGTTACTGGTACAAGGATACACAAATGGGCTCCCCAACCATAAGAGACAACTTAATTTTTTTTTCCGAGACAAAATCAAGACACTAATAGGGGAGCCCTGAACAAACTCCCCAGTACAAGGGGTAGAATCCCATTAGGAATTTTCAAAATAATATACATGAGACTCATATTGGGTCTCCCCACCATAAGAACCAACCATCTTAACTGACCAATATGGGCCGACATAGAAAACCCCCAAAACTTAAAGAGTTGAGACAACCGCACATTTAGCCCACTTAGTTTGGGAAACTATGCGCTAACAATGTGGATCCTTATACCTACATGGTTTTCTGGGGAATGGTTACTAATAAATGTTCAATCAACATGTCTAGAAAAATCTAAAACCTTTCCCCCGAACCCAAAGGAAACCAAGGGGAAAAGAAAGTCATTGGGAGAGAACATGGGGAAGAGGCCCTCCACCTCTTTCCACCGAATGGGAACAAAAGAATCAAGATAACAACACAAAATGTTTAAACTATTCCCATCTTTCATAATGAGAAAAATTCTTTGTACATGGTTAAAAACTACACTGGGATTTCCTCTGACTACGTGCCAACTTCTCTCCGGGACCTATGGCTGGAGCTGGAATGATTGAATCATCTTCGGCCTCGCAGTTAGGATTTGGAAACCCCCGAATAGAATTTCTTCTTTCGATGCTACAAACAACTACATGCAATCCAAGATGGGTTCACCAAGACAAAACACACTCCAGAACTCACTTTACCCTAACATGGAATTTCACTGAAATAAGGGTTTAGAGGATGAACTCACATCACACCTTGTTTCTTCGGGTGAGAAACAACAGAAATAAAGGACACATATAAACACCTTCCTCTAAGACAGAGGATGTCAAGATCTTCTGAAAGGAGAAACACTTCTGAAAAAAAAGACGGACAAAATATTGTACAATTTCACCTTTAAAATCAAATGAGCACGTGACATCACAACACGTCACCGAACATGACCAAAGCAACTCATAAAAATAATACAAGGAGGGGGCCTTATACAACATCCCCAAATATCACAGCATTCCAGAAAGTGTCCATAACAGCCTCTCGTGGCCAGATTTCCCACACAGGTGGTGTAACATAAACCCCTTCTTCATAGAGACTATGAAGGACTCATAGGCCCTCTTAGACACTATCCATACTAACAACCCTAGAAAACTTCCACCTTTGACAAATCAGGTAGCTTAAGAAACTAAGGTCTATTTCAACCATCCACGAACACTCTTCCGCAACAAGAGGATCCAAAAAAAAACCAAGAATGTAAATGGTGTAGAATCATTCTAAAAATCTCAAGAAAAGATTCCTTACATTGATCAACTAGAGGATTTTCTAACGGTGAAACAATCCGGGTTGCACTTCAGTTGTTCACTAACCCTTAATGGTGGCGTACCCTATCCAATGGGAGAACCCAAGGACCCAACCAAGCTGGTCTATTGGTAAAAACATTCCACAAAACAGATCCAAACACATTAATGGAACCACCATAAAGGTGTATGGAAACATATCTCATAGGAGACTACTAACCGGTCCTTCTACCCAGCTTACCGACCAAAGACAAACCCAAAACACAGTTCGAATAGGAGGGGTTCTTGGACTCAAAACATCCCACAACATCAACATTTTCCAAAAACACACAATATACAACATCCCAAACAATTCATCAAGACATCATGTTTTTCTTTAAAAACATTTCTTTGAAAACCAACGGTTCAAAGGTTAGCGTATCCACCAATGGTACCCCATGGGCCTCACACATGCATGTTTTTGTGCCACACCGGGCACCCTCCTCATATTTGTCCCGACACTCATCCAGTCATGCCATCAACCATCCATAATCCCATATAACCCCATGCACGTGGTCTCTCATTGAAATAAAAAAGGATAAAACTAAAATTCTTTCCACTTTTCAAAAACAAAACGGTCAACCAACCCATCCTTTTTCTCAAAACTCCTAACAATGAGATCAAAATACCAATTCACATCTTACAAAACTTTTCATAAGGACATAACCGTTTAGAAAATAACTCACTTTCAAGTTATCCACATCAATTTGAAAACATCTCATCCCATTAAAACACACTTTAATTGTTTAGAAAACTATATTGGAAACACTTTTGAAAACCAACTTCAATATGGTTCCTGATTTCAAAAGAGGTGTAAGCACAATATTTTCCATTTCAAAAAAATTCTGAAAATTCAGTTCCACCATTTCATAAATCAAACCATTCCCACTTTATTTGAAAATCATTTCACAAAAAACTTTACACTTCATAAAACCAAGTCACTTTAAAACCAAAGTTCCATGATTTCAAAACTAAAGCACAAAACAATGCGAGAGGAAACTAGTTTCAGTGGGTGACTTGGAAATATGGTTGGAAGCCGTATTCCAATCACTTAACCATCTCAGAGAGTGTTCTAGGGAATATCCCTAACTCCACATGGCTTTCCAGACCCTATGAGCTCACTGAGATCATTAACCCAACTCTCTTTTCATTTCCCCTAATCATCATGAGACCAAGAAAACCAAAAGACATAGATAAATCCCGACTTCCCCTCGAGACTTGAATCCCGACATGAGGTGTGGTGATCAAGAACACTACCCATAACTGTAATTTCATCTCCCAAAAATCTTAACTCCAGACTATCCTGACTATTTCCCAAATAACATGACTCAAATAGAGCGAACCTCCTCTGATACCATTTTGTCACGAACCGAATCTGGTCGCCGCCAAAACCAGCACCCGACCCGACCCGTGGCAAGTCCAAAAGGGTGTTCCCGATCCCCATGGGCTAGCACAAGTTCCTAGGTATCAAAAACCGAAAATTGGGAACGATTTACCCAAGTTTGTATACTTAAAACAACAAGTGAATCCAGGAAATCAAATCTGGTTTTTTCAAACCAAAACATCTTTAACTAAAATTCAGAACTGAATTACACAATTTTAAACAATGTTTGAAGACCATTAAAAAGGTACAAACTCATGAAATGACATCCCAAGAACCTCTACATGGAAAGAGTCACCACCCTCAAGCCATCTCCACGACACTACATCACGATGGACCGCTAAAAACCCGAACCAATGGCATAAAACCTATACCCAAACCTGTGACACAAAATAAGAAAGTATACTTACACCCAATGGTGTAAGTAGGGTGTGAGCCAAAGCTCAGTAGGATACCACCACTAAGAGATTCCATATTATAAACATTTAAATATGAAAAGCATACAAGTTTTCAAAAACATGAAAAGCTAGTTACAATTTCTAAAAGATGTAACTTTGAATAAGAACAGTTTTCAAGTGGGCTATTTTAAAGGATTAACAATTTTAAAATAAACACCAAATCTACTGAATTTTCCAGCCAAATTTACCATATGCTGACGGTAAGTATAAAGTAACTAATGATCACAAGAAATAAGAATTAACCCCTAGGTACTAGCTAGCTGTGGGTCCCAGGTACCTCGTATCTCGGTGAGAGTAACCATAAAAAATATCCATTCCCGTGCACGAGCCACTAGTAGGGAACATAACCATAACCTAGTGGTCCCCAATCATCATCATCATAGTTTAGTTAGAGTTGTAAGCGTCAATCTTGCTAAGTGAAACTGAGGCCAAACCCCACGGAATCACTAGCATACTAGTACACATCCACCCACCTAGATACCCAGGTTTTTCACTTGTGGTCAAACAAGTTCAACAAGTCAAGAAATATACATTGAATATGAAAATATCATTTCCACATCAAAAATTCACCCAACAGCCCATATGTATACCACACAAGTCACAAAAGTCCTTTTTTCATTCAAAATGATTTTGAAATCCGACTCACACCAAAATAACCCACAACACATTTCACATTTCTTCAACACTTCCAAAAAACGATTAAACAATTTTATAAAACAATTATAAGATATTGTAACTCATATAAAAGCCCACACACATGGCACATACCACTCCTTTCATAATAAAAATTTCAATTTTTCACATCACACTCACACAAAACAGTGCACATCACATTCACATCACTTTAACACCTCAATATCTCCTTCAAACAATTTAATATAATATTTCCAAGATGATACATATGACATAACAGCCTTTTCAAAAATTAAATGAACCTTTTAAAAATATAGTCCTACCAAAATAGTTTTCTGATATAGTTTCACCACTTACACAACTCAATAAACCATTCAAAACTTTCATAAAACAATTATAAGGAGTATACCCAAGATTTGCACATAAAACCCATTTCAAAAACCTCCTTTTAAGAAAAAAGCACACCAAGACCCTACCAAAATAGAATTGGAAGCCCAATCAACATGTAATAATCTACTTTCAAATGTTATATAATCACCTTTAACAATAATACAAAAGATACCCATGAGAACACACAAATCAATAAAACACTTTCAAGGAGTATAACAAGGTTATACACATAAAACCCATTAAAAGACCCCCCTTTTTAGGCCCACATGACACTATATCATTACCAAATCAAAATTGACATCCCCTTTTAACAACTAATAAATCACTTCCACATTTTACAAAACTACCACAAGAGATAACACATGAAATACATTTGAAAAATACACACTTCAAACAAAAATGTAACTTTAATACCAAATGCTTTACTATTGCTACCAAAAATGGTTTTCGCATAATTAACAGCATATAAGGAACATGAAAAATTATTCAATCAAGCAAACTAACTCATCATTAAATGGTTACCCACATAATCACCTACCGAAATTGTCGAATCCCTCAAAACATGGTGTGGAACATCAACCGCACCAACCCGGCACCAAAAGGATGATAAATCCAGCCCTAGACCACAAATTTTCACCAAAAATACTCATGGTTAAACCCTAGGTACGAACCCTAGGTTTTGGACGCTTTGGAACATCAAGAAAGAGGGATGAAACCCTAAGAAAAGAGGAGAAATCAAATAGAGAAATACTTACTTGAAAAAATATTGAAGAGATCGCCCTAAATCCACCAAAATATGAATCTCCAAGTACCCAAAACTGGTATGGAGGTTTGAAGGAGTCATATTAGGCCATGTGGGGACTTAAATGGGGGAAAAGGATGAAAATTTAAGGATTTATGAAAGATTCATTTTACCTCATCAAATCTGACCGATTTGAGAAAGAGTATTAAAGATCGCCCTAATTCACGGTTCACCTGAGCTCCAAAATTTCAAAAACGATAATGGGGGTGATCCTCAGGATATTGTCTTTGAGTGGGAGGTGTAATAACAGGAAAAAAGTAAAAAATGAATTAGATATGAAAAATTTAAAAAAATAATTTAAAGTAGGAAATGGGCTTACGGGCAGGCCCATTACCTTAATCAAAAACCCAAATCCATCATGATTTTGGATTTCTATGTGGTCCAAAGGGATATGGTGATGTTAATATATCATGTTATGCCAATTGTGAAGTTAAATGGGTATAAAATAGTAAAAATTTAAGGAGTTATAGAAGAAACAAAATTTGTTTTTAAATCTGGAATTGGGCTCACGGTTTGGCCCAAATTTTCAAAACCCACCATTTTCACCAAAATGAGTGGTAAACCCCCAAAACAAATCAGAAATGGAAATTAAATGAATAATGAATTAAAAAAAAGTTCATGGGTGTTACAATTCTCCCCACCATAAAACTTTCCACCCTCAGAAAGCCACATCAAGGACAAAGCAAAAACCAAACGCAACCGAAAGGTAGAAATGAACTCCTTTGCTAAACTTCACCCCCAAAGGCCAAAACACCTCCAGTGATCAATTAAGGAAGGAATACTTCACAAAAAAAAACATAAACCTCTTTACTGAAATGATCAAGCACATTCTGGATTTATCCTAAAAGAAAACTCCTCAAGCACTATCTAAACAAGGCTTAAGAAATTTACCCAAACAAACAAGAACATCGAACAAGGTTACACTTACCTTGATATAACTAAACCATTGGGAACTCTCCAATCCCAATGTTTACCCAAGGAAGATGTAGGTGGTTTTATATATCTTAATTAGACTACCCACTTCCAATCCAAGACCAAGTACAAAAGCGAGTTACTGGTACAAGGATACACAAATGGGCTCCACAACCATAAGAGACAACTTAATTTTTTTTCCGACACAGAATCAAGACACTAACAGGGGAGCCCTGAAAAAAATCCCCGGTACAAGGGGTAGAATCCCATTAGGAATTTCCAAAATAATATACATGAGACTCATATTGGGTCTCCCCACCATAAGAACCAACCATCTTAACTGAACAATATGGGCCGACACAGAAAAACCCCAAAACTTAAAGAGTTGAGACGACCGCACAGTTAACCCGCATAGTTTGGGAAACTATGCGCTAACCATGAGGATCCTTATACCTACATGGTTTTCTAGGTAATGGTTACTACTAAATGTTCACTCAACATGTCTAGAAAAATCTAAAACCTTTTCCTCGAACCCAAAGGAAACCAAAGGGGAAAAGAAAGTCATTGGGAGAGAACATGGGGATGAGGCCCTCCACCTCTTTCCACTGAACGGGAACAAAAGAAGAAAGATGAAAACACCAAATGTTTAAACTATTCCGATCTCTCATACTGATAACAGTTCTTTGTACAAGGTTAAAAACTACACTGGGATTTTCTCTGACTACGTGCCAGCTTCTCTCCGGGACCTATGGCTGGAGCTGGAATGATTGAAGCATCTTCAGCCTCGCAGTTAGGATTTCGAAACCCCCGAATAGAATTTCTTCTTTCGATGCTACAAACAACTACATGCAATCCAAGATGGGTTCACCAGGAAAAAGCACACTCCAGAAATCACTTTACCTTAACATGGAATTTCACTGAAATAAGGGTTTAGAGTATGCACTCACATCACACATTGTTTCTTCGGGTGAGAAACAACATAAATAAAGGACACATATAAACACCTTCCTCTAAGACAGAGGTTGTCGAGATCTCCCGAAAGGAGAAACACTTCTAAAAAAAAGACTCACAAAATATTGTACAATTTCACCTTTAAAATCAAATGAGCACGCGACATCACAACACGTCACCAAACGTGACCAAAGCGACTCATAAAAATAATACAAGGAAGGGGCCTTATACAACATCCCCAAATATCACATCATTCCAGAAAGTTTCCATAATAGCCTCTCATGGCCAGATTTCCCACACAGGTGGTCTAACATAAACCCCTTCTTCATAGAGACTACGAAGGACTCATAGGCACTCTTAGACACTATCCATACTAACAACCCTAGACAACTTCCACCTTTGACGAATCAGGTAGCTTAAGAAACTAAGGTCTCCTTCAACCATCCACAAGCACTCTTCCGCAACAAGAGGATCCAAAAAAAAACCAAGAATGTAAATGGTGTAGACTCATTCTAAAAATATCAAGAAAAGATTCCTTACATTGATCAACTGGAGTATTTTCTAATGGCGAAACAATCAGAGTTGCACTTCAGTTGTGCACTAACCCTTAATGGGGGCGTACCCTATCCAACGGGAGAACCCAAGGACCCAACCAAGCTGGTCTATTGGTAAAAAAATTCCACAAAACAGATCCAAACACATTAATGGAACCACCGTAAAGGTGTCCGGAAACATATCTCATAGGAAACTACTAACCGGTCCTTCTACCCAGCATACTGACCAAACACAAACCCAAAACACAGTTCGAACAGGAGGGGTTCTTGGACTCAAAACATCCCACAACATCAACATTTTCAAAAAACACACAATATACACCATCCCAAACAATTAATCAAGACATCATGTTTTTCTTTAAAAAAATTTCTTTGAAAACCAATGGTTCAAAGGTTAGCATATCCACCAATGGTACCCCATGGGCCTCACACATGCATGTTTTTGTGCCACACCGGGCACCCTCCTCATATTTGTCCCGGCACTCATCCATTCATGCCATCAACCATCCATAATCCCATATAACCCCATGCATGTGTTCTCTCATTGAAATACCAAAGGATAAAACTAAAATTCTTCCCACTTTTAAAAAACAAAACGGTCAACCAACCCATCCTTTTTCTCAAAACTCCTAACAATGAGATCAAAATCCCAATTCACATCTTAAAAAAATTTTCATAAGGACATAACCATTTAGAAAATAACTCACTTTCAAGTTATCCACATCAATTTGAAAACATATCATCCCATTAAAACACCCTTTAATTGTTTAGAAAACTATATTGGAAACACTTTTGAAAACCAACTTCAATATGGTTCCTGATTTCAAAAGAGGTGTAAGCACACTATTTTCCATTTCAAAACAATTCTGAAAATTCAGTTCCACCATTTTATAAATCAAACCATTCCCTCTTTATTTAAAAATCATTTCAAAAAAACTTTACACTTCGTAAAACCAATTCACTTTAAAACCAAAGTTCAATGATTTCAAAACTAAAGCACAAAACAATGAGAGAGGAAACTAGTTTCAGTGGGTGAATTGGAAATATGGTTGGAAGCCATATTCCGATCAATTCACCATCACAGAGAGTGTTCTAGGTAATATCCCTAACTCCACATGGCTTGCCAGACCCTGTGAGCTCACTGAGACCATTAACCCAACTCTCTTTTCATTTCCCCTAATCATCATCAGACCAAGAAAACCAAAAGACATAGATAAATCCCAACTTCCCCTGGCGACTTGAATCCCGACATGAGGTGTGGTGATCAAGAACACTACCCATAACTGGAATTTCATTTCCTGAAAATCTTAACTCTATACTATCCTGACTATTTCCCAAATAACATGACTCAAATAGAGCAAACCTCCTCTGATACTATTTTGTCACGAACCGAATCTTGTCGCCGCCAAAACCGGCACCCGACCCGACCTATGGAAAGTCCCGAAGGACATTCCCGATCCCCACAGGCTGGCCCAAGTGCTTGGGTATCAAAAACTGAAAATTGGGAATGATTTAGCCGAGTTTGTATACTTAAAACAACAAGTGAATACAAGAAATCAAATCTGGATTTTTCAAACCAAAAAATCTTTTACTAAAATTCAGAACTGAATTACACAATTTTAAACAATGTTTGAAGACCATTACAAAGGTACAAACTCATTAAATGACATCCTAAGAACCTCCACATGGAAAGAGGCACCACCCTCAAGCCATCTCCACGACACTGCATCACAATGGACTGCTAAAAACCCAAACCAATGACATAAAACCTGTACCCAAACCTGTGACACAAAATAAGAAAGTCTACTTACACCCAATGGTGTAATTAGGGTGTGAGACAAAGCCTAGTAGGATACCAACACTAAGAGATTCCATATTATAAACATTTAAAGACAAAAATCAAGTAAGTTTTCAAAAACATGAAAAGCTAGTTACAATTTCTAAAAGATGCAACTTTGAATAAGAACAGTTTTCAAGTGGGATATTTTAAAGGATTAACACTTTTAAAATAAACACAAAAGCTACTGAATTTTCCAGCCAAATGTACCGTATGATGATGGTAAGTATAAAGTAACTAATGAGCACAAGCAATAGGAATTAACCCCTAGGCACTAGCTAGCTGTGGGTCCCAGGTACCTCGTATCTTGGTGAGAGTAACCATAAAAAATATCCATTCCTGTGCACGAGCCACTAGTAGGGAACATACCCATAACCTAGTGGTCCCCAATAATCATCATCATAGTTTAGTTAGAGTTGTAAGTGTCAATCTTGCTAAGTGAAACTGAGGCCAAACCCCACGGATTCACTAACATACTAGTACACGTCCACCCACCTAGATACCCAGGTTTTCCCCTTGTTCTCAAATAAGTTCAACAAGTAAAGAAATATACATTGAACATGAAAATATCATTTACACATCAAAAATTCACCCAAAAGCTCATATTTATACCACACAAGTCACAAAAGTCCATTTTTCATTCAAAATGATTTTGAAATCCGACTCACACCAAAATAACCCACAACACATTTCACATTTCTTCAACACTTACACAAAACCATTAAACAATTTTATAAAACAATTATAAGATATTGTAACTCATATAACAACCCACACACAAGGCACATACCACTCCTTTCATAATAAAAATTTCAATTTTTCACATCACACTCACACAAAACAGTCCACATCACATTCACATCACTTTAACACCTCAATATCTCCTTCAAACAATTTAATAAAATATTTACAAGATGATACATATGACATAACAGCCTTTTCAAAAATGAAATGGACCTTTTAAAAATATACTCCTACAAAAACAGTTTGTTGATATAGTTTCACCACTTACACAACTCAATAAACCATTCAAAACTTTCATAAAACAATTATAAGAAGTATACCCAAGATTTGCACATAAAACCCATTTCAAAAACCTCTTTTTAAGCCAAAAGCACACCAAGACCCTACCAAAACAGAATTGGAAGCCCAATCAACATGTAATAATCTACTTTCAAATGTTATATAATCACCTTGAACAATATCACAAAAGATATCCATGAGAACACACAAATCCATAAAACACTTTTAAGGAGTATAACAAGTTTATACACATAAAACCCATTCAAAGACCCCCCTTTTTAGGCCCACATGACACTATATCATTACCAAACCAAAATTAGCATCCCCTTTCAACAACTAATAAATCACTTCCACATTTTACAAAACTACCACAAGAGATAACACATGAAATACATTTGAAAAATACACACTTCAAACAAAAATGTAACTTTAATACCAAATGATTTACTATTGCTACCAAAAATGGTTTTCGCATAATTCACAGAATATAAGGAACATGAAAAATTATTTAATCAAGCAAACTAACTCATCATTAAATGGTTACCCATAGAATCACCTACCGAAATTGTCGAATCCCTCAAAACATGGTGCGAAACATCAACCGCACCAACCCAGCACCACAAGGATGATAAATCCAAACCTATACCACAAATTTTCACCAAAAGACTCATGTTTAAACCCTAGGTATGAACCCTAGGTTCTGGACTCTTTGGAACATCAAGAAAGAGGGATGAAACCCTAAGAAAAGAGGAGAAATCAAATAGAGAAATACTTACTTGCAGAAATATTGAAGAGATCGCCCTAAATCCACCAAAATATGAGTCTCCAAGTACCCAAAACTAGTATGGAGGTTAGAAGGAGTCATATTAGGTCATGTGGGGACTAAAATGGGGGGAAAAAAGATGAAAATTGAAGGAGTTATGAAAGATTCATTTTACATCATCAAATCTGGTCGATTTGAGAAAGAGTATGAAAGATCGCCCTAATTTGCGGTTCACCTGAGCTCCAAAATTGCGAAAACGATAATGGGGGTGATTCTCAGGATATTGGATTTGAGAGGAAGGTGGAATCATGGGAAAATAGTAAAAATGAATGAGATATGGAAAATTAAAAAAAAACAATTTAAAGCAGGAAATGGGCTTACGGGCAGGCTCGTTACCTTAATCAAAAACCCAAATCCATCATGATTTTGGATTTCTATGTGGTCCAAAGGGATATGATGATTTTAATATATCAGGGTATTCCAATTGGGAAGTGGAATGGGTATAAAATAGTAAAAATTGAAGGAGTTATAGAAGAAATGAAATTTGTTTTTAAATCTGGAATTGGGCTCACGGTTTGGCCCAAATTTTCAAAAGCCACCATTTTCACCAAAATGAGTGGTAAACCACCAAAACAAATCAGAAAAGGAAATTAAATGAAGAATGAATTTTAAAAAAGGGTCATGGGTGTGACATAATGGGTTGACTTGTATTTATGATCCATGTTGTAACCTTTTTTTCCCATCTATAAATATAACCACCTGACCTCACTCAGAGAAATGAATTCTAAATATTTTTCTTCTACATGGTATTAGAGAACGCTTCCTAACCTATCTTATGTTTCTTGTCCCCCTACTGCTAGATAGAACTCTAAGATTTCCCTCAAAGGGGGGCAACACTACCACAGATCGGCGTAACGGGCAGTGCTGATCTTTATCAGCGCTGAGAAAAACACGATGATAAAATGGGGACTTTTATCATCACTATTATTAGCGCTGATAAAAGTTTTTAACAAAAAATATTATTAATTTATATAAAATTATTATATTTATATTCAAAAAATATATTTATTTATATACATTAAATAAAAAACGCATGTTTATAATTAATATTTTTTTAATAATTCATATATATATATAATCTTTTTTAAAAAGTATTTATAACATTATAATTAAATAAATACGTATTTAAATAATTATAAAATTATAAAAAGTTTTATTAAATAATAAATAAATTTATTATATTTATAATTATATATTTATAATTATATATAAATACTTTTTAAATATATATACTTATACTTATAATTATAAATAAATAAATATACATTACAATGAATTTGGTCAATAAATATATTGATGCATGAGTATAATTGAGGTGCATATGTTATGTATTCATCATAAATGTTCATTTATATATTACACCCTTATTATTATTCATGTTGTGAGGAATCGATTTTTATGATCTATAATTTGCTAGGTATATGATCCATTCATATTATACCTATTAATATATTATGTTATCATAAATACTTATAAAATTACAATAAATATATTTATTCTATATATAATCATAAATTTGTAATCATACATATATACTTTTTAAATATATTTATTTATAATTATAATTATAACTATATATATATATTTAAATAATTATAAAATTACAATAGATACATCTAATATAATTTTATAAATAAATAAATAAATATATTTATAATTATATACAAATATTTATAAATATATTTATTTATACTTATAATTATAAATAAATATATATATGTAAATAATTCTAAAATTATAATAAATATATTTATTATACTTATAAAGTTATGAATATATATAATTGAATAAATATATTTATAAATATATAAAAATATTTATAAATAAATACAAATATCTATAATTATAAAACTAATTAAATATAGATATATTTAAATAATTATAAAATTATAATAAATATACTAATTATATATTTTTATAAAATTATAAATATAATAAATATAAATATAAAATTAAAAATATAATAAATATATTTGTTATAATTTTATAATTCTTTAAATATATATATATATATATATATATATATATATATATTTATAATTATAACTATAAATAAGTATATATTTATTATAATTTTTTAATTACAAATAAATAAATATTTATTTATAGTTATAATTACAATAAATATATATTTATTTAAATAGTTATAAAACTCTAAAAAATATATTAATTATACTTATAATGTTATCAATATATATAATTAAATAAATTTATTTATAAATATATACAAATATTTAGAAATATATAAAAGTATTTATAAATAAATAGAAATATTTATAATTATAATTATAAATAATATATATATATTTAAATAACTATAAAATAATAAATAAATTAATTATATATATTAATAAAATTATAAATATAATAAATATATTTCTTATAATTTCATAATTATTTATATATATATATATATATATAAAATTTGTCCTGACTCGTCCCAGTGGGGCCCGTGCCGTAACTCCCCAAACCCGCCTCCAATAGGCCAGGGGCTGGTGACTAGCACCGAGTAGGCATGTCACTAACATGGGAGACATTGCCTATAAACCTGTACACACACACACACACATCTCCAAGCCCACAAAATTGAAAAGTAAAAACTACTGAAAATGGAAATGCATGCATACACTAAAATCCCAACCAACATAGTACGACAGGAAAGTAAAGTACAATAATGTAAAACCCTGATCCAAAAGTACAAGCCCACCAAAATAAAGTCGGTAACAAAGTCCAACTTGTAAAGAAAGGGACTGAGACTGCAATCCGTAGCCATAAGAACACACCTCGGCCTGCTTGATCTCACTGATCATCGTCCGATCCTGGTCCACCTAGAATCCTGTCAAAGGCTCGCTCGTCTGCACAACACACGACACGTGCGGGCAAAGCCTCTGCAGGGGTGAGTATAACAATACCCAGTAGGACACCCTGAAAACCACAAAGGAATACAACAAAGGAAATACCACAAAGGAATGACACAGTCAGCTCTATACAGTATATATTTACAAAACATATAACAAGAATATCCAGATATACTCATACATGATCGACTATCGCGAAACCACCACTAAGATCCAGCTCGAAGATTCCACTAAGCACGTAACAGGGAGAACACACTCCTAGGTCTGAAGAGAGAGATACAAAGTACTCGTTTCGGTAGAACTCACTCCACAAGTACTTAAGAATACGATGCTCAGATGAGGATCACAACCAATAGCTATGGGGTGATTCCAACAACTCAGTCTGAACTAATCCGCTAAGTAGAGGATCAACGCCTGGGTAAGGTAGGTCATGTTGATGCCAAGAACTCTACTTAGGGTACCAGGAAGGAATAGAGGATCCGACTCTAAGTCTCACAGAGGATATTCCAACAACTCTATTTAGGAAGTCCTGTTGAAGGGATCATAATACTGTACGTAGGAAATGATACTAGAAACCTTCAGGAGAAAAGACCAAGGGTACGAACCCTAAGGAAGCTAGCCCAAGTCACAAAAGACAAATGGCTCAAGCCATGTAAAACAGGTTACACAGCGTGTAGTAGGGTCACACGCCGTGTTCCTTGACTCTGGGTACTGATCGTGTAAAACAGCCCATGTCTTAAGTCTAAGTCGTGTAGAAAAGTATATACACGGTGTGTAAGTCAGAGCACACGCCGTGTCCTATCAACTGGGAAACACCCGTGTACCCTGGCCGTATGCCCGTACACGGTGTCTGCCCGTGTCGCCCTGCCCGTGTACAAGTACACGGGGTATCTCGTGTATCTGGCTGGGTCTGGCCAGGGAGAGGTATACACGCCGTGTCCTTGGCTGTGTACCCAACACGTGTCTGTGTACTTCCGAAGTACACGCCAGGTGGTTCGCCGACGAACACACGCCGTGGAGCCCATACTACACGCCGTGTAGTCGGGATTTCTCCAGAACCGTCATCTTCCTCCTCACGCCTCGACCAGATTTCCGGATTCGTGATCTCTCATTTGTTCGTCTCGATACTTCAGATCTTGGTTCATTCCATCATAGGAACACCGAACCGGGTGTTTTTGGCCCTTCGATCGGGTCATAAACCTCCAACGATCCATCTGAAGGAAAAACGCCCAAAAACTCATATCTCTCGATCTGCTCCGAATCGTCCGCCGAAACCGTTGTCGCAGCTCCTGACCATTATCCCGAGGTTGGATCTACAATCTTAGATCGTCGCGCCAAAAAACGAATGTCCAACGATAGATTTCCTCCAAGAACGTCAAGCGCGGTAAAGAACAGGAAGTATCCACGAAGAACGGGGAATTGAATCGCAAAATTGAACAAGAGGGATGAACCTCGGTCATTGTTCATGAAGATACAGGTTTTTCACCGTTAGATCAAAACCAAATACTCAACAGATTATAATTACAAACATTGGATCTCCCGATAAAACCCCCAAATCACACCCGCCCGCAAAAAGATTGATCTGCGGGCTAATCGGTTTATAGATTAGTCTGCATCCATCGTGGGTTCTCAAGAACGGGAAAAGAAATCAAAATCAAACATCTTACCAGGATCCGCGACATTCGCTGGCGAAGATCCGGTCACCGCGTCGTCGTCGCCGGTGAAACTCGTCAAGAACATCGTCGCCACGTTGGGAGGTTTTCTCCAGAGCTTCCCAGCGCCTCTAGGGGAAATTCAGGGTTATGATATCTCTAACCCTGATCCCCTGTGAAATATTTAATTTAAAGGATTAAAAGACTTCACTGCAGATGGATTTAATAATTTTTTTTATTAAATATTTTATTACGGTTACGTCCAAAAATTAGATTTCACCACCGACCTACGCCAGCTGATGTTAGGTCTCACCTAAGGTAAAATTGATGCTCTAGATGCAATGGTGCTCTCATATTTCTGATCCGAGCACCCGTTTAGGAGTTATTCCACTTTTTCAGGAAAACCACACGTGCGCGTAATTTAATTGTTTAATTAAATTCAAACATTTGTTCTGGGATCACTGGGCCTCGGAACTACACGCCATCACAATGCCTAGTCTCGAAATAATTCCCATATAATACTGAAATAATATATGGAAAAATCCAAGACATTACATCCTCTCACCGAAAAGCCAAAACAAAGGCTACTCAAAAAGACGTGGGTACTGCGCGCAGATCTGAACCTCCCGCTCCTATGTGCTCTCCTGGAGATTCCCATGCTACCACCGAACACGCACCAAGGGAATAGCTCGAACACAAAGAATCTTCTCTTGCCGATCCTCGATCTCCACTGGGTACTCAACAAAGGTCACTCCATCATCGATGTCCATCTCGTCCCAGTCAATAACGTGCGATGGATCATGCACATACCTCCGCAGCTGCGACACATGGAAGATGTTGTGTACCTGGTCCATCTGAGGAGGTAGAGCCAAGCGGTACACCACCTCGCCAACTGTAACGCCCCGACCCCAGGTACCCAGAGTCGGTGCATTACTTCGTAACATTGGCATGATCACAAGAAAGATCAAATCTCGAAAGACCGACTGGTTTAGTAGCCTTGGAAACACTAGATATATTCATAAGTTTTACATTACATCATAAAACGAAAAACTACTACAACAACATATTGTCTCCATAATCCACACTCATATCCCCACATAATATCCCTGCAGGTCATTCATAACTTACTTCTTCACTTCCTGGGAAAAATAAAACATAGAAAAGGGGTGAGCTCAAATGCCCATTAAGGATAACAATATAGCGGAAACTTTCATAAATAAGAATAAACCTTTAAGGCAATGTATAACTAAAACAAAAGCCTTTCAAACTTGAACATTTAACATAGTATGGCATAAATAAAATGAAATAATGCCATTTACTTACTCACATGGTTATTCTACTAATCGAATAATCACATGCAAAATCAATAACCACTTTCATAATGATGGAATGCATAATGACAGACTATCATAACCACATAGCCAAGGCCTCGTGCCAAGACTACAAATAAGATTTTGTCAAGGCCTTGTGCCAAGACACTAGTTTGTCCCATGAGACCTACCGATGCATCGAGGAGCTATAGCGGGCTCCACCCGTCACTTACTAAGTCCAATGCATTCCCATATGAAAAGGTTTAAACATAACATAAACATTCGTATTAAAACTAGCATACGAAATGTCAATAATTTCACCATAAACTATGAATGGTATAAAAATAGCACATCTACAGTCAAACATATCAAAAAACCTTCAATATAATATAGAAGCTTTGTATTACAACAAATCAACTTCAAATAAGCATAAAATCCATCAAAGGATGTTGACATAGATGAAATCAAAATTCTTTTTAAAGAAATATCTCTTTTTATTTTGAAATCATTTAAGATCCATATAAAATAAAACATTTTCTTTGAAAATATTCTTATAAGCTTGTAAGGGAAGATTTGAAGATTTTATAACGGCGGAAAATAGCCGCACCCGCCGTATAAGTTAAAAAAACATTCTTACCTTAATTCTGTCGAAAAGGTTAAAAAAGGACCTTGTTTTGAAAACGACGGAAAGATTCCTCTTATAAAAAGTCAAACAAGGGTATAAATTACTTTAACCCATTTCTTGTAAAAATGTTTTGAAATACATTTTGAAGAAACATGGATGTGGATGATAAAGAGATCCCAGTAGATTATTACGTATAAACAACCTCGGATAATGAAGAGATTGTGAAATAACCCTTACCTTGTACTTTTCCTTTGTTGGGGTCGGTTAACCTCCTGTATAATGGTGAAATAATTGTTATTAAATTATACAAGAATCATATACATTAATATGATATCATATATGATCTTTTAACATTTCTTTATTAATAATATCTTAGTATTATCGTCGTTTCAGGTGATAATCGATTCGTTCTTCTTAAATGTTTGGTTACGTAAGACATGTTTGTAATGGATAGATTAAATCTTATTCATAATCAGAATGATATTAACATTATTTTTAACCCTAAAATGAGAATAAGACTTGAATGGATACGATGGAGGATGGATCTCACCGCGTTCGTGGAGACGGTAGTCCGTACGTACGCACGAACGCTACTTCCATTTAATTTTGATTTTAAAAGAATTGAATCCAAATGATACATAGGTATATTACTATTCCAGTATAATATAATATTTTATATATGTTACTTAATTTCATTAACACCATCCTTTATACGTTCCATGTGTGGTATGAACGAGTCATATCATTTTAAGGGGGCGGTAGTCCGCACTTCCTCAAATGAAATTATCGTATGTATATACAACATGAAACGAATAATGGTATGAAATAAAATGGAATTACAGAAGCTTATATATAAAATATATATCATTAATATCATATTTAATTACAGTGCCATCATAATGGCCACCATGAGAGGCGGTAAGATGTATTTGAACAATCATCGTTTCGTGAGGCGTTAGTTTTCCATCCACAGAAACATTATGTTCATCATCCATTAGATGGAGTTGTGTGTATGTGTAGTTTGAATACATCTTATAACAACATCCTAGTATATTGAGGATACTGGTGTTGTTACAAAAGAAAGGAAATAAAAAGAGTTTGGGGGTTGGAGAAGCAAAATAAATGAAAATAATTTAAGAGAAATCGTTACCTTTAATTTAGGTAACTCACTTTGGTTGGAACCAAAGGACTTCTTGAAATGCTTTCTGCCTAAGGAGAAGCTTCAAGGAGGAGGATAGGGAAGTGGGAACTTAGTTGGGAAGAGTTTGGACGAGCCAAGTGGCTTGAGAGGTGTGAGGAAATGAGAAGGAGGAGTGCCCTTTTATAAGAGGGGTGAGGGGAACCTTTGGAAAAGCTAGAAATATTAATTTATAATAAATTCATATTCGGTTTCTAATGGCTCCAAAGTTTATTATTCAAAGGTTAAGGTGGGGATAGGTCGAAAACCACTCAACCAATAGAATTTAGACAGGTTTGGGTACTTATATTAACCTTATCTTTAAGTATTAACTCTAAGTTAATTAGTTTCACTTTTACAATGTCTCTTTGTATTTTTATATAATATGGTTAATAAACTTACTATATACATCCAAGCGACCTCCAAGTGGTCCATTAATGATTAACCTATCATGATATAAGTCTCTTGGACGAACCTTAGATTTTTAGGAATTTAATATCAATTAATAATATAATATTTGTTTTAAGAACTCTTTTATGTCAATTTTGACACTATTCAATAGTTGATTTTTGTGAAACTCATAACAGGTTGATTACTTCGAAAAAAGTCAATAAAATAAATCCTAATATATCATATTATACTAGAAAATTAGTTTAATTCATTAAAAGTTTCATATTATATTTATTTGGGTATTTATAATATCAATTATTTTAATTTTTCACTATTATAGTAATTACTGCATCATCATTGTGTCATAAATAAAATAAATTATTCAATGTCTAAAAATTATAAATAAAATATCATTATGTAGGAAATCTTTTTATCTTTCTAATGAATATTTATAATCTAAAATCCAACATATATAACCCTATGTAACAATTGTTTTTCTAAAAGATATATGCTTGTGTCATTTTTGTATTCATTTTGACTTAATTAAAATAAAGTGTCATTATCACTTACAAGTGGATCCATGGGGTCCCAAAATCGACCCAAAGATGCTCATGGTCGACCATGTATCAACCAATAGGTTTAAGACACGTTTTAGGGTAATTTAGTATTATTATAATATTATTTTTTAACCCTTATTTACCGGATTTACCCTTAACCATGGTAAATAAAATATTTACCGCAGTAATTATTCAAAATGTCTAAAAATAAAAGTTACCTATTTACACAATTTGAACATCCTGATTCCAAATATGGAATCCATTTTCCTAATTTCAAAACACAGAAGTGGCAGAAATTAATTTAAAATTAATTCCCGCTGTCAAAACAAAAAGCGTGTTTTTAAGAGATAATAACTATCAAAAGATTGACACTTGTTTATGTTCGGTTTAATTGTAAAATTATGTCCAATGACCAAAATTATATTAAATGGTAAAAATATATTCTAAATATACTTTAAAACCACTCAAATTCATAATTTATCACTATTAATTATTTTGATTAAAAAAGTTGTTTTTAATTAAAATTTAGTAATTTTCACTATTCATCAAAATATGAAAGTTATCTGAAAAGTACCAAAATTTCACCTTAGGCTAAATTTGATATTCCAAATCCAAAAATGAAGTACATTTAAAAATATAAAATATATATAATTTCAAAATTTAGGTATTACTATTCATAACGGCTAGTTTGATCGGTTGTGGTGTGTGTTAAAACTCGAAGTTGTGTACAACACACGCTACTGTTTATTCAAAGGAAAGCGTACCGTGGAAGCTTGGGATGTTTCATTTTAAATTTTTTTGATGTCTCCATTTAGTCAAAAAGTTTAAAATATTGTATTTAAAAAGGTTTCACTATCAAAAGTTGATAAAAGTGCAATACTGAAAATGAATCTGTTCTTGCATTATGGCTAAGAAACTCATAATATGGATTCTAAAATTATAAGGATTATATAAAGTTTAAAATTTAGTTAATACTATTCATGACCTCTTTTAATGGCTTTTTTTTTGGTAAGTCATGGTGTAATTGAACTCAGTGTTGCGTGTAGTGCAAGTTATTGAATTATTTTGAAGAAATAACACACTATGAAATCTTGGGGTGTTACATTCTCCCCTCCTTCAATAAATTGCGTCCTCGCAATTTGAAATTGTTCTTTGAAAATAAAAGGTTGAAAGTAGAAAATATATTTGTGGGAAAACCCACATCGGAAATTGGGTTACTAAAATTTAGTCTTAATATGTGGAAAAGAGAAATGAATGGGTCACCACCAAATTATGATCTTGATTAGGAGAACATTGGTGGCAATTAGAGACATATAATTGGAGGAAAAACGTAAATATTTATAGGTAGTGATTGAGGTCATCAATCACAAACAAGTATAAAATTGAGGTCCTTAAACTCATCAATCTATGATGATTTGAAGTACCATCGGTTCAACAAAATATAGGGTATTGGGATAACACATTTTTGACGTTTCAAAATATCTTAGTTGAAATCCCACATCGAAAAATGAATTAATGAGGCCTCTATTTAAAATAAAGAGTGGAAAGTATGAAGATTACCGAAAATAACACATACTAGGGTTCCATGTAGGAAAATATGGATATGGAAGAGAAATCTAACCATCAATTATCTGATGGAGAGTGGTAGAGAACATGGCTATGAAAAGGCCAACAATCCCAAAGCCATAAATTAGTGATGATTTAAGGTACCATCTAGGACAACATTTTTGTTCTAAGTTTTTTTTATTAATGTTGAGGAATTTATTTATGAGATTGGCTAAGATAATAAGGAGATATACTTACTTTATAATTAGAGTTTTATCCATTAATAAATTTCTACCACAAACTCATCTTTCACTCTAAAAGATAATAGAACGTAAATTTTTTTTTCTATTTATACTATTTGTACAGGGTTCCAAAATAAATGAATTTATAATTCATCTACCAGATCTTTTAAAAAAAACTACATTATTTAATCCAGGACATCTTGTGGTCCAGTGGTAGGTGATACACCCTTGTCGCCCTTCGGTTGCGGGTTCAAGTCTCGCAGCCTTGACGGACGCGACGGGTTGCCGCCCGACCTCCGGGTTGTCCTTTTATGGCAATCCAAAATAATCCAAACTAGAACTATCGAAAATACTTCTGTCCAAACTCACAGTACAACATCTATAAGGAAGGTAAACATAATGTAGATCCTTTTTACCCCGTAATAGCATATGAATACCTTCATCATGTATTCTTTTAATACACCGAAACATCCTGAATTACCATATTCCTTATTGATTACATTCATGCTCCCTTATTCCATATAGAAAGCTGGATATACTTCATTAATCCAAAAATGTTTTAAACCCCAAAAATGATGGAATATACAAATCATTAATCAGTTCGAAGGTAGTCAAGAATATCCAATATAATTTATCCAAAACAATCATGTATTATTCCAAAATCACTACTTCGGTATCAGAACTATATTATGGTTTATCATTCTCTCAACCATATATTTTCCAAAAATTTATCCTGCTATTGAGTCACTTTTCTTTGTTCCACATAATCTCAAGTCCTTAATGAAATAGTACTGCAGTACAATCCTTATATACTCCATAATTATTATAACAAGTACATTGTTGATACAACACTCAATTGACACAATCAACATAATAACTCTAATCATTCCTCTTCATCTGTGGTAGTATCATAACTTGATTATTATCCAATAACATCATTTGCGGTATAGTCTGATGACTGGGACATAGGTTCGCGTAGTGTCCAAACTCCTTGCAAATGAAGCATTGTACATTTGAAACCATTTTCTTACCCTTGCAGTCATGTACTTTGTGCCCTTTTCCTCCACACTTATAACAAACTCCCATTCCTTTCAGGCAAGTTCCAGGGTGTTTCTTTCCACAGTTACCACATATGGGAAAATTCTTCTTTTCCCTCTTCCCTTTATCCATCATTCTCTCTTCAATCCTTTTCTTCTCTTGCTTCCCTTCAAATCCATAGGACTCAGTAAAATCTTTACTTATCTTATCAACACATGATATTATTTCTTCATATGATGATAATACATGGGAGACTATTTCTCTTATAAATTCTGGCTTAAGACCATGAAATATATGATCCTTCTTTCTCTTTGGATCATGTGCATTGCTGGAGTTCTCATTCCTTCTACTGGGTGCCATTTCTAAACAATGGCATAAACTAGATCAGTTTATGAATCAAAATACATAATCCCATAATTATAAAACACTTAACATAAATTGAACTATTTATGGATATAATCCATAATCATAAAAATGTCTCCTTTGAGGAAGTATATACTCATAAACCCCTCATAATTATTTGTAAAGAAAATGAGAGTTATCCTAAGCATATCCCCCGGGAGTGTCGTAACCAAGAGTGCAGCAAGGCCCGTTGTCGTGCACCAGTTCCCGTTCGAGTCTAGCTCAAAGCGGTGTTTTCGGGTTTTACCCCTAGGTACATCTGTGCCAGAGCTGCCTCTACCTGCTCGTATCCAGACATGGATGTATTGCTCGGAAAACTCACAAAATCTCTACAATACCAAAATTCTAGGAAGTTCTTCTATACTAATCCTCAAAGTTCATCTTAGGTCTACGTGCTCTAATCAGAGTTTATCTAAATCTAGCTTCCAAGTTTTGTACTAAACTTCCTCTGATACCAACTGTAACGCCCCGACCCCAGGTACCCAGAGTCGGTGCATTACTTCGTAACATTGGCATGATCACAAGAAAGATCAAATCTCGAAAGACCGATTGGTTTAGTAGCCTTGGAAACACTAGATATATTCATAAGTTTTACATTACATCATAAAACGAAAAACTACTACAAAAACATATTGTCTCCATAATACACACTCATATCCCCACATAATATCCCTGCAGGTCATTCATAACTTACTTCTTCACTTCCTGGGAAAAATAAAACATAGAAAAGGGGTGATCTCAAATGCCCAGTAAGGATAACAATATAGCGGAAACTTTCATAAATAAGAATAAACCTTTAAGGCAATGTATAACTAAAACAAAAGCCTTTCAAACTTGAACATTTAACATAGTATGGCATAAATAAAATGAAATAATGCCATTTACTTACTCACATGGTTATTCTACTAATCGAATAATCACATGCAAAATCAATAACCACTTTCATAATGATGGAATGTATAATGCCAGACTATCATAACCACATAGCCAAGGCCTCGTGCCAAGACTACAAATAAGATTTTGTCAAGGCCTTGTGCCAAGACACTAGTTTGTCCCATGAGACCTACCGATGCATCGAGGAGCTATAGCGGGCTCCACCCGTCACTTACTAAGTCCAATGCATTCCCATATGAAAAGGTTTAAACATAACATAAACATTCGTATTAAAACTAGCATACGAAATGTCAATAATTTCACCATAAACTATGAATGGTATAAAAATAGCACATCTACAGTCAAACATATCGAAAAACCTTCAATACAATATAGAAGCTTTGTATTACAATAAATCAACTTCAAATAAGCATAAAATCCATCAAAGGATGTTGACATAGATGAAATCAAAATTCTTTTTAAAGAAATATCTCTTTTTATTTTGAAATCATTTAAGATCCATATAAAATAAAACATTTTCTTTGAAAATATTCTTATAAGCTTGTAAGGGAATATTTGAAGATTTTATAACGGCGGAAAATAGCCGCACCCGCCGTATAAGTTAAAAAAACATTCTTACCTTAATTCTGTCGAAAAGGTTAAAAATGACCTTGTTTTGAAAACGACGGAAAGATTCCTCTTATAAAAAGTCAAACAAGGGTATAAATTACTTTAACCCATTTCTTGTAAAAATGTTTTTAAATACATTTTGAAGAAACATGGATGTGTATGATAAAGAGATCCCAGTAGATTATTACGTATAAACAACCTCGGATAATGAAGAGATTGTGAAATAACCCTTACCTTGTACTTTTCCTTTGTTGGGGTCGGTTAACCTCCTGTATAATGGTGAAATAATTGTTATTAAATTATAAAAGAATCATATACATTAATATGATATCATATATGATCTTTTAACATTTCTTTATTAATAATATCTTAGTATTATCGTCGTTTCAGGTGATAATCGATTCGTTCTTCTTAAATGTTTGGTTACGTAAGACATGTTTGTAATGGATAGATTAAATCTTATTCATAATCAGAATGATATTAACATTATTTTTAACCCTAAAATGAGAATAAGACTTGAATGGATACGATGGAGGATGGATCTCACCGCGTTCGTGGAGACGGTAGTCCGTACATACGCACGAACGCTACTTCCATTTAATTTTTATTTTAAAAGAATTGAATCCAAATGATACATAGGTATATTACTATTCCAGTATAATATAATATTTTATATATGTTACTTAAGTTCATTAACACCATCCTTTATACGTTCCATGTGTGGTATGAACAAGTCATATCATTTTAAGGGGGCGGTAGTCCGCACTTCCTCAAATGAAATTATCGTATGTATATACAACATGAAACGAATAATGGTATGAAATAAAATGGAATTACAGAAGCTTATATATAAAATATATATCATTAATATCATATTTAATTACAGTGCCATCATAATGGCCACCATGAGAGGCGGTAAGATGTATTTGAACAATCATCGTTTCGTGAGGCGTTAGTTTTCCATCCACAGAAACATTATGTTCATCATCCATTAGATGGAGTTGTGTGTATGTGTAGTTTGAATCCATATTATAACAACATCCTAGTATATTGAGGATACTGGTGTTGTTACAAAAGAAAGGAAATAAAAAGAGTTTGGGGGTTGGAGAAGCAAAATAAATGAAAATAATTTAAGAGAAATCGTTACCTTTAATTTAGGTAACTCACTTTGGTTGGAACCAAAGGACTTCTTGAAATGCTTTCTGCCTAAGGGGAAGCTTCAAGGAGGAGGAGAGGGATGTGGGAACTTAGTTGGGCAGAGTTTGGACGAGCCAAGTGGCTTGAGAGGTGTGAGGAAATGAGAAGGAGGAGTGCCCTTTTATAAGAGGGGTGAGGGGCACCTTTGGAAAAGCTAGAAATATTAATTTATAATAAATTCATATTCGGTTTCTAATGGCTCCAAAGTTTATTATTCAAAGGTTAAGGTGGGGATAGGTCGAAAACCACTCAACCAATAGAATTTAGACAGGTTTGGGTACTTATATTAACCTTATCTTTAAGTATTAACTCTAAGTTAATTAGTTTCACTTTTACAATGTCTCTTTGTATTTTTATATAATATGGTTAATAAACTTACTATATACATCCAAGCGATCCCCAAGTGGTCCATTAATGATTAACCTATCATGATATAAGTCTCTTGGACGAACCTTAGATTTTTAGAAATTTAATATAAATTAATAATATAATATTTGTTTTAAGAACTCTTTTATGTCAATTTTGACACTATTCAATAGTTGATTTTTGTGAAACTCATAACAGGTTGATTACTTCGAAAAAAGTCAATAAAATAAATCCTAATATATCATATTATACTAGAAAATTAGTTTAATTCATTAAAAGTTTCATATTATATTTATTTGGGTATTTATAATATCAATTATTTTAATTTTTCACTATTATAGTAATTACTGCATCATCATTGTGTCATAAATAAAATAAATTATTCAATGTCTAAAAATTATAAATAAAATATCATTATGTAGGAAATATTTTTATATTTCTAATGAATATTTATAATCTAAAATCCAACATATATAACCCTATGTAACAATTGTTTTTCTAAAAGATATATGCTTGTGTCATTTTTGTATTCATTTTGACTTAATTAAAATAAAGTGTCATTATCACTTACAAGTGGATCCATGAGGTCCCAAAATCGACCCAAAGGTGCTCATGGTCGACCATGTATCAACCAATAGGTTTACGACACGTTTTAGGGTAATTTAGTATTATTATAATATTATTTTTTAACCCTTATTTACCGGATTTACCCTTAACCATGGTAAATAAAATATTTACCGCAGTAATTATTCAAAATGTCTAAAAATAAAAGTTACCTATTTACACAATTTGAACATCCTGATTCCAAATATGGAATCCATTTTCCTAAATTCAAAACACAGAAGTGGCAGAAATTAATTTAAAATTAATTCCCGCTGTCAAAACAAAAAGCGTGTTTTTAAGAGATAATAACTATCAAAAGATTGACACTTGTTTATGTTCGGTTTAATTGTAAAATTATGTCCAATGACCAACATTATATTAAATGGTAAAAATATATTCTAAATATACTTTAAAACCACTCAAATTCATAATTTATCACTATTAATTATTTTGATTAAAAAAGTTGTTTTTAATTAAAATTTAGTAATTTTCACTATTCATCAAAATATGAAAGTTATCTGAAAAGTACCAAAATTTCACCTTAGGCTAAATTCGATATTCCGAATCCAAAAATGAAGTATATTTCAAAATATAAAATATATATAATTTCAAAATTTAGGTATTACTATTCATAACGGCTAGTTTGATCGGTTGCGGTGTGTGTTAAAACTCGAAGTTGCGTACAACACACGCTATTGTTTATTCAAAGGAAAGCGTACCGTGTAAGCTTGGGATGTTTCATTTTAAATTTTTTTGATGTCTCCATTTAGTCAAAAAGTTTAAAATATTGTATTTAAAAAGGTTTCACTATCAAAAGTTGATAAAAGTGCAATACTGAAAATGAATCTGTTCTTGCATTATGACTAAGAAACTCATAATATGGATTCTAAAATTATAAGGATTATATAAAGTTTAAAATTTAGTTAATACTATTCATGACCTCTTTTAATGGCTTTTTTTTGGTAAGTCATGGTGCAATTGAACTCGGTGTTGCGTGTAGTGCAAGTTATTGAATTATTTTGAAGAAATAACACACTATGAAATCTTGGGGTGTTACACCAACTCTACTCATAATCTGAAAAGGGCTGATGAACCTCAGAGATAGCTTTCCGCCTCGGCCAAATCTTCGCAATCCTCGTCGAGTTGAGACCTGAAAGAACACATGGTCTCCCTCCTCGAACTCCAAGGGCCTCTGTCTCCTATCGGCATAAGACTTTTGCCGACTCTGTATAGTCTTCATCCACTCCTGGATGACTTGTACCTTCTCTTTAGTAGCTCACACCATCTCTAGGCCCATGAGTGATGACTCTCCTGGGTCAGTCCAACAAAGTGGTGACCTGGAAGGTCACCCGTACAAAGCCTCGAATGGTGCCATACCAATAGTGGAATGATAACTGTTGTTATAAGAAAATTCCACCAGTGGTAGGTGATCCTCCCAGCTACGACTGAAGTCAAGTATGCAAGATCGTATCATATCCTCCAGAACTTGGATGGTCTGCTCTTTCTGACCATCAGTCTAAGGATGAAATGCTGTACTCAAGCGTAACTGAGTCCCAAAAGCTTCCTACAATCCCTTCCACAAATGAGATGTGAAATGAGCATCACGATCTGAGACGATCGTTGATGGAACTCCATGAAGTCGAACTATCTTCTACACGTAGAGGCATCCCAAGCTCTCTACTAAATTCTGCTCCTGTATGGCTAGGAAGTGGGCCAACTTGGTGAGTCGGTCAACGATCACCCAGACGACATCATGTCCCCTAGACGTACGTGGTAAACCCGTCACACAGTCCATGGATATCCCATCTCACTTCCACTCTGGAATCTCAAGGGGCTGATTCAAACTTGCTGGAACCTGGTGGTCAGCCTTTACTTGCTGGCAAGTAAGGCACCGAGAAATAAACTCTGCCACACTCTTCTTCATTCCTGGCCACTAGAACTGACGTCGAAGGTCCTGGTACATCTTTTACACGCTTGGATGCACCGCCAAAGGAGATTTATGGAACTCCATCAGAACCTCCTCCTGCAAAGTCACTGGTACTACTGTGCACCCTCTGAAAAGAAAAATGTGCTCCCCACCTTTTGAATATCCATTAGCAGCATCACCTGCAGATATTTGAGCACGTAGAGTCTCACAGTTAGCATCCTCGATCTGTGCTTCCCTGACTCACTGTAAGAGTAGAGGGGTAACAACCATCGACTGAAGGTAAGCTCCCTCATCTCTATCCACGAAGGATAACTATAAAGAGGCCAACTTCCTCGTCGCCTCATCTAGAAACTACGAACTGAATTTTCTATTGAGAGCATCTGCCACAACGTTCCCCTTCCCAGGAGTATAAACGATCTCAAAGTCATAATCCTGGAGGAACTCAAGACACTACCTCTGTCTCAAATCCAAATCCTTTTGAGAAAAGATATATCTGAGACTCTTGTGATCAGAGTAGATGATAAACCGCTCACCCATTAGGTAGTGCCTCCACATATTCAATGCGAAGACTACCGCTGCCAAATTAAGATCATGGGTCATGTAGTTCTGCTCATGTAGCCTCAACTGACGTGAGCCATAGGTAATCACCACTTGCCTATGCATCAGGACACAACCAAGCCCGGTTCTTGATGCGTCGCAGAACACTACGTACTCGAAAACCTCTTCTGGTAGTCTCAAGATCGGGGCGCTCGTCAGACTCTGTATCAACTGTTGAAAAGCCTGTTGGCATCTCTTGGTCCACACAAAAGGATGCCCCTTTCGGGTCAAAGCTGTCATGGGTGCTGAAATCCTGGAGAAATTAGGAATGAATCTCCGATAGTAGCCTACCAACCCAAGGAAACTCCGCACCTCCATCACGCTCCAGGGTGGCTCCCATGCTAACACTACCTCTACCTTGGCTGGGTCCACTGTTACACCATCTGCCGAGATAACGTGTCCCAAAAAGTGGACCTCCTGTATCCAGAATTGACACTTCGAGAGTTTCCCGTACAACTGGTGCTCTCGGAGTGTGTCCAGAACCATCCTTAGGTGCCTCGCGTTCTCCTCCTCGGACGCAGAGTACACAAGGATATCATCGATGAAGACCACCACGAACCGATCTAGATAGGGCTGAAAGATCTAGTTCATGAGTCTCATAAACACCGCTGAGGCGTTTGTCATGCCGAAGGGCATCACCAAGTACTCATAGTGACCGTAGCGACATCTGAAAGCCGCCTTCGGTATATCCTCATCCCGTACTCGCAACTAGTGATAACATGATCATAGATCAACCTTCGAGAACCATCGTGCCCCTCTTAACTGGTCGAAGAGGTCATTGATCCTCGGTAGTGGATACCGGTTCTTCATGGTCACCTGATTCAAGCGCCAGTAATCCACACATAACCTCAAGCTCCCATCTGCCTTCTTGGAAAACAACACTGGGGACACCCAGGGTGAAACACTGGGTCTCATGAATCCCTTCCTCTAAAAGTCTTCCATCTGCACCCTCAGCTCACGAAGCTCTACATGAGACATCCAATATGCTGATGCTGATATCGGTATCGTCCCAGGTTGCAACTCAATGCAAAAATATATCTCCCGACGGGGAGGTAGTCCGGGGACATCCTTCAGAAAGATGTCCTCGTACTCATCCACTACTTCTATAAATTGTAAACTCATAACATTTGCTGCACCAAGGGCTAGGCTAGCCAACTGATGTGAAATTGGCTGTACCTTCCTACGCATGAGTCCACCCTACGTTGCCTGGGTCTCCTTTTCACCAACGAAGAAGAACCTCATTCCATCACTGCGGACACACCGCACCCTTCACCTAAAACAATCAATATGGGCATGAACTGTGGATATCCAATCCATACCAAGAATGACATCGTAAGGCCTCGATGCTACCACCAAGAGGTTCCAACCAAAACTCTCACCTCCAAGGGTCAGGTCACACTGTCTGCAAAGGTGTGTGATCTTTGAATCTTCTACAGTCAGTGTTTCTAAGCATAAGGGTCAAGTCAACGGCTCAACTGGAATCTCAAGGTCTCAAACAAGATAAGAAACAAGAAAAGAATGACTAGCACCTGTGTCTATTAGTATGGCAGCCAAAGTAGAAAAGACACAGATTGTACCTCTAATCATTCTGGGAGTACCTGGGTCATAAGCCTCTACTGCCTACAACTGTCCCTGTCTCTGTCCACCAGCTCCCTGAACCTGGTGTAGACCTCCTGGGGGTGGTTGTGGTAAAGGGTCAAAACGCAGACCACCTCCAGCTGCTCTCCCAGCTCCTCTACCACATCCGCTGCCCAGCGGATCTGTCTACTCTACACGTTGCCTCTGCCTTAGTGGTCCATCCAATGCTCCCATGTCAGTAGTACGACGGGTCAGACAATCTCAAGCTAGATGTCCCCTGCCATCACATGAGTAGCATTGCCTCTCTTGAGGCTGGATGGATGCACCCGGTGAACCTTGTATGGAAGATCCTCTGTCCTGGGATCTCCTCTGATACCACTCTGTCATGACCTGTCCCAATAGGGCCCGTGCCGCATCTCCTCAATCCCTCCTTCAATAGGCCATGGGCTAGTGACTAGCACCGAGTAGGCATATCACCAACATGGGAGACATTACCTATAAACCTGTACACACACACACACATCTCCAAGCCCACAAAGCTGAAAATTAAAAACTACTGAAAATGGAAATGCATGCATACACTAAAATCCCAACCAATAGAGTACGACGGGAAAGTAAAGTACAGTAATGTTAAACCCTGGGCCAAAAGTACAAGCCCACAAAAAAGAAATTCTGCAACAAAGTCCAACCTCTAAAGAAAGGTATTGGGACTGCAATCTATAGCCGTAGAAACACACCTCGGCCTGCCTGATCTCACTGAGCACCGTCCGGTCCTGGTCCACCTAGAATCATGTCAAAGGCTCGCTCGTCTGCACAAGACACGACACGTGCAGGCAAAGCCAGTGCAGGGGTGAGTATAACAATACCCAGTAGGACACCCCGAAAACCACAAAGGAATAAAAAAAGGAAATACCATAAAGGAATGATACAGTCAGCTCTACACAGTATATGTTTACAAAAAATATAACAAGAATATCCAAATATACTCATACATGATCGACTATAGCGAAACCACCGCTAAGATCCAGCTCAAAGATTCCACTAAGCATCTAACAAGGAGAACACACTCCCAGGTCTGAAGAGAGAGATACGAAGTACTTGTTCTGGGAGAACTCACTCCACAAGTACTTAAGAATACGATGCTCAGATGAGGATCACAATCAATAGATATGGGGTGATTCCAACAACTCAGTCTGAACTAATACACTAAGCAGAGAATCGGCGCCCGGGTAAGGTAGGTCACGTCGATACCAAGAACTCTACTTAGGGTACCAGGAAGGAATAGAGGATCAGGCTCTAAGTCTCATAGAGGGGATTCCAAAAACTCTATTTAAGAATTCCTACTGAAGGGATCATACTCCTGTACGTAGGAAATGATACCAGAAACCTTCAGGGGAAAAGACCAAGGGTACGAACCCTAAGGAAGCTAGCCCAAGTCACAGAAGACAAATGGCTCAAGCCATGTAAAACATGTTACACGACATGTAGTAGGGTCACACGCTGTGTTCCTTGACTCCGAGTACTGCCTGTATAAAATGGCCTATGTCTTAAGTCTAAGTCGTGTAGAAAAGTAGATACACGGCGTGTAAGTCAAAGCACACACCGTGTCCTATCAACCGGGAAACACCCATGTACCCTGGCCGTATGCCCGTACACGGTGTCTGCCCATGTCACCCTGCCCATATACCAGTACATGGGGTATCCCATGTATCTGGACAGGTCTGGCCGGGGAGAGGTATACACGCCGTGTCCTTGACCGTGTACCCAAACCGTGTCCGTGTACTCCTGGAGTACACGCCAGGTGGTCCTCCGACGAACACACGCCGTGTATCCCATACTACATGCCGTGTAGTCGGGATTTCTCCAGAACCGTCGTCTTCCTCCTCGCGCCTCGGCTGGATTTCCGGATTCGTGATCTCTCATCCGTTCATCCTGATACTTCAGATCTTGGTTTGTCCCATCATACGAACACCGAATCGGGTGTTTTCGGTCCTTCGATCGGGTCATAAACCTCCAATGATCCATCCAAAGGAAAAATGCCCAAAAACTCATATCTCTCGATCCACTTCAAATCGTCTGTCGAAACCTTCATTGCACCTCCGGACCATCATCCTGAGGTTGAATCTACAATCTCAGATTGTCGCGCCAACAAATGAATGTGCAACAATCGATTTCCTCCAAGAACGTCAAGCACGGGAAAGAACGAGAAGTCTCCACGTAGAACGGGGAATTGAATCGCAAAATCGAACAAGAGGGATGAACCTCGGTCATTGTTCGTGACGATCAAGGTTCGTCGCCGTTAGATCAAAACCAAATAATCAACAGATTATAATTACAAACATTGGATCTGCCGATAAAAACCCCAAATCACACCCACCCACAAAAAGATCGATCAGCGGGCTAATCGGTTCTCAGATTAGTCCGCGTCTGTCATGGGTTCTCAAGAACGGGAAAAGAAATCAAAATCAAATGTCCTACCTGGATCTGCGGCATTCGTTGGTGAAGATCCAGTCACCGCATTGTCATCGCCGGTGAAACTCATCAAGAACGTCGTCGCCACGTTGGGAGGTTTTCTCCAGAGCTTCCCAGCATCTCTAGAGGAAATTCAGGGTTATGAGATCTCTAACCCTGATCCCCTATGAAATATTTAATTTAAAGGATTAAAAGACTTCACTACAGATGGATTTAATAAAATATTTTTATTAAATATTTTATTACGGTTACGTCCAAAAATTAGATTTCACCACCGACCTGTGCCAGCTGATGTTAGGTCTCGCCTAAGGTAAAATCGCGGCTCTGGACGCAACGGTGCCCTCAGATTTCTGATCCAAGCACCCATTCAGGAGTTTTTACACATTTTCAGGAAAACCACACATGCGTGTAATTTAATTATTTCATTAAATTCAAACATTTGTTCTGGGCTCACCGGGCCTCAGAACTACACGCCATCACAACGCCTGGTCACAAAATAATTCCCATATAATACTGAAATAATATACATAAAAATCCGAGACATTACATAATTACAACTATATATATATATTTATTATATATTTTTAATTATAAATAAATAAATATTTATTTATACTTATAATTATAAATAAATATATATAAATATATATATTCAAATAATTATAAAATTATAATAAAAATATTTATTATACTTATAATGTTATAAATATATATATAATTAAATAATTATATTTATAAATATATACAAACATTTTTAAATAAATACAAATATTTATAATTATAAGAGTGAATAAATATAGATATATTTAAATAATTATAAAATAATAATAAATATATTAATTATATATATTTATAAAATTATAAGTATAATAAATACAGTTATTATAATTTTATAATAAATATATATTTATTGTATATATAATTTTATAAATATATATAATAATTTAAATAATTTATTAACATTAGATCTTTATCACTATTTTTTAACACTGATAAAGAGATGCCTTTATCAACACTAAAAAATCGCTGATAAAATGTGTCTTTATCAGCGCTATAAATTTAACGCTGATAAAGACACCATTTATCAATGCTTTTTTAGCAATGATAAAAGCGTATATTTATTAGCGCTAAAAAACACCGATAAAGGTATATTTTATTAGCGCTTTCTATTTTAGTGCTGACAAAACATACATTTATCAGCACTTTTTAAGTTTCACTGATAAAAAGCCTTACCCATTTTTATAAATGAACCCTAACTGTTGGCTTCTTCTCTTGCACACCTCAAGCTATCACAGAAGCTGACCTCTATCACCACCAACCCCTCTATCGCTGCTGAGCCCTCATCTGCCGTCGTCGTTGTGAATCCCTCCTCCGCCGCTGCAAACCCCACCTCTGCCGCGAACCCCACCCTCGCCTTCAAACCCCACCTCCGCCATCAAACCCCACCTCCTCCACGAACCCTACCTCCGTCGTGAACCCCTCCTCTGTTGCAAACCCACCTAAGTTGTTGTCTCTCCCTACCTCATCATCATCTATCACACCTCACTGTCATCTCTTCATACCTCATCGCCTTCTCTTCCTGCCTCGCCACCCTCCTTCTCCTTCGCCACCATCGCTCCTTGAAAAGGTAAGCTCCTTTGTTATTTTGTTTTATTTTTAAATTTTTGTTCATCCCCAAGCCTCCCCATTCAAACTTCTTATTGAGTTTTTTGTTTTGAGATTAAGCCATTATTTTATTAAGCATGTTATTGCTTTGATTTTTGTTGGGTGAGTTCCCTTATAATTGAATTTGGGTTTAAAAAGGATTCAAAAGGGATTTCCAGTGTATGTATTATATATGCACAAAGATAAGGCTAGTTTAGTACCTTGAGGGAAGATGGTTTATTGATATATGTTTACACCATAATTGATCCCTTATTATCCTTTGTTATGCTTGTGTGCATGTGATAAGGCTAGTCTTGCATAAGTTATGGATCAAAATGAGGATTAAAAATTACTATATTATAAATCACATTAAAGGAACCTACATGTGTAGGTTGGTTTTTAAACCCATGACATAAGTCGACATGAACTTGTTTCTAGTTCTTGAATATATATTGGCATGATGTGGTGTTGGTCTCAGTGATGAGGTACATGATGCAAAACAAGATTTAAGTGGTTAGATAGAGAATGAAGGCTAAAATTAGCTAGGGTTGGTGCATGGGCCTAGTTGACATGGGCCGGTGGAGCGGAACTTTATGTTTTTAGAGCAACACTAAAAAACCAGTTTATAATAATGTATATAGAAGTTTTTTCATTCATTAAATTGAATAATTGGAGGGATATATTTGATAGTGACTACATCATAATAAAACTATAGGCTCATGATCTGTAAGGTGCTTGGTGTGGCACTACATATGTACATTGAATCTACTTCGGGATGTAGAACAAAACAACAAAGTGGTTCTTGGTCAACTATTCTTGGTAGTTCTAAATTTAAGTTTTTGTATTTGGAAAGTGTATATTTTAGGTAGGGTTCTACTCTTCGAGGAAATATTTGTACAAGATCGCATGTGGGATAATAAAACATTATAGTGCAAGGGATTCTCATAGCTAGTTCCATTGATCAGGTGGTTGGGAAGATGGTTGCGATCTACTCTGGTCCTGAGTAATGCGTGAAGAGGTCATCTTTAATCTGTAGTGGCTCTATGTATGATATCCAGTCCTCAACTCAAAAAACTATGGATGCAAAGGAGGTACCAATTGGTTTTAGTTAGTTTGAATCTAGAATCACGGGCATTGCTTGATGTAGCCAAGAAAATGATAATTTATAGTTGGTTAAATAGAGCTAGACCTGTGGTAGGTATAGAAGGCTTCTGGATTGGTTTAGTTGGAGAACTGGAGCTAAAAGGGCCAGGCGTGAAAAGGATATGGGGTGGTCGAGTCTATCAATGAATGCAGATAGATTGATATTTAGAGATTTCAAGATATGGTTTATATGAAGTAGTGCAAAGCAGTGTGAGATAAGAATAACTGTGAGAAGATATATATATATATATATATATATATATATTTCTAAAAAAGGGAAATTGTCTCTCAGCATGTATATTGTATGATTAACTTTTCATTTAGAAATTATATACTTAAAATTTAATTATGAAAATTCCATTAAGTTTGGCTATAAAGGAGCACTTCCCCGACCCTTTTACAATTATCTAGAATTTGTTTTTTTATCTAAATTATACCCATATTCCTTCTCCCATAACTTATATACCCATCCTTTGTATTTCAATAATGGGAAAGAGTTTCTAGGGTTCAATTTTAAATGTGATCTATAAAAAAGATTCAATTATTCTATGGGACTCAAGGTAAGGGTATTTTTTACCATAAAAAAAATTATATTTTTAAGTTTTAAAGTATTTCTCTTAATTTCTCTCCAATAAGTTTCCAAGAAATTTCTTTCTCTGTGGTTTCTTTGAAACAAATTTATTTTTAATGATATTGGTTTAAAAGTTTTTTTTCATGGATTGAAAATAAATTTTTAATGAGTTTTATGATAAAAAATGTAACCTTTTAAATGTTTTGTTCAAATTATGATAGTTGAGAAAATTCCTAAATGGTGATTTTAAAAGAATGATTTTGGTTTTAAAACCACTGGTAATCACTGACTTGATGTTTTAAAAATTATTCTTGTGTTTATTGGATTTCAAACCAAGAGTTTTGGTGATTTGAAAGTGTTAAAAATGTTGGAAAATGAGGTTTTTTTATAGGTTCAGGTTTTTTATGAATTGTTTCACTTCCTTTGGATCTTCTAAGAGAAATATATAGTTGGATGATGACCCTAATTGAACATATTTTTTGTATTTATTTTGTTAAATATTAATATTACTGAATCAAATAGGATGGATATAAATAAAGAATGGATGGATGCCAATCGTCTGACAAAAGAGTATGAAGATGGAATGAAAGAGTTCATCAAGTTTGAAAATGATCGTGCATATGACCATTCTCAAATCCTTTATTCGTTTTTACATTGTTGTTATTCAAGACTAATTAGTCCAGAGGAGTTAGAAGAACACTTGATCTTTCACAGAATAGATTGAAGTTATAAATGTTGGAACAAACATGGGGAAAATTGAATGTAGATAGTGGTTGGGATAACACTGCATTTTATGGATCATTTGATATGATTAAAAGTGTGGAAAATGAAGAATACTGTATCAAGGATGTGATTACAGATGTGAATGATGATGGAGATCATATTGAGGAAATGACAAGTACAATTGAAGATGAATTTTGTGATTGCCTAAAATTGTTTTAGAAGTTAAAGAGTTGTGTAAATACATTATTTTATGATGGTTACACTAAATATAAAACATTTTCAGCCGTATTAAAGCTATATAATTTGAAATCAGGAAAAAGATGAAGTGATGCCAGTTTTACGGAACTACTTGCTTTCTTGAATGACATGCTCCTAGAAGATAATGAGCTCTCAAGCTAAACAGATGATGCCAAACGAATGCTATGCTTGATGGGTATGATCTCTGAAAGAATACATGCTTGGTCAAATGAATCTATACTATTTTTAAAAGACCAAAAATCACTTATAGAATTCCCAAATGTGGCGCTTCTAGATACAAGATAGATGAATCCGGTTCTACAAAATTTGCATGGTACTTTCCAATCATTCCAAGATTTAGGTGCCTATATGGAAGTGAGGAGACTATAGGACAATTGACATGACATGTAGATAAAAGAATTAAATATGGGAAACTACGTCACCTGACATATTCTCCTCAGTGGAAGAGAATTGATTATGAGTATCCTGAATTTGGAAATGATCCAAGAAACCTTCTTCTTGCATTATCTAAATATGGAGTGAATCCTTTTGGTTTTCAAATAAGTACTTACAGTACATGGAATGTTATGTTGGTAAATTATAATTTACCACCGTTGTTGTGCATGAAATGAAAATACATCATGTTATCTATACTTATATCCGGACTAAAACAACTAGGTAATGATATTGATGTTTATTTGGATCCATTGATCAAGGATTTGAAATTATTGTGGGATTTAGGTGTTATGTTGTATGATGCTTACATAAATGAAGATTTCACATTAAGATCCATGTTGTAGGAGATGATAAATTACTTTCCAGCTTATGGAAAATTTTAAGGATATAACATTAAAGAAAGTCAAGGGTGTCTAGTTTGTGAACAAGGTACACAGTCAATTATGTTGAAAAATTCATTGAAAACTGTGTTTTTAGGACATCGTAGATTTCTACTCCGATGGAATAAATACCGATATTGGATGACATCATTCAATGGAAGTTCAAAAGAATTAACAACACCATTTCTACTAACAGGTGATCAACTGTTTGAGAAAGTAAAATATGTGGACATTGCTTTTGGTAAACCATTTTTGAAAAACCTTATGAAAACCAGTCAGAAAAAGAGATCAGTTTTTCTTGAATTACCATACTAGAATTGTTTGTATGTAATAAATTTTCTTAATATTACGCATATTGAAAAAAATTTATGTGATAGTGTCATCAACAAAATTCTAAATGTAACACCCCGACTCCAGAAGCCCGAATTCTGTGCATTATTTTATTACATTGGTATGATTATAAGGAATCAAATCCCGAAGGAATAAATAGTTTAGTAGTTTTTGAAAACTAGATACATACATAAGTTCAACATTACAACATGAAAGGAAAACAATATATCATTTCCATTGGAAACATCCATAAATCCTAGATTATCCCTGAAAGTCATTCATAATATTCATCTTCACAACTCGGGGGAAATAAAACATAAGGGGTGAGCTCAGATTATCAGTAATGGTAAGTAATACAACATAAGTAATCATAAATATAAACACTAGGCATGTTGATAAGCTAAAAAATAATTCCTTTAAACATATACTTGAGCATAATATTCTAGGAATAGAATCTTAATGAATAATTCTATAATAAAACATAACCATGGATATTCTACTAGTCGAATAATCACATTGATTATCAATTACTAGTTTCATAATGAGGGAAATGCATAACGATGGATATCTAAAACATACCTTAAAGTCTTAATTCCAAGAATCTATGAAGTATTCATGCCAAAATCTATTATTTTCATGTCTACATGCCAAGAATCTATTATTATCAAGGCTTCATGCCAAGAATCTATTAAATGGGTAAGGCCTCAACCAAAACCATATCTAGTTTATCTTATAAGACCTACTGATGCACCGAGAGGCTATAACGGGACCCAACCATCATTTACTAAGTCCAATGAATTCATTATATAAAAGGGGTAAAACATAAACAATATATACATTCATATTGAAACTAACATATGAAATGTAAGTCACTTTCCCCAATCATTAAACATAACACTAACCATTTTAAGTAATATGGTGAATGGTTTCAAGATAGCACATACATAGTCAAAATAATCATAAACCATTAAATAAAACATGGTAGATGATATCATAAAATATTTATACCAATTAAATATGTTAATCCACAAGAGTGTTGAAATAAATGAAAATATTCTTATAAAACCATCGTGTAATTCTTGATAAAAATACTCTTGTACTTTGAAAAGAAGAGTTCTTTTAGAAAAATATTTGTATAAAACCAGAAGTGAATTAAGTTAGTTTTTTTATAATAAAATCAGTTATTTTATAAAAATAATGGTGTTATAAAATAGATTGCATAGTGAATTTGAAAATAGATAAGAATTCGAGAAGTTCCTTTGAAACGAGCTTGTTTATCAGGAAGAATTTTTGAAAGATCCTTTTAAAACATGTAACTCACCATAAAATAAAGAATAATTATGATTGGTCAACATATGTATAACATTAAAACATAATTTACAAGGAGTAAATAATAACAAATAAAAATTTCATTGAGGTAAGTAGAGAATAAGAGTAACCTGAATAAAAATGAAGGTTCACGTGGAAAACCCTTATCACTTTTTAATCAATCGAATCATATGCCCTAAAATTAATAAACATCAAATGATTCATTAAATACCATGAAAATAAAGATATTCATTATATGTTACATTAATGTGAAGTATACATGCATCATACACAATAAATAGTGGTGAATAAAGAATATCTCACAAAAGTTGAAGTGAGATGAGGAAACCCTTACCTTATGTCCGAATGTGTTCTGTACTTGACCTTAATGTCATAGATAATCAAATTAAATATATTAATTAATTAATTCAGAATCTTATATACATGTATTTGTTTTATTATAATTTTATTAAGTTCATTTATATCCTTTTGGATGAGTTATAAGATACAAATTTATCGCTCAGGAGCGTTCGTTTCCTTGGTTTTCACAATCGATATACTTATATATGAGTATGAGAGTTCATGTAGAATTTATATAACTCTCCAGAATTGAATTTATATATTATTAATGAACATATATAAATGTAAATGGTTATATATATGATTTTTTTACATGGTATGAGGATGAATTATTAGATAAAACATTAATGACAATCGTTTAGATTATTTTGGTGGTATTTCTATTATTACGAACTAGTTTTATCATATGAATTAATATTATGTATATATACTGGTTAAAGAACATTAAATAGGTTATAATACATATATTATAGTTTTTTAAACCATAAAAATGGTTTCATGGATACAATTGGAAGGATAAATTGAATAATGAAGGTTCGTCATCCACGAAGGTTGTAAATCAGCACCTCCCGAATGATGATTTCGTTTTTAAAATAAAAGAGAGAGTATAAGGAGATTGATGATGAATATTCCATTAACATGAAATAATTCCAGTATATAGGTGATAATGTAGTTATAATGATCATTTGGGAAGATGAGGTTAGGAGAAGATAAGAAAATAAAACAAAATTAAAATGAAATTAAAAGAAAATGGAAGAGGGTTTACCTCTTGAAATATCCTCCTTGAGAACCTCCTTAAGGGAAGGGGTTTTGGTCTTTTGGAAAGACCAAGATCTCATGTATGTGGGGAGATACCAGGTAGGATTATTTGGGTAGAACTTTTATAATATTCAAGTCTTAGAGGAGTGAGGAGAAGAGGGAGTGAGGGGTGGGTTTTATAGTGGAGAAGAGGAGCAATTTTTGAATATCTTATTCATTATTTTATTATTTTTCTCAAGAAAAGAAATAGTGTTTGATTCTTGTGACCAAAAATAGTAAAAGGTGAATTTGAGTTCAAACCAAGTGTTCTTAAATCATCTATGATGTTAGGAATAATTTATTTAACTTATAATGTATATATATAGTAAATTACCATATTTCTCTATTCAGTAAAAATTAAAATATTTTAGAAAAATCCAAAAAATTAACCATAAATATTTTTCAACATGTAGAATTAAAAAATGGACTTAATTTTATCAAAATAATTTTCTAAATATGATAAATTTAATTTTTAATTAAAATCACCATTTACTTGAAAAATATAGTCTTAAAATCAAAATTGATTTTATAACACCCTAAAAATTAACAAAGGTCTCATTAAATTATCCTAAAATAATAAAAAAATATTGATTTTGGAATAAGTTTTATGAAAATTAATTTTCTTTTAAATAAATTTATTAATTATAAAATTGTAATTAAATATTTATTACTCACAAAAATACCAACACTTAATTATCATTTTTTTAAATATTCTATTTCATTTATATGGTGCCGAAATTTTATTTATAATTTCATGGGTGAGGTTACTATTCATAAGGGTAATATTACTATTCATAAGGGTACATTACTATTCAAAAGGGTAAGTTACTATTCACTAAAAATTATGTTGATCCTATTAGACTCTAAATATCTTACTGAACACAACCGTGTATGTCTGTTTTTCAAAATTCAAATCACAAAGGTAAAAAAATTAAGTTTCAGGGCTAGGTTATAACTATCTTGCTTTATAATAACAAAATATTATTTCATAGAGACTCAATGTTGCATGCATCACATTTTCTATTAAATTTATTTGTAAATCCTTGGGGTGTTACACTAAATTTACCCGACAAAACAAAGGATGGAATTAAGGCTAGGTTGAAATGGTTTACATGGGAATAAAAGAAGAGTTAACACTAGTGAAGGGTGAAAAACGAACTTTTCTTCCTCCAATTTCTTATACTCTTTCCAGGCAGGAGAGATATCAGTTTTGTAACTTATTGAATGACTTAAATGTTTCAAAGGGGTATTTATCAAATATCAAGAACATCGTGTCAATGATCAATTTAAAGTTAAAGGGTATGAAATCACATGATTGCCATGTTTTGATGCAAGATCTAATTCTTATATCTTTACATTTCATTTTCCCTAAGAATGTCCATCATAAATTAACCAAGCTCCGTTTCTTCTTCAAATATATATACAAAAAATTTATAAACCTGGTGAAATTACAGACTATGGAAAGAGAAATTTCCGTCATATTATGTGAATTTGAAATATTCTTCCTGCCAACATTCTTTGATATGATGGTTCACTTGGTGAGATAGATTCGACTATATAGTCATGTAAACTATAGATTGATGTACCCCATTGAACAATATATGAATATTTTGAAAGGGTATGTCAAAAATTGAAGTAAGGTAAAGGGTTATATTGAGGAGAGATATATTGTTGAGGAAGTCGTTGAATTCTGTACTGAATATCTATCGAGTGTGGAAAGAATTGTTCTACCGAAATCTCATTACACTGGGAAGCTTGGGGATGAAGTAATTTCTGGAAGAGATGTTGTCACAATCAATATTACAGATCAAGAGTAGGCCCAACTTTATGTTTTGCATAACAGTTTAGAGGCTAACTCATATGTTGAAACCCACAAAGAAATTCTTAGGCATATGGATCCATCAATGGTTGAAAGATAGATATCAAATACACATAATCAACAATTTATAGGATGGTTTTGAGACCATACTTTTAAGGAGTCAGATGAAAATACAAATTCAATTTTAGAATGACTTCGATGTCTAGTCGGAGGAACAAATGTGTATATATTATCTTACAATGGTTATGTAATTAATGTATATACATTCTATACAAATAAAAATGATTAAGATAGTACCATAAAAAATAGTGGAGTTACACTTGTGGCTGAAGCGATGCATATTTCTGGTACTAAGGACAAAAATCCAATTTACACAAATATGTCATACTTTGGCATCATCAAACAAATATGGGATTTGGATTATAAAAAATTCAAAGTGACAATTTTTTTAATTCAAGTGGGTTGATAATAGGAGTGTTGTTAAAATAGATGAATTTAGATTCATGACAGTTAATTTCAATAAGGAAGGGTACAAAGATGAACCATTTATAATGGATTCATAGGCAGTATAAGTATTTTATGTTCCATATCCCACAAAATTAAAGTGGTCAATTGTTTTGTTATCAACTAAAAATACTGAAGGGTTAGATGAAAATTCAAATGAGGATGACCCTTTCACTGGGTCATCGAAATCATTTCACAGTGGTCCCAATGTATACAATGTTTTGTATGTCATAAGAGACCACAATGAAGGGATTTGGATAGTAAATAGAGGGGTCAAATCCCTTAAACCTTTTTAAAAAGGAGAGTTTAATAATAAGGTAATATATTTTTTGTAATATAAAACATGTTACCACATGTTATTATCTTTTCAATACTGCATTTATGCACTCTAAATTAAATGTTAAACCACTTCTATATAGAATGACTTTTTCACATGCTGGTGCTCCTAATCATGAGGAACAACATGTCTCTAAAATTGCTGCTGCTCGTAGTGTAGAGGAACAACGACCTTCTACACATGCTGATGCTCCCAATCCCGAGGAACAATAGGTTTCTCAACATGTTGCAACTCACAGTAAATAGGTACAATGAAAATTTTCATAGGTTGATGCTATTTATCCATAGGAACATATTGACAATGTTGATTCTAAAGAAATGGTAGGTAATAAAGGACCTAAAACACATAAAAAAAATAGAAGCGTTGTAGTTTGATGGTGTTATAAAAAATCATTAAGGTGAAAATTAAAGGAATCAAATATGAGTTTAGATAGAATGTGTGGGGCCGACATGTTAACCCCAACAAGGCCATGTTCATTAGTTACATTGGAATCTTCACTCGAAAATATGTGCTGATTGATGTAGATTCATGGAACCATGTTGTGGCTAGGATTAAGACACTAATGTGGGAAGATATTATGGTAACATTATGATATCATTTATTTATTTTACTAAAAAGTAAAATAATGAAAAACATTAAATTACTCTTTATCATCCCTTACAGAGTGGATTTATAGTAGATGAATCCCACAAGAAATATGTATTAATTCTTTATGGAAGGATTAATAGAGGATTTAACACAATTCTAATGAGACATCATCTTAAATACGCTTAAGGGAAAATAAACCCACACCCACTGATTATCTATGAACACTTGATAACCCAAGAAGCGTGGTATGTGTTTACTATCCATCGTGCATATGTGTCTTTTCAGGTACATTATAGCCAGTAATACGTTGTTTGATGATACATGTATTCATATCTTTGATTAATAATTTTTTATTTATGAAACAACAATTGAGTACTAGAAATAAGGAATGAGCAACAAAACCAGCGTACCCCTACCTTAAAGCAAGGATGGGGTACAGTTCACTTGAAAAAAAAATTGGCACATATTTTAAATCTACCATAATAATTTTATGTGACATGAAACAACACCATAATTATATTCCTCTATTTAAATGAATATTGATGACTCCAAATCCAAATCCACTTCCATCCCACACCATGTGTTATAGAAGGAAGAATTTGTAAATAAATATGGGATACTAATAGATGAAAATACACAAATAGTGTGGGAAACATGTGTAAATATTACATAATAGTTTTTTTTCTTTAAATCACTATTAAATAACAATGATCACTTATTTTTCTATATTTTATATCTAACATATTCATAGGATTCAACAATACTTGTATCATATGAACACATACTATGGGTGGCCTTAAAGTGTCCAGAACAGTATGGCTGTGTCAGAGGTGCGGGTTTTGGGGTGACACCCCAAACATATTTAAAAAAAAAACAAGAGGAGGATCAAAGTGAATAAATGAAATGAATGATAGAGAGACTATCTACCATTGAAGAATAATTCTAATGGTAGAGAGAGATGATGAAAACTTTTATGGGGGGAATCAAAGAGAAGAAACAACTTAAGAACAACCACCACGTGGAAATCCCGCCCCACCCCCACCATCTACGAGGCAATCCATTCTCCTCAAAGAGATGTCTTAACTGAGGTAATCAGTGTTCTAATAAACGTTTCTATGAAATGTGAATCAGAAACACACTGTTACCTTTCCGGTACTAATATTCTATAGGGTGATAATGACTGTGATTTAAATCTATCAACAACCACCCATCACCTTATAGCGAGGGATGTGATGTTCAATATTCAAAATGACATGCTACACAAAAAAAACACTTTAAAAAGGTTATGTGAGAGTTTCAATTATCATAGAGTATGAAACGAGTGCTGATCTGCCAATTCCAATTGATGAGGAAGATATTCATACAATCGAAAAATATGTTAGAACAATCATCGCATGGCCATCACATCTTGTAAATTTTTTTTAACAAGGTGGTATTCATTTCAAATTTATTTTTCAATATAAACCTTTAACAATTAATGAAAAAGGTCTAAATTGATGAATTATTTTATAGACATACAAAGGTAATGGGGTGAAATGAAAGACCAGCTCAAAACCATCTAAAGGATCGACCAACCGATCAAAAATAACTACCAAAAGAAACTTTACCTATCTCGTTATATATCCGTATTTACTATCATTAAAAGTTCATGTGAATACAAAGTAAAAAAATGGTCCTACTGATTGTGAATAAAATATATACGGAGAAGAAGTTCAAGACTTCATTGGTATTGAGAATGTAAGTGAAATCCTCAACTATGATTGACTAGGTGGCTTAGTTGTAAATGAATACATGAGGTATGTTTTTATGATTTGATTTTCCAAAAACTGATATACTATGTTAATTATGACTAAATAAATTTCATATTTTTGGTAGAGGTATATATCAAAAACAATTGAAGGGATTTCCCCATGATTTTTTGGACTCATTAGTCCTCACACTATCTCTACAGAACAACCAAAAATAGATTCCAAGAAAGAGGTTGAAATAGTGGAAGGCTTGCTCAAGTCATTTGAAAACAAACATATGTATGGAAAACACTTCTTAATACCAATGATGTAGGGGTAAAACTATAAAATTTAATCATATCAAATATATTTTCATTTATTTCATTAATTATTCTTTTTTTTTGTTTTTAAGCATCATTAAATTCTCATTGTAGTCAATTTGGATACTCCAAATATTTATTTTTCTAGATTCAATGCATGGATAACCAAAAAACCAACCACACATAATGAAATTTTTCAATTTTTAATACACTAAATTCAATATTTTAGAACTAAACACCAAGTTATATAATTTATATTATCTTTTAATGAGGATTCTGTTATGATAGGGTGGTGCATCAATATCATCTACAACATGGAATGAGGATAGAGGCTAAGGATAAGAAACATGAAAAGTACTGAGAACAATAAAGTATCATGGTATATATAATAATATTTCACTATCCAAACACATATCTAAACAAATTAATTATTTTTATCAATGTTTCTACAGTGTCTGAAATAAACAAATGGAAAAGATTGTGACAATTATGTTTGTAAATTTATGATAGAGATCATATTTCATGAACAAACTAGAATCATTTAAGAGGTATTTTCAAATATAATTATATTTCGTTTAAAATATTTATTAATATTTTTTGTATTTATATTTTTTCAGTACTACTATGACTATCGAAAAGACTCATATTCACAAGATGATATAGATTTTATTAGAAATGAATGGGTAGCATACCTGATGAAAAAATGTACACAAATAACATAAATATGTGACTTCTATATAAGTAGTTTATTTTTTCATATTTATGTTTAATTTAATTATTTTTAGTATTTCTCATATAATATTTTTTTTCTTTTACAGGTGGATTCCTTTGTTCTAGTTGGGGTGGTTTGTTCAAAACTGATCATGCTCATGAGAGATTGGACTTTGAGGCTACAACTGAGATAATGCCAATAAGGAAATGGGTTGGGAATGTATAATGGTTAATTTCTACTACTTATGTAATTAATTAATTTTTTCATCATTTTATCTACTAATTGTAAGTTAATTTCCTTGTCATTTTTATCTAATACTTATTTAGTTTTTTATAGATCTTTTGGAAAGCTACAATTTTCTATCAACTATCTACAATAAGCTAGAAAAGGTAGAACATGTTCATTTTGGGTGGAAGAGGAAACCCCATGTTGCATGAAATGTGAAGTGAATCATAAAGATGCATCTACCAAGGGATTTCTTAGTAGTTAAATGAAAAGTATGACTTCCCAAAATATCTATCATGAACAATTTATTGAATAGTGTAGTAATCATCTTCAGCTCAATCAGCCACACCTCAATATGATACATAGTGTTCACGATATGACTCAAAGTGTATTTTTTTAGTTTATAATATTCTTTGATCCTTTAAGATTCATGTCTTTTGAACTACCATGCTTTAATCCATGACTCATGATTATGATCTATGATATACAGGGTGTGAATTTCTAATGTTAATATCACCTTAAAACATCTTTATGATCATGTTATCCTTATATGATAATTGTTATCTCCATTTTTTACACTTATTGAGAATCTATGATCACCCTTTATTATGTTTCATATCCCTAGGTTATGAATAATGGTTTTAGAAATGATATGTCTAAAAAGGTTTCTAGTAAAGAATAACTAATAAGAAACTATTATGAACTATTTCTTTATGTTTCCATGTTTCCAAAATCACTAGACCTAAACTATTTTGGTATGTATCATTATGTTATATAAGGAATATTAATCTACTATGATTTGATATCTATGTATAAAATTTCTGGGTCAATATAGTTGGTATCAGAGAAATTGACCTACTCAAAATCGATCAAACTCATTTATCTATTTTGATAATTTAGGACAACAATCCATGATTCATTTATGATATTTAGGAACCAACTTTAACTCAATATGATTCATAATATGACTGATATAACTCAAAGTGTCTCTTTTTATTTAAAATTGACATTAATTTTAGTAGAAAGAATAAGTGACATACTGAAAACCAAGAAAAAACATTCATATTGTTTTGATAATTTAGGACAATGATCCATGATTCATTTTCAATGTGTAATAATCAACCCCACCTCAATACAATGCACAGTGTGACCAATATAACTCCAAATGTGTCTTTTTATTTAAAATTGACACTAATTTAAGTAAAAAGAACAAGTGACATACTGAAAACTAAGAAAACACATTCATATTGTTTTGATACTTTAGGAAAATGTTCTATGAGTCATTTGTGACATATAGGAATCAACCAAACCTCAATCTGATGCACGATGTGATAGGTATGACTAAAAATTTCTGTTATCAGTTTAAAATTGACATTTTAGCTAAAAAAATGTATCTCAATGAAAACCAAAAAAAATATGATCTGATTGTATTTATAATTTAGGATAGTAATTCATAAGTCCTTTTTGATGTTTATAAAGTAGTTTCATGTTAAACTGATGCACAATGCGATCGGTATGACTCAAAATTCATGTTTTCAGTTTGAAATGACATTTTAGTAAAAAAATACAATTGACATTCTAAAAAACAAGAAAACACATCCTTATTGTTTTGATATTTTAGTAAAATGATCTATAAGTCATTTGTGACATGTAGTAATCAACCACACATCAATATGATGCACAGTGTGGTCGGTATAACTCAAAGTGTCTCTTTTTATTTAAAATTGACATTAATTTTATAAAAAAAAACAAGTGACATACTAAAAATTGAGCAAACACATTCATTTTTTTTGATAATTTAGTAAAATGATTAATGAGTCATTTTTTATGTGTATTAATCAACCCAACCTCAATACGACACATAATGTGACTGGTATAACTCCAAACGTGTATTTTTTATTTAAAATTAACATTAATTTTAGAAAAAAGAACAAGTGACATACTTAAAACTAATAAAATTCATTTTTATTATTTTTATAATTTAGGTAAACATTACATGAGTCATTTTTAACATGTAGGAATCAACCACACATCAATCTGACGTACAGAGTGACTGGTATGACTAAAAATGTTTGTTATCTATTTAAAATTGACATTCTAGCTCAGAACATTTCTCTTACTAAAATCCAAGAAAATGCACTCTGATTGTCTTTATAATGTAGTAAAGTGATTAATAAATAATTTTGGATGTGTATGAAGTAGTCTCATGTCAAATCGATGCACAATGTGACTGGTATGACTCAAAATGCATGTTTCTAGTTTGAAATGACATTTTAGTAAAAAAACAAAACTGACATTCTAAAAACCAAAAAATTGAATTTTTATTGTTTTTATACTATATTAAAATGATCTATAAGTCATTCATGACATGTAGGAATCAACCGCACCTCAATATGATGCACAGTGTGACCATCATAACTCAAAGTGTCTCTTTTTATTTAAAATTGACATTAATTTTAGTAAAAAGAATAAGTGACATATTGAAAACTAAGAAAATGAATTCATATTGCTTTTATAATTTATTTAAAAATTCCATGAGTCATTTTTGATGTGTAGGAATTAACCCCACCTCAATACAATGCACGGTGTGACCGGTATAACTCTAAATGTTTCTTTTTATTTAAAATTGACATTAATTTAAGTAAAAAGAACAAGTGACATACTGAAAACAAAGAAAACACATTCAGATTATTTTTATACTTTATAAAACATTCCATGATTCATTTTTTATATGTATTAATCAACCTCACCTCAATCTAATGTATGATGTGACCGGTATGACTAAAGCTGTTCATTATTAGTTTAAAATTAATATTTTAACTCAAAACGTCTCTCACTGAAAACCAAGAAAATGCACTTATATCGTACTGATAATTTAGAAAAATGATTCATAAGTCCTTTGTGACATATATAAAGTATTCTCACATAAAACTGACATGTGATGATACCATTATGACTCAAAATACATGTTTCCAGTTTGAAATGACATTTTAGTAAAAAAACACAATTGACACACTCAAAATAGAGAAAATGAATTCAGATTATTTTTATAATTTAGGGAAAAAATATATAAGTCATTTTTGACATTTAGGTATCATCATAACCTCAATATGATGCACTATGTGGCCGATATAACTCAAAGTGTCTCTTTTTAGTTAAAATTGACATTAATTTTAGTAAAAAAACAAGTGACATACTGAAAATTGAGAAAATGCATTTGAATTGTTTTGATAATTTAGAAAAATAACCCATGAGTCATTTTTGACATGTAGTAATCAACCCCACCTCAATATGACTCACAGTGTGACCAGTATAACTCTAAATGTGTCTTTTTATTTAAAATTGACCTTAATTTTAGCAAAATGAATAAGCAACGTACTGAAAACTAATAAAACACATTCATATTATTTTTATAATTTAGGTAAATGTTTAATGATCCATTTTTGATGTATAGGAATCAACCACACCTCAATTTTATGCATGGTGTGATCGATATGACTAAAAGTGTCCGTTATCAGTTTAAAATTGATATTTTAGCTCAAAACACGTCACTCACTAAAAAATAAGAAACTTCACTCTGATTGTATTTATAATTTAGTAAAGAAATTCATAAGTTATTCGTGACATGCATGAAGCAGTATCATGTAAAACCGATACATGATGTGACCGATATGACTCAAAATGAGTGTTTTCAGTTTGAAATGATATTTTAGTAAAAAAATAAAAATGACATACTAAAAACCAAAAAAAACACATTAATATTATTTTGATACTTTATTAAAATGATCTATAATTCATTTGTGACATGTATAAATCAATATCACCTCAATATGATTCACTATGTGGTTGGTATAACTCAAAGTGTCTCTTTTTATTTAAAATTGACATTAATTTTAGTAAAAAGAACAAGTGGCATACTGAAAACCAAGAAAACATATTAATATTGTTTTGATAATTTAGGAAAAATATACATGAGTAATTTGTGACATTTAGAAATCAAATCCACCTCAATAAAATTCATGGTGTGACTAGTATAACTCCAACTGTATCTTTTTTATTTAAAATTGACATTAATTTAAGTAAAAATAAAAAGTGGCATACTGAAATCTAAGCAAACACATTTGGATTATTTTGATACTTTAAGAAAACAATCCATAAGTAATTTTTGACGTGTAGGAATCAACCAAATCTCAATCCGAAGCATGGTGTGATCGGTATGACTAAAAGTGTCTATTATCAGTTTAAAATTGGCATTTTAGCTCAAAACGTGTCACTCACTAAAAACCAAGAAAACACACTCCGCTTGTCTTTATAATTTAGGATAGAGATTCATAATTAATTTATGATTTGTATTAAGTATTCTCACATTAAATAGATGCACTATGTGACCGTTATGATTCAAAATATGTGTTTCCAGTTTGAAATGACACTTTAGTAAAAAACAAAACTGACATACTGAAAACCAAGAAAACACATTCATATTGTTTTGATACTTTAGGAAAATGATTCATTAGTAATTTGTGTCAGGTAAGAATCATCCTCAACTCAATCCAACACATGTATTTACCGGTATATATCAAAATGTTCCATTATTTAAATTTGATATTAATTTTAGTAAAAGAACAAGTGACATACCAAAACTGAGCAAACACATTCAGATTGTTTTGATATTTTAGGATAATGATCCATAACTCATTTTTGATGTGTAGGAATCAATACCACCTTAATAAGATGCATGGTGTGAACGGTATAACTCCAAATGTGTATTTTTTTATTAAAAATTGACATTTTATTAATGTATTCTTTCATATTAATGTGTAATTTATTTCTTTATAGTATTACTAACATAATATTTATTTTCTTATATAGGTGGAATATTTTGTTCGAGTTGGGATGATTTTTTTCAAAAATTGATACCATGGGAGGACATTTTTGAGAGGGGATCATGGGAATAAAAAATGAAACATTAATGTTTTTAACTTTTTGTTGGATAATTGTAAAAGTAATTATATAAAACATTGTTTGAAATGTATACAGTAGTGTTTTTTTGTATATACCATGGGTGGATATTTTTTATTCATGAGGTCAATTAAATTTATATAGAATTTTTTGTTGGGTGTGCTGTATATACCTGTAGGTTTTTGCTAGGTGTGCTATTATATTAATAGCACATTACAACCAGTTGGACCTTTATTAGTGCTCGAAATTTGGGCTAATAAAGGTGGTCCTTTATCCGCGCTAAAATAGTGATGATAAATGGGGGACCTTATCAATGCTTTTTAGCATGGATAAAGGAACCCCTTTATTAGCACTATGATTAAAAGTTCTTTTTAGCGCTGTTAAAAGGCTTTTTTCATGCTATTAAAAGGTATATGTGTAGTAGTGAAACAAACCCTTGAGAACCTAAACATGCATGCTACCACCCCTCCTATTATGTCGCTCTTCTACTATGTTCCCTAACCTTAGCCTCCCATTATGTTTCAACCTCCAACCACTACCTAGATCCCCACACACAATATACTCTATCCACCACACACAAGATTCCATTTAGACACTCTCATACCTCTATTAAGCTCTAGCACTACCACCCAGGCCACCCCCAATCCTTTCTATAGTTTATTATATTTTCTAATATCACCTTTTATAACGACCACAATAACTTCTTATCATGTGATAGATTTATGTTAACTTACACCATACCTCATTGGGTCTCTATGATAGGCATTGTTTCACCCAACCTTTAGGGTTCGCAAAATTGGGTGGCGTTTCACCCAGCTATTTTGAGGCCACTTTTCAGTCATTGCATCATCCAAAAAGTAGTAGTTATCATCAAAATGAGATTTAATTAATGCAGATGTATGATGAAGCAAGACAATATAACACCACGTTTTGTTGTACCCTTCAAGATTACTAAACAGGTTGGGACAATAGTGTACCATTTGGATCTTCCTTCTCGTTACCGTGGTATGCATGACATGTTTCATGTGTCACATATCTAGAGGTACATGGACAATCCTAAACATGTCATAGACTATGAGGATATTGAATTTGATCCATATGCATCTTATGAGGAGTGTTCGATATGAATTATGGACTAGAGTAAGAAATTTTTATGAGGGAAGATGATGCCATTTTTCCAGATTCAATGGTAACATGGATAGATCCAAGAGGAGACGTAAAAGCAGGAGTCTAATATTCAAGCTCAGTGGCTCAAGTTGTTTGAACAAGATCTCTAAAGATACTTCTTAAGGGTAAGAAGTCATTAGAGGGGGAGAATTATAATATTCTCAATTTTAAATTGATCCTTAAACCCTTTTTGTTTTTAATTTCTAAGTATTTTTATGTGAAAATATAATTTTTTAATAAAAATAACCCTTTCATATGTTTTTATGGTGTTATGTAAGGGTAAAATATGTTTCCAAGCTTTTTTTGTAAAGGTAAAACCCTTTCCCCTTGATTTGTGTAAGGGTAAAGGAGGAAGAAAGAGATAAATCCCTACTCACGTAAGGGAATGTTGGATTTTCATATGATGCATAAGGGTAAGGGTGATGCTGTGTAAGGGTAGCCCTTTGTATAGGCACTTTATATGGGTACCTAGGTGTTGTGTAAGTGTACCTACCACTATGTAAGGGTAACTCTGACTTGCGTAAGAGTAAGATGGCTTGTACATAAGGGTAACCCAGGTTTTTCTCTACTCAAGTAAGGGTAAACTGGGGTGTGCGTAAGGGTATCCAACTGCTTAAGGGTGTTGCGTAAAGTTAAGATGGATGTCATATAAGGCCAGTCAGGTCTGTATAAGGGTAAGTTTAACGTTATGTAAAGGTAAGAAGGATTTTTCCAAGGTTGCATAAGGGTACCCCAACTTTTCCAAAGCCTATGTAAGGGTAAACCATTTCATAAGGGTAAAACCAAGTTACCCTTACACAATGCATACCCCATGAATAAGGGAAAAATTTTACCCTATTTTTCTCAGTTTCTTCTCTTGTTCTTCCACAACATAACCCTGTAACATGTATTTGATGATTTTAAATGCTAAAAATCATAGAATTAAATCCTTGGACTCATTTAAATATGTTACTCATATTTATGGGTGAAATTAAACACCCCACTTTTATGAATCAATTAAAACATAAATTAAATAATGATATTTAATTTTTAGTTTTGATATTGTGCACCTGTTCACAATTTGTTTTCTTAAAAGAATACACGAGCCTTCTCCTACCATTGTTTTTTGTTGTTCCTTTGAGTTTGGGAAGTCCATAGATTCCTTTATGTATGATCTATGAATTCTTCTTTGTCCAAATGGAGTTCTTTATCTGGTGTACAAGTGTGGAATAACCTATTTCTCTCTCCTCTCTTATGGGTGCTGCTTTTTAAAAGGATAAAACTTAGTTATTCCTAAAAAATCATTTCATAATTAATTTTGGGAATTAAGATCTATGATGATTTTTGAAAAAATGATGAAAAAGTATTAATATGATAATAACCCAAAATGATAGAAAATAATAATAATAATTGTTCTTATCTACCTCATATTATTATGGAGAGAGAAATTATTATCACATGAGGAATTATACTTATTCCCTATGAAATAATATAAAATTATCAATAAGGATAATAAGAATTATTCTTAGTTATTATAGATTCTCCATAAGATAGATTTGAATACCACATGTTATATTTTACTTATTGTGGAAATAAAATATTTGATTTTGGTTATATGAACCCTTGAAGAACATTGATTGTTGATTTATCGACAACTAAAATAATAAGGCCTAGGAGGAGGTATTCTTGAATGCAGAGGTCTCCACTCCAAATTTTGAACCACTGAAGGTGGTTTATACTTGAAGTTGGCATCAACGAATTTGAGGTAAGAAGCTTATTACTGTTTGGGGATCTCATTTACACATGTTTCATTTATAAGATTCTTATATTAGAATACTTTAATTCCCTATGCTTGATTGTGATATCATGTGGGTGTATGTTCATCCCATGAGACTAGTTATGGTATTTGTTTTTGTGAGCATTGCTAGAGTATATTTTTTCCATGTTTCATTGTGATCACATGTTGTTATGTATTTATATTATATTCTGATGATGATATGTTATGATTTCCTTGTATTATCTACCCTGTTTTGTGTGTTACCATGTCTTGGTGGTTGTTATTGGTACTTGAGACTGGTGGACCATCGTGTGTGGTTTATCCCTTAGAGGGGGAGTGTGCACAACTTGAAATGAAAATGATGATGAACCTGATCAAAAGGTAGGAGAAATATAGTTTAGGGTCTTGACCTGAGGTAGCATGTAGGGTCATGATGACCTGGGGGCCTGTCCCGAGGTATAGATGAGGTACGACGGTCTGGAGGCCTGACCCATGATGGAGCTGGAATATGACGGTCTGGGGTCCTGATCCGACTCAATGCCTTGAGACCACTGAGATACATGTTATGATCCTATTGGAACATTCTTTATCAATTTCACATTCCATGATTATCCTTTCGACATTAAACCAAATCTGGTACAACTGGGGTTTTTAATAGACTGGTTAACACACAACCACTCACTTTTGAATTATATATCGTTATGTTTGTTACAAATTTATTATTATCATAGAATACACCTATTATTCTGGAGAACTCTCATTAAGGACACATTGGTGGTGTCCCATTGAGTCTTATACACACACCATACTTAGGAATTCAGTGTGCTTTTAGATTTCATGACTAAGGATCGAGTAAAGGGAAAGAGCTTGGTGGTGGATAACTGAGTAAAAGAGCATGAAGCTGGTAGCAGATGGAGACATACTCTAGAGGACCCCTCTGTTTTTTTATTTTTTTACCTATACTATATACTCTGGTTTGGATTTCCACTTTGAGAGATTTTTATTACCTGTATGACATGTATTCCCTTTTGATTATTTAGTTTCCTCATGATACATTAATAATTATATTATTTATTATTTTTGGTTATTTATTTGTGTTATGACATGATATTAAGGGTATAGTCTCCCCTCTGATGTACATAGACTCTCATTGCTATTTAAAAATATCTTGTGTACAGGGAGATGTTCATGAGGTCATGTGACCCTCCATCTCAGACCTAGTGGTTTAGGTCAGGGTGTTAAAATTTAGACACTACCCATACCTTTGTTAAGCTATATCACTACCACCGAGATCACTGCCAATCCTTTATAAAATTGATAAGATTTTCTATATCACCTTTTTTGATGACAAAAATTACTTATCACGTGCTAGAGTTATCTTCACTTGCACCATACCTTATTGGGTTTTCATGATAGATGTCATTTCACCCGACCTTTAGGGTTTTCAAATTAGGTGGAATTTTACCCAACCATTTTAAGACCACTAGTCAATTGTTGTTTCATCCAACATGAAACTTTTGTAATTAGTATAGGATCTCATTAGTGATGAGAAGGATAAAGACACATAATAGGGTGGGATCCACCAAGCGACGAGAATCAAATTTATTATCTTTTAGTTTTTATTTATATATAAATCCAGTTATTAAAAACTTGAGGGAGATGGGGATTAGTAATGTTTTTATATTGTTTTATTTAATTATGAATCCAATATAAGTAAACCAAGCTTTAGAGGGAGTGTTTTTTTATTTATAAAATTTAAAAATTTAGATACGAGTTTGACTGAATTAATGCTTTGACTAAGTCAATGATCAATGGTTTGACTTGTATTTGTGATCTAGGTAGTAACTTTATTATATTCATCTATAAATATAACCACATGAATTTACTTATATGAATATATTTTGGGTATTCTCCTTTTACACTATCCAACTAAAATCAACATTCCAAGGAAGTGGGGTCACAATAGAGAATAATAATTTCACAATTTTTTTTACCTCATTTACAGGTTAGTAAATAATTTTTTACTAAAACTAATTTCATAAATGTCATTTATATTTTCCATGAAATTTTAAACTATATAAAAATTAATTTTTACTATTATGTTTCTGGTATACATAGTTATTTAACTAAAAATAAAAAATTTCCCTAAAATGTTGTAATAGATGCAATTTTGTATAGTGATATGTGACTGGATAGTAAAATTAGATTTTCATTATCAAATTTAACTATACATAGTTTGTTTAGTTCCTTGCCTTTCTACTAACATTATTTTATTTTACACTGACTTTATGTTATACAAAAATTAAATTCTTGCTAATGATTTTTTTTGGTTTTAGAAAACTTTTAAATTTTGAATTACTAAACATGGAGAGATTCCATCATTACCTCTACTATAATAGAACTAATGGATAAAGGATACAAAAAAATAATTCACCAAACTATACATATATTACTATTAATGGTCTTGGTGAAAAATTTATAAGGAAGGACTTATCTCCCATGTCAACCAGGGTTACCATCCAGAACCTCAATTTGGATGTGGTGAGCCCTACTCTAGTCTCCAATGACTTGAGGGTCTTTTAAGCTCAAGAAAAGGAGACTCCAGCTGGGAGTGAAGGCCTCAATGTTCCAGTGCTAGATCCAATGTATACTTCAATAGTTAAAATGGTGTTAAAGGAGGTGGTGAGTTGTGAAATAACTCTTTGCGATATAAGGAATGGTGAAGCAGGTTTTGGTGGACCTTATTGCAATAATGTTGTGCTGGGACCATCCTATGGTCAAGCTATTGAGGTGAAAAAGATAGATGCTGAAGCTAGTTCAATGTAGGGGCACTCTCTAACTATGAGTGAATATATCATTAAGTACCAACATTATTGATTCATAATATCTTTAAGTCCCTTAGTTTAAATGATATAGAGAATTCAAACTCTAAGGGATGGAAAAAAGTTAGTTCTAAATGGAAGAGAAAATAGACCATTGGTAAGAATCCAGAGGATGAAGAAATAGAGTGATGTAAAGGTGGGGCTTCTTTTGAATCAAACAAGCAAGGATAGTCAAATATCACATAGATTGATTCATATTATGAATTGGATTCATAGGATGATTATTTTTCCCAGTTAAATGTGGAGAACGTGAAAATGGTACGATTTGATTCTGTGAGTTATCCAATCAATAAAGGGATAAAAATTAGGACAAATAAGAACTATTACAACCTACCTAAACCAATGGACACTAGATTGGTGGAGAAAAACATTGTTTGTCAGATATAAAAAAAACATCACAACAAAAAATTGATTCAATTAAAGGAACCAGTAGAAAAATGTCAACCATATTTGGAATATGATACAAGAATGGTATATGTAGTTTCAATGATCATAGAGGGGCCAGGTCACCTCAAACTCAAAACTCTTGAAACCAAGGAATCCAGAGACCTGTCTACTTTGAGTCAGGGTGATGTTTGTGCCTATATTGGTAGTACCCAACTCACATATAGAAAGATAGGTGTTATTGTAAAGGTAAAGGCCTTATTACCCACATTCAATTTAGATCTTATTATACACTTAAATGAAAATATGGAGGTAAAGGTAATTTAAATAAATGCATCAGTGGAGGATGTCAGAAAAAATGTATGTAATATTGCTTCATGTTGACATCAATGATGATAAAAGTTTGTGGATCAATTATCAAGGCTGAATTCTGATTTGCAACTTCAATGAAGGTAATATCATCTTGGAAGGGTTCACCAAGACTTTAAAGAAAATGGACTAATGTTTTAAGGATATTATTAAAGATGAAATAGAGAGGAAGGAGTTTCCCATTAACTGAAGATTACACAGGGTGCAAGGTAATAAATTATTATTTTTTTGGAATGATGTAGTGATTTAATATAATGCCTAACCCCCTTTTTTGGTTGTTTTATGTTTAGGTTCTCACTCAACCCCTAAAAGTGATTTTTTTTCCAAAAATAAAATATTTAATTTTTAGTCATTTGAACTTTATACTGATAATATAACTACATCCACTAGTGTGGAAACACCTGTGGCATATGCACTTCTAGATCCAATTTAACTTTTGAACACCAATCATGTCTTTCATATTTTATAAAGTTCATTGCATACAAAATTTATTAATAATTTCTTACTAATTATATAACATTAGTGATCCTTATCCATTATTATAGGAATCATTTTTATGTAAATCTTATTCATAAATTTAATCAAATCATTACATCATGTACACTTATAATTTCTATGTTTGCTATATTTTACTAGTAAATTAAATTTCTTCATATTTACAATTTAAATAATAACTACATATAAATATTTTATCAGGATCAACTATTAATTCATAAACTACAAATAACCCAACCTAATTTTAAATATTCAACCTTCTATAGGAATTATCTTCTTCAATATTCTTTAAACATGTTTTTTGTAATGCCCTAAGTTTTTATAAGAGGAAACTATGTAAGATAGCGTATGCGATACACAACACTAAACCCAAATAAACAATCATTATTTAAATATGAAAGTTTTAACCTTTACATTAAATTTTTGTATATGTTTAGGATTGAATACATAATGAAATATTTATATTTTCTAAATATATTAATAAATTATTAGTAAATAATCAATCAATTTTTGGTAATGTATTTTTAATATTTAAAATATGTTTTCTTCAAAAATGAGTTTTATTTATTTTTATGAATAAAGGATTATAATTATTTTATAGAATATTTATAAAACTCTAGCAAAAATCATTAGGGATAAGACTAATTATAAGAAAATATCCCTAAATTTTAGTAAGTATAGAGTAAGTGGTTTATTAAGAAAATACATATCTGTATGGATACTACAAGTAAATATGGTTATGGCACATATGTACCTAGGGGTAATAACTATGATAAGGTGTGCTGAGCCTAAATCGATGTAATCTGGTACACGACAGCATGCCTTACTGCGCACCTGATTTGACACTCCTGGGGGATATGCTTTAGAAATTTCATAATCTCATTATGAACCATTATTAAGGGAATAAAAAAACACCCATAATAGTATATGTTAGTAAATTTATCATGTAAAACATATATTGAATCCAAGAAATTCATAAGTTTAGAAAATAAATGTAATTTATAAGTTATCCCTTTAATGTCATTGGATTCTCCTTTATGTGTTTAATTGTTTAAAAATACTCATCCATAATTTTATATTTATTCTAGTCAATTACTAGAAATAGGAAGAAATGAGTTCAAGTTTAAATTTTGAGGATTCAATTTATTAAAGGGAGGAAGAATGAAATTCCCCAAGTTTTTATAATAGGAAACTATGTTCGATAGCGTATGCGATACGCAACACCAAACCCAAACAAACAATGACTATTTAAATATGAATGTTTTAAAATCTCCATTGAATTTTTGGATATGTGTAGAATTTAATTATTAATGAAATATATATATATCCTAAATATATTGATAAATTCTTAGTAAATAATCAATAAATATTTTTTAATGTCTTTTCGTTCTTCAAAATATGTTTTCTTCAAAAACGAGTTTTATTTATTTTTATGAATAAAGGATCATAATCATTTTATAGAATATTTAGAAAATTTATTTGATAAGATGAGATCCATTTTTTATACCATAATATCAAAATAAACTTAGCGTGAAAATTTGTGATTTTTTCAAAAAATATAGTTTTTTAGTGAATAGTAAAATATACCGTTTTTATGTAGAATTTCCATTCCTTTTGATAAATGAATTAATTTAAAAGTACAATTATTATTTTAATTTGATTTCAAGGTAACATAAGTTTTATTTAGTTATATTTAATTAAATTAATTACATTTAAATCATCTTTATACTGTATTTTAGAATAAGTTTATTTTTAGGATTAAAAATGCATTTTTATGAAAACTATTTTAATATGCATAATTTATTTCCATTTTAATTAATTAAAATAACCCCTAATTAGAAATGATATAAATTAAATGTTTAGATTATATATCTATATTTATGAAATTATATTCATATAATTAATATTACTAATTATAGAGTTAAATTGAAATCGTCATTTCTTTAAAAAAATGTATTTTTTGAAAAACCCATTTTTATTTTGCTTGTAGGTTTTATATTAAATTAAATTATTCCACCTCAATGAATTTATTTTTATAAAATAGATTCCATATTTGGAATCATCATAGTTAATATTATTAATAATTATAACTTAATTTTTGTACAATATGAATAGTAAATTTAGTAAATATTAATTACCACATTAAAAGGAAAATAGGTTAATTAAGGTTAAAAGTAATTCAAAAAAGAATAGAAACAAATTAACCCTAATATATATATATATATATATTTAATTTTTATTAAAATTTTTATTACATTTATTACTTATTTTTTTTACTTTGTAAATTATTGAGTAATTAGTTTGATAAAAAAATATATTTTGATACAATAAAACACAAATTGTTTTGGGTAATATTCAAATTCAATTAAGGAATTTATTTTGATGAATTAATGGACTTTTGAAATAAATAATACTTTAATAAAATATTAATATTATATAATATTTATTAAATATAAATTATCATATAATATTTATGAAGTCAAATATAATTTTTATAATGGTTCGAAAAACTGTTATTGTCAAAAACCCAACATTTCTCAATAAATGTTGGTTCTTATTTTAGAAGAAAAAATTAAAATATTTATAAAATCATTTATATAAAATAGATATTATTTTTGGAATCAGAATATCAAAATTATCTAATGGTGATTTTTTCATAATTTTATAAGACAATCAAATTTTCGGTTAAAAATTAAATATCATATAAATATAATTTGTATTTTATGACATCATAATGACCCAAAAGTGATATAATAATTACTATAAATGGGATAAATTACCAAATAAATGTTTTCAATTTAAAATAATTTTATTTTAAGTTTATTTTATTTATTTTGTAAAGCCATTATGAATCCTCTGAAACCTATAATATATTTTGAGTTTTTAAAATTATTTCTTTAAGAGTGTGACTCACCTCCAAATAAGCACGGGAATTATTTTAATAAGTTAGGAACTTGGTATTATAAAATAATAAAAAACACTCCCATTTTTCAGAAACCATGGTAAAAAACCATGGGATGTTTTGTGGTTTTGGATATTTTATTATGTAGAGTTCAAAACCTAAATAATAAAGAAATCCCCCTCATTTCTTATATAAACCCACCCAAAATCCCATTTATCTTCATTAAAAATTCTTGTATCAGGTCCATAATCTTTCCTCCACTCTCTAGAGTCTTCCCAAGGCACCAAAAATCTCTCAAGAATCCCCTCCCAAGTCTTTGGAGTCACACACTCAAGTAAGGGATCCTCACCTTCATCTCCTCCTTTCAATTCAAGATCATTCTTTGAAATTAGTCTTCTTAATTTAAATTTTTTATTTTGTAATTAATTTATAATCATTAACTTAATTTTAAATTTATTTTATATGAATGATAGATTATTTATTCCCTCTCATTTTGACCGTTACCTAAGCCGTTACAATGTTGAAATTCCGCAAGGTATCTTTCACTCTCTTTTTTATTTAGGCACTTATTTTTATGTTATGATTCTTAATTTCCATTTTTTAATGTTATGAAATTTTCTTACATATCCCAAATAATTTCATTTTTATGTATACATGATTATAGACCCATTTCACTCTCATTAATCCTTCCATTATCCTTTATGTATACCCGTTACCATGCCGAAATTTCGTAAGAGACTTCTCTATTCTGATTTCCATTCAAGCACTTATTTTATGTTATGTATCTTAAATTAAATTTTATTATGTTATAATATGTTATTAAATATTAACCTTACTGTAAATTTAATTTATAAATGATGATATACCCTTTCACTCTCATTAACTCTCCCATGATCCTTTATGCACACTCGTTACAATGACGAAATATAGTTAGGATTATTTTCTTTATTCAACTTTCTTCATTACCTTATGCCTTCTATTTAAAATTTTATAATGTTGGGATATGATTTTACTTGTCCCTATTACTTTAAATTTTATTTCTATGTGATGAGATACCCATTTATCTCTAATCAACCATTTTTTATGAATCTTTAAGTGACGCTGTTATGCTGCTAAAATTTCACCGCTATCTTCTATGCCAAAGAAATTATGTAGTGAATACCATACCCATTTCCAATAAAGGGTGTTCAAATTTATTCACATATAATTTTGATTGGGTACTTACATATATTTATTCCACACTCCTTAATCATGGAATAAATTATGATGATGAATGAATCCATGTTTTATGATCTATGTCACACACTTAAGCATGAGAATGAAATGTACATGATGGGTGCACCCAGATAGTACTCCAATGCATTGGGTAATGTTTAGTATCATGATACATCATGTTGGGGAAGGAATTGAACCTGATTACTTTATGGGGATTTTCCGCCATGATGTATTGCTGGGTTTATCCTTAACATATGTTTTATGATTCATTTTTTAAGTTGTTACCACATTTCCCATGTTATGATTATAATGGTATATCATGCCTTATTATTCACATTACTTTTATGATCCATTGATATTCATATTGTATAACATGTATTATCTTCTTCATGTTATGCCTTTTTTATTCTCTTACTGAGATTTATAGAACACCCCTTTCTTATGTTTGTCCCCAGGCTATCCCATGCAGTTTTAAAAGCTATGGAAATTTTAGAAGCATGTTAAGGAATTTTTTAATAATATTTTTGTATCCCATGTTCAAGATGTTATGAAATTTACCTAATTCCAAAACACACTATACTTCTCGATATTTTGGGTTGTATTAAGTAATAAATCATGAATTAATGTGTAATAAAGAGTAGGGTCGTTATAAGTTTACATTGGGAACAACCAAGTTTCCCGTATTAATTAATGTATTTTATTGAATCTATGTATGATTCTCAGGGGTTTATGATTCCTTAATTAAAAATATTTCATATTTTCAAAGTCTGAAACATTTGTTATTTTATACTTTAAAAATTTTCAGGGCTGAATTTGTATGGTCATGGAAAATATGTTTAGTTTAAAAATATTACTCCTCATGAATAAAAGAAAGATTAATGGGTACTCATGCTTTTGAATATTCCCATGAACTTTACCTTGAATTGAAATTAAATATGGATCCCCTCCCCCATCCTTCATCATTTATTTATTCATTCAACAGTAACTTGAAACCTATTTTTACAACATGACATTTATAATCGATTATTTTAGAAATTTATTTCCCTTCTAGTAAAAACCGTGAATCATATATTAATCACACTCTCTAATTTATCTACTTTCACACTACTTCATATGTTAACTTTTTATAAAAAATTTTCATATAACAAAGATAAGTTCAAAGTTGACGAGTTAGTATGCCATGAGATTTTAGATATTAGTTTATCTTCTATATATCGATATTTTTTTCATTTCAATGGTTTATATTATTATTTATTTATTTTGGATATATATTTTTGAAAAAAAACACTGAATATATTACCATATTAATCCACCAAACATACCCATAATACTTAAGATTCTACTATAGTAGGTAAATGCTACATCTTAAAACTGTTACAGAATGCGTACTCTAAAGAGCCTTTATTCATGAATTTATTTAAAATTTAATTTTAGAATTCTAAATTGACCAAAATAACTTTATTTTTTAATTATTTATATAAAAATTATCATAGTATGATTTTTTAAGTTTTTTTAAAAAAAAGATTTTAGTCGAAAAATACGGTTTTCTTGAAACTTGTAATTTGTAAGACTTTATCATTATATAAGATTGACCTAGAAGTTTTAAAAAATTTTAAGTAATCAAATATGAATTAAGGAATTAAATTATATATTTTAAAATATCCTTTGAACTTAGAAAACCTATTGAAAAAATTTTCATAACTAAAGTAAAATGTTACTTTAATAAAATCTATTTTCATTAGTTTCATTGAATCAAGTATTTTCAAGGTGAAATTCGATTTTATCTTGACATGAAATCCACATAACCTTTATTTTTTATAATATATTAGTTTATCTCATTAAAATTTTTATCCAAGAAAATTTTATCTTGTATATAAATTTAAATCTTAAAAATGTTGTTTTTTCTAAAAACTGTTTTTATATGATCAAGTGTGTTTCTTTTAAAAGTAACTTTTCACACATTTAGAAATTTTATTTCATAAAATGATTTTAAAATTTTAAATCAAAAGTATAAAATTAGGTAAAAAGGGTCAATCTTAATTTTTTTATCAAAAGTGATTACCAATGTTAAAAATCAATTACCATGGTAAAAGTAAATTAGGATAAAAGTTAAAAAGTTAAAAAAATACATAAAACACTGAAAGTTGTCTAAAAAAAGAGTGGTTGAGGTGATTTTATACCCACACTAACTATACCCTCCTCTTTCATCCATTTTTGTGGCCATTTACCCTTGAATAGAAACCTTACACTATTGAAAATGTAATGGTTACTCCCAAAACCACCCTTATCCTCACTTATAAAAGAGTAACAAATCAAATAATTCAAGACTCAAATTTCCCTAGAATTTATTATTGAAAATATACCACTTTTCTCTTATTATAACCATATTCCACATTAAAAATCTTTTTTTCACTATTATTTAGTATAAGGCCTTTATTCCAAAGGAGGCTTATAAGGAAAATTCAAGTCACCGACATGATTATTATGAATTACTTTTTAATAACACTATTTTTTCCTTGTATAACTTTGAAATACTTTAAAGAATATTTTTGGAGCTAGGTGTGAAGTTATCATGGGATTCTGGGGCTTGAGTGGCCTCAATGTTGATATAATAAAAATATTAAATATATTATATCTTGTATGTGTAGTTTTCTAAAAAAATGGAATAACTTCTGAATAGAGCCTCGAATGAGAAACTTGATACCACCATTAAATACATAATGTAGGTTTTACCCTAGGATTGGCATAAATTTTGTGGGTATTGGGTGTTTGGTTTAAGAGCAGTCATGGGAAGATTAATAAATAAAAAATTAAATAAATAAATTTATTGTTTATTTAATCTCTAGAAGGAATCCTCTCTATTTAAATTCTATTGTAAAAAAATTATGGGGTTAGCCGCATCACCCTAAGTATTATAGAAGACCATGGAGGAGAAATTGGTGTATGAAAATGGGATCGTGGATCAGTGATTTATTTTCCAAGGAATTTTCTTCATCGATGAAGTTCTTGGATCTCACCAATGACAACAACATAGAACAATTCTTCATTAGTGATCGATTCAATCTCGAGGTGGGGATTTTTTTATGCTGGTTTAATCCCTGCTTTTTTTATCCTATTTATAATATGAATCAATTATTTTAACAATTTGATTTGTGGGTTGATTTTTGGTTTATCTTCCTAGAACTAAGAATTGATAATGTTTGTTAATCCTTGATTATTCCTTTCATTCAACACTATCCCCATTAATGGATTGAGGCCATCCGAAATAATGTCCAATGTCTGTTCCTCACTTTATTGGTTCATTATTTTCTCCCCTCATTATTAGAGTGTTCATAATCATAGTTACTATTTGACCGATGGCTTGAAAATACTTAGAAACCCATCATTGTGCAGTTGACCTTTGGCGCAACAGATCATTTCCATGAGTTAATATTTAGGATTGAGAGAATAATGAAGGTGTGATGTGGTGTGAAAGTAGATCATACATGGTCCAAAGATGTTATATTTGTAGTATTTGGAATTTTTGTGTGATCATTTGACATGGATGATCTGGGAGTAGTTGGGTGGTCGGAATCCAGACACTAGTGATGATTCAGGTTCGGTCAACCTCAGATCTGAGTTCCCTAGTGGATTTTGGAGCGGGATCATAAGAGTAGGTGACATAATATAATACACATGAAATATGTGTGAGTCTATAAAATTTTGATCAACATGGTGTGTAGTTCAAAAGAATACTGTAACACCCGAGACTTTTATGTTATATAAATCATCAAAGGAATCTTTTTCTACACAACACTTTCTTGGCTTGATTTACACGCAATCGCGACCTTCCTCGATAGCTTGCGTCGTACGCAATACCGAGTTTCACTAAACAACAATATGCTATTAAAACTAGCCATTATGAATAGTAATAACCACTTTTTGAAATTTTATAATTTTTTTTTTCAAAATGAACTTCATTTTTGGACTCAGAATATCGAAATTAGCCTAGGGTGAAATTTTGGTATTTTTCTGAAAACTTTCAATTTTTGATGAATAGTGAAACCACTAAGTGGTAGGTTAAAAACTGAATTTTGCATAAAACTTAATTTTACCGCTTCTGTGAATGGAATTTCGAAAATCCGAGAGACACGGTTAATATCAAGGACTAAAATGTGGTTCAATGAGATAAAAATAATTTTTTGGTGAATAGTAACTTTTTACTTTTTTTACCGCGGTTAATAGTAAATAGGGTAACTAAGGGTAAATATGATATCAATATTACCCTAACACATGTCCTAATTCTATTGGACAAGTGTAATTCGACCAAAAACAAACTTAGGAATAAAATATGACCATTTAGGCCCACTTGGATTAGATTAGGACATTTATTATTTTATTTAAAGAAGGGTTAAAATAGTTAAAATCAAAGTTTAATAAGTAAATCATTTTTAATATGGGGTTATACATAAGATAAATTCAACTGTAAATATTCATTAGAAAGATAAAAATATTTCCTACATGATGATATTTTATTTGTAATTTTTTAGACATCAAATAATTTAATTTATTTATGACACAAAGATGATGCAGTAATTATCTTATTAATGAAATATTGACATAATTGATAATATAAATACCAAAATAAATGTAATTTAAGACTTTTTATGAATTACACTAATTTTCTAGGTTACTATGATATATTAGTGTTGATTTAATTAACTTGGTTCGAACATATAATTCTGTTATGACTTTCACAAAAATCATATAACAAATAGTGTCAAAATTGACACAAAATAGTTTTTAAATCAAATATTATATTACTAATTGTTATTTTATTCCTAAAAATCTAAGGTTCGGCAAAATGACTTATATAAGGATATATATATTAATAATAAACAATTTGGGGTTCGTTTGGCATGTTATAGTAAGTGTATTAACCATATAGTGAAAGAAAACAAAAAGACACGGTAAAAGTTAAATTAATTAACTTAGAGTTAAATCTAATTGATAAGGTTAAAATAATACCCTAAACTTGTCTAAATCCTATTGGTTGATAGGATTTCGACCCATCCCCACTTTAGATTCGAAATAAGACCCTTTGGAACCATTATAAACCTATTTTGACTTTAATATAAAATAATATTTTGAGATATTCCTAAGGTGCCCCTCTCCTCCCTTATAAAAGGGCACCTCCTCCCCCTCCTCCTCACACCAATTTGAGCACTCAAGCTCGGCCAACCCCTGCCATTTTCTCCTCTCCACTTCCCTAGAATAATCCTAGAGGTCCTGGTCTTCTCCAAAGACCAATCTTAGTTCCTTAAGTGGAGGATTCAAAGAAGCGTTCCAAAGAAGAGGAGCTTCGGACACGAACAAAGCAAATCGGACCTAAGGTAAGGGAAATATCACAATCTCATTTTTATCCGAGATTGTTTATTCGTAAGTATTTACTGGGGTGTATTTTATCATCCACATCCATGTTTCATCAATATGTAATATTATTTCCATCCACCTACAATTGTTTAAATCCATTTTTACCCTTCAGTGAGTTTTTAGTAATATCTATGAAAGGAATCTTTTGTCGTACGAGGTACTTTTTGACTTTTCCGACAAAAGTACGAAGAATGTTTTTTTTAACTTATACGGCATGAATGGATTTTTAAAACATTATTTCCAAGAAACTTCCTTTACAAGTTTTCAAGTTTATTTTTAATCAACTTCTTTTATTTTAAAGTTGTATGACATGTTATGAAAGGAAAAATGTTTTTGAAGAAGAAAGGATATTTTCCTCAAGAATGGAGTTCAAGTGTTTTATCAAAATTATTTTCCATCTAAGATAATAAAGGGTTCTGTATTTATCCCTATTATTACATGGATTTGATTATGTTGTGATGGAAACATTTTTATGAATTCCTTTATCTTATATGAATTGTTTTATGATGTCATGTTGTTTAAGAATCCCATTTTTATTACATGGGTTACGCTATGATGTATGGTTTATGATTATGTGGCACACATAAGAAAGGATTCATTATAAGATGGGTGGGACCTATATCTCCCTCCAATGCATTGGGTAAAGATTTTATATCTCATGAGATAGACATGGCTGGAACGGAAGCTTATTTCGGTTCAGTGATACAGGACTGAAACGAGGAGTGAACTCGGTTCAGAAAGGGACTTTGTCCACTAAGATAGTCTTGGAAATGAGTCATGACTAACAAGAAATGATTTTCCATGATTATGTGTGCATGCCACAAAGTTTCAAGTTTTATGCTATGATTATGGGGATCTCATTTTCACTTCTATGATTTATTCCATGTTAAGATATTATGATCTCTTTTGCAGGTTTTGATTTTCAAAAAGATATGATATGATTTTTATTTCCTTTATTTGCCCTTGCTGAGCATTTGAGCTCACCCTTTTATGTTTTCTTCTCCCCAGGTCAGGAAGATGGATATTAAGTAGAATATGCTAAAAGGGACACTAGATATGATGAAATAAATGGGAGACACTGTAGAAGATTTATGAACCAGTTGTTTATGTTTCCCAGTTTCTAAAGACACTATACTTATACGGTCCTTTGTGGTTTTGTCATATGTTGTAATAAGTGTGCTTCAATTTTGAAGTATTAACAATGTATGTAAAGTATGGGTCGTTATAGTTGGTATCAGAGGAAAGGTATAGTCAACCTTTGGAAACTAGGATGTGAAAGCCTTAGTAAGAACCCTAAGGATAAGTCTAAGCATAGAACACAATCTTAGTGTTTTAGAAATGGCCTTGAATAACTTAGGATAAGACCATAAGCATGAAAATTTTATTCTTGAATTATGTGGTTTCCTATTATAATTAGTGTTGCTCACACTATTCTTCTTGGTTTTAGTCAATGGCTGGAACCCGAAGGAACCGTGTTAATGCGGAATGCGATGGGCAATGCAATGATTGTCCCCCTGAGCAACCAAACGATATGGGAGCTGGAATGCAAAATCTTGTAGCCATGCTCACACAACTTTCTCAAGCTATGAATCATGCAGGATTTCCAAACGAGAAAAGGAGGGAGCAACATTCTGTTGAATCCTTCATGAGGCAGCGTCCACCTTCTTTCAGCGGGTCTACTGATCCATTAGTTGCTGAACAATGGATTAGTACTACTGAAAAGATATTTTCAGTTCTTCAATGTTCTGAACATGATAAAGTCATCCTAGCAGTGTATCGTTTGGAAGGAGATGCTGATCAATGGTGGAATCTTGTTAATAATACGAGGCAAAGGGATGAAATTGAGTCTATGGAATGGGACGAGTTCAAGAACTTATTTTTCAATAAGTACTTCCCTCGTATTCTCCGAACAAAGATGGAGAAAGAATTTCTTGAACTGAAGCAAAGGGATGATGAATCTGTTGGTACCTATGAAGAAAATTTTACAAGACTTGCAAGGTACGCTTCTGGTATTATTATCCAACCTGAGAGTAAGATCGATCGATTCTTTAGTGGCTTAAAACCAATTCTTCGAAGGGAGTTAGCCATAAGGGACTTCAATAGCTACGAGGAAATCGTTCGATGTGCTCTCAAAGTCGAGATAGAGATTGGAGTAACCCATCAGTCACATGGGTTTGATAAGAAGAGGAAGATGGAATTCAAAGAAAAATCTAAAGAGCACACGGAAAAGAAGATGAGCTTTTCCTTATGCTCAAAGTGTGGAAAGAAACATGGAGGGAGTTGTCTTAAAGGGACAAGTAAATGTTTTAAATGTGGAAAAGAAGGTCATCGGGCATTTGAATGTCGTGATAATGGGAAGAAGATGTCTAATGATGCAAACAAAGGAAGGGATACACAGAATGAACCTACTACACTTCAATGTTTCAAGTGCAAGGAGATGGGGCATTATGCCAATCAATGCCCAAATCCAAGGGTTGATGATGATGGTCGATGTCAACAAACTCTTAAGGCTAAAGACAAAGGAAAGTCACATGCAATTTCTATCAGCGATGTGGAGTACGATAACGATGTGGTGAAAGGTACACTTACCATCCACTCTAAAGTAGCAAATGTTTTATTTGATTCTGGATCCACCCACTCTTTTATTTCTGAAGACTTTTCTAAGGGTATCACCGTATTACCTCAACAATTAGATGTTGAGTTAGCTGTGGCAACACCTAATGGCACATCAATCGCATCAAAAGTTTATAATTCTTCTCCGATCGAAGTTTGTGGGAAAGTGCTTCCTGCAAATCTTGTGATCCTTCCTTTAGTGGAATTTGATGTGATTCTTGGCATGGATTGGATTTCTCTACATGGAGCTCATATCGATTGCCAAAGAAGGGAAGTCACATTTCATATTCTAGATCAATCTATGATCGTCTATCAATGCAAGGATGAACATAACCTTCCAGTGGAAATTTCTTCCATCTTATGGGTATTGATTCCACTAAATGAAGGTTATTTATCTCAAATGGTTGGTGAGACACTCACGATTAAGAATATTCCCATTGTACGGGAGTTTGATGATGTCTTTCCGGAGGAATTGCCGGGTCTTCCACCAAATCATGAAGTTGAGTTTTCAATAGAACTCGTACCGGGTGCTTTGCCTATTTCAAAGACACCTTATAGAATGGCCCCAATTGAGTTGCAGGAATTGAAGAAGCAACTCCAAGAGAATCTTGATAAGGGATTCATACGCCCTAGTGCGTCACCTTGGGGAGCACCTGTTCTATTTGTTAAGAAGAAAGATGGATCAATGAGACTCTGCATTGATTATCGAGAACTTAACAAGATCACTATCAAGAACAAATATCCTCTCCCACGCATTGATGACTTATTTGACCAACTACGCGGAGCTCAATACTTTTCCAAGATTGATCTTCGTTCAGGGTATCATCAATTAAGGGTCAAAAGGGAGGATATACCAAAGACGGCTTTCCGTACAAGGTATGGACACTATGAATTTATAGTGATGCCATTTGGTCTTACTAATGCCCCTGCTATCTTCATGGATCTAATGAATAGAGTCTTTAGAGACTATCTTGATCAATTTGTGGTAGTCTTTATAGACGATATTCTTGTCTATTCAAAGAGCAAGGAAGAGCATGAAGATCACTTGAGAATTATATTGAAGACCCTGAGAAAGGAGAAGCTTTATGCCAAATTTACCAAGTGTGAATTTTGGCTTCAAAAAGTTGCATTTTTGGGTCATATAATCTCAAAAGAGGGGATATCTGTGGATCCAGCAAAAACAGAGGTTATCGAAAGATGGTCAAGACCAACAACAGTAACTGAGATCCGAAGTTTTCTTGGTTTGGCTGGATATTATCGACGTTTTGTAAAAGATTTTTCACGATTATCTAATCCACTCACCAAGTTGACTCGGAAAGGAGTTAAGTTTGTCTGGACAGAGGAATCTGAAGAGAATTTCAAGGAGTTTAAAAGAAGGTTATCCAGTGCACCTGTGCTCACACTACCTTGTAGTGGAGAAAGGTTTGTGATCTACAGTGATGCATCCAAGAAGGGATTGGGGTGTGTTCTTATGCAAAATGATATGGTGATAGCTTATGCCTCACGACAGTTGAAAATCCATGAGCAAAATTACCCAACACATGATTTGGAGTTGGCTGCGGTAATCTTTGCATTAAAGATTTGGAGGCATTACCTTTATGGTGAAAGGTGTGATATTTATACTGATCATAAAAGTTTAAAGTATATTTTCACACAAAAGGAGTTGAATATGCGTCAAAGGAGATGGTTGGAGCTGATTAAGGATTATGACTGCTCAATCCATTACCACCCTGGGAAAGCAAACAAGGTGGCAGATGCATTAAGTCGACAAGACCATGCTAGTTTATCCATGATGAGGATCACAAAAGATCCAATATTTATGGATTTACAAAGGATGGATCTTGGAATTATAATGAAAGGGGAAAAATCTTATCTTTCTCAAATGAATGTTCAACCATCTATACATGTGAAGATTAAAGAGGCACAAAAAGAAGATGTCGAGTTACAAAAGAAGGTGAGAAATGTTCCTGAATTCAACCTTGATTGTGATGGGATAATAAAGTTCAGGAATCGGGTTTGTGTTCCTACCATCCCCGAATTAAAGAAGGAGATGCTGGATGAGGCTCATAGTTCTTCATTCTCTATTCATCCTGGAAGCACGAAGATGTATAGGGACCTGTAAGAGTACTTCTGGTGGGATGGCATGAAAAGAGATGTTGCTGAATATGTCTCTCGATGCTTGGTTTGTCAACAAGTTAAAGCTGAGAGACATAAGTCTAAGGGGATGTTACAACCATTACCCATACCCGAATGGAAATGGGAAAACATCACTATGGACTTTGTCACAGGACTTCCTAAAACATCCAAAGGCAATAATGCTATCTGGGTCATAGTTGATCGTCTTACAAAGTCTGCACACTTCATTCCTATTAGAGAGGATTTCTCTCTAGATCAGCTTGCCAGGATATATGTAAAGGAAGTGGTAAGATTGCATGGAGTACCACTTTCTATTATATCTGATCGGGATCCGAGATTTACCTCGAAGTTCTGGTGAAGTCTTCAGCATACTCTGGATACAGAGTTGAGTTTCAGCACTGCTTATCATCCCCAGACAGACGGTCAGTCTGAGAGAACAATTCAAACCCTAGAAGATATGTTGAGAGCTTGCTCTATGGATTTCAAAGGAGGTTGGGATCAACACCTACCTTTGGTGGAATTTTCTTATAATAATAGCTTTCACTCCAGTATTCAGATGGCTCCTTATGAAGCTCTCTATGGAAAGAAATGCAGGACTCCAACTTGCTGGGATGAAGTTGGGGAAAGAAAGCTATTAGGACATGATCTCGTTGATGAAATGGCAGAAAAGGTCAGATCTATTCAACAACACATAAGAGCAGCTCAGAGTCGATAGAAAAGTTATGCCGACAACCGAAGAAAAGACCTAGAGTTTGAAGTGGGCGATAAAGTGTTCTTACGAATATCTCCCTGGAAGAGGGTTATGAGATTTGGAAAGAAGGGGAAGTTGATCCCTAGATATATCGGTCCTTTTGAAATACTGGATCGTGTTGGGAAGGTAGCTTACCGATTGGCGCTTCCACCGAATCTATCTCAAGTTCACGATGTGTTCCATGTATCTCTCCTGAGAAAGTACATACCAGATCCTTCACATGTACTCAGCTCAGAAGTTGTACCGCTGGAGCAAGATCTTTCTTATGAAGAACAGCCGATAGAGATTCTGGATCGTAGCGAAAAAGTCCTACGAAACAAGACAACTCGCTTGGTGAAAGTTTTATGGAGGAACCACCAACTTGAAGAAGCTACATGGGAGCTTGAGGATATGATGAGGGAGAAGTATCCTCATCTGTTTGTTACAAAGTGACGAATTTCGAGGGCGAAATTCTTTTTAAGGGGGGTAGAATGTAACACCCGAGACTTTTATGTTATATAAATCATCAAAGGAATCTTTTTCTACACAACACTTGCTTGGCTTGCTTTACACGCAATCGCGACCTTCCTCGATAGCTTGCGTCGTACGCAATACCGAGTTTCACTAAACAACAATATGCTATTAAAACTAGCCATTATGAATAGTAATAACCACTTTTTGAAATTTTATAAATTCTTTTTTTCAAAATAAACTTCATTTTTGGACTCAGAATATCGAAATTAGCCTAGGGTGAAATTTTGGTATTTTTCTGAAAACTTTCAATTTTTGATGAATAGTGAAACCACTAAGTGGTAGGTTAAAAACCGAATTTTGCATAAAACTTAATTTTACCGCTTCTGTGAATGAAATTTCGAAAATCCGAGAGACACGGTTAATATCAAGGACTAAAATGTGGTTCAATGAGATAAAAATAATTTTTTGGTGAATAGTAACTTTTTACTTTTTTTACCGCGGTTAATAGTAAATAGGGTAACTAAGGGTAAATATGATATCAATATTACCCTAACACATGTCCTAATTCTATTGGACAAGTGTAATTCGACCAAAAACAAACTTAGGAATAAAATATGACCATTTAGGCCCACTTGGATTAGATTAGGACATTTATTATTTTATTTAAAGAAGGGTTAAAATAGTTAAAATCAAAGTTTAATAAGTAAATCATTTTTAATATGGGGTTATACATAAGATAAATTCAACTGTAAATATTCATTAGAAAGCTAAAAAGATTTCCTACATGATGATATTTTATTTGTAATTTTTTAGACATCAAATAATTTAATTTATTTATGACACAAAGATGATGCAGTAATTATCTTATTAATGAAATATTGACATAATTGATAATATAAATACCAAAATAAATGTAATTTAAGACTTTTTATGAATTACACTAATTTTCTAGGTTACTATGATATATTAGTGTTGATTTAATTAACTTGGTTAGAACATATAATTCTGTTATGACTTTCAAAAAAATCATATAACAAATAGTGTCAAAATTGACACAAAATAGTTTTTAAATCAAATATTATATTACTAATTGTTATTTTATTCCTAAAAATCTAAGGTTCGGCCAAATGACTTAGATAAGGATATATATATTAATAATAAACAATTTGGGGTTCGTTTGGCATGTTATAGTAAGTGTATTAACCATATAGTGAAAGAAAACAAAAAGACACGGTAAAAGTTAATTTAATTAACTTAGAGTTAAATCTAATTGATAAGGTTAAAATAATACCCTAAACTTGTCTAAATCCTATTGGTTGATAGGATTTCGACCCATCCCCACTTTAGCTTCGAAATAAGACCCTTTGGAACCATTATAAACCGATTTTGACTTTAATATAAAATAATATTTTGAGATATTCCTAAGGTGCCCCTCTCCTCCCTTATAAAAGGGCACCTCCTCCCCCTCCTCCTCACACCAATTTGAGCACTCAAGCTCGGCCAACCCCTGCCATTTTCTCCTCTCCACTTCCCTAGAATAATCCTAGAGGTCCTGGTCTTCTCCAAAGACCAATCTTAGTTCCTTAAGTGGAGGATTCAAAGAAGCGTTCCAAAGAAGAGGAGCTTCGGACACGAACAAAGCAAATCAGACCTAAGGTAAGGGAAATATCACAATCTCATTTTTATCCGAGATTGTTTATTCGTAAGTATTTACTGGGGTGTATTTTATTATCCACATCCATGTTTCATCAATATGTAATATTATTTCCATCCACCTACAATTGTTTAAATCCATTTTTACCCTTCAGTGAGTTTTTAGTAATATCTATGAAAGGAATCTTTTGTCGTACGAGGTACTTTTTGACTTTTCCGACAAAAGTACGAAGAATGTTTTTTTTAACTTATACGGCATGAATGGATTTTTAAAACATTATTTCCAAGAAACTTCCTTTACAAGTTTTCAAGTTTATTTTTAATCAACTTCTTTTATTTTAAAGTTGTATGACATGTTATGAAAGGAAAAATGTTTTTGAAGAAGAAAGGATATTTTCCTCAAGAATGGAGTTCAAGTGTTTTATCAAAATTATTTTCCGTCTAAGATAATAAAGGGTTCTGTATTTATCCCTATTATTACATGGATTTGATTATGTTGTGATGGAAACATTTTTATGAATTCCTTTATCTTATATGAATTGTTTTATGATGTCATGTTGTTTAAGAATCCCATTTTTATTACATGGGTTACGCTATGATGTATGGTTTTTGATTATGTGGCACACATAAGAAAGGATTCATTATAAGATGGGTGGGACCTATATCTCCCTCCAATGCATTGGGTAAAGATTTTATATCTCATGAGATAGACATGGCTGGAATGGAAGGTTATTTCGGTTCAGTGATACAGGACTGAAACGAGGAGTGAACTCGGTTCAGAAAGGGACTTTATCCACTAATATAGTCTTGGCAATGAGTCATGACTAACAAGAAATGATTTTCCATGATTATGTGTGCATGCCACAAAGTTTCAAGTTTTATGCTATGATTATGGGGATCTCATTTTCACTTCTATGATTTATTCCATGTTAAGATATTATGATCTCTTTTGCAGGTTTTGATTTTCAAAAAGATATGATATGATTTTTATTTCCTTTATTTGCCCTTGCTGAGCATTTGAGCTCACCCTTTTATGTTTTCTTCTCCCCAGGTCAGGAAGATGGATATTAAGTAGAATATTCTAAAAGGGACACTAGATAGGATGAAATAAATGGGAGACACTGTAGAAGATTTATGAACCAGTTGTTTATGTTTCCCAGTTTCTAAAGACACTATACCTATACGGTCCTTTGTGGTTTTGTCATATGTTGTAATAAGTGTGCTTCAATTTTGAAGTATTAACAATGTATGTAAAGTATGGGTCGTTATAGTTGGTATCAGAGGAAAGGTATAGTCAACCTTTGGAAACTAGGATGTGAAATCCTTAGTAAGAACCCTAAGGATAAGTCTAAGCATAGAACACAATCTTAGTGTTTTAGAAATGGCCTTGAATAACTTAGGATAAGACCATAATCATGAAAATTTTATTCTTGAATTATGTGGTTTCCTATTATAATTAGTGTTGCTCACACTATTCTTCTTGGTTTTAGTCAATGGCTGGAACCCGAAGGAACCGTGTTAATGCGGAATGCGATGGGCAATGCAATGATTGTCCCCCTGAGCAACCAAACGATATGGGAGATGGAATGCAAAATCTTGTAGCCATGCTCACACAAATTTCTCAAGCTATGAATCATGCAGGATTTCCAAACGAGCAAAGGAGGGAGCAACATTCTGTTGAATCCTTCATGAGGCAGCGTCCACCTTCTTTCAGCGGGTCTACTGATCCATTAGTTGCTGAACAATGGATTAGTACTACTGAAAAGATATTTTCAGTTCTTTAATGTTCTGAACATGATAAAGTCATCCTAGCAGTGTATCGTTTGGAAGGAGATGCTGATCAATGGTGGAATCTTGTTAAGAATATGAGGCAAAGGGATGAAATTGAGTCTATGGAATGGGACGAGTTCAAGAACTTATTTTTCAATAAGTACTTCCCTCGTATTCTCCGAAAAAAGATGGAGAAATAATTTCTTGAACTGAAGCAAAGGGATGATGAATCTGTTGGTACCTATGAAGCAAATTTTACAAGACTTGCAAGGTACGCTTCTGGTATTATTATCCAACCTGAGAGTAAGATCGATCGATTCTTTAGTGGCTTAAAACCAAGTCTTCGAAGGGCGTTAGCCATAAGGGACTTCAATAGCTACGAGGAAATCGTTCGATGTGCTCTCAAAGTCGAGATGGAGATTGGATTAACCCATCAGTCACATGGGTTTGATAAGAAGAGGAAGATGGAATTCAAAGAAAAATCTAAAGAGCACACGGAAAAGAAGATGAGCTTTTCCTTATGCTCAAAGTGTGGAAAGAAACATGGAGGGAGTTGTCTTAAAGGGACAAGTAAATGTTTTAAATGTGGAAAAGAAGGTCATCGGGCATTTGAATGCTGTGATAATGGGAAGAAGATGTCTAATGATGCAAACAAAGGAAGGGATACACAGAATGAACCTACTACACTTCAATGTTTCAAGTGCAAGGAGATGGGGCATTATGCCAATCAATGCCCAAATCCAAGGGTTGATGATGATGGTCGACGTCAACAAACTCTTAAGGCTAAAGACAAAGGAAAGTCACATGCAATTTCTATCAGCGATGTGGAGTACGATAACGATGTGGTGAAAGGTACACTTACCATCCACTCTAAAGTAGCAAATGTTTTATTTGATTCTGGATCCACCCACTCTTTTATTTCTGAAGACTTTTCTAAGGGTATCACCGTATTACCTCAACAATTAGATGTTGAGTTAGCTGTGACAACACCTAATGGCACATCAATCACATCAAAAGTTTATAATTCTTCTCCGATCGAAGTTTGTGGGAAAGTGCTTCCTGCAAATCTTGTGATCCTTCCTTTAGTGGAATTTGATGTGATTCTTGGCATGGATTGGCTTTCTCTACATGGAGCTCATATCGATTGCCAAAGAAGGGAAGTCACATTTCATATTCTTGATCAATCTATGATCGTCTATCAATGCAAGGATGAACATAACCTTCCAGTGGAAATTTCTTCCATCTTATGGGTATTGATTCCACTAAATGAAGGTTATTTATCCCAAATGGTTGGTGAGAAACTCACGATTAAGAATATGCCCATTGTACGGGAGTTTGATGATGTCTTTCCGGAGGAATTTCCGGGTCTTCCACCAAATCGTGAAGTTGAGTTTTCAATAGAACTCGTACCGGGTGCTTTGCCTATTTCAAAGACACCTTATAGAATGGCCCCAATTGAGTTGCAGGAATTGAAGAAGCAACTCCAAGAGAATCTTGATAAGGGATTCATACGCCCTAGTGCGTCACCTTGGGGAGCACCTGTTCTATTTGTTAAGAAGAAAGATGGATCAATGAGACTCTGCATTGATTATCGAGAACTTAACAAGATCACTATCAAGAACAAATATCCTCTCCCACGCATTGATGACTTATTTGACCAACTACGCGGAGCTCAATACTTTTCCAAGATTGATCTTCGTTCAGGGTATCATCAATTAAGGGTCAAAAGGGAGGATATACCAAAGATGGCTTTCCGTACAAGGTATGGACACTATGAATTTATAGTGATGCCATTTGGTCTTACTAATGCCCCTGCTATCTTCATGGATCTAATGAATAGAGTCTTTAGAGACTATCTTGATCAATTTGTGGTAGTCTTTATAGACGATATTCTTGTCTATTCAAAGAGCAAGGAAGAGCATGAAGATCACTTGAGAATTATATTGAAGACCCTGAGAAAGGAGAAGCTTTATGCCAAATTTACCAAGTGTGAATTTTGGCTTCAAAAAGTTGCATTTTTGGGTCATATAATCTCAAAAGAGGGGATATCTGTGGATCCAGCAAAAACAAGGGTTATCGAAAGATGGTCAAGACCAACAACATTAACTGAGATCCGAAGTTTTCTTGGTTTGGCTGGATATTATCGACATTTTGTAAAAGATTTTTCACGATTATCTAATCCACTCACCAAGTTGACTCGGAAAGGAGTTAAGTTTGTCTGGACAGAGGAATGTGAAGAGAATTTCAAGGAGTTGAAAAGAAGGTTATCCAGTGCACCTGTGCTCACACTACCTTGTAGTGGAGAAAGGTTTGTGATCTACAGTGATGCATCCAAGAAGGGATTGGGGTGTGTTCTTATGCAAAATGATATGGTGATAGCTTATGCCTCACGACAGTTGAAAATCCATGAGCAAAATTACCCAACACATGATTTGGAGTTGGCTGCGGTAATCTTTGCATTAAAGATTTGGAGGCATTACCTTTATGGTGAAAGGTGTGATATTTATACTGATCATAAAAGTTTAAAGTATATTTTCACACAAAAGGAGTTGAATATGCGCCAAAGGAGATGGTTGGAGCTGATTAAGGATTATGACTGCTCAATCCATTACCACCCTGGGAAAGCAAACAAGGTGGCAGATGCATTAAGTCGACAAGACCATGCTAGTTTATCCATGATGAGGATCACAAAAGATCCAATATTTATGGATTTACAAAGGATGGATCTTGGAATTATAATGAAAGGGGAAAAATCTTATCTTTCTCAAATGAATGTTCAACCATCTATACATGTGAAGATTAAAGAGGCACAGAAAGAAGATGTCGAGTTACAAAAGAAGGTGAGAAATGTTCCTGAATTCAACCTTGATTGTGATGGGATAATAAAGTTCAGGAATCGGGTTTGTGTTCCTCCCATCCCCGAATTAAAGAAGGAGCTTCTGGATGAGGCTCATAGTTCTTCATTCTCTATTCATCCTGGAAGCACGAAGATGTATAGGGACCTGAAAGAGTACTTCTGGTGGGATGGAATGAAAAGAGATGTTGCTGAATATGTCTCTCGATGCTTGGTTTGTCAACAAGTTAAAGCTGAGAGACAGAAGTCTAAGGGGATGTTACAACCATTACCCATACCTGAATGGAAATGGGAAAACATCACTATGGACTTTGTCACATGACTTCCTAAAACATCCAAAGGCAATAATGCTATCCGGGTCATAGTTGATCGTCTTACAAAGTCTGCACACTTCATTCCTATTAGAGAGGATTTCTCTCTAGATCAGCTTGCCAGGATATATGTAAAGGAAGTGGTAAGATTGCATGGAGTACCACTTTCTATTATATCTGATCGGGATCCGAGATTTACCTCGAAGTTCTGGCGAAGTCTTCAGCATACTCTGGATACAGAGTTGAGTTTCAGCACTGCTTATCATCCCCAGACAGACGGTCAGTCTGAGAGAACAATTCAAACCCTAGAAGATATGTTGAGAGCTTGCTCTATGGATTTCAAAGGAGGTTGGGATCAACACCTACCTTTGGTGGAATTTTCTTATAATAATAGCTTTCACTCCAGTATTCAGATGGCTCCTTATGAAGCTCTCTATGGAAAGAAATGCAGGACTCCAACTTGCTGGGATGAAGTTGGGGAAAGAAAGCTATTAGGACCTGATCTCGTTGATGAAATGGCAGAAAAGGTCAGATCTATTCAACAACACATAAGAGCAGCTCAGAGTCGACAGAAAAGTTATGCCGACAACCGAAGAAAAGACCTAGAGTTTGAAGTGGGCGATAAAGTGTTCTTACGAATATCTCCCTGGAAGAGGGTTATGAGATTTGGAAAGAAGGGGAAGTTGAGCCCTAGATATATCGGTCCTTTTGAAATACTGGATCGTGTTGGGAAGGTAGCTTACCGATTGGCGCTTCCACCGAATCTCTCTCAAGTTCACGATGTGTTCCATGTATCTCTCCTGAGAAAGTACATACCAGATCCTTCACATGTACTCAGCTCAGAAGTTGTACCGCTGGAGCAAGATCTTTCTTATGAAGAACAGCCGATAGAGATTCTGGATCGTAGCGAAAAAGTCCTACGAAACAAGACAACTCGCTTGGTGAAAGTTTTATGGAGGAACCACCAACTTGAAGAAGCTACATGGGAGCTTGAGGATATGATGAGGGAGAAGTATCCTCATCTGTTTGTTACAAAGTGACGAATTTCGAGGGCGAAATTCTTTTTAAGGGGGGTAGAATGTAACACCCGAGACTTTTATGTTATATAAATCATCAAAGGAATCTTTTTCTACACAACACTTGCTTGGCTTGCTTTACACGCAATCGCGACCTTCCTCGATAGCTTGCGTCGTACGCAATACCGAGTTTCACTAAACAACAATATGCTATTAAAACTAGCCATTATGAATAGTAATAACCACTTTTTGAAATTTTATAAATTCTTTTTTTCAAAATAAACTTCATTTTTGGACTCAGAATATCGAAATTAGCCTAGGGTGAAATTTTGGTATTTTTCTGAAAACTTTCAATTTTTGATGAATAGTGAAACCACTAAGTGGTAGGTTAAAAACTGAATTTTGCATAAAACTTAATTTTACCGCTTCTGTGAATGGAATTTCGAAAATCCGAGAGACACGGTTAATATCAAGGACTAAAATGTGGTTCAATGAGATAAAAATAATTTTTTGGTGAATAGTAACTTTTTACTTTTTTTACCGCGGTTAATAGTAAATAGGGTAACTAAGGGTAAATATGATATCAATATTACCCTAACACATGTCCTAATTCTATTGGACAAGTGTAATTCGACCAAAAACAAACTTAGGAATAAAATATGACCATTTAGGCCCACTTGGATTAGATTAGGACATTTATTATTTTATTTAAAGAAGGGTTAAAATAGTTAAAATCAAAGTTTAATAAGTAAATCATTTTTAATATGGGGTTATACATAAGATAAATTCAACTGTAAATATTCATTAGAAAGCTAAAAAGATTTCCTACATGATGATATTTTATTTGTAATTTTTTAGACATCAAATAATTTAATTTATTTATGACACAAAGATGATGCAGTAATTATCTTATTAATGAAATATTGACATAATTGATAATATAAATACCAAAATAAATGTAATTTAAGACTTTTTATGAATTACACTAATTTTCTAGGTTACTATGATATATTAGTGTTGATTTAATTAACTTGGTTCGAACATATAATTCTGTTATGACTTTCACAAAAATCATATAACAAATAGTGTCAAAATTGACACAAAATAGTTTTTAAATCAAATATTATATTAATAATTGTTATTTTATTCCTAAAAATCTAAGGTTCGGCCAAATGACTTAGATAAGGATATATATATTAATAATAAACAATTTGGGGTTCTTTTGGCATGTTATAGTAAGTGTATTAACCATATAGTGAAAGAAAACAAAAAGACACGGTAAAAGTTAAATTAATTAACTTAGAGTTAAATCTAATTGATAAGGTTAAAATAATACCCTAAACTTGTCTAAATCCTATTGGTTGATAGGATTTCGACCCATCCCCACTTTAGCTTCGAAATAAGACCCTTTGGAACCATTATAAACCGATTTTGACTTTAATATAAAATAATATTTTGAGATATTCCTAAGGTGCCCCTCTCCTCCCTTATAAAAGGGCACCTCCTCCCCCTCCTCCTCACACCAATTTGAGCACTCAAGCTCGGCCAACCCCTACCATTTTCTCCTCTCCACTTCCCTAGAATAATCCTAGAGGTCCTGGTCTTCTCCAAAGACCAATCTTAGTTCCTTAAGTGGAGGATTCAAAGAAGCGTTCCAAAGAAGAGGAGCTTCGGACACGAACAAAGCAAATCGGACCTAAGGTAAGGGAAATATCAAAATCTCATTTTTATCCGAGATTGTTTATTCGTAAGTATTTACTGGGGTGTATTTTATCATCCAAATCCATGTTTCATCAATATGTAATATTATTTCCATCCACCTACAATTGTTTAAATCCATTTTTACCCTTCAGTGAGTTTTTAGTAATATCTATGAAAGGAATCTTTTGTCGTACGAGGTACTTTTTGACTTTTCCGACAAAAGTACGAAGAATGTTTTTTTAACTTATACGGAATGAATGGATTTTTAAAACATTATTTCCAAGAAACTTCCTTTACAAGTTTTCAAGTTTATTTTTAATCAACTTCTTTTATTTTAAAGTTGTATGACATGTTATGAAAGGAAAAATGTTTTTGAAGAAGAAAGGATATTTTCCTCAAGAATGGAGTTCAAGTGTTTTATCAAAATTATTTTCCATCTAAGATAATAAAGGGTTCTGTATTTATCCCTATTATTACATGGATTTGATTATGTTGTGATGGAAACATTTTTATGAATTCCTTTATCTTATATGAATTGTTTTATGATGTCATGTTGTTTAAGAATCCCATTTTTATTACATGGGTTACGCTATGATGTATGGTTTATGATTATGTGGCACACATAAGAAAGGATTCATTATAAGATGGGTGGGACCTATATCTCCCTCCAATGCATTGGGTAAAGATTTTATATCTCATGAGATAGACATGGCTGGAACGGAAGGTTATTTCGGTTCAGTGATACAGGACTGAAACGAGGAGTGAACTCGGTTCAGAAAGGGACTTTGTCCACTAAGATAGTCTTGGCAATGAGTCATGACTAACAAGAAATGATTTTCCATGATTATGTGTACATGCCACAAAGTTTCAAGTTTTATGCTATGATTATGGGGATCTCATTTTCACTTCTATGATTTATTCCATGTTAAGATATTATGATCTCTTTTGCAGGTTTTGATTTTCAAAAAGATATGATATGATTTTTATTTCTTTTATTTGCCCTTGCTGAGCATTTGAGCTCACCCTTTTATGTTTTCTTCTCCCCAGGCCAGGAAGATGGATATTAAGTAGAATATGCTAAAAGGGACACTAGATATGATGAAATAAATGGGAGACACTGTAGAAGATTTATGAACCAGTTGTTTATGTTTCCCAGTTTCTAAAGACACTATACCTATACGGTCCTTTGTGGTTTTGTCATATGTTGTAATAAGTGTGCTTCAATTTTGAAGTATTAACAATGTATGTAAAGTATGGGTCGTTATAAATACACATCATGTGGTCCCTTATATAGTGTCTAGGGTTACACAAAAATATTAGTATCGCACATCATGTGACATGTCACACACCATGTGACCCGGTATTAAAAAACTAGCATGTACATCTAGGTACATGGAAATGGTCACAACTAGGATATGTGGGCATTGAAAAAGTAATTAGACATGAACACCTTTATAGGCATGACTAGTGTACGCATTCATAATTAGAGCACATGGGAATGGGATGAAGAACATGGGCATAGACTCAGGTAGGTTTAGGCTTATCAGGACACACTATGTACTCCATATACATGTCGTGTACCCCCTTCCAAATTTGATTAAATCTCTCATTCTCCTCAGTCTAGATGATTATTAGTAGGGTATGTTTCATTGGTTCTCCTCTATAATGGTACACTGGGGTATCCCATCTTGAGCATAGGATTAACAATCCCCACTGTGGGTTAGTTCTGGAGAGAGTTGGGTATCCTTCCATGTGGCCTGGTGTGTGATCCTCTATCTTCCATCCCAAGTATGGGTTAGGTATCTTATTATCAACTACCAAGATGTGTGATACCCATTCTAGTGAGTTAATATGGATAAGGTTAGGTATCCTCTATAGGCCTTAGGTGTGATACCCCAGCCGTGTATCGACATCTTCTAAGTTCTATCATGTACATCTTCATAGCAAGGCTTGATAGTAATAAACTCTCGGATAAGAACCATTAGTGTTAGTAAGACCCAAATAGTGAGTTATCCCAGGTGAGTGTTACTTTGAAGCCTTGAACATAATCCTAGATTGAAAATGTGGTAACGAACTTCCTTGATACTTGGCGTCTATCTTAAGTATTTCTATCTTGAATTTATCCTTTCATATGAGCTAAATCTATCTTGATTATTTATGTTTGGTGATTTCATGGAGTCCTACTAGGTATGTTTATACTCACCCCTATATGGACTCTATCTGCACATGTCCTGTCTTATACAAATGACAAACTTTTTATGAAGTATTAGGTGGACCAAGAGTAGGTGGATTATAGTGGATCTAAATAGACCATAGTTGGTTCCAAGATTCACATTTGACACCAGTCCCCTATTCACTAGTAGGTTGTACTCTTTTATAGTTTTTGTGGGCTTGTATTTTTCCATTTCTACATCCCTGTACTTATGTCATACTTTGATGTGGGATTTAGTTATATTCATGTATCTTGGTATCATTTTTATCATTACTTTCTAAATTATATTGGTGTTTTGAGATGTGTACATTTGTACATGTACCATAGGCTAAGGCCTCCCATGTGAGTGATATACTTACTTGATGCTTGTCACCATCCCCTAGCATATTGGAGGAAGGATTGAGGAGTCACTGTCAACTTACCGCCGACCGTGTAGGACCTGGAGGGTCGATTCTTGAAAAATTGGTATCAAATGGGTTATCTTAGAACAACATTTTGGAGATATTATAGTTGTGATATTTGTTTTGGGAACTTGGGAAACAATGTTAAAGTGTCTTGAGTTTAGCTCTCAAGCCAAGGAACCCAATTATGGTGCAAAAAACCGATATATCTATTCACCAGGACTATGATAACCTACTTATTGAATTGTTACATACATGCACTATTTATAGGAAAACCAAAAGTACATACATCATATAGGATTGGAATACGATTTCCATATCCTCTATGATTCAGATTCATAAATATACTCTTTGAACATGGTGCATCTTGAATTCTGTAGGATTCCTCCATGATGATATCCATCTAGGATTTTGTAGTAAGATCATGATAATGATCCTCTTAGTGATGAGGCTTCAGTTCAGGGGTTTGTATAGAAGGCGGTACCTCTGGGTGGTTTATCGGTCATACCCTCACCTGTTGAGTAGATGATTGTTCTGATAGTACCAAAATATGACGCGTGTAGCTTTATCATACTTTATGAGTTCCGAATATATATACCCTTTAAATTTTAGGTCGATATAGTCACCTAGGTAGTAGAGGACTGGATCAAGGCTATTAGGTGAGTTTTCCACCTTTGTAGGACCCCTCTTGATCAGATGGAGGTCCTAGTAGAGAGCCTTCTTCATGGATACATAGGGATATGGTGAATTATAGTGACTCAGATGCATGATAAAGAGACTATGTCTTAGAAAGAGTTTGGGATCTTGTTTATAGAGGATTTCCACCCAACTATGTTTCAATTAGTTTCATACAAGAGTTTCTGGAACTCCAGTAGGGAAACATGATAGTTTTATACTATACAATGAGGTTTATTAATCTCTCATAATACTCTATGGATATGGTTCATGGTGAATACTCTAGAGAATAGACATTTGAGAATGGAATTTTCTAAGACATCTAGGATGGTGTGGTATCTCTTTACATTCCTTCTTATGTCTGGGTTTTAGAGTGCACCTTAGTAGTGGAGATCTTCATGGATGAGAAGACACTGAAAATTGGTGATGGTAGTGGGAACTCTATATTTGAGACTTTGGAAGATGGTAGTTGATGGAAGAATTAGGTATCTAGGCACATGAGGTGTTTTTAGAGATAGTATCAGGATAGGGGGTCTGAAGTTTAGGGATCTAAGGATAGTTTTAGTCAGGTGATGGATAGGGGATTCTACTCTTGTGATCGATGGGTATATATCATGTAGATTGTCTGACCCTCCAAGTAGTAGATAGAGAGAAAGTTGGTGGACCACCTAAAGAGAGGCAATGACTAGATAAGGGAGGTACCTAGAGTGGTGGATGTGGAAGAGGATTTGGGAGAGTAGTAGGAGATGGTTGATGATTTGATCTATTTCCACCACCACCCTCAAGTGGTCCATGATAGGGTTAGGGAGCTAATAGTTAGGGATGAGGGTAGCTGTAGGTAATAGAGGCTTATGAACCAAAGGATTAAAGGATTATTTTAGGTATGATATGTGTCTTATCTACTTTAACTATAGTATTTATATACATAGGCATGAGACACTTTTTATTGATACATCCCTTATTCGAGATTTAGAGATTCTAGTGGAGAATTTGGCTTGACCCTTGTGCTTGTAGAATCCTACCGAGAGAGATTAATTGATCACACACTTCTGATAATAGCGTGATCTAGCCATTGGAGGAGAGATATTATTATGGGATATTTTCATAGCTATGATGAGGCCTTACATTTTCATTTCAGGTATGGATTGGATATCCTTAGTTCCTATACATATTGATGGTTTTAAGTAGAGGATGTGGTGAATGCAAGTTGATGGGATGAGGTTTTCCTTCACTGGTGAGAATGAAATCCATGTAGAGAAGAATGGTATCATACATAGGAGGATACAATCGATTACTCATCATTTGAATATTATTACCCTGAGAGAATTAGATGTTATGAGCTTTCATCTTCTTGCAGTAATGGATGAGTATGAGGACATCATCCTTGAGGACATGTTGGGATTAAATCCCCACTAGAAGATTGATTGATTTATATAATTTCACCTCGGTAATTTTCTAATATTTTAAATATCATATTGTATAGTCCCATAGAGCTTTGAGAGGAGAATGTGAAGTTATATTATTTTCAGAGGAATGGATTTTTCAGACCCAGTTTCCCCTAGGTATCCCCAGTGTTCTTTTCTAAGAAGGTGGATGGGAGATTGAGGTAATGTGTGGGTTCCAATAACCTAAATTAGGTGACCATCAAGAATAAATACCCACTTCTAATAATCAATGAACTCTCCAACCATTTGAAATGGTCAATGTGGTTCTCAAATATTGACCTCAGGTTATGTTATCACCAACTCCGAGTTCGATAGGAGGATATATCGAAGACATAATTTTTATATTGCTATAGTCACTATGAGTACTTGGTGATTCCCTTCAGTATGATGAAAGCCTCAAAAATAATCATGGGACTTATGAAACGAATCTTTCATCCCTTATTGAACTAGTTCATGGTAGTATTCATTAATGAAATCCTTGTGTACTCATCACAAGAGTAGGAGAACGTGAGACATCTAAGGATGATCTTAGACATACTTTGAGAGCACCAGCTTTATACAAATCTCTTGAAGTGTCAGTAGTAGATTCAAGAGGTCCTATTCCTAGGACATGTTATCTTAGAAGAGAGTGTATTAGTGTACCCATAAAAGGTTAAGGTAGTTCTATCTTGGGATCCTCCTAAGAGAGTATTTAAGGTGTGAATATTCCTTAGGTTGGTAGGATACTATTGGATATTCAAGCTCGATTTCTCTAGGATTTTGACACCGTTGACTAATTTGACTTGAAATAGGCATCCTTTAATGTGGAAAAAGAGGTTCCAATAGGATTTTCAGGAGTTATGGTAGAGGTTAATGAGAGCCCCCATCTTGAGACTACCAGAGGAGGGTATTGAGTATATGGTGTTCTGTGATGCCTTTAAAACCGGGCTTGGATTTTATTTGATGTGTAAGCAGGTGATAATTTACTATGTTTCCCGATAGCTAATACCCCATGAAAAGAACTACATGACTCAGGATCTAGATCTAGTAGTAGTGGTATTTTCCTTGAATATGTGGTTACACTACCTTATAGGTGAGTGATTTATCATCTATTCTAACCATAAGAGTCTCATGTATATCTTTTCACAAAAGGATCACAACTTAAAATAAATATAATAGATATAGTTCTTCTAGGATTATGAATTTTAGATAGTATATACTCTCAGGAATGAGAATGTTGTAGAATATTCTCTTATTAGGAGATAGTTTTCCTAGTTTTTGAATGAGGTGTAAGAGTAATTAGCCTTATTACAATTGTCCTTAGTGGGCGAGGATGGTGTATCTCACATCCAGTGGATGGTTGCCACCCCTCCAATTATTCATAATTTTAGGGAGGCCTATCTCAGTGATATATATTTTGTGGTCTTTCATGTTTAGATATTCATTGGACATACTCATAATAGATTTCCTAAAGGTGGGGATCACATCATTATTTTCTAATAACATACCATGGTACCAGTGAAGCTATGAGAGTAGGTACTGATGTATCCACATTAGCAGTACACCTGGGAGAGGAAATGATGTAATAGGACCTTCATTATAATTTTTTCGGCTAGGGATGAAGAGGTTCATAGATGATTTTGTCTCTTAATGCCTCAATTTTCAGAAGGTGAAGGCTTAGCACCAAGTTCTAGTAGGTTTGATCCAACCCCTTGAGTCACTAGAGTGAAAGTGGGATATTATATCCATGGACTTCATGTCAGGAATCTCATGATCATCTAGAGGTAATGGAATTATCTGGGTGATCGTAGACTGGCTCATCAAGTCATCCCACTTCATGGCCATCCAAGAGAGAAGTTCATTATATTTTGGGACGATTTTAAACATAGGTGATAGTTTGGCTTCATGGAGTTCCCTCAATGATTGTTTTAGATAATGATTCTCACTTCACATCATGATTATGGATAGGATTACATGTAGTATTTGAGACTTATTTTTAGTTGGTCATGGTGTTTCACCCCTAGAAAGATGGTAGAACTGAGCAAACCATTCAGGTTCTATAATAAATTCTTTGGGATTGCATGTTGGACTTTGGGTGTGTCTGGGAGGTTCAACTAACCTTGGTGGATTTCATGTATAACAAAAAATACCACTCTACCATTAGAATGAAACTATTTGAGGACTTCTATAAGAGACCTTGTAGGTCACCACTGTGTTGTACTGATCCATGAGAGTCAGCACTCATGGGCCCATAGTTAGTGTGAGTGATGAAAGAGAAGGTGCAGATTATACAGGAGTAGATGAGGACTTCCCAAAGCTTTCAGAAGTCATATATGGACTAACATTAAAGGACTATGAAGTTTTATGAGGGATACCATGTGTTTATAACGGTCACTCCTCAACAAGGATTGTAAATATTTGGCCAAGGTGGGAAGTTATCTCCAAGATTCATTGGCCATTTCCAAATACTTCATAGGGTTGGTGAGGTGGCATGTCACTTAACCCATCCACCGAAGTTGGAATAGGTACATGATTTCTTGCATGTGTTGAAATTGATGGGGTATGTTCATAACTCTTCACACATTACCGACTAGGGTGATATGAACATTAATTATGGAACTACTTTAATAGAGTACTCAATAGAGATCGAGGATTGGCAGGAGAATATATTTCATTGGAAAGTGATTCCCTTAGTGCGTATCTAATGGCATCATGAGAATCTTTAGAAGAGCACTTGGGAGTGGTAAAACCATATGTTATCTATATACCCTCATTTTTTGAGTGGGGTTATTTTCTTTTTAGGGAGAAAATCTCTAAGGTGGGGATAATGTAAAGACCATCTTTTCCTATAAAACTTTGGAATATTTTGAAGAATATTTTCAAATCCAGGTGCAAAGTCAACATGGGATTCTAGGGCTCAGGGAGCCTTGGTGTTTATATAATAAAAATATTAAATATATTATATCACGTACACACATTTTTTCTGAAATAATGGAATAACTCCCAAAAAAAGTCTTGGATGAGAAATATGATACCATAATTAAATCCAAAATGCGAGTTTTAACCTAGTCAAGACATAACCTTCATGTACATCAGGTGTTTGGTTTAAAAGCAGTTGTGGGATGATTAATAAATGAAAATATTAATTAATTAATTTATAGTATATTTAATAGATAAACCTAATCCTCTCTATTTAAATATTTTTATGGAAAAAAACTAGGGTTATATACATAACCCTAGGTATTAGAGATGACCATGGAGGGGATCTTAGTAGATTAAAACAGGTTTGCGGACTAGCAATCGATTTGTAAAGGAGTTATCTTCACCGATGAAGTTCTTAAATCTCACAAATGACAACGACATAGAACCATTCTTCATCAATGATTGATATAATTTTGAGTTAAATTTTTTTTGTTGGTTTAATACATGGTTTATTTATCCTATGTCAAAAATGAATCAATTCTTCTAAAAAATTAATTTGTGGGTCGATTATTAATTTATCTTTCATAGAATTAAGAATTGACAATGTTGTTAATCCTAGATTATTACTTATGTTTAATTCCATATCTATCAACATATTGAGGCTAATAATAATAATGGACAATATACATTTCTCAATTTTTTTAGTTCATTCTTTTTTTCCTTGTTCTTCAAGAATTCATCATTGGTATTCCTATTTGACCAACAATTCAATAATACCCAGAAATCAATCATCGTGTGGTCTATATTTGGCACAACAAATAATTTTTAAGGTTCCATATTTTGGATAGAGAGAATGATTGAGGTTTTATGTGGTGTAACAGTTTTCTATACATGGATCATAGATCTCTATTCTGTGCGATTTGGAGTTTCAAAGATACAGTTTGATGAGGATGATTTGTGAGTAGTTTGGGTGGATGGAATCTATACACCAACGATGATTCAGGTTTGGTCAACCTAAAATTCAAGTTCCATGGTAGATTTTTTGGATGTATCATAGGATGAGGAGATGTAGGTGAATATGTATGAAGAATATGATAATTTGGAAAATTTTGATCCACAGGTGTGTAGTTCGGAAGATAACATGATGTGTGGTCCATTCTGTGGTGGATATGGTTATGCATCGAGATAAGTATCACACTCCATGTGACATTTCACACATCATGTGACCCATTTTTTTAGAACCAACATGTAACTCTAGGTATATGGGAACAAGCATGAATAGGTTGCATGGAAACAAATAGAGTAATCAAACATAGACATATACATGGGCACAACCAGTGTGCACATGCACGACTAGAGTACATGAGAATGACCTGACGAACATGATCACAAACTTGGGAAGGTCTAGACTTAACGGGGAATGCTATGAAATCCATATACACACCATGTACCCCCTTAAAAATTTGGCTGGATCCCTCATTCTCCTTAGTTTAGCTGAGTATTAGTAGGGTACGTTTCATTGGTTCACCCCTATGAGGGTACAATGAGGCATCCCATCCCAAGTATAGGATGAGAGATACCCTCTATGAGTTATTCTTGGATAGATTTCGATATCTATCTATGTGTACCATCTTTTGATACTCTATCATTCTACTTAGGTTGGGCTAGGTATCCCATTACCGACTATCAGGGCATGTGATCCCCATCCTAGAGAGTTAATTCAGATAGGGTTAGGTGCCGCCTCACTGCAAAAAATGACCTTTACCAAAAGAAAATTATAGACAGATAATATATCTATTGGTAAAGAATATTAATTCCAATAGATATTAATTTTTTTCGATATTAACTATAGGTAACAACAATTATTTTTACCAATAGATATGTCTGTTTATATTATTAGTTTAATACCAAATTTTTTTTACTAACATTTAAATATGTCGCCTCATTATATAATACCAATAATTGATTTACTGATAAATGAATATGTTTTTATTAATTATTATTATCAAAAAAATCGTTTACCATTATAAAAATATGTTAGCAATAAATTATTTAATAATATAAAATATTTTAACAAAAATTGAATATATATATATATATATATTACCCATGACACGTATATAATTTTGATAATAAAAACAAATGATTAATTAAAATATCCACAATTTATTAATATTTATTGATAATAGATATATAAACATAATCATTATAAAATATATTCTTTTTCTATAAATTCATAATTTTTTTCATTATATATATATATGCACGCAAAAAAACCCAAATGTTCACCCCAAACCACCCACACATTCCCCACGAACCCCTCCCCCAAAACCTACCCCCATTCCCTATGACCCCACTCCCAACACCCTACCACCCTATTCCCCGCCGGACCCTCCCCCAAACCCTACCCCCATTCCCTACGACTCCACTCCCAACACCCTAACACCCTATTCCCCGTCGGACCCTCCCCATTCTCAACTGTCATCCATGCCCGACATCATTTCATGAACCTCCTCCCTATTCCTGGATAGTGTCTCCCTTCGACATCATCTCACAAACCCCCCTTCCTATTCCCATCCAGCATCCTCGCATGATGATGTCGGCCAATTACAGCAGGGTAGTCCGTGACTTATGAATTTGAGGGTCTGTATGGGTCTGTAGGTGGCCATATCATAGAGGAGATCTTTTCCATACTTGGAGGATGCCTAAATATGTACCAATACTATGGGATTTGGTCATCACTATAACAAGTTACAGTAGGTTTGGGTGTTGTCCGCTACAACCTATAAGTTGCCGAGAAACCACTATGCTAGTTCTCTACAATTTCTGGTCTGAGTTTCATGTTTAGGAGGCCTTTTTATGGAAGCAGGTCTAGTTGGAGGTTAATTCTTACTTCCCTTAGGTTTCTATTTGCTGCTGAAATCTCTAGGAGATGCTGCAATAGGGGTTCTATTGTTCACACTACAGGGATTCCATGGTTTATTCACCAATACTACCTTGCAGATTGAGTGTTTTTTTATGGAGGTCTAGGGTGCCATTGATGCTGGTGATGAAATGCTGTCTGAAACCAGAGGTGATATTACTGCTTGACTAAATGATGGTGGGAGATCACTAAGGGTCACGCTGCTACCATGGATGGTCTAGATCAGGGCTATTCAAAGGTGGGTTGTGGTGTTATATATTGCACATGATACTTGATTTTCATTACTATATAGATACACTATTCACTACAGATTCCTTCAAAGCTGATGGATTTATATTTGTGTTGCTTTGGTTCATCTTGTTGGTCATCACACACAACATCTTTGACACAATTCCAAGGAGGCCAATTGAGGCTGCCAAGGGGATAAATGCAAACTAGGTTGGTTCACTACAGTTGAAGTGGTCCATGGCACTAATGTATTGCAAGTAAGTCTGTTTTTTGGTCAGATTACTTCTAGTTTCTATTGTTGAGATGTTGGATTGGGTCCAATGATCATCTATTCAATAAAGGGATATGTACATGAGTTTGGTCCTACTTGAGGGCTACCTGAGGTTTGATCTTATGATGAAGAGAGGAAGCATCGTTTCACATGCCATTAGTTTACATGAGCATAAGGACAACTCACCATTATAACATAATTATTCTAAAGTTGTCTTTATAATAGATAATACAGAACAAATAATAAATTTTGAGAATTCTGCAAATGAATTCAAGGAACATCCTTGATAAATCTTTCACATAAAATATACAGTTATTTATCAATCATAATTATTTATTGTTCATTTCCTTATAGGATGTTCCTTATGATGCAACCTCTTATTGAACTGTATCAAGTTCTACAACAATGTCATTTTCACACCCAATGGTAAGTAATAATTTATTTACTTTATGTTTAACATTATATTAAAAACAAATTTAAATATACTCCCTTCACTATGTATTTATGTTGGTACATGTACTTTTAATGCATTGTGGTACTATTATTTTAAACTATTTTTTATAAAATTTGTGTATATTATTTAAACCAATATAAAGATGAAATTCAAACTATTCATAACATTTTTACCCTAAAAATTTTTAAAATGAAAACTTAGGCACAAAACATCAATAATTTATATAAATAAAGAAGGGAGTGATCTTGGATCCTCTTTTAAAACAAGTTCTTCAATGATCATTATGTTGGATAGAGTATAATAATATGACTATGAAACTAATGTTGGGATATCCTAGAACAGACCACCCAGGTCTCATGTTGTGATGGACATAATTGTATTGTGACCAAAAAAGAAACAAAAATAATTAGAATATATAAGAGAGTAACTTGTTACAACCAAATTATGATAGTGTGATAACATATAGGCAGATAGAATCTATAATCTCAACTCAGGTCTCCATGGAAATTCATCCCTGAATACAGTGAAGACAATTTGAGAAAATACACCAAAACTCCCTAAGTCACCCTTATCCTATGAACCAGCCTCAATGCTTTGGCTTCTAAATACTGGAAAATTTACATATTTCTTGCAGCCTATTATATACCATGATCAAAACCATTCATTCCATAACCATTAAATAAATAATGAAAGAAACAAGTGTTTAGATATTATTTATTTAAGGGTTATAAACAAGACGTACAAGTATCCCTTTTCCAAAATACTCACTTTGAACCCCACACACTATGACACACCCATATATACTGTGATTCCTTATAAATACACCAATATTCCAACACCATCAAACCCCCTACCAATGTAACTCAAAGAAACCCATCATGACCTTTTAGATTATAGAACTGTAATGACCTAACTCTATCAACTCATATCGTAGTTCCAACAACTTCCATTCTACTTATAGTATCCTCCATATATCACAAAAAATAAGAAATGTAAGACTATTTAGCAGATCAATTATTCAATTACAATACGGGTGCATGTGAAACATTTTATTATACAAGCATTTTAGTAATAATAGCGTCCCCATCAGGTATTAAACACCTATTTTTTAAATTTTGGTGTTGCAATTAAGATGTATTTACATTGAAGCATTATATTTTTGTCTCCATGTAGGTGGTTATTTATTATTGAAAGTCACAAGATTCCCGTTATGAAAAACTTGAAAACTACTTTGTATTTAAACTTTTATATGTGTTTAAATACTATGTTAGGGTTTTTTCAAAGCCTTGTTAATGTTTTCTTGATGATCATATTGAATTTTAAACTATTTTAAACAAATAATTGGTTGTAATAAGTGATGGAATTTCTGAAAATTAGTCATAAGGGGTAGTTATTTTTTCCTAAAAGTAACATGATTCCTGTTATGAAAAACATGAAAACTACTATGCATTTAAACATTGATATGTGATTAAATACTATGTTATATTTGTTCAAATAACTGGGTAATGTATTCTTCATGATCATATTTAATTTTATACTATTTTAAAAAAATAATTGTTTGTAATAAGTGTTGGATTTTCTAAAAACTACTCAGAATGAGTGGTTATTTGTTATTTAAAGTAACATGTTTCCTATTATGAAAAACTTGAAAACTGCTATTTATTTCAACTTTCATATGTGTTTAAATACTATGTTAGAGATTTTCAAAGCCTTGGAAATGTTTTATTGACGATCATATTGAATTTTAAAATATTATAAACAAATAATTGGTTGTAATAAGTACTGTAATTTCTAAAAACTACTCAGAAGGGGTCATTTGGTTAAAAAATTAGAGTGTTTGGTTTATTACATGTTAATCTAAAATTGGCGTGTGTTTAAAGTGGATTAATGGGAATGTGTTTAAGGTAGATTAATGGGAATTTTAAGTTGAAATTGTCATTTTGGGTTGTTTCTTTCCTCACTAAGGTGGATCAAGTGATGTAATTTCTAAAAACTACTCAGAAGAGGTTGTTTGGTTCAAAAATTAGTGTTAGGTGTGTTAAATGTTAAGCTAAAATTGGAATGTGTTTAAGGTGGATTAATGGGAATGAATTTATGGCGGATTAATGGGAATTTTAAGCTGAATTATCATGTTGGGTTGATTTTTTTCTCATTGAGGTGGATTAATGGGCATGTTGGGTTGCTGTTTACCCATAATTTTCTGTTTTCTTATTTTCTGGGGAATAATTATTTTCTTTTTACACATGTTCCATGAATAAGTATACATTGTTTCTTTGTTATTGGGATCACTCATGTGCTTTGTATTTCTTGTTGTCCCTATGAACCTATACAAGATAGAATGCTATTGTAGAGATGATATGGTTGTTCTAAGGCCCATACAGATCTGACCAATATAGCTGAGCATATATTTTATTCTTTGGGAAGTTTTTTAAATTTCAACTCTATGGTTAATTATGAGAATTAAAACTTTTTATAATCAATTCTATCACTACTTAGTTAAGGTGAAAATTATATTTTGAGACAATATAGTGTTTGGGATTGTGTTGGTATATTTTTGGAGAAATGATGCCTTGATTTTAGTCATTTGGATTTCCAATCCTTTAGATTTCAATAAAGATGATGAAAAAATCTCATTTTATGTAGATAATTTTTACACTTTCATCTATTTTGGTTTCAATTAATGCATATATTTTGCACTAATTTTTGGGTATGCTCTTTTAGTTGTGTGTTGTAGATCTTGGAGTTGAAGGATTTGGGACTTGAGGTTCCTCAATGATGCCTAGGTTTAATTCATTTGGACTACCAATCCTTGATATGTCAATAAGAATGATGAAAAATTCCAATTCTGTGCAAATTTGGTTACAATATTTTCTCCAAGTAATATTGTGCTGCTAACATATCCCTTGGGTTTGAACCATAGGTTGATTATAAAGAATACAAATCAAGGTGTGGTCCTATTTAATCAGAATATTGGGTTTAATGTTCTGATTGCAATGATGAGTATGGGTGGGTTGCTTCCTTAGAAAGTGATTTCACCATATCTTCTAGGAAGAATGTAGCAACATGTTATTAGGGGTGTCACCAATCCTATTGAATTAATTACAGGATTTAGTGCACAAATGGGGATTAAGAGTTTCAATACTAGCATGATTAATAACTATGTTTCTCAGGATAATTTGCAATGTTTAAGAGAATACTAGGGTTTTCAGATGGTCCAATCTTCTACATATTCTATCCCTATAGTGGCCAGGGATGGTATTGGATCTGATGGAGGCTTACCATCATATATCTGTAATTAGGTTATTGATTCATAAAAACTTGGTGGGAAAATGGAGGTAAAATTGTGGTCTTTTTTATTCATTTTCAAACTTGTATCTATTTTAAGATGTCGGGTGACTATTTTGAAACTTTTTATGTGCATTTTTTTACACTTTCATTCATTTATATTTTTGTTTCAAATCATGCATCATTTTTACATTGAATTGTGAGTATACTCTTCGGTTGTGTGTGGTGTAGATCTTGGAGTTGAAGGGTGTGGAATAATAGTGACTTGAGGTTCCTCACTAATTCCTAGATTTCATTCATTTAGACTACCATTTTTTTATATGCCAAGAAGGATGATGAAAAATGCTAATTTTATGCAAATATTTTTTTACGCTTTCATTTATTTCTTTTTTTTTCAATTCATGAATATATTTTCACTGATTTTTGGGTATGATCTTTGGTTTTATATGATGTAGATCTTGGAGATGTATGATGTGGCATAGTAGTGACTTGAGCTGATGTAGTGTATTTCTTCTAGTAGCCTACTTGGGGGGTGATGAAAGATTTTTGGCAAGAGTAACTATTCTTATACCATGGTGGGTGTTAGATGAGTCGAGATGGCATACCCTTTTTTCATTTGGGGGCTACAGTCAAGTGATGACATGCCCTTTTCTTATGGGGGGAGGTAGATGGATCCCAATTTTCATGTTGTTATGATCTTTTTACATATCAATCATCTTCAACCATGTGTTGATTCATTTTTTATCAAATATAATTAATTTTTTTTCCAAGTTTGAGCATGTGTAAAAAGTGTTTTTAGTTTGATAATTAAAATAGGTGTATTATATATAATAAATTAATAAATATATCATGAAATTTTACTAGTTTGTTTATATTTTTTATTTAAATTTAATTTATAAATAGATATTATATCTTGGTAATATTATTACCAACAAAAAATTTGTCTTTATTTTTTTCTAAACACTTTAACCAACATATACATTATCTATTGGTATTATTATAATTGCAGAAAAACTATTTTATATGTCAGAATAATATTTAGTGATATAGTTTTTGCTGACAGTTTAGTGACAGGGACATATATGTCGTTAAAATGTTTTGCCAACAAAAAATTGACCTTTACTAATAGATATGTCTATGTTAGAAAAGGGTAAATATTTTGTAGTGCCTATTGGCCTTGTGTGTGATCCCGTACCTATATATCAATATATTATGAGTTACAATAAGTACTTATTCACATAGAGGAGTAATAGGCACAAAATCTCATATGAAATCCATAAATGTTAGTAAGAAACAAGAAGAGAGTTCTCCTAGATGAGCATTACCTTGAATCCTCAAGTGGAATCCTAGGCTTGCAGTGTCACTGTGACCTTCGAGACTTGGTGTCTATATTGAGTATATTGTTCTTGATTTTATCCTTTCTTATGATATGAATCTCTATTGATGCTTTAAATTTGGTAATTTTAGTGTTTCCTATTGGACATGTTTATACTCACCCCTACATGGGATCTTCCCACACATGCCATATCTTATGCAGATGACATATTTTTTCCATGGAGTCCTAGGTAGACTAGGAGTAGGTGAAGCGTAGTTGAGATCGACGGACCATAGTCAATTCCAGAAGTCACATTTGATAGTATTCCCTCCTTAATATCAGGTTGTACTCTTTTATAGTTTTGGTGGGCTTGAATTTATCCATTTATAATTCCCTATACTTATCATACTTTGATATGGGATTTAGTTATATGTATGAATCTTGATATTAGTTTTATCATTCCTTTATGTATTTTATTGGTGTTTGGAGATGTGTGTGTATATCAGTACCTTAGTATAAGGCCTCCCATGTGAGTAACATGCCTAATTAGTGCTTTTCACTATCCCCTATCCCATTGAAGGCGGGCTTGGGGAGTCACACTTGGCTACCACCAGCCAGGTGGGCCCTAGTGGGTTAGATCGTGACATACTTAGATTTCCTTATTAGTTATTTTCATTCAAATTTATTATATACACAATAATATAATGATATTAGTACCATTTATATACTATAATGTTACTATATTAAGGTCATTATCATTTTATATTCATAAATCACATCCATTAAGAAAAACAAAATCGTCGTTCGTGCGTATGTGAAGACTATTGCCATCATGGGCAATAAAAATTATTTTTCATCACCACCCATCATTAATTATTCCTAGAATAGACTCAATGAGAAAAATTTATTTTTATAACATCATTATTGTTTTTAATGATAAATTGGAGAACCTAATAATTATATGATCAATAAATGGTAATCATTAATTAAATCATTTAAAACAAGCGTACTAAGGGGAAAACCTTTTATTCAAATTATGTTAATTACTTCTTATTATAATTCCTTTATAATTTTGATATATCACACTAATAAACACTAAATAATATCATTATTCTTTTGTTATAATTATATTACAACAATACCACCACATAATCATTCATTAAACCAGGGTATGTTCATGTTTGGGTCACTTTAACCACTTACTTGAACAATACTATGAATTTATATCATGAATGAACATGAGAACATAATTATTGGTATAATATAATATAAATGTGTAATATTTTTTTTATTCTGGAGATGTTATATCAATATTTAAATAATTAATTAAAAAAGCACCCTTCAATCGTTAAGAATCACTGAAACATGCTTGTTATCAATTTCATCTTAATGGATAAAGACTAAAAATGTCACAAAAGGAATTTGAAACATCATAAATAATTAAAAATAACTTTAAAAGTAAATTTAATTATCTATTAATGATGAAATTTTTAAGAATAATGAATATGTGCACTATTATTATGAAACTAGTACAAATGATTAAAACTATAAGCATTCAATGTGGAATATAGGTAGAATTCATATAGAGAATGACTATTTGTGAAGAGTAGAAATGAAAATGGATATTGGTAAGATTCTAAATTAAGTAATTAAGATATTTTTTTTTGATACAGGAGGTTAAAGTATTTTTTTTTGGAATTTAAGACAATATATAAGGGTTTTCCATCTCAAATTCTACTCTTTGGGTTATTTTTGGTATTTTAAACCTAATTTCTTTTATGTGGTGTATATAATACCTATTTGAGATGTTATATCATAAAATTCATTTATTCATGGCATTTAATTTTCAATTTTAGGCCTTCTATTTTATTTTTTAATTGATTTTTATACAATCCATAAGTGGGTTTTTTCCGTCAAAATTTTAATTATTTGGGACTTGCATTATATTCACCACCTATTTTATTTTGTATGGTGAATAAATTTACATGGAATACTTTTTACCATATTAATCATGAAATTTAATGGATTTAAAATTCTATATTTTTATCCATCTCTCATATTATTTTGATTCAAGAGTTACCAAAACCATTGCCAAACTCAACCTTTTCCATGATGGGAAATCCATCCTAAGTTTTGGTAAAGTAAAAGTGCATGAAGTTTCATAGAAAATACATCTCTTTATAGATACTATAAAGTGGATGTGGTTTTGGAACCGATTAACCTATGAGTAATCATGTTGAAAATGGTTGGTTGAGCATTGACTCAATTATTACCCTAATGCATGAAGAGTTGGACTCAGATTGAACAACTACCTAGAATCCTAGGGTATATGCTTTGGAATATTTGCATGCTCTCTATGAACCATTATGGAGTATTTTCCTTACCATTTCCTTAGTCTCCTACCAGTGAAAACTGTTGAACCCAATTAATATGTTCCATGGATAACCCAACACATTGAAAGTACCATCACTACTATATTTTTTTGATAAGGTTACTTCATTTTAATTTTAAGAATAACCCAATGATTTTATATTTATTAAGGTATATTCTACTAGACATCAACATTATTATATTAAATGAGGAAATATTAATTTTATGTATTTCTCATTATGTAGATAGCCATGTTTTTATTTAACTAGAGGCTCTTTAGGGAATTGTATGAAAGGTCTTGATGATTCTTATAGTGAATACATTGAACTTAATTAGGTTATGGTTGGGGCCTAAAATTATATATCCCCTCAATAAATCTATGGTTCTTATGAGAAAAAAAAACTTTGGTTTTGGTGTATACCTCTCCCCATATCAGTATAGTGTCTTGGAACAAGTCCTTGACAACATGTTTTGATGTCCGACATTATTCATCCTATCAGTATGAGATGAATGATTATTATTATCAATGTTTAAATTTATTTTCATGGATATATAATGACCTTAATTTTGGTTGATTATGGATCTATGTTGTTTATTTATTCCTTCCATATCACTTATTCCAAGTTCATGTTATGATAGATTCCACCGTATACTACTCCTTACCAAGAATATGAGCTCAACCTAATTTGTTTTCCTTTCCCTAGGAAAAATTGAGAAGAACTATGTTTAATTTTCAAGGATATGATGGAATGGATAATAATTCTATCCCAATGCATTTATATTGTATCTTATGTTTTCAAATGCAATGTATGTATGTATCTAGTCTTCCAATACCAAAAAACTATTGGATTCTTCGATAATTTTTATATTACATACCAATAATGTACTATAACCACTGAATTTGTGTTTCTAGAGTTTAGTATGTTAAAACACCTATATAAAATTCCATCAAATCATAACCTCAAAGGTAGTATGATAATATTGGTAAAATATATTCACTCATTATTGATGACGACGTCAACAAAGAATTCTATTATGTTTAATAACTAATTTTAAAACTAAAATGAAAAAAACATATTATAATTATCTATATGAATAAGGATAATGAATATTCTTATTATGATATGTTTACCTATAACCATTCCTAATAAATTGATGGTTTCCATGTTATAATTGAAACACCTCTAGTAATAAATAAGAATATTTTTATTACAAATGATGTTCTAAAAATCAAGGATAAAAATTCACTAAGACTGTTATAAATAAAAATAGACAATACCCAAGAATAAAAAATTCAAGTACAATATAGATGTCTCCCAACTCATATTAGCTAAGGTACATTACAACTATACCAAGAATAGTATAAAATAAAAACAATACAAGACACATAATCGACATACCATAGGAAATAAAAAATGAGAACTATTATTAAGGGGATTATTTTCTTTAAATTTTTAAGAAGTAAATATGGAAATTACTCAACCATTGGAAATTATTAACATTTGGTAATTATGATTCCTGGTCATTATGATCATTGATGATATAGTCATTATAAAGTAACCATTATAATTAGCGTATATTAATGGAAATGACTAGATATAATTGATGTAAATGGAAGAAAATATGGAATAAACTAGTAAAAACATCCCTTATGAATCTCACTTATCAAATATTTGGAATAATGTAGCATCATTTGGGTTCACCCTTGACCAATCCCAAGTAGAATATTAATATTTGAAGTTCATGCAGAATCATCTACGAAAGAATTTCAATTTAGTGGAAATCACTACCAGATAAATATTGAATGAACTTCCCCATAAAAGTACCACTATATCACATCTTACCCTTAGTTATTATGATAATGTGATAATGAGTTATGTATCTAGGGGTTAAGTAGTATTAATGTATAAATTCTTTTAGAAATGAAATTATGTTTACTTCGATACTACATTTTTTATCAAATGTATATTAATTATATAAAAGTTAAAATTTAAATAAATAGATAATGAATTTGATAAAATGGACTAAATATTTAGAATTTGGCTGTTAAAACCATCCAAGGGGTTAAATTTGGTATTTTTTTGGTAAAAATAGTAAAATATGGTAAAAATGGTGAAATATGGGAAATACGACATCATATACAAGTAATTATGACTAAAATCATCCAAGGTAGTGATGTTTTCCTAATTTTGGAATAATTTATTATATTTTAACACCAATAGTGGTAATTTAGAACCATGGGGGTAGTGCCAGACTTAATATAATGGAAAAATAAAATATTCATTACTCTATTCCATGAAATTCTGCTCATCACACCTATAAATACTCACCCCACTTCTCATTTATCCTATAAACAATTTGAAATTTATCTTTCCATAAATATTTCAAGGTGTCTCTCTCATATATATCTATTCAATATTAAAGAGTTTGGTTTCTTCTAAGGTTTTACTTCCGGCTAATAAACTCAATAGAGGTAAGAGTTTATATTCATATCATTTCACTTTCCTATTGAAATCAATATGTAAAAAACTCTATTATATTTCATTTTTTTGATTATATACATTAATTTTCAATATACTATAGTCCCTTTTATATTTTTCCCATTATAGGTTATGAAATACCCATTATATTACCTATTTTATTAGCTATTTCTGTTTCACCTAGGCCTAAACTTCTGAGTCTGGTGCTAAAAACACATATTTTAGAAATTTCTTTCGATACCAAGTGAGAAGAACCATGATAAACATAAAATTTTTCACATTATTTTCCTATTTAAAACATAAAATATCACAAATAATAACACTAACTTGATAATAGAAGGTTTAGTGACTTTTTATATTAACTGTATACAAATATTATTTCATAAAACTGTTGACATTTCTCCATAATTAAACCACACTAAAATTCCTTCCAGACATATCATATGTTATACTAATCTTTATAACATGGGGAATATAAAACATAATAATGGGTGTTCTCAAATGATCAGTAATGGAAAAATTATTAATGATTCATAAATGGGTTATATCTTTATCATATGATAAAATATGATCATGAGGAAAATATCTGATGAAAAGAACATGAAATAATAAGTGTTTTCCACAAGATAATATAGAAGTACATTTAACTTCAAATGATCAAACACATACTACAGAACAAGAGTGTGGAACATACATAATAATAGGAAATCATAACATCATGTGAAAATTTAACTTTAATTGATACCATGCATAAAGTCTTGAGAATAATAATAATGTTCACACATCATGTTTTGAAAATAATAATAATGTACATGAATCATGTTGTAAACATAAAAATTATGTAAGAACCTCACATTGTGAACATATAAATAATGTACACACCTCATGTTGTGAACATAAAAATAATTTACATGCCTCACATTATGAACATAATAATAATGAAAACACCCCACATTTTGAACATAATGATAATGTATACGCATTATGTTGTGAACATAAAATAATGTACACACCTCACATTGAGAACATAGAAATAACATGCCCCACATTGTGAACATAACAATAATGTACATGACTCACATTATGAACAAAAAAATAATATATATTCATCACATTGTGAACATAACAATAATGTACATGCCTCACATTGTGAACATAAAAATAGCATACATGCCTCATGTTGTGAACATAACAATAATGTATATTCCTCATGTTATGAAAATACAAATACTATACATGAATCAAATTATAAACATAACAATAATATATATTCATTATTTTATGAACATAAAAATAATTTACATTCCTAATGTTGTGAAAATAATAACAATGTACACACACCATCCATATCTCATGAGACATAAAACCTTAACCAATGCATTGAAGAGCTATTAAAGAACCCAACCCATCTCATGGGTTTAATGGATCCAACCCATATTAGGGATTTAATAAAACCAAATAATATTAAAATAATAAACCAAACACATGTATGACACATGTATGACACATGAAAACATTTATACATCAAATCATAAAAAACCATGAAAATAAAATGGGTTTCATATCATTTCAAGTGGTATTACCTAAATTGATATAAACAATTCAACCAGATGATACCAAAATTTAATTTCAAAAAATTAGTATTTCATAAGGTTATTTCATAAAACATAACTAAAAATAATATATATCTTTTTTAAATAGAGAAAAAAATGGAGAGGAATCCATGAAAAAGTGTTTTTAAAAAACATTTCTTAACATTTTTGTAATGATATGAAGTTACGAGTCAATTTAAAAAAACATTTTCAAGAAGGTACATGATTTTTTTGAAACAACACTTTAAAATAAATCCCAAGAATAAATCATTGAAAAATTCATAAAGTTTTTCCTAAAGAAATTTAAATTGGATGATAAAATATATGACTGTGAAATAAAAATCCTTTTTAACATTTTAAAATACCTTTATTGAAACCCACATCATAATAAAACTTTATTTTGAAAATAGGTAACAAGAAATAATAATATCACATGATATAATACATATTTGGGTTTAAAAATAATAAAAAAATATTTTTGAAAAGAAATAATACATCCATTTAGGAGAAACAACCACCAAGAGGATAAAGATTATTCTTAACAATGTTGCATTTCTATGAATAAAAAAGTTCATCAAAGAAGAATAGTTGATTTAGAAATAATTAAAAAATGAGTTCATGATAAGACAATTTAAATCATTATAAACAAGAGATAAAATAAAATATAATTCAATCATAATTTATATTTTTCCCAACTTATAAGAATAAAGTTCAATAAGAATAATCATAATTCAATGAATGAAAATTGAGTTAGAAGAAACCCTTACCTTTACTCTCAACTTCCAAGAAAGAACTTTAACCCATTGTATAATAAAAAAACAATATTAATAACTTATTTAATATCCTTATTCATATATATTACCTTTTATACTCTTTAATTATAATCATACATTATATATTTATTAGTTGGTTATTGTTTATTTTCATCATCAAATGTTAGTGTTTTTTATTGTTTTGCACATGTTTTGTAATGTCGATGATGATACAAGTTATTTGATACCAAGTTCATAATTACTATATCATATAAGGAACTATAATATATGTTTCATAATGATTCATAAAGTTCTAATTTCATTCCATAGGAGTTTTAGTTATGATACATGAAGATGAAATCAGTGATGAGCTTGTTTTAGTAATTTTAACGAGAAAAATGTGGTATATTAATAATGAGTTTAAATATTGATATTAAATTTAAAGAACAAAAAAAATTATTTAATAATCAATAAATAATATTACCATTAATTATGTTTCCATATTCATTCATGATGGAAATTTAGAGCATCGTTCATGTTGGAGGTTAAACCAACCAAAACAAGAACATGCTATAATTAGTGGATAAGTATGATTATAAAGTGATATAGTTATAATATCATTATTAAATAAGTATAATGATATTATTTATATTTTATTAATTTTATAAATAATAAATTTTTAGTGGTATAATATTAATATAATTGATACAATTCTTTTACTTAGAACGAAGAGATCATTTTCCCACTTGGTACGCTTGTTTTAGGATGTTAAATTTACAACGATCACTTATTATTAATAGTATTAATATAATGACTATTCTTTATTTAAATAATATTAATAATTTCATAAATAATATATTTATTCATTAAATCTATTTTTATAACCATACATGAATGTTGGTGATGAAAAATGAAATACGTCATTCATGGAGGTAGTAGTCTGTATGTAACATGAGCGACATTTTTATTTTTATAAAGGATGGTAAGGGTATAGATAATGGATGTTACATTAATATAATAAAACTAAAGTATACTAATTATATTTATATAATTATATTAGTATGATTTTAATAGTTTTATAGGAGTGTATATTATAAAAATATAGAAGATAAAGTTATGGAGCAGATAATACTCACGTTGAGAGTTTGAGACTTCTCTTGAAAGACCTCTTGTAAATAGAGGACTTTGGACACTTTCTTGTAATAAAGGTTTGATAAATGTGTAATAGTATTATTATATAGTAAAATGGGAATGTTTTTAAGAGGAATTTGAAGTATGAGTGTATCTTGAATTAGGTGTAAGTGATCTCATTTTATAGGTGAAAAAGAGGGACTTTTCCTTGGAATTGAAATTTAGGTGAGGGGTACAGATGAAATCACATAGGATCTAGGTGGGTTGGTGGGTAAATTTTGGTGAGAAATTTGGATGTGAATTTATAACCTAAAAAATTTCTTATATAATGTAAAGTTTCATGTAAACACAACAAAAATTCAATCCACTTTAAGTTACCCACTTTTACCCTTATTAACCTTGATTAAATATTTACCATGGTTATTATTTTTTTACTAAAATTTTAAGACGAACCCTAATACCTAATTTATAAATTATGAATATGAATATGAATTTTTACACCATTTAATTTAATACAATTTCTAAATATGTTAATAAATTTTAATTTAAAACACAAGATATATAGAAAAAAATGTTTTCATAAAAAAACGACTTCTTTGATGTTAACTATTTTTATTCCTATTTCATTTTAATTAATAATTAAATTAGTGTTAATATATATTTTTTATATATTTAAACATAATATTAGATTCATCATTAAAAACATATCAATTTTATTTATTTATATAAAAATTACACAATGTTTATAAAAACAATTCTTTAAAAAACAACTATTTTATCATGGTAACTAATATTTAATTTGGTAAGTTATTTTTATGTTAGAAATAAAAATATTTTTTCCTTAAATTTGTATATTCTGATTAAAAATATGAAAAATATTTTATTAATCCTAATTTTTAGAGTTGATAAAAACTAATATAAGTACGCATAACGCATAAAAAAATTTTAATCATAAAAAACTTATTCATATTCCATGATAGGTGAAAATATTTAGATGAAAATTAATTAATTTACTTTTATATATTATTTATATATTCCACATTTTTCAATAGTGATCAATTAGTTTAAAAATTCATAACATATAGAAAAGTATAATTCTTTGAGAACATTTTTCTATCACTAAATGATTTTATTCTTAATTATTTAAGATTGATTACTTGTTTAATAGGAATTAAATTTATCAATACATTTATGTTAAATAAAACCTTTATTATTCTTTAAAATTAACTTTTATGGAAATGTAAAATGTATAAAATAAACATAATAATGAGAATATAAAATTCACTATTGATTATAGGATTATATCATCATAACTTCTACTTATAACCCCCCCTAAAATTTAATATAAGATCTAAGGGTAAGATAAGAGGTGGTGGTTGTCATGGGAGGAAATTCAGTTAGAATGGATCTTTTAGTGATTTGCATAATCATAAAATTATCCCTTAAATGATTTTTCTTGAGCCATACTTTTTGGAGTTCATCTTGGGCTTGGTCTAGAGAAAATCCCAAAGAAGTTAACTCCCTTCCCAACTTAGATAAATTAGCTTCATATAGAATAATTAAAATAATCAATTCAATTTAATATACTTTTCTATATTGATTTCATAATATAGTTACTTCAATTTATACCATCTACTTCTGTAGATATGTAAGAATAGATATATTTTAATTTTAAGGTGGTTCATTGTGGTTCAATGTTTCATGTGAAACAAGCTATAATAGATATAAGGTATTATAATCAATGGGGTGTTACATTATCCCACTTAAATAAATTCCAACCACACAATTTTAATTATCACCCAATAATAAAAATAGATTAGAGTATTTAAGAGATAGACATGACTCAAGTTATAATTTCTAGTAAGATATCAACCTTACTAACTTGAGTATGACTAAAAAACATATATTTTCCATCATAATAGGAATATCCAAAATATTGAGTTTTTCTCTAATAATTTGAGCTAAACAACCCTCATGATTGGATATTAAGACCAATATAATAGAATTTTTTTTCTTAGAGTTTTCATAGTCAAAATTGTACTGATAGATAATCAGAGGTTAATTTATGATATGAAATGTGACTTCCTTATTCAAGAAATTGATATGGGATCTAGGTAGAAAGAGATAATAAATTCCCAAAATAAAATCAAATTTTACTAAAGGTATAATAATAATATTTTCATGAATTAAATTACCACAAAATTATATTGAGGAATTTTATCGACTTCGGATGCAACCATCATACTAATAGAAGTTTTTTTGATAATTAAATATCAAATAATTGATGATATTGGAAAAATTTCTTAGTATAAAGGAGTGGGTAGAAAAATAATCTGATATGAAATTTGAACTTCTTTGGTGGATGGTGTGTATACTTTTTACCCTTTGTTTACATGACCCAATTCAGCATTAGTGATTTTATAGGACCTTCCTTATTCCCTTGGTCTTATAGGTTACTCACGAATATTATTCTTATTATCCCTTAGATTAGTGAATTGATTTTCATAATGCCTAAACCTTTTTCATTTTAAGAATGTGTAGGTAGTGCATTGTTGGGAAATTATCCTACTTTATTTCATCAAATGACCTTTTCATTCCTGTTTGAAACTTATAAGCATAGTTTCTAGTCCTCCCACACTTGAAACATTTTCTCATTCCTTTCAAAAAATCACTAAAGTGATTCTTCCCACATTGTTATCATGGAGCCTGTTAAAATTTCTTCCTTCTATATGATTTTTCATTTGAGTTCTCATGAAACCCTATATTCCTTTTATTGTATTTGAAATATTGAGATTTCTTAGCTTCCATATCTACCTTAAGTATACATCAATCAATTTATTTTTAGCGAGCAAAGTATTTTATAGATAATGTCTTTTATAAGAATTGGTTTTAGGCCACTAACGAATTTACTAATATTGCTTTTAAGGTTTGTAATAAAAATGGATGCATGCCTTATGAGTATATTAAAGTTTACCTCATAAGTTCCAATAGATTCATCCTCCAATTTCTTCAAAACTAGAAATTATCTATCCATTTTCATGTGAATAGTTCATAAAATATATTTAGTAAAGAATATTTTATTTAATTCCTCCCATTATATAGAGTTAACTTCTTCCTTATTCATCACATTATTAATTAGAGTCCACCATTGGTCATTATCACCTTCCAAGAAATAAGCAACTAAAATGACCTTATCATGGTTCAAGCATTGAAGGATATAAAATATTCTTTCTATTCCATTGATCCATTGATTAGTAATTAGTGGGTTGACAGACCCACTAAAATAGGGTGGGTGTTATCACAGGAAGGATTCAATAGAAATTTTCTCTTCACTTTTTGTGTTTAATATCACAACATTGTTTACATTATTATTTATTTCTTGAGATAGTTGGTTGAGAATGGGTATTAGATTTTCACCTTGGATGTTATCTCATTTGGGTTCTCATCAGGAAAATAATTTCATTTTCCATCACACCCATTATTAACTTGGCTCCTCCTGGATCTATGCATTACTTTAAATAAATTAAAGTTGAGGTATGAGAATTCTAAAATTAATAAATGTATAAAAAGGAAAAATATAAACTTAAAATAAGTAACATGCATATACTAACTTATAAATCTCTAGGTTTCAATCTAGGTAATCCATAATCAATTTCCTTTAGGTTCTCCAACCTAACTAGTTGTGAATTACATAATCAAATGCTATTTAAATTATCCATAATAGCTTTTATATAGTATGTGAATGAACTAAATAATATCCTTAAGAAGTATTAAACCAAGTGCGCAGTTTGTCCCATTAGTTGTGAACTGAGTGAAGATTGATTTAATACTCAACCAACCTTTTTTCAGGTTATTACTCTTAAGTGCATTTGAGCCAGAGCTTGAATGCAATTATTTGAATCCAAAGAGGGATTTCATTAATAGGAAACCACACAATCTATAATTTACTAAAATTTTAGAATATTTTCATATATTTATGCTTATCCTATGGTTTTTCACTAATGTTATCTATTACCACTCCCAAAAAAATTAAAATAATCCCCAATAATAACTAAACCTTGGTTTGATACCAACTAAAGTTCCCCATAACTAGAATCTCAGGTTTTGTGCTAAAAATACATATTTTAGAAATTGTATTCAATACCCCAAAAAAACATGCATATTTTTCACATTATTTTCAGATTTTAAGCATTATATCTGAAAAATAATTTCATTACCCCGAGAAATTAAGGTTTATTATATTTGAATATTACCTAAATAAAAATATCATTTCACATATTTATGTACATTTCTCCATAATTTCACCATAATAGACTTACTTTTAGACATCTCATATGTTATAATCATATTCATGACCGAGGGAATGGAAAAAATAAGAAGGGGTGAGCTCAAATTCTTAATAAGATGAAACTTATAAATGATTCATAAAGGGATTATATTTTAAGAATATGAGAAAACATGATCATGGGATAAATATATAATTAAAAGAACATGAAAAAAATAACAGTTTCCCATAATATAATATATAAGGACATGTAAAATAAAATGATCAAACATATACCATGGCATAAAAGTCTCACACATACATAATCATTGGAAATCATAATGTTGTAGGAAAATATAAATTTAACCAAGTCCATACATAAATAACAATAATTTGTACACATCATTTATCGAACATAACAATAATGTACATGCATAATGTTGTGAACATAACAATAATGCACATGCATCAAGTTATGAACATTACAATAATGTACACACCTCATGTTGTGAACATAATAATAATGTACACACCTCACATTGTGAACATAAAAATAATGCACACACCTCATGTTATGAACATAATAATAATTTACATGCATTGTGTTTTGAACATAACAATAATGTACACACCTCATGTAGTGAACATAATAATAATGTTAATTCCTTATATTATGTACATAAAAATAAATCACATGCCTCACACTTTGAACATCACAATAACACATATGAATCACATTGTGAAAATAAAAATAACATGCACACCATGATAAGTATATTTCATGCATATATTTTATGGTATTTTAATGTATTGATTTATGAATTTAAATGATCATTATTTCCAATTTTGGAATGGATTGACATGTTTTATGATTTAGGGAAAGAAATGATGAATCTTTAGAAAAAGAATAAATAGAGGAAAAATTTGGATCTAAAAGACACTTTGCGCTCGGAGTGAAGTGAAGAGGCATGACACCAAATTTTTGAAGCCAAAGTAGAGCTATAAAACTATAGTAGAACAATCACATGATGTGTAATTCATTTACACATCGTGATTTCATCAGGAGAAGCAGCGCTACTGGGAAAAGTCATGAAAGATACATAATGTGAAAGAAAGTTACACATTATGTAATCAAATAAATGTAATGAATATTCAAGATGTAAAGATCCTAAAATTCCATTGATGATGTGGATTACATTACGTTAAAATAAATTACACGTTGTTTAAATTTTTGGGATGAGATTTCAATACCCATATTTGGAGTATCTTTGATTTTTGACAGAATATATTAAAGGGGACCTACCCAAACCACATATGGACAAAATAATTATAATATTAATTAATATCAGAGCCCATATGAAGCCTATAAAAGGATAGCTAGGCTGCTTCTATTTGGGGAATTTAGATCCAAATCATCCAAAGACCAAAGTGTGGAGTGAGAAGCTGTTGCGCTATTTCCATGTTTTTCTTTCTTTCCTTTATGTTTTATTTTTCTTTTATCTGTCCCTCTTATTATTTAATCACTAGAATGAGGGGTTAAACCCTCTATGTTCTGGGGTAATGTTATTAAATGGGGAAGGTGCGTTGGATTTATTTCATTTTATTTTATTCATGTATTTGGTTTGCTGTAATTTAATATTCAACTTCCAATCACTTTATTTTTCTTTTATCATGAACATTGATATTTGAATTAAAAAGGAACTTTAAAATTTTGAAACATAAAACCTTAAAGAAGGAATGATCATTTTCAAATTTAATAAAAATTAGGTTCAAATACAATATCAAGACAAACTTTATTCAATAACACTCGAAATTACCAGACCAAGAGAAATAAGGTACCACCGCATTGAGGAGGTGATACCATGACCATTGGATATTACTCATCTCAACTCTGACACCAATCATGAATTAATCAAACTATTTTATTAAATCCAATTTCACCCAAACCTTGAAATTATAAAAACCTAGCACGCTTTTCAAATCTGTTTACAAACCAATAAAACTGCTTTATTTTCATCTTTTATTTTCTCAAAATCAAATAAAAACCCATATTTTTTTACCTCTTTATTAAAAATAATAAAATTAAATCTTTTGAATAAAACTTATTTCACTATCTTTATGGATAAATATCAATATAATACTTTACTACATTTTAATTAATTGAGTATCATAGATTGAGTTTTTATAATTTTTTTGCATAGATCCACAGTGAATTAACGACACCCTATGGGCCTATCACACCACATGGTTTGAACCTAACAATAATTTACATGCATATTTTAATGAATATAATAATAATTTATATTCCTATTATTGTGAACATAATAATAATGTGATCGCCTCACTGTGAAAATAACAATAATGTACACGCATCACATTGTGAACATAACAATAATGTACATGCTTCACTTTGTGAACATAAAAATAATTTAAACACATAAACCTTATCTCATGAGAGATAAAAAATTAACCAATGAATTGGTGGGATATTAACATACCTAAACTATCTCAATGATTTAATAAACCCAACCCGTTTTAGGGTTTTAACAGACCCAACCCATCTAAGGGATTTAATAGACCCAACTGATCTTAGGTATTTAACATAACCAACCCATCTAAAAATGATAAACCATACAAATGTCCTCTATATAAAAAAATTAATATATTATATCATGAAAAAAATCATGGAAATTAAATCGGTTTTATATCATTTCATATCTATTACCTAAAAATGACATTAAGAATTCGATCGCATGATACCAAAATTCAATCACCCAAAACGAGTATTTAATAAGGGTATTTAGAGGGTATTTAATAAAAAATAGCTCCAAATGAGATATATATTTTTGATATAAAGATAAAAATGGAAGTGAATCCATGAAAAATAGTTTTCATAAATCATTTCTTAACATTGTTGTAAAGATATGAAGTTATGAGTCACTTTTAAAAAATATTTTCAAGAAGGTACATGAAAATGTTTTTAAAAAACAAATTAAAAATAAATCCCAATAATTAATATTTGAAATAAACATAAAGTTTATTCAAATGAAATTTGGAGTAGAATATAAAATATATGATCATGAAAGGATATGACTTTTTAATATTTTAAAATACTTTTATTGAAACCCACATAAAAAAAAAACAATAACAAAAATTTATTCTAAAAATATGTAAAGATAAATAAGAAGATAAAATTAGATAATACATATTTCAGTTTCAAAATTATAAATTAAAATATTTTTTGTAAAGAAATAATATGGACATGGAGGAGAAACAAACACCAAATATGATAATGATTATTCTTATCAACATTATATTTTTATAAAGAAAGAAGTCTGTTGAAGAAGAAGAATTGTTGTAATTATCCTTTAAAAATGAGTTATTGAGAAAGAAATGTAAATACCCATTAAAATGAGATAAATTAAAACATAATTAAATCATAAGTTAGATTTATCCCAACTTATAATAATAAATTTCAAGAAAAATGATCGTAACTCAATAAATGGAAATTGAGTTTTCAAAAACTCTTACCTTTACTCTCAACTTCCATAAACTCAATTTAACTTCCCATATAATAAACATAAACATATTAATAAATTATTTAAAAACCTTATTCATATATATTAACTTTTATACACTTTAATTATAATAATTCATTATACATTTAGTGGTTGGTTATTGTTTATTTTCATCATTGAATGTCAGTGATTTTGATTGTTTCACACATGATTTGTAATATTGATGTTAACCCTTGTTATTTGATACTGAGATTATAATTACTAGATTATATAAGGTACTAGAATAAATTTTACACAATGATTTATATAGTTATAATTTCATTCCTTTAGAGTTTTATTTATGATTCATGAAGACGAGATCAGTGATGGGAATGTTTTGGAAATTTTAATAATTAGAAGGTGGTATATTAATAAAGAGTTTAGATAGTAATATTACCTTTATAGAATCAAGAAAAACATTATTTACTCATTAATATATAATATCACCATTAATTAAGTTTACATAGTCATCCGTGATTATAATTTATATTATCGTTCATACAATTGGTTAAATCAACCAAAATAAGAAAATGCTATAATTATTGGATAAGTATGATAAGTGATTTAGTTATATGATCATTATTATATAAGTATAATAACCTTATTTAGTTTTTATTAATTTAATAAATCATAATTTTTAAGAGGTATAAGAAGAATAAAATTGATATGAATTTATTACTTAGAATAAAGAAATATTTTTACCTATTGGTATGCTCATTTTAAGCAATTAAATTTACAGTGGTCACTTATTGTTAATAGTAATAATAGAATAAATAATTTATATTCATAGAATTTTATTAATTTCTTAAATATTATATTTATTCATTATATAAATTTTTAGCACCATCCATGATAGGTGGTGATGAAAAATGAAATACATCATTCATGGAGGCGGTAGTCCGCATGTAACATGAGAAACATTTTCATTTTTATAATAAATGGAAATGAGATAGATAATATTTATTCTATATCTGGGTTATAAACACAATGTAAGAACCTATTGGTCCAATATCCAATTCATATATTTTTCGATTTAATAGATCATTCTCAATGTACATGAATTGAACACCACGACCAATGAAATTTTTTCCAAAGAATATTGAAAAATGGTTTTTGTGAAACCAAGAGATATGATATTTTCACATTAATTTATAATTAAATTAAATAAAAATAAGAAATATTATGTAATAACCCTGACCCCAATATCTCAAATTCATTAATCACTTTATTAAATTAGCATAAGATACAAGTTTTCAAATACCAAAGGACCGATCAATTTAATAGTTTTGGAAAACCATATATATACATAATACCCATTTTACATTGGGGATAAAACATTAAACATAGTAATAGAAAACATTTAGTATCCTTGAAATAATTCAAAGGTTTCTTCTTCATATCCCAGGGAAAGAAAACAAAATAAGGGTAATCTCAAATTCTAATTAATATTTAAGTACAAAAAATGTATCATGAATCAATGAGAATAATCAATATGGAAGAATATATCAATAAACTGATAATGAAGTGAATCTAGAGATAATATCATTGTGAAAATTTCATGGATAATAATAAATAAATTTTGAATGAAGGAAATGATTAATTATTCGATGTCCTTTTTCCCATGCACATGATACCTTTACCGTCAAGAAATTTCACAAGATGTTTTAAAACATAATAGATAAAAACCCATCTGATTTGGACAACTGATTCATCTAATAAAACTGCTGATGCATCGAGGGACTATCTATAACCAGTCCCCACCCATGTCATGCATGTCTAAATAATTGCTCATATATAAAATAATTGATTTAATTCATAAATGATGATACTTATCATAAATTATCTGCATTGAGTAAAGGATACATATTTATCAATATTTTCCTAGTTATTAAAATAACATTAAAAGTAATCACCATATATAAAAGTGGAACATGAATTGAGAAATAATCATATACATGGAAAAAGAATATGTATATTTAAGAGAAATGTAATTTTCAATGAGTTATGATCATAAATAAATCATATGGGTAGTATATACACCATATAAAAGAAATTTGGTGTAAAATATTAAAACATTCCCCAATGAAGTTAAATTGAGATGAATTCCCTTACATCACGCTTTCCTTTAGTTGATCATGGTTTAAAATCATATATAATAGTTTTAAACATGTTATTAATTTATTTTAGAACTATATTCATATTTATAAAATCTTATATAATTCCTTTATAACATTTACCACATATTCATTAATAATATTTCATTATTTTCATTATTTTGGGTGTTAATTGCCTTATTTTCACATGTATGTTTTGGCATGAATGTCCTAGTTCTTTTGCATAGGATATAAATCCATAAACTATAGAATAAAATTAATAAATTAAATATAATATTTAATTATTAAATAAATTTTTAGAACCATTATTGAATTTTGAACCTGGAAAATGAATCGTATCGCATCGTGGAGACGGTAGGCCGTATGTATGCATGAGCCACAATATCATTCCACTAATGGGTGAAATTATAAAGAAGTAGATGATATATTAATTTTTTAGAATCAATGTCAAGCCAAAATTATCTTATATATCTATTATTTTCATCATTATAACCATATAGGTAAAGTGGTGATGAAAAAAATTACACCACTGCATGGAGACAGTAAGCCGTACGTACGCACGTGTGGTGCTTTTATTTTTCATAGGATGGATAAAAGGTTGAATATGGTTGTATCATAAAATTAATAACATATCAGTATAAATTTATTATACTGTTTTTTTAATTTATTATGAAAACAACACATGAAGAGAAAGTAGAAGAAGAAATAATTTTGTAAGAGTTAGTAAAGATGATTACCTCTTCTACAAAGGATCTCCTTTATAACTTCACTTAAGGGACCTTGAGTTGGTCTTTTGGAAGGAACAGAACCTAAAGAACTTAAATAAATATGTTTATAAGAAAAATGGACATATTTTATTCAATATATATGGCTCAATGTGATATAAATAAGTTAAGAAATGATTTCCCTTTTTTAATTAAAGAGAGGGGCACTTTAATTTTTTTTCAAAAATATTAAAATATAAGTTCTAGAGCCAAATGATTCTAAATGGACTATAAATGCATAGGATATGGTATTTTAGACTATATCATACCTCATTTGTAATTATTTAATTTTTTTACTATTTTTAAATAATTTAATAAAATATTATTTTGATAAAATTTCATTTTTTTTCAATTTTGACACTATTAATTTAACTTGACTTTAAATACATCAAGAAAAAGGGTTGATTCAAATCTAATGAATTAAAATATATTTTATATTTCATATATATCTATAATTTTTTTGGACACATTAAATCATTCAAATTATATAAAAAATAATATTTTTAAAAACATTTATTTTATTCTTCTTTTAATTAAATAATTATTATATTATAGTTTTATAAGCATTTAAGGTAATTGTTTATCCACTAAAAATTAATAATAAATTACCATCATGAAGAAAAATATTTTATATTTAAAAATAATTTTTATAGTAAAAAATAACTTATTAATAACACCATATTAAAAATAGTATACTTATTAAAAACAAGAGTATGACATGTTTGACTTTTCATTAAATAAAATATTATAAAGGTCATAATCTTATCCAAGTGAACCCAAAAGGTCATAAATTCAACCCATGGATGATTAAGGTATATATATGCTCTTAAAATAATATTTGGTTATTTTTTTGGGTAATTTTATGGTTCTTATCATTTTAATTTTAGAGTTTTGAAATCATTTTATTGATTTTTCTTCTGTTTGCACAAGCGTTGTGCCAGTGTTGCATAAGCATATAAGGTAATTATATAATTTCTAAAAATTATGAATAAATTTATGTCATTAAAATAAATTTATTATTATTAAAATATAAATTTATATTCACTTAATATTATTTTTAACTCACATCTATATTATGATAATACATTTAATGTGTTATTTTGACTTTTTTGGCCTTACACAAACATTTTACAAGAATTTGGATAAGCCACTTGTTATATAACTATGAAATTAATGTATAACCATAAAAATAATAAAAAATAAAAAATATTTAATATTCAAGTATATAAAGAACTTATATCATCCCAATTATTATTTTTAGGATACAAAATTTTACTTTTCCAGTGCAGCCCAGGCTCTGCGTCAACACTAAAAATGATTTTCACATTTATCATGAAATAAATTATAATTTAAATGTTTTGACTATTTTTTGTATTATATTTATATTACTATATCATAAATTATCCATTACATAAGTTTAATAAATCTTTATATCATAATTATTTTTTTTTGACAATATCACAAAAGACATCGTATTTTATAAAAAATGTATTTTTTTTACTATTCACTGAAAATTTTATTTTTCATAAAATTATAAAAATTTAACTATAGAATAATCTTGATATGTTGATTTCAAAAATTAATTTAATTTTATCAAATAAAATTTCTAAAACTTTCTGAAATTAATTATAATATTCAATCATAAAGAGAAAAAACCCCATTTTTAAAGAAAATGTATTTCTGAAGAATAAAATGACTTTACTAAAAATTATGTTATTAAATTATAATCATTTAAAAATATATTTAAATTGATTAAGATATATATATTTATTTAATAAATCATTTATTCCTATTCATACCTTCCAAATTAATAGCTGTGTTGTAACAATCACATTTAAATAATAATATTTCATTGTTCATGTAAGCTCAGTGTTTTGTATCTTATACACTATCGAATATCGTATTTAATTTTTAAATATCGGTGTGTTATATTCTCCAATACTTAAATAAATTTAATCCTCATAATTTTAACTTGTGATTGGTAATTAATGGGTTTTCATTTGAAAATACCTTTGTGGAAATCCCACATTGTAAAAAGGTTTAATAAAACTTCCTCTTAAAATAAGGGAAAGAAAAATGTGAAGGTAACCAAAAAACTAGGATTATAAATAGGAGAACATTAATGGTAAGTGAAAATATGTACATGTAATAGAAATATAACTATCAATGACTAATGGGGAGTGATATAAAACATGATCATAATAAAGTTAACCATTACAAAACTACAAATCTATGATGAGTTAAAAGGCCATTGATTTTTCAATAATAAAGGAAAATAGATAATGTTTTTATTCCAATTTTTTCCTAAAGTTGATAAATTATTTTATTATCTAGATAAAACACTCAGTAAAATAAAATTACATGATTTAATTCCATGTCATAATAAAAATATCATCCTTTGGTTGTGCTTCGATTTATCTCCTATTTATTTTTTACACTAGGAGATGGTTAATTAACATGATTTTTTATTCCTAAAGCACTTTTAATGAATCATATGATCCATAATTCATTCCTTAAACCCCTAAATATTTACCAAAACCAAAGTGGTAACACATGTTATCTAATATGATAAATCATAATTTATTCTCAAATAATATTATCCAAAGTTAAATGTAATCTATTCCATAAGTAGTTAACCTTAAGACTCTTCCAAAATATTATTGACCATATTCATAATCCAAAAAATTTGATAAAAACTTTATACTTAGACAACATAAAATATTTCATAATGTAACATTATAAAAATTTGAATACTTTGATCACATATTCTTTTAAAACATGGTAATGACTAGAATCACAATAAAAACTTAATGAAAATATGTATGCTTTCAAGAATTAATTCTCTCCTTATTCCTTAAATAAAATCTTAGATTATCGAATGTATTTCATAAATCAAAAAAAATGCAGTAAACTCCATCATGAATTAATTTTTCATCAAATCACTATCCATTGTCAAGGTCAACAATACTATCCCATAAAAATCTCTTTATCATTATTATCTCAACATCAGACAAATATTTAGGCTTATCCTCCTCAAATCACTTGTTTTCCAAAATATCAACTTGACATAGAATCAATTCTCTTCATTACTGGTATTATTTATCACATGATTCCTAATACTTAAAGAAGAAGTACTAAAGTACAACCCTTATATATATCTTGATTCTTATAACCAGACTATTATTGATAAAATACTTCTGCAATATAATTATCAAATCCAAACACAAGAAAAATAATCATTCCACTACATTATTAAACCATTAACTGGGGATAATAATATTATTAATTAATACCTCCTTCCTTTCATATGTTATTTTTAATCTCTTCATCATTATGAATATAACCATTACTTTTACAACCTTTCTGATTTTCATTACGAGCTTCTCCCTAGAACATAAATTTGCATAATTCCTATAATTTCCACATTTAAAACATTCATCCATTGATAATACCCTAAGGATACCATTATTATCATCCATTTTGTCAGATTTTTTTTTATTTTTACCCATAAATTACTTTATTTATTTTCTTCTTTTACACAAAAAAAATATCTCCATGTTTCTCTAAGACATTCACTTGGGTGTTTCCTCTCACATTCTCAATATGTGGGAAACTGAAACTTCTATCCTCCATGGTATCCACCAGATGATCTCTCAAAGAAATATATCCTTATCTTCTTTGGTGAGTTAAATTGTTGATTAAGGTGATCTTTTAGAAAAATATAGTGATAACTGATTAGGCATAATCACAACATCATTTAATCTAGTCATCATCCCATTTGGTTGCTCATAATCACCACATTTTTCATCAAATTTGGTTCTATCATGTTTCCTCCTAGTTATTGACATTAACTAAAACTAAAGGGAATATTAAGATAAAAAATAATCATAGTGGGAAACCACATAGTATTTTAAAAACTAATGTTTAGGTTATTATCCTATACTGAGACTTATACTGAATTTCATTCATAAGTTTATGTTCCCTAATCTACGTTTTCCTAAATCTAGTTCCCAATGTTTTTACTAAACTTTCTATAATACCAAATATAACAACCTCGACCCTAGTAGCCCATATTTAGTGGTCACTTTATTAAATTTTCATAAGATGAAAGTTCTCAAATTCCAAAGGACCAATCGTTTTAGTAGTTTTGGAAAACCAGATACATACATGATACTCATTTTACATTGGGGATAAAACATTAAACATAGAAATAGAAAACATTCATCATACTTGAAATAATTCAAAGGATTATCATTCATATCTCAAGGAAAGGAAAAAAATAAGGGTGATCTCAAATTCTTAGTAAGTGTTAAGTAAAATTTAATATATCATGAATCAATTATCATAGTCAATATGAAAATATAAATCAATAAACTGATAATAAAATAAATCCAGAGATAATATCATTGTGAAAATATCATGGATAATAATAACCAAATTATGAATGAAAGAAATTCTTAATTATCAGACATAATGTTTCCCAGAAACATGATACCTTTACCATAAATACCTTTCACAAGATTTTTTAAAACATACTGGGTAAAAACCCACTAATCTGGCTAAATGATTCGTCTCATGAGACCACCGATGCATCCAGGGACTATTTATAACTGGTCCCCACCTATGTCATGCATGTATAAATAATAAAACATATATAGAATAATATATTTAATTTATAAAAAGTATCCTTATTATAAAGTATTCATATCGAGTAAATGATATAGATTTATCAATATTTCCCCAGTTAATCAGACGACTTTCAAAGCAACCACCTTTTGTAAAAGTGGTATACGACTTCAAAAATAATCATATCCATGGTACAAGGATATTAATATTTAATATAAATATAATTTTAAATTAATTATGATAATAAATAAATCAAATGGGTAGTATATACACCATATAAAAGAAATTAAGTTCATAATACTAAAATATGATTCAATGAAGTGAAATTGAGACGAATTCCCTTACATCACGCTTCCCTTTAGTTGAACATGATTTAAACTCTTTTATAAGGGTTTTAAACAACTTATTAATTTATCATAGAACCATATTAATATTTATAATATCATATATTATCATTTTATAAAATTTACCACATGTTCATAATAATATTTCACTATTTTCATTATTTTGGGTGTTAATTACCTTGTTTTTGTATGTATGTTTTGTCATGAATGTCATGGTTATTTTGCATAGAATATAAAAAAATCATCTAAAAAATGATATTAATGTTATAAATATAATATTTAATTATTAAATACATTTTTAGAACAATTATTTAAATTTTAACATGGAAAATGAATCACATTGCATCATGGAGATGGTAGGTCGTACATAAGCACAAACAATGATATAATTCCATTAATACATGAAATGGTAAATAAGATGATGATATATTAATTTAAAAAAAATATCATATCAAAATTATATTATATATACATTATTTAAATCATTATAACCATTCAATTAAATTGGTGATGAAAAACAAATTACACCGGTGCATGGAGACGGTAATCCTTACGTATGCACACATGATGCTTTTGTTTTTCATAGGATAGATAAATGGTGGAATATGGTTTTATTATAAACTTAATAACATCTATATATATATATATATGATACTATAATTATTAATTTTTTATAGAAACAAAATATTAATAGGAAGTAGAAGAATAAATAATTTTGAAAGAGTTGGTAAAGATGATTTCCTCTTCTATGAAGGAGCTCCATTATAACTTCTCTTAAGGGACCTTGGGTAGGTATTTTGGAAGAAAAATAACCTCAAGAACTTAAATAAATATGTTTATAATATAAATTAGTAGAGTTTGGTAGATCTATATGGATAAAAGTGGTGTAAATAAGTGAAAGAAGGTGTGCGCTTTTATAATTGAAGTGAGGTGCACTTTTAGAATTTCTCAAAATATTAAAATATAATAAGACTGTTATAGAGCCAAATGATTAAAAATGACATATAAATTCACATGGAATGAAATTTTAAACCATATATTATTCCATTTATGATTATTTAATATTTTTATGATTTTTAAACAATTTAATAAAATATTATTTTGATAAAATATTATTTTTTTCAATTCTGAATCTATTCATTTAATTTGACTTCAAATACAATAAGAAAAAATAGGGTAATTCTAATATAATTAATTAAAACCCATATAATATGTTATATAGATCTATAAAAATCAATGGAAACATTAAATAATTGAAATTATATCAAAAATAATATTTTTAAAAACATTTATTTTATTTTTCTATTAGTTAAATTAATACTATATTAGTGTTATGTTAGCATTTAAGGTAATTTTTTATTCAATAAAAATTAAAAAAAAATTACCATGATGAAGATAAATATTTTATCTTTCAAAAACATATTTATATTTCATAATATAATCTAGATAACACCATATTAAAAATATAATACTTATTGAAAACAAGAGCATGACATGTCTGACTTTTCATTAAATAAAATACTATAATGATCATAATATTATCCAAGTGGTCCCCAAATGTCAAAAATTATATCATTGGATGATTATGGTCTATATATACTTTTAAAATAATATTTATTTAAGTGTTTGGGTCATTTTACGGTTCTTATCATTTTATTGATTTTTCTTCTGCTTGTATAAGCGCTACACTCGTGTTTCATAAGCATATAAAGTTATTATATAATATATAAAAATTATAAATAAATTTATATCATGAAAATAAGTTTATTATTATAAAAATATACATTTATATCCATTCAATATTTATTTTAAATCACATATATATCATGGCAACACATTTAATGTGTTATTTTGACTTTTTGGCCTTTCCCAAGCATTGCACAAGCATTTGGATAAACCACTTGTTTTATTACTATAAAATTCATGTATAACCATAAAAATAATAAATAATACATATTATTTAATATAAAATTGGATAAAATACATATATCACCCCAATTATTATTTTTAGGATACCAAAATTTACTTTTCTAATGTTGTGTGGGCTCCGCGTTTGTATTGAAAATAATTTTCATATTTATCATGAAATAAATTAGAAATTATATGTTATAAATTATTTTTGTATGATATTTATATTATAATATCATACATTATTCATTATATATGTTTAATAATTTTTTATACCATAATCATGTCTTGATGATATCACAAAAAATATCGTATTTTATAAAAAAACATATATTTTTTACTATTCACTAAAAATTTAACTTTTCAGAAAATTCTAAATTTTTTTCTATATAATAATTTTGATATGATTATTTAAAAAATTAAGTTCAGTTTTAAAATAAATTTTTTAAAACTACCTAAAATTAATTATAACATTCACCCATAAAGAGAAAGAAAACCCATTTTTGAATAATACATATTTATGAAGAATAAAATGACTTTACTAAACATTATGTTATTATATAATAAAAAAATAAATTTATATTTATTATGAACCATATATTTATTTCATAAATTAGTTATTCCTATTCATACCCACCAAATTAACAACTAAGTTATAACAATCACATTTAAATAATTATATTTTTTTGTTCATTTAAGCTTAGTGTTGCATATCTTATATGCTATCGAACATATAACTTTATTTTAAAATATCAGGCTGTTACATATTACCTAAGTCTTGAGATAATTATTCATTGATGGTGTTGAGTGTTCTAACTCGATTTGTGTATTTTCGTTGCGTAGCGAGGACCCGATATATATAGCCTCTCTAGCAATGATCCACATGTGCTCTTTCGATCCCTAAACAACGTTAATGAAACGTAGGGCACTAGTGTGGTTGAATGGTCATTTTTAATTTTTAAATTTTATCACTTCACATTCCTTTGGTCTTGAATGAGTTTCTATTATTCTTCTTGTTCTTGAGAGGAAGGGAGTAGGAGGGAGGTCTTGAGAGGAAATTATTGTGCACAACGATTAACCTTTCTCCAATTGACATAGAAGCCTATAAATAAACCTATGGTTATGGTTAAATTCTAATTAATTTCACAAAAGCACTTAATTATGAATTAATCCCCAATAAACCCCATGTCATGTAAATAATAATAATCATATTATTATTTTACTTATGATGTGTGCAAACCCACACAATGAAAAATATTATTTTACAGTATAGTAAATAAATATTTGTCATAAAACCCAAAACTCGATATGTTCATCATCTTCATCATTTATTGAATTCTAAAATAAACATTTAAATAGATATTATTCATTAATTAAATAAAATAAATATTCTATGCATAGTACAATGAATAAATATTTATTAAATATTCATGTAATTAAATAAAATATTTATTAAAGAATAAATAATTATTTATTATCTTTAAAATAATAAGATATAAATAAATATTATATATTAATGCAATTAAACAATTACCTTTCAAATAAATATTTACTTAATATATGTGATCTATTAATAAATATTGAATAAATATTACTTCTTTTTCTGTAGAATAATATTTATTCTAGTTGTTAAATAAATAATATTTAATTGAGATCAAAGGAAACACATTGTGTGTGACCCACTAAGCCTCTTCCTTAGTGGAATTAGTAAATCTTGAAAAAGGTCCAATATTACTGTCTAGAAATGGTTTAAGACACCCATAGAAGAAGAATATATGTTGCAATGAAAATAACCACTTATAAATGCTCATTGTGTAATATAATCCACTTGTCATGATATCTCATCAAGAAGGTTGCACACCTGTGTCATCAACCTATATTATTTACATGTATTTATTTTACTATCTAAAATGAACTCTTTTATACACCATAACCATAAAATTTAATGTGACAATTCCATTTCAATCATAGGGTCATGATATTAAATTCCTTAAATATGGAAGGGACAAATCCTTCCTTGACTTATTCACTAATAAAATAACTTTCATGGCACAATCAACATACCTAACTTCATCCTGAACATATGTTGTCATAGTGTATGATAATACATATTAGTGCATGATTCATGACATGCATTAATATTAATCTTAAATTCTATGGATCATTGCACATACTTGCAGAAAAGAATGACCAATGACACAAAAATGTGAAATTTCTACTGATGAGTCCATTCTCATGTTCTCCCATCTTAGATATTTACAAATGATAACTTAATAAGATAAAGTCTTATCCACTTATGAGTACTTTCAAATAATAGTCAATGCACTATGCATCCTATCATATAATGTTATCTAACCATAGAACATTATTTAAGAATATTATCATTTCATTTCATGGTTCTCATCTTAGTGGGGAACTGTTATGACCTTTTAAGTGTGATAGATACTCTAGGACATTATTACATTAAATTAATGTTGAATAGAGAAAAATATATAAAAATATATTTTATTAAAATTCTCTTCTTCAATTATTAATGCAATCTAAAGTAAAAATATTTGATTCTAGGGAACCAACTCCAATAAACTCCCACTTAGACTAGATCCAAATACAAACAAATATTAGTCCATTGGATCTCACATTATGATCATGTTTTTGTTGAGTTAAAAATTTAGTTAAGGTTTCCATCATGTCATCTCCTGTCTAAACTCTTCTTATTGTAACATCACCTCCATAAGAAAAAATTATTCAAGATAAAATATTTCAGAAGAATGTAATTCGTTGGATGATGTAACCTTGGCTCCTTTACAAGAGAAACCACTATAGTACTATGATGATAGATTGTGGTAGGGTCTTTACTTCTAGGAACCATATAAAGTTGTTAAAAAAAATTTCATATGAAAACCACTTGTTTAACAACCTCATAAGCCACAATATACTCAAAACCAATGTAGGATAAAAAACCATGGCTTTCTTTGAGCTCTTAAAGATCACTACACTTCCATTTAGAGTGAATATATATCCTAAATATGATTTCAAATAATCTTTATCTATTTAAAAACTAGAATATCCATATCTTCTATTGACTAGTTCCTCATCTCCTCCATTGACCAAGAACATATCCTTAGTATGCCTCAGATACATAAGGATAGTCTTGAATTCCATCTAATGGTGGTCACCTAGTTTATATGGATATATTCCTACCATACTTAATATGAATGAAACATCTACCCTCATACATAGAATAACATACACGACTAACCCAATCACTAACAGATATGAAATTGTTTCAATCCTCATTCTTTCCTCATGTGTCTAAGGACACATTTTATTGGAAAGATGAATGTCATGTGATACTGAAAAAAATCCCCTATTTGATTATTATATATTGAATCCCTTCAGTATATAATCAATTTATGTACTTTGAATTTGTCCAAGTAGAATCTTGGCTCTATCATGATGGATCTTTATCTTAAGAATATATGATACTTTGACTAAGTACGTCATGGAGAAGCAAGTGTTTAACCAGGCCTTAATGAACCATAGGATTGGTATTTAATTTCCAATAAGTCATATTTAATTTATATACACTATTAGGAAAATGACCAAAATTCCACTAAATATATTATAGGAACAAGGATCACATTCATTATTTATGAAACCAAATTCTATTATGGATTTATCAAATCAAATTTTCCATGACCTGGATGCTTTCTTTAATCTATAAATAGATCATTGCAAATTGTATACTTTTTTTAATATTATGGAGTCACAAAATAATATAGTTATTTCATATATACATCTTCAAAAAGATTCCTAAAACACCCCAACTAGAATACCACTATACTAGTTCCTCGGTTCGGTGTGCCTCATGGCCACAAGCATGCCTCCCTGTATGTCAGAGCCTACCAACTAGAGTTAAGGGCCTGTAAAGATACCATGGGAAGTGTATTCCCTTATTATAAGAGTATTAAACACATAAGTAAATAAGGGAAACATAATATAACATCACAAACCATATCAATAAATGGTAGGTGAAAAATTAACAAATCTCATTCTATGCAGTATCATAATGATGCTACATATATACAGGAATAGTATACATAATAATAAATTCAAGAAAAACTGTACCAAAAGTAAAAAAAGGCTCAGAACAAAAAAATAACATAACCCTTGGAATTACTGAGTTCTATTTAGGATCCCAACTCCTAATATCCATCATATAAATACAATCAAGAATCTATCAGGTCTCACTCTGAACCTGAAAACTATGACTAAAAAGCATAGAATTGAGTACCTAAGTGTCATAGTGGGCCAAGAAGGGTGTGAGTACAACTCACTAGGCCACCACAAATGGTTTCTAATGAAAATATTGTATGTGATTATAAATCATAAAGGTGCACAATAACTAAATGAACGAGTAATAATAATAAGATGCAGAAATAAGTGGAACTAATCCATGCCTTAGGTTTCAATGGGACAAACTAGGATGACACCACCTACTTCATCCATCACCAGTATCCCCAAAAAAGGTGTAAGAATCATGTATATTTTTTTTTCTAATTTCAATCATTAATGAAACCATAACAAAGTGTCCCGAGAGGAATCTACATGGCTCATATCGGAATTTCCACCCAATAATTCCAAAAAATAATCATTTGTGTGATCTGAAATCAAGGAAACTCCCTTTATATTCAGAATCATGGAATAATTGGAATCTAGGTATCAAAACTAACTAATTCCATATAAATAATAATCAATAAAAATATGGGGAGTTCTTCTCACAATATTAAACAAGGTTACCCCCAGAGAATCCATGACATTTACCAAGTGAATAAATTTCCTGAATCCAAGGGAGAGCTTCCCCATGGAATTCATGGTAATGAATTTAATCCCACTAGATCACTTATGGAATTCCATATCATTGGACCTATTTGAATCCAAGGATGTTTCCACTCCCAAACATTCACATTATTCCCCTATAGGAATCCATGGCTCATCCATGTAATTCCACACCAATAAAAATCACAAAGAATCCATGGAATCTCTTTAAGGCATTCGAAACCTATCATTTTAATAAGGAATATAAGGGAATTCAAAAGGTATTCCAATTCTCACCACCAGTTACAATAATATCAAATAATCCATTCCTTCCAATTTAAACATAAAACAATTTAACATATCAGTCCAATATCACCACTATAAATCATTTCTTACATATACAACATCAAAACCTTAATCTAATTTTATAATTTAATTAAATTCACTAATTCTATTTTAAATTACAAGGCCATAAGAACCACTAATTCATAATGGCCATCCTAGGAAACCATCATTTCAAAATAAATTCATTCCACTTCCAAGGGAAGCCCCATACTACCCCAATTCATTCACCCATACCCAATGCACAAGCCAAAACCGCTACTTAATAGTTTTAATGAATATCTACCCCAAGACAACATGTTTTCCTAAAATAAGAGGGGGTTTACTTGGAATCAAAGGGAAAATAAAAATTAAATTAAATTATTAAACCTAGTGAATAATAAGATAGTGAAACCACACAAACTGAAGCACAATAAGATGATAAGAATTTAAGGGAAAATAATTTAGACCACCTAACTTAAACTCAATGAGGTCTACTTGTTTGATATTGGAATTTGGTTTAGGAAAAAATTATAAAAATCAAAGAATCATAAAAACATCTTGAAAATTGGTCACAACCCACATGAATGGAATGATAACCCCTGTCAATGAAAGAAACAAAGAGATGAGAGGAGAAAACTATTAGAATCAACTCTAACCTTCTAATGAATCTGATAGAATAAAAAACATCAAAGATCTAGAGGAGAACCATGGAGAAGAATTGGTGGAAGAGAGGGGTTACTCCACTACTAGAAATAGAAAAAGGAAATACAAAAATAGAGCTAATAAGGAATGGGGTGAAGGGTTGAAATGAACCTTTTGAACCCTTTAAAAAAAGGAACCCAGAACCCACTGGTAGGCTGGTGATGGTCTCACTGGAAATCCGGTGAGCCAAGGAAGAATCTCAAGCTCCTTAAAAGGACACCAAATAACCGGTGGCACAATAGCCCCTTGGATGGATTCCCCAACCACCTCCCAATATCCCTAAACACACTAGAGACTGTATGAACCCCAAGATAACCTCAAACCATATCTAAAAATTCTCTTTTGAGGGGTTTAAACCCTTGGAACTTTAATCCTTTTACTGGTATAAAATCTAACCCCTCCAAAAAACAAAAACACAAAATTTTATCAAAAACAAAAACCTGTATGGTCATGGGGTTTTATAATCTCCCCACTATATGATATATTGTACCTAATATTTACACTTAAGAAACATTGATCCTTGAACTATTAAAAAATCATACTTACTTCACCATTTATGATCATACCAAAACTATGTCAATTAGCTCCACTACTTAAAATACCATCGTCACATACACCACTATGCCAATATAGATATCAAATAAAAAACGATGCACCACTACTAGTGACATATCAAAACTCCTGATGTAGAAACATTACACCACATGATTTAATGTCACCAGACTACACCAAAATACACTCACCTAAAATGTGCACTCTTACTATTAAGACTAACTAACTCATGAGGTCTCACCTCAAAAATGACACCAGCACACCACCTTAAACCAAAAAATTATCATAGTCCCGATCAATATAACAACATACCTCATGATACAAACATTCAGTCCGATCACCCAAATACTATCCCACACTACTTTTCACCAACCTCGAACCATCCTATTCCAACCAAAATGAAACAACCAACACCTTCACCCAGGTGTTCTACTAGAATTGAAACCTAAACCAATGGGGGTTTTTAACACATAATTACCAATGTTTTTTTGAAAACCAATTGAAACTATCTCTACAAATTCAACTAGTCCAAGGAATTCTCCCCACTATAGGACATCCTTATTACCAATGTACAAGCATAAACTTGGATAATACCCACCACCATCCAAAAATGGAATTTCTATGAATCTTATGTATTACTTGATAGTGTTATCAACCTAAACATTACATTATGTTCCATTAACATGATGATATCCTTTGAAAATTATTTTTTATCTAAGACAAATCACCCATGGAAACTTATTCTAGATAGTTCTATATAAGGTCTGAACATGAGATACCCAACTCCTAGACATAACACTAGTCAAAAGACAACACTAATCATTTCTTTGAAACCCAGACCAAATCGATTTGTTTCACCATCACCTATTCTGAGGGTCCAAACATGATGGTTTCCAAACCATCATACCAATTTACAAGTGAAAATAACACTTGGAAATTCATTAGTGTACTATTCTGAATGATCAACTATACCCACAAATGCATCACTAAAGCACACAATCATGATTCTATTTACAACAAAGACATTACATAACCATATGAACATGCCAAAATAATACCAACCCCAAATTTAGTAAAAATACTCAGTTGAGTCTCCACATAACCAAGACCATCATTGTGATCTATCCCAAGCATCGATTCCCCATCGATCAAAGTCACCTTTAGACCATTTCTAGAAAATCTAAAGCTAACATGAATGCTGAAAGTTAATCCAAAACTACACTTGAATTCATTATCAGTATCTTATTAGGGATCCAAATACTTTGGATGTGATGACTTGAGCCACCAGGGCCCACCTGGCTGGTAGAAAGTCGAGCCTCCCAAACCCCAAGTCCGCATCCAATATGCTAGGGGTTAGTGGCAAGCACAAAAGGCATAACTATAATGGGAGGTCTTTTCCTAATGTACCTATACACACAACCAACCATATTCATGCAATAGTTCATATGAATATAATGTAAAAATATTTAACATCTAGAGATTAACCCTGAATTAAATAAACTCTATGGAAAACATCAAAGTATGATAATATATAAACTGATGCATAAAAATGGAAAAAATACATGCCTAACTAGAGTGATGTCCCAAATTAACAATAACTGCAATAAAGGTAAACTAAGAGAGATCCCAACTCTTGATCTCCTAGTCCCACCCACCGTATGTGGTCAATACACCCAAGAATCCCTAAGCTCTACCAAGATCACCACATATCTTCCCATTGTCTACATAATACACAACACATGTGGGAAAATATCATTCAAGGGTGAGTATATACCTACCCTATAGGAGGCCATGAAAACCGAAGGGAGAAATAGAAAGAATACAATAAAAGTAGTCAGCTAAACCTAATGAATTCATGTCAACCAGAAGCTGGGACAACAACCATAAACATCAAGGTATTCTCAATAAGAATCCAAAATGAATAGAGAAAGGGGATAACCATCTCCACAACCTTGCTAAGAATAATTAGTCTATCCAAAACATCAAGGTACATATTTGATGCACTACCACAAAACAGGGCAAGGGAAGCGCTGCCCTTTATTAGCGCTAAATAGAAAGCACTGATAAAAGGGTATTCCTTTATCAGCGTTAGTTAAAAGAGCTGACAAATCTAACCTTTATCAGCGCTAAAATAAGTACTGATAAAGGTATACCCTTTATCAGTGCCTTTTTAGTGTTGATAAAAGGGTACATTTATCAGTGCTTATTTTAGCACTGATAAAAGTTTTTATTCTTAATTTATATAAAATTACAATATTTATTAGCGCTAAAATAAAAGCGCTGATAAAACATAAATTTATCAGCGATTTTATTTTAGTGCTGATAAAACATACCTTTATCATCACTTTCAACGAGTGCTGATAAAGGTTCCAGTGGTTTCTATTTAATAACCCTAACAGGCCCACCTCTCTCGCACGCGATAAAGATTTCACGGAAGCTGAACCAGGACCCTCTTCTGCCATGACTTCTCCTCCTCGTTCTCCTCCTCTTCCGCGTCCTCGTCTTCCTCCTCCTCCTCCTCGTCCTCCTCCTCATCTTCCTACTCCTCCTCTGCCACCACCGTTGGGTTTTGCTCCTCCGCCGCTGCCTCCGCGCCGTTGGGTTTTTCTCCTCCACCGCGACCGCCGCTGCCTCCGCCACTGCGACCGCCGCTGCCTCCACCGCTGCTGCCTCCGCCGCTGCCACCTATTCCGCCACTGCCTTCACTACCGATGGTCAGTGTAGGAGTATTTTTCTTTCTCTTGGGTTAATATAAATGAGAAATGATGATCCTTGAATGATTATGATGACTTATAGTTTTTTATAAGTGAGTTGAACCTATGTATGGGTAGTTAGGGCAAGAGTGAGAGCCCAGGTGGTGAGACACTTATATTGTTGGTTGTTTTAGATAGTGGGTGTGTGAGAACCTATAGTAAGTGGTTGGTTTGGTTCACTATATGATGTGTGTTTTGAGGTGGGGATAAAAGTGGCACCCATGGGCTAATGATTGTGTAAGAATTGATGTAAGGGGTTTGTGTGAGATCCCAGTGGTCGTTAGCATGTGACTCAGGATGGTAGCGAGTTAGTGAGTTTTGGTGGTTGGGGGAGACTAATGAGTGTGGTTATCTTGGTGTTATTAATACCTTCACTACATAAATCCAGGGTAGATTCTTTGACATGATGGATTGATGCATATTAGGTGTTATCAAGTTGATAGCGAAGGAATGGTCATACCTTGGATTTTTATAAGGGAAGTACTCTCTATTCTTGAGTTTTGGTGTTATGACTAGGTTGAGGGACATGATCATTTGGATTCATAACCCTATTGATTTATAGCATGGTTTTAATGTGACCATCACTATTGAACTTATATGGATGGGTTTATGGTAATTAAGCATGGGTATATTCCTTTGGTTTTGGAATAATGTTGGGTAACTGGTGATCATGTGGTGAGTTTTGGCATGGTGTGATGTTAAGATTGGAAAAGAGTACCAGGGGTGTCCCATTGGAAATATGTTCGTTCCCCCTAATTTTTTTCAAGATGTATGGGTAGGCTCATTGAGTTTGAATAGGGATATGATCCTAATCACTAGATACCACATGTTGTGTTGAAAAGATTGTACCATGAAGTTTAAAGTCATGCGATTAGGATGTATGTGGCGTGAAAGGTGTGATAACAGAAGATTGATCAGGGCTTACTCATTTGGTATATGATATCTAGAATAAACATGGGGATTATAACTAGTAAGGAGGACCTATTGGTCAGGGCTTACCCATTGTATGTTCATATTTTATATTTTAAAAATTCTGTTGAACTCGTTATATTGAAGGTGGGTTCTATAATTTCTTGTTATCTTAAGGTGTGTTTAACCATGGTGTGGGTTGATTTCGGTTTTAGTGGGTTCTTGGGGTTTGTGGGATGTGGTAAATGGTGTACTCAGTTTTATATTATTTTATTCTCATGAGTTTCCTCTATTTTATGTTTTCTTTTCTGTTGGAAATATCCGCTGTTGTGCGCCTCTCCTCTGCCACGAACGCACCTCTACCGCGTGCTTAACGACACCTTCACGGTGAGTTTTCTCCTGTTAATCATTGGTTTCCTCTTGTTCTCATGTTATTATTGTTTTATATTGATGTTTATGATGTGAAATGTACGGGATAAACGCCCCACTAAAAATTGTGGTCGTTGGTGGTCCTTGTTTGCGCACTAAATGAATTGCATGTTGGTTGGTTCTTGTTGAACATTTGAATATAAAAATTGGTAATTTACATATACTTGACTTATGAATGAATTCCCCAGGATGATAAAACTTTTGTGATAACCCCTGAATTAACAAAAAAAATTGAATAAGGGATGCTTTGTAAAATCTAAAATTGTGATTGTTTGGTTTGTATGGTGTTGCGATTGTGAGCATGATTGTGTTTTTGTATGGTGTTTCGGTTGTTGGAATGATTGATATTCCATTTGTTTTCCATGTTTTAGTTCTTCCACCATTGAATATTAATCCAAACATTACCCATTTCAATGGCACCACCATTTTGTTACTAGTGCAATTCCACTGAATCCTAAAAAACCACTTCTAGAGGACTCTATGAGACACTTTATGGTGTGAAGATGATGTTTTTAAGATTCTATATATTTTTAAAATACATGGTATTTAGTCTTGTTAAATGGAACATGCTTCACCATACATGGATTTCATATAGATTTTAATGTCAGACAATAGTTATCTCCAAAATTTACACCACATGACTCATCTTCTGACTCAAACTTGGAAAAAGTTTTATTTTAAATGTTACATGTCATGTGAACGTAGGTCACACACAATGTATCTCCCAGACAAATACTTCACCATGAAACCATGAACATGCCATGAAATAATGGTAGAACCATATGATATGTGTTTTACTTCACTCACACTATGTATTGATACCATAGAAACTTAATGTGTATAGACTATACAACCCTAGTAGTCATGTAAGGACTACACACTGTGTATTCCACAAAAATGTGATGCATATCCGGTGATGTGACTCATTTTGTATTTAAAGTACATGCCTTTAGCTCAAGTTGTTCTATATGTCATGTATTTTCAAAAGCATCATGCAGTCTTTGTAAGACTAACTTGGAATTAATTTGACATATGTTAGATTAAATCAGGTATCTTATCCAGAGATGATGTTCACCCTATTGGACACACCATGTATATGGATTTAACATGAGTTTAGAAATGGTAGTTTACAACCAACCTTGACTGAGAACCCTACACATTGTGTATCCATTGAACAAATTGTGTGCTTTGTTAATTTCATTATTATTATTTATTTTTCACTTAGATGATAATATTTCATGTATGAGTAGCCCATTATAAATATCTTCTCATGTATATCACAATATTATGATTCCCTCATTCATTGGAAATTGCACACGGTGTGGTTTGGATATTTTAATTATATTCACTCTTCTTGAGAGTTGACAAGTGACAAGTGAGATGTTTGGAGAAAATATGGAGTATGGTACTCCCCCATGTTTCAGTGAAGATTCCTCCATGTATAGGTTTTAGGTACTCCATGGAGATATAAAAAAGACATGGCACAGTCCCTCATATTTAGAGAGAGTTCAAGTACTTTCACATGTTTTGGGGTAGGTTCCTCTATTTCATTGTAGAGGCATTTGTACCATGATTTTTTTTATAAAACCCAAACAATGATACTTTATTAATTAAAACATAATATTAGGCAAGTTAGAGATCGAACCCATAAATATGATGAATATGAATAAAGAATGGATGAATTCCAATTGGTTGAAAAAAGAGTATGAAGATGGCGTAAAAGAGTTTATCAAGTTTGCAGGAGATCATGCATGTGACCCTTATCAAATCCTTTGTCTGTGTTTACGTTGTTGTTATTCAAGACAAATTAGTCCAGAGGAGTTGGAAGAACAACTGATCTGTCATGGAATAGATCAAAGTTATACAAGTTGGAATAAACACGGGGAAAAAATTAATGTAGGTAGTGGCTCGGATAACACAACATTTTATGGAAGATCTGATATGATTACAAGCGTGAACAGTGAATATGATCATATGGAGGGTGTGATTACAGATGTGAATGATAATGACGATCGCATTGAATAAATGAAAAGGACAGTTGAATATAAACTTCATGATTTCCCAAAATTGTTTGAGAAGTTAAATATTTGTGCAAAAACGCCATTGTATGCTGGTTTCACTAAATATACAGCATTGTCAGCCATACTGAAGCTGTATGATTTAAAGGTAGGAAACAGGTGGAGTGACGCCAGTTTTACCGAACTGCTTGCTCTCCTGAATGACATGCTCCCAAAAGATAATGAACTCCCAAGACGAACATATGATGCCAAACGAATGCTATGATCGATGGGTATGATATCTAAAAGAATAAAAACCTGCCCGAATGACTGTATATTGTTTTGCAAGGACCACAAATCACTTAAAGAATGCCCAAAGTGTGGTGCTTCTCGATACAAGAAAGATGATTATAGTCCTAATAAAGTTGTATGGTACTTTCCAATCATTCCAAGGTTTAGGCACCTATATGGAAGTGAGGAGACTGCAGGACAATTGACATGGCGTGCAGATACAAGAATTAAATATGGGAAACTACGTCACCCAGAAGACTCTCCTTAGTGGAAGAGAATTGATCACGAGTATCCTGAATTTGGAAACGAGCCGAGAAACCTTCGTCTGTAATTATCTACAGATGGGGTGAATCCTTTTGGTTTTCAAAGCAGCAGTCACATTACATGGCCAGTTATATTGGTAAATTATAACTTACCACCATGGTTATGCAAGAAATGAAAATACATCATGTTATCTATGCTTATATCAGGACCAAAAAACTGGGTAATGATATTGATGTTTATTTGGCTCCATTTATCGAGGATTTGAAAATATTGTGGGATTTAGGTGTTACGTTGTATGATGCTTACAAAAAAGAAGATTTCACTTGAAATACATATTGTACGGGATGATAAATGACTTTCCTGCTTATGGAAATTTGTCAGGATATATCATTAAAGGAACTCAAGGGTGTCCCGTTTGTGAACAAGGTACATAGTCAATTAGGTTGAAACATTCATCGAAAATCGTGTTTTTAGGAAATCACAGATTTCTACCTTGACGGCATAAGTACCTATCTTGGATGACATCATTCTACGGAAGTTCAGAAGAATGTACAACACCGTCTACACTAACAGGTGATCAATTTTTTTAGAAGGTAAAATATTTGAACACTATTTTGGTAAACCGTTTTCAAAAAACCTTATGAAAACTGGTTGGAAAAAGAGATCAGTTTTTTTTGAATTACCATACTGGAATTGTTTGTATGTCAGAAATTTTCTTGATGTTATGCATATTGAAAAAAATTTATGTGATTGTGTCATCAACATGTTTCTAAATGCACCTGAAAAAATGAAGGATGGAATTAAATCTAGATTGGACATGGTTGAGATGGGAATATGAGAAGAGTTGGCACCAGTGAAGGGTGAAAAACGAACATTTCTTCCTCCTGTGGCTTACACTCTTTCCAGGCAAGAGAGATATCAGTTTTTCAACTTCTTGAATGACGTAAAGGTTCCAAAGGGGTATTCATCAAATATCAAGAACATCGTGTCAATGAGCGATTTAAAATTAAAGGGTCTGAAATCACATGATTGCCATGTTTTGATGCACGATCTAATTCCTATAGATTTACGTTGCATTTTTCCCAAGAATGTCTTCCATACATTAAAAAGCTATGTTTATTCTCCAAATCTATATGCAGCAAAGTTATAGACTCGGTGAAATTGCCAACTATGGAAAGAGAAATTTCCTTCATATTATGTGAATTGGAAATGTTCTTCCCGCTGACATTTTTTATATGATGGTTCATTTGATGGTTCATTTGGTGAGAGAGATTCGACTATGTGGTCCTATACATTATAGATGGATGTAATCCATTTAATTGTATACGAAGATTTTGAAAGGGTATGTAAAAAATTGAAGTCAGCTAGAGGGTTGTATTGCGGAGCAATATATTGTTGAGGAAGCCGTTGAATTTTGTACCGAATACCTGTCTGGTGTAGAAAACGTTGGCCTACCTAAATCTTGTCACACTGAGCGGCTTGAGCATGAAGGAATTTCTGGAAGAGAGGTTTTCACAATCAATATTACAGATGAGGAGCAGGCTCACCTTTATGTTTTTCATAACAGTTTCGACGTTGACCCATATGTTCAAACCTAAAAAGAAATTCTTAGGAGTTTGAATCCATCTAGGGATGAAAAATGGATATTAGATACACATAATCGACAGTTTATAGGATGGTTTCAGGACCATTTTTTGAACCAGTTAGATGAAAATCCAGACTCTATTTCAGAACGACTTTGATGGATAGCCGGAAAAGCAAGTGTGTATGTATTATCTTACAATTCTTATGCAATTAATGGTTATACATTCTATACTAATGAACATGATGAAGACAGTACCATGCAGAATAGTGGGGTTACACTTGTGGCTGAGGCGGTGCATGTTTCCGGTGCTAAGGACAAAAATCCAATTTATGCAAATATGTCATACTTTGGCATCATCAAACGAATATGGGAGTTGGATTATACGAAATTCAAAGTGATGATTTTTCAATGTAAGTGGGTTGATAACAGGAGTGCTGTTAAAATAGATGAATTAGGATTCGTGAAAGTTGATTTCAGTAAGGAAGGGGAGAAAGATGAACAATTTATAATGGCATCACATGAAGTACAAGTATTTAATGTTCCAGAGCCCGCAAACCAAAATTGGTCAATTGTTCTGTTATCGACCAAAATAACTGAAGGGTCAGATGAAAGTTCAATGGAGGATGATCCTTTTATAGGGATTTCACAATCATTTCGTAGCGGTCCCAACGTAGGTGACATTTTGTATGTCAAAGAAGACCATAATGAAGGGATTTACATAGTCTATAGAGGATTCAAATCTCTTCAGCCTTTAAAGAAAAAAAAAAGAGAGTACAATAATCAGGTTATTTGTTTATTGTAATATAAATTGTGTTACATTATGTTATTATCTGTTTGCTGCTGATTTTATGTAATCTAAATTAAATGTTGAACCACTTATGCAGATAATGACTTCTACACCTGCTGATGCGCCCAATCCCGAGGCAGAAAAGGTCTCTCAACCACCTGCTGGTGGTCCCAGTGTAGAGCAACAATAGGTTTCTCAACTAGCTGCTGGTGGTCCCAGTGTAGAGCAATAACATGTTTCTCAACCTATTGTTACTGGTCCCAGTGCAGAGCAACAACAAGTTTCTCAACCTGTTGCTGCTAGTCCCAGTGTTGATGCTAGTGCTCCGGAAAAAGATATTGATGATGCTTCTGAAGAAATGGTAAGAAATGAAACCCTAAAAGCGCAAAAAAAAAACAAGAGCGCCGTATTTTGAAAATGTTAGCCAAAATACTTAAGGAAAAAGAAAAAGGCATCAAATTTGAGGTGGTATGGAATAAGAGAGGCCAACATGTTAACCCCAACAAATCCATCTTTAGTAGATACATTGGAATCATCACTCAGAAATGCATGCCGATTGATGTATAGTCATGGAACCATGTTGTCGCCGGTATTAAGACACTAACGTGGGAAGAGATTACGGTAACATTATGATATCATTTTTTTAATTTATTAAAATAAAATACCAAAACATTGACTTACTCTTCATCATCCATTGCAGAGTGTATTTATAGTAGATGCCTCGCACAAGGAATATGTATTAAGAGTTGCAGGAAGGATTCATAGAGGTTTTCGCACAATTTTAATGAAATATCATCTTAAAGATGTTGAAGGGAAAATCAAGCCGCACCCACCTCCTCTTTATACACAATTGATATCCCAAGGAACGTGGGACGTGTTTATCAACCATCGTGGGGAGTAGAATTTTAAGGTACATTGTGTGGGGTAATACGTTGTTTGACGTTGCTTGTATTCATCAATTCGATTGACAGTTTTTTATTTATGAAACAGCAACTGAGTGATGAAAATAAAAAACGTGCAGCAGAACCAGCATACCCTTACTGTAAAGCAATGATGGGGTATGATTCACTTGAGAAAAAATTGGTATGTCTTTTAAATATACTGTACTACTTATACATGACATAAAACAACACCATGACAATGTTTCTCTATTTATATACATATTGATGAATCGAAATTGAAAGCCAAATCCATCCCACACCATGTGCTATGGAAGGAGGCTCTTGTAAATAAAGAGGGGATACTGATAGATGAAAACACATAAAAAGTGTGGGAAACATGTGTAAGTATGACATAATATAAATTATATTTGTTTTGAATCACTATTACATTACAATGAATACTTATTTTTCTATATTTTCTATCTGACATATTCATAAGAATCAACAACACCCGCACTACATGCAGACATACTTTCAAAAGACTTGAAGCGGCCATACCATTATGGCCGTGTCATAGGTGCGGGTTTTGGGGTGACACCCCGAACATATTTTCAAAAACAAAAACAAGCAGAGGTTGAAAATGAAAAAAATGGAAAAGCTGCAAGAAAAATTAGATATTTTTCAAGAAGAATTACAATACTAGAGAGATATGATAGCAACATTGATGGGGGAGAGGCAAATAGAAGAAACAACTCAACAAAAACCCGTGCGTGACGATCCCGCCCCACCCCCCACCAGCTTTGAGGCAAGCCATTCCCCTAAAAAACCTTACTTAGATGAGGTAATCAATGTTTTAACAATTGTTTCTATGAAATGTGATTCACATTTGACATAGACACTGATACCTTTCCTGTACTAATATTCTACAGGGTGAAAATGACTGTGATTTATATCTATCAACTCCCACCTATCACCTTGTAGCGAGGGCTATGGTGTTCAATATGCAGAACGACATGCTATAAAACATACAACTTCCAACAGATCATTTCAGAGTGTCAATTAACTTAGATAATGAGCTGAGTGCCGAGCTACCTGTTCCAAATTAAGATGATGACATTCATACGGTTGAACAAGCTGTTGGAACATTCATCGCATGGACGTCAATCTTGTAAAAAAACATATCGACAAGGAGGTATCCATTTCCAAGTTATTTTTCAAGTTGGACATTTAACATTTCATGAAAAAAGGTCTGAACCGATGAATGTTATTACAAAACGACAAAGAGAAGGGGGTGAAATGAAATATCAGCTCAAAACTATATCAAGGATTAAACAACCGATTGAAACGGTCTACTGATAGCACCTTCACCCCGCCCGTTCTATATCCACAGTTAATATCACTACAAGCTCATGTAAATAAAAAGTTGATAGACATCAATGCTCACACAGTTGATTTTGAAAAAAATATGTACGGAGAGGAAACATCAGATTTCATTAGTGCTGAAAATGTAAATGAAATCCTCAAGTATGAATGACTAGTCACCTCAGTTGTAATTGTATACATGAGGTATGTATTCATGATTTGATTTTACAAAAGCTGATATACTCTAATAATTATGACTAAATATGTTTTGTATTTTTTTTGCAGGCGTATATATGAAAAAAAATTGAAGGGATTTCCCCATGAATAAAAATTTGGACTCGTTATTCCTCACACCACCTCTTCAAAAGAAGAAATAGATTTTGATAAAGAGGCTGCAATAATTTCATCCCTTCTCAAATCGTTTGAAAACAAAATTATGGATGACATACTCTTTTTAATACCAACGATGTAGGGGTAAAACTCTACAATTTAATCATATCAATTATATTTTCATTTCTTTCTTTACTTATTCCTTTTTGTATTTTTAGGGAGCATTGGATGCTGATTGCAGTCAATTTGGATACTCCAAAGATTTATTTTCTGGATTCAATGTATGGATATCCAACAAACTGACCATGCATGATGGAGTTTGTTAATTTGTAATACACTAGATCTAACATTTTAAAACTAAACATCTAGTTATATAATTTATGTTATCTTTTAATGAGGATTCTGTTATGATAGGGTGGTGCATCAATATCGTTTAATGCATGGAATGAATCCAGGGCATAAGGATGAGAAAGCCTACAAGATCTACAACTGGAAAAGTATTCGGGTATATATAATAACATTACACTATCCAAACACATATAAAAAAAAATTACTTATTGTTTTCGATGTTTCTGCAGTGTCCAAAACAAACAAACGAAAAGGACTGTGGTTATTATGTTTGTAAATTTATAAAATATATCGTATTTCATCAACAAACTAGCATCCCTGATGAGGTATTTTCAAAAATAATTATAAGTTCATTTAAAATATTTATTAATCCTTTGGGTATTTATATTTTTTCAGTACTATAATGACTGTCGCAAAAACTCATATTCAAAAGATGATATAGATGTGTTTAGAAACGAATGGGCAACATACCTGATGGAAGATTGTACACAAATAGGATAAATGTGAATTCCTACTAATGTTATCCAAATATGATCATTTATATCTCCCTTGTTTACACTTCTTGGGCATATATGATCACCCTTTATTATGTTTTATATCCTTAGGTTATGAAGAATGGTTTTAGATATGATTTTTATTTTTAGTAAAGCATAACTCATTGGACTACACTGGTCGATAGTGTAGAAGTCGACTGATGCATAGTCATTCAGTCCACTCACGTGCATCTTAAAATCTTGATGGGAACCAATATCTTGGATTTTCAATTTTTTAATTTTAGTTTCCCTTATATATGGGTGGGGGTGTCCATGAGGGAGGGGGTGTCCAAGAGTTGGGGGGGGGTGTCTAAGAGGGGGTGTGTCCAAGAGGGAGGGGGTGTCCAGGTGTGAGGGTGTCCAGGAGGGGAGGGAGGGGGTGTGTCTATGTCTAAAAGTGTCTGATATGAGTTTGAAATTTACATAAACTTTAGAAAACAACATAAGTGACATATGGAAAAACAAGAAAACACATTCAGATTGTTTTTATACTTTAGTACAACAACCCATGACTCATTTTTGAGGTGTACAAATCGAACGCACCTCAATACGATGCACGGTGTGACCGGTATGGCTAAAAGTGTCTGATATCAGTTTGAAATTGAAATTAACTTTAGAAAACAACACTACTAACATACGAAAAACTGATAAAATGTGTTCGGATTGTTTTGATACTTTAGGAAAATGATCCATGAGTCATTTTTGACCTGTATGAATCGACAACACCTCAATCCGATGCATGGTGTAATCAGTTTGGATAAAAGTGTATGATATCAGTTTGAAATTGACATTAACTTTAGAAAACAACACTACTGACATATGGAATACTAAGAAAATGCATTCGGATTGTTTTGATACTTTAGGAAAATGATCCATGAGTCACTTTTGATGTGTACGAATAAACCACAACTCAATCCGATGCACGATGTGATCAGTATAGCTAAAAGTGTCTGATGTCAGTTTGAAGTTGACATTAACTTTAGAAAACAACACTACTGACATACGGAATACTGAGAGAATGCATTCGAATTATTTTTATACTTTAGGAAAACGATCCATGATTCATTTTTGACATGTATGAATCAACCACACATCAATCCAATGCACGATGTGACCGATATCGCTAAAAGTGTCTGATATCAGTTTGAAATTGACATAAACTTTAGAAAACAACACAAGTGACATACGAAAAAAATGATAAAATGCATTTGAATTGTTTTGATACTTTAGGAAAACAATCCATGAGTTATTTTTGAGGTGTAAAAATTTACCGCACCGCAATCCGACATACAGTGTGACTAGTATGGCTAAAAGTGTCTGATATCAGTTTGAAATTGACACTAACTTTAGAAAACAACACTACTAACATACGGAAAACTGAGAAAATGCGTTCGGATTATTTTGATACTTTAGGAAAACGATCCATGAGTCATTTGTGACGTGTAAAAATTGATTGCACCTCAATACGACGCACTGTGTGACCGTTATGGATAAAAGTATCTAATATCAGTTTGAAATTGACACTAAATTTAGAAAACAACACTACTAACATACAGAAAACCAAGAAAACACATTCGTATTGTTTTGATACTTTAGGAAAACAATCCATGAGTCATTTTTGAGGTGTATGAATCAACCGAACCTCAATCTAATGCATGGTGTGACTGGTATGGCTAAAGGTGTCTGATATCAGTTTGAAATTGACATTAACTTTTGAAAACAACACTACTGACATACTGAATATCGATCAAACACTTCCGGATTGTTTTGATACTTTAGTAAAACTATCCATGAGTCATTTTTGATGTGGATGGATCAACCACACCTCAATCCGATATATGGTGTGACCGGTATGGCTAAAAGTTTCTGATATCAATTTGAAATTGATATAAACTTTAGAAAACAACACAAGTGACATATGGAAAACTGAGAAAACACGTTCGGATTGTTTTGATACTTTAGGAAAACAATACATGTGTCATTTGTGACGTGTATGAATCAACTACACCTCAATTAAATGCACTGTGTGATCAGTATGGCTAAAAGTGTATGATATCAGTTTGAAATTGACATTAACTTTAGAAAACTACACTACCAACATACGGAATACCGAGAAAATGTGTTAGGATTGTTTTGATACTTTAGGAAAATGATCCATGAGTCATTTTTGACATGTAAGAATCAACCTCACCTCAATCCGATGCACAGTGTGATCGGTATGGCAAAAAGTGTCTGATATCAGTTTGAAATTGACATAAACTTTAGAAAACAACACAAGTGACATACGAAAAATCGAGCAAACGCATTCAGATTGTTTTGATAATTTAGAACAACAATCCATGATTCATTTATGACGTGTAATAATCAACCGCACCTCAATCTGACACACGGTGTGACCGGTATGGATGAAATTATCTGATATCAGTTTGAAATTGACATAAACTTTAGAAAACAACACAAGTGACATAGAGAAAACCAAGAAAACATGTTCGGATTGTTTTGATACTTTAGGAAAACAATTCATGAGTCATTTTTGAGGTGTAATAATAAATCACATCTCAATTCGATGCACGGTGTGACCGGTATGGATAAAAGTGTCTGATATCAGTTTGAAATTGACATTAACTTTAGAAAACAACACAAGTGACATACAAAAAACTGAGAAAAAACGTTCTTATTGTTTTGATACTTTTGTAAAACAATCCATGAGTCATTTTTGAGGTTTAAAAATTGACCTCACGTCAATCCGACGCATGGTGTGACCGGTATAGCTAAAAGTGTCTGATATCAGTTTGAAATTGACATTAACTTTAGAAAACAACACAAGTGACATACAGAATAATGAGCAAAAACGTTCAGATTGTTTTGATATTTTTGAAAAACGATCCATGAGTCATTTTTGACGTTTAATAATCAACCGTACCTCAATCCGATGCACGGTGTGACCGGTATGGCTAAAAGAGTCTGATATCAGTTTGAAATTGACATAAACTTTAGAAAACAACAAAAGTGACATATGAAAAACTGAGAAAACACATTCAGATTGTTTCAATACTTTACTAAAACAATCCATGTGTCATTTGTGACGTGTATGAATTGACTACACCTCAATTCGATGCACAGTGTGATCAGTATGGCTAAAAGTGTCTAATATCAGTTTGAAATTGACATTAACTTTAGAAAACAAAACTGCTGACATACAGAATACTGATAAAATGAATTTTGATTGTTTTGATACTTTAGTAAAACGATCCATGAGTCATTTGTGATGTGTAAGAATCAACCACACCTCAATCCGATGCACGGTGTGTTCAGTATGGCTAAAAGTGTCTGATATCAGTTTGAAATCGACATTAACTTTAGAAAACAACACTACTGACATACGGAATACTGAGAAAACGCATTACGATTGTTTTGATATTTTAGGAAAAATATCCATGAGTAATTTGTGATGTGTAAGAATCAACCACACCACAATCCGATGCACGGTACGATTGGTATGGATAAAAGTGTCTGATATCAGTTTGAAATTGACATAAACTTTATAAAACAACACAAGTGACATACGAAAAACAGAGAAAACGAATTAGGATTGTTTTGATACTTTAGGAAAACAATCCATGAGTCATTTTTGAGGTTTACAAATCGACCATACCTCAATCCGACACACAGTGTGACCGGTATGGCTAAATGTGTCTGATATCGGTTTGAAATTGACATTAACTTTAGAAAACAACACAAGTGACATACGTCAGACTGAGAAAACACGTTCGGATTATTTTGATACTTTTGGAAAACAATCCATGAGTCATTTTTGAGGTGTAATAATCGACAACACCTCAGTCCTATGCACGATGTGACCGATATTGCTAAAAGTGTCTGATATCAGTTTAAAATTGACATTAACTTTAGAAAACAACACAAGTGACATAAGGAAAACTGAGCAAATGCGTTCGGATTGTTTTGATACTTTAGTACAACTATCCATGAGTCATTTGTGACATTTATGAATTGACCGCACCTCAATCCGATGCACAGTGTGACCGGTATGTCTAAACGTGTCTGATATCAGTTTGAAATTGACATTAACTTTAGAAAACAACACTACTAACATACGGAATACTGAGTAAATTCATTCGGATTGTTTTGATACTTTAGGAAAACGATCCTTGAGTCATTTTTGATGTGTAAGAATCAACCTCACCTCAATCCAATGCATGGTGTGATCGATATGGCTAAAAGTGTCTGATATCAGTTTGAAATTGACATTAACTTTAGAAAACAACACTACTAACATACGGAATACCAAGAAAACACATTCGTATTGTTTTGATACTTTAGGAAAATGATCCATGAGTCATTTTTGACATTTATGAATCAACCGAACCTCAATCCGACGCACGGTGTGATCGGTATGGGTAAAAGTGTCTGATATCAGTTTGAAATTGACATAAACATTAGAAAACAACACAAGTGACATATGGAAAATCGAGAAAATGCATTCGGATTGTTTTTATACTTTAGGAAAACAATAAATGACTCATTTTTGAGGTGTAAGAATTGAACGCACCTCAATCCGACGCACGGTGCGACCGGTATGGCTAAAAGTGTCTGATATCAGTTTGAAATTGACATTAACTTTAGAAAACAACACTACTAACATAAGGAAAACTGAGAAAATGCATTGGGATTGTTTTGATACTTTAGGAAAACGATCCATGAGTCATTTGTGATGTGTACTAATTGACTGCACCTCAATCTGATTCACAGTGTGACCGGTATGGCTAAAAGTGTCTGATATCAGTTTGAAATTGAGATTAACTTTAGAAAACAACACTACTAACATACAGAATACCGAGAAAACACGTTCGGATTGTTTTGATACTTAAGGAAAACGATCCATGAGTCATTTGTGATGTGTAAGAATCAACTTCACTTCAATCCGACGCACGATTTGACCGGTATGGCTAAAAGTGTCTGATATCAGTTTCAAATTGACATTAACATTAGAAAACAACACACGTAACATTCGGAAAACCAATCAAACGTGTTAGAATTGTTTTGATACTTTTGAAAAATGATCCATGAGTCATTTTTGATGTGTACTAATCAACCGCACCTCAATCCAACACACTGTGTGACCGGTAAATCTTTTCATTAGATATAGAATCAATATTTATTAAATGAGATAAATCATCCAAAAACATATTGATTTTACATTATTCCCTTTCATTATTATTAGAATGAAAAATTTTGAGTTTATCATTTATATATTTTAGTTTCACATTTCCATATTAATGTATTATTTTATATTAATTTTTTAATTTATTTCATTATTGTATTACTAACATAATATTTGTTTTCTTATATAGGTGAATTTTTTTCCTTGAGTTTGGATGATTTGTTTGGTAAAAAATGCCATGGAAGACAATTTTTGAGAGAGGATCACAGATATCAAAGGATGAAACATTAATGTTTATAATTGTTGTTGGATAATTTTAATTGTAACCATGTAAAACATTGTTTGAAATGTATATAGCAGTGTGTTTTTTTGTATTCATGATGTTAAGTAAATGTATATAGAATTGTTTGTCAAAATATTGTGTGCAGGTGCTATTTTGTATAGGTGTGTAGGTTCTGTTTTGTATAGGTGTATAGGTGCTAGTTTGTGCAGGTGCTGGTTTTTTAGGTTCAGGGGAAGGTGCCTTTATCAGCGCTTTTTTGAGCGCTGATAAAGGACACCTTTATCAGTGCTATCTTGAGCGCTGATAATAGGGACCTTTATCGGTGCTCAAGATAGTGCTGATAAAGGAACCCCTTTATCAGCACTCAAGATAGAGCTGATAAAGGCACCCCTTTATCAGTGCTAAAAAAGCGCTATTAATTCTGGCGTAGATAAAAGGGGGGTCCCCTTTATCAGCACTCTGAAAAGTACTGATAGAGGGTGTCCTTTATCAACTCTTTTTTTAGTGCTGATAAAGGTCTCCTTTATCAACACTTTTCAGAGCACTGATAAAGGGGACCCCCCTTTATCTTCGCCGGCATTTACAGCGCCTTTCTAGCGCTGTTAATGTTGGTTTTTAGCGTCGATAAAAGGACAAGTTGTAGTAGTGATGCCCAACATCAAGAACAACCGCATAAAAAATTTTGTGGAGGATCTCGCTCCTCACCACTACACACTACAACTGAGGGAACCACAAATCTAATCCATGTATCCCATATAAACTCACTAGAATATGAGTGGAGTAGACTACTCCCTGTAATTTCACTCCACACCCGAGGGAGCCACAACTCCCATGGAGGACCAACATACCACCATATCTCAAAGATGGGGGAGTTCTACTCCAAAGATAGATAACTCATGCCCTATAGTAGTAAGGGGTGTAATTAACCTACATGTGTAAACAATTTGGGGAACCCATGCCCTGGTGTGCTGGGAAGGAACTAACTCTAGTAACACATGTGTAATGAATATGTGGAACCCTCACTTCGATGAAATAGCGGAGTACAGACCCTAATATCACATGTGAAAAGAATATGGGTAACTTGCACCCTAGTGTAACATGGGAGTACTAACCTTGATATAATCTATATAACTAATATGAGGAACCCATGCCTTGGTGTAAAAGGGGAGTACTAACCCTAAAAAAACATCGATGATCACACCCATTCACTAAGATCTACAAACATCAACTGAAGAAGAGTCACACCCAGAACACCTCACATCTTATATCGTATGACACGATGAAGGTGACCATCTCATTATACATGAAAAAACACTCAAGATTGGTTACTCATGGGTCTAAATCCAAGTCTAAATGAAGAATATACGAAAGGAAGAATTTCTGGAGGGAAGTAAATGGTGTGTATAGGGGTCCACATAGTGTGTGACCCCACTTCACCACTTTTCCATGTTCTCATATAGACACGAATTATAATCCATGTAAATTTACATGACTTGTACAAGTGGAACATGGCATGCCTCAGCCACTCAGGGCATGTCCATGTATGATTGGTTGTGTCCATGTACTTTGGGATATGCCCGTGTACTTGGATGTGCACCTGTCCATGACCAGGTACCAACCCATTCCTATGTAATTCCAGAGTACATGACATGTCACACTACACAATTTCTTAGGTGTGTTCTAGCTAGAACATAGCTTAGATACCCATATAGGGTCACATGGAATGTGGGTCCATCCACACAACTTGTGATCCTTAACTTTTCCCAAAAACCCTAGCACTACAACTAGTGGGATACATATCATGTTTTCATCAGACTACATGATGTGTATTTGGGTTTTTCACAAAAAAAAAATTAATAAGGAATCACATGTCTAGACCATGCCTCTATATTTGAAAAACCCACCATTTGACCGACACAAATTGGTGGGGGTCATAGGAAAACATCAATCTCAAACCTCCAATGGCTAGAAATTGGAAATCTATCTACTACATAGAGGTTATGTCACACCTCTCGTTGCTGTTTGGGGTTCCGAATCCCACAGTCGTCACCTAAAAACCCAGATCCCACCTTGATTAGTCATTAAGGTTCCAGAATATCCATCATTCTCATCACTGACACAAATCCAAGGGTTCTATCATTCTCAAATCCAACATGGAAAGTCAAATCATGACCACACAATACAACAACAAAGAACACGAGGGAAAAGTGGGGGAAAATCACAAGAAAAAAGGTGTACATCATTGGAAAAAGTGATCCCAACCAAAAATCATGCAGTTCTATATCAAAATATTAGCATGACATAACATAATATAAATTGATTTAATCAATTTAATTTATAAAAAGGGTTCGTGTGAAGAATGATATTGTGTCGATTAAAGAAGAAGATATCAAATCCATGATTTGAAAAATAAATCAATGGTGATAATCCATAAGATAATATTTCATACCTTGATTGGGATCGATCATTGGTGAAGAATGCATTTAACTATAAAGGATGAGTCCCACTGTATTCACTTCCATCCGATCCACCTCTATCTCGTCACCATTCATCAGCCGATGTCAATTTGCCAATGAAGAACGTAAGAGGCTCCTCTACAATATCCTAGTGTTATGTAGATAACCTTAGATAACTACCATAAAAGGATATTTAAATATAATATTATGTTAAGATTATTAAATGGATTAAATTAATTAATTAATTAATTAACCCACTTAATGTACCCACTAAAAACTGCCTCATCCGAACATCTGACACTGACCAATTTTAGGTCATGTATAGATTAAAACCATTGTTTTGAGATGAACCTTGGTATTAGATTTCTGATCCAAGACCTTGTTTGGGAGTTATTCCACTATTTTAGGAAAACTACACACACATGATATTAATATATTTAATATTTTTATTATATCAATATTAGGATCACTAGGCCTCTAAATCTCACATCATCCTTATACCTAACTCCAAAAATATTTCTAGGAATATTCCAAAGCCTTACACAAAAAACCAGATCCACTAAATTATTCTCTATTTAAAGGATTTTCATCACTGAAAACAAAATCTAATAAAAAAGGTGGGGACATTAAGGATCCAACTAGCTCTCTCACTCCCCGGATCTTTCCTACATGTTCTCGTGCTATTTCCAATATGCACCTAGGGGGAACCACTAGACCACAATGGGTCTTACCAATCCAGTTCACAACCACCATCGAGTACCATGAAAGGTAGAACCACACCCTGTTTCCAAATCTTTTATATCAACATAGTTCAATGAGTCATGAACACATCACCCTGATTCTGACAAGTTGAAAACACCAAGCACCTAGTCTAACTATAATCACAAGGTCAAATAGTACACCAACTCACTAACCCGATGCAATAAATATAGAAAGGGCCTACGATCCTTATATATATTCTTCCATATTTCCCAAATTGCCATGATCCTCGACATGGAGAGATATCTCATAACATATGATCTCCTCAGTGAATTCCAAAGGTTATCGTAATCAGTCCACAATGAACTCCTAATGTTTTCTAGGAAGTCCTCATCATCCCCTAGATGAACTACACCCCTTTCACAACCATCACTAGCACCAACCATAGGCCTATAAGTGATGAATCCCACTAGCCCTGATTAGTGTAGTGGTGACCTGTAGGGTCCCCCATACATGGCCTCAAAATGTGCTTCACAGACAGTGGAGTGATAAATGCTCTGATACACACTCCACCAAAGGTATACGATCCTCCCAGATATGGCCTAAAGCTAACATGAAATCCCAAAGCATGTTATCCAGAACCTGAATGATATGTTTCCCCTATCCATGTCTATGGGGTGAAAACACCGCGATCAAGAGAAGCTAAGTTCCAAAGGCCTCCTTCACCCCCTATATTATCATGATGTCTAGCGAGCATCACATTTTGAATGATAATCAAGGGAATTACATTAAAATGGACTACCTCCTTCATGTATAGGAATCCAAAACTCTCCACTATGCTTTGATATCAGATGGGTAAGAAGTGGGTCAACCTAGTGAGTCGGTATATGATCACTCAAGGAACATCGTGACCTATCATTGATCGTGGAAACCCCATCATGGGAATGAGAAAAAGAAACACCATCTGATTTTGACTTCCACCCAGTACTTCAGTGTCCACCTATAGATATGTGAGACGTTGAGATTTAATTCCAATAAAAAGTCTCAATATCCTTGGACACCCAAACATTAGGCTAAAGGATATTGGTATAACCACCCTTCTTCTAGGTGTATTATTAAGGGAAAACAACCTCCTCAACCCCATTTCTCATACCATGACAGGTTACACCAACTGTCCTTGAATAAGGATAAAATTATCCCCACCTATAGAAAATCCATCAGGAACATGTCTAGTGGATATATGGTCACATAAGATCTCCCAATTGATATCCTCAAGTTTAGCCTCCCAAACTTTCAGAAGAAGTAGAGGGGTAACAACCATTGACTAGAGGTATATCAACACCCACAAGTTTCAAGTGTAAAGAGGTCAGCTTCTCCATCACCTTTCATGACAATAGTGGATGAAAAACCTCATTGTGAGTATCTTATTCCATGAACAATCCCTAGGTAGACCTCAATATCACACTGTCTCAACCTCTATAGGGCCCACTTTCACTCCCATGTCAGAGAATACATATCCTAATAAGTTTAAATTCTAGTCTAGGACTGAGTCTATGAGATCTTCTACATGACTATCACTCATAGAGAATGTTTATCACCAACCTATAGTGTATCAGGTATTCCAACTATAATTTTAAGGAAATGAGGGTACCATCATATAAGACTACCATGAAATGATCTAAGAAAGGTTAAGGATCTGGATCATAAGTCTCTTGAAATCTTCTAGGTCATTCAACATGAAAAATGGTATCAAAAAGGACTCAAATAAACCACAATAGAACTAGGAATCCATTCTTGGTACATCCACCTCTCAAACATGGAGTTGGTGATAACCAGTCCTAATTTAAAACTTCTAGATCCACCTCACCTCCATCCACTTGGTAAAGAGGTCATCCATTATTAGGGGTGGATAATCCTCCAAGATAATCACCTAGACCAGGCAATGCCAATCCACAATTGACCTTAATATATCATCTACCTATTAGGATAACAACATAAGTCTACTATAAAAACACATTAGATCTTATAAATCCCCTTCTATATAGATTCCTCCAACTATACCTTCATCTCCCACAACTACATGGGGTCATATGATATGCTAGTGTAGATATTGAGTTGTCCCATGTGTAATTACACACATAAAAAAATTATTTATGGGGTAGTAAACTAAGAATATCCTCAAGATGGACGCCCTAATACTCCTACACCATTGTAGGAAACTGTAAGTTCAAAGCATTAACTTCTCCAAGGGTAATACCAGCCAATATGATAAGAAAGTGGCTATAAACTCCTTTAAATGAGACCATCCTTCCCTACCTGGGGATCAATGCTTATCCAAGGAGGAAAAATCTATCCCAAAAGACCAGAAGTAATGTTATGATCACTGGTAGAAATCATCTGTGAATGGATGGAAAATGATCAACATGTACTAAGGAAAACATTGTAGGGTCTCACTACCACTATGGAAAGAATACGTGTGAGGCTCTCCCTCCTCATAAAGTTAGGCCACACCATCAACAGAAACATGTGACCACTGATCCTCTTGGTAGGAGCCTCTATAATAAGGGTTGATAAAAAATCCTCACTGTTACTAATAAGTTTTGAATAGGGGTTACATACAAAGAAATATGGCTTATGAATCTATGGTAAAACTACATCTATAGTAGAGAATACATTGATTATATCTTGATCACAACCAGAGTATCAGGGTCACAAGCCTCTACTACTAAAATATAAATTTCCCCTTTCCCACCTATCCTCTTAACCAGGGCCTTCATCGACATATAGCATATTAAAATGACCTAAAAACACACAATTCAAATAAAATCATCCTAAAAACATCGATATTATCCTCTTTGAGTGACACTATCTTTCTCGTATGGTTTTAGATCACATTACAAGGATGTGTCTCAGTGGAGGAAGCATCCATCTTTCTTGTATGCTTAAAGACACATCATAGACACAAAAAAAAGACAAAAAAAAATCAAAGGGAAGTGGTGCTTAAGGAAAAAGAACTGAATTATATAATTAAAAAGGGACATAGATCATACTGCGTACAATGTATAATGTACCTATATTAGAATCCCCCACTGTCTTCCCTCAAATCCTAATATGATGGGTTAGGAAATACCATGCATGATGAACTTGCCTACCATATATAAAGCATGATCCATGATTGTGTCATTTGAATCTTCTATGTGGATTCATAGATGAAGAACCATTAATCAGATAAAGTCCACTATGCTCCTGTTGCATTGTAGGACAACGTTCCTGAGCCTCGGTATGAGGTGATATTCTACATTGAGTCGCCATATATTATCACCTAATAGATACTATAGATTCCATATCTCCATAATGACCACTAACAACACTAGAATCCCAAATAATCCATTCCCAGGTAGCTCTCTATATCCCAATCCTTCTTAAGAATCTCCTATGCCTAAACCAAAGGTTTGGTAGAGGGATAAAACTCTCCAAGAAAATGGAACTCAAAATCTTCCCAAGAGAGTTTATCCTCACCGTACTCCTCGGTAACTGAACACCACCAACTATTTACTACACCATATGAAAATTCTGGTTGCAAAAGTGACCATCAATGCTGGTGGTATCTACATAAAATAGAAAACTCAAACTACAGACTCAAGCCAAGAATATACCATATTAGGGCCTGTCTCACCCTAGAATTTGGGTAATCCTTGATTCTCAGACTCTAGAAACAAGATTTGTATATTAACATAGCCTTCTTGATTATCTAGGATGTATAGATAATGTATCTAGTGTGAATGATCAAAATGACCCATGAAAAGTGAGTCCCCTTGTGGATCAATCGGTGGAAGCATTGCTCATTTACCATCTAGGGTAAAAACCTCAAGAATAGGGTCCTCCACTAGAGCCTTAATAATGTTATAGCTATCATAATGACCCTAAAATAGGGAATCCTCACTCAACTGGTCATCATCATGACCATGTGTCTATATTGTAGATGGATGATGACATAGATATATCCTGAAATTTACTAGAGGTACCATGGTTAGATGAACATATATGGGAAAATGAATCAAGAGGGATAGTAAAAGGACTCAATCCTATATGATGCATGTACCAAGTTCCCAGTAACTGATGTATTGGTATGTCGAGTTGATAAGAAGGTAGTAAGAGTCCTGGTGTATGGATACATCAGTTACCACTCCAACACTGGGCTCCCTATCCTGAATATTGCACTCAAGACAATCCTTCATCACTGCCCTAAGTCCTAACCAATCCTCATAAGAGGAAACTCCAAACACTTTCCCAATAAATGAACTGCTCTCATACCACTCTTTAATGAACCAACCCACATGGGATCTCTTGGCCAACGTAATTATGAGCCGATACAACCCCAAATTTGCCTCTAAAAGGCTAGGGGCTAGCAAAAAGAACTAAGAATGAATAACTATAATAGGAGGCCTTTGATTAATGTACTTGTATTCATGCAACCAACCATCTCCATGTAGTCTTTCATAGGAATATAACACAAAAAGGATGTAACATCTAGAGACAAACCATGCATGCAATAAAATCTAGGGAAAAATCATAGTATGAAAATATATAAACTAAAGAATGAAAAGGGGGAAATATACGCCCAACCAGAGTGATGTCCCAAATTGAAAACAATTGTAATAAAGGTAAATTTAGAGAGATCCCAACTCCTGATCTCCTAGTCTCAACCACTGTATAAATTCAATGCACCGTTGTATATCTAAGATTCCCTATGGTCACTACTGATATTCCTTTCATCTTCTTAAGAGACAAAACATGTTGGAAAATCCCATATAGGGGTGAGTATATACATATCCATTAGGACATCCAAAAAACCAAATGGATAAATAGAAATAATACAATAAAAGTAGTCATCTCAACCCAACAAAGGCATGTCAACCAGAAGTTGAGAAAACAACTATAAACATCCATATATTCTCAACAAGAAGCCCAAATGAAGAGATAAATGGGATCTAAATCTACAAAACCCAGATAAGATTAATGATTCCACCCACAACTCCATGTTCCATCTCTAATACCAAACATCAAGAACAACCACATAAGAAACTATGTGGAGGGAACTTCTCCTATCCACTAGGAACTATAGATGAGGGAGCCAAAGCTTCAAACCATGTATCATGTGTAACCTCAATAAAACATGAGTGTAGGGTCCTACACCCCAAAACTATTCCCCATATCTGAGGGAGCCACAACACCCATGGAGGACTTGCATGCTACCGGAGCTCGAATATGGGGGAGTACAACTCTATAGGTAAAGAACCCATGCTCTGTAGCGGTAAGGGGAGTACTAACCCTACCTATGTGAGAAACATAGGGAACCCATGCCATGGTGAGATAGGGGAGTAATGAACCCAGTAACACATGTGTAAATAAAATGGTTAACCCGTTCCCTGGTGTAATAGGGGAGTACTGACCCTGATATCTCATGTGAAAATAATATGGGGAACCCATGACTTGGTGTGATATGAGAGTAATTAACTTGATATAATCTATTTAAATAATATTGGGGTACCTCAACCTAGTTTAATAGGGGATTACTGACCTTGAAAAAATTATGATGATCACACTCAGTCGCAAACATCGCCAAACATTTCCTAATGAAGAGTAATTCTCGAAACACCATGTATTTTATCACGTATTCCATGACTAAGGCCCCCATAGTGTTCTATATGAAAAAAAATCAGTATAGTCTACTCATAGGTCTAAATCCAAGTCTAAATGAAAAATATATGAGAGGAAGAAGTTTTGGAGGGAAGTATACAACATGTATGGGTGTCCATACAGTGTGTGATCCCACCTCATTACATGTCCATATTCTCCTTCAGACCTAGCTCGGAAGCCATGTCATTGTACATGGAATGTACATGTGGAATATGGAATGCCTCAGCTGCTCAGGACCTATCTGTATATGACTGGTCATGTCCATGTACTTTAGACCATGCCCGTGTACTGAGACATGTACTTGGTCATGCACGGGTACCGACACATGCGCATGTACTCCCAGAGTACACGACGTGTTGTTCCACATAAGGTCCTAGGTGTGTTATGATTGAAAAAGGCATGATTTTCTAGGTAGGTTCACATGCCGTCTGGGTCCATCCACATGACATACGATCTTTAACTTTTCCCAAAAATTCTAGTGTCGTTGCTAGGGGCTACATGCCGTGTGTTCATCAGACCACATGATGCGCTGTCATGTTTTTTCACAAAAAATGAAGAAGGAATCAGGCATCTTGGCTATGCCTCTAGATCTCCAAAACCAACTATTTGACCACCTAAAATTGGTCGGGGTCTCCATATAACATCGATATATAGCCTTCGATGGCCAAAAATTGGAAATCCTTTTCCTTTATGGAGGCTCTGTCGCACCTACCATCACTGTTTTGGGTTTTGAATTCCATGACTGTTTCCTAAAAACTATGATCCCATCTTGACCAGTCCTCAAGATTTTAGATGATCCACCATTCACAACACCTCTATGAATATGAGGGTTTGATCATGCTCAAATACAACTTGATAAGTTGAACCATGACCACACATGCCAATAGTGAATAATTTGAATAAAAAGTAGGGGAGAAGCATAAGAAACAAAGGTATACATCATTGGATGAAGCAATCCCAATAAATGATCACATAGTGTTGGATAAAACAATTAGTATGTAATAACATAATATAAACTAGCTTAATCAATTTAATTCATAAAAAGGGTTTGTGAAAAGAATGATATTACACCAATTAAGAAGTAGATATCAAATCCATGATTTTCTTAAGAAATCAATGGTTATAACCCATAAAATAACATGTTTTACCTCTATTAGGATCTATTTTTTGTGAAGAACACATTAATTTGTGAATGACGAATCCCACTGTGTTCATTGACTCTCAATCCAACTCTATCTGGTCATTGTTCATCGTATGATATTGATTTTCCAATGAATACTGTTAGAGTCTCCTCTCCAATATCCTAGAGTTATGGAGCTAACCATAGAGAATTAAAAAATATTCTATTTTAAGATAATATTATGTTAAGGTTATTGAATGGATTGATTAAATAAATAGATTAATTAATCCACTTAACACACCTGCCAATGACTTCCTTATCTGAACGTTTGACGCTGACCAATTTTAGGCCATGCATAGGGTAAATCCCATGTTCTAGACTCAAATTTGGTCTTGTATTTCCAATCCAGGACCTTGTTTGTTTGTTATTGCATTATCTCAAGAAAAATACATACACATGATATTGATATTTTTTTGTAATATCAATACCAGGATTACCAGGTCTTGGAATATCACATCGTCTCCATCCATGACCCAAAAAATATTCATAAGAGTATTCCAAAGCCTTTTATAGAAAAACCAGAGTCACTATATTGGATCCAACAGCCTAATGGCTAGTCTAATCACCCAAATGATGCTATAACACCATGTTCGAACGTTCCAAGATTGATTTGATACTACCAATCAAGGAGTGTCCTCATCATCAAAGAATAATACTCATGATTTCCACATACCATGTACCATTAATCACTAGAAACAATATTTAGATGTGGCCATCTCACTCAAACCCATGCAACAGACATTCCCGATAAAGTCTCCAACCCTAGTAGCCCCGGGTCGGTGGTTATATTATTACAATGACATAGATACAAGAGATCACATCACCAATGAACAACCAATTTATTAGTATTGAAGAATTAGATAAATACATGGTCCCTTTATTACATTGATAGTTATACATATAACATAACAAAGTAAGATAAATTTCTTCCTTGACACTTATTCAAAGTTTTCATCTTCATAACTTGGGGAAGGGAAAAAATAAAAGGGTGAACTGAAATGCTCAGTAAGGGTTACATATAATAGAAACATGGATCAATCATAAGTGAAGCATAATAAATATGAAGTAATCAATATGTAAAGGTAAATGGATAAAAACTTTATTTAATCAACAAACTAAGAATGAAAATGCATCCATTGATTTTTTCATTGTGAAAATATCCTTGATAGTAATAAATGAAAACTGAATGAAGGAAATGATTAATTTTTAGACATCATGTATCTGGAATATGAATCACTACCATCAATATCTTTCAAAATATGGTTTTATTATGTGGGTAGAAACCCATATGATTCTATTTGGAAACAAACAAGAAAGAGTTTGTCGCCAACTGTTTTGTCTCATGAGATCTGTCGATGCATCGAGTGACTATCTATAATCGGGTCCCATACATGTTTTCATTTACAAAGAATTACTCAAATATAAAAATTATAAATTTAATTCATAAATCAATATGAATTATCAAAATATCCATATTGATTATAGGATATGGATTTAACAATATTTCCCTAGCTAAAAAAACATTCAAAGTAAACACTGTATATAAAAATGGTATACAGTTTAGAAAATAATCATATCCATGATATAAAAAATAAATATATTTAGGATAAATATAATTAAAATTAAAGATTATCTCAAAGGGTTAGTAGATACACTAAATAAAAATGATTATGTACACAATTCCAAGTAAGTCCCAATGAAGTGGAAATTGAGAGGAAGTCCCTTACCAATTTGTAATTAGTCGAACCGTATACCCCATAAAATCAATGATTATCAAATTAAACATTTAAAACCATGAAGATAAATAGATTAATGATATTATATATCAAAGGGAGTTATACATACACCACAAACAGGAAATAAACATTGAATAAGGCATATCTCCTAGAAATAAAAGTGATATGAGAAACCCCTTACCACTTTTTAATAAGTTAAATTGTATGACCCATGAAAGAATAACATTTAAAAAATATTTAAATACTATTAAAATAAATATATTAATGATATAATATAAAAAAGGGTAAGTAAATACATCCCATATAGTAAATAAGTGGTAAATAAGGTGTATCTCATGGGAATAAAAGTGAGATGAGAAACCCCTTACCTTATGTCTGAAGGCATTCTACACTTGTACTTAATGTCCTGGATAATCAAAATAGATTAATTAATTACTTAATACATAACCTATTCAAAATATATATGATTTATTTTAATTTTATTAAGTTAATTTATTGTCATTCTGATGAGTTATAATGTTTAATTTTTTTGTTCCAGGAGCGTTTGTTTCATGTTTTTTTAGTCAGTTCCCTTATGTATAATTATGGGAGTTCTTGTCAAATGGAAGAAAAAAATCCAGAAGTGGAATGAAATGATAATAATATAATTCAAAAATATTAAATTATCCCATATATCATTTGGTTATATGGTATTATTATGATTCATTAGATAACATGTTTATGAAATATGATTAGTTTATTTTGGTGGTTTTTATAACCATCACAAACTAGTATCGTTTTATTTAATATTATCTATATACATTGGTCCCATAACATTAGATAAGTTATAATACATATATTAAAATGTGTTTTAACCATATAAATAGTTTTATGACTAGAATTTGAGGTGGTAATGAAAAACAAAACTCATCATCCATGAAGGTGGTGAACCGACACCTCACGATTGATGTTTTAATTTTTAGAATTAAAATGAGAGGAGAAGAGATTTGATGGTGAATATTTCATTAAAATAATAAAATTATAGTATATATATATCATACTATATTTACCGTTCCACTTTTAATAGGGTAGGTGAGGATAGGATAAGAAAACAAGAAATTAAAATATAAATAATGAGGATTTTACATCTCGAATATCGTCTCCTTAGGAACCTCCTTAAGACACTTGGATTTGGTATTTTGGTAAGACCAACCGGTCTTGGATGTGGGGAAGAGGTTTTTTAAGGGAATTCTGAATAATTTATAAAATATTCAAGCCTTAGAAGGTGTAAGGAGAAGGGGTGGTGAGGGGTTGTATTTATACTGGGAGGAGAGGGGTGTTTTTGATTATTTTATTCATTTGTTTACTATTTTGGATCAAGACTATCTATAGTGTTGATTATCAGGAATGAATATAGTAAATAGATCACGTGAGTTCAAAATAATGATCGATTACCTCATCCATACATCATCCATGACTCAATAGTTCATTTATTTACTTATAATGTTAAATTCTATAAATTACCGTATTTCACTATTCACAAAAATTCATCTATCTTAGAAAAATACCAAAAATTAACCCAAACCATTTTTCAATGTATATATTTCAAAAATATACTCCAATTTATGAAAATAATTTTACAAATATTATAAATTTAATTTTTAATTAAAATTAACATTTATTTGAATAATACTAATTTTAATATTATAACCGATTTTACGATGCTTTGAAAAATTAATTATGGTTTCATAAAATTATCTTATAATTAAAATAAAACTAATAATAATTTATGAATCTATTTTATGAAAATAAATTTTATTTTAAATCATTATATTAATTATAAAATTATAAACAAACATTTACGTTTCATAAAAATACCATCACTTAATTTATCATTTTAAAGCATTTATTTAATTATTCCATGATATAAATATATTATATTTTCATTCATGAGATGCATAAATTCTATTTATACTTTTATAGGTGAGTTTATTATTCTAATGGGCACATTACTATTTCTAACGGTCACATTACTATTCCAACGATCAAGTTTACATTTACTAGTATATCATGGTTCTTTTAAGTTTAGTGTTGCACGAAATGTAAGGTATAAAATAAATTGAATTTATTTAAGAAGATAAAAACCAAAAAATATTTGGGTGTTACATTCTTCCCTCCTTTGAAAAGTTTATTCTCAAAATGTTTCATGAATATTTCCTTCTAAACAGATGAGGGTGGTTCTTCTTCATAACACCCTTTGGTTCCCATGTTGCTTCTTTCATTTTATGGTTTCTCCAAAGAACTTTTACCAGTAGAGTCATCCGATTTCTCAATAATTACTCTCTAGTGTAAAGAATATTAATAGTCACTTCATAGTAAGATAAATCAGGTTCTAGTTATATTTCTTCATATGTGAGTACATACATTGGGTCAGGCATGTACTTCCTTAAGAGTGATATGCGGAACACATCATGAACTTTGGAGAGACATGGTGGCATTGCTAATTGGTATGCTATAGTTCTAATTAATTATATAATTTCAAATGGTCCAATGTACTTGGGTATTAGTTTCCCTTTCTTACTGAACATTATGACACCCTTCCATGTAGATACTTTCAGAAAGACATGATCTCCCATTTGAAATTCTAAATACTTTCTTAGGTTGTGAGCATAACTATTTTTCCTACTTTGAGTTACTTTAATATAGTCCTGAATAGTCTTTAAAATTTTTATTTTTTATTTAATAAGTTCTAGGCTTATAATTCTTCTTTCACTAACTTCATACCAAAAAGTTGGAGTATGTAATCTCTTTTCATATAATGCTTCATATGGAACCATTTGAATACTTGAATGGAAATTGTTATTGTATGAAAACTCTACCAAAGGTAAATACCAATCCCATAGAGCTTGAAATTAAAGTGAGCATGATCTCAACATGTCTTCCAATGATTGAATAGTCCTTTCAGAATGTCTATCAGTTTGAGGGTGATAATCGGTACTCAAATAAAGCTCAATATCCAAAGCCTTTTGAAGACTCTTCAAGAAATTTGATGTAAAATGAGGATCTCGATCAGACACAATCGACAGAGGTGCACCATGAATTCTTAAAACTTTGTTAATATAGAGTCTTTCTATGTGCTCAAGAGGTAATTATTCTCTTATAGTAAGAAAATGTGTCGATTTTGTAAGATGATCAATAAAAACCCATATCATATCATTACTTATAGGTTTCCTTGGTAGTCCTATAACAAATTCCATCATAATTTAACCCCAATTATACATAGGAGTATGTAGAGGTTGAATGCATCCTCTAGTATGTTGTCTCTTAGCCTTCACTTATTGAAAAACTAGGCATCTTGACACATAGTTAACAATTTTCTACTTCATATCACCCCAACATAAATATTTGTTTAGATCTATATACATATTGGTACTACAAGGGTGTCTAGAGAAACTTGAGATATGAGAATCATATAATAGTTCCCTTTTTATCTCATGTATTGATGGAACACATAACCACTTTCCAAATTTCATAATTCCATCATCATACTTGAAGTCTTCCAATTTTCTATCCTCAATAGATTTAATTTTCTTTTAAAATTATCATCATCAGATTGAGAACTTTTTATCTTCTCTAGTAAAGATGGTTTAACAATCATTTTAAAAAGAGTGATATTTATCCTTAATTAAAAATTCACATATCTATATTTAGTAAATCCATGAACATTGGACCTCTATCAATCCTCATATTTGTTATAAATTCATGATATTTTCTACTCAATGCATCGACTACCTTATTTTGTTTTCCTAGGTGGCCGTGTAATGAGAAATCATAGTCTTTGAGTAACTCAAGCCATCATCCTTCTTTATGCATAAAGATGTATTTCAAACTCTTTTAATCTGTATATATCTCACATATTTCACCATAAAGATATTTTTTCTATATCTTTAGTGAAAATATTATGGTTGCTAACTCAAGATAATGTGTTGGATAATTTTGTTCACGAATCTTCAATTGCCTTGATGCGTATGCAATAAATTTACCATTTTTCATAAGGACACAACCCAGTACTTTCTTCAATGCATCAATATATATCTCAAACCCATAATTTCCTAATGATAGAGTCAAAATTGGTGTATTGAATAATATTTTATTTAATTATTAAAAACATTCTGCATATTATTTTGTCCATACAAACTTAACCCCTTTATGTATGAGCTTGGTTAACGAATGAAACACAAATAGTAACTAGATTAACCAATGAAATTATGTACCTCATTTATGTTATTTGGTGTATTCTATTATTTTATTTCCTTTTTATTTATAGGATCAGTTGATATTCTATCCTTATAGACAATATGGCCAAGAAAATAAATTTCCTGAATCCATAATTCACACTTGCTAAATTTACCATATAAATCTTTATTTTTGAGAGTCTCAAGAATGATCTGCAAGTGATTATCATGGTCTTCATATGTTTTATAATATTCCATATTATCATTAATGAATACTAAAAAAAATCATCAAGATATTCCTTGAATACTCTACTCATTAGATCCAAAAAATAGAGGGTAAATTAGCCAATGTAAATGACATTACTGTAAACTCGTAATGCCCATACCTTATATGAAAATATGTCTTCAGAATGTCTTCCTTATTTACTCACAATTGATGATACCTAGAAGGAAGGAAAATCTTTAAAAAATATTGAGATCTATGAAGTTTATTAAATAAATCCTCAATGTGAGGCAGTTTATACTTTGTATTTATCATAATTATATTGATTTCTCTATAATCAATATGTAACCTCATGGATCAAACTTTATTCTTAACAAAGAGAATAGGGTATCCTCATGGAGAAACACCAGGGAGAATAAATTCCTTATTAATCAACTCCTCCATCCATTTGTTCATATACGAAAAATCTATAGTTTCCATTCTGTAGGGAATATTTGATATTGGTTTTGCGTCAGGGATTAAATCAATGATAAACTCAAATTCACACTCTAGGGGGTATCCAAAAAATTCTTCAGGAAGTACATCAATTTATTCTGATAAAATAGAAACATACTCAATTTGAATATTACCTTATTCATACCTAGATGTTGTTTTTTATTCCTTCCCAATAATTTCATTCAGTATATCTACTAGGGATGGATCTATATAAGAGTTAGATGATGAAGTTTTTTCTCTAAAGATAAGGAATTATATTTCTTCCTCAAAATTTGTATTTTTATTCTTCTTGAAATAAATATTCACATCATATTTTTAAATCTAGTCAATATTGAGGATTATATCAAATTCAACCATAGGTATGATAATAAGGTCAGCAAATAAGGCACATTGATATTCCATAATGGGGACTTCCCAACACATATTTATTACAATGATACTTACCTTAAGAGTTTTGACTAATATCTCCCTTATTAAATAAAAATGTAAATATCTAATTTTAAAGGTAAACTAGGTAGATATAAAAGAGTGATATGATTCAAAATAAAATAAAGAATTGGATAAATTTGAATATAGTATCAATATACCTAGAGGTGAGATGATTATGTGGTATGGCGCCCCATTCGCCTGGCCGCTCTCGCTCTCGGCTCCCCCCTAGGGTTTTTGTGGCGCTTGGTGCAATGGATCTTCCCTTTCCTCCATCTTTTTCAGCCTTCCTTCATTCTGATTCTCTTCTTCTTCTCGTCTGGGGGTTCTTTCTTCCTTCTTTTCTAGTTTAATTTCTCTAGCGCTCGCTTTAGTGGGTTTTCTTCCACATCGAAGGTGGTGTTTTTTGGATTCCCTCGGCCACCCTAGTCCTGCTATGGATTTTCGATCCGCTACTCCACTCCTGGGCTGTGATGGATTGGAGGTTTCAAAGAGGTTTTAGGTTTTGGTTCTGTGGACGATGACTTTTCAAGAACTACTAGAGTCAGTTTTCTTTTTCTTGGATAACTTATGGTCTTCTGTCTCTTCGATGCTGCTGGTGTTCAGAACCCTCTGTCTTTCCAAGCCCATCTCTAACTTTGGGTTCCTCTGCGCCTCTCCCTATTGAATTTGGAGCGGGGGTTTCTATGATGTTTTGGGATGTGCAGTTCGGCGGCCTTTGGGGCTCGATGCGCAGGATGAGTCGATGTCCTCCGGTGAAGACGATTCATGGTTTTTCAGATCTATTTGGTAATTTGTCCTCAATGATTTCGGTGATGGTTTGTAGTGATTTTATACAAAAGTTTGATCTTTTTAATGATCATTCGGTGGAAAAGTCGTTTTGGCATCTGATTTCGGTGTTATTTGTTACTGTTGTGGTGTGCGATGTCGGCATGGATGGTGATGACGAGTGTGAAGAATATGGTGTGGATGTTGAGTATGAAGGTGGAACCGGTGGTCCCCAGTATTTGGCGGTCTCTGGTGCGGTAGTAGGATGAAAATGAATACATGGTGATGGATAGAGATGACAAAGCGGTACTGGTTATGATGATGACTGGAAAGCAGTAATGGTACTCATGATGACGACGTGGATCATTGAGTTTTGTTGACATCTTTTGAATTTTGAAATGTTTTCATCGGGTTTTTCGGAGGTTGTTTTTGAATTTTTAAATGTTTAATGGGTTACTTATATTTCTGGTTCCCTCTCACCCTTAAAGAGGCTTTTTATAATCCAATAAAAAAATAATTTTCAGGTCAGGTATCAATATACCCACTACTACATAATTGGGTACTTCTACCTCAACTGTAGGGATCACATAAGCTTGGTCATCTCCCCTTGGCCTCTTCTATAGTAGATTCCCATGGAAATTGGGACATTGATTTGAATAATACCCCATTTCATTATAGTTGAATCCTTGAACATCATCAAATTGTTTCTTCCCCTTGCATTTATTAGCTTTATGACCTTTTTCTCCACACTTATAACAAAATCACATTCCTTTAAATCATTTCCCATGAAGATTCTTTCCAAAAAAATTCAAAAGGGGAATTTCTTTGTTCCCCTATTCTTATTTATGCTTTACCTTTTTTCATGGTTATTACAATTCCTCTTCTTCTCTTTATTTCTTTTGAAAATTTAAGATCTAGAAAATTACTTTTCTATTTTGATGGCACATAGTACTATTTCATAATATGATGAAAATGTTTGAAAATCCAGTTCCATTCAAAGACTTTTATTAATACCTTTAAAGAAATGATCAATATTTTTTTTTGAATCACTTATGTAATATGTAGAATCTCTATTTAGTCATGTGAATGTTTCCTTATACTCTACAATACTCTCTTCTTCATTTTTTTAATCTAAGTAATTTTCTCTTCATTTCAGTTCGTTTCTTATGGGGAAGTATTTTTTGAAGAATGTTTCTTTAAAATTTCTCAATTTTATGTATTCTATTTCATCATAATCTTTAGTATTCTAGATCAATGACCACCATTTATCAACATCTTCCTTTAGGCAATATACTTATAGCACTAACTTTTCCTTTTCATTACATCACAATTCTAAAAATTCTTTTCAAGGGAATTGATCCATTACTTAGCTACCACTGGATTAGTATTCCCACTAAAATATGGGGGATTATGTAGCATGAAATGATCCAGCATAGGTTTGGTATGGTTATTCATCATAACCTAAGTAATCTTTCCTAATATAGTCATTATATGCTTATCCCCAACACTAAATATGTTGACTTTCTTAGTGGGGAAATTCCTAAATTGTATATGGTTATTGATTCACTTTCTTCCATTAGGAGCCATCACTAAATAATGACATACACTGAGTTATCTCATAATCATTATGAGAATTGTGCAAAAAATTTACTATATAGAACTATTATAATTCTAATTTTTATTTAATATATAGTTCCCAAAAGTTTCTACTAAACTTTCTCTGATACCAACTATAAAGACCCTGACCCCAATATCTTAGATTCAGTGGTTATTTTATTATAATGGCATAGATATAAGAGATCACATCACCAATGATTGATCATTTTAGTAGTATTGAAGAAATATATATATATATATATATATACATGGTTCCCTTATTACATCGGTAATTGTACATAGAACATAACAAAAGAAAATAATCTCCTTCCTTGACACTTATTCAAGGATTTCATCTTCATAACCTAGAGAAGGAAAATAAATAAAAGGGTGAGATCAAATTCTCAGTAAAGGATAAATATAGTAGAAACATGAATTAATTATTGGTGGACCATAATAAATATGGAATAATAAATATGTAAAGTTAAATAGATGAAAAACACATTCCATTTAATCAATAAATTGAGAATAAAAATTCAACCATTGATTTTTTCACAGTGAAAATATCATGGATAGTAATAACTGAATACTGAATGAAGAAAATGTTTAATTATTAGACATAATATATCTAGCACATGAACCACTACCATCAAGACCTTTCACAATATGGTTTAATTTTGTGGGTAGAAACTTGTTTGATTCTGTTTGGAAACTAACATGAAAAAGTTTGTCACAAACTGATTTGTCTCATGAGACCTATGAATGCATCGAGGGGCTATCTATAATCGGGAATCACCCATGGATTCATGTTCAAATAATTCTTAAAATATTTAAATGATAAATTTAATTCATTAATTGATATTACTTATCAAAATATCCATTTTTAGTAGAGGATACAAATTTATCAATATTTCCCTAGTTAAAAAAACATTCAAAGTAAACACCATATATAAAAACATTATACGATTTACGAAATAATCATATTCATGATATAAATAATATGTATATTTAATATAAATATAAATATAATGTAAAATTATATCAAAGGAGAAGTAAATAAACTACATAAAAATGATTAGGTGCACAATACAAAGTAAGTCTCAATGAAGTGAAAATTGAGAGGAAGTCCCTTACCACTTTGTAATCAGTCAAACCATATGACCCATAAAATTAATGATTATGAAATTAAAAATTGAATACCATTATGATAAATTGATTCATGATATTATATATCAAAGTGAAATATATATACACCACAAACAATAAATAAGTAGAGTCATATCTCATAGAAATAAAAGTGAGATTAGAAACCCCTCACCACTTTGTAATCAGTTGAATTGTATGCACCATGAAAGAAAAACAATTAAAAAATATTTAAATACCATAAAAATAAATAAATTCATGATATAATATAACAAAGGGATAATATATAATCCCACAAAGTAAATAAGTGGTAAATAAGGCATATCTCACAAAAAATAAAAGTGAGATGAGAAACCCCTTACCATATATCTAAAAGCGTACAACACTTATACATAAAATGTCCTATATAATTAAAATAGATTAATTAATAAACAAATAAATAAACTATTAAACATATATTTGATTTATTATAATTTTATTAAGTTCATTTATAGACATTCTGATGAGTTATAATTTTTAATTTCATTGTTTTAGGAGCATTCATTTCATGGTTTTATAGTCAGTTTCCTTATGTATAATTATGGAAGTTCATGTAAAATAGAAGAAAAATATCCAAAAGTGGAATAAAATGATATTAATATAATTCAGGATATTAAATTATCCCATATATCATTTTTTATATGGTATGAGGATAATTCATTAGATAAAATGTTAATGAAAAATGATTAGTTTATTTTGGAGGTTTTTATGACCATCATGAAATAGTATAATTTTATTTAATATTATATATATATATTGGCTACAAAACATTAAATATGTTTTAATAAATATATTATAACTATTTTTAACCATAAAAATAGTTTTATGACCAGCCTTGAATGAGTTAATGAAAAATTAAAACTCGTCATCCATGAAGGTGGTGAATCAACACATCATAGATGATGTTTTCTTTTTTATAATTAAAAGGAGAGGAGAAGAGATATGATTATGAATATTCCATTAAAATAATTAAATTCTAGTATATATGTCATACTAGAGTTATCATTCCAATTTATATAAGTTAGGTGAGGATAGGATAAGAAAAGAAAATAAATTAGAATAGAAAGAAGGAGGATTTTACCTCTTGAATATTGTATCCTTGGGAACCTCCTTAATACACTTGGATTTGGTAGTTTGGTAAGACCAATAGGTCTTGGATGTGAGGAAGAGTCTTGGTAAGGTATTTGGGTAGAATTTAGACAAGCTTCAATTCTTAGAAGGTGTGAGTAGAAGGGGTAATAAGAAAGATTTGGGTGAGCCTCAGCCTCCTCTACCTACTAATTTGGGGAAAGAGGGTTATGGGGTGGAGGAAGGGAAACCTGGAATTGGTCTCAACTATGTAGATCCACAAATGATGGATGAAGGAGGATCCAAGACTCCAATGGATTCTTCTAATGTTAAGATAATGCACTCAGGGACCGGTACTAGTGTCAAGGGTCTGGAAAAGGCTTATTAGACATCATGGGAGGGTGACTCTTCTGGTTGTAAAGTGCTAGGACGTCTTTTAGAGAGTGATCCAAGTAAGGAGGTGGATGATATTATGCTAGGAAACATGGTCGACGGATTTTTGAATTATAATTTGGTTCATGAGGTTTAAATCTCTCCATTTAGGCCCTATATGGATGAGTAGGGGGCCCTCAGGACTGAGTCCAGTGATGAGGATTCTGAGCACCTATGAAGCGATATAGAAGATACAATTTAGGGTGATCGAATTTAAATCCTAAGTTGAATTAAGATACATAGAGGCATTTAGAAATAGATAAAGTACTATTATTTTTATCCACCACAAATGGAGGATATATTGGTGAAGAAATTGAAATCCATGCTGATGGACAACGATCCCCACTTCCCCCAAGGCTACTACCGGTCAGCAGCGAGAGTTTGGTGTAGCGATCGATCCTTCTTTGGAGATGCTCATGCACTCAGGAGGAGTAATGGTTGAAAAAATTATAATTATTAATTATAATAATGAAGAATCTGATAGGATGATGGGAATTCCATTAAGGGTGGTTACCAATGAGGATAAAAGTAACTGGATTGCAAACAAGATCTGATATTGAACATGGATTCAATGATGGAAAGATTAGTCAAGAGGAATACATTCAGTCTTGGGAAAATATGGCATATCAATTTGTGGACCTTTTAAATGATGATCTAGATACTTAGGTTAGCACTATCTCTTGGAAATTTTGTAGGGAGATCAAATCTAATAGGCTTAAATTTTCCTCTAATTTTTCAGTTATTTCCTTTAGTGCTTGAACTATTGGTTTATTACTTTTTCCTTAAAAGTTTTTTTATAATAAAAAGTTAATTTTCAGTCAGAGTTATTACTTCATCAATACATCATCCATTAATAAATAATTAATTTATTTACTTATAATGTTAAATACCATAAATTACCATATTTCATTTTTCACAAAAAATTCAACTATTTCAGAAAAATTCAAAAAATTCACCCTAACCATTTTTTGATGTGTAGATTTCAAAAACAGACTCAATTATATGAAAATAATTTTCTAAATATGAGAAGTTTTATTTTTAATTAAAATCATCATTTATTTGAAAGATGCTGATTTTAATATTATAAATGATTTTAGGACACTTTGAAAAATTAATTATAGTCTCATAAAATTATGTTATAATTATAATGCAACAAAATAGTAATTTATTAATCTATTTTATGAAAATAAATTTTATTTTAAATCATTATATTAATTATAAAATTGTAAATAAACATTTACATTTCAAAAAAAATACCAACACTTAATTTATCATTTTTAAAACATTTATTTAGTTGTTTTGTGATATAGATATATCATATTTTCATTTTGTGAGATAACTAATTTTTTTTATACTTTCAAAGGTGAGGTTATTACTCTAACATCTACAATAATATTACTAAAAGTCACATTACTATTCTAATATCCATGTTAACATTTAATATTATATCATAGTTCATTTAAGTTCGGTGTTGCATGCAATTTAATATATCAAATAAGTTGAATTTATTTAAGAAGATACATATTGTAAAGTCTTTGGGTGTTATATAGCCACCTGTATTTAGATTACAAGAACATCATCCACATTGTCCACTAAAATCTCATACAAGATGAGGCTCGCACCCCAAAACAACCCATGGTACACTCCCCATGACACAGATTTACTTACACCACCCTCAGAAACAAACTCAACATGCTTAACCATAAACACACATTTATGGTTCTTACAAGCCATGTTCACCCACATCAAAACTCAGGTAGCGATGCCTATAATAATCATTAATTCCTTAGTCACCTCAGTCTCTGAGAAAGTTTTTGATTAAAACCACTAGGATTCCATGACTCTCCACTAATCCATCATGAACCCACACCCATCATGATGCTACAATCACCACACTAATTAAGCTCCTCCAATACCTAAATAATTTACCAAATTTTTATACATGATCATTTTTACCAAACCAACTACAATAGAAACTTTGTGTAGATAATACACACCACTTAGATCATAAGAAAAACAATGAGAACTCACTCCCAATCCACTCGGTCACATCACCTCAATGACACCATTCACATCAAATAAAAACTTTTTATCTCAATTATTGTACTATCTAGGGGTCACACGATACCCCGATAATCATTTCCAACCCATGAATCATAATCTTCAGAGTCGTACAATATTGGGACCCACTCACACACTAGGTCAAGCATATGCCCAATCCATGACTCACCCCATAAATAATCATCACTCGAGTGTCATTTCAACATAGATTATCTAACCACCCACACTATATACCAGAAAAAATTGAAAAACCATGGGTCCAGGAATCATAGTGATGCCACCATCTCATCAAACCAAGATACCATGGAAATTTTCACTCAAGGTACCTTAAACCCCATATGAAGAGGTAACTCAAAAGCCTTTATCAAACCCATCTCAAGCATTATCAAGGAATCCCATGTATAAACTACAAAATTTCAAGCAATTTTTTTGATTCATTTCCAACGTAGTGTGTTTTCCATGCTTCACTAATCTTAGAACATCCCATTTAGGACCATTATTAACCATGCCATCAAAAATACACTACAAGATAATTGGTTAGGAATTATAATGATCCTACCTTATAAAAACAAGCCTTAAAGATAAGGGAGTTATATCACTAAGTGCTCTTTTCTATAAAACCCCAGTAACTTAAATCATTGAAACCACTCACTTGATAGCACCTACCATGCATAGATTCCACAAGATGAAGATTATTTCTAATCTTTACTCACCCAACCATACATAATAAAGGGTTAACCCCCCTCACAAGTCACCATTATAGTTCACTAATAATTGGCTCACTAATAACTAGGTTCATGTATTAGGTTCTATAGGTCCTTTAGTAGTGTCCCAACTCCACTGAACCAATCCCCGAGATGGTGTAAACATGACCTCAAGTACATATACCCAAGAACTAGAGGCTTTCGACTAGCAGTGAGGGCCTAGGGTGTGTCTATGGGGAGACTATTCCCTCATAGATCAGAGTAATCACGATGGTAACAATAATAAGAAATAGAAAAAGAAATATAGTTAAGAAAAAAAACAACATAAGTAAATGAAAAAGTCATGAAATATAAGTAAAAAAATTGTAAGCTAAATAACAAAGCTATATAAAAAATAATGATGATGTCCTGTCATGAGTCTATACAAAATGAGAGTACATGTGAACATGGGTAAAAGTATATACTTCATGATATACGAAACTACAAAAGACCAAAAACTACTACACAACATCTTGAGCATAGGCTCAATACTTTCCCCCCAAAGATCCATCCTAATCAGCAAGAAAATCAAACATCATAAGAAACACACTTCACTTTACCTATACCTACGATCATAAAGTATACTCAAGTACCATATGATGTCTGAGCAGGGTGTGAGATATAAATCTTAGTAGGCCAACACCCTCAGTGTCTTGAGCTTTCCATTTCATACTATAAATAAGAGACAGTGTGTCGTATATAATAATTTTAGATCAATATATTAATAAACATGTAATAACGCCATCCGAGTTCCTAAAAGGACACCTGTACTATACCACATGCTTCTTCCCATGTTGAAAGTCTGATCAAAGTACATATGAAAGTCACATTACATTTATACATGTTCCAAATTAAAAAAAGAAACTAATAAATCATACCCCAAGATTTTTCTTTGGCTTGGGGTCTCATATTCATGTCATAGAAAAATCATGTTCAAGTATAAACAAGAGGCATTAAGAGATAGCACAATAGGCTCAACGATAATAATAATCAAATCATATCACAAGAGCAAGAAATCAATCATTAAATTACATTAAAACCAGATGTGGAGTCCAGTAAATATCCAAGGATATCTAAAAATAATCCCATGTATCACAAAAAGAACATTCTATAATATCTGATACCACCAAGTTCATTCAAGGTGATCCATATAGATTCCCTTATATAACTACGAGGCATGATAAATTGTGAGTCCATTCTAGGTATCACACATAGGGGACTGAGTATCACCCATGGAATGGATTATCCATCCTACCAATGGGTACATCCAGAATTTATCCCCTAGGGAACTAGTATAACTCAGGATTATCAAAAACCACCCAAGAAAACCTTTCTTCGAAAGCCAAATCATCACCCCCGATGCTTCGGGTCATAACTCAAACGAGCATGGAAAGTCCATCCATAGATCCTTAATATGGAACCCATGTTATCTTACAACCATATCAAGATCCATATCAAACAAGTCATATATAATAAGGAAATTAATTTATAATTATGATCCAATAAATAATCATCTCAATACCACATGAAATCCATTTAACCAAGCTATACAATTCAAGATGACCAACAATAAAACATTTCATAAAGTAAGAAAATAATAATTAAATAAGAGTAATCATGGTATGATACATAATATACAAGGAATATTCTTTAAAAAATTTCATGTTATCACATGAAATTTATAACGTGTGAGCTTTTTATTATATAACTTTACATAGAATTTTACAAAAAAAGGATCTTTAAAATTTTAGTGCCTTAGAAAAAAGGCACACAATAAAAGAAAACATAAAAAATTATTCTATTTCACTCAAAAGTATTATTTAAGGTTAATACTAAGTGAATTTATTTCATCTATTAACCTTGGGACATAAATTTATGTAAAGGGCGAGTAGAAGTCCCAGTGAGGGAAAACAAGTGAAATTGTTTACACGTGATCTTGAAAAACATTGATAAGAACTTGACGAATGTCAATATAAAATGAAAAATAGAACATGATGAATATAATTAATAAAATAACTTGAATCATAACTTGGAAATTTGGATAAAAAATTTAATTTAGTCCTTCATAAGCATATCACCAAGGGTTATCACTAAGGTGTCATAAAGTTACCAAGGTTATTCACCCAGGTATCATAAAACTTGTCATCTTTAGAGATTAAATTATTTACCCAATGAATTGGATCACTATTAGGAAGAACCAATTATATTAATTAATTAATATTATAAACATATATCATAATAAAACATCTGATAAATAACCTGTGTAGAATAAAATAAACGGGTTTCATTTCAAAATCATGGTGTTTTAGAAAATGCTTAAAAATTAGATCCTTTTGTCATTTTAAACCCATTAAAAAAGGAGGATTTCATATATGTTAATCATAGAATTAAAATAGATCATTTTTAAATCTATGTGAATACCCATAGAGAAGATATAGGTTTGGGTATTCACAAAGAAAATAAAATAATTTCTTGATAAAAAAAGAGAAATTTTGAGACGAAAATACGGCAGCCTAACGGGTATGAAACATGGTTTTTGAAACCATTAAAAATAGAGGGGGAAAAGGTATACCATTAATAAATGACCCTTAATATAGTAAATGTATAGAATAAAATATATATAAGAATGGAAATTTTAAATACACACCACATAAAAATGAAACAAGAAAGGAAAAGAGAAGTTGAGAGTTCCCTTACCTTGAATAGTGACTACTAAAACTCAAAGATTGGAACCTTGGGGGATTTTAGACACATTGGGAGGACTACTTGGGAGGTAATACTATCAAATATTTGTTGATAATGATTTTTCAATTAAATTAAAGGAATAAACAGGTGGTTATTTATATTAAAATAGAGGGAGTTTTTTTATTAATTTCCTTAGACACCTCGTTGGTGGTATTTTAAAAAATATGGGATTGACCATGGTATTTTCCCATGGTATTGGAAAATTGGGACACCGATTGAGTTAATTTAACACATAATATTCAAAAATAATTTAAAATCATCCATTACATCATTATGATATAGCTATTATGTCATTAAACTTACCAAAAAACTCAAACTGTATTTTTACTATTCATAAAAAACTAAAGTATTTTATAAAATTATCATAAATTCACCCTGACATAATATAGATATTATAAATTAAAAAATTAAATTTATTTTATCATAATAAATCTCTAAATATGAAAAATTTAACTTTTAAATATAAAAATACTTATTTATTAAAAATAACAACAGACCGAAAATGCATAATAAGATTGCATAGTGAAATTTCTAATACTTGAAAAACTAAAATTATTTTATCATTTATAATTAAAAATGAGTATTTTTATACCACTATGTAATTAACATAAATAATATTAATAATACCCTAGTTTATTATAATAATAATATGTTTCTGAAAAAGTATAATTTCTTTTAGAAAAATAAATTTATCAAAATCCATCTCAATTTTATTAAGAAAAACTATTATTAAAATAGAAAATATGGAACAAAAATTTTATTAATACAAAGGGATTACACTTTATTTAACCAAGGCCTTGAAACATAAACCCTTATAACATCCATATACGACCTAAAGGTAAGGTGTACGATGATGATAGAATCATTAGGTGGCTCATATATCCTCGCCTGAGTGGTAATTTCTACTAACATGAACTTCTCCCATAGGCGATCATGTTCAGGTTTAACATGTTGAAGATCAGATTGGGTTTGGTCAAGAGAGAAACCCAAATATGCTACCTCCCACCCAAGCTCCAAAAAATGGGCTTTATATGGTACAACTCTACTAGATGAGTCCATCGACTCTTCTTACTAAATTAATTTTCCCTTGCCATTTATATTTATAAACACTAGTTAAAACCTTAAAATTATTAAAAAGTGTATAGTTTACAATGGTCATATTGACCAACAATCATAATTGACCCATGATCATAGTTGACTAATGGTCATAATTGACCAACGGTCATATAATGGTCAAAAACTGATAGTCACATTTCAGTTTATAATCACTTCATTAATAATGGGAAAATGTTTTGTTGAGTACAAAAGTAATGAAACATAATTTTTTTTAGGAAACAATTATCGTTAATTTTTTTTTTCGGGTTGTTACATTCAGACCCCCTTAAGAAAATTTTCCTCAAGATTTCAAATCATGCTTTCAGAAGAGAAAATTTGTGATTACTTGTTCCTTATTGTCTCCTTCAGTTCCCACATTACTTCTTCATACAAGTGGTTCCTCCACAACACTTTGACGTGGTGGGAAGTCTTGTTGTGTAAAACCTTATCCCTATGGTTCAAGATCTCCACCAGCTGATCCTCATAAGAGATATCATGTTCTAGTTATACCACCTATAGATTCCATACCTGTAAAGGGTTAGGTATTTACTTCCTCAAGAGAGATATGTGGAAAACATAATGAACTTGAGATAAATTTGGTAAAAGTGCTAGCCTATATGCCACTTCTCTTATGCTAACAAGGATTTTATAGGGGCCAATGTACCTAGGGATAAGATTCCATTTCTTTCCAAACCTCATGAATCTCTTACATGGTTAAATTCAAAGGAATAATTTTTCACCAACATCAAACTTTAAGTCCCTTCGATGTGTTTCATCATAGATCTTTTTCTGAATTTGAGAAGACTTAATGTGTTGTTGGATGGAATAAACATTTTCTATCATATTTTGTACAGGATTAATCCCAATAAGATTTCTCTCACCAGATTCATCTCAACAAGTAGGATTTCTACATCTCTTTCCATATAGAGCTTCATAGGGTGCCATTTTTAATACTTGAATGGAAGCTGTTGTTATATGAAAACTAAACTAATGGGATATGTTGATGTCATCCACCTTTAAATTCCATAGAGAATGTTCTCCGCATATAATCAATTGTTTGAATAGACAATTCAGATTGGCCATCAATTTTGGGGTGATAGGCCATACTAAAATTCAATTCGGTAATCAGAGTATATTTAAGACTTCTCCTAAATTTTTATGTAAAACTTGGATCATGATTAGATACAATATAAAGTGGAAATCCATTCAGCCTTACCACTTCCTTCACGTATATCTTGAAAAGTTGGTCAAGAGAAAAATCTTCCCGAATATAGGTAAAATGGATAGTCTTGGTGAGATGGTCCACTATAACCCATATCTTATTTCTTTTGGATGTTTTTGGGAGACCAGTGATAAATTCCGTAGTGATATTTTCCCACTTCCATGCTGGTATAGGTAGTGGTTGTAATGCCCCTTTAGGAAGTTGTCTCTAAGACTTCACTTATTGAAACACCAGGCCCTTTGTAGTGTAGTCATAAATATCCCTTTTAATGTTATCCCACCAATAATGATCATGAAGGTCCCTATACATTTTAGTGTTTCCAGGATGTACAGAGAAAGTAGAGCTGTGAGCTTCATCCATCAGCTCCTTATTTATTTATAGAATAGATGGAACACATATTCTTGTATGAGATTTTAGTACACCTTCTTGATCAATATTAAACTCCCGAAACTTCCCATTATTCACAGCCTCTATCTTCTCCTATACTAAAGGATCTTCTCTTAGAGATTTCTTGATATTCTCTAGTAATTATGATTTAGAAATAATTTAGGATAGGGTTGATGATATCCCTTCCCTTATGATTCCCACGTCCATTTTTACTAGGTCTTTGATCAAGGGATCTCTTTGAATCCTCATCATTTCTAGCACAACATGGTATTTACTACTTAATGCATTAACGAATTTGTTTTCTCTTTCGGGATTATAATGAATTAAACAATAATTGTCTTTAATAAGTTCCAACCATATCCTCTGTCTCATGTTCAATTCCTTTTTTATGAAGATATACTTCAAACTTTTATGGTCTATTTATATATCAAATTTATCCCCATAAAGATAGTTCCTTTACATCTTCATAGAAAAAAAACCGCATCCAACTCGAGGTCATTCATAGGATAGTTTTTCTCATGAGGTTTCAACTGTCGAGATACATAAGAAATCAACTCGTCATTTTTCATGAGGAAGGACCCAATCCCTTTTAGAGATGCATCACTAAAAATAACAAATCCTTCTCTGATAGAGGGTAGAGTTAACATGAGTATAGTAACCAATCTATTCTTTATCTCTTGGAAACTTTATTCACACTCCTTTTTATAGATGAACATGACCCCTTTTCGAGTTAACTTCGTTAGTGGATTAGAAAATCATAAAAATATTTTTAAAAACCTACTATAATATACTGATAAACCAAGGAAACTATGAATCTCCATTATTGTTGTAGGTTTAGGCCACTCTTCTACAACCTTTTTCTTTGTAGGGTCAACTAAGATTCCTTCACTAGTTACAATGTGGCCCAAAAAGCAACTTGATATAACAAAAAATCACACTTACTGAACTTTACAAATACATTATCCTTCCTCATATTTTTTAGTATCACCCTTAGATGATCCTCATGATCCTAAATAATTTTGGAATATATCAGAATATCATAAATAAAAACTACCATGAAGTTATCAAGGCAGTCCTTAAATAATCTATTAATCAAATCCATAAAAATAGTAGAAGAATTTATCAACCATAAAGGCATAACAAAAAACTTATAATTCCTATATATTGATCAGAAGGAGGTATTTAGAATATCTTCTTTATTCACCCTCAATTTATGATAACCAGATCGAAGATCAATCTTGGAGAAGAATTGATCCCCATGATGCTGGTAAAATAAATCATCAATTATTGGAAGAGGGTACTTATTCTTCACTGTGATCCCGTTAAGTTCTCTATTATCAACTTATAGCTGCATTGATCCATCCTTCTTCTCCAAAAATAGAATATGTTCTCCCCTATGAGACACACTTGGTCAGATAAACCCCTTTATCCAAAATATCTTGGATTTGTTTCTTTAATTCCTTCAACTACACATTATACATTCTATATAGAGTTTTTTATATCGTCTTGGAACCAGGCATGAGTTCAATGGAGAACTCTACCTATCTTTCTAGGGGAGGTCTAGCCAACTCCTCAGGAAATACATCAATATATTCTTGAACTATGGGAACATTTTATATTCTTATACTTTCATCCCCTTCTTCATCTTCACTGATCAACTCCATAAATAAGGCTACGGGTGGTGCTTCTAGACAAAGCTCATGTTGAGATATCTCTCCTTTGAAGATAACTGTAGGTTTTCTACTCAATACTAATGAGATTTTATTACTTCTTCAATTGATATTATAATTATAATTTAAGATCTAGTCCATCCCAAGTATAGTGTCAAATTCCATCATGGGAATGACTACTAGATTTGCGATAATATTGTTCTTGCCAAAGTAAATACTAGAGTTTCTATACACTGATCATGCTTGGATAATCCCACTAAGAGTATTGACTGATAAATCTACTTCTAGCAGTTAAATAATTGATTCTATATTCTTTTCAAACTTGGAGGAAACAAAGGAATGAGTAGAACCATAATCAAACAAAGTACTTACTAACTTTGAGAGAATAATGAGAGTACCTGCCACCACATCATTTAGAGCTTCAACTTCAGATTTAATTATAAAAAAATCACAACCTTGATCCCTTGGAATAAGCTGAGTTTGATGGTGATTCCCCTCTACTAACCTTAGATTTAGAAAGTGATTGTAAAAGTTCCCAAGATGTCCACATTTGAATCATTAGACTTCAGGCAGGGCCTGCACCATCTACCTTTTTTTTGTTTGTGTTGAGAAGTTGAGGCTTTACCTCACTATGAAAATTTCTAGCGACATGACCATCTCTTCCACACTTATAAAATTTACCACTCCCAAGCAAGAAATTACCTGAATACTTCTTACCACACTTGTTACATGTGGAATGTTTTACATTTTTTTCCACATCCCCCTTGATCAAAGTTCCTCCCCAGGTGGACTCTAGATATCTCTTCTTCTCATTCAATTTATGAGACCAATATATCTCACCAAAATCTAGTTCAAACTTCATAGCACTCCATATGATTTCCTCATAGTTGTCACAATCTTGTCTGGAAAAATTCTTCCATAGATGAGGTATTAGTCCATTGAATAATCTATCTACCTTATAATTAGAATCCATGAAAACGATATAGGTATAACAGGAAAGTCTTGTGAAGTTCATATCATAGCTTCCAATATATTCATTCTCCTTCTACTTCAGTTTTAAGAATTCCTTCTCCATTTTCATTCTCATTTAATGAGGAAAATACTTATTAAAAATATTTCCCTGAACTCTTCCTACCCCATATCTTCAATATCCCCTCTTGGACTTATGTTTTTAATCATTTCAAACCACTAATTACCTTCTCCCACTAAATGGTACATATATAGAGTGACTTTATCTTTTTCCGAACAACAAAGTAAAGAAAATATCTTTTCTATAGATCTTATCCACTGTTCCAAAATCAATGGGTCAATAGATGGACTGAAAATTGGTGGTTGTTGACGCATAAAGGACTCAATGGAAAGTTTTTCTATTCATGGAGAAACTGGTCTCTTAGCTTGATTCAATTTATTGCCCATAACTAAAGTTAGTTGATGTATTATTCTCATGAAGGTTTCCATTCCTTCTTCCATCAGAGTTCCATCAACACATGGTCTGTTGCACTCACCATTTACACGGTTAGTCCTATTTCCCACTATTTTCTAAAATAAGAGAAACTTAGTAAGAAAATTGCTTATTTTAATAATCTTATAACTCTAAAAGAATTTTATGTCTTAAAACATCATGCTTAAATTTTTTATTTATAAACAACAATTTCATTTTCTATAAATCCTTCATAATAATTCATAAAAATATTGGGATTAACCAAACATATTTTCTGGGAGTGTCAAACTAGGAGTGCATCAAGTCTCTTTATCATGCACCAATTTCCATTCGAGTCTAGATCAAAGAGGTGTTTTAGGGGTTTACCCCTAGATACATCTATGCTAGAGCCACATTCATTTGTTCATATCTACATAGGAATTTATTTTTTTGGAAACCACTTACTTAATATTTCACCAAAATACCAGGATGTTTTTCTACATTTAATATTTTATATAAGGTTCTTATTAAAATTTTTATATCCTGATTTATACAAATAACTAAACCATCCATTTATACCAACTATGGCATCATGACTTTTTATTATTTAACTTTACATAGCATTTTACAAATAGAGGATCTTTTAAAGTTTAGTGTCTTGGAAAAAAAGGTATATAATACATGAAAAGTTAAAACATTATTATATTCAACTTGAAAGTATTATTAAAGGTTCATCCTAAGTAAATTTATTTCATCTCATAACCTGGGGACATATATCAATGGAAAGGGTGAGTAGAAGGCCCAGTAAGGGAAAACAAGTGAAACAATTTACATGTGATCTTGAGAAATATTTTTAAGAACTTGAAAAATATTTATATGGAATAAAAAATAGAAGATGAGTCATATCATAACTAAAATAACTTTAATAAAAACTTGGAAATGTGTATACAACATTTAATTGAGTCATTCATAAGCATATCATCAAGGTCTATCACTGAGGTGTCAAAAAATTTACCAAGGTTATTCACCAAGGTATCGTAAAACTTATCATCTATAGAGACTAAATTATTTAACCAATGCATTGTATAATTATTAGGGAACACACTTAATATGTTTTAATTAATTTTACCCACATATATCATAATAAAACATCTCATAAATAACCCACAGAGAATAAAATAAATGAGTTTTATTTCAAAGTCATAGTATTTTAGAATGTTCTTAAAAACAAGTTCCTTTTGTCATTTTAAACCCATAGAAAAGTGAGGAGGGTTTCATGTATGTTAATACCAAAATTAAAATAGATCATTTTAAATATATTTTAATACCCCTAGAGAAGATATAGGTTTAGGTATTCAAAAATAAAATAAAATAATTTCTTGATAAAAAGAGATAAATTTTGAGATGAAAATCCAGCGACATAACATTTATTAAACATGGTTTTAAAAAAAATTAAAATGAGAGGAAACAAGAGTATACCATTAAAAAATGAATATTAATATAGTAAAGGGTAGAATAAAATGTAAAAAATAACATGGTATGTAAATTTTAAATACATACCACATAGAAAGGAAACATGAAAGGAAAAGAGAAGTTGAGTGTTCCCTTACCTTGAATAGTGACTCCTAAAACTCAAGGATCAGGAAATTGGAAGCTTGAGGACACCTTATGAGGACTAATTTTGAGTTAATACTCTCATAGTTTTATTGAGGATGATTTTTGAATTAATTTAAATTAAGTAATGGTTGGGTATTTATAGAAAAATTGAGGGAGTTTTTTTTTATTAATTTCCTTGGACACCTCATTGGTGGTATTTGAAAAACCATGGGCTTGACCATGCTATTTTACCATGGTATTGGACACTTGGGACAAATATTGAGTTAATTTAACACATATGATTCAAAAATAATTTTAAATTAACCATTACATCATTATGACATAGCTATGATGTCATTAAACTTACTAAAAAACTCAAACTGTATTTTTACTATTCATGAAAACCTAAAGTATTTTATAAAATTCTCAAAAATTCACACTAACCTAATATAGATATTATAAATTAAAAAAATTAAATTTATTTTATCCTAATAAATCTCTAAATATGATAAATTTTACTTGTAATTATAAAAATACTTATATATTAAAAATAATAGCGGATATAAAATGTATAGTAAAATTGCATAGTGAAATTTCTAATACTTGAAAAACTAAAATTATTTTATCATTTATAATTAAAAATAAATGTTTATATAACACTATTTAATTAAAAAAACAATATTAATAATACCCTAGTTTATTATAGTAATTATATGTTTCCTGAAAAGTAAAATTTCTGTATAAAAAATAAATTTATCAAAATCTATCTCAATTTTATTAAGAAAAACTATTCTTAAAATAGAAAAGATGGAATCTTTTTTTGTTAATACATAGGTTTTAAAATTTTTGTAACTAAGTCCTTGAAATATAACCCCTTATAACACCCACTTACAACCTAAGGGTAAGGTGTGTGATGGTGATAGAATCGTTGGGCGGCTCAGATAACATCACCCAAGTGGTAATTTCCACTAACTTGAACTTCTCCTGTATGAGATTTCATTCAAACTTAATATGTTAAAGCTCATTTTGGGATTGGTTAAGAGAAAATCCCAAATATGCTACCTCTCACCCAAGCTTCAAAAAATGGGCTTCGTATGGCACAACTCTACTGGATGAGGCAATCAAATCTTCTTTCTACATTAATTTTCCCTTGTGATTTATATTTATAAACACTAGTTATAATGTTAACATTATTAAATGGATTATTGTTTCCAACAGTCATATTAACCAATGTTCATATTGACCAATGGTCATAAAACAGTTGAAACCCGATGGTCACATTTCAAGTTATACTCACTTCATTAATAAAGGGAAAATGATTTTTTGAGTACAAAAATAATGAAAAAAAATTTTTTAGGAAAAAATTATCATTAAAAAAAGTTCAGGTTGTTACAAAATTTAATAGAAAAAGCTAATAATATTACCAAGTCATTTCATATAGTTCAAGATAATATTAAGGGCATAAGCATAAAGTAGTTTTCATTAGCAATGAAATATAAGCAAGGCATATGGAATCAACCTGACTCAATTTACATGTCATCCACGACGTTCTAATATATCAAGCTATTAATCTTTATGAATTATTACCTTCCATTTGTACCATTTAAATGGATTAATAAAAGAGAACCAAACAAAGGAATATGTCCTTTTATAAGGTGAGAAATTTTACATTGTATAAAACTTAAGCATTCAGTAAACTTGTATAATAATTTAACATAAGGAATAAATATTTCCAATAAAAAGTTACCATAATGAGAAATCATAAATAAGGCCTATGGAAAAGGCATAAGTATTGGTCTAAAATCAATCACTTATGTCAATATGCATAATAAATGGAATTTGGATCTACCCTTGGGGAAAATAATAAGAATCATGCATATGCATTTCCAAAGGAACCCAATCCCTGGTTCAACTCCCATATTAAACCATTTATCATTTTAAAACACCAACCCAAGGTGAAACCCCACTCAATACATAAAGAAATCTTAGTACATTTTGGTTTCCACACCCATAGGTGTGGCTAAAGACAAGGATAAAACCTTATAAACGAATTTCTCTATAATCTATGGTCACTATAGACATGAAAAACACCCCGGTTAATTTAATATGAAATAATAAGGCTTATACAACAGGTTCCGACTAGTGGTATAATAGAGAAATGTAAAAAATTCTACAAAACAATAGGCAAAAGAGTATACACCATACCTCATGGTGGCAATTATCCACACATCCGGTAGCAAGGCTTGATTCAACCTAGAATGGAAGAAATCAAGATATTTAGTAAAACCCCAAAAATAGGGAAAAGATGAATCAGATGAAGATAGCGCAATAAGAAGTGGAAGAACCAAGACATAGAGGGGTGTGAAAGGAAGAGCATACTGAGACAAGTATGTAGCTTTTGACGGTGAAGGAAATAGATCACTATTGAAGGAAAAAGATCAAAAACCCCAAGGAGGATAAGAAGAGGATATGTGCGCCTATAGGGAGGAGTAAAATCAGGTGAAATGAGAAGGGAGAGAGAAAATGAGTTAAAAATATTTCATTAAAATTACCCACACAATAGGGGTCAAATGGTTTGGCCACATGGTTGGTCAAACCGTGTGACAACCATGCGGTAGGCTATTCTTCACTAGAGAACCTCGCATGGTTTGGAACATGATTTGACTAATCATGCACAAACTATGTGTTTTCCCACTATTTGAGACCTTCAACTAGCCACATGGTCATGAACCCTGGGCCTTATAGTTTTAAAAATCATGAGAACCATCATGTTTTCCCTATTTTTGGTGCTATGGGTTTTAAACTAGCTCCAAATGCTCCTAAGACCTCATTTAACCTCTTAGGATTCAAATTAAGGGCTATATTAATGAATTAAACCAAAAATTTTAATGTTTTGTACCTTTGGATAAAGATGGTATGTTACAACATCCCCTTCTTAAAATAAATCGTCCCTGAGTTTCCCTTCCAAGGGTGGTATAAAGTCATCTGAATAGAGTTTCAACCACTATGTGCATACCTCAGTCTCTCTCTCCTAGGTATCATCTTGAACACACTATACTGCCATAGTATCTAGACCATAGGAACTGAAATTCCTCAAATAAACTTCATGCTACAATCAACGATATGAATTGGTTACTACTTGAAAGATGATTCCACCTCAAGCTCAATATCCTCAGGATCAAACGAATGAGATGGGTCTGGATGATACTGTCGAAGCTGAGATGTATGGAAGACATCATGCATGGAAAGGTACCTCTGAGGTAATAGAAACTGATAGGCCACCAACCCAACTCTATCCATTATCTTGAATGACCTGACATACCTTGATGATAACATTCCCTATCTCCTGATTTGTTTATGACCTAATCGATGTGACACACGCAGAAAGACCTAATGTACCACCTCAAAATATAGAGGTATGTGGAAATGATCGATATAAGAATTATTCCTAGAATGAACTATATACATACACTTTTGAATATTATGGACTTGCTATGAATTCTCCCGAATAAGATAAGGACCCAATAGAGCCACCTCCCCAATCTCTAACCAACATAGAGGTAAACTGAATGGTCTACCATAGAGGGCCACATATGGAGCCATATAAATTTTTGCATGAAAGTTATTATTATATGAAAAGTTAACTAGAGGAATATGATTATCTTAAGAACCTAAAAAATAAATAATACATTCCCTAATCATATCCATTAACACCCGAATCATCGACTCGAACTGCCCATCAGACTAAGGGTGATATGCAGTACTCACGAGAACCTGTGAACCCAATACCTTCTGCAAACCTTTCTAGAACCAAAAAGTGAACTAAGATTCTTGGTCCAAAATTATAGAATTGGGAACACCATGAAGTTTCACTATCTCCTATATATAAATTCTACCTAACTCATCAACAGAGTAGTTCTCTCGAATTGGAAAGAAGTGAGAGACTTTGGTCAACCTATTGATGATCACCCGTACCACATCACTACCTCAAGGAGATATCAACAATCCTATCACAAAATCCATGATGACGTCGTTAAATTTCTACTTAGGAATGAAATGTGGATGTAGAAGTCCAGAAAATCACTTGTGATCTACCTTCACCTGTTGATAGGTGGAGCACTATGTAATGAAGCCTTCTATCTGCCTCTTCATACCTGGACACCAGTACTGACGATGCATGTCCCTGTATATCTTGGTAAGATCATGATGAAATTCCTTTACAAAGGCATGAGATTCCCTCACCAACTCTTCCCGTATATCATAGGGAACCCAAACACACCCACAGTTGAGTAGGGTCTCACTGCAATCAACAACCCAACTATGAGTTGGGTTCTATCCTATGATACTCTCGCTCATAATGAGTCCATAAAAATCTGATAACTAACACATTGAAACCCATTTTATAAGATAATATTTCACTAATAGAGCTCCTAATACTGGATGTTTGTACTACTCTTGAACCTCTAGATGCAAATAAAAAAACATCCATCATCTTCCACTCATTAATGAAGACTTAGATGACTTGTGTCTGAGTAATTTGGATTAATTAATTATCCATGATATTTTCCTTACCCGGGGTATAAGAAAAGTCAAAGTCAAAGAACTATAGGTATTCAACCCACCCACACTATCTAAGATTCAGGTATCACTATGAAGATATGTATTTCATACTCTTTTGACCCATTTAAATAATGAATCACTATCCCAAAAGGTGTTTACTTCAATAACACAGATCAGGAACCATAGCTAAAATATCTGGGTCATGTATAGGATAGTTTCTCTCATGAGGTATCAATTATTAATATCCATATGCAACAACTCGATCACCTTTCATCAGAACTACACCCAACCCAATCCCTAATGCATCCCATTAGACTATATAACTTCTGCCCAACTTAGGTATAATCAGAATTGGATTTGAATTGATTCTTTCCTTTAATTCCTAAAAATTATTCTTACAATATTTATACCATAGGAACTTCACATCCTTATTAGTTAAGGCTATAAGAGGTATTTATAAGAAGGAAAAGTCTTGAATAAAACTCCTATAATATCCAGCAAGCCCTACGAAGTTACGTGTATCAAACACATTTTTGGGATAATTCCAGGTAACCATAGTACTCACCTTCTCTAGGTCAAGATATTTTCCTACATCTAACATAATATGACCTAATAAGTGAACCTTACTAATCCAAAAGTGGAATTTACTAAGTTTTTAATATAGCTGGTTCTCTCTCAGTGTACCCAACATGATCTTAAGATGGGTGGCATGGTTGTTTCTAGTATGCAAGTACACTAAGATTTCATCTAAAAAAAATACCATGAAGGAATCAAGACATGAGTGGAAAACCCAATAATCAAATCCAAGGAGACAGTCAGATCATTTTTCTGAACAAACGACATAACTAAGTACTCATAAAATTCATACCTTCTCTAGAATTCTCTATGTAGTATATCTGAAGGCCTCACATGAACGTGATGGTATTATGAACTCAAATTTATATTGGAGAAAATATTTGATCCTCAGTTCTGGTCAAAGAGGTCTTCTATACAAGGAAATAGATAAAATTTATTCACTTTAAGTTGATTCAACCATCAATAATCCACACATAATCACAGGTTCCCATCCTCCTTCTTGAATAAAAGGATAGGTGAAATCCATGGTGATGTGATGGGTCTGATAAAACCCTTAATCTAAAGTTATTCAAGATTATTTTTGAGTTCTTGGAGCTGTTTAGGTTTCATCCCATATGGAATAATGGACGTTAGTGCCACAAATAGCACAAGATCTATGGTGAAATCAACCTCTCTCTCCAGTGGTAAACCAAAGAAATATTCTGGGAAAACATCCTTGAAATGATCCATAATAGAAGGAAAATCCATAATCTATATTCCCTAATAACTCATGAAGAGACTCGCTAACCGAGTTTTTACTCTACCAAATCCAGTCCACTTGGGTCATGCTCGATATGCCTGGATATCCCATTTTCTTTATTCATACACTCACTACCATCAGGTGATGTAAAAGACACTCATCGGTGATAACAATCTACTTGGGCATGATAAATCGTGAGCCATTCTATACCAAGAATGATGTATAAGCTGGTCATCTCAAGGATGAAGAAATTCCAAGAGTAACGGTACCCACCTATCTCATAGGGGAACTCCCAAGACTAACATATGTCCTATGTTATGACCCCTAGAGGAGTTTTGAGAGACATAACACCCCAAAAGTACTCAATTATGAGACCAATGATTTCCACATACATAGAAGATATGAAATAGTGTGATTCACCTATATCTAAAAGGGAAGAACTATTGTAGAGGTTACCAGGATAGTTTCTCTAACTGTAGATGGCCCTAGAATTTTCTCCTCAGGATATGGAAATAATGAATATATATGGACAGAATCACAACCCTGAGATATAACATGACTAGCCTGAGATGATCCACTATACTGCGATTAATGGTCTGAAGCCTGACTGACTTAGCCACGACCACTACTCCCTCGGCTTGATTGGCTATTAGAATACCAACTCCTAGCCTAAAGTGGTGTCACAGATCCTATACTTGATAGAGGTGCTGGTATAGATCCCCTACCACTAGATAATGGAGGAAAAAATGACAAAATCACTGAAGATTACCCATCCTATCGCAAGCACAACATTCCATTAGGTCCTTCATGCACTGAGGCTTTTTGTGCCATATCCTTCCAAATTTGTGAAATATGATAGAATTTTCAATAAATGTCACTTGGCATACACCACCCCCACATGCACCCTTAAGTCGGTGCTTCTTACTTCCTAAAGAACCATCATCCTATCTCTGAATTGAACCACCCTGAATCATAGGGCCAACTTCTCTGAGATTTCTTTCCTTAATTATGGTCTAATTAACTATCTTTATAAAAATCATCAACCAAAATACATTCACATGTGATTGGAAAACATACCCAAGCTCATCCTCAAAGATCCCTGCATTAGTTAATTCGTTACCTATCAGATATAGAGAGAAATAAAAAAGATCGGTAAAACAAGTACAATACTCAAGCACTATCATAGATCCATTCTGAAGATGCAAGAACTACATATATTGATCTTCTCTCAAAGTATGTAAAAATAAGTGATCAAAGAAATCCATCTAGAAGTCTGCATAGATCATGTCTCGATAACGCTCTGACAGAGAAACTAAATCCCACCAATGCTTGGTGGAGTCATGAAGCATATAGGTTGAAAGATTTACCCTCCTCTTTAGAGGTATATCTAGATGATCAAAATGGATATCATAGCCTCTATCCATGACTCTGCATCATGAGGAATGCCATACCTTGAGAAGGTGGGAGGATGATGTAGATGAAAGTCCCAAGTAAGCTCTGCCATAGTCGGGGCATGCCTATGATCACCTTGAACAAATTGGATGAACCTGAGAAAACTATCCCTGAACTAACCATCGACACCCAGGGGAAGGTCAGCAGGAGGTGCCTTAAGAGGAACCACAATAGGTATAACAGTTGGCTTAGGGCCCACCAATTCTAGTTTATGCTCATCTCTAATCTCATGGTGTATAACACGAGGTCACCACGGTGTCCTAGCTCTACAATTTCCAAGTGTTAACACCATAGATAGAATTTATAACAGATAAGGGAAGTAGATAAGGAAAGCGATAAAGAAGGGAAGGTACGACGCCTCCCTAATCTCAATAAAACTCACAACCTACTCCTTGAGTTAAGTCTAGATAAAAAGATAAGAACTTAGATTATAACTAAAACATGTCCTATAACTCGTATCCAAGGTAACGTCAAGTTCTCACATTTCCCCTATTTTATGGCCATATCATTTTAACACGTGGGTCTCATTTTAATTCATTTAAGTATTTAATCCTTTTTTCAATGATTTGAATTAGTTAGATCACCATCATAATTTATAAGGGCCATACACCTTAGAAATTGAAATTGGATGTCCACTTAATCCATTTTATAACATGTCCCTATAATTAAATTGGAATATTACTATATTTATAAGTACACAAGAATTGTAAAATATAACAACTAGGAACATCATTAAACACATGAAAATAGGAAAATGAACGCTTAAAGTGGATGTGGTATGGAAATTCATTTCTTATATCCCCTAATATGATTCATGCAATGAAATTACCTCAAATACTTAGGATAAAGTAATAAAAACCATCTTATCAGTAATACCAATATCAATAGCAGCATAAAACAAGTGCATCACCCAATGATGAAGTCGTATAAACCATAAATGGAATAATCAATAATTTAAATTCTCATCCCAAGTAATTTGGGTTTCCCATATATATGGGTTATCCACGTACAAGCATAGAGTCAAGTCCAATTTCATATATCCTAGTTTCTTGTCAAATCCCAAAAAGTAAGAAAAAAAGAAAAATCACTCTGATATCAATTTGTAGCCTCCTGCCCCGGGTGCCACCAAACTGATCCATGAGATGGTGGCCACATGACCTCAAGCACATCTATTCAAATTCCAGAGGTTTCCGACTATCAGTGAGGTCCGAGGGTGTGTTTGTGGGGAGACTATTCCCCCATATATCGGTGTAAGCATTACGATAACAATAATAAGATATAGGAGAAGCAATATAGATAAGCAGAAAACATTGGGAATAAATGAAAAAGTTATAAAATATAAGTAAACAGTTAGAAATTGAATAAAAATACTATATACAAAAACTATGATGATGTCATGTCATGATTCTATATAAAATGAGAGTATAGGGTAATATGAGTACAATCATATGCTGCATGGTATATAAAAACTAAAAAAAGACCAAAAAATTCTACACAACATCTCTAGAATAGGCTCGGTCCTCTACCCACAAATATCTATCCTAATCTTAAAGAAAATAAAACATAGAAAGCAATATGATTCTGTTTACATGTACTTGCACTCATAAAGTCTACTCGGGTACCATACCATGCTTGAGCAGGGTGTGAGATATAAATCTCAGTAGGTCGGCACCCACAATGTCTAGAACTTTCCATTTCATGCTGTAAATAATAGATAATGTTCTAGATATAATAATTTCAGAGCAATATATAAATAAATATGTAATATCTTGGTCTAAGTTCTTAAACAAAAACTTGTCCCACACCACCTTCTTTAGCCTATATCGGAAGTCTGATCAAAGTAACCATGCAAGTCACATTACATTTATTCATATGCCAAAGTAAACATGTCATCTAATAAAGCATACCCCCAATATTTTTCTCTATATTAGGGTCTCAAATCCATGTCATAACATAAGCATGTTCAAGTATAAACAAGAGGCATCAAGATATATCACAATAGGATTAATGATAATAACAATCAAAGCATCTCACAAGAGCTATTGGTCAATCATTCAATTATGTTAAAACTAGAGGTGGAGTCCCATGCCCATATAAGGCAATCTAAAACTAATACCAAGTATTTCAATGAAAACATTAGATAATATCCATTACCACCAAGTCTATCTAAGGTGATCCATATGGATTTCCTAATATCAATACGAGGCATGGTAAATTTTGAGTCCATCCTTGGTATCACACATAGGGGATTGAATATCACCCATGGCATGGAGAAACAATATTTCCAATGGTTCCATCTGTGGTTTCTCCCCTAGGGAACCAGTATCACTCATGAGTATAAAAAATCTCCTGGGTATCCCTTTCTCAGCAAGCCATATCATCTCCCCCTGCACGTTGGGTTGTAACCCAAACAAGCTTGGAAAGTCCATCCATGTATTCTTAATACGGAACACATATTCTCTCCCAGCCATATCTCAAGACATATCAAAAAAGGAATATATAACAAGGTAATACATTTATGATTGAGATCCAATAAATAATCATCTCAATACCACATGCTTTCCATTTAACAAATCTATGCAATTGAATCCAAACAATAATGACACATTTGATAAAGCAAGGAAATAAGAATTAAATAAGATCATTCATGGTATGAGGCATAATATACAAGGAATATAGTTCAAAAAATTGAATTTCATCACATTCAATTCAATAACACAAGTTAATAAGCTTATCAAGGAATTTAATATAGTTCAATACATTAATAAGGGAATGAGGATAAATAAATTTTCATAAGAAATTAAGTATAATAAAGTAATATTCCATAAACATGCCTCTATTTACATGTCATCCACAACATTTAAATATCTCAAGATATCAAGAATGACCAAGTATCACCTTCCATTTGAACAATTTAAATGTCATAAGCAAAGAGCACCAAACAAATAAAGGCACATTGAATGATATAAGGTGAGAAATTGTACATGGTATAAAACATAATCCTTTAGTCAACTTGCATATGCATTTAACATAAGGCATAAAGATTTCCAATATTAAGTAACCATCATGAGAAATCATAAATATGGACTACAGAAAAGGAATAAGCATTGGGAAAAAAGAAATCACTTATTTCAGAAAAATTATAAATGGAATTTGGATCAACCCTTTGGGATAAACAATAAGAATAATACATATAAATTTCCAAAGGAAACCAATCCATGGTTAATCTACCATATTAATACATTTATCAATTTAAAACACCAACCTAAGGTGAAACACCACTCAAGGCATAAAGAAAACTTAGTCCATTTTGGTTGGCACGCCCAAAGGGGTGGCCAAAGAAAAGGTTAACACCCTATGAACGGGTTTCTCCATAAGCTATGGTCACTACAGACATGAAAAAACACCTCGGTTAATTTAATATGTGATAACAAGGTTTCAATGGTAGGTTCTATTTAGCGGTATAATGGCGAAACAACAAAAATGATATGAAACAATGAGAAAAAGAGTAGATGACCTACCTTGTGGTCATAGTACTTTACATGTCTAGTAGAAAGGATTTATTCAACCTAGAATGGGATAAATCAAGAGATTTAGAAAAACCACCAAAAATGGAAAAGACACATCACATTAAGATATCCCAACAAGAAGGGGAGGAACCAAGAAATAAATGAGTGTGGAAGGAAGAGCATAATAAGATGAGTCTGTAGCTTCCGAAAGTGTAGGAATCATATCACTATTGATGGAGAAAGATCAAAACCCCCAAGGAGGATAAATAGAGGGTTTGTGTGCATCGAGGGAGGAGTAAAATCAGGTGAAACGAGGAGGGATAGATAAAACAAGTTAAAACATTTCATTAAAATTACCAACATAATAGGGGTCACACGGTTTGGTCGTATAATTGCCCAAACCATGTGCCAACTGTGTATAAGGTTCTACTTTATTGGGGCACCAAACATAGTTAGGCGCATAGTTTGACTAACTGTGCAAAAAAAGTGTGTTTTCCAACTTTCTGAGACCTATAACTGGCCGCACAGTCGTGTGCCCTGGGGTACAAAATTTGAAAAACCATGCGGCCCAACCCGTTTTCCCTATTTTCAGTGATCTAGGCTTCAAATGAGCCCCAAATTCCCCTAACACCTCCTTTAACCTATTAGACTTCAAATTAAGGGCCATATTAAGGAATGAAACCCAAAATTTTAATGTTCTATAACTTTGGATAAATTTAGGACATTACACCTTCCACCCATCCCAAACACAATAAGACATCAATCCACGACTCATAGGAAACAACCCCATACACATCTCAAGATCATTTGGTGCTTATCAGTCCAAAAATAACCACTTGTCTCAAAGATGTCACACCATAAACACACACCCTTACAAGTATATTAATCAACATATCACTCTATAACTATAACTACCCATAATTGGGGTCAATATCCATTAAATACGGTCACAACATGATTGCTTCCTCAAATCTCATAGAAAACTCATGGCCACAAACCACCATTCCAAAAGGATTCACACCTTTATCATAAAATTAGGGAATCTCATCATTTCAAATGTATTTCATTTATAAGTTCCTATGCTTAGTTAAATAAAATACCATTCACAAGTTATAGAGAAAAACACTTTATAAGTTTTTTACTTGAATTTTATTTTACCCAAATGTTCATTTATATTGATCCAGGTCACACATACCATATACATTTAAGAATTTAAAATTTCCTAGTTCCATTAAAATTTATAATTTCATCCCCATAGTGTCATTATTTGAAGATTAAATCATAAGTTTTATAGGAAAAAAAATCTTTAATTTGTGATTGTTACTCCATTTAACCGACACCAATATAAATTCAAAATTAAGAAGACACAAATCATGTGCAATGACAAGTAATATCAATACCATGTTTTTAATACTTAGGAACTCTACCAAGAATCACTCACTATCCAAATCCATATACCATTTCCCCCAAGAATTCTTGTTTTTATGAACTTTTACTTTCATTGATATTCCTATTTTAACCATTTACCCATTATTTAAAAATCGCATCCCCTTATTTGGTTATATATGATTTTATTCATCAATTATAAAGGGAAAAAAGTATATGTGTAACAACCCCAAACCCAGTAGCCCAGAGTTGGTAGTCATTTTATTACAATTTAATAGATTCAAGAGATCACATCACCAAGGAACGATCAGTTTGTTATTCTTAAAGAAACTAGATACATACATAGTTCCCTTAATACATTGGTAATTAAATATAGTACATAACAATGGAAAAATAAAATTCTCCCTCAACACTTATTCAAAGATCTCATCTTCATAACCTAGGGACAGAAAAAAATAAAATGGGGGGATCAAATGCTCAGTAAGGGTTTCATATAGAGGAATCATGAATCAATAATAAGTAAATCATAATTAATTGGACATAATCAATATGGCATGATGAATAACTAAAAATACCATGCCATCAATAATCCGAGAATGTAAATGTATCCATAGATTTTTTCATAGTGAAATTCCTCTGGATAATGATAACTAAATACTAAATGAAGAAAATGATTAATTATATAATTCCAAGTACTTGGAACACGAACCATCATACTATCAATATGGCTTAAGTCTATGGGTAGATACCTGTCTAATTATGTTTGGAAACAAACACAAAGGGTTTGTCACCAGCTGTTTTGTCTCATGAGACCCATCGATGCATAGAGGGGGTATAATAACCCCCATCCTTCATTTTAAGTCCAAATAATTCTATATACATAGATTTAATTCAAGAATAATATTCCTTATCAAAATATCTATATTGAGTAGAGGATACAGATTCATCAATATTTCCCCAGTTAAAACAACATTCAAAATAAACACCATAAGTAAAATGATATACAACAAATACAATAATAATATCCATGATACAAGAATATAGATATTTAATAGAAATATAATTTCAAATGAAGAATTATATCAAAGGGGTAGTAGATACATGACATAAAAATTATTGGTTTCACAATACCAAGTAAGTCTCAATGAAATGGAAATTGTGACGAAGTCCCTTACCTTATGTCTGAATGTGTTCAAAAATTTATCTTAATATCATGGATAATTAGATTAAATACATTAATTAATTAATTCAGAAAATTTTCTACATGTATTTTATTTATTATTATTTTATTAAGTTATTTTATGGCCTTTTTTATGAGTTATAAGATACAATTTTATTGTTTGGGAGTATTTGTTTCCTTGGACTTAATTATCAGTTTACTTGTATATATGTATGAAGAATCATGTAAAATGAGAATAGTTGTCAAGAATTAAAATTATATGTTATTAATAAACTTCAATAATATTAAATGGGTATATATTTCATTCATTTATATGACATGAGGAAGAATAATTAGATAAAACAATAGTGATAATCATTTAGATCATTTTTTCATTTTTTCGATCATTACGAACTAGTTTTGTATTATGAATTAATATTATGTATATATATTGGTTCTAGAACACTAAATAAGTTATAATATGTATTATAAAATATATTTTAACCATAATAATTATTTTATAACCATCCTTGAAGGTGTTAATGAAAAATTAATTCGTTTTTTCCATGATGACGGTAAATGGGCACATCACAAATGATGTTTTCATTTTTAGAATAAAATGGGTGAGGAGAGAAGATTTGATGATGGATTTTATATTAACATAAAAAAATTATAGTATATATAAGATACTAGAGTTATAATTTTACTTTTTATTGAATAGTTAAGGATAGAATAATAAGAAAAGAAGTTAAAACAAAATGAAAGAGAACAAAAAATGATTTAACTCTAGAATTCCTCTCCTTGAGAACCTCCCTGAGGAAATTGATTTTGGTATTTTGTTGATAATAATAAATCCTAGATTTGGGGGAGATTTTTGAGAAGAGTATTGGGCAGGAATTTTACAATATTTAAGGATTTGTTGGTGTGAGGAGAATAGGTGGTGAGGGGTGGTATTTATAGTGGAGGAGAGAGGTGTTTTTTTTAATATTCTAACCATTATTTTATTATTTTGGCTCAATAAAATAAATAGTGATTGTTATTTTAACTAAATATAGTAACTAATTAATTTTATTTTGAGTAAATAGTTCTTAAATCATCCATACATCATCTATGACTCAATAATTCAGGTATTTAGCTTATACCGTAAATTACCATATATCACTATTCACTAAAAATTCAACTATTTTTGAAAAATCCTCAAAATTAACCATAACCATTTTTAATTATGTTGAATTAAAAAATGAACTCCATTTTATGAAAATAATTTTTTAAATATGATAAATTTAATTTTTAATCAAAATCATCATTTACTTGAAAATACCAATTTTAAAATTATAGCTTCTTTTTTAACACTTTTAAAAATTAACTAAGGCCTCATAAGATTATATTATAATCATAAGACAAAAAAATATTAATTTATGATTCTATTTTATGAAAATAATTTTTATTTTAAACCATTATATTAATTATAAAATTTTAAATAAACATTTATGTTTTATAAAAATATCAACACTTAATTTATCATTTTCAAAATATATATTTACTTATAATATTATATAATTATATAATATTTTCATTTATAAGGTGCCTAAATTTTATTTATAATTTATTAGGTGAGGCTAATATTCTATTATCTGAATTACTATGCCTAAGGGTTACATTACTATTTTTAAGTTCAACTTACCATTTCATTGGTATATGTTCCTTAATTTCAACAAAATTCTTCTTATTTCATTCATTATTCATTTATAGAGTTTTTTTGTGTTTTATATGTGATTTTATATGATTTATACTATATGAAATAATTTTTGGTGCAACATAATCTATCAAATGAATTAAATATATTTAAAAGGATACATTCTGTAAATCAGGGGGTGTTATATTCTCCCCTCCTTCAGAAATTTCATTCTTGAATTTTTTCATGAATATTTCCTTCTAAATATATGAGGGTGGTTCTTATTCATTTCATTATAAGGTTACCAAATTTATATTTCTATTTTATGGTTTATCCAAATAAATTTTACTAGATGATTCATCTGGATCCACAATACCTACTCTCTGGTGTCAAGAATCTCGATAAACTCTTCGCAGTAAGATAATTTTGGTTCCAGTTTCACTTCTTCATAGGTGAGTACATGCATTGGGTCTGACATGTACTTCTTTAACAATTATATGTGGAATACATCATGAAATTTGGAGATAATTGGAGATATTTATAATCTGTAAGCTACAGATGCAATTATTTCTAGAATTTATAATGGTATGATTTAACTAGGGCTCAATTTACCTTTCTTTCCAAACATTATGACACCCTTCCATAGAGAAAATTTCAAAAAGACATGATATCACACTTTAAATTTGAAATCCTTTATTCGGTTTTCAACATAGGTCTTTTTACTACTTTGATCCACTTTAATATGAGCCTAAATAGTCTTTACCCTTTTCATTTTATTATTAACAAGTTATAGGACTATAAGTTTCCTCTCACTAACTTCATCCCAACAATTTGGAGTATGGAATCTCTTTCCATATAATCATTTATATGGAGGCATTTGAATAGTAGAATGGAAACTATTTTTATAGGAAAATTCTAACAAAGATAAATACTGATCCCACATACCTTGAAATTCAAGTGAGAATGATCTCAAAATGTAATCTAATGTTTGAATAGTCCTTTCAGACTATCCATTAGTTTGAGGGTGATAATAAGTAATCAAATGAAGCTCAGTATCCAAATTCTTATAAAGGATCTTCCAGAATTTTGATACGAAACAAGGATCTTGATCAGATACAATCAATAGAGATGTACCATGAAGTCTTACAACCTCATTAATATAGAGTATTTCTAGGTGTTATAGTGGAAAATACTCCCTTATAGTGAGGAAATGTGAATATTTGTCAAGTCGATCAACAATTACCCATATTACATCATTACTTATAGGGTTCCTCAGTATTCCTATGAGAAATTACATTATAATGTCATCCCACTTCCACATAGAAATAGATAGAGGTTTCATGACTCCTATATGATGTTGTCTCTGAGTATTCACTTGTTGAAAAACTAGACACCTTGAAAAATAGTCTGGAATTTCCCTCTTCATGTTATCTCACAAAAAATATTACCCAATATATCAATACATTTTGGTACTACTTGGGTTTATAGAGAAATTTGAGCTATAGGAATTATAAAATATTTCATGTTTTAGATTTGGTATTGATAGAACACATAGCCTCTTTCAAAATTTCAAAACTCCATCCTCATACACGAAGTATTCAAATCTTACATCCTTAATGACTTTAATTTTCTTTTGAAAATCATCATCATCATATTGAGTGATTGTTATCTTCTTCTTTAAATATGGTTTCATAATCATTTGAAAAAGGATTGATTTTTCCTTTTACTTAATAATTCCCTTATCCATATTTACTAAATCCCTAAACATAGGATCTTTCTCAATCCTCTTTTAGGTTATAAGTCCACGATCTTTCCTAATTAATGAATATGTTAACTTATTCACTTTTCTAGGGTGGTAGTATATTGAGAAATCATAATCTTTGAGTAACTTGAGTTATCACCTTTTACTAATTCTGAGTTCTTTCTGTGTAAATATGTATTTATAACTCTTGAGATCCTTATATATCTCATATCTTTCTCCAGAGAGATAGTGTCTCCATATATTTAGAGAAAAGAATACGACTGCTAACTCAAGATCATGAGTTGGATAATTTTTTTGATGAGTCTTGAACTTCCTTGATTCATAAGCAATAAATTTATCATTTTTCATAAGGACACAACTGATTCCATTCTTTGATGCATCACTGTATATCACAAACCCAACATTTCCTGATAGAAGATTCAAAATTGGATCATTGACCAATATTCTCTAAAATTATTGAAAACATTTTGTACATTATTTTTTCCATAAAAAATTAACCCCTTTATGTGTGATCTTGGTTAATGGGTTAGCCAATTGGTAAAATTTCTAGATGAAATGATGATATTAACCTACAAAACAAATGAAACTACATACCAGAGTTTTTTTCACTAACATAGGCCATTCCTAGATTTCATTTTTTTGTAGGATTAATTGATATTCTATTCTTAGATAAAATATGTCCAAGAAAAGAAACTCTTTGAATCCAAAATTTACACTTTATAAACTTCCCCTATAACTCTTTTCCTCTAATAGTTTCTATAAAAATCTGTAAGTGGTTCTCATGTTCCTCATAATTTTTGGAGTATACCAAGATATCATCAATAAATACCACCAAACAATTATCAAGATATTACTTGAATAATCTATTCATTAGATCCATGAAAATAGAGGGTGCATTAGTCATTCCAAATGGTATTACTATAAACTCGTAATGTCTATACCTGATTTGAAATGTCATCTTTGGAATATCTTTCTTCTTTACTCGCAATTGATGACATTCAAAAAAAGTTCAAAATTCAAAAAATATTGAGCTCTATGGAGTTGATAAAATAAATTATCAATGCGGGAAGATGATATTTTATCTTTATTGTAATAGAATTTATTTCTCTATAGTCAATTCACAATGATTCACGCTCAAATTTACCCAAGAGATGAAGGTATAATGATCCTTATAGTTTAGCTTGGGTTTTCGAATCCTCAGAGACCTAAGAAGAAACCTACAGACACGTACATTATATGAACTGTTTTTGGATATAAAGTGGCCAACATGGGTTGATTTTATATGGGTTTAAGTTAACTTTAATACACTGAAGTTAATTCAATTTTAAAGTTTGATTTGATCCTAGGTTATCACTTGGGGTGGATTAGATGAATTCCTTTTTTTAATGATTTCAATTTCTTATATTTGGCATGGGTTCATTTAAGAAGATCAAACAACATCATCACTTACTAGTTTAATTCCTACACCCTTTAATACTAATCACCTATACACTTTAAGGATCAAAGTTTTGAGCACTTCAAGGTAAAGGTTCGTATTATCACTTGAGGTGTGTGGCCTTAAATTCAACAAGGACGATAGAGTTTAAAAATTATCAAATAAAAATCTCAATTAAAGAAGTGATTAGACATTAATGGGGTGATAAATAACATCCAATATAGCCCATTTATACTCCCTTGGATCAACAAATAAGTGGGTTAGCCCCCCATTGATTCTATGGTTTCAATGGAAGCGGGAAGTAGACTCATGAGCGAGGAATTGAAGAAGTAAAGAATACAATAAAAAGAAAATGATCACTCCACCGTTGTGTGAATAAATTCACAAGGTTTGGTGTGAATAAATTCAAACCTTGAACCAATAGTATCAAAGTGATATGGATAAGAACATAATAATAAGATAAGAAGAACTTTTGTTAAGAACAAGGATGAATTAAAACAACTTACATGTGGAAGACAAATTTGAGACAACAAAATCGCAGCATAACATTACAATGAAAGAAAGCTCAAAAGATGATAAACTCCTCCATCACCACTGCCTTAAATAGGGTTTTTTTGGAGCCTTGGGTCGAGCCTCCAATAGTACAAAGCATCCCACTTGATTATGGTATGCCTAGTGTGGTGGAAAGCTTGTGAAATTTGGGCTTTTCCACTCTTGACCCGAGGTGGAATCCATCTTGAAACCACCTAACATATGATCCTATAAGACACTCTAGATGACCGAATTGGAGTGGGCCATAGCATAAAAACATGAAGATAAGGAGGTCCCCTAACCGTCTGTAAAGGTTCATCTCAAAATAGTGTATGGTTAACGAGATATGTGTAAAATTGTTAGATGTTTTTCTGGGCCGCAGAATCTATCCCAAAATTTTATCTTCAACTTGGGCCACCTGAATAACCACAATGGAGGCTGAATTAGCACTGTATCTTGAATAATGATTTGTTCCTCTATATTTCTTATAGAATCCCATGAAATTTGGGCTTCATTGGGCCCGTATGTTGGGCCCCACATTCTCATCAGTGGGCTGGTGTCCAATCTACCTTCTCTATAATTGTTTGCATGAAATCCCATTTTGGTGGTCTTCCAATGTGAATCTTCCAACAATCAACAAGTATGAATTGTTCCCAATATAATTATAAACCTGAAAATTAAATATGAAAGTGTAATCAAGATCATTGGGTTCTTTAAATGATGTTAAAAACTGTACCACATACTAGTGCATTTTAAGAAGGAATTACAATCATAATGTGAAATGATGTTCAAAGTGTAAAATGCACTAAAAATTGTGTTTATGAATAATAAATCACATGAATATTATATATATTAACAATTAATGTTATCCTCATTTAGTTTCTAATCACACAACCTCAAGGATCCATATTTCTTCTTTTCAAGGATAATATGGACTCCCTATGGAGAAAAACCGGGGAGAATAAATCCCTTATTACTGAAATCCTCTAGTTATTTCTTCAGCTCAACTAATTCCATAGTTTTCATTATATAAGGAGTATTTTATATTGGCCTTGTATCAATGATCAGATCAATTGTAAATTCAACTTCACGCTCTGGGGGCTTCCCTTGTAATTCCTCAGGAAATACATCTATTTTCTCCAGTATAATTGGTAGATCCTTAATTTGAAGATTTCTTTCCTCATCCCAAGATGTTGTTTTCTCTTCCTCCCTAAGAATATACTATATCTACTAAAGCTGGGTGTTTCCCTGCTTATGTGTCACCTCCCCAATACACCACGTCACCAAAATCACATATCCAATTACCATTAACCCCTCCACTATTCATAGGCACCCGCGCATTACCACTCTGTTTTCATCGCCGACATACGCATACCCCCTGACCCAGCATCGAGATAGGTTTTCCACAGACCACCGCCTGCATCATCCCTCTTTTCGTCCCTCATCCACTACCATATCCTCTGCCTTCTCAGTCTCCTCCTTCTCCTCCTATGTATGCTCAGTGTATGACTCCTCCGCCTCCATCTGCTCTACGTCAGGCTCCTCCACCTCTGATTGATGTGTCTCCGACTACTCCACCTCCTGATCCTTGCCTTTGGTGCTCCACCTCCGGATCCTTCACCTCAAGCTGCTCCGCATTCGGCTCCTTCACCTCCGCCTACTCCGACTCATGTTTCTTCGAATCTGCCTGCTCTACATTGCCAACCCTCAGCATGCTCCGCTCCCTACTCCCCCTCCACCTATTCTGGCTCGGTCTCCCTAAGATTTCAATTTTCTAGCTTATGATTTTGCCGATTTACATGCTCTTATTTCCATCATCTATGGTATGCATTTCCCAATTCCAAATCTGTGTGCAAACATGGTGAATGCAATTTTTTCATCCATAGTGTTACAATCACCATCTGACAGGAAGGAGCCGCTTGGAACTTAGTTGGGCTATTTATGCTATCAAAAATTTCTGGGAAAAGGAATAAAGTTATGAAAAATAAATCTACTACTAATGGCTCTAAAATTGATAGCTATAGAAGTGATGAAGATGGTGAAGAGGAGGATGGAGGATCTCAGACCCTGTTATTGCAGGTTAACTTTTGTTTTGATGGATTCACAATTTTTTTATTTACATTTCAATTGAAATAATATATTTATTATTTCAATATTTCCTGGTCTCAACTATGATCTATCACTTTACTAATTCTATGTGCATGACTAGTTTCTCAAGGTCTCACATGAAGGATGTGTCAATCATATATGTTCATGACTCAAAGTCCCCATATATGCTCATCATAGGCTAAAAATGGAATTGTGTAGGTTAGTCTTGGTAAATTCTATACTTTGAACATCCTTTCATATCCTGCAAATCATTTTCTATCAATGTTATAGATTATCCTGACTGGAAAAACCAAGAAAATGAAAATAAATCTATTTTTCTTGGGTTAATTGACCCGTAAAACATTTATTTTATCAGCAAATGTCTGTTCAAGTATAAGATACTTTTATGTTTTCATATTCATTTCAGTAATGAAAATATAAATTTTCAGTGGCATTATGGATTAGAAAAATATATAAGAATACCCCACTTCCACAGATATCACTAAATAAATAGAAAAAAAGATGAGCGAATGTTTATTATTGTTTTAGGTTTAGGAAACTAGACAAATTTATTTCCCTATTTAAAGATTGGTATATTAGTATCTATGTGAATGGTAGGATCACCGATTTATCTGCTCAAACATATAGGGTTTCTTTCACATTTGTGACAAGAGAATTCATCTGTGCTTTAGGAGCTGAGTTGTACAAAATTCAAATTTGTTAACATGGGACATTTCATAAGTTATTTACATTTTTGAATTTTAATACATGTAAATTCTTAAACTGGTATAACATAAAAAATGATTTTAATGATGTTGTTTTCCGTTAAGAGATTATTCAACCAAGCTTTACACAATATTTCATATTTTTTTATCTATATAGTTGTATTTTCATTGATTCAATGGACATATGTTTCAAATATCACATTGGATATCTCTATGACAGTGATGATGATGACGAAGAGGAAGAGCAGTGCGAATCTCAAACCCATGTTGTGTAGGTTACCTTTTGTTTTGATCAATTCACAATTTTTTTATTTACATTTCAATCTAACTTATATCTTTCTTATGTCATTATTTCCTTGTGTCACCTATTAGTTATCACTTTACCACTTCTATGAACCTGAACAATTTTTCATGGTTTCACATGAATGATTTGTCATTCATTTACATTCATGAATCACATATTTTTGTCCTGTATTGCTATCTTTTCATTGATTCAATGGAAATATGATTCAAATATCACTTTGGATGTATATATGATAGTCATGAAGATGATGGATAGGAAGAGCAATGTAGATCTAAGGTCCCAGTTTTGAAGGTTACCTTTTGTTTTTGATCTATTCACTATTTTTTTATATACAATTAAAACATACAGGGTTTCTTTCACATTTTTGACAAGAGAATCCAGCTGTGCTTTAGGAGCTAAGTTGTACAAAATTAAATTTTTTTAACATGAGACATTTCATAAGTTATTTACATTTTTTAATTTTAATATGTGTAAATTTGTAAACTGGTATAACATTAAAAATTATTTCAAGGATGTTTTTTTCCATTAAGAGATTAGTCAACCAAGCTTTACACAACATTGCACGTTTTTTATCTATATAGTTTTATTTTCATTGATTCAATGGACATATGTTTCAAATATTACTTTGGATATCTCTATGAAAATGATGATGATAACGAAGAGGAAGAGTAGTGCGGATCTCATACCAGTTGTGCAGGTTACCTTTTGTTTTGATCGATTCACAATTTTTTTATTTACATTTACATACAAGTTATATCCTTTTTGTGTCATCATTGCCTTGTGTCAACTATTAGTTATCCCTTTACCACTTCTATGCACCTAAACAGCTTTTCATGGTTTCACATGAATGATTTTTCATTCATATATATTCATGAATAACATGTTTTTGTTCTGTATTGCTGTCTTCTCATTGATTCAACTGAAAAATGATTCAAATATCACTTTGGATGTATATATGATATTCCTGAATATGATGAATATGAAGATCAATGTAGATCTAAGGTCCTAGTTTTGAAGTTTACCATTTGTTTTTGATCGATTCACTATTTTTTATATACAATTCAAACATACAGGATTTCTTTCACATTTGTGACAAGAGAATCCAGTTGTGCTTTAGGAGCTGAGTTGTACAAAATCCAAATTTTTTAATATGAGAAATTTCATAAGTTATTTAAATTTTTGAATTTTAATACGTGTAAATTCATAAAGTGGTATAACGTTAAAAATTCTTTCAAGGATGTTGTTTTCCATTAAGAGATTAGTCAACAAATCTTTACACAATATTGTATGTTTTTTTATCTATATAGTTGTATTTTCATTGATTCAATGGACATATGTTTCAAATATCACTTTGGATATATCTATGACAGTGATGATGATGATGAAGTGGAAAAACAGTGCGGATCTCAAACCCCAGTTGTGCAGGTTACCTTTTGTTTTGATCGATTCAAATTTTTTTTATTTACATTTCAATCCAAGTAACATATTTATTATGTCATCATTGCCTTGTTTCAACTATTAGTTATCTCTTTACCACTTCTATTCCCCTGAATAGTTTTTCATGGTTTCACATGAATGATTTTTCATTCATATACATTCATGAATCACATGTTTTTGTTCTGTATTGCTGTCTTTTCATTGATTCAACAGATATATGATTCAAATATCACTTTGGATGTCTATATTATAGTCATGAAGATGATGAATAGGAAGATCAGTGTAGATCTAAGGTCCCAGTCTTGAGGGTTACCTTTTGTTTTGATCGATTCACTATTTTTTTATATATAATTCAATGAAAATTCTATCTTTCCGATGTCACCATTGTCATGTGTCAACTGTTAGCTATCTCTTTACCACTTCTATGTGAATGAATAGTTTTGAAATGTTTCACATGAAGGATTTCTCATTCGTATACTTTCATGACTCAATGTCCCCATATATGCACATCTTGGGCTGTCAATGGACTTGTGCGGGTTAGTCTTTATAAATTCTATACTTTGAACAACCATTTATATCCTACAACATCTTTTTCTTCTATAGGTGAGGAAACAATGTGGTATGTATCACCTTGAGCATTGAATTAGATTTTCTATTTTATAGATTATCACAAATCGAAAAATCTAGAAAAAGAAAATAAATCTAGTTTTCTTTGGTTTAGTGACATGTAGAACATTGATTTAATGAGGAATTAATGGGACCTTAAATTGTGTCATTATAATTTATGATTGTTAAACTACAGAATAATTTTATGTTTTGATATTCATTTCAATAATGAAAATATAAATTTTCTGTGGCATTAGTGGGGTCTCTTTTTTTATTGTATTCATTTGAGGGGTTTTTCTACCGTTTTTATTAGTGTGTTTCTGAAAATGATTTCACAATGATCATGCAACAAGGATGATCAGCGGTAACAAATTTTCAATTTCATTCATGCAAGCATATTATTTTGATTATTTATTCTTCATACATGACATGTGTCAATTTACACTTCTTCATGCATTATAGTGACATCTCTCATCTTCCTATCCTTCTCTTGATCCATTGTTGTGAAGAATTTTTATGTTGAGCACTGTGAACTAAAGCTAGAGGTAAGAATTAATGAAACCAAAATGCTTTTTTTTATTTTGTTTTATATTTTTCTTATTGTAACTATTGTCTTTGTTGTTTAACAGAACTTCATTTTCACATCTATAAATGAAGAAGCTGATATGAAGCTCATACATTTTGGCATTTCTGACATTATTAAGTAAGGTAAGAATTTGTGATCCGCCTAGACTTCTTGGATGATGCATCATTATGTTATAGGATGTTATAAATACTTGTTTCACATTTATTGGTCTATGTTTGGTTTTGGAAAATGTTTCACCTTTCATTTTAAAAAAACACAGCAAAGCTGAAACATAAAATTTTATAAAGATTTTTTATCATATTTTATTCAGTTTCTATTATTGGATCAAACTAGTTGTAGGTAAAGAACATGTATCATCACAATGATTGATCCAATGGTTTTAGAGTTCTGATATGTGTATACCTTGGAGATTGGACATGATAATATATTCTGATGCCCTGCTATCCAAACATCAGGTCATTATAGTTTCTATTTTCCCTTCAGTTGCGACCAATGAGGAATTTCAGGTGATGTTTAAGCTGTTACTTTTGCATGAACTACCCACTCATAAACTTCAACTATGGTAAGTTTTAGGTTATTCCTTTCAACCTATATTAATTTCTTTGTGGTTCTGTACATTGATATTCATTACAATTGGTTCATTTGGAATGATTTTTTTCCAAATTCTTATGAGTCTCTATGACGAATATGTATTCAGATTTCTGTTTTGGTTTGACTATATTCATTTGAGGGGTTTGTCTTCCATTTTTTAGTATATTTTTGAAAATGATTTTACATCGATCATGCAATGGGTATGAACAGTAGTAAAAAAACTCATATTTTTTATTTTATTTTTTATTTTTCATATTGTAACTGTTTTCTTTGTTGTTTAATAGAACTTCCTTTTCATATCTATAAATAAAGAAGCTGATATTAAGTTCATAGATTTTGGCCTTTTTGACTTTATTAAGACAGGTAAGGATTGTCGATCCTCCTTGACTTCTTGTACAAGGCATCATTATGTTATAGGATGTTATAATGATTTTTTTCTCATATATTGGTCTCTATTTGGTTTTGGAAAATGTTTCACTTTGCATTTTCAAAAAACCCAGGAAATCTGACACATAAGTGGTTATAAAGATTTTTTATCGTATTTTATTTATTTATATTATTGGATCAAACCGGTTATAGGTATAAAACATGTATCAACATAATGCTTGATCCAATTGTTTGAGAGTTTTGATATGTGTATCCCTTGGAGATTGGACGTGTTAATCTCATCAGATGCCATACTATCCCAACATCAGGGCATTACGACTTCCATTTTCCCTTAAGTTATGACCCATGAAGACTTTCACGTGATGTTTAAGTTGTAGATTTTGAAGGAACTTCCCATTGATAAACTTTAACTGTGGTAAGTTTTAGGGAACTTCTGGTAGAAATGTTGTATTTTATTTCATGTTCATATGCGATTAATTGCAACTTTTATTTTCTATTTTATTTTAAAGAATTTTATCGCATTCTATTTGTGCTTCCTGAGAAAAAAATAGGTATTCGCGTTTCCTAACTATTTTCCTAACTTGGATTTGAATTTATTATAAGTTTATTTCTGAAAAAAATAGTTAGAATTCTTATCCTCCCCTGATTCAGTTTGTATATCATTGAATCCGCTTGTGGATTCTATTTATAATAATTTTTGTTATGAATCTCTCCCATTCTCGAAATATCCACATAAATGCTTACTATTTTAAACACCAGATGTTGATTTGTTTCCTTTGAACAGACAGAGCTGAAGGTTAGAATCTCCTTTCTAGGTTCTGTTATGAACAATAAAACATTCCCATTTACCTTGCAACTGGTATAAATTTTGAATTTTTATTATCATGCAATTTGATTACTATTGTGACATGCATGGTTCCTATTAACTAAGTTTAATGCAGCTTCTTGACATGAATTAGTTGATCATCAAAGGATGTATTTCATGCCTAGAAATATTTTCAAATTAATATCATTAATTTTTTTATTATCTCAGTTTATTGGAGGTTATGATGAAAATTAAAACTGTATGTGGCTTAAATTAAAGAGTGAACTCATTGTAATGATGTTTAAAGCTCAAGTCATTTTCATTTTCACCCATGGTACTGTTTCTTGGAAAGAAAAGTAGGTGGGAATATGATGAATATCATGCAGAAGATAGGCCATAGGAACCCACTTCTTGAAGGTTTTTACTAGAACAGTTTGTTGAATTTAGTTTGAATCCAAGGGAGACACTATCTACTGTTAATGTATTCAGTTGCTGTAATATTTTGCACCCAGTTTTTTTATAAATAAAACATATGTCCAAACTATCCATTTTTATTTCCATGTGTTTAACTCAAAATCAACTCTGATACAACTTCTATTTCAATTTGAATGTTGCACTATTTTTATTACATTTTCTTATTTGATCTGAATGATACTTGTATTTTATTTCGCTATTTTGACAATATATTACCATTTATTTTCACAGATACTTTCTTCTTTTTACTATAATATTGAATTTGGAGTAACATGAAATAATTGTTTCACTTTAAAATTAATTCATCTTATTTAAACTATTATATTGTTGTCTTTATATTAGAGTCACTTATATTTCAAAATTATTCACCACTTTGTGATTAAAATCTATTAAACATCTATTTCAAAATTATTCACCACTTTGTGATTAAAATACATTAAACACTGTTTTTTCTTCCCAACTATTAAAAATATTACTATCTTATTAAAAAAATAATAATTATGACATATCACCATGCGTACGCATGGGTGAGTACTAGTTTCATTCAATAGTGTTACTGGGGGTGGATCTAGATAAGAATCAAATTTTGAGGTTTTTAATCTAAAGATTAGGGATTCTATATCTTCCTCACAGATCGAAATTTCCTTCTTCTTGCAATAAATTTTCACGTCATATTTTGAAATCCAATCCATACTGAGGATTATATCAAATTTAAACATGGGTATGATGATAAGGTTAGTAACAAAAGGACGTTTATGTGTAATAAAGGAGACTTTATGACACATTTTTCTTGTAATGAGAATTTCTTTAGGAGTTTGGATTGATAACACCATTGTTAAATCAAAAAGGAAATGTCTAATTTTCTTAGCAAACTAAGTAGATATAAAAAAGTGCGATGATCCAGAATCAAATAAATCATGGTTTATAATTTAATATAGTTTTAATGTACCTAACATAACATCATTGGATACTTATACATTAGCTATGATGATCACATAATCTTGGCCATCTCCCCTTGTCCTTTTTTGTGTCATTTTACCATGATGATTGGGAAATTGATTTGAATAATTCCCTATTTAATGGCAGTTGAAGCACTGAAAATTGGAAAATTGTTTCCTTTCCTTTTAATCATGAGCATGGTGGACTTTTTCTCTACACCTAAAGCAAAATAGTTTTTCTCTTAAGCATATACCAAGGTGTTTCTTTCCACAATTACCACATGTGGGAAAATACTTCTTTCTCTTCTTTCCTTTATCTGAATTTTTCCTAATTGCAGTCTTGTTCTCTTGCTTCTCTTTAAATCTATATGACTTGGATAATTTTTTCTATTTCTTATTAGAATATTATATTATTTCCTTATATAATGAGAATATTTGGGAGACTACTTCCCTTTGAAAGATTAACTTAAAATCATAAAATTCATTATCAAATTTACTCTTCAGATCATCTGAATTGGTGAAGTTCACATTCTTTCTACTAGGTACCATTTCTAAACAATGAAATACACTAAATTATGTTATAAATCATAATTAATAATTTAAAACTTGATAAAAACATAACATAAAAGTAAAATTTATTCATAGATAATATCATAATCATGAACATGGTTTCTCTGGGGACATATTTACTTTTAAATCCTTCATAATGGTTTGTAAAGGGATTGTGAATTATCATAAGCATATCCCCAAGGAGTGTTAAACTTGGTTCATAGTAATACCCCTTATTGTGTACTAGGTTACCCTAATATTGGCCTAGTACATATTATTAGAGTTGTTACCCTTAGGTACATCTTTTATAGAACCATGTCCACTTGTAGTATCTAGACAAGGATGTATTTTTTTGATAAACCAATTAATCTATACTTACCAAAATTTTAGGATGTTATTCTAGGCTTATCCTAAAATTATATCTTAGGGTTATGTTCCCTAAAGATCACAATGACATAGATATAAAAGATCACATCACCAAGGAATTATCAGTTTAGTATTTTTTAAGAAACTAGTTACATACATGGTTCCCTTATTACATTGGTAATTAAACATAGTATATAAAATAGGAAAAATAAAATGCTTCCTCAACACTTATTCAAAGATCTCATATTCATAACATGGGGAATGAAAAAATAAAAGGGTGAGCTCAAATGATCTGTAAGGGTTATATATAAAGGAATCATGAATCAGTAATAAGTGAATCATAATCAATTAGACATAATCAATATGTAATGGTGAATAACTGAAAAGCACATGCCATCAATAAACTAAGAATGTAAATGTATCCATAGATTCTTTTCATAGTGAAATTACTATGGATAATGATAACTGAATACTTAATGAAGAAAATGATTAATTATTGGATGTTATGTATCTAGAACATGAACCATCATGCCTTTAATAAGATTTAAGTTTGTGGGTAGATACCCATTTAATTATGTTTGGAGACAAACATGAAGGGTTTGTAGCCAACTATTTTGTCTCATGAGACCTGTCGATGCATTGAGGGGATATAATGGGAACACCTATCACTTATTTTCCAAATAAATATTCATATATAGATTTAATTTAAGAAAAACATTCCTTATAAAAATATCTATATTGGGTATAGGATACAGATTCATTAATATTTCCCCAGTTAAAACAACATTCCAAATAAACATCATATGTAAAATGGTATAAGACTAATACATTAATCATATCCATGATACCAGAATATGGATATTTAAAAGAAATATAATATAAAATGAAAAATTATCTCAAAGCGGTATTATATACAACACATAAAAATGATCAGGTGCACAATACCAAGTAAGTATCAAGGAAATAGAAATTGAGACGAAGTCCCTTAGCTTATGTCCAAATGTGTTCTACACTTGATCTTAATGTCATATATAATCAGATTAAATAAATCAATTAATTAATTTAAAACTTTTTATACATTTATTTTATTTATTATAATTTTATTAATCTATTTTATGGATTTTTTGATGAGTTATAAGACACAATTTTATCCTTCATGAGCGTTCATTTCCTTGGTTTTCGTGATCAGTTTACTTGTATATATGTATGGAGAATCACGTAAAATGAGAATAGTTGTCCAGAATTAAAATTATATTTTATTAATGAAATTAAATAATATTAAATGGTTATATATTTCATTCATTTATATGGTATGAGGATTAATCATTAGATAAAATGTTAGTGATAATCGTTTAGATTATTTTGGTGTTTTTTCAATCATCACAAACTAGTTTTGTATTATGAATTAATATTATGTATATATACTGGTTATAGAATAATAAATAAATTATAATATGTATAATAAAATATTTTTTAACCATATTAATGGTTTTATAACCATCCATTAAGGATGTAATGGAAATGAAGTCACTTCGTCCACAATGGTGGTAAATCGGCACATCACAAATGATGTTTGCATTTTTAGAATAAACTGGAGGAGAAGAAAGGGTTTGATGATGTATTTTAAATTAACATAATAATATTATAGTATATATAATAGAATGTAATTATAATGTTACTTTGTATAGGATAGGTAAGTATATAATAAGAAGAAAATAAATTAAAAGAAAATGAAAGAGAACGAAAAAGGATTTGCCTCTTGAATTCCTCTCATTGAGAACCTCCTTAAGAAAATTTATTTTGGTCATTTGTTGAGACGAAGGAGTTCTGAATGTAGGGAAGAGGTTTGGGAAGATGATTTTTCAGAAATTTTATAAGATTCAAGGCCTTCGTGGTGTGAGTATAAGAGGTGGCGATGGGTGGTATTTATAGTAGAGGGGATATGTGTTTTTTGATTATTCTAATCATTATTTTATTATTGGGATCAAGATAAGAAATGGTGATTATTATTGTGACTAAATATAGTTACTAGTATATTTTAGTTCAAACCAATGGTTCTTAAATCATCCATACATTATCTATGACTCAATAATTCATGTATTTAGCTTATACCGTATTTCACTATTCACCAAAAATTCAATTATTTTAAAAAAATCCAAAAAATTTACCCTAATAGTTTTTCGACAGGTAGAATTCAAAAATGAACTCCATTTTATGAAAATAATTTTATAAATATGAGAAGTTTAATTTTTAATTATAATCATTATTTACTCGAAAAATACCAATTTTAAAATTATAACTGATTTTATAACACATTAAAATTTTAAATAAGGTCTCATAAAATTAAATTATAATAATAATACAACAAAATATTAATTTATGATTCTATTTTATAAAAATAAAATTTATTTTAAATAATTATATGAATTATAAATTTGTAAATAAATATTTATTTTTTATAAAAATACCAACACTTAATTTATCATCTTTAAAATATTTATTTACTTGTACTATGATATAATTATATCATATTTTCATTTATAAGATTCATAAATTTTATTTACACTTTCTTAGGTGAGGTTACTATTATATTGGATAAATTACTATTCCTAAGGGTCACATTACTATATCAAAGGCCAAGTTACTATTTTATTGGTATGTGTTCCTTAATTTCAAGAAAAATCCTCTTATTTTATTCATTCTTCATTTATAGAGTTTGTTTTGTGTTATATATGATCTTTTATATGATTTATACTATATAAAATAATTTTGTGTGCGATGTAAGCTATCAAATGAATTGAATTTATTTAAAAGGATACATACCTTAATTCTTGGGGTGTTAAAATAAGTTACTTATTAGAGCCCTATTCAACCAAACCTATCACTTTAAGAACCCATTTATTCCTACTTAAAATATACACTGGGTTACTCGAGGATTCATCTTAGTAGAATGCCACCATACACTAGTATGTAGGAAATTTTACATAAATAGTGGTATACACTTTAAATAACCAACCCATATCAATCATTTAAATTCTATAGGTAGATATAAACCAATAGTATTCATAATCCATTGATAGTAAATAAGAAGTAACAAATGTAATTATCATGAAATTATTAATCCTAGGCAATATATAGATGAAATCTAAATCTTATGTGCCTAACATGATGAATGAACACAAACACCTTCTCTTATCTCACCATCCATGAGTAAAATTCCCATGAATTAATAACATCATACCCAAGTGCACCAATTTATGTATAAATCAATCAACTATAAAAGAAAAAAGTAAAAAAATAGTTCCCATCCACATAAACTCGGTTTACCCCTTCTATGGGGTTATAGAACCTAGGCATGAGTTCATTACCAAGCTCTGACAATATCCTATTCTCAAGTATACCATAACCAAATAGTAAAAAGAAAATATACCTCTAATTACACTTTATAATGCCCTAAACCTAATGCCACTATACCAGTGCCCCTGGCCAGTGTGCCACATAGCCTCAATCATGCCTCCCCATATTCTAGAGGCTTCATACTTGCTACAAGGTATTGTGATATTACCCATGGGGAGACCATGACATCATCACTAGAGTGTTCAATACATAAGTAAATAAGGGAAACAAAATATAACATCACAAAATATATCAATAAATAGTAGGTACTAAATTATGAAATCTCATCCCATGTAATATCCTAATGGTGCTACATTCATACAAGCACAATATACATAATAACCAGGTTAATCAAAACTAGCACAAAATTAAACAAAATTCATAAAACCAAAACACAACATAACCCCTAGAAGTCCAGATATCTATCTTGGATATAAGATTTTAAGCTCCAACCAAGTCACACAATCAAGTATTATATCAGGCCTTTCCCTAAAACTATAACCTATGACCAAGGAGTATCTACTTAGGTACCAAAGTGAAATGGTGACCTGAGCAGGGTGTGACTACAACTGAGTATGCTATCACCAATGGTGTCTATTTAAAGTCCATTCCATGAGAATAAAGTATAATGGTTTGAAATAAATAAAACAACTAATAATAATAATAATATGTAAAAATAACTGGAAAAAAGCCATGCCTTTGGTCTTAAGGGGAAATTATAGGTTGACACTACTTGCTTTGACCATCATTGGTATCTATGAATAAGGTGGAATCATTGTATCTCGATTCAGTTCCAAGTTACATCATTGAGACAACCATAATCAAGTATATTTAGAGGAATCCAGATAGATTATATTGTAATTCCCACCCCAAAATTTCTAAGAATAATCATCTATACATTTTGAACTCAAGGGACCACCCTTTACATTCATAAGCATGAATAGATGGATCACACCCAAATCATTCCATACCAATAATAATCTATCCAAATCCATAGAGATCGTCATATGGTATTCAATAAGGGTACCCCTCAAGAATCCATGTCATTAATTAGTGGCATTCAAAAATTGCATACATTTCCTGAATCCATGGTGGCGCCGACCCATGAAATTCATAGTAATGAATCTAAGTTTAATCCACATGTTTAATCAAGAAATTCTATATTATTTGAGATCATTGAGTCTAAGGATGTTTCCAATCCTAGAATTCATATGAGTCCGTTAGTGAAATCCTAGGATCATCCTTGGAATTCCCTTCCAATACAAATCAAAACTAATAAAAGGAATATCTCTAAGACATTCCCAATACATCCTTTTTATAAGAAATCCAAGGGACTTCCCAAGGAATTTAAATTCTCACCATTAGTTCCAATAATATCAAATAATACATTCCCTCCATTTTAAAAATAAAATAATTTAAAATATCAATACAATATTACCACTATGTATATTTTCACATATATATAACTTCATCACTTTAATCAAATTTCACCATTTAATTCAATCCACCAATTTATTTTTAAATTCCAAGGTCGTAAGAACCACTGGTTCCTATGGTTAATCCTAGGAAACCATATTTTCAAAATAAATCCATTCCACCACAAAAGGAAACCCCATACTACCCCAATTCATTCACCCACCCCATGGAAAAATCCAAAACCACTACCTAATAGTTTTTATAAAGGTACAACCCAAGACAACATGTTTTACTAAACTCAAAGGGGGTTTCCTAGGATTTAATGGGAAACTAGAAATTCCATTTAATTATAAAAAAACTCATTAATAATTAAAAATGACTAAACAAACCTAAACAAAATATAATGACAATAATTTAATAGAAAATCATTTAGGCCACCTACATTAACCTTAGAGAGATCCACTTATCCAATATCGACCTTCATTTTAAGCTAAAATGGGAGAAATAAAAGAACCAGAAAAACAATAAAAAAATAGGGAACAACATACATAAATTGTGTGATCACACTTGAAAATGAAAGAAACTAAGATATTAAGGGGGGGGGGGGTCTTATAATCACCTCTAAAATTTTAAATAATTCTAAAAAAGTAAAAAAACCAAGTTTCGGAGGAGATACATGGATAAATAGGGGAGAAAGAGAGGGGTTCCTCGACTACTAGAAATAGACAAAGACAAGAAAAAATAAAGATAAGAAGAAATATGTCAAGGGGGGAAATGATCCTTTTACCCTCTTTTATAAAAAAGGAACCCATAACCCACCAATTAACCAATGTTCCTAGATAGAATCTCAAGCCACTGGCTAGCCGATGACACTACAACCCCTTGGATACATGGATCAACCACCTATCGATATTTTTTTAAAAAACTTGAGACCTCCAAAAACCTAAAAAACCTCAAAACATTTCCAAAAAAAGATTTTTAGAGGTTATAACCATTGAAACTCAAACACGATTGATGGTATAAAATCCAAACCCTCCACTAAAGGAAATTTCAAAATTTTCTAAAAAAATGAACACCTATATAGACATGAGGTTTTATAGTTCCTATTATAGAAATATGTTTTGGAATTCATATTCCAAAACTCATAGTCATGTTAAGATACTTTGGAAAGTAATTTTGATCGATTTTCGCATAGAAACTAGTGAAAAGTTTTAATCATAGTCAATTCTTTGTTGATATTTGAATATTTTTTGCAACCATTCATGCCTTACTGGTATTGAATTGTCCATCCATGTATAGTTTCTTATTGAATACCCATTTTAGATAATGATATTTATATCCACTAGATGATTTATCAAAATCCATATAGAATTTTGGTACACGAAATCCATTTTATATTTCATATATTTTTTTAATTGGAAGATTTTGTTCCACTTATTACTTCCTTATAAGTTAAAGGGTCATTATCATATACTAATAATGATCCACTATCCTTTGTGACTATAAAACCATATCTTTCTATTTCTATATCCTCTATTGTACTATTATGAAGTACTTGTGTCTTTGGAACTTCTTATTCTATTAATATTTGTAAAATATTTTCCTATAAAAACTCTTATGTATCTAGAGCCATGAATTCATCAAATTCTATGTCACTCCCACCATATCTTTAAGAGATATGATCCCTATCAAGGAATGTGGGTCATATTTCAACTAAAATCGTCTTATATAAGGTTTTTTATAAGTAATATCTCCTTGTTTACTTAGTTTTTTCTATAAATATACACTTAGTTTCTCAAGGTGAAAGTTTTTTTCTAGAAATATACTTAACAAATGCTTCACAACTCTGCACTCATATACATGACAACATAGGTTTATTTCCATACCAAAGTTCATATATAATATCATTTTCCACTTTGGTTGGAACTCAATTTAAAATGCATGTTATTATCTATAATGCATATCCATAAGAGGATAATGTAAGACTCACAAGACTCATCATTGATCACACCATGTCTAACAGGGTACAGTTTCTCCTTTCACTTACACCATTCCACCGTGGTGTATAAGGAGTGTGATTTGATATATAATCCTAAACTCCCATAAATAATCAATGAAGTTTTGTTTAATATATTATCAACCATAGTCTAAGAAGAGTTTATTAATCTTCTTTCCAATATAGTTCTCAACTTCATTCTTGTATTATTTTAATTTATTAAAACAATACAACTTGTACCTCATTAAGTAAACATATCCATATCTACTAAAATCATCAATAAAAGTTATGAACTATGATTACCCACTACATAATTCAACTTTAAATGGTACACACACATAGGTATGAACCAATTTAATAAGTTCCATGGACCATTCACCTTTTCCATTAAATATATATTTTTGTCATTTTTCCTTATAAAGGCACATGACATACACCAAGTGGTTTCAGTTCAAATGAATCCAAATATCCATTTTAATGTGATATGGTAAAATAAATTTTTTTACATGACCTAATCAGTTATGCCATAGTTGGGTATTTTATGATTCATGTGAACTATTGTTCTTATTGATTTCCATTACTTGTTTTGTTTAATCTAATATATAAGGACCATTATTTAAGTATAACCTACCATAAAATGATTTATTTGTAAAATAAAAAATACTTATTCCAAAATTTAAAAATAAATTCATCTGTATCAATTCTGGTAACATATATATTTTTTTGGTAACTGGAGATACATAATAACAATCTTTTAAAACAAATATCATTCCATTTGAGAACACGATGTGGTGATCTCTAATATCTAGAGCATTGATTTTAGCTCTGTTAGTAACTCGTTGATCCACCTCACCATAATATATATTTCAAAATATACTTGGTTCATGTATTTGAACACTTATGTGAGAACCACATTATCTATATAAAACCTAATTTGTAAAAATAGATAAATTTATCTCAATAACAAGCTCACCTAAATTTTCCCATTGATTGTATTTCTAGGTAATTTTTTTCTTCTGGAGTATATTCTTGCCACATGTAAAATAGTAAGTGTCCTTTTATCTTACTTTCAACTAGATCTAAATCTCGTTGGAAGGGTGTTGTGAAGAAGCTTTAGACTTGGAGTTAGTCTTGGATCTCTTTTCATGACATTTTTATATATTTACCATAAGAAGAGAAGAATTTTCATGATTCATGTCCTTTTGAACTTGGGAAAGTAGAGTGATAAGATCTGCAAGTGACTTCTCTAAGTTTTTCATTTTGAAATTTAATACAAAATCGGAGAAGCATTAATACAATGATGAAATGGTGAAATTGAAGTGTAGTTATTCAGGTAGATTAAACCCTAGAACCTCTAGGTGATCAATATAGAAATTGAGTTTGACTATGAAAGGTCCATCAGTTGAACCTTCTCTACATTTTCCTATAAAGAATACCTTGGATATGTCAAGTCATACCTGTCTTACTCTCTGATAATAATGATCATGGTGATATTGGGGAATGTAATAGGCATCCAGGTTCTCATGTGACTTCATGAGTTCACTATACATGGATGATCACATTAAACACTAATTTAGTGAATCATTTAGATATTTTTCAAAGATAGTTAACTCCTTATCACTCTCTTTCTTTGTAGGTGGATTAGTGATTGAGGATTCTAGCATGTAAGACTTATGTTCATGGAATAACACAACCCATTATCATATGAACCATTTATAGAAGTTACATCCAGTTAGGATATGGTCTTATCTAGAATTGATTTTTGGGATAATGATGTTTATTGAATTTTCATTATTATACAGTAATATAAAAAAAGATTATTATTACTTTACTTGATTATAAATTATGTGTGATATAACAGTTTTAATTTTATTAAGTCTCCCGATATTTTTCCAAGTTTCTAAAACCCTTACCATTGGACTCAGGATGTTCCATCATGAGGAAATTCTTGTGGAAATGATCCCTATTTTTCTTCTTATAATATAGATGGAGTCCTTGAATATAATAAGAAAGTATTTTGGTTGGATGTCTTGCTAACTGTAAACTATAATCCCATTGTTCCCTTGAGTGGACTGCCTAGTCTAGATGTCCTGACTTGGACCTCCACTACACTTGCCTCTAAATTTTTATTGTATAGATTAAGTTCATTAAACCGAATATATATTTGGTCAAGTGGACCAAATATCTTAGTTAAGACATATGGATAATTAAAAGTTTTCACAATAGGGGTCAACCTAACACTTTAACTATGGGTTCATCTTAATTCAGATACCAAAAGTCTTACCCTAATTTAATATTTGATTGAGGGTTTTTATTTGAATATGCATAAATTTTATTATTTTATATTTTACATGTCTTTTTAATATTAACTATATTTTACTTAATTGTAAACCATGTGCTAATAAAATAATCACAAATAATCCTTTTATATTAATTATAACTTTTAATATTAATCCATTTATTTATGTGATCATGATATTGAATTCATAAAATAAATCATAAATTAGATATAAATAAAATAAATAAAACATTTAATTATCATGAGCTTTAACTATTTTTTATTGAGTGTATAACAAACTAACCATTAACCCTTTGGGAAAAAATCCTTGAGCCACTCTAGGAACGACTTGCAATATTCCACCTCTATTCTGTGTATCTCTTAGGTTTTAGTTATTCCTCAGCTTCATCTTGAACCAATTACATTCTTCTAATAGATCCATACTTACAATGTATTTACTTCACACATAGGTTAGAGGAACTATAAGTAGGTGGTTACTTAAAAGAAAGATTTGGAATGCAGGCCCATACATAATAAAGGGGGAAGGAAGACTCGTAAGACATTAATTTAATTTAAAAAAATATTTGCAAAAACCCATGGAATAAATAAATTAAATGAAACCATACTTATAAACTGGTTGTTCTAAGCACATGAACATCCACTTGTGAAATTAGAAAATATTTTAAATAACTAGATAGTATTCATTTTGAATAATTATTTAACTAAGATAAAATGTGCATGGATTAATATGATTAATTATATGATTAATAAATTAATTCAATCTTTTTTAACCTCCATCCAATCTGTTCAAGAGATACCCATTCACTTTGATTTTAGATAAATAAAATAAATTAATTTTACTTAAAATTTAATAAAATAAGTACATAGCTTGTACTTAGCAGCAACTCAGTGAGTACCTATTTGAACAAATCTACATGTATTGATATCATATATAGTCTACTCATGTGAAGTATATAATACACATTTTATCACATATTTATATGGTCTATATAAGTCATTGAATGAATCATGGAACATATGTTAATTAACATAACATGAAACTCTTTTAATGTGCATAGAGTAGTTCTTGTTCCATGTAATAAATACATGAAATAGTTTGGGAATATGACGTGTACATCTAACTACACGTCGTATATTTGTGATACTCATATAGGGACATGACATGTATCTCTTCACAAACATTTCTAAGGAACATGATGTGTACATATGGTAAATTTTTTTGTAATCTCCTTATTATACAATTGATAGTCCTTGTTCCATGTAATAAATACATGAAATAGCTTGGACCACATGTTTTTGGTCATGAAAACACATGGACTACATGACATGAAAGAGATTTACATGGAATATAGTCTAATGAACTGTGTTCAAACCTCACCCAGTCAACACACAATTTGAATTCAATTAATTCAATACATATTTAATTCATGTAACTTTTAATTAATTCAAGACTCATCCTAGTGTATTGAGAATGAGTACACAACATGTAGCTTTGAGCTATAAATCATGTGATCTTGTGTTATCTGGTCAAAACTGCCAATACCTTTGGATAAGTTCTTTGGATATTATTTATTAAAATTTAATCAAATATAAATTAAATTAGAGAGAAACTAAGTAAGTAAGAAGATATCTCAATGATCATATTCTAAAACAAATTTCTTGAAATAAAATAAACTTTTAAATATGTAAATGATCAATAAATAATAAATAATTATGAATTCATCATGACTGTTCTAATACCACTTGTGGGTACTAGATTCCTAAAAAGCACCTATTGGGCCTATAGTTAATTCAACCTTTTTCAAATTCAACGAATTATTTGAAATATACATTACGTGAATTCCATGACCAATAAATTTTTTCAAAGTATATTAAAAAATGGTCTTTTCAATTTAATTTAAAATTAATATAAAAACATAATAATAAATATTACCTTAGTTGTTAAATATTTCTTTATTGACAGTGTTGGTCTATATAACCCAATTAGTGTATCACCATTTTGTAGTGAGGACCCAAAGAAGATCCTCTCTAGTGGTGATCCACACATGCTCCTTCAATCTCCAAACAATGTCAAAGAAACACTTGGTTCTAGAATGGTTCATTGATCATCTTTCATTTTTATCTTTGATTACTTCATGTTACTTCAGTGTTTAAGGAATTTCTATTTTTCTTCTCAGTCTTTATAGGAAGAGAGGAGGAAGGAGATCTTGAGAGGAAATTTTCGTGGACAACATTTAACCATTCTATGGTTGATATATAAGTCTAAAAATAGACCCAGGGTTAGGGTTTAATTATAATTAATTTCCCATAGTACCTTAACTATAAATTAATCTGCAATAAACCCCATGTCATGTAAATAACAATAATAATAATAATAATATTTTACTTACGATGTTTGAAAACCCATGTAGTGATAAATATTATTTCACATGCTGGTAAATAAATATTTTTTAAAGAACCTATAACTCGGTATTTTCACCCCCCTTGTCTTTTATTGAATTCTCAAATAATTTTTTTTAAAAATATTATTCATTAAATAAATAAAATAAATATTCTATTCATAGTCTGGAAAATAAATATTTATTAAATATTCATGTATTTAAAAAAATATTTATTAATGGATAAATAATTATTTATTACCTCATTAATAAAAAAAGATAAATAAATATTATATATTCTTATAATTAAATAATTACCTTGCAAATAAATATTTATTTAATATTTTCAATCGATTAATAATTTTTAAATGAATATCACTTATCAGTCTAAAGAATAATATTTATTATAAATATTAAATACACAATATTTAACCAAGTTTAAAGGAAACACTTTGTGTGTGACCCTTTATACCTATTCCCCAATGGTATTAGGTAGACTTACTTAAAGTCCAAGATTACTATCTAGATATTGGTTAAGGAACCTATAGAGGGAGAATATATGTCACAATGTCAACAAACACATACAAACTCTCACTATATAATTTAATACCTTTGTTGAAATATCTCATCAAGGAGGTTGCACATCCATGTCATCAACCTGTATGCTTGATGTGTATTTCTTTGATGATCATAAATGAGCTCGTCAATACACCATGTACATGGAATTTAAGGTGATGATTTCATTTTAATCAAAGAGTCAAAATATTAACTTCTATAAATATTGAAGGGAAAATCCTTCCTCAACTTATTCATTAATAACATATCATTATAGATACACCCAAAGTACCCAAATTCATTGTGAACATATTTTGTTATGGTTTATAGTAATATATTTAAGTAAATCAGTCATAAAATGAAATATAATAATCTTAAAGTATAAGGATCATTACACATGCTCATAGAGAGGAATATCCAATGACACAAAAACTAGTGTAATTACTACTAAAAGGTCTATTCTTATAATCTCTCATCTTATAGATTACAAATAGAAAACTTCATGAGATGAATTCTCATACTCTTATGAGTACTCTCACCTAGAAAGAAGCATACTATCCATCCTCTTATAGAATTTTATCTGACTATAGAACAATATTTAAAAATATAATCATAGAATTTCAAGGTTCTCATCATAGTGGTGAACTAATATAAACATTTTAATGTGATATATTCTATAAGAAATTATTACATTAAAGTTATGTAGAATAGTCAACAATATGTAGTAAGATAATTTATTAACATTCTCTTCAAATATAAATGAAATCTAAAGTACAGACAATTAGTTCTAGGAAACAAACTCCAAAACCATTAATATTATAAAATTTCCGTGTACTAATGATAATGATGTCATTATATTAGTATGTTTATAATAGTTTTATAGTTGGGAGGATGAGAAAAATAGACAATAGAAAGTTAGGGAGTCGATAATACTCACATTGAGGGTTTGGGACTTCTCTTGAAAGGCTAATTTGAAATGGAGGACTTATGACAATATCTTATAACCAAGGGATGAAAAATATGTAAGAGGATTATAGGAGAGGAAAAATAAATAGTGTTTCAATAGGATTTTAAGCATTATTGTTGCTTTAATTGGGTGGAAATGATCCCCTTTTATAGGTGAAAAAGAGGTAATTTTCAGTGGAATTAAAATTTAGGTGAGAGGGAAAGATGGAATCACATAGGATTTAGGTGAGGTTGGTGTGGAAAGGTTAGTGAGGCATGTGGATATGAATTTAAAACCTAAAAAAGGTCTTCTAGAAGGTCTAAGTTTCAAATAAATGTAACAAATTTTGAGCCACTTTAAGTTATCCATTTTTACCCTTATTAACCTTGATTAAATATTTACCATGGTAATTATTTTTAAAAAAAATATAAGATAATACCTCCTACCTAATTTTGATGTTTTGAATCTGAATTTGAACTCCATTTAATTTAATTTATTTTCTAAATATGTGAAAATTAACTTTTAATTTAAAAAATAGAATATATATAAAAAACTATTTTCATAGAAAAATAACTTCTTAAATATTAAATGTACATATTCATATTTCCTATAAATTACTAATTAAATGAGTGTTAATATATTTTTTATATTTTTAAAAATCATATTAGTTTTATCATTTAAAATAGATCGATTTAATTTATTTAGATAAAAAGTACACCATGTTTATGAAAACAATTCTATGAAAACAAATCATTTTCTATGATAACTAATATTTACATTGATAAATTATCTTATGTTACAAATGAAAATGAAATTATTCCAAAATTTGGATATGGTGATTAAAAATATGAAATCCTTTTTTTAAACTCAATTTATCGAGTTGATAAAAAATATTATTATCACACATAACATATACAAATAGTTTTTTATGTATAAAAATTATTTATTCATATTCCATCCCAAGTGAAAATATTTAAATGAACATTAATTTATTTGTTATAATATATTAATAATATATTTCAAATTATTTAATAGTTATCATTTTTTTAAAAATACGAAATATATAAAAAATTATAATTCATTGAGAAAAAGTCTTTTTATCACTGAAATATTTTATCTGCAATTATTTAAGATTGATTACTATTTTAGTAAAAATTAAATTTTATCAAAACATTTATGTTATATATAACCTTTCCTATTATTTAAAAGTAAAATTTATAGAAATGAAAAATATATAAAATAGTCATAATAATGAAAATATAAAATTTTCTAATAATTTTTGAATTTTATCATTCTAACTTCTACTTAAAAATACCCACAAAACTTTCAAAAAATATTTAAGAGTAAAATAAATATTGGTGGTTTTCATGTGTTGATATTAAGCTAGAATGGATCTCAAAGTGATATCCATGAGCTTAAAATTCTCGTAAAAACAGTTTCAATTAATCTGTACTTGATGAAATTTGGATTGGGATTTTTTTAGGAAAACCCTAGAGAAGATACCTCATTTTAAAGCACAGACAAATGAGTTTCATAAGGAAGACTTATATTAACTTATTTCATTTCATGTACTTTCTATATTGATTTTATAATATTTTACTTATTTTTATACCAAATAATTCAATGCATTTGTTACAAATATCATGATTCAATTTTAGTATGGTTTATTTTGGTTTATTGTTTCATGTAAAACATGTTATAATAACTATTAATTAGTACAATTTCAAGGTTATTAATGTTACCATGCTAGCATAAAGGTTCTTATTTCACCCTCTTCATTTCTAATTTTATTTTCATTTTTTGTAATATCAATTAAAATACCGCTTCATATTCTTAAATTCTTATATATTCATGTTTTTGTCACCCCTTTGATCTATTATCTTTATAATAATACCCAAATACCTCTTATATTTCCCTTTGATAAGCTATTTCCATGCTAAAGTAGGGGTCCTTTTTCTACCACTTTTGATTCCTATTTACATTTTCATTTCCAAGTTATTATTTCAATATTTTTATGATAACATTATAAGTATTTTTATTAAAATCTATTTCGGAAGAAGTTCATTTTTTCATCAATACATGATGACGTAAAGGTATTTCCTCAAGGAAATTGTATATCCTTGATCCATTTAAATTTTATGTGAATAAATACACTACAAAAAATATCCCGATTAAAAGGGGTTATTTTTTAGATTAGAAGGGGGTTTAACCCCTTCTAAACACATTACTGGTGTTTAACCTTAACTCCCGCTATTGTGCCCACCACATTGTGATAGTGGCAGTTTTCATGATGAACTGGTAAAGTAGCTAGCAAGTAGTAGTGGTAAGATTAGGAGTTTTTACACCCTATAGTTTCAGTGAAAATTTTCAAATTTGAGGGGGTTTTAACCCCTTATAATCTGAAATATATATTAAACCACATCTAATTAAGTCTAATGTTTCATTTTAGAGGTGATTTTTTGAAGCCACCTTTAATTGAGACCAATATGAGAGGGAGTTTTAACCCCCTCTAATAGATACAATTTTTAGAGGCGTTTTTGAAAACAACCTCTATTTTTTAAAAAAAATAGTAGGAATTTTTTAAATCAATCACACTGACCTCCTCTTATATCCCCCCTGCAATACCCACATTCTAGTGCCCAACTCAGTACCCATGCGTACTCATCCCCCAGTCCTATCCCCTCGAGTCCCCAACCGAATATACCCAGTACCTGTGCATCCCCTAGTCCTATCCCCTTGAGTCCCCAGCCGAATATGCCTAGTACCCATACATCCCCCAGTCTTATCCCCTCGAGTCCCTAGCTGAATATGCATGTGCATACGTGTCCCCCATCTTGTCTTGTCCTGTATCCCCCTCTACAATTCCCTCAAGGCGTAACCCCTATAGAAAAATTCTTCCCCGGTGGGTTTCGAACCCAATATCACCGTCGAACAACCTCCACCACTAAGGCAACTTCACTTCATTAAATTATATACAAATTATTGTATTTATATATATATAATCTTATTTAAGTAAATAATATTTGAATAAATATTTAAATATATATAAATATATAACCTATATATATTTTTATATAAAAAATACATACCTTTTTATATTATGTATTTATATATTTATGTTATAATACATTTATATTATATTAAATTTATATATTTATATAAACTATATATTTTATATGTGTATTTATAAACATTTGACTAAATCTATTTTATAATATTTTTTGTTATGTATATACACATATATTTATATTTTTATAAATATATTTTTGTACATTATTTATATACTTAAATATATATTTATATATTATATACATGTTTATTTTCATAATTTATATACATATATAACTATTTATTTAATATATTTATATAATCTATTTAAAATATATATTTCTATAATGTATTTCAATACATATATTTATTATTATGTATATTAATATATATTTATTTGTATAAATTTTATATAATTAATATTATCTGAAATACATATATATGAAATAAAATTTATACAAATATTTATATAATTTTATATGAAATACAATTTTATATTATATATAATTAATATGTATAATAAATATAATTAATATTATATGAAATATAATTTATACAAATATGTATATAATGCATTTCAATACATATATTTATTATTTTGCACATTAATATATATGTATTTCATTAAATATAATTGTATAATATTTTGTACATTAATATATATTTATTTTTATAAATTTTATATCATATAATATTACATATATATATAATATAAAATCATAAACATATTATTTAAAAATATATTTATTATTATCATATTATAAATTATAAAAACTATAAGCATGAGTTTTTATATGATATATTTTTTAAACAAATTATATGTATATAATATGTTTATGGTTTTATATTATATATAATTAATATTATATAAAGAATAATTTATACAAAAAATATATATTAATTTAAATAATATTATAAAATTATATTTATGTATACAAATAAATACAAGTAAATACAATCACATAAATATTTTATATAATATGTTCATATAATATATTTAAATATATTTATATGTGGTGTTTTAATTATATATATTATGGAATTTGTTGTTTAAATAGTGAGGGTTCACAACCCCCTCTAATTTTAAGACATTACAGGGGGTTTTGAACCCCCTCTAATTAAATAACTTAGAGGGGGTTATGAACCACAACTAATCTCATTGATTAGTAGTGGTTATGAACCCCATATATTTTCTTAAATTAGAGTGGGTTCAAAACCCCCTCCAAAATCCAACTGGATATTAAAATAATAATGTTAAAAAATTTAGAGGGGGTTCAAAACCCTTTCTAATTTAATAAATTAGAGGGGGTTCATAACCCCATATAAATTCGACGATTAACATGAGTTGCATATAACCCCCTATAATTTATACAGAAAATGAATTTAGAGGGGGTTCATAACCCTCTATAAATTCTATGATTATAGGGGTTTTTTCATAACCTCCTCTAATTATACAAGAAATGAATTTAGAGTGGGTTGTGCAGAACCCCGTCTAGAAAACCACATCTAATCTCCTATTTTTTATAGTGATAATCCTATTTTTTAGAGGGAGTTTATCAATAATTCATTTGGTGTCCTACCATTTCAATTATATGTATTAAATTTTCCAAACTCATTGGTAATCTTAATCTTTATAAATATAGGGTAATTATAATTCCTTATCCTATACTAGATAAGGGTACTTATTTGAGAATTTTGAAAATCTAATTATTCATTATATGACCAAGGTAATTTACCTAGACATCCTTATTAATTCATTTACTTCATAAATCTGTTGACATACATGTATAATCCTTTATTATATAAGGGAAAACTTTTTAGATAAGATTCATTGAGAAATTATATTGAGTAGTTATAATTTGTTCACTCTTGAAATTATGCCACATATTGCTTATACATTTTTATTATATGATGTAGAAAACAATAATTTTATATGAGGGTGGTTTTTAGAGTTATATATCCCCTGAGTGCGTTGATAGGTCTCATAAGAAAAATAATATAGGTTAATGGGAGAGTCCTTAACCTTTATGCATGATGTATTAGAAAAAAGACTAAATGGTATGTTTATGATGTCATAAATTATGTACTCCCAAAATTTCCATCATCATGTGATCATTTAATTTTATCCATGTGATTATTTATATACTTTTCAGCCATTAATTATGTTATGTTTCAATATTCATTGATATAGCACCATTCGTTTATCTATTCCCACTATATAGATTATTCCATTTTTATTCCATGTTAGATTCCATTGTGAACTATCCCTTACTAAGAATATGAGATCACCCTTAACTTGTGTTGCCCATTTCCCTAGGCAATGAAGTGAAATACTTTGTACGTTGGAATCTATGGATAACTTAAAGAATAATGATTTGTACTCAAATGATGAAATATGTCATGTTGAAATGTAATTTTTATGTATCTAGTCAATTAAGGACTTATAAACCTTGATCTTGAGAACATAATATCCTATAATATGATTACCATGTAATAAATAATCCACTATCTATGGTTATTGGGTTTAGTGGTATTACAATTGGTATTAGAGAAAAGTTTTTTAGAATCCTTAAGATCCATATTTAAAATAATAAATGTAGAGAACATAGATTTTATAGTGATCATTGGAAGAAGGATGGATAATAAAGAAGTATCCCATACTTTTGGGAATAAGAGTAGGCCCAAAAAGGAATACTCCAATCTCAGGCCAATGACAAGAACCGAGAACACTCCTTTGGAAATAAAGAATGTGAAGCACTCCAACTTGTTCAACCCATTGAATGATGACTCTTACGGGTATAAATTTGGTGTTGATTACAATGCCAATTATGATTTCTAGTATTGATCTTAATTGTAACTTTTTTGATATTTGATTTTAGGATGAGAGCATGAATGCTTTTTCTGATCCCCTTCACCCCTTGCTCCTTTCTTTCGAATTTGTTATTTTATTTTCCTTTAATAAAAGGGGATTTGACCCAAAAAATTTCAATATTAGATAATGACACTTTATAAAAGGATTGGAAACCAATCCAACAATCATTTAAATTATGGGGATTTTATAGATGTTCAGAATAATGGATTTAATGTTGGTGTTGAAAAAATATTACTATTCTAGGGAAATTAACTTTGGTTATGAAAAATAACCTTTCTCTCTTTGAGAAACTAGTTTTTCCTCAACAAGGATGACCCCTCTTAATAATTTTATGAGGCAAGAACCTCTATCTTTCAGTTGGTCCACTAATCCAATGGTGGTAAATAAATGGATAACATCTTTAGAGAAGATATTTATAGGATTATGAATCATTGAGAAGGGAAAATTTGTGATGAACGTGTATCATTTTAGGGGAGATACTAACCAATGGTGTTACTTGATTCAAAATACTAATAAAGAACATGAGATATAAAAAATGGAATGGAATACATTTAAGGATATTTTTATGGAAAAATATTTTACTTGGGAGAAATAAACTAAGATGTAAAGAAAATTCATAAATTTTCAAAAAAGGAAGAGTATATGGTGGATGAGTATTATGATAATTTCATAAGGTTACCAAGGCATGTAATGGATTATCTATGAAACCCATACATAAATATTGATTATTCCTTTGATGGTTTAAATCTATGTCTTTGAAGATCATTAGTTTCTAAATTTTTTTCAAAATATGAAAATATAGTGACGAGTGCTATAAAAACTCATAAAAAATTTCTAATTCATTGATTTAGAGAGGGGAACCTAATAAAAAGAGTATATTTTTCACCATTTGTAAATAACTGTCAGAAAAATATAATGGAAGAGTGGATTTCCTTATATGAAATAAATGTGGGAAGAAACACCCAGGGGATTACATAAAAACCTTAAGTGTAAGCCTTAAATATGGAGAGAAATGTCATAAAGTTCATGAGTGAAAATTTAAAAGAGAAATAATAAATTTGAAATGATTCAACTATAAGGATATGTAACATTTATGTAATTAATTCCATAAGAATAAAGTGAACATACCCCATACGAGGCCTATAGATTAATGTAGAGAGTTTACAATACCAATGACTGAAGTTGAAGATCCAAATTATGTGATGGTTGGTATATTGATTTTACACTCAAATTTAGTTAATAGATTATTTGATTACATATCTACACACTATTTTATATAATTCATGTTTACAAAAAATATTAAATCACTCCTACATTCATTGAGGAAAACTTTATTAGTTAAAACATCAAGTGTTATTTTGATTACAATAAAGATATATCTGACTGTTAAAATTTGGATTCATGGGTGTTATCATGTTTCAAATATAATCATCATTACTATGGAGGATTTTAATTTAATATTTGGTATTTAATGAATCTCAAATTATAAATCCAAAATTTATTGTATAGAGAAATAAGTTATAATGGTTGAGGCAAGTATGAGTTTTTTAGGGGAGATTTCATTACCAAAATCTTGTCAGGAACCACCCATAGTATCATAGCATAATTAAATCCTTCTGGAATAAATGGTTGTAATTCAATATATGAAGGGTAAATAAGTTTTTATAACAGAATAAATACCCATTTTGAAAGAATATATTAGTGTATTTTTTGTTTAATTACCCATATTTTTCCTGGATCGAGAAGTTTAATTATTAATTTATCATATCCCTAATGAAAAACCTATTTCTATGCTAACGTATAGAATGGATTCAATGGTTTTAGATGATTTAAAGAAGAAATTAAAAGTCTTATGTGATAAAGGTTTCATTCATTTAATTGTTTCACCACTGAGATCACTTGTTTTATTTTTTAAGAAGAATGATGGTTCAATGAGGTTACGTATTGATTATAGGGAAATAAATGGAATTACTATAAAAACGAATCCATTACTACATATTGATGAAACCTTTGATTCGATTCAAGGGGATAAATACAAATCAAAGATTGATCTTTATTCTAGTTATCATATATAAAATTTAAGTAGGATATCCCAAAGACAACCATTCATATGAAGTATGATCATTAGGAGTTCTCAATAATTCCTTTGGGGTGGACAAATAAACCCTTTGTGTTTATGGATTTGATTAATATAATATTCAAGGATTATCTTGATATGTTTGTTCTAATATTTATTAATGATATTCTTATACAATATAAGATTTATGAGGAGCCTAAAACTCATTTGTAAATCTTGATTGAGGTTCTAAGGAAAAATAAATTATATGGGAAATTTAGTAAAGGTGAATTTTTTCTTTAACAAGTTGCTTTACTTGGTCATATTATTTCCAAGGATGGTATATCTATATAACCTTTTAAAATTGAAATTTTAATGGAATGGACAAGATGAACAAATATAAATAAAATATATAGTTTCCTTGGATTAATAGGAAACTACTTGTGTATTTTTGAAAAATCCACATATTTAGTTAATTTGTTAAAAAAGTTAACACCCAAGAGGATAAAATTCACATATACAAAGAAATATGAAGATTGATTTGAGTAATTTAAGAGGATATTTGAAAATTCACCCATATTTACTCTTCTGTATAGTAAATTAGGGTTTTTTATATATAGTGATGCATTAAGGAAAGTTATTGAATCTATTCTAATTTGAAGTTATACTACGATGGATTACGATTCCTGATAGTTGATACCCCTCAGATTAATTATCCAAATCACAATTTTGAGTTTTTTGTGGTTATTTTTGCACTAAAAATATGATAACATTATCTTTATAGAGAGATATATGATATATACACTGACTGAAATACTTTAAAATATATCTTTACTTAGAAAGATATTAATCCGAGGAAAAGGGGATGGTTTGGACTACATAAAGATTTTGATTTTTCTATACATTATCATATTGTTAAAGAAAACAAGGTAGTAGATTCATTGAGTGGAAAATATCATGGTATTTTATCCATGATGAGGGTGGAGAATGATCTAATTCTCAAGGCTTTAGTAATAACAGACTTGGGTATTATAATGTAAGGGCAAACATAATTATTATTTAATGTAATTAGCCAACCTTTTTATTGGATACGATTAAGAAAGATGAACATCATGATAAATAAAAAAAAAAGAATTTGGAAAATGTAAGGAATGGTAAATTACCAAAGTTTAACATTAGTGATAATAGAGTTCTATGGTTGGATAATTGGTTATGTGTTCCATCAACACGAAAGGTGAAGAGAGATCTTGTAATGACACAAACCTTTTAAATGATAATTGATTCCTGAATAAATGCGTGTTATATTATATAGTATTATACACATAGATCACATTAAAAAACCAACAATACTTTAATTCATTAATTAAAATCATTACATCAGTCAGTGACTAAACCCATTAAAACACTACGGGAAAATGGACTTTTTGCGACGGGAATAAATCCTGTTGGAAAAAGTAGGTCCAAGTGGTTATTTGCGACGGGGGTAACAACCCGTCGCAAATAACCGATTATTTGCGACGCGATTTCGTGTCCCGTCGTAAAAGGTTGGGCGCGGGTAGCGCACCAAACCACGCGAAGGGTATTTGCGACGGGGGGATCCCTCCGTCGCAAATAGTGAAGTATTTGCGACGGGGCCCGTCACAAATACCCGGCGGCGGTTAATAGCTTTTTGCGACGGGATGTCCTCCTGTTGCAAAAGGTGTGTCGGCAGGGACTATTTGTGACGAGCCCCGTCACAAATAACTTTTTAACCATCGAAAGTAATTAATGCAGGCTTAGTTATTTGCGACGGGTCCCGTCGCAAAAGACACTATTTGTGATGGGTAACCCGTCGCAAATAGTCCAGTCGCAAATAATCTAACCTATATATACCCCCATCTGTTTTTCTTCTTATTCCACTCAATTCCTAGATCTTGTTTCTCTCTGAACTCTGATTTGAGAGGGAAAATTTTTCTAAGTTAATTTTTTTGGACACGAAGAAGTTGTGAAGCCGTCTACATCAATAGCAAATCAAGTTTAAAGGTATTTATGTTTTATTTAATTTATTATTTATTTCAATTTTTATGTTAATTTTTATTATTGTTGATTAGTTGTAATTAAATTGAATTTAAATTGTTTTGTCACGACTATTTATTTGTACTAATAAAATGAAATTTTTAGTACTAATTTTTAATAATTAGTAGTAATAAGTAATTATTAACGATAATTAGTAATGTATATAATTAAATTTTAGTAATTAAAAATAATTGGTAATAAATAATAATAAATACTAATAATTAGAAATAAATATTAATAATTATTAATAAATAGTAACAAATAGTAATAAGGAGTAATAAATAGTAATAAATTATAATAATTAGTAATAAATTGTAATAATTAGTAACAAATTGTAATAATTAGTAAAAAATTGTAACAATTAGTAATAAATTGTAATAATTAGTAATAAATTGTAATAATTAGTAATAAATTGTAATAATTAGTAATAAATTGTAATAATTAGTAATAAATTGTAATAATTAAGAATAAATTGTAATTATTAGTAATAAATTGTAATGATTAGTAATAAATTGCAATAATTTGTAATAAAATGTAATAATTAGTAATAAATTGTAATAATTAGCAATAAATTGTAATAATTAGTAATAAATTGTAATAATTAGTAATAAATTGTAATAAATTGTATTAAATAGTAATAAATTGTATTAATTAGTAATAATTTGTAATAATTAGTAATAAATTGTATTAATTAGTAATAAATTGTAATTATTACTAATAAATTGTAATAATTAGTAATAAATTTTAATAATTAGTAATAAATTGTAATAATTAGTAATAAATTGTAATAATTAGTAATAAATTGTAATAATTAGTAATAAATTGTAATAATTAGTAATAAATTGTAATAATTAGTAATAATTAGTAATAAATTGTAATAATTAGTAATAAATTGTAATAATTAGTAATAATTAGTAATAAATTGCAATAAGTAATAATAAATTGTAATAATTAGTAATAAATTGTAATAAAGTGTAATAATTAGTAATAAATTGTAATAATTAGTAATAAATTGTAATAATTAGTAATAAATTGTAATAATTAGTAATAAATTGTAATAAATTGTAATAAATTGTAATAATTAGTAATAAATTGTAATAATTAGTAATCAAATTGTAATAATTAGTAATAAATTGTAATAATTAGTAATAAATTGTAATAATTAGTAATAAATTGTAATAATTAGTAATAAATTGCAATAATAAGTAATAAATTGAAATAAATTGTAATAATTAGTAATAAATTGTAATAATTAGTAATAAATTGTAATAATTAGTAATAAATTGTAATAAATTGTAATAAATTGTATTAATTAGTAATAAATTGTAATAATTAGTAATAATTAGTAATAAATTGTAATAATTAGTAATAAATTGTAATAATTAGTAATAAATTGTATTAATTAATAATAAATTGTATTAATTAGTAATAAATTCTAATAATTAGTAATAAAATCAAATAATTAGTAATAAATTGTAATAATTAGTAATAAAATGTAACAATTAGCAACAAACTGTAATAATTAGTAATAAACATTAATAATTTGTAATAAACATTAATAATTAGTAATAAAGATTAATAATTAGTAATAAATTGTAATAATTAGTAATAATTAGTAATAATTAGTAATATTTATTAATAAATACAAATTATTAGTTCTAATTAGAAGTAATTAGTAATAAATACTAATAATTAGTAATAATTAGTTATAATTAGTAATAATTAGTAATAATTAGTAATAATTAGTAATAATTAGTAGTAATTAGATATAATTAGTAATAATTAGTAATAATTAGTAATAATTAGAAATAATTAGTAACAATTAGTAATAATTAGTAATAATTAGTAATAAATTGTAATAATTAGTAATAAATTGTAAAAATTAGGAATGAATAGGAATAATTATGAATAATTAGGAATAATTAGTAATAATTAGGAATAATTAGTACTAATTAGGAATAATTAGTAATAATTAGGAAGAAATACTAACAGTTAGGAATAATTAGGAAAAAATAGCAATAAATAGTAATAAATAGGAATAATTAGTAATAATTAGAAATAAATACTAATAATTAAAAATAATTAGCAATAATTAGGAATAAATAGCAATAAATAACAATAAATAGCAATAAATAACAATTATTAGAAATAAATAGCAATAAATAGTAATAAATAGCAATAATTAGAAATAAATAGAAATAATTAGAAATAATTAGCAATAATTAGTAATAATTAGTTATAATTAGAAATAATTAGCAATAAAGATCAATAATTATTAATAAATAGGAATAATTAGGAATATTTAGGAATAATTAGTAATAATTAGGAATAATTGATAATAATTAGGAATAATTGATAATAATTAGTAATAAATTGTAATAATTAGTAATAAATTATAATAATTAGTAATAAATACTAATAATTAGTAATAATTACTAATAAGTACTAATAATTACTAATAATTATGAATAAATACTAATAATTAGTAATACTTTGCAATAATTAGAAATAAATAAGAATAATTAGTAATAAATAAGAATAATTAGTAATAAATAGGTATAATTAGTAATAAATAGAAATAATTAGTAATAATTAGTAATAATTAGTAATAATTAGTAATAGTTATTAATAATTAGAAATAGTTAGTAATAATTAGTAATAGTAAGTAATAAATAGTAATAGTTAGTAATAAATAGTAATAGTTAGTAATAAATATGAATAATTAGTTAGGAACAGTTAGGAAGAAATTTTAATAAATTTTAATAAATTTTAAGAACTTGGCATAATTTTCATTGGATTGATGACACTCCTTTTGCTCGATAACTTTTCTACTTTATACTCTCACCGAATCAAAACATTATGAAAAATGTGCTTCTACATAGGCATATTCAATCTCGTATGCATGAGATTGGATATGCATTCGTAGTATCACATTTTTTATAATGTTTTCAAGCAGTGACAATTGGAAGAAGATGATTCATCAACGGAAAGGGGGATCCTTTGTCCAACGTCTCATTTACTTGCATCTTTCTCACACTCAAATCACAATGAAGAATCTGATCGGAGATAAGCATATTCATTATCGTGCATTTGAGAATGAATATGCGTACCTTCGACCAGATTCTTCATTGTGATTTCAGTGTGAGAAAGATGCAAGTAAATGTGCCGTCAGACAAAAGAGTAGCCGTCAATCCACTGGAAATTGTGTCGCCCTTTATTAATGGTAATTATTAAGAAGTAGTAGTAATTAGTTAGATTTTTTTTTCAGATAGTGTTTCTATAATATCAAAATATTCAAAAACAGTGATGATTTTATATTTTGTAGAAAAATATGGAATAAGGAAGTTGACATAAGTCATTATTAGATGACCGCGCTTGGATAAATCAGTGAAAAAATCTAAATGGTTTTGGTTTAAATCTTATATATATTGAGGGTGTTAAATATTTATTAGCATTTGCATCATCAAACCAGAATATGTTTCAGAAGGCGCAATTAAGTGTCCTTGTAAAAAATGTGCTCTGAGAACGTTTGACACATTTGAAAAGGTTGGGGGACATCTCTTGGAGTTTGGTTTTCAACCAGATTATGTTTTTTGGTATCAACACGGTGAACGCAATTCCAGAGAAGATACTAATAACTTGATTTCGGATCCATCACGGTTCCAACATTTAGTACATGATGTTGTAGGTCCATCTCTTTAACAAACTGAAACTCATGTTGATATCGATTTAACTTCAGAGTTAGAACCATCCAAATTTTATGAGTTGTTGAGGTCTACTGAGGATGCATTATATCCTGGTTGCAAGATAAGAAAATTAGAAGCGGTTGAAAAATTTATGGCTATTAAATCAGATAATGCAATGTCAAATAACTGTTTTGATCAGATATTTTCTTTGTTTAAAACACTATTTCCTGAAGGAAATGTATTTCCTACAAATTACTATGAGAGTAAGAGGCTGGTTCGTAATCTGGGCCTTAGTTATCGGAAGATTCATGCATGTGAAAATGATTGCATCTTATATTCTGGTGAAAATGAGTCATTGGATAGTTGTCCCACATGTGGACAATCGAGGTATAAAGAAGCTCAACCAGGGAAGTCTGGATCGATTCCTATAAAACAGTTGAAAAAATTCCCCCTTACTCCCAGGCTGCAACATTTATTTATGTCTCATAACACAACGTCAATGATGTCATGGCACAAAACCAATATTTCAACTGGTAAAAGCTTGAATCATACATTTGATGGTGATTTATGGAAACATTTTGATCGTCTGCATCTGTCTTTTTCTTTAGAAGCCCGAAACACGCGATTGGGTCTGTCTAGTGACGGTTTCTGTTGTTTGGTTCTTATAGTAGTCAATATTCATGTTGGCCTGTCTTCATAACTCTGTACAATCTACCTCCATGGATGTTGATGAAGGAGCCCTATATCTTTTTGACTTTATTAATCCCAAGATATCCAAAAAATAATATTGATGTTTATTTGAAACCATTTATTGATTAGTTAAATGCATTGTGGAGTAATGGTGTTAGTATATATGAAGTTGTTGCGAAACAAAATTTCACATTAAAAGCTGCATTGATGTGGACGATTAGTGACTTTCCAGTATATGGCATGTTATTTGGCTAGAGTACACATGGTCTGAAAATCATGTCCTTACTGTATGAAAGACAACAAAGCTTTTATACTTGTCAATGGAAAAAAACATTGCTATTTTGACTGTCATCGAAGATTTCTTCCAACCGATCATCCTTTTCGAAGGGAAAAATCTCATTTCAGAAAAGGCACAATTAAAAGGGATGAACCTCCAAAAATATCTTAGGTGCAGAGTTAAAATCTGTTGTATTTTCATTACCTCCCATCACATTTGGGCCAACAATAAACCAATATAAAATTTATGGTTTTGGGAAAGAACATAATTGGATAAAACAAAGAATTTTTGGGATCTCTCATATTGGTCTGATTTGTTGGTCCGCCACATGTTGGATGTCATACATATTGAGAAGAACTGTTTTGATAATTTATTTTATACAGTTTTGGATACTCCAGGTAAGACCAAAGATGCTATAAAAGAATGATTAGATCTTACCCAAATTTGTAGGTGACCAGAACTTGAACTATTTGAAAATGTTAGATCATAGAGGTTAATGAATCCAAAATCCACTTATACACTGTCCAAAGAGAGTCACTTATCATTTTGTCAGTGGATTGCAGATTTGAGACTTCCAAATGGTTATTCTTCCAATTTGGGAAGATGTGTTAAGAATGGTCATATTACCGGATTAAAAAGTCATGATTGTCATGTTATAATGGAAAGACTTATACCGATTGGATTCAGAGGTTTATTGAATTCTATGATTTTTGGATTAGATAATAGACATATCATATTTTTTTTGAGACATTTGTGTAGCGACAACAGACTACGATGCGCTAAGAAAACTGGAAGAAGATGTCGTTGTAATTATATGTAAACTGGAAAAAATATTTCTGCATGCTTTCTTTGACTCAATGGAACATCTGATATTACATTTTCCAGATGAGGCTAAAAGTGGAAGTCCAGTATAGTTCTGATGGATGTACTCATTCGAGATATGCATGTAGAAATTGAAGAAAAAAGTACGTAACAAAACATCAGTTGAAGGATCAATTGCTTAAGCTTATTTTCAAGATGAAATTGCTTTTTTATACTCTCACTATTTTCAATCTGAATATCCCTAAAAAACCGCATGGGATGGAATGAGGGAAATTTTAATGATGAAATGGACAATCAATTATTAGTTTTTAATCAGCCAAATCTTGGCTTTGGTGGAGTTCAAGAACAATGGATTTCAGACGAGGAACATCACAGAGCTCATACATATGTTCTGATCAACTATGAAGAAATGACAACATTTGTACTGTGAGTGCTTCTATCACTTATTTTATAATTTCTGTTACAGTATGTAAACTTATTTTATTTGTATGTTATATGATAATCATATCAAGAAACAACTTCCACAAATTACAGCAGCTACTCTTGAAGAACATAGATAAAAAAAATTCAATGGTTTTAAAAATTGGTAATATAAATTATTGATTGTTTAATATCAATTCAGTTTACTATTTATTATATTGATAATTGTTTTAAAAATTTTCAGGTGTTTCAACATGCTGATAAAATTGATAAGCGACTATGTATATTGAGTAATCCACCATCCAAAATGGTTAAATATTATAATTCATATATGGTGAATGGTTTTTGATTTCATACACGTGCATATGGGGAATCAAAAGAAACAATGAACAATGGAGTTTTTTTGAGAGTATCGCATCATAGAGAAACTAAATTTGACTTTCACGACATTCTGGATGAAATTATTGAGCTATGTTATCTTGGAAAGAATTACATAACGATGTTTAAATTTCGGTGGTTGGATAATGAGAGAGGCTTGCGTGTTCATCCGACTCATGGAATCGTCAATATAAAATATAAAAGTCTTCTTGCAGAAAATGAACCATTTTTACTAGCTCAACAGACACATAAAATTTATTACACAAAGTACTGTGCTACTTCAAGAGACCTGAGTGATTGGTGGATCATAATAAAAATGAAATCTCGAGAAAATCAATTTACTCAAACTGAATGTGGTTCTACTAAAGTTGAAGGAATTGAAATTTTTCCAGAGACTACTCAAAATTCATCTTTTTCACAAAGAAATGTGAATATCAATGATGCCACCCCACAATTAAGGGTCGTTGATGATGAAGTTGTTAATGATGTTACAAATGAATTTGAAATGAAAAGGGATGGTGAAAGTGAAACTCATATGGATATTGATGATGCTGAGGAGGAATATGAAGACATTGACATCGTCAGAAATGAAGATGATGGTGAAGGTGAACATTGACATAGTTAAATGCTGGTTGTGATCATAACTAATATATATCTATATATGATAGTTATTTTCAAATATCTGCTAACAACAATCATTTTGTGTTTCAGATGGACCCTAATCTATTTCTTGTGTTGCAGGAGTCTGATCTACCTTTGGATGAGGGAGATGTGGGATTATCTGATCCTTAGCCTACTGGTGGTTCAGGAGGTACACGGAGGGGGCGCGATCTTGTGCGACTGATGATTCCTGACCCTATCCCCGAGCGACATCCACATCTTAGCTTCGATCCACACACACAGAGGTATGATAACCAATATTTTTTAGTTATATTTTTCATTAATTTAGTTATATATATACTAATTGTTGGATTATTTATTCTTTTTTCATAGTTTTCCACATGTAGCTGTTGGAAAGAGGAGCGCTATCTTGCGCAATTATTTTTCTCAGCCATGGATCAGATGGGGACAAATTCTAATTGATGTGCAGCTCGCCATGTGAAATCATTGGCTGGTACATAAATAAATAATATTTATTTTATTAATAACTTGATATTATAAATTATTTGTAGGTTTTATGGTATCCCATTGTGGATAGCATGCATGCCGCTATCTATGCAGCATGGTAGGTGGCTATGCATGAGTGTTTGTGGCAGTTTTTTCACAATTTGAGAAAGATGGCAATTAAGAAAGCAGGAGCGACAATATTTGATAAGTCGTGTAGAGCCCACTGACCAGAGTGTATTTCATCTCAGTTTTGGGATGGATTATGTGCACACTGGTTGGGTGGTGGATTTCAGAGGAGGTCTTCATTGGGTTAGCAGAACTGAGGGAGACAAGAGGTGACGCATCGAGCTGGTAGTTGTACATTCAGTATACAAAGAGAGCATCTGGTAAGTATATTTTTTAAAAAATTCATATAACTCTAAATATAAACATTTTATTTTATATTTATGTAGGCAGTCGAGCATCCCAATATTACGGAGTTCGATGTTTATCGGATGATGTATAGTGATCTAGCCACTGGAGAGATTAGAGGTGATCACCAACGTCGAATTATGGTTAGTATTAGTTTTTCAGTTTGACAATTAACTGCATGTATTATTTTCACAATTTTAATTTTAAATTGGAATTGAAGGAGTCATATGAGGCTGTGACCTCTCAGACACAGGATGAGGGTCAGGATGAGGCAACTGATCAGACTAGTGCACACCATTTCGACGAGACGACATGGATTCAGGAGACTCAGTATGACTTTGAGAAGGGCCGAGTAGTTGGTATTGGCTCTCATGTGACTTTTGGTACTTATTATGGTATTGTTGTGATATCGGTGTCCAGCTCTACAGGACCTTGTGGAGAGGCATCATCTTCTGCCTCACAGTATCAGGAGCATTTACGAGCTCAAAATGATATTATAGAGAGTTTGCAGAAGCAGCAAGAAGAGATGCGTCAACAGCAGAAGCAGAAGCACGTGGAGGAGATGTGTCGATGGAAGTAACAGCATCAAGAGAAGATGGAGTACATGCATTGTCTGACTCATAGTTTGGGGATGAATTTTCCTCCACTATCTCCTTCAGCTCCCCCACCTCCTCCAGAAGAGGACCCCCCAATGATTTTTTTCATGTTAAAAACATTTGAATTTAACATTTGTTGTAATATGAACTATTTACAGTTTCTGTCTTTTATATTGGTACGAGTATTAGATAATTTAATTTTTAATATTTTATGATTTTTTTTGGGAATATTGATAATTTTAATAATTTTAATAATTTTTATTTTTTTACTATTTAAATAATATTAATATTATTATTTCATTAATCATAATTATATTAAATATATTTTTTCAGTATTATATTTTTTAATGTTTGTGTATTTTAATAATAATAATAATAATAATAAAATCTTTTTATTTTTTTAATATTATTTTTAGGAATATTGAGAATTTTAATATATTTTTATTTTAATTATTTTAAAAATATTAAAATTAATTTTTCAATAATAATAATTTTATTAAATTTATTTTTTTAATTTATATATTATTTGCAACAGGATTTGTTGCGATGGGTTCTCGTCGCAAATAGTCTAAATAATTTTTTTTAAAAAGTATTTGCGACGAAATTAGGGACCCGTCACAAAAAGTATTTGCGACGGGCCCATCACAAATAGTCTGAATAATTTTTTTTTATAAACGTATTTGCGACGGGACTATACGCCCATCAAAAATACTTGTTGCGATGGGCCCGACACAAAAAAAAATTATATATATAAAGTATATAATCAGAGACTTAATTGCGATGCCGTTTTCTACCACCAGCTATTTGCAACGGGACCCCATCGAAAAAATTTATTAACAATGGGATCCTACCACAAATAGCCCATTACAAATATCTAGAATTCTAGTAGTGAAATTACAAATATTATAATGGGGAAAAAATATAAAATATAAAAACTATAATGGGAAAATTCAGATACCCCGATTGGCTAGAACCATCCCTCCCATGAACAACACTATGGAAAAGAAATAAAATATTAGTAAACTAATCAAAATTTTATAAAATGTAAATATATAACCTTGAGATAAATTAAGTTGAATAATTAATGAATGAATAAATTTGTATTTATATGAGGTAATGTGGCCAATGAAAAAGTAATATGACCGTTGGGAATAGTAACCTAACTTTGGGAATAATAATTTGACCACAAAATAATAAAATTTTACATTAATAACATTAATAATGAGGTATTTAATTTAACATAAATATTATAATACCATAAAATAAATATCATGATTAAAAAAACTCAAATAAAATATAAGCCCATTTTTAATAAAATGTATTTGAAAGTATTTTATAAAGGTCATAATTTTTGTATTAAAAATTAAAAATAACTATATTTGAAATATTTTTTTATAAAATGAATGTAAATTTTTTAAAATATAACATAAAAATTAAAGATTTATTTTTTGGAAATTTTCTAAAATACTTCAATTTTCAGGTGAATAGTAAAAATACGGTTTTTTTCCTCTAATCGGGGTATCTTGAATTGCATCCTTCATGATGTAGTAATTAAATAATAATTTATAGAACTTGATGCTATAGAAAAAAATATTAAAAATATTATATGATTCATTTAAACACAAAAACCTTTTTTTTCAAACCTAAAAATAACTTTTCAAATTCTAAAGTATAAAAAGTATTCCTTTAAAAAGGTATTTGAAGTCCTAAAACCATTATATTTTATTAATATATGATTCATTATTTCAAAAATACCACTATTACAACGTTTAACAAGTATATAATATTTTATTCAATATTTTGTTCTAAAAATACCCATGTCCTCAAGTATAAATAACCCCTCTCCCTCCCCTTGGAAAACTAGTCCTCCCTCACTTTAAAAATACAAATATCTACCCAAATTCTATATCTTAATACTATTATAATACCTAGGTAAAATAATTATCCATCCAACTCCAATCATCAAAGGAGTTTAGTTTCATAGAGAAGAAATGATACACCAAGAAGCGTATATATCCTCATCAATTGTCCCCCTCATACTCATATCCTATTTCCATTTTCCTCCACCCTTTCAAACCAAAATATTCTAAGTATAATTAATTAGTATTTTAAAATTAAATTAAGGATGTTAACCTATTAGAAGTATTATATTTATGAAATATTAAAGTGGTATACTTCATATTCCCACTCTTCTGATAATGTCCTGTTAACGGTTAGTTAACCGCCAATGAGAACGTTGCTTATTATTTTCTTATAAAAAACCATATTTATAGTCATAATAAATTATTTATGAAATATAATTGAAAAAAAAATTATTTTAATCTTATATAATTAATTATATTCAAGTATAAATGTCCTTAAAAAAATAGCAAAATCGAACAAAAATAGGGAATTTTTATGGAAATCATGATATAAAAACACTTAAACATCAAAAAAAAGAAATTATTAAATACAATAAAATTGTTATAATTAAAAAATATTCACATAAATTAACATAATTTACTTCTGGTTCTATTTTTTAAATAAAACTATGTTTATTATTTAGTAGGTGGAAAAGCGACGAAATAAAGCGGGATTTAAGGTAAAGGGATTCTTAAACCCAACTCTTTTTCTTTGGGTTATCCCTATTTCATGACATATTACTAATTAATATCCCTCTAATTTTCATTAAATATCACTTCACTATTCCCTCCTTTTATTTTTAGGGATATAAATGTTTCCACCCAGATTGTTTATCCAAATACAAAGATCCTATAGAAAGACTTTTCATTCCAAAACACATCTTTGACTCCTCTTGAGTTGTTTTTTCTTTGCTCAAGAATAATGATGTTTATACCAAATATGTTATCAGTTAATCATTTTGGAACCCTAAAAGTTTATTTGTGAAATTATTATTTAATAAATCCTTATGAAACACATTTCTTTCCATGGATTATTCCATGAATACGATTGTTATATGTTCTATGTGGCATGCATGATTATATGAATATTATGAGGTGACAAGTGGGACCAAAATTATAGTCCTTAAATGTGATGTATCTCATGAGGCTATGTATTATTCATCAAAATTATGCCGTATTATTTCATAATTATAATTTTATAATTTATACACATATGTTATGGATGAACATTATTCTATCTTTATTCACAACTATGTGTGGTGTTTGACCACTATGACATGATGTTTCATTTTTTTCATCACCACAATACATGAATTTTTAAAATATATTCCTCGTTATTATTATGATGATATCATTATTATAAAATGATTTTGATGATTAGGCTCACCCATGTACTATTTATTCATGTATCTTATTTCTTCTATGTTATCCTTCCCCTTACTGGGCTTTTAGCTCACCCCTTTATTTTATGTACATCCCCAGGTGACTACATGTACTAAGGAGAGCATGTGAGATTTTAATTGGATAAATAATAAGGATTATAATAATGTTTATGTTTTATTATGTATAACTATTGTATATTCCTAATTTTACTATGATTACTAAAAGTTTGATCCTTGAATGTATAACTATTATGTCGTTTATGTTTAAAATGATTTAATAGGCATGTAAGAAAAATTAGGTTCACTATATTTGGTATAATAGGTATGGTTTAGTTAAATTGGGAATTATAATTAGAAAATGTTAGTATAAAACCCTAAGTATAAGTCTATGTATAGGTAAACATTCTAGAAGAATCATTTTAGAAAAAGGATAAACATAGGGATCCTAGAAAAAATGCCTTAAGATTCTATTTTTTCATAAGAATAATTTATTTATTCATGGTTTTTTTACTTATGTTTTCTTCAAACATTTTATAAATGGTGGGAACCTTAATAAACCAGGCAAAAAAATCATGTGCGGGACAATGCAATGATTGTCTGAACAACATCCCCAATGCTATGGGTGGTGGATTTCAAAAATTTATGGTGATTATTACTTAACTGTATGAGGCTATGAACAATAACCTAAACCACATTGAACATCCTCTTTCACCCAAGAATTAGAAACTAGTTATTGAGTCCTTTATGTAGTAATGACCATAGATGTTCAGTGGATCTTTCGATCCACTTGTCACGGAACAGTGGGTTAACTCAATGGTGAAGATATTTTCTGTGATCCACTACTCTGAGAAGGATAAGGTGAATCTAGAAGTATATTGTTTAGATGGATAAGATGATCAATGATGTTAGTTGATAAATAAAACCAAGCTCAATGATGAAATGGAAGACATAAAGTGGGATGGATTTAAGAAAATATTTCTTAATAATTATTTCCCTAGAACTCTTAGAAAAAAAATAGAGAGAGAATTATTATATTTGAAGAAATATGAAGGTGAATCTATCACAGATTATAAGTAAAACTTTACAAGGATTTCAAGATACAACTATGGATTTTTTTATCAATAATGATATAAAAATAGATAGATTCTTTAGTGGTTTAAAACTACAACTTTGATAGTATCTAGCTATCTGATACTTTGGGTGTTATAAAGAAGTAGTTTGATGTTCCCTCAAGTTAGAGATGGATTTTGGTGAATGGTCCCTTATTTATAAAGATTATAATATAAAAATGGTGTTTCAATCTAGTGGGTCAAATTACAAAGAAAGAAAGAGGATCCAACCACAAGTCCTTGAGGCTAATCCTCACCATCAACCACCAAAGGAAAAGGAGTAAGAGAAATCTTATTCCATCACTACTGCTGAATTGGAGTGTGAAAATGAATTCATACAAGCTAAAATTCCTATTCACTAAATAGTGAAATTTTATTTTATTTTATTACGGTTTTTCACATTTATTTATATCCTACAAGTTTTTTAGAACTGTTTAATTACAGCCTCAAAACCTTGAAGTAGATATATCTATATAAAACTAGTGGTGAGATCATTGTAACCAAGTGTTGGACTCTTATACTATTAGTTTATGTGGGAATATTTTTCCATTGAATCTAATAATCCATCCCTTGATGGAATTATATGTTTTATTGGGCGTGGATTGGCTCTCGTTATATACATAAAAAATAAACTATTGGAAAAAAGAAATCTATATTCATATTCTAAACCATTCCACGATCCTATACAAATGAATGGAAGATAATAAATATCCTTTGGAAAATCCATCAATAGTGTGGGTGTTGACACCCTACAAAGAATCATACCTTGACCAAATTTTTGAGTCAAAATAAATCATAAAACTTGTAGAAATTCCCATTGTTAAGGAATACATTGATGTATTTCCCAAAGAGTTTCTTAGACTTCCAGTAGATCATGAGGTAGAGTTCTCAATAGATCTTATACCCGAAGCCAATACTCTCTCTAAATTCCCCTATAGGATAGCCCATATTTAATAATAAGAGTTAAAGAAGCAGCTATAATAGCATTTGGACAAAGGGTTCATACTCCCTAGTGCATCACCTCAGGGCATTCCATTTATCTTCGTAAAGAAAAAGGATGGATTAATGTGGTTGTGTATCGATTAGTGAGAGATAAAAAAGATAACCATAAATAATAACTATCCCATGGTACAGATTTGTGACTTTTTTGATCAAATGGTAGTATCTCAGTAATTCTCAAAGGTTTATCTTCATTCTGGATATCATAAGAGGAAGGTGAATTAGGAAGATATTTAGAATTCAACATTTTGTACAATGTATAGACACTATGATTTCATAGTGATTCCATTAGAACTTAATAATTACACTAAAATATTCATGTATTTTAAAAATATAGTCTTTATAGACTACCTAGACAAATTTTTGGTAGTATTTATCGATGATATTCTCATTTATTCCAAGTACAAGGAGGAACATGAAGATCATATAAGGATTGTACTGACAACATCAAGAAAGGAGAAAATGTATGATAAGTTCAATAAGTGTGAATTTTAAATATATAAAGTCACATTATTAGGGAACATGGTCACAAGTGAAGAGATTTCTATGGACCCTTCAAAGAAAAAGGAAATTAAGAAATGGACCATACCCTAAAATGTCATGTAAACCCATAGTTTTCTTGGCTTAGTTTGGTACTACTATCATTTTTTAAGAAATTTCTCAGGATTTTATAGCCCACTAACTATGTTAGCACAAAAATGGGTAATGTATGTATGTATAGAAGAATGTGAGAAAAGATTTAATGATCTCAATAAGAGTCTAATCACTACCCCTGTACTCACACTACTAATAAGAAAAGAAGGTTTTATGATATATAGTGACATTTTAAATAAATGATTGGGTTTTTTACCAATGAAAAATGATAAAGTGATAGCATAAACCTCACGAAATTTGAATATACATGAGTAGAACTAACTGAATTATGATCTAAATCTATTATTTGTGATCACCTCTTTGAAGATTTGGAGGCACTACCTATATGGTGAGAAGTGTGACATATATAATAATCATAATATTCTGAAGTGTATATTCAAAAAAAGTATATTAACATGCATAAAAGAAGATGGTTAGATTTACTAAAGAACTATGATTTCTCTATTTACTACCATATGAGAAATATAAACAAGGTAATTGATGCTCTTAGTAGAAAACAACCTATTACTCTATCCATTATGTGGACTGAGAAGCACCCTATCTTCATGGATATGCAATGTATGAATTTAGAATTCATAATTGTAGGGAATAAATCCTACCTTTACCAAATTATTTTACAACAATCTATCTGACATAAGATCATGGAGGCACAAAGGAACGATCTAAAGCTTCAAAAAAGGTTGAAAGTAGTATAGTGAAGCTTTATGAGTTTCATATAAATGAGGATTATGTGATTCAATTTAGAGCTAGAATTTGTGTGTATTAATCACCTGAGATAAAGAAGGTGATATTAGATAATGTGAAAATATCATCTTTCTCCTTCCATATTATAATTACCAAGATATAACATGACCTTTGAGAACACTTGTAGTGGGAAAACATGAAGAAAGAGATTCATGATTATATCTCAAGATGGTTGGTATGTCAGCAAGTTAAAGTAGATTGAGAGAAGTCCAAGGGGATTATGTAACCATTTCTTATACCCATGTGGAAATGGGAGAACATCACCATGAACTTTTTCCCTAGTCTCCCTAATAAATACAAATTAAATACTGTTATTTGGGTTGTGGTGGATTGACTCACCAAGATTACCCACTTCATCACTATTTGGGAAGATTTCTCACTTGATCAACTTTCTTGGATATATGTAAAGGAAGTGGTGAGGATACATCGGGTACCACTTTAGATCATCTCTAATAATGATCCAAGGTTCACATCTAAATTATCTAGAATTCTTAAACATGATTTTTTTACTGAAATGAATTTTAGTATATTCTATCACCCCCAAAATGATGGTCACTCTGAAAGGACTATTCCAACTCTTGAGGTTATACCGAGAGCTTAATCAATGGAACCTAAAGAAGTATGGAAACATCATCTCCCATTAGTTGAGTTATTATACAACAACATATTCCACTCAAGTATTCAAATGGATCCATATGAAGCTATGTATGGGAAGTGATATATAAATCCTTCTTGTTTGGATGTAATTTTTTAACAAAAGCAACTTAAACCTGACCATGTTCAGAAGAAGACAAAGAAGTTTAAATACAACCTAAAATATATAAAAGATACTCATAGTTGAAAAAATATCTACTTTTAAATCATTGAAGGGACTTATATTTTGAAGTTGGAGACAAATTTTTTCCATCAAATATCACTGTGTAAGAGATTCAAGTACTTTGGAAAGAAAGGTAATCTTAGCCCTAGGTACATTGGCCCCTTTTAGATCATTGATCACATAGGATCAATGGAATATCAGCTTGCACTTCCACCAAATATGGATCAAGTTCATGATGTATTCCATGTATCTCTTATAAAGAAGTACATACCTGACCACTCAAATGTACTGAATCCAAAGGTCATATAACTAGAGAATGGCCTATCATATGAGGATAATCCAGTGAAAATCTTGGACCATAGAGAGAAAAATCTATGTAATAAGACAACTCACCTTGTAATGGTGTTATGGTGGAATCAAAAGTATGAATATGTGAGATGGGAATAAAAAAATGAAACAGAAGTACCCTATTGTATTCTCAACCAAGAATATGAGTTGAAATTTCAAGGATGAAATTTCTAATGGGGTAAGAATGTAACAACACAAATTTTATAAATAATAATTGATTCCTGAATAAATATGTGTTATATTATATAGTATTATACATATAGTGAACATATAGAAATCAAAAACACTTTAATTAATTAATTAAAATTATTACAATAGTTAATGACTAAACCCATTAAAATACCAAATATTACAAGGTAAAAAATATAAAATTGAAAAAATACAATGGGGGAATTTAGATCACCCCAATTAGCTAGAATCATCCCTCCCATGAAAAAAATTATGCAAAAGAAAAAAAAAATTAGTAAAACAATCAAAATTTTAGAAAATGGAAATATATAACCTTGATAGAAATTGAGGTAAATAATGATTGAAGGAATGGAGTAGTATTTATAAGAGGCAATGCGACCCTTGGAATAGTAACTCGATCGTTGAGAATAATAACCTAACTATTGGAATAATATGTTGACCTAAAAATAATAAAATTTAATATTAATAAAATTTATCATGATTTATTTAAGAAAAAATAAATATTATAATACTCTAAAATAAATATCATGATTGGAGAAACTCAAAGAAAATATAAGCACATTTTTAAGAAACTGCATATTAAAGTATTTAATAAAAATAAATAAATACCTATGACAGATTTTTTTAATAAAATTAATGTCATTTTTGAAATCAAAATGATGAAATTATCCAAGGGCTATTTTTTGGTAATTTTTTGAGATACTTCAATTTTTCTGTGAATAGTAAAAATGAAATTCATTTCGTAACCAATGTATCTTGAATGACTTAATTTATGGTTTAATTATTAAATAATAGTTTCTAGAACTTTATTCTCATATAAAACATATTTTATTTCATAAATAAATCATTAAAATACAATAACCATGTTTTCCAAACATAAAAATAACTTTCCAAAGTATAATGTAAAAAGTATTCCTTCAAAAAACAATTTTATCATTTTTACACTTTCCTTTTTAATAAACTAGTTAATTAGTATTATAAAATGATTTAAATTTCTAAAAACATTATATTTTATTGATATATTATTCATTATTTAAAAAATGTCACTATTACAAAATTTACCTTGGATACATAATTTTATTCAATATTTCATTCAAAAAGTACCCCTCTCCTCTAGTATAAATAACTCATCTCCCTCCCCTTGGAAAACCAATCCTCCCTCACTTTAAATATAAAATTATCTTACAAAATCCTCTTTATTGATCTTATTATCATAGCAAGGGATTTTTAGTATCTATTCAACTCCAATCATCAAAGGATTTTAGTATCGAAGAGAGGAAGCAACACTGAGAAGACAATATGTTCTCATCAATTCCCCCTCTCATTATCATGTCATCGTTCTCTTTTCCTTCACCTATTTCAAACCCAAATATTATAAGGATAATTTATTAGTTTTTTAAAATTAAATTAATGATTATAAACTATTATAAGTATTATATTTATGACATATAAAATTGTCACACTTCCCATTTCTACTCCTTCAACAATGTCTCATTAATGGTCGGCTAACCACCAATGAGGAAATTGCCAAATTTTTCTTATTACCATACCTATGGATGATTATAATAATTTTTTTATTATATATTAAAATCTATAAATATATTTATTGTGATATTATGGAATTAATTATACTTATGTATAAATGACCTTGAACAAAATAGAAAGATCAAAGAAAAACAATATAATTTTAAGGAAAACATGAGATCAAAAAGATTAAACATCAACAAAAAAATAAGAAATATAATCCAATTATTATAATTAATAAATATTAAGTTAAATTAACATAATTAACTTTTTTTTCAATGTTTTAGTAAGACTATGTTTATTATTTAAGAGGTGAAAAATCAATGAAATAAAGTGGGATTTAACATAAAGAGATTCTCAAACCTAACTCATTTTCTTTATGTTATCCATATTTCATGAAATATTAAGTATGGATATTCCTATAATGTTCCTTAAATATAATTTCAATAATATTAAATTTTATTTTGGTGGATATAAATGTTTCCACCTTGATTTTTTAATCCAAATACAAATATATTTCAAAAAATCTTTTTTTTTCAAAACACATCATTGAGCCCTCTTGAGTTATTTCTTCTTCAAGAATGATGATGTTTATACCGAATATATTTTCCATTATTCATTTGGGGACCTGAAAGTTTATTCATGAAGACTTATTTATGAAATACTTTGGAAACCCATTGCTTTCCATTGGTTATTTCAAGACTAAGATTGTTATACATTCTATGTGTCATGTATGATTATGTGAATATTATGATGTAAAGAGTGGGACCAAAATTATACATCCCTCCAATGCATTGGGTAATGTGATGTATCTCATGTGATTATGTGTATTATTCATGAAAATGATTCTATTTTTTTTCAAAATGATGATGTTATGATTTATTCACATATGTTATGTGTGAACATAATGTTATATTTTTTCACAACTATGTGTGTATTTATACAATATTACATGATATTTCATTTTTATGCATCACTACATTCCATTAATTTTTCAAATTTATTACTCATGCTTATGATGATGATCCCATGCTTATGACATGATTATAATGATTACGGTCACCCATGTACTATTGGTTCGTATATCTTATTTATGCTACATTATCCTTACCCTTACTAGGCTTTTAGTTTACCCCTTTCTTTGATGTATATTGTAACAACCCCAACCCCAGTATCCCAGAGGAAGTGCTTATTTTATTACAATGGTATAGATACAAGAGATAAAATCACCAATTATTGATCAATTTTGTAGTCTTGAATAACTAGATACATACATGGTTCCCTTAGTACATTAAACATAGAACATAAAAAATAAAAATAAACTACTTCCTTGACACTTATTCAAATATTTCATCTTTATAACTCTATGAAGGAAAACAAATAAAAGGGTGCGCTAAAAGGATTGGTAAGGGTTAAATACAATGAAAAAATGAATAAGTAATAAGTGAAGTAAAATAAATAATTAATAATGAAAATGGAAAGTTAAATAACTAAAAAACACATTCCCTTTAATAAATAAACTGAGAGTGAAAATGCATCCAAAGATTTTATCATAGTGAAAATATCATGGATAGAAATAACTGAAATATTAATGAAGGAAATGCTTAATTATTGGATGTTAGGTATCTAGAACATGAACCACTACCATAAATACCTTCCACAAGAAGGTTTAAATCTATGGTTAGATTATTATATAATTATTCTGGGAAACAAATGCAAAGGGTTTGTCACCAACTATTTTGTCTCACGTAACCTGTCGATGCATCAAGAGGCTATCTGTAACTGAGCCCCACCCATGTCTACATGTACAAAGAATTCCTTAAATGTTGAAATGATTTATTTAATTCATGAATCAATATGACTAATCAAAATATTTTTATTTATTAGAGGATAAAAATTTATCAATTTTTCTCTAGTTAAAACAACATTCAAAGTAAACACCGTATATAAAAATGTTACATAGCTTAGAAAATGGTCATATCCATGAAAAAATAGATATTGATATTTAATGAAATATTAAATTATTTATGATCATAAATAAAAGGGTAAATTGACATACACAAAACAAAAGAAATAAGTGGTGAATAAGTGATATCTCACATAAATAAAAGTGAGATGGGAAACCCCTTACCTTATGCTTGAAAGCATTCTGCACTTGTACTTAATAATATAGATGATAAATTTATATCCATTAATTACTTATTTTATAACCTATTAAACACATATGGGATTTTTTATAATCTTATTAAGTTCATTTATTTCTTTTATGATTAGTTATAATGTTTAATTTTGTTTTCCTGGGAGCATTAGTTTCTTAGGTTTATGGTTGGTTACCTTGTATAAAATTATGGGAGTTATTATAAAATGGAAGAAAAACTCCATAAGTGGAATAGAATTATATATAATTAAATTATTTTAAATTTTACTCATATATAATTTTGTTATATGGAATTATGATGATTAATTAGATAAAATTTTAATGAAAAATGATTAGTTTATTTTTGCTGTTTTTATGACCATCATGAACTAGTATCTTTTATTTAATATTATGTTTATATATTGGTTATAGAAGATGATATAAATTATAATATGAGTATTTAAATATGATTAAACTATAATAATTGTTTCATGACCTTCCTTGAATTTTGTAATAGAAAATTAAAACTCATCATCCATGAAGGCGGTGAATCGACCCATGAAAGATGATGTTTTCACTTTTAGAATAAAAGGAGAAGAGGAGAGATTTGATGATCAATATTCCATTAACAAAATACAATTATAGTATATATATTATAATGGGGTTACCATTCCAATTTTTATAGGGTAGGTGATATAGGACAAGAAAATAAAATAAATTAAAAGAAAAAGAAGTAAGATTTTACCTTTTGAATATTGTCTCCTTGAGAACCTCCTTAAGAAACTTTGATTTGGTCCTTTGGTAAGAACCATGGTTCTTAGACATGGGAAAGATAATTTGAAAGGTAATTGGGAAAATTTTATACAATATTAAACGGTTATAAGGTGTGAGGATAAGGGGTGGTGAGGGGAGGTATTTATAAGGGAGGGGAGGGGTGTTTGTTGATTATTGTATTCATTAGTTTATTATTTTGGATCAAGACTATGAGTAGTGTTGATTCTTATGACTAAGTACAGTAACTAGTAAAATTTATTTTAAAATAATTAGTGATTACCTCATCCATACATCATCCATGACTAAATAATTCATTTCTTTACTTATAATGTTAAATAGTGTAAATTTTTGTATTTCACTATTCACAAAAAAATCAACTATTTCAGAAAAATCCAAAAAATACACCCTAACTGTTTTTCAATGTATAGATTTCAAAAATAGACGCTATTTAATGGAAATAAATTTCTAAATATTATTAATTTAATTTCTAATTCAAGTCATAGGTTATTCGAAAAATTCCGATTTTAAAATTATAACTGATTTTATGACACTTTGAAAAATTAATTAAGGTCTCATAAAATTATATTATAATTGTAATAAAATAAAATATTAATTCATGAATCACTTTACAAAAAATAAATTTTATTTTAAATAATTATATTAATTATAAAATTTTAAATAAACATTTATGTTTCATAAAAATACAAATACTTAATTTATTATTTTTAAAACATTTATTTAATTATTCCTTTATATAAATATATCCTATTTTCATTTATGAGATACCTAAATTTTATTTATACTATCATAGGTGAGGTTATTATTCTAATGACCACATTAATATTCTTAGTAGTCATGTTAATATTTAATAGTATATCCCAGTATGCTATGAAATGAATTAAATTTATTTATGAAGATACATACCAAAAAACATTGGGGTGTTATATTCTTTCCCCCTCTGAAAATTTCAACCTCAAATTTTTTTATGAATATTTCCTTCTAAATATACAAGTGTGGTTCTTATTCATAATATCCTCAGGTTCTCACATCATTTCTTCCATTTTATGGTTTCTCCAAAGAACCTTTACTAGTCGAGTCATCTAATTTCTAAATAATTGTTTTCTAGTGTTGAGAATCTCGATAGACTCTTCACAGTAAGAAAAATCTGGTTCCAGTTCTATTTCTTTATAGGTGATTACATGCATTGGGTTTGACATGTACTTCCTTAACAATGATATTTGGAAAACATCGTGAACTTTGGAGAGACATGGTGACATTGCTAATCGGTAAGCCACAACTCCAATTATTTCAAATAATCTGAATGGTCCAATGTACCTAGGGCCCAGTTTCCCTTTCTTACTGAACCTTATAACACCCTTAAAATACTTTCATAAATACATGATATCCCACTTTAAATTCTAAATCCTTTCTCTAATTATCCACATCACTATGATTTATAATTTGAGCTGCTTTAATATAATCTTGAATAGTATTTACCTTTATTGTTGTCCCTTTAACAAGTTCTAGGACTATAAGTTTCCACTCACCAAATTCATCCTATTAAGTTGGTTTACGACATCTCTTTCCCTATAATGCTTAATATGGTGCTATTTTCATACATGAATGAGAAGTATTATTGTAGAAAAACTCTACCAAAGGTAAATACTAGTCCCACATACCTTGAAAGTTAAGTGATCATGATCTCAACATGTATTAAATTTTTTTAATAGTCCTTTTAGTTAGTCCATCAGTTTGAGGGTGATAAGTAGTACTCAAACCAAGCTCAATATCCAAATAATTCTGATGAATATTTTGAAATTTTTATGTAAAATAGGGATATTGATCAGAAAAAATTGATATATGTTCACTATAAAGTCTTAAACATTCATTAATATAGAGTATTTCAAGGTTCTTAAGTGGTAAATCTACTCTTATAACAATAAAATGTTCCTATTTTGTAAGATGATCAACAATAACCCATATCACATCATTCCTTCTAGGTTTCCCTGGTAGTACTGTGAGAAAGTCCATCATAATTTCATCCTAATTCCACATATGAATATGTAGATATTTTATGACTTTTCTATAATATTTTCTATAAGCCTTCCCTTTTTGACAAACTAGGCATATTGACACATAGTTAGCAATTCCACACTTTATATTATCCCCAAAAAAACGTTCCTTGTACTATCTATACATATTGGTACTACCAGGGTGTATATAGAAATTTAAGCTATGAGAATTATCCCATAGTTATCTATTTAGCTCAGGTATTGATAGAACGTATAAGCTCTTTCAAAATTTTATAATTCCATCCTCAAATATGAAGTCTTCCAATATTCCATCCTTAACATATTTGATTTTATTTTGGAAATTCTCATCATAAGATTGAATTTTTTTGTCTTCTCCAGTAAATATAGTTTAAAAATCATTTAAAAATGAAGTGATGTTTCTCCTTCCTTAACATAACCATATCTATATTTACTAAATCCATAAAAATTGGATCTCTATCAATCCTCATATTGGTCCAAACTCCATGATATTTCCTACTAAATGGATCAACTATATTATTTTCCATTCTTGGGTGGTAGTGTATCAAGAAATTGTAATCTTTGAGTAAATTAAGCCATCGTCTTTGCCTTATGTTGAGTTCTTTCTATGTAAAGATGTATTACAAACTCTTGTGATTCGTATATATCTTAAATCTTTTACCATGGAGATAGTGTCTCCATATCATTTGAGAAACGATTATGGATGCTAACCCAAGATCATGATTTGGATAATTTTTTTCATTAATCTTTAGCTACCTTGATTCATATGCAATAACCTTTTCATTTTTATAAGGAAACAACATATTCCTTTCTTTGATGAATCACTTTATATCACAAACCCATCATTTTTTAATAGAAGAGTCAAAATAGGATCATTGAATACTATTCTCTTCAATTTTTCAAAAAATTATACACATTATTTTTTCCATATGAACTTAAACCCTTTACATGTCATCTTGGTTAACAAGTTATCCAATTGGGAATTTTTTTTAACAAAACACCGATAGTAACCTGAAAACTAATGAAACTACATACCAAAGTTATGTTCGTTATTTTAGGACATTATTGGATTGCCTTTGTCTTTACAAGATCAATTGATATTCCATCCTTAGATATAATGTGGCCAAGAAAAGAAATTTCTTGAATCTAGGATTAACAGTTACTAAATTTACCATATAACACTTTTCATCTTAGTGGCTCAAGAATGATCTGAAATTTATTTTCATAGTCTTCATAGATTTTAGAATACACCATAATATCATTTATGAATACCATAACAAAACCATAAAGATATTCCTTGAATATTCTATTCATTAGATCCATAAAAATAGAGGGTACATTAGTCAATCTAAATGGAATTACTGTAAACTCATGATGTACATACCTCATCCAAAAATCTATATTTAGAAGATCTTCCTTATTTACTCATAATTGATGATATTGATAATGAAGGTCAATCTTTAAAAAATATGGAGATATGTGAATTTGATGAAATAAATCATCAAATTGAGGGATAAGATACTTGTTATTTATTTTAATAGCATTGATTTCTCTATATTAAATGCACAACCTAATGGATCCATCTTTCTTATTAACAAATAGAACATGGGATCCCCATGGAGAAACACTAGGGTTAATAAATCCCTTATTACTGTAATCCCCTAGTTTTTTATTCTGCTCCACTAATTCCACAATGGCCATTCTATAAGGAGTCTTTCATATTGGAATTCAATCAAATATTAAATCAATGGTAAAATCAACTTCATGCTCTGGGGTTTCTAGGTAATTCCTCATAACATACATCAGTGTATTCTTGTATAATTGGTAAATCCAAAATTTAAAGATTACTTTCCTCACCCCAATTCATTTTTTTCTTTTCTTACCCAATAATTTAATTTATTAGAGATATTATAGATGTATCTAGATATTAATCAGATGATGAATTTTATGCTTTAAAGATAATGAACTCTATATCTTCCCCAAAAAATATAATTTCTTTCTTCTTATAATAAATTTTCACATCATAGTTTAAAATAAAATCCAGATCGGGGATTATATCAAAGTCAACCATAGGTATGATGATAATTTTAGTAAATAAAGCACATTTATAAGCCATAATAGGGACTTACCAACATATATTTGTTGTAATGAGACTTAACATAGGAGTTTTTTTGACAAATCCCTTATTAAATAAAAATGGAAATATCTAATTTTCTTGTTAAAATTGGTAGATATAAAATAGTGAGATGATCTAAAATAAAATAAAGCATTGGATAAATTTCTAGATAGGATTAATGTACCTACTACCACATCATTTGGTACTTCTACTTCAGTTGTGGTGATCACATAAGCTTGGCCATTTCCCCTTGGCCTCTTCTATGGTAGATTCCATTGATGTTTGGGACATTGATTTGAATAATTTACCATTACATTATATTTTAATCATTGAACATCATTGATTTGTTTATTCCCCATGCATTCATTATATCGATGACCCTTTTCTACGCATTTATAACAAACTCTCATTCCTTTCAAGTATTTCTCATGATGATTCTTTCTGCATTTTTTTCATAATAGGAATTTCTTTGTTCCCCTATTCCACTTTGTTGATTTTATATTTTTATGGTTATTAGAAGTCCTATTATTCTATTGATTTAACTTAAACATATAGTATCTGAAAAAATCATTTTCCATTTTGATGGTACTTAATACTATTTTATCATATTATGAATTTTTTTGATAAGTAAGTTACCTTAAGAGAATTGACTTAAGACCTTAAAATAAATGACCAATCTTGTTTTCTAAATCACATATGTAATCTATAGAATACCAGGATAGTCTTGTAAAGGTGGCCTCGTATTATTCAACACTCTCTTCATCCTTTTTATTTATGCTATTGAATTTTATCTTCAATTGAATTCTTTGTTCATGATGGAAATATTTATCAAATAATGTTTCTTTAAAATTTCTACATTACATGTCTTATATTTTATATTCCTCCTTAGTATTCCAAATCAACAACCACCATTGATTAGCATCTCCCTTGAGTTAATATACCACTAGAACTACCTTTTTACTTTCATCAAATCCCAATGCCAAAAATATCTTTTCAAGGTACTTGATCCATTGATCAACTACCACTAGATTAGTAGTAAAACCAAAATATAGGAGATTATGATGCCTAAAATGATCCAGTATAGGCATATTATGGTTATTTTTTATAACCTGAGTAATTTTTCCTAATATGGTCATGATCTTCCCACCTCTGAAACTAACTGTGTTGACTTGATTAGTGGGGAAATACCTACATTGTTTATGAGTATTACTTCCTTTTCATCCATTATGCGCCATTACTAAATAATGGAACACACTGAGTTATCCCATAATCATCATGAATATTGAGAAAAAAATTCACTATAAGTAATTATTATAATTCTCATGTTTATTTAACAACTAGTTCCCAAGGTTTCTACCAAACCTTCCCTAATACCTACTGTAACAACCCCAACCCCATTAGCCTAGAGTCATTTGTTATTTTATTACAATTACATAGATACAAGAAAATACATATCCAAAGATGAATCTATTTAGTTGTCTTTAAGAACAAAATAAATACATGGTTGCCTTATTAGATTAAACATAGAACATAATAAAGAAAAATATACTGCTTCCTTAACACTTATTCAAAGATTTCATCTTCATAACCTGAGTAAGGAAAACAAATAAAAGGGTGATATCAAATGCTCGGTAAGGGTTACATATAACATAAACATAAATCAATAATAATTTAATCATAATCAATAATTCACAATCAAAATGAAAAGGTAAATAACTGGAAAAAAACATACCATTTAATCAATAAACTGAGAATGAAAATGTATCCATAGATTTTTTCATAATTAAAATCTTAGGGATAGTAATGACTGAAATATTAATGAAGGAAATGATTAATTATTGGATGTCATGTATCTGGAAAATGAACCATTATCATCAAGACCTTTCCTGAGACAGTTTAAGTCTTTGTGTAGAAACGCATCTATTTTTTCTTACAAGCAAATACAAAGGGTTTGTCACAAACTATTTTGTGTCATGAGACATGTCGATGTATCGAGGGGTTATATATAACTAGGTCCACCCATGTATTCATGTCCAAAGAATTCATCATATATAAAAATTATAGGTTTAATTAATGAATCAATATGACTTATCAAAATATCTATATTGAGTAGAGGACACATAATTATTAATATTTCTCATTTTAAAACAACATTCAAAGTAAAAATTGTATGTAAATATGGAATAAGACATAGACAATGATAATATCCATGATAAAATAAATATGGATATTTAATGAAACATTAAATTATTTATGATCATAAATAAAAGGGTTAGTATACATACAACACACACAATAAATAAGTTGTGAATAAGTCCTATATCATAGAAATAAAAGTGAGATAAGAAAACCCTTACCTTATGTCTGAAAGCGTTTTCACTTGTACCTAATATCATGGATAATCAATTTATATTAATTAATTAATTAATTCATAACCTATTCAAAATATATGTAATTTATTATAATTTTATTAATTTCATTTATGGCCATTATTATGACTTATAATGTTTAATTGTTTTGTTCTGAGAACATTTGTTTTATGATTTTATGGCTGGTTCCCTTGTGTAAAATTATGGGAGTTCTTGTAAAATGAAAAAAAATAAAAAAGTGGATTGGAATGATATTAATATACTTATAAGATTTTAAATGTTCCTTATATATAATTTTGTTATATGGTATGATGATGATTCATTAGATAAATAATTAATGGAGAATGATTTGTTTACTTTGGTGATTTTTACGACCATCATGAACTAGTATCATTTTATATAATATTATGTTTATATATTGGTTCCAGAACATGATACAACTTATAATATATATATTAAAATATAATTTAAACATAATAATGGTTTTATAACCATCCTTGAAGGTGGTAATGGAAAATGAAAACTCATCATCCACAAAGGCGGTGAATCAACACATCACGGACGATGTTTTCATTTTTAAAATAAATAAAGAAGAGAAGAGATTTAATGATGGATATAACATTATAAAAACAAAATTATAGTATATATATATACATATATGATACTAGAGGTATCATTCCACTTTTTATATGGGATTTGTGTAGATTATAAGAAAATAAAAGAAATTAAAAGAGAAAGAAAAAGGGTTTTACCTCTTGAAAGTTGTCTCCTTGAGAACCCCCTTAAAGAAATTGGATTTGGTCTTTTGGTAAGAACAGTAGGTCTTGGATGTGGGTAAGAAGAATAAGAAGGTAATTGGGTATAATTTAGACAATCTTAACATCTTTGAATGTGTGAGGATAAGGGTTGGTATTTATAGGGGAGGAGAGAGGTGTTTTTTAATTATTTTATTCATTAGTTTATTATTTTCTCTTGAGAATATCAATAGTGTTGATTCTTGTGACTAAGTGAAATAACTAGTGAATTTGAGTTAAAAATAATGATTTATTAGCTCATACATATTTCATACATGACTCAATAATTCATTTATTTAATTGTAATTCTAAATACCATAAATTTCCATATTTCACTATTCACAAAAAAATAAACTATTTTAGAAAAATCCCAAAAATTAACCCTAATAATTTTTCAATGTGTAGATTTAAAAAATGGAATCTATTTTATGATTTTTCTTTCGAATATGTAAAATATAATTCCAAATTAAAATCATCATTTTTTTGAAAAAAACTGATTATAAAATTATAATTGATTTTATGAAACTTTGAAAAATTAATTAAGTTCTCATAAAATTATATTATAATTATAATAAAATAAAATATTATTTCAAGAATCAATTTTATTCAAATAAATTTTCTTTTAAATCATTATATTGATTATAATATTTTAAGTAAACAAATATTTTTTTCTAAAAAATACCAACACTTAATTTATCAATTTTTTAACTTTTATTTACTTATTCCTTAATATAAATATATCATATTTTCATTTATGAGATACCTAAATTTTATTTATACTCTCATATGTGAGGTTATTATTATAATGGACAAATTAATATTACTAATGTTTATGTTAATATTAAATATTATATCATGGTAAGATATCAAAAAAATTGAATTTATTTAAGAAGATACATACTGAAAAATCTTGGGGTGTTATATATATAATTAGGTGAATAAATGTACTAAGGATAATGTGAGATATTTTAAGTGGATAAAGAAGTAGTATTTTAATAAATTGTATGTTTTATTATGTATAAGTGATTTGTGATCCTAATTTTTCCAATATTCTAAACCTTACAATCCTTGAATGTATTACTATTATGTTGTTTATCTTTAGAATGATGTAAGAGTCATGTAAGAAAAAGTAGGGTTTCTATATATCTATTAGATGAGGCGCATAGATAAAAATTTTCTATGAATCTTTGAACAACCAATATGTATATAATTCTAGTGGAAAAATATAAATCAATATATTATAGATTATAATGTATGATTCTTAGTATGTCAATAGGTGAAGGTTTATAGACAACTTCCCAACAGGTTCATGCATCCTTTACCTATACAATAGTGGAAGTGAGATATTATTACTATGTATCTTATTATTTTTCTACCTAAAACATCCAAGGGAAAAAATGAAACATTGTTCATTTTATATCTTCTTATTAAGTCAACCCATTTCCTTACAATTTGATAATATTTCCATACTGACCATCTTGATAGGTTGTATATAAATGATTTTGTGATACATACAGGCACACTAATATCAATAGTTTTTATCATGATCCAAGGTCCACATAAAAATTTTGGAAGATTATCTGGAATCAATTAATTATAGAGATTAATATTATCATAAACTATCATCCTCAAATGGATGGAAAGTATGAAAAGTGTAATGCTCTGACCCTAGTTAACCATAGTCGGTGCATTATTACGTAACATTTGCATGATACAAGGAATCATGTCTCGAAAGACAAATCAGTTTAGTATCCTTAGAAGTAATAGATACATTCATAAGTTTTACATTACATTAAAAAATGATAAGCAACACCGACATTGTCTCCATTGACCACATTCATATCCCTTAGACTGTCCCTATAGGTAATTCATAATATACTTATTCACATCCTGGGAAAAATAAAATATAGAAAGGGGTGAGCTCAGATGCTCAGTAAGAATAACAATATAGCAGAAAATTTCATAAATAAACATAAACATTTAAGGCAATGTATAATACTAAAACATAAGCCTTTTAAACATAAACTTCTATATAATATGGAAAATATAAATCAAATAATTTCATTTACTTATTCACATGGATATTCTACTAGTCAAATAATCACATGAAATATCAATAGCCACTTTCATAATGATTGAATGAATAATGTCGGACATCATAACCACATAGTCAAGGCCTCGTGCCAAGACTACAAATAAGATTTTTTCAAGGCCTTGTGTCAAGACACTAGTTTGTCCCATGATACCTTCCGATGCAACGAGGAGCTATATTGGGCTCCACCCGTTACTTACTAAGTCCAATGAATTCCTCATATGAAAAGGTTTAAACATAACATAAACATTTGCATTAAACAAAGCATAAAAAATGTCAATAATTTATCCATAAACCATGAATGGTATAAAAATAACACTTCTATAGTCAGACATATCACAAAACCTTCAATAAAATATGGAAGATTTGTATAATAAATCAACCTTGATCAAGAATAATATCCCGTAAAGGATGATGACATCGCTAAAAATGATCTGTAAAAATCTTTGAGAGAAATATCCCTTTTTCATGAAATCATTTAAAAGTCACATAATTTATAAAGGATTTAATTTAAAATATATTTTTTTAATCAAAGTGTTCCATACCACTTTGAAACTTTTAATGGAATTAACATTTTAAAACATTAATGTCTATATATATAAATCCTTAAAACCATTTTAAAAACATGGACATTAACGAGAAAGGTATAGAAGAATAAATATTTTAACACATTTAAAATGATGTTTTATTAAAATATTCCCTTAAAAATAATCTTTTGAAAAATCTTTTATGAATCATGGGCATGGATAATAAATATGTCCCAGTAGATACTTACGTAAAAACAACCTCAGATAATAATGAGATTGTGAAATTAACCCTTACCTTGTACTTTTACTTGGTCAAGGGTAGGTTAAAATCCTTTATAATGATGAAATAATTGTTATTAAATTATAAAAGAACTATATAAATTAATATTATATCATATATGATCTTCTAATATTGCTTTTTTAATGATATTTCAGTAGTATCATCGCTTTGGGTGTTAACCGATTTGTTTTCCTTTATATGATTTGTTACACAAGTAATGTTTATTTTGGATAGGATGTATTTTATTCATATCCAAAATTATATAAAGTATTTAGACATTATTTCTAATCATCAAATGAAAATTAGTCTGGAATGGTTACGATGGGGAATGACATATTATTGCGTCATGGAGACGGTAAGTCGTATATACGCACGAGCGATAATATCATTATTTTGATGGAGAAATCATATATAATTAGATAGTATATCATATATACAGAATCATTAACATGTTTTATTTTTTATTTACATCATTTGTACTCATTATTATACCCATCCAAATAATTAACTTCTTGAATAACAAATTACACCATGACGTGGAGATGATAAGCCGTATGTATGCACGAATGGTGACTTTGTCATTTATAGGATAGAAATAATAACAAATATGGTTGTACCATATTTATAATGACATAAAATTATGTAGGAGGTACTGGATTTATTATTTTGTTATGGAAACAACATAGAAATAGGAAGTATAAGAAGAAAAGAACTTGAAAAAGGGTGGTAAAATTATTACCGCTTCTTCGGGTGTTTCCTTTTGAGTTGATCAAAAGGTCTCCATAGGATGGTTTTCTGATCAAAGTAAAAACTCTAGGTTGATGTGAGGAAAGTTGGGAGGATATTTGGTCAGGGGTTTTCCGGTCCAAATGGAATTGGAGGTGTGAATTAGAGAGAAGGGGAAGTGCCCTTTTATAAGAGGGGTGAGGGTCACTTTAGGAAAAGATTAAAATATTAATTTATTATACAATCATATTAATTTTATAATGGCTACAAATGAATTTATTTCGAGCCTTAGGTGGTTATGGGTCGAAATACTCTCAACCAATAGGTTTTATACAAGTTTAGGTTACCATTTTAACCTTATCTTTTAGATTTAACTCTTAGTTAAATAGTTTAACTTTTACCGTGTCTTCTTGTATTCTTACACTATATGGTGAATAAACTTACTCTAAACATTCAAGACAACCTAAATTGGTTCATTAATAAAATATATAATATTATTTAATAACTTTTTATGAACCTTATATTTTTAGGAATATTCTATGAACCAATAATATAGTATTTGTTTTAAAAACTAATTTATGTCAATTTTGACACTATTTGGTATTTTATTTTTGTGAAAGTCATAACAACCTTACCACTTTGAAAAAAAATATCTAATCAACCCTAACATTTCATATTAACCTAGAAAATTTGTGGATGGAAAAAAAATATTTAAATTATATTTATTTTAATATTTATAATATAAACTATTTAAATATTTCATTAAGAAGGTAATTACTGCCTCATGATTGTGTCATAAATAAATTTAATTATTTAATCTCTAAAAATTATAAATAAAATACCATTATGTAATAAATATTTTTATATTTATAATTAATATTTATAGTATAATTTATCTTATGTATAACCCAATATTAAAAATGGTTTAGTTAATAAATTTTGAATTTAACACTTTTGACTCTTCTTTAAATAAAATAATAATAAATGTCATAATCTAATCCAAGTGGACCAAAAGGATTGTATTTTATTCATAAGGTTGTTTTTGGTCAAATTAAACTTATCCAATAGAATTAGAACATGTGTTAGGGTAATTATAATATCATTTTTACCTTTAATTACCCTATTTACTTTTAACCGTGGTAAATAAAAGTCAAAAGTTACTATTCACCAAAAATTATTTTCATCTTATTGAACCAAATTTTACTTACTGATGTCATCTATGTCTCTCCGATTTTTTAAATTCAACTCACATAAGTGGTAAAATTAAGTTTTATGCAAATTTGGAAATGCAACAAGAAGGTGGGTAAAACACGGTAAAAAGTTCCATAAAAATTTATACATCTAATTTTATTATAAAATGAATCTAATGAATTAAATTTAACTTATATAAGTATTATATATCTATTTTTACTTAAAATTAATTTAAAAAAAATAAATAATTATTTAAATAAAAAGTCAGTTTTAAACAATAATGTAGTGTTTTTCACTATTCATCAAAAATTGAATATTTTCAGAAAAATACCAAAAGTTCACCCTAAGATAATTTTGATATTCCAAATTTAAAAATAAATTCTATTTTACAAAATTAAAAACATATAAGTTTCATTAATTAATTTAAAATTAATTCCCATTGTGAAAACCAAAAAAGAGGGTTTTGTAAAAGTAAAAACTATCAAAAGATTTACATGTGTTTATGTCAAATTTAATTGTGAAATTACTTATAATGACCTATATTGTATTAAATAATAAAAATATAATATAATTATACTTAAAAACCATTCAAATTCATAATTTATCACTATAAATTTTTTCGATTAAAAATTTTGTTTTCAATTAAAATGTAGTATTTTTCACTATTCATCAAAATATGAAAGTTATCAGAAAAGTACCAAAAATTTATCCAAACTAAATTTTTATGTACTATTCTAAAGAAAAATTTAATTTTATTAAATTGAATATATAAAAGTAGCAAATATTTTTTTAAAAAAGGATTCTTCATTAAATAGGCGGTAAAATTTCATTCTTTGAAAAATACTTCTTTTATTTGAAAAGTTAAATTTGTCCTTATATTATGTCTAAGAAACAAAAAATATGAATGTTAAAATTATATAGGATATATATAAAATTCAAAATGCCGATAATAATATTCATTACCACTTTTTGATCGGCTAGTTTGGTAAGTCATGGTGCGCTCGAACTCGTTGTTGCGTGTAGCGCAAGTTATTGAATTACATTGAAGAGATAACATACTATGAAATCTTGGGGTGTTAAATTCTCCCCTCCTTCAATAAATTTCATCCTTGCAATTTGAAATTGATCTTTGAAAAGGTTAAAAATATAAAAATACCTTTGTGGGAAATCCACATCAGAAATTGGTTTAATAAAATTTAGTCTTAATAAGAGGGAAAGGGAAATGATAAATTCACCACCAAATTATGATCTTGATTAGAAGAACATTGGTGAAAATTAGAGACACATAATTGGATAAAAAACGTAAATATTTATAGGGAGTGATTGAGGTCATCAATCACAAACAAGCGTAAAATTGAGGGTCTCAAAGCCATCACTCTAAGATGTTGTAAAATATCACCAGTTCAACAAAACATAAGGTATTAGGATAACACATTTTTTGTTTTAAAGTCCCTTCCCTAAAGTTTAAGAATTAATTTATTCATATAATGAGAGGAAATGTATATATTTATATACTTGACAAGTAGAGTTTCATCCTTCAACTACTTTCTACCACAAACTCATCTTTCACTCCAAAAGATAATAGAATTCAAAAATATTCTATTTATCCGAATCGTATAGAGTTCCAAAAATAATTAATTTATAATTCATTTGTCAGACTATTTAAAAAAAACTAAAGTATATAATCCAGGACATCACGTTGGCCAGTGATAGGTGATGCACCCTTATAGCCCTTCGGTTGCGGGTTCAAGTCTCGCGGCCTTGTTGGACGTGACGGGTTGTCGCCCAACCTCCAGGTTGTCCTTTTTATAATAATCCAAGAAATAATATTAAGAAGTTTTTTAACCATAAATAGTAGTATCTGATGTTTAATTTAATCCATTCCAACCTTTATACTTATCCAAAATACTTCTGTCCAAACTCACAGTCCAAAATTTATAAGGAAGTTAAACACAATGAAGATCATTTTTTCCATATAATAACATGTGAATACCTTTATCATGTATTCTTTTAAAACACGGTAACACCCTGAATTACCATAAAACCTTGTTGATTACATTCATGCTCCCTTATTTCTTATAGAATACTGGATATACTCTTTCTATCCAAAAATGTTGTAAACTCCAACAATGATGGAATATACAAATCATTAATCAGTTTCAAGGTAGTCAAGAATATCCAATATAATTTATCCAAATAAATCATATATTATTCCGAAATCACTACCTCAGTATTAGAATCATATTAAAGTTTATATTTCTCTAAACCATATATTTTCCAAAAAACTTAACCTGTTATTGAGTCACTTTTCTTGGTTCCACACAATCTTAAGTCCTTAATGAAATAGTACTGCAGTATAATCCCTATATACTATATAATTATTATATCATGTACATCATTAATACAATACTCAAATGACACAATAATTTAATAACAACATAAGAACTCTAATCATTCTTCTTCATCTTCGGTAGTATCATAACTTGATTATTATCAGATAGCAGCATTTGGGGTATACTCTGATGATTTGGACATTGATTCTCGTAGTATCCTAACTCCTTGCAGATGAAGCATTGTACATATGAAACCTTTTTATTACCCTTGAAATCATGTACTTGGTGTCCTTTTTCTCCACACTTATAACAAACTCCCATTCCCTTCAAGAATTTACCAAGGTGATTCTTTCCACAGTTATCACATATGGGAAAATCCTTCTTTTCTCTCTTCCCTTTATCTATCTTTCTCTCTTCCATCCTTTTCTTCTCTTACTTCCCTTCAAAACCATAGGACTCAAATAATTCTTTACTTATCTTATAAACACATGATACTATTTCTTCATATGATGAGAATACATGGGAGACTATTTCCCTTTCAAATATTGGCTTTATACTATGAAGGATATGATCCTTATTAATCTTACGATCATGTGTATTACTGGAATTCTCATTCCTTATACTAAGCGCTATTTCTAAACAATAGAATACACTAGGTTAGTTTATGAATCACAATGCATAATTCCAAACTTGTAAAATATCTAACGTAAATTGAAAAGATTATTCATATAATCTATAATCATAAAAATTTTTCTTTGAGGAAGTATTTACTCCTAAATCTTTCATAATGGATTGTAATGGAAATGCGAATTATCCTAATCATTTCCCCCCAGGAGTGTCATAATGAAGAGTGCAGAAAGGACTATTTTCATGAACCAGGATACCACGGGTCAAGTCCTAAACTCCTTGTTGGATTTTCCACTCCTAAATACATCTATTCCAGATCTTCCTCTACTTTATTGTATCCAGACAACGATGTATTGCTTAGAAAATACACAAAATCTCTACATTACCAAAATTCTAGGAAGTTCTTCTATAAAAATACTCGAATTCTATCTTAGGGTAATATTCCCTAATGAGAGTTTTTCTAAATCTAGTTTCCAAGGTATGTACTAAACTTCCTATGATACCAACAATAACACCCCAACCCCAGTTACCCAGAGTCGGTGCATTATTACATTACATTGGCATGATACAAGGAATCATGTCCCAAAAGACCGATCAGTTTAGTAGTCTTGGAAGTACTAGATACATTCATAAGTTTTACATTATGCTAAAAAATGAAAAACAACAACAACATTGTCTCCATTGATCATATTCATATCCCTTAGACTATCCCTGCACATAAGTCATTATATACTTCTTCGCATCCAGGGATAAATAAAACATAGAAAGGGGTGAGCTCAGATGCTTAGTAAGCATAACAATATAGCATAAACTTTCATAAATAAACATAAACATTTAAGGCAATGTACAAGACTAAAACATAAGCCTTTTAAACATAAACTTCTGCATAATATGTCCAATATAAATCAAATAATTCCATATACTTATTCACATGGATATTCTACTTGTTGAATAATCACATTCAATATCAATAGCCACTTTCATAATGATGGAATGCATAATGTCAGAAATCATAACCACATAGTCAAGGCCTCATGCCAATAATACAAATAAAATTTTGTTAAGGCCTTTTGTCAAGACACTAGTTTGTCTCATGAGACCTATCGATGCATCGAGGAGCTATAGCGGGCTCCACACGTCACTTACTAATTCCAATGCATTCCTCATATGAAAAGGTTTAAACATAACATAAAAATTTGTATTAAAACTAGCATAAAAATGTAAATACTTTATCCATAACCCATGAATGGTATAAAAATAACACTTCCACAGTCAAACATATCACAAAACCATCAATACAATATGGAAGATTTGAATAATAAATCAACCTTGATCAAGAATAATATCTTGTAAAGGATGTTGACATAGTTGAAAATGATCAGTAAAAATCTTTGAGAGAAATATCCCTTTTAATGAAATAATTTAAATGACACATAATTTATAAATGAATTAATTTAAAATATATTTTTGAATCAAAGTGTCCCATACCAATTTGAAACTTTTTAAAGGAATCAACATTGTAAAACATTAATGTTCATATAAATAAATCCATAAAACCGTTTTAAAAACATGAACATTAATGAGAAAGGTTTAGAAGAATAAATCTTTAAAAACTTTAAAATGATGTTTTATTAAAATATTCCCTTAAAAATAATCCTTTTACAAATATTTTATGAAACATTGAAATAGATAATAAATATGTCCCAGTAGATACTTACGTAAAAACAACCTTAAATAATAAGGAGATTGTAAAATCAACCCTTACCTTGTACTTTTCTTTGGTCACGGGTAGGTTAAACTTATGTATAATGGTGAAATAATTGTTATTAAATTATAAGAGAACCATATACATTAATATGATATCATATATGATCTTCTAATATTGATTTGTTAATGATATTTCAGTAGTATCATCGCTTCGGGTGTTAACTGATTTGTTTTCCTTTATATGATTTGTTACACAAGTCATGTTTGTTATGGATAGGATGTATCTTATTCATATACAAAATTATATCAAGTATTTAAACATTATTTTTAATCATCAAATGAAAATTATTCTTGAATGGTTATAATGGGGAATGACATTTCATCGCGTCGTGGAGATGGTAAGCCGTACGTACGCACAAGTGATATTATCATTATTTTGGTGGTGAAATCATATATAATTGGATGGTATATAATATATAAAGAATCATTAACATGTTATATTTGTTATTTACATCAATTATACTCATTATTATACCCATCCAAATAATGAAGTGCTTGAATAACAAACTACACCATTACATGGAGATGGTAAGCCATACGTACGGTGACTTTGTCATTTATAGGATGGATAGAATAATGAATATGGTTATACAATATTTATAATAACATCACATTATGTAGGAGGTACTAGAGTTATTATTTTGTTATGGAAACAAAATATAAAGAGGAAGTGGAAGAAGAAAATAACTAGAAAGAGGGTGGTGAAATTATTACCTCTTCTTCGGGTGTTTCCTTTTGATTTGATCTAAAGGGCTCCATAGGTTGGCTTTCTGATCAAAGTAATGACTCTAGGATGATGTGAGGGAAGTTGGGAGGATATTTGGGCAGGTGTTTTTTGAGCCAAATGGCTTTGTAGGGTTTGATTTTGAGAGATGGCGGAGTTCCCTTTTATAAGAGGGATGAGGGTCACTTTTGGAAAAGATTAAGATATTAATTTATTATACAATCATATTTGGTTTATAATGGCTTAAAATAAATTTATTTTGAGCCTTAGGTGGTTATGGGTCGAAATAATCTCAACCAATAGGTTTTATACAAGTTTATGTTATCATTTAACCTTATCTTTTAGATTTAACTCTTAGTTAAATAGTTTAACTTTTACCGTGTCTTCTTGTATTCTTACACTATATGGTTAATAAACTTACTATAAACTTCTAAGAGAACCTAAAGTGGTTCATTAATGACATATATAATATTATTTAAGATCTTTGTACGAACCTTATATTTTTAAGAATATTATATCAACCAATAATATATTATTTGTTTTAAAAACTATTTTATGTCAATTTTGACACTATTTGGTTTTTTTAAAAGTCGTAACAACATTATCACTTCAAAAAAAATTTATCTAATCTACCCTAACAAGTAATATTAACCTAGATAATTCATGTATGGCATTAAATCTTTTAAATTCTACTTATTTTAATATTTATAATATAAACTATTTTAATATTTCATTAAGAGGGTAATTACTACATCATCATTGTGTCATAAATAAATTTAATTATTTAATATCTAAAAATTATAAATAAAATAAAATTATGTAGGAAATATTTTTATCTTTCTAATGAATATTTATAGTCTAATTTATATTATGTATAACCCTATATTAAAAATGGTTTACTTAATAAATTTAGAATTTAACACTTTTAACTCTTCTTTATTTAAAATACTAATAAATGTCTTAATCTAATCCAAGTGGACCAAAAGGATAATATTTTATTCCTAAGGTTTTTTTTGTTTGAATTAAACTTATCCAATAGAATTATGACATGTGTTAGGGTAATTATAATATCATTTTTACCTTTAATTACCCTATTTACTTTTAATTGTGGTAAATAAAAGTCAAAAGTTACCATTCACTAAAATTTATTTTCATCTTATTAAACCAAATTTTACTTACTAATTTCAACCATGTCTCTCGTATTTTTTAAATTCAACTCACAGAGGCGGTAAAATTAAGTTTTATGCAAATTTGAAAATGCTCCTAGAAGGTGGGTAAAAGACGGTAAAAGTTCAATAAAAATTTATACATCTAATTTTACTATAAAATGACTCTAATGAATTACATTGAACTTATATAGGTATTATATATCTATTTTTACTTAAAATAAATTAAAATAAAGTAAATAATTATTTAAATAAAAAGTTGGTTTTAAACAATAACGTCGTGTTTTTCATTATTCCTCAAAAATTGAATGATTTCAGAAAAATACCAAAACTTCACCCTAAGATAATTTTGATATCACAAATTAAAAAAATGAATTCTATTTTACCAAATTCAAAAAATTGAATTTTCATTAATCAATTTAAAATTAATTCCTATTGTCAAAACTAAAAAACGGATTTTTAAAATTAAAAACTATCAAAAGTTTGACATGTGTTTATGTCAAATTTAAATATGAAATTACTTATAATGACCTATATTATATTTAATGATAAAAAATAATGTAATTATACTTCCAAACCATTCAAATTCATAATTTATCACTATAAATTATATCGATTAAAAAAGTTGTTGTCAATTAAAATTTAGTATTTTTCACTATTCATTAAAATATGAAAGTTATCAGTAAAGTACCAAAAATTTATCCAAACTAAATTTTTATGTCCCGATTATAAAGAAGAATTTAATTAAATTTATTTTAATATATAAAAGTTTCGAATATTTTTTTAAAATGATTCTTCATCAAATAGGCGGTAAAATTGCATTTTTTGAAAAATACTTCTTTTATCTGAAAAATTGAATTTGTCCTTATATTATGTCTAAGAAACACAAAATATGAATGTTAAAATTATATAAGATATATATAAAATTCAAAATGTAGTTAATATTATTCATAACCTCTTTTTGAACGGCTAGTTTGGTAAGTCGTGGTGTGCTCAAACTCATTGTTGCGTGTAGCGCAAGTTTTTGAATTACTTTGATGGGATAACATACTATGAAATCTTGGGGTGTTATAAAAATACTATCCAAATATTGTATTACATTCCAAAGTCATTCTCTCTCGACTTCCAAATAAGTTGGGATCAATATTTATCTTTAGTAGAGTTTTCATACAATTATAGTTACCACTCTAATATAAAAATTCCACCACATAAAGACTTGTATGAAAGAGATATTTAACTCCAAAACGTTAGGGTGAAGTTGGAGAAGGATTTTATTGGGGACAGAACTTATAGAGGAGACATATGAGAAGATAATATCCATCTATAAGCATATCAAAACAACACAAAGCAGATAAAAACTATTTTGACAACCAAAAGAAGGATCTTTAATTCCAATGTGGGGACACTATCTTCCTAAAGCTATCTCCAGGAAAAGGTGTCATGCTATTTATAAATAAAGGGAAGGTAATTCTAAGGTTTTTTAGGCCATTTGAAACATTGGAGTGAATAGGAGTTGTGGAAGATCATTTAGCTATGCCACCAAACTTCTCTCAAGTGAATGAAATATTTCATATATCACTTCAATGGAAGTAAATTTATAACCCTTATAATGTTATAAAGGTGTATAATGTTCAAATAGATATTATATTATCATACTATGAATATTTGATTCATATTCTTTATATAAGAGAGGAAGTGTTATGAAATTAGATAACTCATCTGTTAAAGGTTCTTTAGAGGAATCCAAAACTATAGAAAGAAACATGGGAGCCTGAGGATGAATTGATAAAGAATTATCAATATTTATTTATAGACTAATTCAAAATTTCAAGGATGAAATTATTATAATGGGCGGAGAGTGTAATATCCCAGAAATTCTAATAATATATAAATATATTTTTATTTAAAATGACATTCTATAAATAAAAGATAAAAATTTAATAAGACTTCAATAACTAATAATTAATAATAGATAAAAATTAATAATTCAAGTAAAATATTTATTCTTCCCTTCTCATATTCTCTAATGAACATCAAAACTATAACAAGCACATTACAAATAAAAAATAATACAAGCCACAAAATCTATATATTGAAAAAACTAAAAATGATAAGTATTATTTATGGGATTGTTTTGAATGAATTTATAGAAAGTAAATATGTCTATTACGTGGTTTTTGGGCATTATGATCATTGAAAATTATGATTGTTGGGCATTTTGACTATTGGTGATATAGTTTTTATAAATTGGACGTTAGAATTAATGTATATTAAGTGTAATTATGGAATATAATTGATGTGGAAGGGATAAAACATGGCCTCAACCAGTATTAACATCCCTTATTAAGATAATTTATTATAGCTCTATAAGGTGGTATCATCACTTGGGTTCTCCCTTGACCAATCCCAGGTATAATTTCAACAATTGAGGTTTGAAAATAATTGTCCACAGGAGAAGTTAAAGTTAGTGTAAATCACTAATAGATCAATATTATGCAAAAAAATACATAAAATTACCACAATCATACACCATAACCTTATGGATTATGTTTGTGTGATAAGGGGTTATGAATCTATGGGGTAAGTAGCATAAAATCGTATATTCTTTTAAAAATGAAATAATGTTTTCTTCATTACCGCATTTTTATCAAGTGTATCATCCTAATATAAAAGATAAATTATACATAATTGTAGGAATAATGTGATAAAATGGATTTCATATTTGGAATCAGGGTTTCAAAATTATCCAAGGCATGAAATTTTGTAATTTTTTGGTAAAAATAGTAAAATATTTTAAAAAGGTGAAATATGGTAAATATGAAATCATGTATATGTAAGAACGAATCATCTTAGAAAAGGAAGTTCTATATGCCTAATTTTTTCAATAATAATTTTTTTGGAACAATAATGGATGTAATGTGTCATTGGGGGAACAGTGAAGTACTTATAATAATGGAAAAATAAAATATTCATTACTTTATTCCATGAAATTTCACTCAGCGCACCAATAAATACCCACACCCACTTCTCATTTCTCACACACCAAATTTTAATTTAACTCATCATATATCTCTAAATAATTATCTCTCATATCTCTCTATTTAATCTTGAATATTTTATAGGTTATAAGGGTCATCTCTAGGCTAAGAATCTCAAGAGAGGTAAGGGTTTCTATTCCTTTCATTTCAATTTCCTATTGCAATAATTTTTTAATAATCATTTAAGAATCCATTTTATTTGATGATATACATTTACTTATAGTATAATGTCACCCCTTTTATCTTTTTTACATGGTATATTATACAATTCATCTCATATTACCCTTTTCAAAAGTCATTACCCTATTGACGTAAGGGTTTTTATTTCACCCTCTTAATTTTCTTTTTGAATTTATTTTACTCTAATATCATTTAAAATACCACTAAATATCTTTCCATTCATATATATCCATATTTTTATCACTCCTTTGATCTATTATCAATGTTATAATACACAAATCCCACTCATATTACCCTATCGAAAGTCATTATAATGTTAAAGTAAGACCCTTTTTCTTGACTTTTTTAGTTTCTATTTACATTTACATTATTGTATCCTTTTCAATTTCTAGGTTTTTATTCCAATATTGTGTTTATATCATTTTATGCATTGTAATTAATTTATCATACCCATGTGAGTAACTATTTCATTCAAATTAATCTTCATTCATAAGTAATTATTATGCTTAAACATGCCCATAGCCATAAACTCCATTTTCCAAAACCCCACACATTTTATGTATTCATGATATTATGGATATATTATTTATAATATGATATCCTTTTTTAAGTAAGTATGAATACTATGTATCTATTGAATCCTCTTTTGAGACCCAAGTGTATTAAACTCTATTTTGGCACAAGTTCACCTTTTCCATCAATGCATGCTGACCTACAGATCCTTCATCAATGAAATTTTATATCCATAATGTGTATTAAATACATATGAATACATACTCTAATTTTTTATATGGAATTTATATATAATTTAATTTGTCATCTTCCATTTAAATTATTTTTATTCAACTTCCAAAACTCATTTATAATCTTAATCTTGATAAGTACCCAGTAACTAAAATTACATATACTATAATTAATAAGGGTACACATTTGAACAATAAGAATTTATAATTATTCCTTATATGTATTAATTTAATTCACCTAGACATCCTTATTAATTAATTGATTATTTAAATATATTAACATACCCATATAATCCTTCATTCATTGAGAAATTATACTGAGTATTTACAAGTTGTTAATTTTTTAACATTATTTCATGTATTTCCTATGTACTTTTAGTATATGATGGAATACATTGAAATTTTTATGTGATAGGTGGTGATTAAAATTATATAGTCCCTAAGTCCACTAGTAGGTATCATGAGGAAACTAAGATATGGTAATGAGAGTGTCCTTACCCTTTATGTATGATGTACTGGCATAAGGCCTTGATGGTATGCTTCTAATTTCTAGAATCATAATTTCCATTATTATGTGATCATTTAATTTTATCCATGTGATTTATATATCCATTTTTAGTAATTGTTTATTTTATATTTCAATATTCATTCTTATGACATCATTCTTTTTTTATTCCAGTTGTATATCTTATGCAATTATTATTACATGTTATCTTTATTTGTATACTATCCATTACTGAGCATTTAATCCCACCCATTAATTTTTGTTTTCAATTTCTCTAGAAAAAGAATTGGAATAATATTTTTGATTTATTATATGGGTAAAATTAAGGAATTATGATTTTTACTCAAATTATGTAATATATAATGTTGCAATGTAATGTTTTTGTATCTAGTCTCTTGAGAACTATTGATCATTGATTTTGGGAATGTTGTCACATGAAATCTGATTACCATGTAATAAATAACCCACCATATCTAGGTGACTTGGATTGGGGGAATTACACTATACCCCTATTTTAACCTTTTCAAATATCTAGGCTTGTTTTCAAAATAAACTTGGAACGATCTCAGGTTTCAGATCATTGAATTTAAACTAAACACCTGTATAGATAACTGGATATTAATTTAATCATATATTTTTTATAGTTTCATTTTCTAACCAAATATCTCAGGTAGAATAAATGACAGGATAAGGAAACAAAAAAAAATTATAGTTCCATGAGTTTCATGAGAGTATAATATAGAATCATGAGTTCCCTTGCACCTTTATTTAGTTAATAAACAATATCATTTAATGTTATCACGATTTATCCATTTTTGGTATGATTGTTTTACTATGTAATCATTTCCATTCACTGTTAATATGTTATGTTAAATTTTATATTATAGTATTAACCATATATGTTTCCACTTATTATTATGAATTCATGTAAGTTAGCATGTTGGATATCTATTTCCATTCAATATTGGTATGTTGTATTTATAGTATTCATTGTATATATATTATAAATTCTTTATATTCGTTTCCATTCACTATTACTATATTGTATTCATCGGTACCATTTTTTATATGTATATAATCTCAATTTTATTTCATTAGGTTAGTATTTTATATATTCTATTCATTAGTATCATGTTGTATATCTATACTCTTATTATATTAACATGAATGGTTATTCATTGGAATAGTTTTTTCCATGTGTACATGAAACCTAATTTTAATTTGTTTATCCCCTTAGCAGTTTCAACACCTTAAATATGGTCTATTTTTTAGTTTATATATTTATATTTACTCTATAATTAATACCTTGTGCCTTTAATAAGGTTCATTCATAATACATTTTTGACTTGAGATGTTGCAAATTGGTCCATTATTCATGTTTATAATACCATTGTAACTGGATTCTTGGTAAGGCTCAAACGTGATCATTTTGAATAACTTGAACAAATATATCATATTCCATCCCTTTATAATGTATTATCTTATTAAATCATTGGAACCAATATATTTTTATTTGATATATTTTTTTTACTATATATTGTTTAGTGTCTATTTTTTTAAATTGTTTACTCTATGATTTATTTTACATATTTAATTTCTATGTGGTGTCTGTGTTTTATTTATTTAGTTAAATTTCATGTTTAAAAATTTATATTAATTTTAATTATATTTCACATTTTATATATTTCATACATGTAGTTCCACATTATTCCAATTATAAACCATTTAATTTAGACCATTTAACTCATGTAACATGCCAAGGTATGGGATAATTAAATATTAATTTATTAAATAATTATATAGAATATTTCAATACTTATGAGTTTTAATATCTTTTGTGGAAGCCATATTTATCCATTCTACTTAGAAAAATGAATTTATGTGTTCTTTACATGAATTTTTGAAACATAGAAATATACTGAATATGGGAATTTACTTTTTTCTTCTTCCCTTATATTATCATCCCTGGTTATGAAACCCTAAGGATGTTTCTTGTCTACCCCATGAGCTTCGTTAACCTATTCTAACTATTTCACAAGCTCAATTCATTATTTTCATAATATGTATATACATATTTTGTTTTCAATAAATTCATATTTCAACCTCTTTATATTCAGTGTATGTATTTTATGTATATGCATATTGCATATTCAGTGTGTGCATATTAAATATTTAGTGTATACATATTCAATATTTAAAATATGGTCATTAAATATTAAATGTATATATACATATATATTGCATATGGAGGTATATAAAATAATGTATTATAGAATATTTATATGAAAATTATATATTTTATATTTTATGTTTAGTATATGTATATTTTGATGAGGTTTTATGAACATCTCATGCTCATAATAGTGATAGAAACATCATAAAATGATCAATATATCATCATTGAATCAATATGTAAATGCAGAACATAAAATAAACATGTCTATATCATCTCTATAAAGATATATCTTGATGAATATTGTTTGAAAATGATTACCTAGAAATGACTAAAAGACTCTCACCTCTATAAGTGCTAAACCAAGCAATAGAATCCTTGTATTATACAAGGGGATCCTTTGGAAATATAAAGGTGGGATTGAACCTTCTCCTCAAAGATAAATAGAAAACATTAAAGGAATAAAGATCTTTAACTTTTACTTATTGGATTATAGAAACCATATAAAAAACAAGATGGGTCATAATCTTTTATAGTGCTCCCTTAATCAATGAAAGAGGTAGATCATTGACCACCAACATTTGAAAACCTTCATACATTACATAATGTATGCCCATTTGTTTATATTTATGATAATTTTAACACCTAAATGATCATATATTATTTAAAAATCCCTTAAAAATCAATCTCATTTAATAATAATTGGAGGAAAATTATTTTAAATATGTGGAAATTTTCATGAACATGAAATCTCATATCATAAGTTGAACCATACAATATAATATATGCATAAAATTCCTTCATGTTATTTTAATAATATAGAAATATAATATCCTATGAAATGAATCATATGTATATAGTGGTTTATGATATTGATAAATCATACTATACAATTCACCCTTTTTGTTCATATCTATCAATTTCCCACTTTCACTAAAATCCCATAATGACTTTATGAAAAAAAAATCAAAAAACTTTTTGAATCCATCCTAATTCCTCTAGATACAGTTTATGAAACTCTCTTAATTTTGGAACAAATACTTTTTCTGAAATTTAGTCTTTATTCTAAGGCTTATGGGCCTTTGTAGCGTTGTAAACAAATATGAATTACCTAATTTATAAATATAAGTAAAGTGTTAGGTTTTTGGTGATAACTATATTTTTGGTTAAGTGTTAGAAGATCTAGAAGTTTAATCATCAGAATTTAAACTTAAAAACCTAAATTAAGACTTTGCACCAACACCATGCATCATCCTAATTATATAATTTGTAGTCAGTTCACTGAAAGAAGTATCACCATTTGTAAAAAAGTTTTACAGTAACCTCAGAATATCCAATCATTATAATAATAGTCAACCATTATTTCACTAGAAGGTGAGTCTATGAACTGGAGAGTGAGATCACTGGATGGTGAGTATAAGCATTAGATAGTGGGATCACCAAAAGGTGAGTTTAGAGAGATCTGGTAGATGGGTTTAATATAGTGGATGGAGAATAATGGAAGTCTGAGTGTGAGAATACTAAGGAGGATTTTTTGATGCATGTACTCAAAATTTTATCATGTTTTTAGAGGACATTATGATGTTGACAAAAGGAAAAAATCCTAGAGACAACATGAAGTTCTAGATAAAGTGATGGTTCTACCAAAGTTCATGAGTTTCATGAACTCTAATAATGGGACATGGAAGTATTTCCTTGTAGTTTTTAAAATGGGATATTTTTAAAATTCATTATAGTGAAGCAAATATGGAATGAAAAATTAATTATCTATTGATGATTAGAGGAAATAGATGTTGCAAGAAATCAGAAGTTTCTCAAGTCAAAGGAGGGTCTCTTGTGAATGTTGGATAGTTTTGGTCACTGGATAACTAAATGGAACCACTATATAAGTTGGATCAGCCCATGTATTTAAGAGGTATATAAAAACTTTTAAAAAATATGATAGTCTAGGAAAAGGTGGATCAGTAAGGAGAACACCTAGGTTAATCCAGGTTCCATATACTGAAATGCCAAAGGGGAAAGCCCTGTAGGAGGAGTTTCATAATATGAAACAACTAAGAATTGGAGATACTTCTTATGATAGTATGAGTATGATTGATTACAGCTTATTATTCATTTTAATTATAAATAAATCCTCTCCATGAATGAAATAGATGTTTTTATCCTTCTATGGATGTAGAAAAAAGTCCAAACCATGTAATCCTTGTGTGTAATGTGTTTGTGTTTGTGATTTCATGTGTGTGTGTGTTTCATGTTCTTATTCTCTTGTTAACTCAATAAAAAAATAACATGATAATATAAAAAAAGGTGTATAAAATCTCTATGTGGTGGTTTTGGTGCTCATATTTCTTAGTTGTTGATGTCAAATTCATGGGGGGTGTTCTATCAGAGGGTGATACTTCTAATGTTTAGAATTTCACTTTACTAGAGAACTATAGGAATTAATTTACAGTAACATAAATCTATGAAATTATCCCCAATATGTGGTATCAGATTCGATTTACAGTGATTTGTGGAATAATAGAGTATAAATGTTTCTAGTGGAAGATTTTATCAAGGCCTCAAAATATTATTACTAAAAGGACATCAGTGGTACCCAAGGGATTCTAAGATATCAAAAGTTCAATTGAACAGTTTGATTATTGAAGCATGTTAAATTATTTGTGACTTTTAGAACATGGTTAGAAGACTATTGGGTTCTCTTGGTCAGGTGTTCTATCAGGTTACTGAAAATTGTCACCTGAATATGGCCGTAATACTAGTGGTGTTGCAAGAAATATTGAAAGTGAATTTGAACAGAAGGTGTTATGTGTGATTTTCCATTCATTAGAGTATAATTTCATAACATTTTGTAAGGATATTGAAATTCCAAATAAATATGATGATCTATTTCATTGTTTGGATTAAGTGGGAGTTCTATTTTCAATGGATGGTGTTGCATGGGTTTTGCACCGGTTTGATGATCCAATGGTGGAAGCTTTAAATCCTGCAGGATCCCTTATTTTTTACTATTACAGGGTTTTTAGTTTTTTTACATGGTTAAATTAACTGAAAATAAATTTGTGAATTGGAAGGCCATGATAGCAAGCACAAGGACTTTTTTGGAGGTTTTAATAAAAAAAGATGTATGTTCCTAGAAAGAGTTATCAAAAGTGGAGTTTGTTTTCAATTCAATTCAAGGATAATATGTAAAGATCGAGATTTTTGTTCCTAGAAAGATAAAATTATAGAGGTTCCATAAACTTAGAGTTGATAAGTGGTGACTAAAAGTTTTACAAAGTGTTTTTCAGACCATGTGTTGAGTCATGATAGTGGCGGTGGGGATTCATCGATTAGTATCTATTGAATGGGAGTAGGTGACCTATTCCACAGAATCTCTTGGTTGTGATGGTTCTATCTATAAAAGGTATTAGAAACAGATTCGACATGGTCTCGATTAATCATAATAAAATTAATAAAAAATTGGTAGTAATTATGAATGGTCTTGAGAATTCATGTTTGGGGGATTCATGGTGATAATATATGATTACATGGTTCAATCTCTAAGAAAAGATGTTTATATGGTGTTTTGGAATGTAAGTGATCATATAATAAAAATATGGAGTCTAATGTATTGTTTTCATGTGTTTATGAAAGTGATAGTGGAAGATAGATAAGAATCCCAAGTCATATAAAGTTTTTCTATAACTTAGTGGTAGTGGATGGTGTTAAATTTCGGGTGGTTTCTCTTATGAAAAACCATTGTACTTAAAAGCTCCTTCATCAAACAAATTAAGAAGAACCATGATAAAGGTGAAATGGAAGTTGGTTTGGAAGATTAAATGTTGGGGAGAAAGTATTATTTTCTTGGGACTACTGGATATCTTTATCTATAGTTGAAGAAGGTTGATTTGGACATGTGTTGTATCTTTTATAAGTCTTATGCCAAAAGTACAATTGATAATGTTTTTCAAGTGTTGGGTTCTACAAATGATGGAACATGATGTTTGGTGTGGCTAAGAAATATGATAGGGTGATTTTTTTTTCATTTATGGTTGGATATTATATAGGATACTCTATAATTTTAGAGGTTGGATAGGTTGTGATTTCTCATCTACAAAGTATAAGGAAGTTATTAACAATGTTCTTTCTAAATCCATAGGAAGTAAAAACCTAATTACCTGTGGAAATTTCTTTGAAAGGTATTATAAATATGTGGAAATGGTAATTGAAATATCATTAGACTAATATAAGGACCTGTGAAGTGGAGGTTTGATCCTAAAATGGTCATAACTGGGGTTGGATGTAGTGGGAGTAAAGTTCCATGCATATATTGTTTGCACAGAAGGAAGTTTCATTGGGATTTCATCATGTCGATGACATTTAACTTTCAAGAAGTTCCTGATGGAAGTCAATTTTGATGATGTCATAGGATTTCAATATATTAATAAGCTCATGGATTGAAAAATATTAGGGATTAAAGTTTGATAGGAAATTTTTGGAAGATAAAGGACATGGACTCTGTGCATGATGTAGTTTATTGATGGAAAATTCAATAAAGTCATAGGATGGAAACTTTGGGCCTATTTACTTTGGAAGAATCCATGGATACATTCAAATAAGTTTCATTGATTTATTGGAATGTCATATTAGTGTTACATAGAACAAAGGATTCCTTTAATCATTGGAAAATTTGATGATTGAAAGCGGAATGGAGTATAATCATGAAAATGATGCAAAAGGAGGGTGATGAGAAGTTGACTGGTGAGACTTTGTGTGAGCATGATAATGGTGGTAGATTGTTGGACTTAACCTATAAAGAAAATTTCCAAGTGGATAATAGTTAGGTTTGGTGTGATTACTATTTTTTGGGTTAGGTTTTGGAATCTCTGTAAGTTCAATCATTTGAATATACTCTTGACAACTCAGATGGCAACAATGCACAAACACCACACATCATCCGGATTATAGAAGATGAATTTAGTTTACCAGAATAAGTATTGTTAGTTGGATGGAAGTTTGATGGGATCCATGGAGTGTTAGATCAATTGAATAATTCTAGACCGTGTTTTCACCTGAAGGTGAGTCCAGACTCTAGAAAGTGAGATAAATAGAAGGTGATTCTATGCATCAAATAGTGGGATAATAGAATGGTGATTTTAACAGGGGAATATAGATGGGTTCAATCCAATGAGTGAAACATAGTGTAATTATGAGTTTGTTAATGATGAGGATATATTTTTTATGCATATACTAAGGTGTTGGTCATGTTTCTGGTGGATATAATGATCCAGATGAAAGGGGTAGCTTCTAGAAGCAACATGAAGTTACAAATTGGGTAATGGTTGTTTGAAAGTTAATGAGTTCCATGAAATCTAATAATGGGACATAGAAGTATTGGTTAATGGTTTTGAAAATTTTAGATTCATTAAATTCATCAGAGTGAAGTGGAGATGACACAAACTATTCACTAGGTGTTGATGGTCAGAGACAATAAATGCTATAGATAATCATAAATAGATAAAGTAAACAAAGGTGATAGTGAAATTAAGTTGAAGATTTTGACTGGATAACTGGATGAGCCCATAATATAAGTTAGATTGGTCCATGAATGAAAGAGGTATAAAATGATGATTGAAATAGGATGATGTGGAAGTTAAATGTATCTCTGAAATGAGAACAACTGATCATATCCAAGTGCTAAAGGCTGAAATTATAAAGGTAGTGGTCCCATAGGAGGAGTACTAGAAGATTCAATAGATAAGGAATTGGTGAGACTTTTTCTAGTAGTATGAGTAGTATTTTCAAAAGTTTATTATCCTAGTAACTGAGATATACTTCATATCCATAAATTAAATTGACACTGGCATTATTCTATGGATATATGATAAAAGTTCAAACAATGTAGTCCTCGTGTGCACTATGTTTGTAATTTCATGTGTGTGTGTTCATAATGTTCTTATTTTATTGTTCACTCAATGGAATTTAGTTCATATAATGAAAAGAACCAGAGATTCATAACGTCTCGATGTAGTTACTTGGGTGCCTAGACTTCTCAGTTTTGGACATCTAATATAGAGGGGGTGTTCAATTATAGGGATATTATTATAATGGTTGTAATTTTTCTTTGTTATATAATCAAAAGAAAAAAAATTTGGTGATCTATATCTACACTCCCATCCCTGATATAAATAGTATCTCTTAGAAAAACATTATTTATACTTAATCTATAATGGATTTGGGTCTGGTATCCAAAAAAACTACTCATATATATATATGAACATGTCCACCATAATATGTATCATATTGATCATATATATACTTATATAATCCCCTTTCCATGACATTTAGTTACAACTATACATGGAACATGTCAATATAGTATTGAAAAACTCATACATTCATGATTCTATGAAATAGACAGGCTAGTTTGTATGGATATATCACATTTCATTCATCCAAGTAGTTAAGAACATCACCATTCACTCAAATAATAATGGACATGAATTTACTTAGACTAGTTAAATCATGGGTCCAAATATCATATATTTTATACAAGATTAAAAATCTCATATTGGTTAACCTTAACTAACATCATGATCAACAACATACCCAACAATCCTTGGATTGGCTCATTCTCAATGATAACATTAGAAGGGTATCTAAATATAAAGGATCACATGTTAAGTCTCTTTCTAAACTCAAGTTATAGGGATTCATAATAAGCATTCACTTTTAAGTATGTCAATGTTTATATGATATTCTTTTTTATATGCCTTAGCAGGTTAGTGCAGATAATAAGTCTCTACTTATTATCTCATGAGTATACTATATATCTCATATAAAATTCTACTCACACTAATCTTAACATATCATTACAACCCATAATAGTACATGATGATCATCAATTAGGGAAAACTCAAATTCAATTTGTGGGGATATTATTATCCCACTATTCATCGAATATATCCATCACGCATGAATGAATGATAAATAGAGAATGATTTTATTTTAAAACTATGATACATTTTTAACTATTAAATTCAAACCCTTATGTGTCTAACCCCAATATATTGGACAAAAACCACATTATTATATTATATTAATGGTTTTGTTAATGGATATACTAAAATATTCTATGTAGCCACCCGATAGATTTTACATTTCCCCTCTATGTTATCTCTTGAAAGAGTGGTATTTATGAAGGATGTATTTGGTTCTTTCGTGGAACTGGGGCACCTTATCATGTGCAATAACTATATTTTTTCATAGTAAATCTCAATTTCTTCCTCAACTCTAGGAACCACCCAAATTTGGTGATGGAATTATTGATCCCAACAACTTACTTTTTAGAATCTAATGTAGTGATGTACTATCCCTCTATAGTCAAGTTCTATGTGGTGGATTATTTGGAACTATTATAACTAATTTCCCCAGCATTAAGTAAAAATACAAAACCAAATTTAGATCTCATATCTTTGTTGTTATATTGTAATCCAACATCAGCATAACCCCTTACAATGAGATCATCTTCACTTTTAAAAAACGAAAACATATCCTTACTTCTTCTTCAATACTTAAGGATATTCTTGAAAATAATCTAATGAATATCCCCATGACTAGATTAAAATCTACATGTCATAATTAAAACATAATAAAAACCTGGTCGAGTATATAACATGAAAAACATGATAGATCTTATGGTAGACACATAAGGAATTTTATTCATCATTTATAACTCTTTAGAAGGATATTGAATCTTCCTAAGATTCATGCCATGAAACACTGGTAAATATCCCTTATTGGAGTTCTCTATGATCAACCTCTCTAAAACTTTACTAATATATGTGTTTTTAATCAGTCTAAGAAACCACTTTTATCTTTCTCTATAGATCTTCATACCCTGTATATAGGCTTCTTTACCAATATATTACATAGAGAGTCATTTTACCAACTACATCATTATAAGAATGAAAATAAAGGCATCATTTATGATGAGCAGTATTTCATCGACATATAATACCAAAAATTTCACAACACTTACACTTGTCCATTTTTATATATTTGAATCGTCTATGTTCTTAATGAAACCAAAATATTTTATTGTATCATCAAACCAGATGTTACAACTCTGATAAGTTTTCTTCAATCCATAAATAGACCATTGTAATTTGAAAACCTTAAAAGACTCATTTGGAACTTCAGAAGATTTTTATTGTATCATATTAATTTGCTTGAATAAATTTCTATTAAAAAAAGTGGTTTTTATATCTATTTGTTATATCACATAATCATAATGAGATGTTATGGAAAAAAATATTTGAGTGGACTTTATCATCATAACTAGTGAAAATATCTATTCATATTCAATACCGTGATTTTTTTTATAATCCTTTTCCACCATTAGAGATTTATAGGTAGACACTCTACCACCCATGATAGTTTTTTTTCAGAAAACACTCTAAAACCTTATGGTTCTCACCTCATTAGGTGTATCCACAAAGTTCCAAGGTTAGTATACATGGAGTCCATATCAATTTTTATATAATTTTTCCATTATCAGGATCATAACTCTCAATTCCACTTAGTGCGTATTATTTGCATCATTTATGAACATTACTTCATCATCATTTTCTATAAGAAATCCATATTACTTAGTCTATTGATGGATTCTACCAAAACTTTGATATTATTTTATAACTTGAGTCAGTTTTTCTTCCATAACTCTTTGTAAAACCATCTCAACTTCCATATTAGGAATACTTATTATTTTTTGGACATGAACTTATCTAAGTTTAAACTTACTATAACTAACTCCTTGAATAATGAGACCCTTCTCAAAGAAAACACCACATCGATTCACACAAACTTTGTGTATAGTATGATTATAAAAGTTGATGTACTCATTGAATGATGATGATAAAATATTATATTTTTTCAATGTATTATGATTATGATAATGAGTAATTTGAAGAAAAATAAGTTTCCTAAATGTTTGTGTTCAAAACTCAGAATAAGTTAGATTATGCTTTTCTAATCCTAAATATTTTTAGCATCATATTTACTAAAATTATTAATGGTTCATGCTGAAATTATTCTGCACATTTCTATATAGATATGAATTAGAGTACTAGATGAAGAAATTTTATAAAATTACCAAATAAAGAAAGTTTGTAAAAGTTATAGATGGATAAATATTATTTTAACTATGAACTTTTATGAAACTAATATTCATATAATGTTTTTAAGTACTAGGAGGAGCGAACATATATAAGTTTACCAAATGAATAATATGTATGAGTATATCAGATAGGAAGATTATGGGATTTCATTGGTTTTAGAATTTATGAGGAGTTACTGAATGAAATCTTCATGATTTTATCAGAAGGAATAATTATTCAATATATTTAATGAAGCACAACAAACAACTAAAAATGATGAACTTCATATTTTTGTGAAAATAATTATGATGATTTCATAGGAGCCTAAGATATACATACTTTTAGAAGATGAAACAATCACATATGCTGAATTATAAAAGGGTGGTAATTGGATGGAGAGTAGAGTTTCTCTTCCAAGATGATGAAAACGAGAAAATGTTGATCCATACACATGAAAATCAGCGTAAAAAATTGTGGACAATGATTTAGCGAACAAAGGAATTGATATTGTGATGTTTAGATGTTGTTTGAGTGTGTTCTAATTGAATACATATTTCTATAGAAACTGATTGGAAAAAAGGTCTGATATGTTGATATGAAAATATAATGAAGTTGTGTATGTTCACCATATGTAAGATGAGGCACACTGAGATCATATAATATTCATCAGGATTTATGCCCATTGATAAAATTTGGATAATCATTGAAGTTATCTAGAATGAATGATAAACAGGGCTGCAAGGAAGGATTCACCTAAGAAAAATGTTTTGGAAGATGGCATGATCAATAAAAATGACACACTTATAGAAGGAAAGGAAACTTCATGGATGTTTTTAAAACTCCATGAATTATCAAGTTAGTAGAATAAATATCAAGGACAAAAGTGAATAAATCCTAGGAAATCAAAAATGGATTGGAATAGTGGAAGGAATATCCAATTAGGTAACTAAGAATCTCCTAAAGATACCATATAAGGGTAATTTATCAAAATAAAAGAAAACTATGTGGAAGGTGTTACTTGGTCGGAAAAACTCTTAAAAAATTCATGATAATGTTACATAAATGGGTGAATTTCATAAACCAAAGAATAAAATCATTGGAAGAATCCAAGGTTGATTTAAAGAATAAATATCAGTAGAAATAAAATCTTTATCATATTATGAAGGTTTTCATGGCTGTATGGATAAATCAATTGGAGGAAGAAAGGAATTTAGAAGCATAATAAAATAAGAAAATTTCTTGTTCCTTACTTATTGAATTTAGGAATAAACCACTACAAAAATATTAAAAGAAAATTAAGAAAAAAATCCATACCACCCAAAAGTATAAATGCATGGAAAGTTAAGGGATACTATGTAAAGAAATATAAAATTGATCTTAAAGGAGTTTTAGGGTAGATAAAATCTTATTAGACATGTTTTTATAACTGATGAGGAAAGTAATATCCAACTTATTCCCTAATAAGTTTTGATAAAGTTTCATGAAAACGGGAATTTAAGATGATGTAATTCATGGGGAGTTTTTTCCTATTAAGCAAATAAATAAGAAATATATTGATTTTAGAGACCCAATGAAGTTGAAATAAAGATAAAAATTTGGGACAACTAATTATTATAAAATCAGACATGAAGTTCTAGTAAAGTGAAATCTGAGGTACCTGGAGGAATGAGCTTAGAATTATGTTGATGAAGTTATGGATATTGAAAATCTAAAGAGATTAAGTGTATTTCATCATGATTTATGTTTATATCTTTCTGTTCTCTTTATAAATATTTTTTTAATGAAAAAAAGGGAATAGTTTTAATTTTTTTGATGAAAATGTGAAAAATGTTTTATAAAAGGGGAGGAACTTGTAAGTTTATACTTGAATTTTTTTGATCTGTTTGAAGATATGGATATAGTAAATTTAGTTGAATGAAAAAAATCTTAACTTACCCTTAAAGAAATATCTTATAAAAGTTAGTATCACTTGTTAAATTTTTATGGAAATCTCTGATTTTTGGGTTAATGAATCTTTTTTTCCACATCGAGCACTGCTCATGTAGACTTAGATCTAATTGATTCATTGATAATTGTTTTAAGAAAAGTGAATGCATCCTTCTATCAAGAATTTCAAGGTTTACAGTCAACAAAAGTGAAGAGAAAGGGAGAAAAATAAAATAATGGAGAAGGTTTCTTCCTCACCCCATGAGGTCAATAAGGAGTGTTTATACTCAAATCATTAAGGGGGAGAGGAAGAATAATGTCCCTTATAAGAGAAGATTTGAATTTATTATCATTAAGGGGTGAGAAAAATCATTGAATTTAAGGGAAAAATTATTATTGAAAAAAAATATAAAGGGGGATATTTAAGTTCCCATTAGATTATGATGAATAAATATTTTATTTTTTGTCAATGTATTAGAAATAACTCATTGATAAAGTTGAAGAAAAATAAGTTTACAAAATGTTTGTGCTCAAAAGATAAAATAAGTCAGATGATTCTATTTTGATATTATAAGTTTCTAACATCATTTTTACCCAAAGTATTGATGGTTCAAGATAAATTTATTCGACACATTTTTATGTAGAGAAAACTTAGAGTGATGGATGGAGAAATTTTATACTAGTATCGAATGAAGATAGTTTTTTGTAGTTCCAAATGAATAAGGATGATTTTACCAGATGAACTTTCATAAAACCACCAGATGGAGAAATTTTTTACACGTACCAGAAAAATTTAACATATGTAATTTTATAAGATGGATAATATGTTTGAGTATACCAGACAGAAAAATTATGGGATTTCAACAGTCATAAAAATTATGAGGAGTTACCAAAAAAACTCCATGAGTTTATAATAAGGAATAATTATTTAAGTCTGTTGAAGGAAGTAAAGTAAACAAACAAAAATAAAGAAATCACATTTTTATGAAGACAATTGTAATGATTTCAGAGGATCCTGAGACATACATATTATCAGAAGATGGAAAAGTTTCATATATTGAATTAAGGAAGGATGGTAATTAGTAAGGGTGCATATCTATGATTCCAATATGATGAATAAAATAATGGTGGGACCATTCACATGAAAATATAAATAAAAAATAGTGGATGATGGATTACAGGACAAAGGACTTCAAATTTTTGAATTTCATATGGTGTTGGTGTGTGTTCAAAATCAATGATTATTTTTTGTAGAAATTGACTAGAAATAAATTTCCAAAATATTAAAATTAAAATATCATGAAGTTCAATATGTTCTCGAAATAGAAGATGAGGCATGCTGAGATCAAATATCTTCATCTGGGTTCGTTTTTGTTGATAAAAAATTGATGATCACTGAAGGTGTCTATAATATTTGAGAAATAGGATATGTGGGAATTATGGTGAGATACTATGAAATGAAATAACCAGATGGAGTATATTAGACAGAGAATTGGATAGAGGATATCAGACTGATAAATCTTGGATGAGAAGTGGTTTAGGTGATTTTTTTATTTCTCAGGATATTCATGTGGTAAAATATGTAGATTAAAAGTAGTGGATTTCATCGAATATTCATGTAGTTTTTTCAAATAATAAAAAAGTGTTATAAGGATGTTTTTATAGGTTGGTGAATATAATTCATAGAGAAACACTCATGTATGAAAAACATATGGAATATAAGTAATGGAAAGAAATTATTAAAATCTGTAGAAGTAAGGGCATTATACCAAGGTGAGGAACTTCTTATTCATGTGAAGTCAAACATTATCACAATGTTGATATGGATGTTCAATGACTCAATATTTATAATGGAAAGAACATGAATATAGATTATATTTTTGGAGGTAATGAAGATTTTTTGAATCAATATTTGAGGAAGTTGTAACATAGTTTTTTGCATCTAAAGGTTTATGAATCTTTGAAAGAATTTAATGAAATATTTGAAAGTGATAAAATCTTAGAGTATTAAAAATTAAAATCTTTGAACTTATCATGGAATTTTTGCATATAAATTTTTTTGATCTCTTTTATAGTAAGATGATGAAGTTGCATAGAGATGAGAAGATGAAAAGAGAGGAATTTTATGACCAAATACTTCAAGGAAGATTTAGTTGGGTCTAAATTTTAATGAAATAAGAATATTAGGTTCCAAGGAAAGCTGAGGATTCAAAATGAAACCATGTAACAACCTACACAATTTTTGAGCACCAAAGTTTCTAAAGTTGATGTTTCTAAAATTACAATTACTAGAATCAGGATTGGATGAAATGTATATATGTTTAAAGTAAGATCAGTGGAAGTTAAAGTTCAATCTATAAGGAATCCTGGAAGGAGACTTGAAGAACCGGAGGTTCCAGTATAAAAATCCCCATTCTATTATGGAAATTTAATACTATACAAAAACAATATATATATCCTTCACTTTCATCATATATATAGGCATTAGGGTTAAGGGTGATTCTTTCCCACGCTAATTGTAATCTATGATGGATATTATTATGAAAAATGTATGAAATAGATTATTCTGAATATAGTAAGTAGAAAGTACCAAAAATAAATGTGTGTTGTTTACATTACATTAACTTCATTTCATAAGAAAAATTTGGTGAGGTAACATAATAAAAGATCCATAAATCCTAACAAATGAGATTGGTTTGATCAACTTAAAGGAATTAAAATGTTAAGTTTAATTTATTTGGAAAAAATTTAGTCATCCCCTAATTCACCCCCCCCCTTATCCCATGGTGACTACATAATCTACCAGACACTACAAAATTCATATCCTTCAATATCTTCAGGATAACTAACAAAAATGAATTTCTCTGATTTAAGGGAAATTATACCAGAATCCAAACATCATAAGTATATTACAAAACCCCAAATATTTATAAAATATAGATTTATATGCTTCTCATACCATATACCATATGATGAATTTATGATTTCCTTATATGTAACACAATTTAGTATGAAATATGTTGATTCCAAATCATATAAACAAAATTATATAGGATGATCAAAATGACTGAATAATGAGTAAACCATGTCTAGTGAGGTATTATTCATATTCTCATAAACACTATTCCATTTTGGTGTTCTAGGAGGAGTGATTTTTGGAATAATTATAAAATCTTTTAGATGATCGGTGAAATAATAGCTCAAGTATTAACCACCCTTATCTAATTGGATAATCTTAATACTTCTATCCATTTTATTATCTACTTCATTATATAAATATTTAAACTTTTCAAATTTTTAAAATTTGAACCTAATAAGAAATAGATACCACATATATCTTAATCATTAGTAAATATTACAAAGTACCTATATCCACCCCTAGCTTGAGTACTCATTGGTCTACATACATCACTCTGTATAAGATCCAATAGAACATTATGCCTTTTAACTTTTTCACTAAAAGGTGATTTTTATTTTTTTTATTGATAAAATATATTATCATTTGTCCAAACATGATATAGAAATAAAATTTATATTTATGGACTTAACATAGTAATGGTTTTCTAACTCTATGATTAATCCACTAAGTATAATTAGATCATAAGTTCTTAACTTAAATACAATAACTCTTTCCCCATTACCAACATGAATATCTAATTCACCTTTCATCAATTATCTCTTGTTTATGAGTTTTTTATCCACACAAATGTGTGATGCACACCTAGTATCTAATGCCCATGAGTAAAAATTGAATAATTATTTTTCTATAGAATTCATATCCATATGCTCAAAATGCTTCTCTTTGATAACACTTCTCAATTTGATACCAATATATAATTATTTTATAGGTTAGATATATAAGTGACCACAAAATGGTAATCATGATTCATGGCATAACATACAATAAATACATATCCAAGGGGGAGCATCATGTTTCATATATTTTTCATTAAATACTTTAAATAAAAGTAGTAACACTAAAAATTTTGGCCCCATAAATCATATCCATTTAATGATCCAAGATCTATATTTCATCATGAATTAACCAAATTAATCTCATAACATAATTCATGACTATATTTAGTAGTTTATAATGTCAATAATATCACATATGACCCTTAGATAACCGTGTGAATAAATCCTTATCCTAGTCCATTATATGGATTCAATCAACTCTATTCATCTAGTAATGGTTAAAAATTTTCTGTTAAATACAACCCAAAGCTTACATCAAATATATTAACCTAACAGTTAGAGTCTCTTATAATTTACTTTCCTTACACAAGATAATTCATGGGAACCTAATGGTTAGGGTTAACCATACTGAATGATCAAGGTCTTGATAAGTGTTTTATTTGGAAGGAATCCCAAACTTAGTATTTTAGGGGTTTTCTTAGTCTCACCATTTTAATATACATCACATGAACATTAAATCCATAACTATTACAATGTATAAAATATTTATTATATCATGTTTTATTCTTTTATGTGTGGATTATTTTAAAATTTTATTTTTGGAATATCCATTAAATACACAAAATTAATTTTTCAAAACCATATTAAGGTGTATCTCTTTACACAACATATAATTTTTATTATTCACCCAAAAATTGAAGTAAAACATATTTAAACATATCCAAATGCATCCCAAGAATGAGGCACATAAAAAAGTTAATTTAAAGGATTGGAATTATATAAAATCAAGAATCCCCATAAATTTATGCATTAAGTGACATCTAGTTAACCCTCACTTTTATAGACATGGAATAATACTTTGAGACAATGAGTAGTCTAGCCCAAATTCTCTCCACCCATTATTATTTAATCAAGAGAGATATTAATTTCATCATTATTCTAACACCTAATATGAATAAAATATAATAATCCTCAGAATTTAAGTTGATAACTCCATAATATACAAAATTTAAGGTAGATGAAAACTAAATCATATATTACAAAAAACCTATAAAATAATATAAAAATAAATAAAATAAAAATGAAATTGATGGATTGTCCTATAGATAATGTAGTACATACAGGAAAATTGAATTCACTCACCTCAATCCCAACACCCCCATAGAATCACTTCCCAATAATCCCCATATCCACCAAACACCACCTCAACCCTATTGTTTCCACTTACACTACAGAACAAAAAAATTCCACCCACCATTGAACCTTACTTCACTACTAAGAACCCAAAATTATCTCTGATCACCACCAGATGAATGGTAACTATTTATGATTAATAAAATACATGTGGAAACAAGACATACGTGAAAAAAATTGATATCACCAAATAAAGAAAACAAACTTCTAATAAGATCAACACTGGAGAAAGAACATGAGACTTTAAACCTTGACACACCAAAAAACTAATTTGAAACTGATTCCACCAAAGGATTGAACAATGGTCGTTAGAATAATCCCCAAATTATAGGATAATTCTATATTATGAATGCCAACTGATAAATAAAACCTTCACACCATGACCCAAATTCACTCACGTGAAGCGTCAAATTCTTAGTCGGTTGACACTGTATTACCAGTGATCCATCTACTCTATATAAAACCACCTGATAACCTTACCTAATAGTTACCCTAATACTATATTAGATAGGATAAACTGGACCTCTATTTTTTGAAAAACTATATTATTTATCATATATTATGATGATATTATCATAGTATATAATGTAGTGTCAAACCATGGGTTTTTGCGAATCATATTCTATTATACATCTAGTTATAACCTATGATTAAGAAAAAACGAAAATCATACATTAAAATATCCTATATCATGAACACCAATAGAGTGATACAAAGATTAACATTTATCCATGTCCTAACATACCTTTCTAAATCTTCTTAAAATCATTAAAATATTAATGTTCTTCGTAAAATCAATACAAAAACATGTTATTCAATAATGACGGTGTCTTTGATACCAATCATTAGTCCTATAGAAATATCTCATGTTTATAACAGTGGAACAAACCCAAAAAATCCTAATCTATCATAATTTAATTAACATATAAATGAAGAGAATAAAATAAATATACATACCTTATCTCCATCAAGAACCCTTTTTATGTATTCTATTTGATGAATATAACCTAGTAATAACCAAAAGACTCTTATCTCCATAGGTGGAACACGAGACACTAGAATCCTCATATGATATGAGAAGATCCATTAGAACTAAAAAGGTGTGATATAACCTTATCCTTAATGATAACTATTTAATGGGGTTGGAAAATAGATCTTTGGATTTGGATTATTAGATCACACTGACCACAAAAAAATAGAATAGTATATTACCTTTTATAGTGATCCCTTAATCAATGAAAGCCACAAAGCATTGGATTCCAATGTTTAGTAGTCACCATAATTATATAATGTATTATTTTTTGTTTATATTTATAATTTTTTGAACACTTAAATGATCATATATCATATAATAATCTTTTAATAATCCATCTTATTGAATAATAATAAAAGGAAGACTATTTGGAATATGTGACAACATTTATGCACCTGATATTTCATATCATAATCAAAATCATACAATATAATATATCCAATATATACCTTTATATGCCTTTAATGATATGACTATGTTGTATCCTATGATATGCATTATATGCATACCATAGTTTAATATATGGATGAATCATGTTGTACTATTCATACCTCTTAGTTCATATCCATCATATTTAATATATTCAATATATATACATTGAATATACATTATATTCATATTTAATACTCATCTAAAAAAATTTATACCTTATAATTCTTGCCGATTTCAAATTTTATACTCAAATATCATTCCCTGTTATTTCTAAGAAAATGTAACAAACACTGAGTTAAATTTATTATTTGATATTTATATTTTATTTTTATATTTTAAAATTTTAAAATATAATAATTTCATTATATCCCTGATCATAATATCATTAAAAATATGGAACACATGGATTTTAATTACTAAGAAAGTTCTATAGAAGTGAGATTACAAAGAAGATTAATATGATTACAAAATAAAAAAGTTTTGCATATGTGTATGTAAATTATTTTCAATATTATAATTGATATATATATATATATATCAACCTATATATTCATTAACTTATATTATTAAATTTTAGGTATATGTAATATAGCATGTTGTTTACATTCAAAAAATAAAGCTCCACAAATTTTTGAAATGAATTCAATGTTATCAACTAATAATGACTTGAAAAGTTTATATCACTTTCTGTTGTCAGCTATATTATTACATGTTCAGTTGTGTTTTTCCAATTTCCAATAATTTTATTTCTTTAATTATTTTTACCCAATAATGAACTGCTTCATTATGATATTTTTTTGTTAAGATAATTAACAACTTTGAAATCTATACATGGGATGAGATTATCTTAGGGCATATACTATGATGAAAAAAAATGTTTAAGTGGTTTCCATAGAATGTAAAAAACATATAAATATGTATTATCTAAAATATTACTCAAAATAAAATAATATTACCATATATTGTTCATATTTAAATAGTTTATGTATTTATTCAACACATGTTTGTGGTGTATGGTTTTGAGAAATAATTGAATTATATGAGAAGTTTCCTTTTATGACCACAAAAAGTAAACTTTAACATTTTACTATATATCAGATTATAATGAAACATTATTTTTACTTTAAAATGTTCATTATATTTATCCTTTTCCAAATATATTTGAATAGGAATAAAACAAGGAAGGATATAGAATAACATTTTTAGAACAGATCCTTTATTCACTTTTATTTCAAACTTGGGGAGGCCCTTGTCCTTTAAATAAGGAATTTGGGTCCATATTCATCTATATTTTTGTGATGGTTAGTGTAATATAAATGTTATTGTTTTTATTTATTTGATAGAAAGGTGGTGTGCATGTGAAGTTGAAGTTTTCTTAACATTCCTATAAGGAAAAGGGTAATATCAAAGATTTTATTTTTTATATTATTCTTATAAATAAATCATAGGATGAGACCAATTATCTACGCCTAATATAATCTTAAAAAACATTGATGAATACTAATCATACTTGTCTTTTATTGTTTACTTTTTCCTTACCTTTAAGAAGATGTTATTCTCACTGCCACTCACATCCATTCATGTCTTCTTTGATTTTTTTCAAAATAAATGATAATTGTCTTAATGATTTCATTATTAAATTTATATTGAAGTTAAATATAATGAATAAATATTATATTTATAGTATAATAATTATTTTTAGAAGCTGAATATATTTATTCTTTTTGATTCTTTTTCCATAGTTTGATTCTCATTCTATAATTTAGTTTATATCCCTATTAGATTTATAGAATGTAAGGCTCCCTTTATATATTTATCCACATTTTACTTTTATGTTGAGTTTTATATAGTGTTTAAATTTTATTAATTTTATGGTGTTTCATATTTTCTTCATATAAAATATATTTTTTTAGTTTTATTAGAGGTGTTATTTGTATACATATATTTCTCAAAGGTGATCTTATTTTTTTTAATTTTACTTATTTTTTTCATTTTTAATTGACATGATACTTCGTTTAATATGTGTTTTAATTCTATTTAATGAAAAAAGTGGGTTACTAAAAATTGGTTAAGATATGTGCGTAGATTTCTATAATTGAGCAGGAAAATAGACATTGATTGGAGTATTATGGAAAAAATATCTTTGATTTAAGGAATAATTTTTAAGTTGTGTCATCTTTCATATCAAATTTTGTGGTCTCATTTGATACTTTTTCAAATAACTGATTTGCATCCTGTTATGAATGATGATAAGTTATACTTGGATGGATTTTAGATTGATAGTTGAATTAGTGTTTTTCACTTATTTAAATGGGTTTATTTTGGAATTAAAGTGTAGGTAGTTTTTCAAAATCAAAGAAAACAATAATGGTTTTTCCCAGATTCTTATCATAATTTTTCTATAAGAACTTTTTAGTCAGTGTTTTCAAATGAAACCTAAGTGTTTATATATTACCCAGAGAAACAATGTTTTTATATAACTTATTCAAGTAGATTTATTTATTAACCAAAGTACTCGAAAATGAAAACTATGTTCTTTTTTTGTATTTATGTATGCTATTTTTTTAATAAGTGTAGTTTTTAATACAGGTATAAAAACATAACTTTTGTGAAATTTTAACCAAAAAATTATCTGAAAATAGTTTTTAAATAATTTTTTTTTTTGTTTAAAATAATTATATTTTTATGTTTTAAAAAAATTAATTTTTTTATATTATTTTATTATTTTTTATATAGAATTTACTAGATTCAATTTATGTTTTGTGGAATCAATATGATTCACTCCTTGAAGGAATATATTGAATCTTATATAATAAATTCTTCAATTAGAGAAATTTATTTAATATTATGTAATTAAATTTTTAATTAATTTATATAAATTTTAATTTAATATTATTAATTTTTAGTGAATCATTATTTATATATAATATATAGAACATATATATCACGTGTTCTTAACTTTTGAAACATTATGTTATATGTTTTTTTTTCATGACTGGACATGTTATGAAACATACTATATTTTATTATATATTAAATTTCTTGTATATATTAATATATAATATATCTATTCATATAATGTATTATAAAATTCAAACATATGTTTTTGTGAAGATTATGTGTGGTATTTTTTAAAACAGTTTTGTAGAACAGTGTTTTGCATTTTTTATTGTAACATTTCTTCAGAATTTATGTTATGAGTATTTAAATCCTTTAAGAATATGTTATCTGCCTTTAAATTTTTTCATAATATGATATATGTAATTTTAGGATAAAAAATATTTCATCTATAGAGAATCAATGATTTTGAGTAATATTACCGTAAGATGGGTATATACTGTAATCATTTTATTTTCTCTTAATTATTATATCCACACATTTAATTATTTTGAACACATATAAATATAATTAATTTGAAATCATTATAAATTTTTATATTATAAATCATTTTATGGTCAGTTATTTGTTTCGTTTAAGGAATTTAGAATCCCTAATTTGATTTCAAATGAAGAGAATTGGAAACTACACTATGAATTATTCAATTCCCATATATGGTTTTTTTATTTCAATTTATTTTGATTGAATCCTTTTTTATTATATATAAAAATATTTCTGAATGTTTTTAGATTATTAATAATTTATTCAATACAAATAAGACTCAATATTTCCCATATCTAAATTACTATTTCTTCATTAGAAAGTTAATATCATCATTTTTATTGAATATAAAATAGTTGACAGTTTTTTATCTCTTATATTTGTGACATTAATTATTGGATTCATTTTAAGAATTTTATTTCCTCTTCTTAGGTTGAATATTGAAATATATACCCTCAAGAAACATATCATCCTTAAATATTGCACATCATGGTTCTAATGGAGATCTCATATAAGAAACTTCTACAACATATATGATAAGTCTATTGCACTCATAGAAAAAGATGTGAACCTGCTTGTATCTAAATTTTTTTTAAAATCATTACAATGAGGTTGACTATCAAGGGGTTTTATGGATGAGAAATCTCACATGTTCTCACAATTGAGAAAAAAAATAGTCGTTTTGTTTTTCATATAATTGTGTAATTTAAGAAATTTACCGTATAGGATTTTTATGTAATTTTTATATTTTTCCATTAACCAATATAATTTAAATAGATATTTTATGTTTTAATTTCATCCACAATATAAAATTAACTCTATTTCATTTTAGTGATAAATTATTAAATTATACCATGAATAGAAAAATATGTGAATTAATGGGAAAAAATTGTGTATAATTATCAATGTAAAATTATTCTACATTGTAGAAAGTTAGTGATAAAAAATAATAATTTCATAAATTTATCTAAATTAGAATTTGGAAGGCTCTAAACTATAAAATTCCCTATATAGTGCACAAAAAAGCTTAAGATTACAGATAAACACACTAATTCATTGGTTTTCATGATTTCTACTAAATATAAAAAGTAATAGAAATAATATAGGCCTTTTTTGAGTATTAATCATTAAAATTTGAATGATAATTGTTATTTGAGAGATTTTATGGTAGATTTATTTTATAAACTGATTTATCATGATATTCAATTAAAATTTCATAAAAACAACACTTTTAAAACGCCTAAAAAATAAGTCTAGAAGATAAATTTATTATAAATTTTATATATTATTTATTTAAAAAATAATTATATTTTAATTAACTTAAAAATTTACATAAATAATAATAATAATTAATAGTCATTTTAAAAACAACATATATATAAACTTTCCTTAAAAAGAATCACTATTACAAAATTTGGATTAAGAATCAATTATTTATTAGTAAATTTAAAAAATCACTAATAAAGGTATGTGTATCACCCCAAGACTTTAAAATATTTTCCTTTTAGAATAAATTTAATTTTGTTGGTAGCTTGAAATTCACCCAACACCAGGTTCAAACAAAACACTATTTAGTCATGTTCTGCATGATCAATTAAATTCTAACACACTTAGAGAATTTATATTTTAAATTAATATGTTATATATCCAATAAAATATTTTTACATTAATCCAATATATTTTTTAGTAAAAAGATAAGAACAAACTCCATTTTACGCATAAAAAGCCAATACTTTTATAAAGGTAATTTTTCCACATTTTAATGGAACACCTATTTTAAAACTGAATTTTGACACTTTTATAAATTTTATATGTTAGAATAAACTTCATTTTTGAAATTGGGTTTTAAAAATTATCTTAGGGTGAATTTTTGATATTAATCTGCGAAATTTTATTTTTTGATGAATATTGAAAAAATGATGAATTTTAATTGAAAACCTCTTTTTCATATAATTTATTTATAAGGATACATTATATTTCAAATTGTTTTTAAAGTAATATTAGACAAAATTTTACATATATTAATCCAATTTAGGTCATTGTAATCAATTTCAAATTTAAATTTTATATAAACACATCTCAAACTTTTGAACATTTTTTACTTCAAAAACTTGCTTTGTCGTCCCGTCTGTGGGGTTAATTTTAAATTAATTTCTACCACTTATGTGATTATAAATTGAAAAAATTAATTAAATATTTGGAATCAGAATAATTTATAATTTATAATAAGTTTAACTTAATTTTTTATTAAAAATATAAGTGAAACTAATTAAAATTAATTACAACGATTAAGAGAAGAATCAACTTACAAGGGTCTAAACCTTAAACTTAAGGGCCAAAATGACCTATAAACTTTTCTAAAATCCATTTTATGGAAATTTTTGGACCTTATAATCCCTTTTCTTGAATTTTTTTCATTATTGGAGCTACCTAAAATGGAAAAAACATGGTTGGAATTCCATTTTAAAAAATTTACAAGAATGCCACTCCTCCGCCACTATAAAAAGGCACTCACCCCTCCCATGTATTCACACCTATAAATCTATTTATATCATCCAAAATATACGTAAATAATCTCCCAACATATCTCCCCTCATACTATAAGCCTCAATTTGGGCATAAATCAAACCAATTAAGTCTTTAGGTATAAACCAAAAGGAGTTACCCAAATAAGAGGTAATGTTTTCAACGATCACTTTGCTTTGATTTACTTCTACACCCCCTCAATAATTTTTATATAATATTGAATAAAAAAAACAGTATCTTCAATATACTGATATTTTGTTATTATAATATTTCAACCTACACTTTCACACACAACCATCAAATGGGACACGTAATCATCGTTCTTGTGTACGGAGGACTACAGCCTCGCGAACTGATGTTGTTCATTATTCTATTTACCACCTTTAAATGTTGTAATAATGGTTTATTTATAGTTTATATATGATAAAAATGATTAATTAATTATTATTTTAGTTTTTATATAACACATACCTTTGTGCTCTCTATTTTGTGAGAATATGATAACTTCGTTTGTGGATGTGTAGACTACCGCCTCCTCAAGGCAATGTGATTCATTAACGTAATACATGGAATGTATTCTGGATTATTATAATAAAAAATTTGAAATATATGATATAAATATGATACTTGAATGATCATATACATATATATATATATATCACTAACTTTTAAATGTGACAAAGAAATGGAAGTAGTGTTCATGCGTATGTATGATCTGACATCTCCATGAACAGTGTATTTAATTTCCTATCTCCAAATATTATGGAATATTATAAATACATGTATAATGAATATATATTATATTTAAATAATTTTTTAAATTCTCAAGTTGATGAAATCATGATCGACATAATAAGAACAAAAACAATAAGTCAAAACCTGCTAAAAAAACTAGGCAATTAACACCGGAAATAGTGAAAATAATGAAAGATTGTTAACAAATAGATAATAAGATATCATAATAAGATCATATATGAAATTATAAATATTTTTATAGTTATGGTATAATTAATTAACATGTTTAAAACCCTTATAAATAAGGTTAAAGTATGTTCTCCCAAAAGGAAATGAAAAGTAAGAGATTTGGTCTCAATTTACATGCAATTGAGAATTATTTGTTATTATACACCATTTAACTTTAATGTGGTGTATATGAAAACCATTTTTCATTTAATATTATTATTAACTAAAACTTCATGGTATTTTAAGTTTCAATTTAAACTATCTCATCCAAGAGGTTTTGACTTGAAAATTACTAAATAGGAAAAGTTATCTTTATAATATCACTTTCTTTTATGATTATTAACTTTCTCTTGAAATAATCAATTCATTGTGATCATTTTTATTGTACATTAAATTTACCTCAAATATACATATTCTTATAAAAGGTATATTCTTATTGCCTAAAATATATACCATTTTTACATATGGTGTTCACTTTGACAGTTATTTGATTAACTGGGTAATTATTGATAAATATATATCTTATATTCAATAAGAATATTTGATAAGTCACATTTTTTATGAGTTAAATTGATTATTTTAGTATATTTTGAATGATTTATACATTCAATATAAGGGTTGTGGATATATTAATTCAAGACCATTGATGCATCGGTAGTCTCATGAGATGAATCAGTTGGCCAAATCCGAGTAGTTTAAACTATCTTGAGAATAAATCTTGATGGTAAAGTTATCATGTGCCTAGGAAACATTAAATCCAACAATTAATCATTTCCTTTATTTATAATTTAGTTATTATTATTATAAATGATATTTTTTCTTTGAAATATCTATGGATTCATTTCATTATTAGTTTATTGATTGGCATGTGTTTTAGTTATTTATCATTCCTTATTTATTATTACTTATCAAAATATTTATATGGAATATATACTCAATTATTTACCTTTCCATGATGATTATTATTGATTCATTATTTATTTTGCTTCTCTTTCCCTTAGTGAGAATTTGAGATCATCCTTATTTTCTTTCCTTTCCCTGGGATATGTAGATGAAATCTTGGAATGATTTTCAAGGATGTAGTTTATTAGTCCTTGTTATGTATTATGTTTTATTTTCTATTTCCCAATGTAATATGGGTATCATGTATATAATCTGGATTTTAAAAAACTGTTAAACTGATATTTCCTTCAGTATTTGATTACTTGTAATAATTCCAATGTAATATAGTAAGTCACCAATTTCTGGCTTTTGGGGTCAGGGAATTACAGTTGATATCAAATAAAGTTTAATAGAAACTTTAGAAACTAGATTTAGAAAACATAGATTAGGGAACATAACCCTAAGATAGAATTTGAGGATAATTATAGAATAAAATAATATAATTTTGGAAATGTAGATATTTTATGGGTCTTCTTAGAAATGAATCTCTGTATGGATACTACAAGTGAATGTAGTTATGAAATAGATGTACCTAGGGGTAAAAACTCTGAAATGGGGCGTTGGGCCTGATTTAAGCATAACCTGGTACACGAAAATGGGATTTATTGTGCACCTTGTTTTACACACCTAGGAGATACACTTATGACAATTCAAATTTTCTTTAAAAACCATTATGAAGGATTTAAAATTAAATATGTCCCCAAAGAAAACAAAGTTTATGATTTTAATATTTATGATGCATAAATTCATGTTATGTTCTATACAATCTTTGGAATTTTACATTATGATTTTATGAGCTAATACAGTATATTCCATTGTTTAGAAATAGAACCTAGAAGGATGAATGGTATCAATACTCATAGAAAATGTAGATATTTTCCTATTGAGAAAACCAATATATCTGGTATTGGAATAGAGAAAATTATGGAAATATTAGAGAAAATTAATCAGGTTATGAAAAATAACTTTTCTAGAATGGAGAAACGTATTCCATATAGAGAATATCCTATGATGGATCTATTTATGTGACAGAACCCTCCATAATTTATTGGTACTACTAATCCAATTGTAGATGAGAAAATGATTTTGTATTTAGAGAAGATATTTGTGGCCTTGGGATGTAGTGAAATGGAATAGGTTACACTTGTGGTCTATTATCTCAAAGGTGATACTAATCAATGGAAATCCTTGATCTAGAATACTAGGGAGGAAGAAGATATGGAACTCATGGAATGGATAACTTTTAAGGAGACATTCTTCGAATAAATACTTCCCTCATTATTAAAAAATTTATATAGAGTGAAATTTCCTTATATTAAATAAAAAGGAATAAGAGAGTGTTGTGTATTATGAATCAACCTTTACAAGGTTATCCATGTATGCTACAGATTATATACAAAACACGGAGTTCAAGATTGAATATGTCTTTATGTTCTTAAGCCAAATATATAAAGGGATGGGTTTCTTAGACCTTTTATCATACAAAGAGATATTTTTTGTGTTATAAAAAATGGAGAAAGAATGCTCAAGATCCTACATATTTAAAGAAAGACAAGATAAGAATAAGACTTTTGAACGCCATGAAAAAGTGAATGTGTCAAATAAGAAGAAGGGAATGAAGAAATTCATACATTGTGAGAACTATGGTAAAAATCACTCTATTAAATGATTCAAGGGACTGAGAGTTTATTATAAGTGTAGAGAAAAGTGTCATCATATTAAATAATAGAAGGGGAAGAAGGAAAACACTAATATTCAATATTTCAACTTTAGGTATATAGGTAAATATGTAAATTAATTCCCTAGGAATCAATATAATATACCACAAAAGAGGCCATGGGGAGATGGACAAGCTTATGTGATCACTACAATGAAGGTATAAGTACCAAATGATGTGTTGATGGGTACATTAATCTTATATTCAAAGTTATCAAATGAATTATTTTATTCTGGATCATATCACACTTTTATATCTACCTAGTTTTCCAAAAATATAGACATTTTAATTTTGATTTAATAAGAGAGTTGTTAGTCAAAACTTCAAAGAGAAGTATCATTGTAATAAAGATGTGTCTGGCAGTCCCCATTATAACACATAAATGTGATTTACTCCATGACCTTGTTTGCATACCTATGTTTAAATTTGATATAATCCTTAATATGGACTAGATCTCAAAATATGATGCAAATATTAATTGCAAGAGAAAGGAAATTACAATTTGTGAGGAAGATGTAGAATTCATAATCTTTAGAGAATAAGTTTCCTCACTTGATTCTTATCTAGATCCACCCCCAATAGCTTTACTGAATTAAATTATTTGGGAGGAAGAGAAAACAACATCTAGTGATGAAGAATCTAATATTCAAATTTAGTATGTACCTATTGTGTAGGAATACATTGATTTATTTCCTGAGTAATTACCTAGACATTCCCTAGAGTGTGGAGTTGAATTTTCCATTGATTTATTCCTCGATGCAAGGCCAATATCAAAGAATCCCTATATAATGGCCACTGTGGAATCAGTGGAGTTTCAGAAACAACTATATTATTGGGGAAATGAGGGATTTATACACCCTAGTTTTTCACTATGGGGATCCCCTATCCTATTTGTTAAGAATAAATATGGATCCATGAGGTTTTTCATTAATTATAGAGAAATAAATGATATTAAAATAAAGAACAAGTATCATCTTCCTCACATTGATGACTTGTTTGATCAACTTCATGGAACCCAATATTTTTTAAATAGTGACCTTCATTCTGGGTATTACCAATTGCAATTAAAGAAGGAGGAAATTCTAAAGATATCCTTTTAGATAATTTGTAGACATTATGAGTTTACAGTGATGTAATTTGGATTGAATAATTCACCCACTACTGGAAAATAGGTCTATACCCACGGTTTTGCAAAAAACTGTGGGTATAGGGTACCCCTATACCCACGGTTCTCCAAAAACCTTAGTATAGGGATAGTAGGTGAACCTATACCCACATTTTTTCAAAACCGTGGGTATAGTTTTATTTTAAGACATATACCCACGGTTTTGGAGAGAACCATGGGTATAGGGTATTTTCCAAAGACCTATACTGATGGTTCTTGAAAACCGTAGGTATTGCGGTTTTTTTTAAAGATTAATACCCATAGTTCTCCAGAACCGTGGGTATAGCTTTCCCGCGTTATGTTGGGAAAAGAAAATTAGGCGGGACATTTAAAAATTTAGCAGGTAGACATTTTTTCACATATTAATATATATATGCAAATATATATATATATCAGATAAAAATTCCAGGTCGGTTGGTCCATTGGTGGGGGCTGGGCCATGACGCTCTGCACTAGTCGCGGTTTCGAAACCCAGTGGGCGCTTAATTTGAATTTAAATACTAAATATTAATATATAAAAACATATATGACTACATGATAGATAATAAGCCCAGCTCGGTTGGTAGCATGGCCGCGAGTCTCAGTGCGAGTCCTGGTTTCGAAACCCAATGAGCGATTTTTTTATATTTAAATACACAATATTAATATATATACATAGATATATGAACATATAATAGATAAATATCCTAGATCGGTTGGTGGCGCAGTCGCGATGCTTTGCGCGAGTCCCGGGATCGAAACCTCCCAGACCCTTTTTTTGAATTTAAATACGAAATATTAATATATATATATATATATATATATATATATATACGCAAATAGATGAATATATAACAGATAAAAAGCCCATCTCAGTTGGTTCACTATTGTATTGCGGCACGGAGTCCCTGCTTGTGGTGCGGGTTCGAAACCCTGCGTCTGCGATTTTTGAAACTCAAATTTCCCAAGGTTTGAAAACCGTGGGGTAAGTGCCCTGCCACACTGTACAGCAGGGTGTTGGTGTGTGACACACCTATACCCACGGTTCTACCAAACCATGGGTATAGTTCAAGACCCCTATCCCGACGTCGTTCCAGCCCACGGTTCCCAAAACTGTGGGTATAGCCTATACCCACGGTTTTGGGGGCTATACCCACGGTTTTGAACTGTGGGTATAGGTCATTTTTCCAGTAGTGACCCTCTATTTTTTATGGACCTAATGAACATATTATTCAAGGTATATATTGATTATTTTTTGCGGTATTCAATTATTATATTTAATTGAATTCTAAAAGAAATAAGGATCTTAATAATTACTTTTGAATCATTATTAATAATCTTATAAAGTAAGAGTTATATGTGAAATTTAATAAGTTTGATTTATGGCTTCAAGAAGTTTATTTTCTTGTCCATATTGTCTCCAAGGATAGAATATCATTTGATCATGATAAAATAAAGGAAGTCATAGAATTTACTACACCAAAAAAATGAGATACATAGTTTCTTTGGTTTTGTAGGTTACTATTGGTGATTCATTCATAATTTTTCTCGATTGGCTAACCCGTTAACCAAGCTTATATGTAAAAGGGTTAAGTTTGTTTGGAAAAAGGAATGTGAAGAATTATTTGATGAAATAAAGAGAGTATTAGTAAATTATATGATTGTGACTCTACTATCTGGATGTGATGGGTTTATTATATACAGTGATTCATAAAATAAGTGACTTGGTTGTGTCCTAATGAAAAAATATAAATTTAATGTATATGTATCAAGTAAATTGAAGACTCACAAACAAAACTATCAAACCCATGATCTTGAGTTAGTGGTTGTAATATTCTCTTTGAAAATATGGATAAATTATCTCTCTGGTGAAATGTGTGAGATATAAACAGATCATAAAATCCTAAAATATATCTTCCCATAGAAATATCTCAACATGATACAAAGACAATGGCTTGAGCTAATCAAGGATTGTGAATGATCAATACACTACCACCCAGGGAAAGAAAATATGGTATAAGATGCATTGAGTAGGAAGGATCATGGAGTTCTAACACAAAGGAGTATTGAAGAGGATCCTATGTTCATGGATATAATAAAGATAGATATGGGTATTTATAAGGAAGGGGATACATCAATTATTTTTCAAATGATTGAAAAACCAACTTTATTAGAGAAGATAAATAATTCTTAATATTATGATGATAAATTTTAGAGGAAAAATTAAAGGTGTGAATGAATGAAAATTATTTGAATTTGTTTGTGAAGATGGTGTTCTAAAATTTTGAAAGCGACTATGTGTTCCATCCATACCATAGCTAAAAATGGAATTATTGAATGATGATAATATCTCAAATTTCTCTAGAAAGTATGATGCAATATAGGTTATCGTTTATTGCCTAACCAAATATGCAAATTTACTTGCTATAAGAGAAGACCTTCCACTTGATCACCTCAAAAAAATCAATACTAATGAAGTTATAAGACGTCATGGAGCACCTATATCAATTATTTCTAATTGATATCCCTACTTTACCTCAAAATTATAGAAGAGTCTTCATAAGGAACTTGATACTTAGTTTCATTTGAGCACTTCCTACCATACTCAAACTAATAGGCAGTAGGAAAGAACAATTCAAACAACAAAAGACATGTTGAGGTCATTATAACTCAACTTTCAAGGCATGTGGGATTAGTACATGCCTTTGGTAGAGTTTTCCTATAATAATAGTTTTCATTAAAGTATTAAAATTCCACCATATGAATCATTATATAAAAATAGATATCATACCCCCAACTTGTTGGGATGACGTTTGTGAAAGGAAACTCATAGGCTCAGAACTTTTTTAAGAGACTGCGATAAATGTAAAGTCTATATAGGCTTATATTAGAGCATCTAAAAGAAGGAAAAAGAGTTGTACTGATAATAGAACAAAATATTTAGTGTTCCATATGGGAAATTATGTTTTATTAAAATCATATTCATGGAATGGTGTTGTTAGATTTGGTAAGAAAGTGAAAATTAGCCCCAGGTACATAGAACCCATTGATATTCTTGAAATATATGCAGTTTTTGCTTATCATTTGGCAATGCCACCAAATCTCTCAAAAGTACACAATGTGTTCTATATATCTATACTAAGGAATTACATTCATGGCCCAATGCTTGTGCTCATCTATAATGAAATAGAGTTGGAACATGACCTTTCATACTATGAATAACCCATATGATTTATTGATACCACAGAGAAAGTATTGAGGAATCAGATGACTCATTTAGTATAGGTGCTCTAGAGAAATCACAAAAATGGATGAAGAAACATTGGATCCAGAGGATTCTATGATGACCAAATACCAACATATTTTTAGAAGGTAATACCCCTAAAATTATGAGGAAAAAATTTTATTGGTGGGAAGAATGTATCACCTCAATACTTTACAATATTTTTCTTTTAGAATAAATTTAATTTTTTTTGATTGCTTGTAATGCATGCGACACCGGGTTTAAACAAAATGCTATTTAGTCATATTCTGCACAATTAATTAAAATCTAACAATCATAGAGAATTTATGTAGTAAATTTATATGTAATATATCCAATAAAATATTTTTTCATTCATCCAATATATTTTGTAGTCATAAGATAAGATCAAACCTAATTTTACACATAAAAACCAATATTTTTATAAAGGCAATCTTGCTACCTTTTAATTGCGCACAAGTTTTAAAACTAAATTTTTACACTTTTATAAATTTTATATGTCAAAATAAACTTCATTTATAAAATTGGGGTGTTAAAATTAGCTTAGAGTGATTATATGGTATTATTCTATGAAGTTTCATTTTTTGATGAATAGTTAAAAAATACTGAATTTTAATTGAAAACTTCTTTTTCGTCTAATTTATTTACAAGGATAAATTATATTTTAAATTTTTTTAAAAGTAAAATTATAAAAAATTTACATTAGTTAATACAATTTAGGTCATTGAAATAAATTTAACATTGAAATTGGATATAAACACATCTCAAACTTTTAAACATTTTTTACTCTAAACCCTCTTTGTTGTCCCGTCTGTGGGATTAATTTTAATTTAATTTTTTCCACTTATGTTATTTTAATTTGAAAAAATTTATTCCATTTTTGGAATCATAATAATTTATAGTTTATAATAAGGTAAAATTAGTTTTTGAACAAAAATATTAGTGAAAGTAATTAAAATTAATTACAATGATTAAGAGAAAAATTAGCTTAACAAGGTACTAAACCTTAAACATAAGGGAAAAAATTACCTATAAACTTGTAAAAAAGAAATTTTATGACCATATTTAGACATTATACTCCATTTTATCTATTTTTTTATTCGATCCACCTGACATGGGAAAACGTGGGTTGAATTATCTTTTCAAAAATTTACAAGAATGTCACTCCTCTACTATAAAAAGGCACTCACCCATTCCACTTAGTCACCCTATAAAGCCTTTTGGATCATCCAAAATATCCTTAAATAAGATCCAAAAATTAATCCCCTCATCCTGTAGGGCTCACTTTTTACATAAATCAAACCAAGTATTTTGGTATAAACCATAAGGAGTTACCCATAAAAGAGGTAACATTATTTAACGATCACTTTGGTTTCATTTACTTCTACAATGATTAAATTATTTTTATATCATGATTATATAAATACCTTAGTATCATAAATATACTGATATTTTGTTATTCTGAGAGTTAAACCTACACTTTCACACACATCTGTCAAATGGGATAGATAATCATCGTTCATATGTACGGTGGACTACTGCCTCACGAATTGATGTCATTAGTTATTCCATTTACCACATTTAAAAGTTTTAATAATGAAGGATTTATAGTTTATATATTATATATATTATGAATTCATTATTATTTAATTTTTAAATAACACATACCTTTGTGATTTCCATTCTGTGGGAATATAATAACTTTGTTTGTGGACGTGTGGACTACCGCCTCCTCAAAGTGATGTGATTCATTAAAGAAATACATGGAATGTATTAAGGATGATTTTAAAAAAAATGTGACATATATGATTTTAATATGATATTTTAATCATAATATACATATATATATCACTTAATTTTAAATATGATAAAGAAATGGAAGTAGTGTTCATGCGTACATACGACCCACCATCTCCATGAATGGTGCATTTCATTTCCTATACCCAAATATTATGTATTATTATACATAAATATATAATGAATATATATGATAATTAAATCATTTATTACATTCTTAATATGATTAAATTATGATCCACATAACAATAACGAAAATAACAAGTCAAAACATATTTAAAAAACTACGCAATTAACACCCGAAATAGTAAAAATAATGAAAGATTATTAAAAAAGGGTAATAAGATATCATAATAAGATCATATATGATATTATAAATATTATTATGGTTTTTGTATAAGTAATTAAAATGTTTAAACCCCTTATAAATGAGGTTAAAGTATGTTCACCCAAAAGGAAATGTAAGGTAATGGATTTTGTCTCAATTTACATTTCATTGAGATTTATTTGCTGTTATACACAAATTAACTTTAATGTGGTGTATATACTTACACTTTTTAATTTAATATCATTATTCACTCATAATTCATGGTATTTTAAGTTTCACTTTAAACTATCTTATCCAAGGGGTTTTTACTTGAAAATTACCATGTGGTGAAATTTATCATTGCAATATCACTTTCTTTTGTGATTGTTAACTTTATCTCAAAATAATAACTTCCTTATGGTCATTTTTATTGTACATTGAATTTATCTCAAATATCAATATTCTCATGAAATTGATATTATTATTTCCTAAGATTTATACCATTTTTACATACTATGTTCACTTTGATGGTTATTTGATTAACTCGGGAATTACTGATAAATTTTTATCGTGTATTCAATAAATATATTTAATAAGGAATATTGTTTATGATTTAAATTGATTATTTCACTACATAAAGAATTATTTGGATATTTAATATAAAGTTTTGGGATCAGTTAATGCAATCCCCTCAATGCATCGGTAGTCTCATGAGACAAACTAGTTGGCCAAATTAGAGTAGTTTAAAATGTATAGAGAATAAATCTTGATGGTAAAGGTATCATGTTCTTGGAAAAAATTACATCCAATAATTAAACAATGAATTTATTTAGAATTTAGTTATTATTATTATCCATGGTATTTTTTTTACATTTCTATGGATGCATTTCATTCTTAGTTTATTGATAAAATGGAATGTGTTTTCGTTATCTACCATGAAAGATTGATTATACCTTATTGAGATATTTATATATAATGTGTGCTCAGTTATTTTCCTTGAAATGATTATTATTCTCATAAATTCATTATTGGTTCCATTATACTTTCAATTAATGAGCATTTAAGATCATCGTTATTTTGTTTCTTTTCCCTTGTAATATGAAGATTAAATCTTGTAATGATTTTAAAGGATGTCATTGATTAGTCCTTGTTACATGTTATATTTTATTTTATATTTTCCAATGTAATATGGGTATCATATATGTAATTTGTTTTCCAAAACTTCTAAACTGATCAGTCCTTTAGGACTTTAGTCCTTATAATCAAGCCAATTTAATAAACTAATACAACGACTCTGGGATTCTAGGGTTGGGGTGTTATAATATGTTTTTATCATTAATTTTCAAGAAGAATCTATCAAGGTGTGTATTTATAATTTCTTTTTTAAAAGTTCTAATAAAATCCTCATATCACAAGACCTTTATCTATTCTGAAAAAAAGAACTATTAAGGGATATCCTTTAGCAGTGATTTTTTAGTGTTGATAAAAGGTTCTACACATTGTAGAAAAAAGGATATGGAAGTAGTTTGGAATCACTGGTATAGGCACCCAAATCATTGGTATAGAAAATAAAAATACTTTTATGGACTGTTAAGAATAATTTTGTTGCAAAAGACTTATTATAATAGTTTCAGAACCATTGGTATAGATATTTTTCATAAAAAAATTACGAGTATTAACATTAGATTCCAAGGACTTTACCACTACACTGATACAAATTTTATATTGGTATATACATAAATATATATATATGCATAAAAAATATTATTAAATTTTAATTACATAGTATTATTTTCATTATACATAAATAATGGCACCACCTATACCAACGGTTTGCCCAAATTGTTGGTATAGATGGTCAAATACCATACCAATATAAACAGTTTTCCAAAATCATTGGTATAGGTAGCCGAAAACCATACCTATATCAATGGTTTGGCAAAACCATTTTTATTTGTGTCCAAAAACTATACCCATAAAAATGGTTATCGAAATTCATTAGTATATGTACTTATTATAATTATTAATTTAAAACATAGGTATAGGTCCATTGGTATAGGCTATATTTCTACTAGTGCCAATATATCCCCTTTATCAACCCAAAAAATAAACCCTATTAAATCTTATCTTTATCAGTGATTTTTAAGCATTGATAAAATACACACTTCAAAAAAATCTTTATATACTATTAAATGTCATATTTTAAAATATGAATATATTTATATTTACATAAATTTGATATATTTAATTAAATATGATCTATACAATACTAAAAATTTATTTAAATTTAATATATAATACATTTAATTAAATATGATTTATAATTTAACAAACTAACCTAGCCTAACATGTCACCCAAAATGGCATGTCACAAGGCCCAAAGTGCATGCCCGATCATCACTATATGATAAAAAGCAGCTGGGTATCAACACACATAACCATGGGATTGATTTCACCCTATAAACACAACACAACATGTCTCATGTATTAATAAATAAGGATAAACAACCAAAGTACATCATAGAAGAAAAATTATACAACCATGAGACATAAAAAAGAAAATCCAGAAGGCTAATCCTAGAAATAAACAAAAACTAGGTCTCCTTATGACCGGCTATCACCACCATACCAAACCACCATGAAGTGATGTCGACTAAGAAATTTCATTAAGCTACATGACACCCTTACATTTACCTGTGTCCAAAAAAACCAAGTCTATATACACACAAAATAATATGCAAGGTGTGAGGAAAACACCAAGTAGGATACCACCATAAATATTTATAATGTTTGTCACTATAAAACCATCAGTTCTATATTTAAAACAAAAAAACTTTCATAAATAAATTTCATTTGAATTTTTTTTATAAAATAAAATTTGGTTTTCTTTAAAAAATTTCATATTAAAATAAACCAATAATTTTACTGAATTCATGAAATATAAATAAAGGTAAATAATGAAAGCCTACCATAGAAACTCATAAGATAAACATGAGAGTTATCAAATCATGAAACGCCACCATCATGAATAAAACCAATAAAAATTTGGATTTAGCCTATGGGATACATTACTAGTAAAATATAGGAACACTAGTTGGAAAATGTGAATCATAATTATACTAAGTCCTTTCATTATCAATTGGTATCACCACCACAACCCCTAGTGGTTCCACACTCACTAAAGTCTTCATATTCCCACCACATGACACATCCAAGGTGCCCATGTGATAATTTTTGTCATAAAATTCAAGTAAATAATGCCCAAAATTTAATAAAACATCTCTATAAAAAAATAATTATCACTCCCATACTTGAAAACCCATTTTAAAGTCAAAACCATCTTTATTTCTTTTCATCGAACACATGAAGTGCGTAAAAAATATTTTAAAGAAAATCACTTTAAAATTATTTTCCATGATAAAAAAAGATGAAATTATATAAATAATTCCTCATAGATATGAAAAAAATACACAAGACAAAACAAAGGACATAATGAGATTTATAAGTTGTTCTATGAGAAATAACCATTATATAGAGACACCTACCTCACCAATGGAGGAAACTTAGTCACCTTCAAAAAAGTGATTATAAATAAAGACATAGGGTCATATAAAACCTATATCCTTATAAAAAAATCACTAATTCCCAATCAATATCTCTAGATACATCCATCATAGTCTTTAAGAGGTTCAATACTTGAAGGAAAAGAGATATCGATGAGAGATCTAGAAAGTGGATGATAAAATGGGTGGAAATCGAAACATACCTCAAATAGATCCACCAAAATCAGAGGATAATAACCAAGAGAACAAATTGAAAACCTATTATAGTATCAAGGAAATACTGGGTCAGTCTATTGAAATATTTGGTTGAAATTTGGGTTAAAAATGACCCAGGGTATGAGGAAATTTTTCTAATTTTAAGAAAGATGTATAGGTCATGCGGTTTGACCTCACAGTTAGACAAACTATGAAGTTTCCTCTATTACTTGAAAAACAAAGGACATGGTTACCCAAGAATAACCAAAAAGTTTGAAAAATCATGTGTAAGCCATAAATTTACTTCTAGACCCAAATCTAACCCACTATATGGTTTACTAGGAAATCTCTCATAGTTAAACAAACTCTACTCAAACTTGGAAAATGTCATTGGAGCCAGCAAATCCATATCACACGGTTACCTCATGGTTACTAATAACCATACATAGACCAATCACCAGGACTATTTCTCCCAAAATCCAAAAAACTTGAACTCCAAATCGTAAAATATTCTAGAACCAAAAGAGTTAAAAAACAAGACCAAACTAAAATATACATATGACCGGGAGGGTGTCACAATTCTCCTCACCATGATAATTTATATCCCTATAAGTCACTAATAATTCTAGGATCTTAAATGGATAAGGCCGCTACTATATTATCATTAGTTCATGCTCCAACTTCTCATATATGCCTCTCCTGTACTGCCATAATACGTGAACCAAGGTAATTGTTTAACCACACAACACCTTATTCTAATGATCTATAATCTAAATTAGTTTCTCAATCACTGAGGTGTTGGGGTAAATATAATCATATTTTCATTCTAATATATGATAAGGATATTATTGATGCCTACTCAGTTGTGATACATGAAACACATCATGAATTGATGTCACGATTAATGATAAGTCCGAAAAAATATTCCAACTTTCCATGACATTCAATGATCTTAAAAAGGGAAAATAAACCTCAGTATCAGCTTACCTTGTATTCCCAAATGATGATTTCCTAAATAAGGTGAAACCCTAAGAAAAACCCAACCACCTCTAATGGTTGATAATGATGGATCATATATGATTTATGGTAACTCTGAACTATCACTAATATCTTTTAGTAAAACTAAACACCACTCTTCTAACTCCTCACAATGTAAGTGAGATATACATGGCCTTCGATACAATGCTTCAAAAGGAACCATTTTAATAAAATCTTGTTAATTTTTGTTGTAGTTTAACTCAAACAATGGAAGATAATTTTCCCATGAACCAAAAAAATAAATCCCACACACTCGAACCATATCCTCAAGAATCTTAATGGCTCACTCAATCTATCCATCCATATAAGGGTGATACGCCATGCTTAACTTCAACTAGGTACCCATCATCTCATGTAAATATTTCCAAAACTAGGATGTAAAATGTGGATCCCTATTAGAAATATAAACATAATTAATTCTATGGAGCTCTACAATCTATCAAACATTCAAGTTCCCTAGCTCTTCCAACTTCATCATCTCCAAAATAGAAAGAAAATAAGATGATTTCATGATTCGATCAATGATCACCCAAATTGAATTTTTACCCCTAGTAATATTAGTTAAACTAATAATAAATTCTATAGATATATCATCCCACTTCCATACCAAAATGGGTAAAGGATGAAACAAACTAGTAGGTCTTTAGTGCTCCGCTTGAATCTTATATAAGGTAATTCATTGTGATATAAATTCTGCAATTTACTGCCTCATCCCCAACCACCAATACTGGAGTCTCAAATCATGATATATATTGGTGGTCCTAGGTTTTATAGACCAAATAGATCAAAGTACACTATCCATAAAATCCTACCTCAATGTTATTGGAATAACCAATCCACCTTAGAAACACAAGACACCCTTAGGAGATCAACACTAGTCACTCAAGGTATCCCCATTGTGAAGGATTTTACTAAAATGCTAAAAACCATTGTATGTTACTTTTCTAAGACAAATATGATCATAAAATAAAGAATAAACTGTTAGGAACAATAGGGTCCTATATACCCAGAGAGGGGGGTGAATCAGGGTATGGATATTATTTTTCAAAGTTCTTCCTACCCCACTGGATCTTGACCTCTTTATTACAAGGGTCACTTTGTTTTCACTTGTTTGTTTATTATGATCACTTATTTTCTTCTTTATCTGATGATGATTCTGTAAATGCAATGTAGGGAAGTAAGCAGGCAGAAACAAAGATTTTTTACTTGGTTCACCCTCACCAGGATACGTCCAAGGAGCATACGCCGACAAGTTTCCGGTCATACCAAATTCCACTATTATTCACTAGATGTGGATAAAAATGTTCGGGAACAGTCACTATGTCCCAGGATCACTACCTTTACAAGGTTTAGGTTCAGCTCACTACTTTCCCAAGGGTCACTCCCTATTTCTCTCTCTCTGGCTCACTGCTGGTGGAGAGGATCACCTTCTTCCTCTTCCTTTTCTCACTGCTCTGGAAAGGATCCACTCACAGTTTATAGACCTGTAGGTCTCTTCATTATCACTAATGAATAAATCCTCTGTTGTATGTGGATGATCTGTTGAAGTCCAACTTTCACCTGTAGATGAATTTAACTTTTCACCGAAGGTATCAGGAAATCTTCAAACTTCCACGCATCCCTAAATAACCACCGTGAATCAACCTTACATGGCGCGAAGGTCTAACCTGGCGCGCAAGTATCGGCGCACAGGTCACAACTGGCATGCAAGTCACTTTAAACACTTGCGTGACATAATCTTCTGCAACTCCAAACCTGCGCGGCTCAACCCCTTTTACACCAAAACCAATATTGGTGCGCAACAACCAACTGGCGCGTAACTTCAAACACTGGCACACAAGTCCACCTACGTGACCACACACCACTTGAGCGACCACCACACCTGCACGATGGGAGCTATGATTTTTCAAAGTGTTGAACTCCATTCCAAATGAGGAGGGGTGGTCCTGTATTTATAGGCATTTGGTCAACCGACACGGTGGCGTGCAAGTCTCCCCTCAGCGCGCAGGTCCCGGCACGCAGGTTTCTTCCCCTACAAGACACCTGTGCAACCCTATTTCCTTTTCCATATTTCGAAGATCTGATCTTGAAAAACATATGGCATGCAAATTTCCAACCCTACTAGGCACCGATATAAAGGTCCTTTCATGGAGTGCAAGTCACCTATGAGACCACACCAATACCTGCGCAACCCTCTTTACTTTTCCATATTTTGACCTTCTTATCTTGAAAAACATTAGGCTCGCAAGTTCCCTTTCCTTCAAGTACACGGCGTCACCTTTTATCTTCTCTTTTCATACCGCCTCCTGATCATCCATTACTTTGTCAACATTCTTGAATCAAACATGGATTCTTGACTATAGCTCTTGAACTTGACATTCCACCATGAAATCCCCTTTTTCAACAAAATTGTATGTCATGGTTTGCTTTTTCAACAATCACAACACTGATGTCCACTTTGTCAACAAACACAATCACCTCAAAAATGCTTCAATGATACCTTGAGGGATTTTTTCCCAACATAAATCTTCATATTATCTACTAAAACCTTCATGTCATCTTATTTCACATCTAAGTTCATCTTAGTGAATATAATCATCAAATACAATTCCTCCATTGATTCCTTTAGGGTTTGAGTCAATAAATTCCAATTTAAGAAATCAGAAACTACATTCCCTTTTACAGGTGTATATTAAATATCAAAATCAAAAGTCTAAAGATACAAAACCCAACATCATTTTCATAGGTTCATATCCTTCTACGTAAAAATATAATTTAGTCTCTTATGATCAAAATATACAGTGAACACCTCTCTGAAGAGATAATTACATCACGTCTTGAAATCATGCATCACTACAGCTAATTTTTAGATCATGGGTAGGATAATTCCTCTCATTAGGGTTAAATTGGAAATATCCATAGGCCACCACATATTTCTCTTTCATTGAAACACATCATAATACCATACTTGAGGCATCACAAAAATGCATAACCCAAAATTGGTTCTAGAAGAATAAAAACTAGATCCAAAGTCAAACTCACCTTTAGTTCCTAAAATAATCTTTGAAAATTATCATAATATTAAAAATTAACACCCTTATAGGTCAAATATGTCATTGGAGATGAAATATTGGGAAAATATCAAATGTAATGACTATAATAACCAGCCAAATCCAAGAAGCTCAAAATCTCAAACACATTCCTAGGTTGATCCCAGAACATCACTGCCTGAATATTTTTAGGATTCATTGATATTCAACTCTTATATATATCATGTCCTATAAACCTTAATTCTTGGTTAAAAAACTGATATTTTGAAGATTTATATATAGGTAATTTTCATTCAAAATTCTAAGAAAAATATCCAAATGTACTCGATATTCTTCCTCTCTCTTGGAGTACACAATCATATCATCCACAAAAATAGACATGAAATAGTCCATGAATCAATGAAGGATATAATTCATCGAATACATAAATTCCATAGGAGAATTAGTAATACCAAATTTCATAACCAAATACTCATAATGTCTGTATATGATCTGAAATTTTATCTTATGAATACCATCCTATAAAACTCTTAACTAATGGTACACTAATCATAGATCAGTCTTAGAAAACCATCAATATCCCATTAGTTGATAAATTAGACCAATAATCCATGTAAAAGGATACTTTTTATTAACAGACACCTGATTAATCTTTTAATAGTCGACCTAAACTCAAAGGCTTTCATATTACTTCTTTGTGATGAGAAACGGTGAATCCCAAGGTAGTAAACCTAGACAAACAAATCCTTTAGCCTCAATATCATCAAGATGAACTTTAAGTTCCTTCAAATAACAAGGTTATGTATGATCAAATAGCATAGATATGGGACTCATCCTTTATAATAGTCTAATAGTAAAGTCGACCTCTCTCTAGGGCAGTAACCTAGATAAAATTATCAAGAAAGGATCCAGAGTACTTATTCACAATGGTATAGAGAGGGTATATTAACTTCTAGCCAACTATGTCAAGAAACATATCCCAAAATTTGCATGATATCATTCCAACCTTAAGAAACACAAGCCCCACTCTATCAGATATAAGATCAAACTCACCCTAGAAGATGTGAGTAACCCTATTAGGAGATAAAAACTGAATTTGGAGAGGATAGAAATTGGTCTAGTCCTTGAAGAGAATCATATAATATATTCCAATGATGTGGTAAATGATGTGAAGATGAAGAACTAGGAAATCCTATACGACCTCATGGTCGACGATCATAACCTGACACTTAGAACATTTAAAATCTACTCCTTCCTCCGTCCAAAGGGAGTAAAAAGATCTATCATAAACAAAATAATATCCGAGCATAACCTTAACATGTTAATCATATTAAATGATATAAAATAATGAGATTCACTAGTATTATATAAAGTTAATACTATATAGTATGAAATAACCATTTTATCTCTCATAGTGACTAGATCCACTTCAGATTCCTCTAGGGAATACTTTCTAAATAAAGGTGTGCAACCTCAACCCCTTCCCAAGACTTTTTCACTACATGATTACCTCCTTTTCAAGAGATTGAGATCCACCACCTCTTTATGCACCTGAACGAGCTTGGGAGCCTCTAGTTAGGGTGGATACAACTCTATTTCCCTGGGGCACTCTTTCATAAAAATTCTTAAAGTGACCATATTTTCCACAATGATGAAAAATCATGTGTGATACCATATATTCTAGATTAGTATGACCATTTATTCCACACTGAAAGAAAAACACCTACCTTTGTCCCAAAGAAACCCTAGTAATTGCTCCTATTTTAAAATGATCACCCTTACCATGATTCCTTTTTAGGATAAACTATACACCCTGGACTACCCCTGCTATAACAGAAGATCCAATAAGACTTTCCTTCCCATCCAAGTATGCCTCATCCATATACAATTTATCAACTATCTTAGAAAAGTTTGCAAATCATATGAGAATAATCATCAATTAGATCTTAAGATTTAGGCCCATATCAAACCTTCTATCCTTGAAGTAATAATTAGTGATAAGTTTTGGAGATAGATTAACTGACTTGGAAAAAATTGTATACTTTGTCATTGAATGGTTTCATTGATCCAAAGTTACAAACTCTCAAGCCTTTTCCACATGAAACATATCAAGATAGAACTACCGATTGAATGCCTTCTTAAAAGTGGTCCAAATGAGGTCCTTATGTAATTTATCTTTCTTAATGGAATCCCACCATTTCTTTTATAGGTACTTCAATCATATAAGTGGAAAATACCACCTTATAGTCTTTTGGATTCTTTAAATCATGTAAAATACTTTCAATTCACTCAATTCATTCCTTAGGTTCTTGGGTTCCTTTTTTATCACATAAGTTTGGTGAGATTTTTTAGTAAACTAAAAATCATGATCCACCATTCATTCACAGTTCCCATCACCAACTTTACCAAGGTTTTAAATAGTCTATATTACTATTTCCACTAAAGTAGGGTTGATTTTAGGGTTTTCCTGTGGGATATGCTCCATATTTCCTTCCCTCTAATTTGAAGTGAACCTTTTTAGAGGCATTATATATTATGAAAAATAAATAACACCTAATTATCAATATGTGAATACATTAAAAAAATAACATGAAAAGTTTAGTCTAAATAAACCAAAAATAAAGATCAAAAGTTTGATAAAAAAAATATTAGTCCCCCATGGTAACTCGAGGTCAGATACGAAAGTGATCTAGATAGAAAACATTTTTTAGTTACCACCCGAGTCTAGATGGTCTTAACTCCAGTATACCATCCACCCCCAGAAAACCTTTTCCTATGAAACCATTTTGTAACAAACCATCCTGGATTGATCCAACATATCACCCAAGATGACCCTCAATATGGCCATAAGCACATTCCTGATTTCCACGAGCTAGTGAAATCCACCAAGGTATCAACACAAATAATCATGAGAATGATTTCACCCTATAAACCTAATGAAAAAAGTCTAATGTATTAAAAAATAAGTATAAAGAAAAATATTGCATTAGGGAAGAAAAGGTACATAATTGTGAGATGTAACAAAGAAAATCTAGAAGGCTAATCTCAAAAAAAAACCAAAACCAATTCTCTATGTGACCATATGTCACCACCATCCCAAAAATCCACAAAGTGACTCAAACCAAGGGAATTATTCAGACTACATGAAACCCATTCTTTTACATGGATCCAAAAAAACCAAGTATTCATACACCCAAATGAATATATAGGGTGTAAGAAAAATTCCCATCAGGATACCACCATGAATGTATAAAATATCTGTCACCATTAAACTCTTAATTATATATTTAAAACAAAACTAGTTTAATAAAAATATTTTATTTTATATTTTTCATAAAATATCATTTTATTTCTTTTAAAACAATTAATATTTGAATAAACCAATAATATGTCCAAATACATGGAATATAAATAGAGGTAAATAATCAAAACCGACCATAGCAACTCATAATACAAACATGTGAGCAGTCAAAGCGTAAAACAACACCATCATGAATAAATCCAAGCATAATTGGGCTCTAACCTATAAAAATACATAAATAGGACCATAAAAGAGCACTATATATAAAATGTTAATATTAATGATATCAAGTAATGTCACAATCTATCAGTATCACAACCATAACCCCAAGTGGTGCCAAACTCACTAAGGTTTGCATCTGTCCACAACCTAATGAAACCAAGGTTCCCAAGTGCTATATTTTCTAAAAACATTGAATTAAATCATCCCCAAAATTTAATAAAATATTTTACAAGAAAATAATTATCACTCCCATGCTTGAAAACTCATTTTAGAGTTAATCCCATATTTAAGACATTTCATCAGACACATAAAGTGCATAATTTTTTTTAAACTCCTTTAAAACCATTTTCCATTAAAAAAAGATGAAATTTTATAAATAGGACCATATATATATCAAATAAACCTCTTAAACATGACAAAACAAAGAAAACATTAGAATGATAAAGTGTGTCATGAGAAAGAACCATTGTAAAGAGAAACCTACCTCGCCAATAGAGGAAATATATCTGGCTTTGAAAATAGTGATTAGAAACAAATAGATTGGGTCCCATAATGCCTAGATTATAATAACATGATTATTTCACATATATTATTTTTACTTAATTTCTAATATAAACATGCTTTAATTACAACCCAAAGATCGTGAGTCCTAGTGTCTTTGTAAGACTAGGTACATGAACCATCAAAAGAAACTAAAATATAAGATATTTATTTTTATTATCATAAATAAGATCCTAAATCTCTTTGATATCATAAAACTATATAAGATAACCTCTGGAATACATAATAAAGGTGTTATATATAAATCTCAGTAAGGGAGTAAACATAATAAGGAAAACATATTATGTAATTCAAAGGTATAACATGATATCATAAAAGCAAAGGATAATGAGTAATCACATGGAATCATAATGTAAATAACATGGTATCATAAGATCATGGAAACATGGGTAATGTTTAAATAACATATAACATGACATAAACATGAGTCAAGGCTAACTTCCTAGATAGTATCACTTGGTTTACAAAGTCCCATTATAAATTAGGTATACTCTCTAATCCTACACATAATGTATCGTGAGACTAATGATTTACCCAATGCATTGGAGTGCTATCTGGGTGTGCTCATTATAACATGTTCATGATTATGTGTTCCACAAAGGTAAATAAATCATAAGTTATAAACTTAATAATTACACATATAAATAAAATGGGTTTCATAATCTTGCTTCTTTTCATAACCAAATGAAATTTCATAATAAAGGTATTTGAGGGATGAACATGATACATGTATTACACCATAAAAGAAAGTGATAATAATCTTGGTATATAATTGAGAGACATATAAACATAATTTATAAGAAATACATAACATCATAGGTTTTCATCATTTATGAAAATGTATTTAAATATTATATGGAATTTTTATTTAGGAAAATACCCTTTTCACATTGAAATCACATCTTTAAAATCTAAAAAAATACATAATATTATAGAAAAAATTTACTTAAAAAGAAACCCAGAAAATTGTAAATAAAGATTTAAATTATTGATCATTCATTATGGTAGTAAATTCCATTCATGTTATATAAGTTGACATAAAACATTCCTTTCATAAGTTTGTAAAAAGTCAAAAACTACATTGTTTAGAAAATGACTGAAATATTCCTTTTAAATTTTTTTGTAAAAAGTAAAACATGGGTAAAAATTTATGTAATAAATCATTTAAGGATATAAAAAATATTATTTAAAACATTTTAAGGGAAATATGGATATGGAAGAAAAAATTTAACCAAAAAGATAAATAAACTTGACTTTCCTTAAAAACATTTTATCAATCATTTTAAGAACCAAATAGAGGAAAATGGTAATATTATATGGAAATATAATGAATAAAAAGAGGATAATAAAATGAAATTTTTTTATTATAAAATGAATAAATAATTTCCTTTAATGGAAATTCAAGCATAAAAAACCGGGATAAAATGAGATTCTGAAAAAACCCTTTCCTCTTTGGTAACTTTTAAATTGTAAGCCCCGTAAAATAAATGACTTCAAAAGAAACATTAAATACATAGAATATAAATATATTCATGATATAACATGTATAAATGATAGTATACACACCATATAATAGATATTAGTCTCATAACAATAAAATATGCCTCATTGAGGGAAAATTGAGATGAAATCCCCTACGAAGATTGTATCATTGATGTGAGAATTAATCAATGAATTTATTATGTGTTTTAAATATAATTCCACATAAAATAAGTGTAAATAAAATATAAAATAATCAAATTTCATTACACATGTAATATTTTCAAATCGATGACCATGAAGAAGTAATTTAATCCAATGAAAATAAATTGAGTTATTAAATCCTTTACCACTTGGTTACTTTCAAGTCAAATCCACTTGGATAAAATAATTAAAATTAAAACTTAATATAACCTGAATAATGAAAAAAATATTATATTACATGTAAAATGGGAAGTATATACACCATATAAAATATTTTTTTTCAAAATATTAAAATATGGCTCAATAAAAGGAAATTGAGACGAAGTCCCTTACGATTTAAGAAATGTCTTAATAAAAATCGCTAGAAAGTGGGAGATCTTGAATTTGAAGTTAAAATACCATGAATAATAGTAATAAATGATTTTAAATATTCAATTTTTTTTATATAATCCTTTTAAAACAAATTAGGTGTATAAAAGAACATGTGTCTCAAAGAAGGGAGTTTTGAGATGAAAACACTTGCCTCATGTCAAGAATTGTCGTGTTAGACCTTTTTCTCATGAATGATAAAATTACATCAATTTTTTTTAATAAAATTTTCCAGGTTTACACCCCTATACTTAAAACCATTTACTTTATATGTTTTATTGACATATTTAATTACTTAATCATTTATGTCTACATCTGGTGTTTTGTGGATACTCAGTTCATAATTTCAAAATAGCATTGGTGTGTTGACCGTGGTCAAAGAGGTCATTTTTTATCATATATAGAATAATAATAATTAAATAACTATACTTTTAATATATTAATTGTATTTTTAAAAACAATCATGAAATATGGTTATGAAAATGGAACTGTTTTTCAATCATAGAGATGGTTGGTCGTACGTACGTATGAGTACTATTTCTATTTTTCAACGATCATGATGGAAAGAAGTTAAGTGTTATTTTATCTTTAAAAATTATAATTATATAATAAATATCATACTATTTCTTTAAATACACTTATCTATACCATCCAGGTGATGCTGTGATAGAAAAAGAATCACATCGCTTTGTGAGGTGGTAGTTCGTCGTATACACGAATGATGTTATCAATTTTCAATGCATGGAGAGGTGTAAAATTATATGATATATTAATATTATAGAATTATAAATATATATTTAATTTAATATATATTAATTAAATCCATAATCATAAACATTAGTGAGAGGAGATGATAGAAAATGGATTACATCGGTTCACGATGCGGTAGTTCATCATACACATGAATGATGGTTTCGTTTCCCATTTAATGAAATAGGATATAGATATAGGTTATAACATTAACATAATAAAATATAATTATATTAAATACATATATTTAATTACATTAAAATGTTTTCATAATATTTAAATTAGTTTTAAGAAGAAACAAACAAAAAATGCTCGGTTAGGAACAATACCTCTTCCTCGAACCACCTCTTTAGGATTATACCTAATGCCTTCCTATATTGGATTTATGATCAAAATAATTTCTATAAGACTTGGTGAGGTAATTAAGTAATGGATTTTATTAGGTCTTGTCCAAAACACAAGACTTTTGAAGTGTGAGAAGGAGAGTAGAGGAGGTTACCTTTTATAAGTGATAGGCGGTGGCATTTTTTGTAAATACCCAAAATAATTCAATAATGGAAAGACACTCACAAGAAAAGTGCCTCAAAAATTGATAAATATTTAATTTTATGGGTGATATAGTTGATAACACATCCTGAATTTAAAATAAAACATTTTTTAAACATTTTAATTCATTTACCTCTAAGAATACTCACTTTTAACATTTTAGTTTTCCACCGCGGTAACTAGTTTTTTTATTATTTTTACTATTTATTATGAATAAAAAATTGTTGACCTTATTAAATAATATTAATTATTATGATTAAAAATATGGAATAAATTTTCTCAAATTAAAATCATAGAATTACCAGATTTCAAATTAAATTTAATCCCGTAAAACTTATCAAAAAACAGTTTTTCATGAAATGCATTTTTTTAAGCTATATATGATCTTATATCAACTATATAAATATAAATAATAATTTCATGAATTTAAATGAATATAAATAGATTTATAATATATTAATTTAATTTAAATATTTCCTTAATAAGGGTTATTTTTATTAATTCAAATGGATAAGTTTTATGTACTTAAAACGGTTTGTAGAAAACTGTGTTTTAAGCATAAAAATAATTGTATACCCAAATCATGAAAATTTATTACTAAAAAGAAATTAATTAGATTATTATAAATCAAATTATTAATATTTCACTTCAATATCAAATTAAAAATATAATGTAGATTTTAAATTACTTGATTTAATTTAAAGTAATGATAGTATTTGAAAAATAGGTAATTTTCAGTATCCATTGAAAAATCCACCATTTTGAAACAATCCCAAAAATGCACCCTAAGTAAATATTTATATGATTATTTATTAAATTATTTAAAATTTATAAAATAAAATATATAAAATTTAAGAAATTAATTGTAATATTTTCTCACAAAAAACAATAAAAATCATTTTTAAAGAAAATATATTTTTTAAAGAATAAAATATATTTATTAAAAATTAAGTACTTATTTACAAGTAATTTATCAATAAATTTATATAAATTAATAAATTTATATATATATATATATATATTATAAATTAGTTAATATTATTCATACCCACCAATTTAGTAGCTAGGTTATATCAGCCATGTTTAAAAAATAATATTTCATGGTTCATTTATGATTGATGTTGCATATCTTATATGATATCGAACATAGTTTTATTTTTAAAATATTAGTGTATTAAATTATTAAAACCTTTAATAAATTTAATTCTTGCAATATAAAATTAATCTAGGTAATTTAATAGTTTTCCTCTTGGAAATAACTTTGTTGAAATCCCAAATCATAAAAAGTGTTAACAAAATTTCTTATTGATAAAAGAGAAATGAAAGTAAGAAGGTCATCTTTAATAACACATAAATAGGTTTGAAAGTAGGAAACCATTAGTGTAAAGTGAAAATATAGACAAGAAAGAAAATCATAATTCCCAAATAACGATGGAGGGTGATATAGATCATTGATCACAAGTAAGTAAATAATTAAGTGAAAGTTAGAAATCACAAAAACATAAATCTACGATGCATGAAAACCCATAAATTCATCTGAAATGATTATAAAAAGAAGAATTTTTTTTCAATGTCCTTTTCCTAGAGTTAAATATATCATTTACCATCTAGACTAATAATATAAGGAAATATAGTTACTTGATATATTTCTATTTCATAATCATAAATTCATCCTTTCATTTTGCTTCAATCAATTTCCACTTCATCTCTTACTCCAAGGAAGAAATATACAATATGAATTTTTTTATTCTTGAAGAACTGAAATAAATTTATAATGGATCACATAATTACACAAAAGGATAACAAGTTATCCCTCTTTTATTTTCACATTAACCAAAACAAAAATGGTTAGAATAATTTAAGGTAATTCCCAAAATGAATAATCCTTTATAAGATGAAATGAAAAATTAATCTAAAAAGGCTCACTAATAACACTCAAAGTTAAAAATGGATCATTTAATAATTAACTGACCTTAAAATTCTTTAAAATATTAATAACTAATGTTGGAGCCCAAATATTTGAATGATTTGATCACATATTCATCCAAGATAAATTTAACATTTATTTATAAAAAAATCAATCATTGTTAAAGTCACATACCAAAATGTATATGCCCTAATCATATCTAATAATAATTAATATAAATAACCAAAATCACCCTATATCCATAATTAAATCATATATGATTCCTAAAATTAAAACAATCCTTATATGTTCCTTGATTCTTATAACCAAAACACAATTGATAAAAATAACTTCTACGATATAAATCTTGAATCCCCATATGTAAATACTTTCACTTAAATTATTGGTATAACATTGGTCCTTCCTTAATCTATGATTTAACCTTTAGAAGAGGTAATTGACTTGGATAATTCTCAGGTTCCCCAAACTTATGTAAATGAATTATAAATGGATCTTAAGATGAAATTTATTTCTCTCTATTAAACTCCTCATTTTTTCTCAGAAATTCATTGCTACGTGACCTTATTTTCCACACATAAAACATTTTCCTATTCTTTTTAGAAATTATTCTAGTTATATCTTCCCATATTTCCTATATTACGGAAATTGATCCTACTTTCCTCTATGGTCTCCTCTACCTGATCTCCTAGAGGTCTCCAGCCTTATCATCTTTGGTGAGTCTGAGAGTTGGTTAAGGTATAGGTTTTTAACCATATACCATGATAACTAATTAGTAATAATAAAAATATATATCACTTCAGTCATCATCACATTTTTTTCTCATAATCACCAAATTTTCTATCATATTTTTTGTTAACATCATTCCTCCTGGTTTCATATGTTAACTAAAACCAAGAATAAAGGTGTAAGAAACAATAATCATAATCATAAAAAATAAATTATAAGATGTATAAATGATAATAACTTCTTATAAATTTATGATACATTGGGTTTAACCTAGTTCATACATGATTATTATATATTCAAATACTTCATGATAGTTTTTAAAGTGTTTATTAATTTCCAAAACATACCCCCAGTGAGTGTCAAACCAAGTGTTCAGCAAGGCCCATTGTCATTCAATTGGTAATGATCAGGTCAAATCCCAATGCACCCTTTTTGGAGTTATTAACCCTAGGTATAACTATTTTATATCTATATCCACTTTTAGTATCTAGTTAGGTATGTAATTTCTTGGAAACCATGTGCTCTATCCTTCACCAAAATTCCATGATATTTTCCAATACTTAGAATTATCCCAAGGGTTCTCAGTAAATTATTCTATTCCTAATCCCAAATAATAGAAATAAATTTTTTTAATTCCAAATATAATTACCAAATCCTTTTTCACATATTATTACTTAATTTTTTATATAAACATTATTTAATTAAAACACAAAGATCATGAGGCCTAGTTTATTTGAAAACTAGGTATATAAATCATCAAGAAAAACTAAAAAATAATATATTCATTTTTATTCTCCTTATTTATCTATTAAATCTCTTTGAGATACTAAAACTACATAGTATAACTTGTATAATACATTAAATAAAGTGGTGAGCTAAAAATACCAGTAAGAGAGTAATCATTATGAGGAAACATAACATGTGAGTCAAAGGTATAACATGATATCCTAAAAGAGAAGGTTTATGAGTAATCACATGGAAGCATAACATAAATAACATGGTATCATAAGATAATATAAACATGGGGAATATGTAAAAAACATATAACATGATGTAGACTTGAGTCAATTATAACTTCCTCAACAATATAACTAGTGTATAAAGTTACATGATGGATTATGTTGACTCGCTAATCCCATATATAATGTCTCATGCGACTAAAGATTTATCGAACGCATTGAAGGGATATCTGGGTGAACCCATCATAACATTTTCATGATTATGTGTGACAAAAAAGGAAATAAATCATAAGGAATAAACATAAAAATTACTCATTTAAAGAAAATGGGTTTCATAAATTTTCCTCATATCATAATCAAATAAAGTTTCATAATGAAGGAATTTTAGGGATGAACATAAGGTGTGTATTACCCCATTAAATAAATATAGAATAATCTAGATATATATGTGAGATGCATATAAACATTATTTATAATCTATAAATAATATTAACAGTTGGAATAATTGATAATAAAGTCTTTAAATATTACATGGAATATTCCTTTAGGAAAGCACACTTTTCACTTTGAAATAACTTCTTTAAAATCTAAAAATTTACAAAATATTATAGAAAACATTTTACTTGAAAAGAAACATAGAAAAGTTTAAATGAAACTTAAAATTATTAAGTGGTCCTGATGGTATTAAATTCCATTCATTTCATCTAAGTTAAAAGAAAACATTCTTTTCATACTTTTGTAAAAAGTCAAAAAGTACCTTGTTCAGAAAATGACAGTAAGATTTATTTTAAAACATTTTTTAAAATGTAAAGCATGGGTAAAAATGTATTTAATTAATCATTTGAGGATATAAAAATTATTATTTAATACATTTTAATGGAAATAATGATATGGAATAAAAATCATTTTTGACTGAAAAGAGAAATAAATTTGGATTTTCTTAAAAACATTTTCTCAATCATTTTAAAAACCAAAGTAAGGAAAATGGTACTATTACTTGAAAATATAATTAATATGAAAAGTAAAATTAAATTAAATTTTTTTATTATACAATGACTAAGTAATTTCCTTTAATTTAAATTCAAGTATAAAACATCCTGATTAAAATGAGATTGCGAAATAAACCCTTACTGCTTTGTAAACTTTTGAATCGTAAGATGCATGAAATAAATGAGTTCAAATGAAACATTAAATACCATGAATATAAATATATTCATGATATAACATGTATAAAAGGTATTATAAACACCATATAAAATATATTAGGTGTATAATAATAAAATATTCCTCAATGAAAACACATGATCTTAGTATATCAAAGTCAATTAAGAATTAATTTAACCCAATGAAAAGAAATTGAGTTATAAAATCTATTACCACTTGGTAACCTTCAAGACAAACCCACTTGGGTGAAATAATTAAAATTTAAAATTAAAATACCATTAATTATTAATTATTTAATATATTACATGTAAAATGGGTATTAAATTTTGGATATAAAATAAATTGGTGCATAATATTAAAAGATGCCTCAGTGAATGGAAACTGAGATGAAGTCTCTTCCCGTTTAAGAAACGACTTAATAAAAACTGATTAAAATAGAGAGATATTTAAGGTGAAGTTAAATAACATAAATAATATTAATAAATAATTTAAAATATTAAATTTTCATTATATAAACATTTTAAAATATATTAGTTTCATATAAGAACATGTGTCTCAAAGAAGGAAGTTTTGAGATGAAAACTCTCACCTCAAATCCAAACTTATCATGTATGTCCTTTATATCTTGTATGATAAAATTATCTTAAATATTTTTTTCTTAATAACCCTTAATAGTTATAATAAATTATAATTAAACCATTTACTTCTTTTATTTTAATTAAATATTTAATTTCTTACTTAGTTATGTATAAGCCGGGTGTTTTGAGGATTCTCAATTCATAATTTCAAAATGACTTCGGTGTGTTAACCATGTTTGAAGGATTTATTGTTACAAAATATAAAGAATAATAATGGTTAAATAATTATAATTTCTATACTTCAATTATACTTTTAAAACCAACCATGAAATATGGTAATAAAAAATGAACTACAATACAATCATGAAGATGGTAGGTCGTACGTACGCATGAGTAACATTTCCATTTTTCAAAGATCATGATGGAAAGAATGAAAGTTTTATTTTATATTTATATAAGGGTTATTATATCATAAATATCATACTATTTCTTTAAATACAAATTTATATACCTTCTAGGTGATTCGGTGATGGAAAAAATATCACCTCACTTTATGAGGCGGTAGTCCGTCGTACGCATGAACGACGTTATCATTTTTCAATGGATCATAAGGTAAGAAATTATATGATATATTAATTTTATATAATTATAAATATTTCATTAATATATTATATATACATTAAATCCATCATCAAAAACTTAATGAGAGGTGATGATGGAAAACAAATTATATCAATTCAAAAGGCAGTAGTGTGTCGTACGCACGAATGATGGTTTCGTTTCAAATTTGATGGAACAGGAGAAAATGTAGGTTATTACATTAAAATAATAAATTATAATTATATTTTAGATACTTATTTTTTTATATCATCATGTTTTAATAATATTTTAAGGAGGTGGAAGAAGAAACAAAACAAAAAATCTCAATTAGGAACTATACCTCTTCCTTAAACCACATCTTTAGGATTATACCTAAAGCTTTAATAGATTGGATTTTTTGTAAACAAAATTCTATAGGATGTTGGTATGGAATTAATTAAGGTATTTTTGTAGGAATTTTTCAAACCAAAAGGCTTTTTAAATGTTTAAATGAGATAATAGGAGGTTCCCTTTTATAAGTGAGGGAGTGATATTTTTGTAAATACCAAAAACTATTCAATAACTGGAAGTCACTTTCAATAAAAGTGCCTAAAAAATTGATAAATAATTAATTTTATGGGTGATATATTTTATCCATAAATCCACCATTCAAAATTCAACTTGTTTTAAACATGTTATTTTATTTACCTCTAAGGTTACTCACTTTTAACATTTTAGATTTTTCACCATGGTAACTAGTTTTTTTTATTTTTTTACTACTCAATATGATCAAAAAATTAGTTGAAATTAGTAACTATTATTAATTATTATGATTAAACAAATTAGTCCATTTTATCAAATTTTAAAATTTAACCTTCAAAATGTGACGAAAAACTTTTTTTCAAGAAATTCATTTTTCAAGAAATCGATGATCATATATTAACTATATAACTAAAAAACATAATTATACGAATTTAAATTAATATAAATATATGTATAATATATAAAGTTAATTTTAATATTATTATTTGAAGAATTAAATATCTTCATTAACAATTGAGTTCTTATTTAATAGGAATTTATCAATATATTTATATTAATTAGGACCTTTATATATATTTCAAAAATTATTTAATATTATTCATACCCTCCAATTTAAAGGTTAGGTTATAATGGTCATGTTTAAATAATAATATTTCATAGTTTGTTTAGGATTGGTGTTGCGTGTAATATACACTATCGAACGTACAATTTTAAAAAATATATCAAGGTGTTGCATAGATCCATAAGAAACATCATCAATTCCCCATAAAAACATTATATCTATCCATCACATACCTTTAGAGTTTTAACACTTAAATGAGAAGACATATCGAGGATAGATCGGGAAAGAGGAAGAGAAAACAAATGGAAATTGAAATATAAATTGAAGAGATCCACCAACACCGAAGGATAATTTACAAGATGTCAAAAAAGAGAGCCAATTATAGCATCAAGGAAAGGGTGGGTAAACCTAATGATATATTTTGGTGAGATTTGGATTAAAAAAACCCAGGGTATTTGGGTAATTTTCTAATTTTAAGAAAGTTATACAGGTCGAGCTGTTAGGCCACACTATTAGAAAAACTATGCAATAATTGTGTGGTCACCACTTTACATTGAAAATCAAAGTATATAGTTACTTGGGAAAAGCTACAAGATTCAAAAAACAATTTACAAGTCTTGAAACTACTTTTAGTCCCAAACCTAACCTTCCACACAGTTTACTTGGAAATGACACATAATTGGAAAAATCGTGCTCAAATCATGAAAAACACCACTAGAACCAAAAAAACCATGTCAAACGATTACCACATGAATCCTACTCACCAAACACATACTGTGTACCTACCATGCTTCTCCCAAAACCCCAAAATCTCAACCCCCAACTCTTGAAAACATCTATAACCATAAAAGAGACAAAAAAACCCAAAATAAAACATACCTATAATCCAGAGGGTGTCACATATAAAATAATTAATAATTAATATTAATTGAAAATATTCTAATTAGTATTGAGTAATAAATATTTAATAATAATTTGTTAACAAAAATAATTAATTAATTAATATCCTAAGATAATTTGAAAATAATACTTGAGTGTGGTTTCTTAGTGGATCATGCACACATGTGTTGTGCATGTGTGTGATCTCTTGAGATGATGTAGTCGTGCTATATTTTTTATCAAAAATGTTTTAGTTTTCTTTAAATGTTTTATCATTGCATAAATGATCACTACTACATATCACATGATATTCAACACTAATATTTATCAGTACTAAACAAAAAACACTAATAAAGAAGGGTTCATTTATCAGTGCTATCTAAAAGTGCCGATAAAGGTAACCTTTATCAATGCTTAAAAAACCCTTATAAAAGGGTACCTTTTATCAATGTTTTTTTAGTGCTAATAAAATCTCCACCTTTAACACCACAAAGCACTGTTAAAGAGAATAGTGAATAATTTAGTTTTTATATACATATTTATATATTTTTAAATAATGATTATATTATAATATGTATATATATGTAAATATAATATATACATTTTATTTATAAAACTTATAACATAAAATTATTGTCAATCTTATTTTCATAATTTTATATATATAATATTATCAAATTTATAATAAATAAGAATGTTTAATAATATATTTATATACATTAATTAAAAAAATATTTAATTAATATAAATATTATAAATAAATATTTTATTTATAAAATTTTATAAATATATAAATGGATATATTTTATTTAACTTTTTAATTCATATTTTAATTTATATATTTATATTTATATTACATAATTTAATATAAACGTACATGTATTTTTATATATGTGTATACATGTGTATGTATGTGGATGTATGTGTACATCTGTATGTGCATGTATGTATGTGTTATATGTGTATATATATGTATTGTATTGTGTGTGTGTGTGTGTATTTTGTTTATGTGTATGTTTATGTGTACATGGTATGTGTGTTTATGTGTGTGCATATGTATATGTACGTGTATTTATGTATGTGTATGCACATGTGGATATACACACATGTTTATGTATGTGTATGTGTGTGTCTATGTATGTATATTTATGAAATATGTATATGTGTATGTATGTGTACATATGTTCATGTGGCATGTGCATGTTTATATAATAGGTGTATGTATGCATATATATATGTATATATGTACATGCTTGTGTATGTAATTGTATGTATGTGTATGAGTATACATATGTGTACATGTATGTGTATGTGTATGTGTATGTGTATGTGTATGTGTATGTGTATGTGTATGTGTATGTGTATGTGTATGTGTATGTGTATGTGTATGTGTATGTGTATGTGTATGTGTATGTGTATGTGTATGTGTATGTGTATGTGTATGTGTATGTGTATGTGTATGTGTATGTGTATGTGTATGTGTATGTGTATGTGTATGTGTATGTGTATGTGTATGTGTATGTGTATGTGTATGTGTATGTGTATGTGTATGTGTATGTGTATGTGTATGTGTATGTGTATGTGTATGTGTATGTGTATGTGTATGTGTATGTGTATGTGTATGTGTATGTGTATGTGTATGTGTATGTGTATGTGTATGTGTATGTGTATGTGTATGTGTTTGTGTCTGTGTCTGTGTCTGTGTCTGTGTCTGTGTATGTGTCTGTGTATGTGTCTGTGTATGTGTATGTGTCTGTGTATGTGTATGTGTATGTGTATGTGTATGTGTATGAGTATGTGTATGTGTATCTGTATGTGTATGTGTATGTGTGTGTCTGTGTATGTGTGTGTCTGTGTTTGTGTTTGTGTGTGTGTATGTGTATGTCTATGTCTATGTGTATGTGTATGTGTATGTGTAGGTGTATGTGTATGTGTCTGTGTCTGTGTGTGTGTGTATGTGTATGTGTATGTGTACGTGTACGTGTACGTGTATGTGTAGGTGTATGTGTATGTGTATGTGTATGTGTATGTGTATGTGTATGTGTATGTGTCTGTGTATGTGTATGCGTATGTGTATGGGTATGTGTATGTGTATGTGTATGGGTATGTGTATGTGTATGTGTATGTGTATGCGTATGTGTATGTGTATGTGTATGTGTATGTGTATGTGTATGTGTATGTGTATGTGTATGTGTATGTGTATGTGTATGTGTATGTGTATGTGTATGTGTATGTGTATGTGTATGTGTATGTGTATGTGTATGTGTATGTGTATGTGTATGTGTATCTGTATGTGTATGTGTATTGTATGTGTCTGTGTATGTGTATGTGTATGTGTATGTGTATGTGTATGTGTATGTGTATGTGTATGTGTATGTGTATGTGTATGTGTATGTGTATGTGTATGTCTATGCATATTCATGTGCATGTGTGTGTGTACGTGTATATATTTGTACACATGTATGTATATGCGTATGTTTGTGTGTATGTGTATGTTTATTTATTAATTTAACATTATTTATTCATTTTTAATATTTCTCCATTTTCAGTATTTTCTGTGATTTATTCATTTTTAATATTTATTCATTTTTAATATATATTCATTTAATATTTTTGTATTATATTCAATTTTGATATACATTTTTAAATATTTATATATTTAAGTAAATAATAATATATTTAATTTTTATTAAAAATTCAAAAGCTTAATAATTAATTATATATTTTACATACAATCAAAACAATACATACATCAATAATTAGCAATAATATTACTATTTATTTATTCATTTTTATGAATTTTCAATTCATGTAATTAATGTTATAAATTAACTTTTTTAAAATATTTTTATAATGTATCCAATTTTATTTATTCATTTTTAATATAATTTCATTTGATATTTTTTCCATTTTTTATATTTCTTAATTATTAAAATTTTTGTAATTTATTCATTTTCTAAAATTTATACATATTTATTTACTAAGTTTTAATATTTTCAATATGATTGTAATTTATAAGATTAATATTTATTCATTTTTATTTATTAATTTTTAATATTTCTAATATGTTTGAAATTCATTTAATTGATTTCTTTAAATGCAATTTAATTTCAATATTTTTGTATTGTCAATATTATTCATTTTTAATAATTTTGTTATTTATATAATTAACATTATTTGTTTATTCGCAGTTGGGGGTGTAGCCAAGTGGTGAACCCCAATGATCCTGCATCGAAGGGACTCATTTTCAAAATTGGGTAGGGGGTATTTTATAGATACTATAATAGCTACTGTGGCGATATTGTAGCATCAGAACTATTCACACAAATTGGGCTTTTTGGCCGCAAAATTGGGCCAACAGGCCACGTGGCCTTTAGATCATTAATGGCCTTCGGGCTGTAGAGCCTCCCGACCATCATTAGTGGAAGGCCCTCGGTTCATGGGTCCTCTGGTTCGTCACTAGTGGGTAGTAGGTGACATGACGGGCACCAGGCGAACAACTCGACACAAAAGAAAGGTAGTGCAAACACACAATGTCGAGTGGTGGCCTCGATTAAAGGGGCAGACATGATGAAAATTATCATCCATCCTTTCATCCCTTTGGAGTGGGATGGAGGGGTGCCATACTGTGTAACTACACTTGGGACTGGTATGAGGATGTAGAGGAACAGATAAGTTATGCAAGCAAAGGGCCACACATGCATTGTCAGGTTGGTGTCTCGGAAGAGAGATGGGTGTGTTGTCACCTTTCATCCAACCTATGAAAACCCATATCTTTGATACACTTTATTTCATGATATATTACATAAAATAACACAAAGTAAAACCCATAAGATCATGAGGCCTATTGTCTTAGTAAAATTAGGTACATAGAATAACAACTTGCAACAGAAGTTTACCGACATTATTAAAAACTTTCTTAACAAGCCCCTAAAATTCCCTCATTCTTCTAAAACTGCATGGGATAACCCGGAAATGTACATAAAAAAGGGGTGAGTTGTAAAGTCCATTAAGGGAATAAACAAATCATATAATAAGGTAAATAAGTAGATGTTTTCCATGAGTTATATCAAGGTATCATAAAGGGGGTGAGAGTCATATTCTTGAACAATGAGGCATGATATAACATGATAGCATAAAGGCGACATGGGAATGTGGCAATTCCATAAAACATGAAATAAAAAAATATAATTCAAGGATAAATTCCAAGAAAAAATAATATAGTGGACTTAGGATAACCTCTCATTCACTATAAATGGCATCTCATGAGATTAAAACATTACCCAAAGCATTAGAAGGGTATATAATTTCGATCCCACCCATCCAAATAATATCATGTAAATGCATAAGTGTGCCACATAGATCATTCAATATAGGACCATATTTCCTCACATTTAATCCCACAATTAATTATTGTGGGTTATATACATGATATTTCTCAATCAATGATGGATATTTACATCAAGGTGAATACCCTTTATGAAGGTTCTGGGCGCAGCGGAAGCACGTGGGTGGATGTGCCCACTTGGCTTTTTGTCATTAGAAATGATCAATCCGGGATCAATACGACGATAAACGCCAGTCTCCATGGATCGAATCACAGAAAAAGACAAAGAAGATGGTTTGTCTCCGAACCACAAACAAGGATCGTTACAGGTTGATTATAATTAATTTAAATAATTATAAAGAAATATTTTTTGGGTGTTCTTTCTTCGTTGATGTTCTTGATCACGTTGTTGATGTGATCCGTCGTTGCATCGCAGAAGCCAAGCCTAGACTCCCTCTAGTGGTGATCCACACATGTACCTCGTATCTCTGGACGTCGCCAAAGGATTCTCCAGGTGCTAGCGTGGAGAAGCCTTTTCTTGCGTTGTCCGCCTTAGATTGTCTTGATCCGATGGAAGAGGATCTCTCTCGGTCTTGAGAGCGTTCTTAGAGGAAGAGGTTCTTTCGGCCTTGAAAGAATTCTCCAGAGATGTTGTGCACAACAATTCTCTTGTGTGTCAGAAAAGAGTTGGGGTTGTGAGGATATTTATAATCGGGTGTGTGGGGTTATAGAGTTATGACAATAAATAAACGCGTTACGCATTTTATTTATTTCATTGACTCTTATTTAAAACCCCCCATGTCAAATAGATAATTCCTTGACATGCGCCCACGCTGATTATAATAAATATCATTTAAAAAAATATTATATCCTCAAAATCCTGACTGGAAAAACTACATGGCGTGTAATAATAAATACACGGCATGTACTTGTTTTTCACTGAAAACTACACAGCGTGTACATTAAATGTACACGGCGTGTATATCTTGTTTTCATTTATTCATTTCTTTTCCAAAATAAAACTACACGGAGTGTACATTTAATAATACACGGCGTGTACTTGTTTTATTTTAATTTTCCTCCATCATTTAAAACAACTTAGGCTTCTTTGAATAATTATTAAACCACGTACGAGAATAATCTTTATTAAACTTGAGATACTTGGATACACTTAGTGTGTGACCCTCTAGGCCTCTTTCTCGTTGGTATTAGGCAGGCTTTCCTAAAGTCCAAGATTACTTTCTAGAAACGGGTCAAGGCACCCAAGAGAAAGAAGTTGATGTCGCATTGACGTATCACCACATACGAATGCTTACTGTGTAATTTAATCCCTTTGTCTCGATATCTCATCAAGCAGGTTTCATGGCAGTGTCATAAACCTATATGCTTGATCTGTCGTTCTTTGACTACCTAAAATAAACTCGTCGTTTACACCATGGCCATGGAATTTAATGCGACAGTTCTATTTCAATCAAAGGGCCGAGATATCAACTTCCATAAATGGAAGGGACAAATCCTTCCTCGACTTATCCATTAACAACATGTCACTCGTGACGCACCCAACGTACCCTACTTCCCGCCAACTGTCTATGTGACAGTTTTCGTCAGTAAATATAAGTGTGCGAGTCATGACATGAGTTAATGATAATATTTCAGTCTAAGTACCATTACACACGCTCGTAGATAGCAATATCCGATGACACCAAGACATGCAGAATTACTACTGGCAGGTTTGTTCTCATAATCTCCCATCTTAGAGATTACCAAGTACGAACTCCATGAGAGAGAGTCTTGTCTTCTTACGAGTACTCGCACATGACGGTCTGTATACTATGTGTCCTATCATAGTATGTCATCCAACCGCAGAACTTTATTTAAGAATATTGTTATAGAATTTCAAGGTTCTCATCATAGCGGGGATCAGCTGTGACCTTATTAATGCAACAAATATTCCAGGACATTATTCTATTATAGTCATGCAGAACAATGAACAAAATATAATAAGTGAACATTTATGTAATAAAAGTACAAAACAGTTGGTTCTGAGGACACCAACCCTTACAAACTCCCACTTGGACTAGAGCCAACTGCCTACGACTTTTAGTCTGCTAGACCTCACATGATGATCATGTTTCTGCTGAGTCAAGGCTTTATTCAATGGGTTCGCCACGTTGTCTTCCGTGGAAATATTTCTCACTGCAACTTCACCTCTCTGAGAAAAATACCTCAAGAGATGATACTTCCGAAGTATGTGCTTTGTCTGCTGATGTGACCTTGGCTCTTTTGCAAGTTCCACCGCTGCAGTATTATCACAATAGAGTGTGATAGGATCTTTACTGCTCGGTACTACATCCAGCTCTTGGACGAATCTTCGCATCCATACTGCTTCTTTATCTGTCTTAGAAGCTGCAATATACTCAGACTCTGCTGTAGAATCTGCCACCACACTTTGTTTTGAGCTCTTCCAGCTCACTACACCTCTATTCAAACTGAAGATGTATCCAGTCTGCGACTTCATGTCATCTTGATCAGTCTGGAAACTAGCATCTACATGTCCTCTGATGACTAGTTCCTAATCTCCTCCATAAACCAAGAACATATCCTTAGTACGCCTCAGATACTTAAGGATAGTCTTGACTGCCATCCAATGGCGATCTCCTGTATCAGCTTGATATCTGCCTATCGCACTTAATGCGTAAGCAACATCTAGCCTCATACATAGCATAGCATACATGACTGACCCAATCGTGGATGCGTAAGGGATCCTTGCCATCCTCTTTCTTTCCTCATGTGTCTGAGGACACATTTTCTTGGAAAGATGAATGCCATGTGACACTGGCAACAATCCCCTCTTGGACTGTTCCATACTGAATCTCTTCAATATCTTGTCAATGTATGTACTTTGACTCAGGCCCAGCATTCTATTGGATCTATAACGATGGATCTTGATCCCAAGAATATATGCCGCCTCTCCCAAGTCTTTCATGGAGAAGCATTTATGCAACCATGCCTTAACTGACTGTAAGATAGGTAATTCATTTTTAATTAGCAATATGTCATCAACATATACTATTAGGAAAACGATCGCACTTCCACTAAACCTTTTGTAGACACAAGGCTCACATTCATTCTTAACAAAGCCAAATTCTGTAACAGCTTCATCAAAACGAATGTTCCATGACATTGATGCTTGCTTTAATCCATAAATGGATTTCTATAAATTGCATACCTTGTTGGCATCCTTTGGAGTCACAAACCCTTCAGGTTGTGTCATGTAGACATCTTCTTGGAGGTTCCCGTTAAGGAAAGCTGTTTTGACATCCATTTTCCAAATTTCATAGTCATGGTAAGCAGCAATGGCCAATAGGATTCTGATGGACTTCAGTATTGCAACCGGTGAAAAGGTTTCATCATAGTCAATTCCTTGACGCTGTCTAAAACCTTTTGCAACCAGTCGTTCCTTGTAGGTGTTGACTTGCCCCTCCATGTCTAGTTTCTTCTTGAATACCCATTTATTACCAATGGTCTTTACATCAACTGGAGGTTCTACCAAAATCCAGACTTAGTTTTGGTACATGGAATCCATTTCAGAATTCATGGCTTCTTGCCACTTGGCAACGTCGGTGCCTTCAACTGCTTCCTTGTAGGTAAGAGGATCATCATTGTCAACCAATAATGAGTCACCATCCTCGGTGACAAGAAAACCATATCGTTCTGGTTCTCTCACCTCTCTCGTGCTCATACGCAGTTCTTGTGTCTCTGGAACAGATTGTTCTTCCACGGGGCTTTGTGGAATCTGTTCTTGTACCAACTTTTATGTATCTTGAGCCTCGACTTCATCGAAGTCTATCTCGCTCCCACTATCTCTTTTGGAGATGTGCTCCCTCTCAAGGAATGTGGCGTTTCTTGCCATTGTACCCTTTTTGTCTGAGGGGTTGTATAGGTAATATCCTCTTGTTTCCTTGGGATATCCTATAAAGATACACTTTGTGCCTCGGGGTGCAAGTTTGTTACCTGAAGAGGCCTTAACAAATGCTTCACTACCCCACACATGTAAATTCGAAAACATGGCATTGCGTCTACTCCATAATTTGTATGGAATACCATTTATCAATTTATTTGGTACTTGGATTAGTATGTGCGCTGCTGTTTATAATGCATATCCCCAAAAGGATAATGGAAGACTCGCATGACTCATCATTGATCTCACCATGTCTAACAGGGTGCGGTTCCTCCTTTCACTTACACCATTCCACTGAGGTGTGTAAGGAGGAGTGAGTTGAGATAGAATCCCAAACTCCCGTAAGAAATCAATGATGTCCTGATTAAGATATTCTCCTCCTCTGTCTGAGCGGAGTTTCTTAATCTTCTTACCAAGCTGGTTCTCAACTTCATTCTTGTATTCTTTGAACCGATCAAAACAATATGACTTATACCTCATTAAGTAGATATATCCATATCTACTAAAATCATCAGTAAAAGTTATGAAGTACGAGAACCCACCCCTTTATTCAACTGGAAATGGTCCACACACATCTGTGTGAACTAATTATAGAAGCTCTTTAGCTCTTTCAACTTTCCTACTAAATGGGGATTTGGTCATTTTTCCTTGTAGACACGCATGACATATACCAAGTGGTTTTAGTTCGAAAGAATATAAATACTCATCTGGATGTAATTTTGTCAAACGTTTCTCATTGACATGACTTAGCCGGTGATGCCAAAGTTGGGTGTGGTATGAGTCATGTGAATTAACTTTGTTATCAATTTCCATCACTTGGTTTGTGTAGTCTAACACATAAAGGTCGTTATATAAATGTGCCCTACCAAAACAAATGATATATTTATAAAAGTAGCAACATTCATTTCCAAACTTGAATATGAATCCATCAGTATCTAATCTAGATACTGAAATAATTCTTTTAGTAATAGAAGGTACATAATAAAAACATTTCAAAACCAAGACCATCCCGGTAGGCAATGTGAGGTGGTAGTCTCCGACAGCTACAGCAGCGAGTCTGGCTCTGTTGGCTGCTCGTAGATCTACCTCCCCTCGATCAATCTTCCTGAATCTACTTGGTTCCTGTATTTGGATACAGATGTGAGCACCATAAGCGGTATCTAATACCCAATTAGTAGAAACAGATAGATTGCATTTGATAACAAACGCACCTGAAGCTTCCCCTTGCTTCCTTGGCTGGGTGCAGTTTTTCTTCCAGTGGCCCTTCTTGCCACATGCGAAACAAATAACATCCTGTTCCTTTGCCTCCCCTTTGATATTCCTTTTCTTGGAAGGCCTTCAAGAAGCTTTGGTCTTAAAGCTCTTCGCCTTCCCTTTCCTTTTATTCACCATAAGGACAGAAGGCTTTTCATGCTTCATGTCATTGTCCACTTGGCGAATAAGGATAAGAAGATCAGATAGAGACTTCTCAATATTGTTCATGTTGAAATTGACAACAAAGTTTGAGAAGCTCTGGGGGAGTGATGCGAGAATGAGATCGGTACCCAGTTCTTCAGGGAGTTTAAACCATAGAACCTCCAAGCGCTCAATGTAGCCAATGAGCTTCACTACATGAGGCCCAGCTGGGGAACCCTCTCCAAGATTGCTCTGAAACAGAGCCTTGGAGATCTCAAACCTTTCTTGTCTTGCTCTCTCCTAGTATAAACAACGGAGGTTCTCAATCATGTTGTAGGCATCCATGTCTTCATGAGACTTCATGAGCTCACTAGACATAGATGACAGTATCAAACATTTAACGTCGAGAGCATCACTAAAATGTTGATCATAGATCAGGAAATCTTCATCACTCACCCCTGGGGAAGGAGAATCAGGAAGTGAGGACTCCAGCACGTAAAACTTCCGTTCATGGCATAGGATAACCTGAAGGTGCCTAAACCATTCCTGAAAGTTACTGCCAGTGAGGATATTGTCTTTATCCAGTATTGATCGCTGAGAAAATGTGGTTGACGAGTTTGTCATATTGATTCTACAAATTGAAAGAGCAGATTCATCAGTACTTTCTTGATTACATTTTATGAGAAATAATAAATTTTATTAAGTCTCCCACTATTTTATCAAGTCCCAATGGCCCTCACCATTGAACTCGGAATGTCTAGTTGCTTTGACATTCTAGTGGCAAGGATCCATATTCCCCTTTTCATAACCCCAACAAGGGTTGGTCAAGCTATTTGAAGGTATTTAGGTAGGCAGGTCTTTGCCAACTGTGAGCTTACAGTTCCTTGATCTGTTGAGTGGACTCCCCAATCCTGAAATCTTGACTTGGATTTCCTCAACTTTTGCCTCCAATATTACATCAAGTCTAGAAAGGGATACTTCTCTTGATGTAATATGGTTAAGTCAACCCGAAACCTTTCATAAGGGATTCCTTTATAAAAGTAAGTGTCCCAACAAGGGTTGGTCAAATACATAGTTTTATTGAGTCTTGCCCTTAATCAAGTAACGGAAGGCTTGGTCTGACTTAATATGGTATTTGAGGGATTTTATTCTTTATGTGTATCTTTGCATTATCACATGCTTGTTAATATTAAGTGATGCCTACTTAAGTGATTAACCATGTTCTGATAATGTTTTCGCATATTCCGGTTTTTATTTTATTCTATCTTTTCATTCTTATTCATTTTATTAATTATGTGATCGCGAAAACACATACATAATAAATAAACCATGAAATCAGACAGAAATAAAATAAGATGGCATGATCATGATCTTCTATTGGTTATCTTATCTAGCGGTTTTAATAAGCTAACCCTGACCTAGGGAAAACACCTTGAACCTGATGGTTTGTGTTTTGCAGCTCCCACCTGTCCACCTTTGTATCTTCTTGTGTCGGTTTCACCTCAGATTCGGGATTTGAACCGTCTCTTATGGCTTGGGAGATCCTCCATTACATGGGTTTACATTAAAGAAACCATGGGCACGCAGGCCCTACATTTTATTGGAAGAAGGCTCGTAGGCCAACAAATTTAAATTAAATAAATTTAAATGAAACCATACACATACAAAGGGTCTTTGGTCTATTTCATGATCATCCATAGTATGCAACGTTATTTACGCATATTTAGAATTCAAATTCTTTCAATCGTTCTTTTATTTAAGATAAGATGCACTCTAATTCAATTAATTATGATCTTATAATTAATCAATTCTTTATCTTAAATCCCTTTCTGAATTTCCTTGAGATTCTTCTCATCCATATTCCTTGTACGAGTCTTTGTACATTGGAGGAAACCTGGTGAAATTCCATTTTTGGAAAGTACAAGGCGTCTATTTTATAATTACATGGCGTGTATTTTTCTTTTCACCTTTTATCCAAAGTAAACGCTGGGGCTTTGGCGTGTTTTCTGTACTTTGGAAATTTTAGAGTACATGGCATGTAGATGAATCATACATGGCATGTACTTCCTTGTTACGCGGTAACCGGCCTAGCGATCCCGTGTACGTGGTACGCGGCTTATCTTTGTACACGTTTTCACCTGGGTCGGAACGGACTACACAGTGTGTTGTTCCAACATACACGCTGTGTATTCCGGTTTCCACGTGCCATTCTATTCTGGTCAACACGGCGTGATTAAAACTTAGGCATAATCTATTCACACGGCGTGGTTTGGCAGACGAGTGCCAGTTCTTTGAACCTAAGTACACGACGTGTATTTTTAATTACATGCCGTGTAATCCCGTGTTATACAGACAGAAAGAGCGGCTCCTCTGGATGAGTTCATCGTTTTTATTTTAATCAAAATTAAAATTAAAAGGTCATTTCTGTGATATGAATTGAGAAAAGAAGGAGTAAGAATGGATCTCGTTAATTCAGATTTATAGAATGATTTATTTCGAATTGAATCAAATAAGAATGCGTAAATTATCAATGAAAATTAAATAACTATAATCAACGTTGTAACCTCACTCTGATACCATTTGAAGGTTCCGGACGCAGCGGAAGCGCATGGGTGGATGTGCCCACTTGGCTTTTTGTCATTAGCAATGATCAATCCGGGATCAATACGACGATAAACGCCAGTCTCCACGGATCGAATCACAGAAAAAGACAAAGAAGATGGTTTGTCCCGGAACCACAAAAAAGGATCGTTACAGGTTGATTATAATTAATTTAATTAATTATAAAGAAATACCTTTTGGGTGTTCTTTCTTCGTTGATGTTCTTGATCACGTTGTCGATGTGATCCGTCATTACGTCGCAGAAGCCAAGTGTAGACTCCCTCTAGTGGTGATCCACACGTGTACCTCGTATCTTTGGATGTCGCCAAAGGATTCTCTGGGTGCTAGCATGGAGAAGCCTTTGCTTTCATTTTCCGCCTTAGATTGTCTTGATCCGATGGAAGAGGATATCTCTCGGTATTTAGAGAGTTCTTGGAGGAAGAGGTTCTTTCGGCCTTGAAAAAATTCTCCAGAGATGTTGTGCACAACAATTCTCTTGTGTGTCAGAAAAGAGTTGGGGTTGTGAGGCTATTTATAATCGGGTGTGTGGGGTTATAGAGTTATGACAATAAATAAATGCGTTACGCGTTTTATTTATTTCATTGAATCTTATTTAAAACCCCCCATGTTGAATAGATAATTCCTTGACATGCGCCCATGCTGATTATAATAAATATAATTTAAAACAATATTATATCCTCAAAATCCCGACTGGAAAAACTACACGGCGTGTAATAATAAATACACGGTGTGTACTTGTTTTTCATTGAAAACTACACGGCGTGTACATTAAATGTACACGGCGTGTATATCTTGTTTTCATTTATTCATTTCCTTTCCAAAATAAAACTACATGGCATGTACATTTAATAGTACATGGCATGTACTTGTTTTATTTTATTTTTCCTCCATCATTTAAAACAACTTAGGCTTCCTTGAATAATTATTAAACCACGTACGGGAATAATCTTTATTCAACTTGAGATACTTGGATACACTTAGTGTGTGACCCTCTAGGCCTCTTTCTCGTTGGCATTAGGCAGGCTTGCCTAAAGTCCAAGATTACTGTCTAGAAACGGGTCAAGGCACCCAAGAGAAAGAATTTGATGCCGCATTGACGTATCACCTCATACGAACACTTACTGTGTAATTTAATCCCTCTGTCTCGATATCTCATCAAGCAGGTTTCATGGCAGTGTCATAAACCTATATGCTTGATCTGTCATTCTTTAAATACCTGAAATAAAATCTTCATTTACACCATGGCCATGGAATTTAATGCGACAGTTATATTTCAATCAAAGGGCTGAGATATCAACTTCCATAAATGGAAGGGACAAATTCTTCCTTGACTTATCCATTAACAACATGTCACTCGTGACGCACCCAACGTACCCTACTTCTCGCCAACTGTCTGCGTGACGGTTTTTGTCAGTAAATCTAATTGCGCGAGTCATGACATGAGTTAATGATAATATTTCATTCTAAGGACCACTACACATGCTCGTAGATAGCAATATCCGATGACACCAAGACATGCGGAATTACTACTGGCGGGTCTGTTCTCATAATCTCCCATCTTAGAGATTACCAAGTGCGAACTCCATGAGAGAGAGTCTCGTCTTCTTATGAGTACTCGCACATGACAGTCTGTATACTATGTGTCCTATCATAGTATGCCATCCAACCGCAGAACTTTATTTAAGAATATTGTTATAGCATTTCAAGGTTCTCATCATAGCGGGGATCTACTATGACCTTATTAATGCAAAAAATATTCCAGGACATTATTATATTATAGTCATGAAGAACAATGAACAAAATATAATAAGTAAACATTTATGTAATAAAAGTACAAAACAGTTGGTTCTGAGGACACCAACCCTTACACTTTAGTGGAAAAGGGGACGGGTATTAACTACACAAATGTTTGGCATGGAAATTCATAGGAAAAATTTGACAGTATAAAGGGGTATATAAAGATTTTATGGGAGGGGTGAATGGGAGTGAAAGGGGTATATTGTAACTTGAACATAATTAGGAAAGTAGGAGAAATGTTTGAAAACATATCCTAATGTGAATAATTAGAAATCAAAAGGCACAACATAAAGAAGGTTCTTGAATAAAGTGGAGAAATATAGGATGCCTTATCAGGAGAGGGTGCTTCCTATAGCTTGAGAGGATCTTATTGGGAGTTTCGGGTCACCTTAGGAGGGCTATAGAGAGGTAAGTGTAGAGTAATTTCATTACCCAGGGGTTTTGAGTGAAGATGAATGGAAGTTTAGGTGGTTTTATCTAGCAAAAGAGAGGATAATTCTTTTGTTAATTTCCAAACTTTGGTTTTGGACTCTGTATGATAAAGTAATGAAAACCACAAACCATAACAAATTATTTTCCCACAGTTTCAAAAAATAGTATTGTTTTCCATTAATTTATAATTTTATTCACCAAAAAAATTAAAATAATTCCCTCGGTGATGTGGAAGTGATTCATGTTGATACAGAACTGATTTTAAAACCTTAAAATATAATATAGGTTTTGGAGGATTTATTAAGGGTTTATAAAATTAATAAAATAACTTAAAAATTATTTTAAATAAGAAAAATAATTTTGTTTATGTATACTATTTATAGTATTTATTACATCACTTTTTGGCTTTTATGATGTCATGATACATACCTTATAAGTAAACCGTATTTGATTTTTACCCAAAAATTTGGTTGTCTCAGAAAATTATGAAAATATAATTATTGGATAATTTTTATGTTATTATTTCAAAACTAATATTTATTTTATCAAAATAATTTTATAAATATGATAATTTACTCTTTAAAATTAAAATACCCCTTTGTTGAAAAATATTGTTTTTTTACAATAACAGTTTTCTAACCCTTATAACAATGACATTTGACTTTGTAAAATTAAATTATCATTTATATTTAATAAATATTATTTTATAATAATATTTTATTATGATATAATTTAATTCAAAAATACTTAAATTCATCAAAAATATTATCTTGATTGAAACTATTTATTTTCCCAAAAAATAATTTTGGGTTTCATCGTATCAAGATCTAATTTTTAGAAAACTTGTTATTTATTCATTTTAAAATAAATTATAAATAGAGATAAATATAATATTGGTTTTATAAAAAATAAAATATAAAAAATCATACTATTAGGTTCTAGATATATATCCATTTATTACACTAGCAAACGCCCTAAGGTTAAGGTGTGCAATGGTGATATCTTTATGGGGTGGTTCAAAAAACATGGCTTTGGTTGTGATCTAAATGCACTTGAAATTCTTCTGTAAATGGTTTCATTCATTATTTAATTGTTGAATCTCATCTTGGGATTAGTCAAGGAAAAATCTCAGTGATGTTATCTACCTTATAAGCTTTGATAAATGGGATTCATATTGTATGATCCTACTAGTTAAAGTCATCATTTCTTATGACTATGTCAAATAGACTATATCATAACCCTTAATATACTAATCTTAATGGTAACTATACAATGGATATATTATCACTGTTTTTTATTATTATTGGTTTTTTAAATTTGAAAGACCATATAATGGTCAAAAAAACAAATTTTTTCATGTGTTTTTGATAACTTTATTTTATAATAAGGAATTTACTCATTTAAAAATAGAACTTTCATTTATAAAAGTTTAAATCATTACATTATTCCCCCATTAAGAAATTTCACCCTTCAAATGTTCATATCAAACACTAAAATATATAAGGTTACTTCTTTTTCATCCCCTCTTTTAGTTCCCATATTGCTTCCTCAAACTTGTGATTCCGTTATAATACCTTAACCAGGTGAGTTTTATTTTTTCATAAAACATTGTCTCTACTATCTAATATCTTCACAAATTGCTTATTAGATAAAATATCATTATCTAATGGTACCACCTATAGATTTAGTAAATTTGAGGGGTCTTGTATATATTTCCTCAAGTTGGATACATGGAACACATCATGTGCATAATATAGGTTAGGTGGGAATGTTAGTTGATAGGACATTGCTCTGATGCGATCAAGGATCTCAAATCGGCCGATGTATCTAGGACTAAGCATCCCCTTCTTCCCAAACCTAATGAATTTCTTCCATAGTAATATATAAAGGAACACTTTATCTATGACCTAAAATTCCAAGTCTTATTAATGATTATTTGAATATCTTTTCTATCGACTTTGTGTGGATTTCATATGACATTGAATTGTCTGAACCTTCTCTGTCATCTCTTGGATAAGATTAGGTCCCATCAGCTTTGACTCTCTGCTTCATCCCAGCATTTTAGAGTTTGACACCTTTTCCCATATAGAGCCTCACAAGGTGCCACTTTAATACTATAATTAAAGCTATTATTATATGATAACTCCACTAGGGGAAGTTTTTGGTCTCAAAATCCTTGAAAATCCATTGAACATGATCTCAACATATCCTCTAGGATTTGAATGGTCCTTTTAGATTGACCCTCTATTTGAGGGTGATAAGAAGTTTCAATGTTGATTTCTATAACCAATGCCTACTGAAGGCTTCTTAAAAACCTCAAGTTAAAACTAAAATCTCAATTAGATACAATAGAGAGTGGAACTCCATGTAGTCTTACAACTCACCTTAAGTATATCATGGTGAGTTGGGAAAGAGAGAAATATTCCTTGATAAATATGAAATACGGTGACTTGGTAAGGTGATCAACTACTAACTAGATAGTGTTATTGCCTTTTGGGGTCCTGGTGAGTCCAATAATGAAATCCATGGTTATGTTTTCCCATTTCTATACTATTATGATAAATGGTTTAATCATACCCTTATACTTATATCGTTCAACCTTAACTAGTTGGAATATAAAGCATTGAGATACTAACTCTACAATCTCCATATTTATGTTATCCCACCAGAATTTTTTCTTCAAATATATAAACATCTTGTTGAATCCATGATTAATAGAGAAGGATGATATATGTGAATCATCCAAAAGTTATCTCTTCATTTATGGTTTTTATAGGACACATATTGAAGTTACAAACCTTATAAATCCATCTTCAGCAAAGTCAGAATCCAGAATATTCTCTACCTTATTCTATATAAAATCATCATATTTATGGTCCTCCATAATCCTCTGAAGAATGAATGGTTGATAAATTATTTGATAAAGGTAGTATTAAGATCCTTTTATGTTTCTCATGTCCATCCTTATTATTTCCATGAATATTGGATCCCTTAAAATCCTCATTATGGATAGGGTTACGGGATCATTTCTACTCGGATCATCTGCCACTTTGTTTAACTTCCCAGGATGGTAATTGATTGAATAATCAAAATCCTTAATCATTACTAACCACCTTCATTGTAATATATTAATATATTTTAGTGTGAATATATACTTGAGGCTTTTATGATCTATTTATATGTCACACTTTTCTCTGTAGAGATAATGTCACCAAATATTTGATGTGAATATCACTGAATCCAATTCTAGATCATGGGTTAGATAGTTATGTTTATTTATCTTTAATTTCTGGGAGGCATGGGCTATCAATTTTTCATCGTGCATGATTAAAAAACCCAATCCTTTTTTGGTCACATCACTATAGATCAAAAATCCTTCCAAACTGGTGGGTAATATGAGCATAGGTTTAGTTATTAGCCTCTTCTTTAGTTCTTTTCATCTTTCTTATTATACATTACTCCATAAAAAATTAACTCCCTTTCAAAAAAATTTGGTTAGTGGGATTGAAAATCATGAGAATTTTCTCCCAAATTAATGATATCACCCAACTAATCCAATGAAACTATGGATTTCCATCATAGATGTTTTTATGGGACATCCTTTGATTGCCTCTATTTTTAACTGTTCCACAAATATTCCTTTTTTGGTGATAACATACCCCAATAAATTAAATTTCTCTAACAAAAACTCACATTTACTGTACTTTGCACATAACTTCTCCTTCCACAAGGCATTCAGTACAATATTTAAATTCTCCTCATGTTTCTCATTACTTTTAGAGTAAATAAGAATATAATCTATAAAGATTAACAAAAATTTATCAAGGTAATACCTGAAGATTTTATTAATTAATTCCATGAAGATTTATAGAGAATTAGTGTGTCTAAATGGAATAACTATGAACTCTTAGTGCTCATACCTTTTACAAAAAGCAGTCTTGGTATTTCTTCATTCTTCACCATTACATGGTAATATATCAACCAAAGATCCACTTTAGATAATTATTTGGATCCACATATCGGATCAAAAAATTCATCAATTCATGGAAGAGGATAGTTGTTCTTTATCATGAACTTTTTAAGATCATGAAAATCAATACAGAGGTGAATTGACCCATCCTTCTTCTTAATGAAGAGGACTGGTGAACCCCATGATGAAGAACTTGGATGTATGAATTATTTATCTAGATTATCCGATAATTTTTTATTTATATCCACATGTTAAAAAATATCCATTAGATATGGAGTCTTAGATATCATCAAATCTACATGTATGAGCTCAATTGAGAACTCAACCTCCTAGATAGGAGGAAGACTAGGAAATTATTTAGGAAACACATCAGAAAATCCCCTAACAATGGGCATATCATCAAGGATAATATTTTCTTTAGTCTTGATCATTTGAGCTAGATACACTTTCACACAAGGAAATAATATCCATTCTTGATATTTTGGTACCAAATAAGATTCACCCTCCTACTTACAATTGTATAGAATCAGAGGGAAATTTTCTATGCAGAGGGTGATTTACTTCTCTTAGCAATTTATGTTGTCTCTATACAAGAAAATCTAATCAATACCCATAATTACAACAAATTATGATAAGGGGGTATGATAAGGTTTTATGAGGAATTTAGATCAAAAAGTTGGACATGGGATGGGTTATATAGTTGGGATTCGATAATTCCCCCATTTTTTGTCTTCACCGATAACTCAACTTCTATGTTTTGATGTGTTGTTTGAATATTTCTAATAAACATGCATGATATGAAATAATTTATACAACCATAATCAAAAAGTTTGTTCACTATTATTGAATGAATAGCTAGTATACGTGTCACTACTTCATTATTGAGATCCACCTCAGTAGTTGTGATGGAATAATATCACCCTTTCTCTCTAGGCCTTAGAAGTTTTTTTCAATGATTGTCATCAACAACCCTTGGCTTAGGTAATTGATTCATATAGTGTCCTTGTTCCTTACAGTTGAAACATTAAACAATAGGATGAGGGTTTACCAAAAAAATATTTTATTCCATCACATTGGTGGGTTTCTCCCATCGTAAATCACTAGCTATGTGCCCTTCCTTCCCACACCTAAATCATTTCCTCATCCCCCTTGGGAAATTCTAGGATGGTTTATTTCTACACTTTTGACAAGTGGGATGTTAGAATTGTTTTTAACCATTATATTTCTCCATCAGAACTCCATAATTAAACTCTTTTTTCTACTTTTTGACCCCATGAGAACCTTGATATTCACTAATATCCACTTAAAATTTGAGGGAACATCAGACAATTTCATCATATCTATCAAAGTCCCAAATGGATAAGGATCATCCTAGACTCAAATTTATCCCACCAGATAAGTGGTCAAATTTACTTTTAAAGGTAATGATAAAGTTGTAGGTGTATTATGTAAGTCTTTTGAATTCTTCCTCATATTCCTTTATGGATTCATTATCCTTTTTCTTTAGTCTAAGAAAATCCCTATCCATTTTAAGTTGGAGAGTGTGGGGAAAATATTTTTCAAAAAACATTTTCCAGAATTTTTTTCACTCTATCACTTTGATCTCATCCTCGAGCTTCATATTTTTTACTAAAATGAACCATTTATGATATTCTACCTCCATATGATAAATAACCAATACAAACTTATCTTTCTCAAATAATTTAAGTGTGTAGAAGATATTTTCAAATAAGTTGATCCATTTCTCTATTATTAATGGATTTGAAGATCCACTTAAAATTACAGGCCTTTGTTGTATAAAGGTTTCAACTAAAAATTTCTATTTCTTAGTTGTATTTAGAAATTACTCATGATTAAAGTTTTGGTTAAAAACTTGAGTTACCTAAGAAAGTATTTTCACAATGTTTGGGATTCCCGTTCCAATCTGGTTGAGTATCTCATTTGGTTAGTCCTCACATTGCCCCTCACAATGGTTTTTGGCTTGGTTTCTCCTATTTCCAACCATTTAAAAAAAATAAATGGGAAATTAGGGATGATTATTATTAAAATATTAAACACATAAAAGGGAAATAATGAACATTTAATGGATAACTCATAATTTATATATATTCTTTAACCTTTGAGTTTTTTTATTTTAATCTAAGTAATCCATGATCTATTTCCTAACATAAAATATTATGGAATGTTTTTTCATTAATAATGGTTTGTAAGGGGATTTTGATTTTTCCAAAGAATATCCCATGGAAGTGTCAAAAAAGATATACAACAAGGCATGTTTTCTTGAACCAAGTGACAATTGAGTCCAGATCAATACACCCTTTTCGGGGTCATTACTTCTAGGCACCTCGGTGAGAGAGCTACATCCACTTGTATCATCTATACATGGATGTATTTTCTTGGAAAACAAATACCCTATACTTTACCAACATTTAGGGATGTTTTCTTATGTTTACCCTTATCCTTAAGGACTTAAATAGAGTTTTCTAATCCTAATCTGAAAAATACTAGACTTTCCTTTGATATTATTTATGATAACCCGTATATTTAACAAACATCATTTCATGATTTATTACATAAAATAAAACATAGAACAATATAGAAGATCATGATGCCTAGTGTATTTGGTAAATTAGGTACATATCATAATAACTTACAACATAGTACAATGAAATTATTGAAAATTTCTTTAACTTTCTCCTAAAATTCCACTGTTCTTCTAAAAGTATATGGGATAACCTATGGACGTATATAAGAAAGGGGGGATATATAAATCCCAGTAAGGGAATAAAAAAAGAATAAAATAGGGTGAATTAGTATATTTTATCTGAGAGGCATATCAAGGTATCATGAAATAGGTGAGAATCATAATCTTGAATGATGAGACATGATATAGCATGACAACACAAATGCATCATGGGGATGTAGCAACAACATAAAACATGACATCATAAACATAAGTCAAGAATAATTTCAAAGACAACATAAAATAGTGTGTTTAGGATAACCTCCTATAAACCATAAATGGCATCTTATGAGATTAAAACATTGGACAATTCATTTTAGGGATATATAATTTTGGGTCCACTCATCACATTAAAATCATGTACATGCATAAGTGTGCCACATAAATCATTCATCATAGGATCATATTTCATCAAATTTAATCCGATTGTTAAGGAGTTTGGATTATATACATGGGATTACCCAATAAATGAAGGATATGATCATCATGGTGAATACCATTGAGTGGAAAAGAAGATGTGTATTCACTACATAAGTGTTTGGTATGGAAATTCGTAGGATAATTTCGGTAGCATATCAGGGGTACATAAAAGTTTTATAGGGGGGATGAAAGAGAGTTAAATGGTTATATTATCACTTGTAAATAATAAGTACAGTAATAGAGATGTGTGAAAACATATCCCAATATGAATAATTGGGAATCAAAAGGAATAACTTAAATAAGTTTATTGAATAAAGAGAAGGAGAGGATCCCTTACCTTGAAATAGTGATTCCTAAGATTGGAAGGAGATTCTTGAAAGATTATGGGAACCTTGAGAGGGATATATAGAGGTAAGGGTGGATTAATGTCAGGAAATAATGGGTTTTAGTGAAGATTAATGGTGTTTGGGGATGTCTTTATAGCAAAATAGAGGAGAATTATTTATTAATTTTCAAACTTAGGTTTTGGACTCTATATGATAACATAATCAAAACCACAAACCTTACTATAGTTTTTTCCTGTGTTTTCTACTAAATAAGAGTGGCTTCCAACATTTTTTAATAATATTAACTAAAAAAATTAATATAATTCCATTGGTGATGCAGAAGGAAGTCACATTTATATATAATTGATTTTAAAACCTTAAAATACAATATAGGTTTTGGAGGATTCATTAAGGGTTTATAAAGTTAATAAAATCAAATAAATAAAATATTATTTTAAAATTTAAACATAATTTTGGACTAGTATAATATTTATTGTATTTATTGAATCGCTTTTGGTATTTTACGATGTCATAACATGTATCATATAATTAAACTGTATTTAGTTTTGACCTAAAAATTCAATTGTCTTAGAAAATTATGAAAAAAATGTTGTTGTATAATTTTGATGTGTATATTTAAAAAATAATTTTTATGTTATAAAAATAATTTTCTAAATATTATAATTTAAACTTTTAAATAAAAATACCCATTTCTTTAGAAATACCATTTATTTTATAATAACAGTTTTTGACCCTTATAACAATTACACTTGACTTCATAAAATTATATTATCATTTATATTTAATAAATATTATTTAATAATAATATTTTATTATAATATTATTTATTTCAAAAATTATTAAATTCATCAAAAATAGTGTATTGATTGGAACTATATAATTCCCAAAAATAAAATTTGGGTTCCATCGTATCAAACTATAATTTTTATCAGAATCATTATTTAATAATTTAAAAATTGATATTAAAAATGGATAAATGTAATAATTATTTCTAAAAAAAATAAAATATAAAAATTAATACTATTATGGTCTATATACATACCCCTTTATTACACCAGCGAACACCCTAAGTTTAAAGAGTGTTATTGTGAGATTTTCATGGGGTGGTTCAGCAAACATGGCTTGGATCATGATCACGATGAGCTTGAGCTTATCCCGTAAACGATTTAACTCATGCTTTATTTGTTAAATCTCATCTTTCTATTAGTCAAGGGAAAATCCTAATGATTCCATATCCCTCGAAATCTCTGATAAATGGGATTCATAGTCTACGATCCTACAAGTCGAGACCATCACTTCTCCTGTCTTCATCAAATGAATTTTATCAAAAATATTAATAGACTAATCCTAATGGTCACTGTACAATGGCTATATTATCAATGGATATGATATTTAATGATATTTTAAATTTGATAGACCATATAACAGTCTAAAAACCAAAGTAGTGAATGTTTTTTATAACTTCATTTATTAATATGGAATTTACTCACTTAAAAAGAGAAATTTAATTTATAAAAGTTATGGTCATTACACAATCCTCTTACCATACCATGGATGAAGGGGTTCCCTTCCAAAAATATGTTAGTCTAGCATGATGAAACATTTCATGGAAGGGGGGAAATGAAACCATCGGACTGGGTTTATGGTGCAATGACTACTAGAAGGGGGCGGTGTGACGTGTGATCGGTGACATGGCATGATGCAAACTACTCACTCAGGGTCTGAGGGAAAAGTATAGGCCTTTGGGACAGTGGGCCTTCAGTACATGTAGTATTGGGCATATGATCCATTAGGGCTTTGAGTCATGTATGGGATACCTCTCAATCTATTTAAAAAGAGGGATTTATTTCCATAATAAAAAGGGGCCTCGACCCCTACCTATTAAAAAATATTATTTATCTATTCATTTTTATGTGTTTTTAATTCATGTAATTTATATTACAAATTCACCTTTTATTTTTTTTTGTAATTTATTCAATTTTATTTATTTATTTTTAATATTCCTTCATTTAATTTTATTTATTCATTTTTAATATTTATTAATTTTTAATGTTTTGGGAATTAATTTATTTTTTAATATTGAATTATACATATTTATTTAATAAGTTTAAATATTTTCTATTTTTTATAACATAGATGATTAATATTTAATTAATTTTATTTATTAAGTTGTAATATTTTTAAAATATTTGAGATTTATATAATTAATTTTTTAAATGCATTTTTTAATATTTTTGTAATTTAAATAGTTAAAATAATTTATTTTCAATTATTTTATTATTTATATTATTTATATTATTTAAATTATTTATTTATTCATTTTTATTTAATTTTTCATGTGTTTACAATCCATGTAATTAAGCTTATCAATTCATTTTTAAATAGTTTTGTAATCTGTTAAATTTTTTTTATTCATTTTCCATATTCTTTCATTTAGTATTATTTATTGATTTTTAATATATATTAATATTTATATTTTTTTTAATTTAATCAATTTTTAATATTTATTTACATATATTTATTTACTATGTTTTAATATTTTTAATATATTTGTAATTTATATTAATAATATTTATATATTTCTGTTTATTGAGTTTTAATATTTTTAATATGATTGAAATTTATGCGATTAATTTATTTAAATTCGTATTTTAATATTTTTGTAATCTAAATAGTTGATATTATTCATTTTTTATAATTTTTTTATTTATAAAATTAATATAATTTATTTATTAATTTTTATACATTTTTCTGTGTTTTAAATTTATTTAATTATTATTATGAATTCAATTTTTTAATATTTTTTGTAATTTATTCCAATTTATTTATTAATTTTTAATATTAATTAATTCATTCAATATTATTTATTAATTTTTAATATTTTTTAATTTTAATATTTTCAAAATTTATTCATTTTTTAAAATTTATTCATACATATTTATTTATTAAGTTTAAGTATTTTTAATATGTTTTTTATTTATATAATCAATTTATTTAAATGAATTTTCTAATATTTTTTGTAATTTAAATAGTAAGTATATTTCACATTAATAATTTTACTGTTTATATAATTAACATTATTTATTGTTTCATTTTAATTCATTTTTTTCATTTTTATTGTGCCAGGTTAAGCGCTGATAAAATTGTATGTTATCAGTGCTAAAAAACGACAACAAAAGTGATATTTATTAGCGCTTCTGTTTTTAACATTGATAAAATATATTTTTATCAATACTTTTTACTAAGCACCGATAAAACCCTTCACTCTTTTTATAAAAGAACCCTAGCAGATAGCAACTTTCTCACAAAACTGAAGCTATACTACAGTCAAAGTTGATTTTTTTGGGTAAATCAAACCTCAAAACCAAAGGTATGAAATTACAAACTTGTTTTTATAGAATCTCATTCCATATCTCATGTATTTTTCATGTTTTTATTTTAATTTTATCTTCCTTTTACTCCGACGTAATCCTTCAAAGTGTGATTAAATATCACATAATTGTTAAGAGTGTGTTTAATATGATGTGAGTCGTCCAAAATCCACTTTAATTGTACACAAGTGTAGATTTCCCCTTATATTCATCCACAACACATGAAATTCCCAATAAATCATATGTAGCTACACTTTACCCCATAAAATCAATGAAAATATCATTTTAATGTGTAGGTTTATACCAAAATTAATTCTCAAATTAATAAAATAATATAAATCACGAAAATAATTCATTGAAGAATTTAACTCCATAATATTTTAAAACACTAAAAATGTGATAAAATAATGAAAATATAGTGGAATATTTGGAATTAGAATCAATAAAAATTCAAAAATTTCTCATATTCTCATCTTATTTATTTTATAATTTTAATTTCATTTTCATTATGATCAAGAAATTTAATTCAATTCAATTGATCAATCCATTCACATGTTTACCTAAATTTTAATAGAAATACATCTCCCTTACTCAAGAATATATGGTTGCAATTTTTCTATATATTGAGATCATGAACACTTTATATAATAATGCAATATACCTACATCTCCAATCAAAGAGAAAAATTATGCTCAATCATAAGGAATTTTACATGGGTTATGTAGGGGATTTAGGTTGGTGGTTTGATTTTTAATAATAAAGGATTAAAAAAATTTGTTTTTATCTATTAGTATTTAATTCATGAAATTATAAGAAAAGAAAATAAAAATTCACTCATTTTCCTCCCTGAAATGCATTATCAGATAGAATATTTGCAGCCCCTTTTAATGAAAAGATTCATAAAAAATTTGAAAATTCCCAAATAAAATTATAAAAAATATGTTCCCATTACAATTAATATAATTCAACCAATATTTTTAAACATAAATTTAAATTTTTATATTATTTTCCAAGATAGGTGAATCAAAATTCGAGAATTCCCATTTTTTAGAATTTAAAATTATCAACAAAATATTTTTCTAATTTTAATAACAATGTTGTTTATTTTATAAATTTAATTACTAATTAAAATTATTATTTTTGATTAAATAAATCATCTTCATGGTTTTGAAATTTGAAATTTTGGGTTATTTTAGTTAAAGAATTCTGTTTTCCCATTTAACCCAAAATTTTAACTATTTTCAAAATCTCATGGAATATTAAAATTATTTTTTTGATTATTACCTAATGAAGAATTCAAATATGGTATCTTTTATAAATTTAAAAATACAATAATCATAATATATGTGATTACTTTGTTTTAAACAACATGGAAGCATTGGGAAAAATAATTAATTTGTTTTGATATATGTTTTCATAGTGAAATAAAAGTATATATACCCTAATACTTGTCCATTTTTAAAAATCCATAGGTTTCTTGTGAACATCAGTAGTGTCAAAGAGTGAATTATATCCCTTGATGAATCCATTAAAAAAGTATTATTTATGATGTGTGAATTCTTATAATAAAAAAATAAATGTTATAATACTTTACATTCTTATAATTATTGGTCTTTATATGTTCCAACAAATTGTTGAATCAATGACAATTTATGTCAAATATTATGACTATATGTGTGTATTTCTAAGGTCTTAACTTCTATGTATTTATTTATTTTGTTACATATAAATATTACTAAATAAAATAGGATGTATATGAATATAATATGGATAGATTAAAATAATGTGACAAAATAGTATGAGGATGGTCTGGAAGGATTGATCAAGTTTTCAAAAGATCATATATATTACCCTTCTCATATCCTTTGTTTGTGTTTACATTGTTGTTATTCATGACTAATTAGTCTGGAGGAGTTGGAAAAACACTTGATCTATCATGGAATAGATTGAATTTATAAATGTTGGACTAAAAATTAGGAATAATAAAATCTATCTAGTTATTGGGATAATTGTAACACTCTGATATTTTAAAAGAACATTATGTTTGATAGAGTATACAACACACAACACCAAGTTTAAGAAAACATGAAATATTAATATATAAATGTGTTAATTATAACCTAGCCATGGAATTGATGGGTAAAAATATTATTAACCTAATTATGATATATATATTATATACTTAATAAAATTTTATTGATTAATGCTTAATAAATAAGAACTCAGGTTTGAGTAAAGTTATTTTATGTTTTAGAAATATATTTTCTTCAAAAATGATTTTTATTGACTTTTGGGTGGAATACTATAGTAAATTTATAAAATTATATAAATTGTATTTTATTAAAATAATATCATTTTTTAAATCAAAATTTCAAAATTATCTTAGGGTTGAATTTTTATATTTTTCTGAAAAGATTGATTTTCCAACGTATAGTGAAAAATAAAAATTTTTATTGAAAACTCCATTTTTGTGTCAATAATTTACAAATTTCCATTTTGTTTTAAAATAATTTAAAACTAATTTAATTTAATTATATTATTAATAATCTAATTTATTTTATTTTAATCAATTTCATGACTGAATTTAGTATAAAAACATCTTTATACATAAAAAGGCATTTTTCTGAGATACTGTTTTTCATTTCATTTTGCGCATTTATTTTAATTTTAATTTATTTCACTTATAGAAATTGAATTTAATAAAATTTATTACATATTTGGAATCAAGATGTTCAAATTTGGTAAATATTTCCCTTTTATTTTTAGGCGTTATGAATAGCAATTGTGGTAAAATTTATCACCTCGGAAGAGGGTAAATTTGGTTAATATAGGTAAAAATTAAGTGATAAGATCATAAATTTTCATAATAATTATTATTGGATGAATTTAATTCATCCATTATATCCTTATTATTGGATTTTATTTGTTCAATGGACATTATTCCATGAAAATGACCAATATAATATTTAAATCAAAGGAAGTTATAAAATGTCACTCTCTTGGTTTTAAATATCTATTATGTTTCCACATAGAGAAAAAAATAAAAGGTGAGTCAATACCAGAGTATATTTTGATCATAATAAAAATATTCTCATGTTTTAAATTTATTTATAGTTTTATGTATTAAATAATTACCCTAAATTCTTACACAACAAAGATACAGTATTTATTCAATTAATAGAAAAATAAAATAAATGATTTTAAAAATATTAAAAGTGATATAAATTTAAATAATTAATGTGTAAAATGAATTTTATAGATCAATATGAAATTTTAGGTAAGTTTTAAAGGATTATATTCTAATTTACCCTTTTTCTTTATGTAGTTTAAGTCAAATTAAATGAACAGTGTCAAAGTTGGCATTAATGATAATTTATCAAAATACTATTTTATTAAATTATTTAAAAATATTAAAAATATTAAAAGATGAAAAATAGGAAAATATATGGTTTAAAATATCATCCATTTTCTATTTATGATTCAATAGTTTCCTTATATGTAAATTTATAACCCTTTAAGAGACAGAAATATGTTACCACGGTTAATGTTAAAATATGTTAATTAAGGTGTTTAGCCAAAAGATAAGGTATAAAACACCACATTGACCTATAAAAATTTTATTTTTTGAGTGTATTTAAACCATATAATACCCTAGGTTTTAATCCTTATCCATTTGGATTCTTTTTTATTGATAATGACTTTATTATAATGTAATCCTTTAAGAAATCCCAAAAGTACCGCTCACCTCAATTATAAAGGGAACCTCCTCCATCACCCATTTATAAGAAATCTATTCTTATATATCAAAAAAAACCCCTTAAAATCCCTTCTAAACTTCTTTATACACATTCTATAGGTTCTGATCATTCCGAAATACCAACCCTAGGACCCTTAAGAGGATATTTAAAGGAGTTCTTTCAATGGAGAGGTAATCGCCTTAACTGATCACTTTCTTTTTACTTATTGTTTAACTCATATAAATCTATGGTATTTATCATAAAATAATAAATTAAGTATCATAAATATAATGAAATGATATTATTATTATAAAATCACAATTATCCACCCTCTTTCTCATCAAATGGGAAGTGAAGGTATCACTCGTGTGCATGTACAACTTATTGTCTCCACGTAATGATACAATTCGTTTTACACCACCATATTTCATGGACAGTTATTATGATGGGTTTAATTTTTATATATGATAATTATGACATAATTATACCCCTATAATTATAATATCACATCTACTTTATTACCTTATAATCCATTGGAATATATTAACGTCGCTCGTGCGTACATGTGGACTACAAGCTCTATGAAGCGATGTCATTTTTTCATTTATTTTTTAATTAGATGATAATAAGGATGTATTTTATTAATATATATGATTTATAAGATATAAAAATGATTCTATAAATTATAATAACTATTTAATTTTCTTTCATTCCATCCATCGAAAAATTAAAACAACGTTAATGCCTGTGTACAACATACCATCTCCATGAACAATTCAAATCATTTTTCTATATATAACTTCTAAGGATGACCATAAATATGTATATAATAAATATAAACGATAATTATATCATGTTTAAAATTATGGAGAATATAGAACCATGATAAAATTAAAAGTACTAAAACTACCGTACCAAAACATTCAAGAAAAATGAAGCAGTTATCAGTCAGAACATTGATTTTAATAAAGAATGGTTATAAGTAAATCATATAATATATGATATATAATACTTTTATTTTGGAATATATATATATATAATCTATATTTATTATACAGGATGTTCAAACACACACAAAGGAAGTCAGACCTGAGGTAATTTTTTCTCATCTCACTTTTACTTCTAATAGACATATTCCATATTCATCACTTATTTATTTTAGGTGGTTTATATATTTCCCCATTTCATACATTACGTAATTAATATTTTTTTCATAATGGTATTTAATTTTTTTTTTAATTTATTACCTTCACGAGGCTTACTATTCAAAAGATACCTAAGTGGTAAGTATTTATTTCATATTCTCGTCATTATTCAAGATTGTTTATGTTTAAGTCTCCACTGGGGGAATATTTTTCTTCCATGTCCATGTTTTTTATTTTTATTTTAAAAAAAAAATCAATATTCTCTAATTATTTATCAAATAAAATTTTAACCATGTTTTACTTTTTACAGAATGGTTTAAAAGGAATATTCTAGTCATTTTTTAAATTTACTTTTTGACCTTTTTACTGAAAGTGTAAAAGGAATGTTTTTTAAATTATATGACATGAATGTAATTTTCTACCATCATGATCGATCAATGATTTGGAGATTAATTTATATTTTTATAAGGTTCTTTTCAATTAAAATGGTTTCTTTAATATGTGAAAGGTTTCTATATTTAGTGAAATGTTTTTCAAATAAAAATGGGTATTTTACTCAAGAAATATTCTATTAATATCTTTAATAAATTTTAATATATGTAAAAATACTTTTCTAAATATTATGTTGAGGATTTAATATAATGATACCATTCACCATATTTCTTGGGATGGTTTATGATCATTTTGACCAGGTAAAGTATTGATATTCTATATGAACTGTTCTTTCAATACATATAGTTATTTATTTTTAAGTCATGTTGATTAAATTGTATTATTTATTATTATGAAGAATGCATTGGACTTAGTAAGTGATGGGAGAGGTTTGTTATAGACCCTTAATTCATCATTATATCTCATGAGAAAAACTATCTTAGGTAAATGGCTAAGTCTTTAACCATTTATGTAGATGTATTGGAACAATACCTTGATAGTATTTTTTGAGGTCTTATCAAAAGGCCTTGGCGGTATGTTTATGAAGTTTAGAATTATGCATTCCCTCATTATGAGGTTAGTTATAATATCCATTGATAAGTTTCAATCTCATGTGATTATTTATATGAAATTATTTTATCATCTTTTATTCCTATCATATTATTCTTTATATTCAGTTTATTGATTAGCTGGAATGTTTTTTCAGTTAATTACCTTGTCATATTGAGTATACCTTATTTATTCATAATAGATTCTGTTGTACACATACCCTTACTAAGAATTAGAGATCACCCCTTTCTTATGTTTCTTTTCCCAAAGATACTAGGAAGTGTATTACGATTGATATGTAGGTTTATGATAAAGGTAATTATGTTGTACTCAAATAAAATCATATGTTATATATTATGTTTTCAATTGTAAAGTGAGATTAAAGTATGTATCTAGTTTAATAATGATATTAAATTATTCGGTAATTAAGGAAGTTATTCCTTGTATGTGGTGCCAATTTCATAAATTAACCACTAAATCTTGACTACAAGGGTTGGGGTCTTTATAGATGGTACGAGAGTAAGTTTAGTAGAAACTTTGAGGACTTGATTTAAGAAAAAATAGATTAAGGAACATAAGCCTATGATGGACCTTGAGAATATTTCAAAATAAACTAAGATCATGAGTTTGAAATTAGTTATATATAAATTTTAAATTTTTTTAAGTGTTTCACTAGTCTTGAAATTATACATTATGATTGATTTTTAATGTTATTATTTAGAAATGGTGCATAAAGTAAGGAAGGAAAACCATATCGATTAATGTAATCCATGTATGGATTAACCTTCAATGATAGATAATGAAGCTAAAGTTGGAGCTATAACTAGAGCTAAAAAAATATAATTATATTAGGGAAGTTAACACAGGTTATGATCAATAACCTTGCCCGTATGATGTATCCTTATGATCCATAATGTGGTGTAACAATGTTATATTGCTTCATGTTTCAACAACCTCCATCATTTAGTGGTACTTCAAATCCTTTTATAGCTAAGAAATGCATAAGTTACTTAGAGAAGATATTTATCAATTTGGGAAGTAATAAAAGGGGAAAGGTTTTCATGGTGTTTTATCATCTCTTAGGGGATGCATATTAATAGTGTTCATTGATTCAAAACAGTAAGGATGAAGATAAAACATTGAACATGGAATTGAAGAATTTTAAGAACTCTTCTTGGAAAAATATTTTCCCCACACAAAAATGAGATGATAGAGAGAGATAATTCTTGAGTATAAGATAAAAGGAAGGGGAAAATATTACTAAGTATGAATCTATCTTTACAAGGTTAGAAAATCATTCTACAGACTACCTATATAATATAAATATAAATACTAACCATTTATTTGATGGTATTAAGATAGTCCTTCAAAGGGAACTAGTCTCCCAAACATTCTCATCATATGAGTATATAGTATCATGTGTTATAAAGATAAGGAAATAATTTTTCAAGTCTTATGTCCTCAAAGGAAATCAAGAGAATAAAATGACGGTAGAGAAAAAATAGATAATGGGAAGAAAGTAAAGAAGGATTTTCCCACATATGATGATTATAGAAACAAACACCCTGGTACTTGTATGAGGGGAATTGGAGTTTTCTTCAAGTGTGGATAAAAATTCCCTTATACACATGAATTTAAGGGTATGAAATAAACCTATAATGTTGGGTGTTTCAACTATAAGGATATGTGGAACTATAAAATGAATTCCCTAAGCATCAAGGGAATATACCTTAGAAGAAGCTAAGGGATCAAGGTCAAGATTATTCTATTCTATAACTAAAGTGAAATGATTAAAGTGATTGTGTATTTGTATTCAATAATTATGTTTTAAAAGTATTTTATAAATAATATTATGGTTATAAGAATTGTGATTTTATAGAATATGTTAAATGGTACTGATAACCAAGAAAAGTGATTGAGTGGTTAAGTAATATTTTTAGAGAATACATGAATAAGGGAAATATAACCCTTAATGTGTTCCTAATATTGATTTAATAATGTTTAGTTGGGATAAATAGAATATTGACATTGAATAAGAAAATGGGATAGTATTGTAGATGCTAAAAATGTTTAGTGATTTTTGATGACAAAGTAATTCTTGATGAAGTTTATTGAATTTTTTTATTCTATAATATAACATTTTATTTAAGGAATAAGGAGAAAGTTAATTCTTAAAAGCATTCATGTTTTTATTAAGGTTTATCGTGATTAAAGTTATTTTCATGTGATCAATGTATTTAAACATGACATTAATAATAACTTTATAGGAGGTTAATGATAAGTTGATTTTGGGAACTTAGTGACCTTATTCCAAAAAATTTGGATTTTTGAATTTAGACAAACATATTTTAGAGGATCCATAAGGATAACAACATAGGAAATTAATTAAGTTGAACTTTAGATATTATTTTTTTAGGTTAAAGTATGAATTATTATATTAGATAACTTACAATAAAAATTTTGGATTTGGTAAATTTTTAGTGGCTAAATGAATAACTTATGGATATTATTATTCATTAAAATTTCTTCAATAATAAAACAAATCATCTAAAATATCTATTTCCTAACATAAGAGATGAGGTGGAAATTGATTAAAACACAACCAAAGGATGAGATTGTGATTATAAAATGGAAATAAATCAAGTAAGTTTATTTTATCAAGTGATTTATATGGATAGTAAAATAATACATTGAATTTAGGAAAAGTACCTTGAAATAAAAATGTTATATGTTTACTTTTCTTACTGAGAAATCAATGGTCTTTTAACCCATCACATATTTATGATTTTGTAATGTTTAATTTTTCTATGACCATGATCTATATCACTCTTTATTAATCCTTTGGAATTATTTTCCTATTATAATTTCATATTTGTAAACCTAGTTTTTTGGTGACCTTCATACTTCCTTTTCCCTATTCTTAAGAGGAAGTTTTTATTAAACCTTTTTACGATGTGGGTTTTACATGAAGGAATTTTCAAATGAAAAAACTTAATTATTGAGAACAATTTAAAATTTATAGGAAACAATTTATTGAAGTGGGAGAGAATTTAATAACCCAATATTTTAAAATAACAATATTTTTGATAATATATACAACATGAAACACCAAGATTAAATGAACCATGAAATATTAATATTTAAATATGGTCATTATAACCTAGTCATTAAATTAGATTGTATGATTAGTATTAACTAAATTATGAAACATATATATATATAAATTACCTAATCAATATTAATTCATTGAATAATGCTTAAGAAATAATAACACAATTCTCAGTAAAGTTATTTTATGTTTTATAAATATTTTTTCTTCAAAAATGATTTCTATTTATTTTTTACGGAAAATAATATAATTAATTTATAAAACTTATATAAATTGTATTTTATATAAATAATATCATTTATTAAATCATAATATCAAAATTATCTTAGGGTTCATATTTTTATAAAAAGGTTGATTTTCCAGTGAATAGTGAAAAATGTCGATTTTTATTGAAAACTGTATTTTTGTTTCAAGCATTTGCAAAGTTACATTTAATTTTTAAATTATTTAAAACTAAAATTTGTTTTATTTTATTATGAATACTAAAATTAAGTTCATTGGAATAAATTTCATTACTGAATTTAGGATAAAAACATTTTTATACATAAAAAAGGCATTTTTCTAAAAAAACAATTTTTAATCATGTTTTGTGTGTTTACTTTAATTTTAATTCGTTGAAACTTATGTAAATTGAATTTTATGAAAATTATAACATATTTTTAATAAATAGGTTCAAATTTGGTAAATATGACCCTTTTACTTTTAGTTATTATGAATAGTAATCATTGTAAAATTTATCACCTCGATAAAGGATAAATCTTGTTAATCTAGGTAAAATTCAAGTGATAAAGTCATAATTTTTCATAGTAAATATTATTCGATAAATTTAATTCAAAACTTATCACTTTAGTCTTGAATTTTATTTGTTTAATGGACACTAGTCCATGAAAATGATGAATATAATATTTAAATAAAATAAATTTACAAAATATCACACTCTTAGTTTTAAATATCTCTTATGTATCCACATAGGGAAAAAATGGTGAATGAATCTCAAAGTATTTTTTGATAATAATAAAATTAATTTACTATTAGAAATTTATTTATAGTTTTTAGGTATTAAATAATTACACGAAATTATTGCACAGCGCTGATACAACATTTATTCAATTAACATAAAAATAAAATAAATGAATTTAAAAATATTAAAAGTGATGTTAATTAAAATAATTAATGTGTAAAAATAATTTTATAGATATATATCACATTTTAGGCTAGTTTTAAAGGATTATATTCGAATTTCCCCTTTGTCTTTATGCATTTTAACTCAAATTAAATGAATAGTGTCAAAAAAAATTTATGAATAGTGTCAAAATTTACATTAATGATAATTTATCAAAATAATATTTTATTGAATTATTTAAAAATAATAAAAATATGAAAATAGGGGAAAGTGGATATTATATGGAATAAATTTTAATCATATGTCCATTTATGAGTCAATAGATTCCTTATATTTGAAATTATAATCCTTTAAGAGTGTATAATAATTTTCCATGATTGATGTTAAAAAAGGTTGATTAACGGGTTAAACCAAAAGATAAGGTTTAAAATATCACATTAACCTATATAAATTTTATTTTTTTATGATATTTAAACCATATAATGCCCTATTTTTTGTATCCTTGGGAATTTGGATGCATTTTTATTGAGAATTTTTTATTATAATTTAATCTTTTAAGAAATTATAAATGTTCCCCTCAACAAAATTATATAATGGAACGTCCTCCCTCACCCCTTTACACCATATCGAGCCTTATATCTCAACAAAACCTTTAAAAATTCACTTATTAACTTCCCTAGACACATTATAGAGGTTATTTGCATCTTAAAAGACCAACCCTAGGACCCTTTTGAGGATATTTAAAGGAGTTTTTTCAAAGGATAGATAATTTCCTTGACCAATCAGTTTCTTTTTTTTACTTATTATTTTCCTCATATAAATCTATGGTATTTATCATAAAATAATTAATTAAGTGTCCTAAATATACAAAAAAATTATTATTATTTTTAAATCATAGTTACATGACCTTTTTTTCATCAAATGGGAAGTTAAGGTATTGCTCGTGTGTGTGTATGGATTACCATCTCTACGAAGTGATATAATTAATTTTTCACCACTATATTTTATGTATGGTTATTATAATGGTTTTAATATTTATATATGTTATTTATTAATTAATTATACCCCTATAATTATAATGTCACATCTATCTTATTACCTTTTAATTTGTTGAAATACAATAACGTCGCTCGTGCGTACATGTGGAATTCCACCTCCAAAAAGCGATGTGATTTGTTTTTCATTTATGTTTTACTTGGATGGTAATAAGGATGGATTTGATGAATATATATGATTTATATTATATAATAATGATCTATAAATGATTATTATTATTTACCTTTCTTTTTTTCCGTCTGTCAAAAAATAAAAACAATGTTCATGCGTACGTATGACCTACTGTCTCCATGAATGGTGGGATTGATTTTTCTATATATAACTTTTAAAAATGGCCCTTAATATGTATAAAATGAGTATGATTAAATTTTTTTAGATGATGGAACCATGAAGTACAAGGAACAAAACTACTAAACCAAAACAAACTTAAAAAATGAAGTAGTTATCACTCAGAATAGTGATTTTAATAAAGAATGGTTATAAGTAAATTATATATGGAATGGTATATATGACTATGGTTTTGGAATTGATTTATAATAAATTTATAGTTATTAAAAATGAGGTCTGAACACATATTAATGAATTCATACGTGAGGTTAGGGTTTATCATCTCATGTTTACTTCTGTGAGCCATATGCCATATTCACCACTTATTTATTTTGTGTTATATATATATATATTAAACCTTTGATATATTTTATCATAAATATATTTGTATTCATATTATTTAAATTTTTATTTGAATTTATTTCCTTCATAGGGATTATGATTCAAAATATACCCAAGTGGTAAGGGTTTATTTCACAATCTCATCGTTATTCGAGATTGTTTATGTTTAACTTCCTGATGGGGGAATATTTTTCTTCCATTTCCATGTTTTATAAAAATGTTTTCAAAAATGTTTTTAATATTATGCAATGATTGATCAAAGAAATTTTAAACCATGTTTAAATTTTTACAAAAAAAATTAAATGGAATATTCTTATCATTTTCCAAACAATGTACTTTTTTACATTTTTACTGAAAGTGTAAAAGGAATGCTTTTTTAAATTATACAACATGACCAGAATTTCTAGTTCTTATGAACAATCAATGATTTAAATATTAATTTATAAGTTTACAAGGTTCTTTTCAAGGAAAATGGTTTCTTTAATATATGAAAAAAATTTAGATTTAATAAAACAATTCAATGTAAAAGGGTATTTTCCTCCAGAAATATTCAAGTAATATCTTTAAATTTTTTTCATCTATGTCACTATGATTTGTTAAATATTAGGTTGAGGATATACTCTAACTGTAATATCCCACAATTTTATAAAATAAATTCTTTCAAATTTATTTAAATTATTTGATAACTTGAGTTACATGTAATGCATAGTTTATATTGTGTTATACATAGCACCAAGTTTATCTTATATTGCATGTAACAATGAGTTTATTCAATAACTTATGTTACAAGCAAGACTGAGTCTTACCAATAATAATATACTGTTGATATTATTATTTAATATGTAAGTTATTTCCTAACCATTATATTGACATTTGTGAATAATACTTACTATATTATACAAGTTTATAAATATTTTTTACATTCATCCAAGATATTTGATAGGCATAAGATAAGAATAAATCCAATTTTATGCTTAAAAATTATATTTTTATAAAAAATATTTTTACCACCTTTTAATGGAAGAATTGTTTTAAAACTAAATTTTGACACTTTTATAAATTTTATTTGATAAAACAAACTTATTTTTTTAATTTTAAATATCAATATTTACTTTGTGTGAATTTTTTTTATTTTTCATAGAAGTTTTATTTTTTGATTAATAGTGAAGAACATTGCATTTTAATTGAAAATTTATTTTTAATATAATTTAATTATATAGTTAAATTATATTTTAAATTGGTTTTAAAGTATAATTAGTTAAATTATACATCAATAAATATAATTTAGGTAAATGGATTCAATTTCACATTGAAATTAGATATAAAAATATTTCAAACTTTTGAACTTTTCTCCTTAAAAACCCATTGTCTCGCAGTGTCTACAAGATTAATTTTAGATTAATTTTAGCCACTTATGTGAATTTAATTTGGAAAAATCGTATTATTTTTTATAAAAAGTATGAAATTTTTGTTCTAATAAGATTAAATTAATTTTTTGATCGAAATGATTAGTGAAATTTGTTAAAATTAATTACAGTGAGTAAGGTAAGAACAAACTTACTTAATGATTAAACTTAGGATATAATGTGTATAAATGACCCAACACTTTTCCAACACTCGCTGGTTGGAAATTTTTTACACTCACCGCCTTAGTCTCTATTTTTATGAGTTTTTGGGATACTATTCCATGAAAGTGACCTATATAATAAGTTAAGTAAATAAAAAAGACAAAAAAAGGACTTTCCTTTCCTTTAACACTTATAACGCATAAGAGTAGTGAATAAGCTACATAGGTTTGATTATAAATATTATTTTGAAATATAAATGAGTTATTTTTATCATAATAATTTATATTTAATTTTTATAGATGATATGATTACATTAAATTCTTAATAAATTCCAACACATGGATTATTTAGTTAAGAATTAAATAAAATAAATGAGATTTTATTAAATGATTTAAAATTACTAAAAATATTATCTTATGAAAATTTATTTTTAAGTATTAATAAATATCAAATATTTTCCATTCATGGAAAAATTGATATTTTATAATGAACATATTGACCAATAAATAGTAAAAACCTTGTTAGTGAAGTTAGGGTTAAAGGGGTGTTTTTGCATGTTACATTTGTTTCTGTTAAAATTAATTTCCAACACATATGAGTTTTTTATTTTATAAATTATATATAATATTTTATAATATATGGGTATAAATTTTCTAATAATTCTTACATTAATTTAGTCTTAAGGGAATAATTACATAGGTTAGAAAACTCGCTACCTAAATGAAAACCCAAAATGAAAAAAAAAGTAAACTTAAAGACTAAGGTAAAATGATAAAAATGATTTTATTTTTGTGTTTTGTGAGTTTTTATAGACCATAATTTCCATTTTATCCATTATTTTTCATTTTTTAAGTACATTAGGTAATTGATACATCCCAATATTTTTTACCTCTTAGTATTTTCAAGAATGCCACTCCCCCACTATAAAAAGGCATACACTCTTCTCCTATATTCACACCTATAAAGACTTTTGGATTATCAAAACCATTCCCAAATAATATCATAACATCTTTACTATAATATTATAATCCTAAATTTTATAATAAATCAAACCAAGGTATCCATTTGGTAAAGATCAAAAGGAGTTACCCGAAGAATAGGTAACATTCTTCAATGAGAACTTTTGTTTTATTTATTTCTCTACCACTTAAATTATTATTATTACATTCTTATATAATAACTTAAGTATAATAAATATACTAATATATTTTTATGTTAAGGTTTATATCTACATCTACACACACTTTCATCAAATGGGATACGCAATCATCGTTCGTGTGTACGGTGAACTACGGCCTCATGAGTCGATGTCATTGATTCTTACATTACCAATTCTCAAGGTTGGGAATAATGATGTAATTAATATTTTTATATGATATATATAATATTTATTATTTATTTATACTTTTAAAATTTTTATATAACACATTTCTTCATTCTTTCCATTTTTCTTGAATATGATAACTTCGTTTGTGGATGTGTGGACCACCGCCTCCTCAAATCGATGTGATACGCTCACACTTTACATGGAATGTATTAAGGATGGGTTTTATTAAATATATGTGAAATAAATGAAATATATATGATATTAATGACATAATTAACTTTATGTAAATATAATATATTATTTTCTTTAACACCTTTTTACGCATTAAAAAGTGGTAACGTCATTCAGGGACGCGTGGACTATCGCCTCTTCGAAGTGATGTGATTCATTTTAAATCACAATAATTATATTTATGAATATATATTGTTAAATAATATTTTATTTAGGATATAATTATCATTATAGAAAGATAAATTTCACTTACCTTCTTTTCATAATGATTATTGAAAAATGATAACGTTACCCATGCGTACGTATGGCCTACTGTCTCTGTGATTGTAACGCCGGTTCATTTTTCATAACCATATTTTATGAGTGGTTTTAAAATTATAATTTATGTATAAATAAGATAATTATTTCATAATTATTATTATGGATATGTTTAAATAATTACTTCTTTGACCTTATTTGAACCACCAAAGTCGTTTTTGACATATAAACCAAATATGGTCAAAACACTTGACATAAACTTACTTTTTTAAGTAATTGTACAAAACATTATAATAATTATAATAAAAGTAATTATAAACTTGAAAAAGGTTCTAAAACAATTAATTAATTAACATAAGTTTATTATTCATGAAGATAAATACATACATGACAAGTTGGACTCAAGGAAAGGGATTTCGTCTCAATATCCTTTCATTAAGTTATATGTTGATTTTATATACCCGCCTTATTTTATGAGGTGTATATATAGCCCCTTTTAAATATAATATCATGAATTTATTTATTCTCATGTTATTTATCATTTTTTTAAATTTTATTCTTTCATGGGAATTTTGATTTAAATGTTCAAAGTGGTATGGGACATTTTTAATGTTTAATGATTTAATTTCCAAAATATTTTCTCCATGTTAATATTATTGTTATTATTTTATATATTTACATGGATATAAAAGGATTATAATGGACAATTTATTTCTATTTTTATATTTGTAATTTTATACAAGGTTTTATGTTTTTAAAGAAAAAAATAAACCCCTCTTTTACTTTTTTGGGTATTTTATTATTATAAATGGGTTTTGAAAGTCGATTAATTATTTTAATAACTTTAAATGTTTTCTTATAAGTGAAAATGAAATTTTATGAGTTATGTGTTGAAAATTGAAAGCTTTTATGTGTTATGATTATTATATGGTTCTTTGACATTATGAAGAGTGGTTATGTTATAAACTAATGATGGGTGGTTCTATGATAAACCAATTATGGGTGGTTCTATGATAAAACAATGATGGGTGGGTCCATGATAGCCCTCCAATGTATTGGGTATGAAATTAGTTTGTATGTCTATTCTATTTGTAAGATTGATATGTATGTAAGTTAACCGTGCAATTATTCCATTTATAACAATTAAAAGTATAATAATATCCAAATATACCTTTATATTTTTTATCATCTTGTTATGGGTTTTATGGTAATATTGTGTTTAAAAAAATTATAAAATGAGATTATTTTAAAAAGAAAGCATTTACTGCTTCTTAAGGGTGAAAAGTATTGCTTTATGATAAAGTTTTCAGGAGTTTTAATGTTTATAAATGGACTAATGATTTTATTCTTTTTATATCCCTTACTTATATTTTTATTCTCATCACACATTCTTTAATTTTTTTAACAGGACTTAAGGATGAGTAAGGTATTGAAAGAAATCATGTTGAAAGACAATAAGAGCTTTCATAAAATAGATAATTCTTTATTTTTTAAGTTTTATATTATGGGAAATATGGATAATATTATTAAGTGTCAAATTTGTATTTTATGGTTTTGTTATTTATGAGTTATGGCCTAATTATATAAAACTATAAACCTGAAAAGACCCTTAATGTTAAAGAAAGTAAAATTATTGGGAAAATCACAAGATTTTTTAGTTTTTAATGTTGGGTACTTATAGTTGGTATCAAAATAAAGGTTTAGACAACTTTAGAGGTTTGGATGGTGTTAATAGAATTCCCTTAAAAGATTTTACATTATAGTTAAGTTGAAATGATAAATCATTTTAATATTTACATGTTGATTAATCTAAAATATGTCTGTCTAGAATGGGTTTCTATAGAGGAAATAGGAAATATATAGTGGGAAGGAACCGAGAGAAAAATATCCTTCCAAAATAGAGTCTATAGATTATTGGAATCAGTTGGGGAAAAACCCCTCAAGTTAATAATGCATTATTTTTGGGTTGATTGTGTTTGTTGGAAAAGAGTGTTTCAAGGGTTTTTTGTGGTGTTATAGAGTGATTATTGATAATATATGTTGACAATGATCAAAGACAAAGTAATGTATGTTCTATATGTGGTACAAAAATATGTTTATACAAGGTGCCTGTGTTTCCCAGCTTTTGACAAATTTTTAGGGTCCAAAATATGGAGGATATAAAAGGGTGTTTTTGGAAAATTATTTTCATATAAAAGTAAAATGTTTCACACAAGGTTGAAGGTGGTATGTAAAGTTTCACGTAAGTGATATTTCGGGAACACCGTATCAAATTATAGACAAGGAAAAACATCCGTGTAAGAATGAATTTGCATGAAAGATGGATTTTCTCAAAACATAGGAGTTGTGTGAAGCAATTGGAATGCAAGAAGATTATATTCGAAATATTATGTCAAATCATAAAGTTCATCACTCGAAGGAATTTACACGCAAGTTAGGAGTTCCGTGACAAAATAGATTTCTTGCACGTATAGTGGAAGGCACCCAAGAAAGTTGTGTATAGGGACGACTGTGTCTATAAATTAGAGGTTACACCTCTATTTTGAGTATCTCAACCCTTATAGATAATCAGGGCTCTGAATTGTGTAATATTTGTGTGAAAATCATATAATTTAGATGAAAATAGTGTTTTGTAAAGCAATAACTGAAATATTTTTTCTGTGCAGAAAAGGACTTGTGTTTGCAAGACTAAGGGAGGTATGCACAAATTGTAAGAGTTACATGCAAGTGTAAGTTCCATGGAAACCCAAAATTTGTGAATAATTTGGGAGTTCCACAACTAAACATAAATATTGCACGCAAGGTGATAAAGCTACATGCAATACATTCAAATGTTGTGTGAAAGACAAAGTTGTGTGAACCAAATGTATTTTCCCAGTCATTCTATGGTAGAGGATTATTCATCAAGTGGATAAAAGTAAAAATTATCGATGCACTAAATGAGGTGAAAAACATATTGATTTAAGTGATCAAAGAGGATTACTCTAAAGGAATAGTGATCACAATTCACTTGAGTGGGAAGAGAGATTTAAAATTATGATTAGTTTTAAACTAGGAGGTATAATGAGTCCGCTCGAAAAATTGTAAAGTCTGTGAGCATAGTCATCGAAGTGATCTAGCCCAAACATTTTTCTGGTAGTGAGCCTCAGTGGACTTTTTACATTAGCACATTTTCATTGTACTCTCCTTGTACATATAATAGTGAGGGTAAACCAATTAAAATTTAAATATCTCATACAAGATTTCATTTCTGTTAATATAGTGATATGGGAAAGGGTGAGAAGAGTGTTTTGTTTAATAAAGAAATAAGATTTTAAGGGGCAGTTGTTTTAATCTATCAAACCTTGATTCAACCCCCCACCTCCTAGTTTATTTAACCTAGTTGGGCTAACAAAATCAGAAATAAATATTTTTCTATAGTGATAGATCAGTTGACACAAGCTATTAATGGTGGTGGTATCCATGCTATATAGGAACCTGATCTACCATGAAATAACATGTCTATAGTTGGTCATTTTATGAGAAAACATCCCCCATAATTCAATATATTATCTAACTTAATGGTAGCTAAAGTATGGATTAATTATTCGGAGAAGATATTGGAAGTCATGAGATGTTCAAAACATCAAAATGTAACACTTTCCATTTATCATTTTGAAGGTGAAGATGATCGATGGTGGTATTTGGTTAAGAATACTAGATAGAAACATGATCTTAATTACATGGAATGGGAAACATTTAAGGATATTTTCCTTGATGAATATTTCCATAAAGTTGTTTGGCCTAAGATGGAGAAACAATTCCTATAATTTATGCAAAAAGATGAATATTTTGTGGTTTCATAAGAATAAAAAATCACAATATTGGTCAAGTATGTTCTACAATTTATTTTATACATTTATAATAAAATTAATAAATTTTACTCAGGATTAAAACAAAACTTATGAATAGAATTAGCCACATGATAATTTAAATTTTTTGAGAAATTGGTTTGTTGTGATAAGAAATTTGAAATGGATTTTTCTAACACTTATGTGACACAAAATGAAAAGAGTAAGAAATGTTCAAGGTGATATGAAATGGAAATGAAACCAACTAATAATTTTGGAGGTAAGCCTAAAACTTGTTCCAAGTTTCTTACAATACACTTTAGGGAATGTATGTAAGGATCTGAAAATTTTTATCGATGTGGTATGTTTGGTCACAAGGTTCTTGGATGTAAGGAAAAGAGTCCTGAATAATCCAACGATGAGATAAAATATAGTTGGTCAATAGTAATATTCTTTAGATGCAATTAATTTTTACATTATGCTAACGTGTGTCTGAAGAAACTTACTCACGGTGTAAATCATCAAGATCATAAACAAAAAGGCATGGTAAAATATTTTTAACTACTACAGTTTTTGTTGTTCCATTTGGTACAGTGATAGAAGCTCCAGGTAGCTTGGTATTTTTCAAAGTTAACCATAATTTAAAGGTTTTATACACTCTTTCTAAGGTTTTATGTGATGTGATCATAAAGTGATTAATTAATTTTTGGGAGATGTTTATTATGGTTTATATTTATTTAAGTCTTTAGTTTAACGATAAGTATGCCTTTACTTTTGTAAATGAGTTTTAATGTATTTATAACCTTTAGGTTTTATATGATATTTGATTATTAAGGTTATTTTTAGGGATGTTCATCATATTTATGGGAATATTATAAGGATTAAATTTTTTTCTATAAATATATCAAGTAAGTATATTTTATTATATTCTTAGATAACAAAATAATAACTAAACCTTAGGAATATGATCTTTTCAACAATGGTATTTTCAAATGTCCAACCATTGTTTACAAAGATAAAGTTCAAATTTCAAGGACACTATTTTTTTAATGGGGGTAGGATGTAACATCTTGAGATTTTATGAATTGTATTCTTTCAAATTTATTTAAATTATTTGATTTCTTGAGTTATTATTTCCTTATGAATGTGTGTTCTAGATATAAATCACTATTTTCAAATGGTTTATAATGGATTTTTTATGTAACTAGAAACCCCCAATAGTTCTATATCCAAAGGGACTTTCTTTCTAAAGGTGGGGGTTCATTAGGTTTTTTTGACCTACGATACTTAAGAACTCACATTGGTCGAGAGGATGGGAGGTTGGGCTCATCTCATCCTTTTTGGGGGAATTATTGCCTACTACAAGACTCTCTTATAGATTTAAAATATGTCCATGGATCCTTATTAATTTACCAAGTATAATATAGGTTTCCCTTGAAATTTTTAATCAACTATTATCATGTGTGGAATTCAGAATCATTTGTATGTATTTTAGGTTCTTCATAAATAGAGATATATATATGTATTTGAGGTTATCCATCAATGGTATCCTCTAATATACTAATTAGAGATTCTTTGGTCATTATTACAACAGTGATGGTTTTTAAGCCACTCAATGGGGAACTATGGAGTTTATGGTCATCTAGGTAGATGAATGTCACTCTGAATTTTATCGTCATCCTGGGAGAGGAAAATTTACTCTAGAGTTTAATTTTATCTAGGTAAACAGAGGTTACTCTGGAGTTTATTGTCATTCAGGGGGATTGAATTTGTTTTGATGTTGGGATCAAACTCATAGATGGGCTAACAAAGTATCCACATGAAAGGAATCAGAACCCATATAGTTCGGTGTCACTTAATGGGACACATCATACCTTTTAAGGTCATGTGTTAAGGACCCAACTGTACAATTTAATGTCATGTGATAAGGAAATCTAGACAGAAGGTACCTAATCAAATCCTATTGTGGGAATTATGCCTAATAATCCCAAGGAACTTTGAAGTAATATGAGCTCCTAAGTTCAATTATACCCTATTGGGTATATGACTCGAAGAGAACACATTTGATTTGGAATGTTGGGTTTGAACCTCAGAGAGTCTTCCTACGTATCCTATTTTAATGGGAATCAAAGCCCACATGGTTTGGTAAGTCATGCAGGGGAGTATTCCCCTTTAAGAGAAAATAGGTCGGGGATTACTCCAAAAGAGAATTCCATTTTAATAGGGTCTATGATAGATGTATTAACTCATAGAGATTTAAGGGGGATTAATTCAGGGATTACTCCTAAAGAGGATGTCCAGATTAAGGGAATTAGGGTTAGAATCCTAATAAGGATGTACGTTGATCTCAAGCCTGAGGTGAAGGCTTCCTATATATCCCAGTTATGGTGGAAATCAATGTTCTCATATAACATTTTGTTTATGGCTTACACCTATGAGGAGGACCATTTAGGGGGTCATGATTTCTCATTTCATGGATTAGAGGATGTGGATCTCAAGCCTTGAGAAGGCTTCCTACATATTCTAGTTGTGGTGGGAATTAGAGTTCTCATAGTTCATTCTATTTGGGTGTATTTTGTGATAATTACAAACCTCTGAACCCACATTATTCATGATCTGTGTGAGAAATAAGAGGATGTGAAAGATTCAACAAACCACACACTTTCTCCTCCACTGATGGAAGTGGTCAGGCCTACGGCGGAAGAGGTCATGGTTATAACAATTTCCCCTATTCTCTTTACATTTTATGAGTATCCAATATAAGGAAGGGGTGAATTTGAAGGGTGTATATATGAGAGAGATTAAAACCACCTACATGAAATTCTATGGGATTATACTAGGATTGATTCCCTAAAATTGGTCTCGTAGTGGGGAGGGAGAATTTTCATTTGTCAAAATGAAAAGTGGGTTTGAACTGTACCCTCCCTACTAGGGACCGGAGGCTCCAGGTCTTAGAGACGAGAAGGGGATGATAGAGTCCTATCCCCAAAATCCAAGACCAGGAACTCCTCAACACTATCCCTAGAGTAAGATTATATGATACCATAGATATCTAAATCCACAAACACCCTAAATACCCTTAACCTCTGTAGGATAAGTGTGGGAAACCCCTGACTATAGATATCCAAATCTAAATGGGAGACACATAGATGTGCCTTTCCCTAATATTTGGTAAATCAAGAGGTCTTGGTGGAGGTTTAAACATAATCCCTTTTAGGAAATAGATCCAATGAAGAAAAGGCTCTACCATGAGTTTCTTTGAAGGAGCCTTCATGAGAGGATCGATCAAGCTGAAGGGGTGAGGTGAACAAAAAAATGTCACTCAAGTGGTGCGTAGGTATGTGGTGCGTAAGTATACTTAGAAGAATTGGTTGTACTTTATATGATGAACAACCTGGATTACTAAACTTGGGCGAGAATTGGATAAATCCTTCAAGAGTATTCACAGGTATTTCCTAAAGTGGGGTGTGCAACTTCCTACTTAAGGAAGGTTGGTCATGCAATTGTTCTCAAATTAGGGGGTTGGGCGAATGAGTCATGAAAGTGTTGTTAATTTTTAACACTTGGAGAACCTAAGTCTCACTATACCCCTTTAATTCCCTTGATTTAGGTGTTATGAAACTATCTTGGAGGTTTCATAGGACTTGGGTGAAGCACTAGGATGATCAAAGCAGCAATCTGGCTTCAGGGAAATTCATCCAAACAAATGAAGATCCCAAGGGTCTATTTATAGGAAAATATGGTACCCTAAGAGATGGTGACTTGATGCTCAAGTGATGAGGTGGTGTGAAAGTGGTGTGGCATGCAGGGAGGTCATGTAGGTACCTTGAGTTTCATTTTAGGATGTTTTGGGTTTTGGCACATAGAAATCCAATCTGCTCTATCTGGCATAAAGACGTATTTATACTTAAACTCATCATTTGGTGTCTAAGTGAGATTCACATATTCAATTTTGTAGAGAAGTGAATGGAACACATTTCATTGTGTCTACAGTAACACATAATGAACAAATTAGATTTCAATATACACAACACCAAGTTTATCTTTCATTTTAAGTAACATTGAGTTTCTTAGATAACTTGTGTTATGCATAAGGCCGAGACTTATCAAACAATAATATACTGTTGATATTTTTATTTAATATGGAATTTATCCCCTGGAAATTATATTAGCTGGTGTGCATAATACTAACTACACTATACAAGTTTATAAATTTTTTTATATTCATCCAATATATTTTATAGGCATAATATAATAATAAATTCGGTTTCACGCTAAAAAATTGTATTTTTCTAAAAAGCAATTTTATCGCCTTCTTGGATGTGTGTTTTCTTATTTATTTATAGATTTGTAGTTACTATTACTATAATATTATTAATTATTTAAAAAAATAAACTTATTTTTTGAAATCATAATATAAAATTTTACTTTGGGTGAATTTTTTATATTTTTCTGAGAAGTTTCATTTTTTGATGAATAGTGAAAAACACTGCATTTTAATTGAAAACTGATTTTTCATATAATTTATTTATATAGTTAAATTATATATTAAATTATTTTTAAATAATAATTAGTTCAATTATACATCAATAAATTAAATTTAGGTCAATGGATTCAATTTCTCTTTGAAATTGGATATAAAATCATTTCAAAATTTTGAACTTTTATTCTTAAAAACCTGCTGTCTCGCAGCGTTTACAGAATTAATTTTAGAAACTTCTGTGAATTTAATTTTTTAAAATGGATATAATTATTTGTAATTAGTATTAAATTTGTGTTATAATAATATCAACTTAATTTTTTTACTAAAATTATTAGTGAAAATAGTTAAATTTAATTATAATGATTGAGGTAAGAATAAGCTTACTTAATGATTAAACTTAGAATATAAGAAGTATAAATGATCTAAAACTTATCCAAAACACATTGGATGGAAATATTTAGAGCCTATACACATTAGGATATATTTTTATGTGTTATTAGGATACTTTTTCTATGAAATTGACCTATATAATAAGTTAATAAAGGAAAAGGAAAAAAGGAACCTTCTTTGCCTTTAACACTTATAAAGCATCGGAGTAGGGTAGAAGCTACATTGGTTTGTTATAAATATTATTTTGAAATATATATTATTTATTTTTATCATAATAATTTATATTTAATTTTTATAGATGATATAATTATATTAAATGCTTAAGAAATGCCAACATGTGGATTATTTAATTAATTATTAAATAAAATAAATGATATGTTATTAAATGATTTAAAGTTACTAAAAATAAAATCTTACGAAAATTTATTTTTAAGTGTTAATAAATATAAAATATGGTAAATTAATGTTCCAATTTATCTTTTATAATGAACACATTGACCCATAAATATTTAAAACCTTATTAGCACGGTTATGGTAAAAGCAATGTTTTTCGCGTTACATGTGTTTCTGTTAAAATTAATTTCCAACACATATGGATTTTTTATTTTATAAATTAGATATAATATTTTAGAATAATTGGTTCTAAATTTTCTAATAATTGTCACTTTAATTTATTATTAATGTATGAATTACATAGTTTAGAAAACTAGCTACCTAAATGAAAAACCAAAATAAAAAAAATAAAGAAACTTAAAGAGTAAGGAAAAAATGATGAAAATGATTTTTTATGTGTGTTGTGAGTGTGTATCAATAATATTTCCCCTTTAATATATTATTTTTAATTTTTTAATCACATGAGGTAAGGGAGACCTCCCAATAGTGTTTACCTTTTGGTATTTATAATAATGTCACTATTTCTCTAATATAAAAAGGAATACACTCTTATCCTGTATTTACACCTCTAAAGACTTTTATATCATCAAAAACCTACCCAAATAAGCTCCCGAAATACCTCCTATAGTATTATAAGCCTCTATTTTGGAATAAATCAAACCAATAAATCCTTTTAGTGCAAACCAAAAAGAGTTACCTGAAAATGAGGTAACATTTTTCAACAAGCACTTTTATTTTATTTATTTCTCCACCACTTCAATTATTATTATTCCATGATTATATAATAAAATAATTATCATAAATATACTAATATTTTTTTATTTTAAGTTTTATACCTACACCAACACACACTTCCATCAAATGGGATACGCAATCATCGTTTGTGTGTACAGCAGACTACCGCCTCGCGAACCGATGTCGTTTGTTCTTCCATTACCACCTATCAATGTTGGGAATAATGATGAAAATAATATTTTTATATTATATATATAATATTTATGATTTCTTCGTACTTTTCTAATTTTTATATAACACATACCTTCATGATTTCCATTTTTTGTGAATACGATAACTTCGTTTGTGGATGTGTGGACTACTGTCTTCTCAAAACGATGTGATATGTTCACACTTTATATAGAATGTGTTAAGTATGGGTTTAATTAAAAATATGTGAAATAAATTACATATATATTATATTAATGACATAATTACCTTTCTATAAATATGATATATCATTTTATTTAACACTTTTTCACATAATGAAAAAGTGATAATGTTGTTTGTGGACGTGTGGACTGCCGCCTCCTCGAAACGATGTGATTAATTTTACATAATAATAATTATATATATAAGTATATAAGATTAAATAATATGGTATTTATGATATAATTATCATTCTAAAAAGAAAAATTTTCCTTACATTCTTTCCACAATGATCATTGAAAAATGGGATCTCTACGCATGCATGCGTACAGCCTACAGTCTCCATGATTATAATGTTGGTTCATTTTCCATAACCATATTTTATGAGTATTTTTAAAAGTATAGTTTATTTATAAATATAATAATTATGTTATTATTATTATGATTATTTTGTTTAAATAATTACCTCTTTGACCTTAGTCGACCTACCAAATTCATTTTTGACACATAAACCAAATATGGTCAAAACAACCAAAGTAAACTTAAATTTTTAAGTAGTTGTATAAAACATTATAATAAGTGAAATAAAAGTAATTATAAACTTGAAAAATATTATGAATCAAGTAAATAATTAACATAAGTTTTTTATTTTGGAAGATAAATATACACGTGACAAGTTGGACTCAAAGTAAGGGATTTCATCTCAATCTCCTTTAATTAAGGCATATTTTGATGTTATACACTCACCTTATTTTATGAGGTGTATATACAACCCCTATGACATATCATATAAATAATTTATTTATTCTCATGTTATTTAATATTTTTTAAAATTTTATTCTTTCATGGGGATCTTGATTTTAGTTTTCAAAGTGGTATGACACACTTTGAATGTTTAAAGATTTAATTTCCAAGATCTTTTATCCATGTAAATATTCTTGTTATTATTTTACATATTTATATTGATATAAAAAAATTATAAAGGTAATTTTATACCTATTTTGATATTTGGATTCCTTTATAATCCATCGTGTTTTAAAGAAAAAAAGAAACCCCAATTTTCATTTTGTTGGGTATTATATTATTAAAAATAGGTTTTGAAAATGGATTGATTATTTAAATAACATAAAATGTTTTATTGTGAGTTAAATTTAAATTTTATCAGTTTAATGTTGAAAATTTTAAGCTTTTATGTGTTATTATTATTGTATGGTTCTTGTACATTATAATGGGTAGTTACGTTATAAACCAATGATAGGTGGTTCTGTGATAAACCAATGATGGGTGGTTCCATGATAAACTAATGGGGGGTAGGTCTGTGAGAGATCTATAATGAATTGGGTATGTAAGTAGACCATATGACTATTCTATTGGTAATAGTGACATGTATTGAATTCGATTACATGGTTATTCTATTTATAAGAGTGAAAAGTATAATAATGTACCAAGATACCTTTATGTCTTTTCTATGATTTTTATGGGTTTTATGGTAATACTATGTTTACAAAAAGGGTAAGCAATGAGATTATTTTTAGATGAAAGTATTTACTACATAAGGGTGAAAAGTATTAATTTATGAAAAAGTTTTTGTGGGTTTTCATGTTCATCAATGGACTAACGGTTACCTTCTTTTTATACCCCTTACTGAGATTTTTATGCTCATCCCACATTTTTTTAATGTTTTCCATAGGACTTAAGGATGAGTAAAGTATTGGAAGAAGTCATGTTGAAATTCATAAAGAATTTTTATAAAATATATCATGATTCATTTTTTAAGTTTTAAATTATAGAAAAAAAATGGATACTATTAGGAAGTGTTGACTTTGTATTTTATGGTTTTTTTATGAATGATTTATTGCCTAATTATCTAAAACACTAAACTTGGAATGATCATCAATGTTAAAGAAAGTAAATTTTTTTAATAAAACTCAAGATTATGTAATTTTTAAGGCTAGATCCTTATAATAACGATATCATTCATCATATTTATTTGGATTTTTTATGATTAGTTTGACTTGGGAAATTATTGATATTTTGTATGGCTAGTTATTCCAATAGAAACAATTATTGATTTTTAAGGAATTTTGATTAATTTTTATTATTTATTCATATTATTAATGGATTGGACTTAGTTAGTGATGGTAGGGGATCTAAATAGCCTCTCGATTCATTGATAGTTCTTGTGAAAAAAAATAGATTAGGTATTTGTCCATGGCCTTGCACATTTATGTAGATGTCTTGGTACAAGGACTTGACAGTATTTTTATATGACTTGGTACAAGGCCTTGGAAGTATGTTTATAATGTAGAAATTATTTATTATCTCGTTATGAGATTATTTATTGATGTCCATGTGATTATTTGATTAGTTATAATATTTATGGATAATTTTCTAGACCGTGTGATTATTTATATATCATTATTTGATCATCATTTATTCCATTCATATTATTATTCATGTTCAAGTTGTTCATTAAATGAAATTTTTTTAGTTATTTACCTTTTTATGTTGATTATTCCTTATTTATTCCTGATAGATTCTATTGTACACATACCCTTACTAAGCATCATATCTCACCCCTTTATTAAGTTTACTTATAATACTATAAATTTTATTATGATTGATATGCAGGGTTATACTAAAGGGAATTATGGTGTGCTCAATGAAAATACTATGTTGTATTTTATTTTTTCAATTGTAATGTGATATTAAAGTATGTATCTATTTTACCAAGACTAATAATCCTTTTATTCCTTTGGGATGAAATTTTTTATATCTAGTACCAATGTAATAAATTAATCATCAAATCTGGGCTACTAGGTTTGGGGTATTTAAGATAAAAGTACATTTTATAGGTCATCTGATATAATGACAAGTAAAAATTCTAATGAATATTGTATCAAGGATATGATTACTGGTTTGAATGATGATTTAGATCGTTTTAAGGAAATGATAATGATAGTTGAAAATGAACTTTGCTGTTATACAAAATTGCTTTAAAAGTTAGAGTTGTACAAATATTCCATTATATACTAGTTGTACTAAATATAAAACATTTCCATTCATACTAAATCTATAGAATTTAAGATATGATAATGTATATAGTGACACAAGAATTACTAAAATAGCTTCTCTCTTGAATGATATTCTTTAAAAAGATAATGATCTTACTTTACAAATATATTATGCTAAATGAATTTTATGTTCAATGGGTATGATGTCTGAAATAATATATGCCTATCCAAATGATTATATACTATTTTTCAAGTACCATGAATCACTTAAAAATGATTTAAGTGTAGTGTGTATCAACACAATAAATTTTAATCAATCCCTTTGAAAGTTTTTTGGTACTTTCTAATCATTTCAAGGTTTAGATGCATATGTAAAAATGAGGATACGATAAGAAAATTAACATGGCACACAGATACAAGAAATAAATATGGGACTCTTAATAACCCATTAGACTCTCCATAGTGGAATAAAATCAATTATGAGTATACTGAATTTGGAAACAAGTCAAGAAACCTTCGTCTTGCACTATTTACAAATGAAGTGAATCCTTTTGGTTTAAAAAGTATCCATCTTAGTATGAAAGTATATATAACCTAAATCCATATTTATATATGATATATTTATGGGTTATATATGATCTTTTATGAAAATTTTGATTTGTATGCAGTAAGTATATTATTATTTGTGTTTGGGACACCAAGTTTATTCTTCCACCTGATATATCATTTATTATACCATTTAATTATATGAAATTTATGGTAGGTAAATCATTAATATGATGAATTCATTTACTGTCCATAGTATTCACTCATTCAATATGAACAAATGAGTAAATTATTTATCCCAAGGGTTTTCCTTGTGGCTTATATAAACACTGCCATGTGATGGTAGTGGTAGTGTGATGCATATGAGATCCTCATGCTTGGTCAAAACTCCATGAGGCTCTTAGATCTCTTTATTTTCCTTATTATCATATGATATTCTAACACATCATGAATATTAAAATAAATCCTTCTCATGTGATGAGAAATTTTGTTCGGCCTTTGGATACACCATGGAGGTGAGATGATTTTACCACTCAGTGATCTTTATCAAACCCATGAATTGGTGTTCGAAGATGTTTAAGATGATCTTTGGTGTATGTTATTCTTATTTATAATATTTTTTCATTTCATTATTGTATATGTGGTTTCATATTTCTTGCATAGAGATCCTCGGATTTGGTTTCTATTTTCTTTCACTGTGTTTAATAAGTGACATTAGATTCAAAAAAATAATAATAACGGTATTGTAACGACCCAAACTTTCATTAATGAAAATTCCTATTGATCTAATTAAATGCCTTATTATGTTTATATAAAATTTAAAGTTCATTGGTTTTATGTTTTTTTATTTTAAAATACCGTTATGAATTGTTACCATTGCTAATATAGCTATTGAATAGTGATCACGTGATTAGTATGAATATAGGGCTTTAAAAAATCCAATTTACTCAGACAAAGGAAGCAATGGCCTCATCCATTAGACTTTCACCATACAAAGTCCATTTGTCATATCTTGGAAAAGAGGTGGCATCATTGTGATTTTCTCTTGACCAAGCCCAATCCGAGCTTGAACACATTAAGCTTGAGCGAAACCGACTACGGGAGAAGTGGAAGTTAATAGAGATTACCACCCAAGCGATGTTATCCGAGCCACCCCAAGAGTCTTTCACCATCGCACACCTTACCCTTAGATCTTATTCTGGTGTTATAAGGGGTTATGTAACAAGACCCTGTCACTGTGACTATGTACATTATTTTTGTATAAATAATGTGCATTCATTTTATTATTGTTACTTTGTTGATAGTTTTTAAAGCACAAATAGTATTTTTAGTTAATATTCAAATAAGAAAAATCTATTTTGATGAATTAATGGATTTTTGAATTAAATAATATTTTAATAAAATATTATTATAATTAAATTACTTTTTATGATAATATAATTTTATGAATGCAATTGTAATTTTTATCAAGGTTTGAAAGTGGTTTTTGTCAAAACCCATGAATTTTCGGTAAATGTCGGTTTTTATTTTAAAAGTAAAAATTCACATATTTATAAAATTATTTAGATAAAATTAATATTATTTTTTGAATCAGGATTTCTAAATTATCCAACGGTGAATTTTTCATAATTTTCTGAGACAGACGAATTTTTGGGTAAAAATTAAATACGGTTTAAATATATAATGTGTTTTATGACATCATAATGACCAAATAGTGATGTAATAAAATACTATAAACATTATTTTCGTCCAATATTTTTTTTATCATTAAAATAATGTTATTTTATATTTGTTTTAATTATTTTAAAAATCTTTTGTGGACCCTCCAAGACTTATAAAACATTTTTTCTTTTTAAATTGTTTTCCTTGAGAGTGTGACTCACTTCCACATAAACAACCCTATTATTTTAAGAAGTTCTGACATTGGCCTCATAAAATATTGTTTTCCAATATACTTTGTCAAAAACCATGGGCAAAATCCATGGGTTGGTTTGTGGTTTTGATTAGTTTAATGTGAGGTGTCCCAAACCTAAATAATAAAGAATTCTCTCTCCTTTCCTATATAAACCCACCCAATCTCCCACTTCATCTTCACTCAAAGCCGTTGGATTTCAACCAACCCCTACCCTAATCTCTATATAATCTTCCCAAGGTTCTCCAAGCTCCTAATAAGCCTCTCTCAAGCCTCTCCCAAGCCTTTGGGATCACACTTCCAAGTAAGGGATCCTTACTTTCATCTCCTTTAAAATTCAAGCATCTTATTTAAAAGTAATTCTTTTAATTTCGAATGGATATAATTTAATTATTTTATAATAATTCTATTAATTTCCATGTAATGTTATTTTAAGGAGTAATTATTTTTCCTTACTCATTTTTACCCTTACCTAAGCCGTTACTATGCTGAATTTTTGTACGGGATTTATTCCTTTCTCATTTTTGTCCAATTTTATTTAAGTCATTATGCCCTTTTGTTTTCAATTAAAATGTTGGGGTACGATTTAAAACCTCCCCCATACTTCCCTCTTTATTTTTGGATGATGGGATACCCCTTTCTCTCTCATTAATGCCTCTCATGTACACCTGTTGCCATGCCGAAATTCCGTGACAGATTTCTATCTCCTCTTTTACATCCAAATAATTCTTTTGAATTATGCATATAAATTCCATTAAATTTGTTAAGACATGTATCTATATTACCCCTTTAATTTTCATTTCATGTAAATATGATGAGACACCCCTTTCTCTCTCATCAACCATTTTTTTATGAGTTCTTATTTCACGCCATTATGCTGCCGAAATTGCACTAAGATTTTCCAAGCTAATGTCATTGTGTTTTGAATACCTTGTTAATTTCTCTATAAAGGTTATTCACCTTTATAAACATTTAATTATTGATTATAAAGCTTCATTTATGTATTCCACATCCCTTTATTGTGTAATAAATGATGATGATTGATTCCATGTTGTATGATCTGTGTAGCACACTTATGCATGAAATGAAATGTTTAAGAAAGGTGCACCCTAATAGCACTCCAATGCATTGGGTAAAGTATAGTATCTTGATACGTCATGTGAAATGGGTGTTGACTCATGATAATTCAAGTTAAACGAGTTTTTACTCATGCTTCATGTGCAATGAGGGTTTACTCATGCTCCATGTGCAATGAGCCTCGGCTCATGATAATTCCATGTTAAGTGTTGTTGCCACATTTCCATGTTATGATTATCATGTCTTATCATGAATTTATGTTCATGTTTCTCTTGTGCTCCATTTATATGAATATTTTCTAACATTTATTATATTCCTCATGTTATTTCATGTTTATTCCTTTACTGGGCTTTATAGCTCACCCTTTTCTTATGCATGTCCTCAAATTATACCATGCAATACAAAGTACGAGGGAATGTAGTGGTCATGTAAAAGAAGTTTTCAATAAATATGTTGTGTGTTTTATATTATAAGATATTATGTAATTTTCCTAAGCCAGAAAGACACTAGACCTCTTGATCTTCTATGTTGTATCAAGTGAAGATTTTATGTAATAAATCAGGTTTAAGTGTGTAATAAAAAGAAGGGTTGTTATAGTTGGTATCATAGGATAGGTTTAGTTGTTATTGGGATAAGGATTATAAAACCCTAATGAAGCCTTAGAGACAAGAATAAGTATAATAAAATCATCCCTAAGTTTTGGTGAGTATTGAGTAAGTGGTTTATCAACAAAATACATCCTTGTCTGGATTCGAGTAGGTAGAGGCGGCTCTAGAATAGATGTATCCTAGGGGTAAAACTTGAAAACACCGCTTTGAACTGACTCAAACAGGAACTGGTGCATGACAGTGGGCCTTGTTGCACTCTTGGTTACAATACTCTTGGGGGATATTCATTGGTAAATTCACAAGCTTAGTGTGAACCGTTATTAAGGGAATTAAAAAAATTCCCCTATGAATATATGTTAGAAAGTAGATCATGAATAACATAGATTGAAGCCTATGGATTCATAAGTTAAGGAAATAAAAGTTATTTATAAATCATCATTTTTTTCCTTGGGATAACCTTTATGTATTACCCCTAACACTCCTTTTATTATATCCAATGGCCGGTAATATAAGTACTTGGTCTAATAATCGATGTAAAGATCAATGTGATGACTGTGTTAATGAGATGCCCAATCCGATGGGAGCAGGAATCACGAACCTTGTCACGCTTATCTCTTATTTAACTCAATATTAGAATAGAAACATGGGTCAAGAGGAACATTCAACCCCCCCCCCAAGAAAGAACAATTCACTATCGAGTTCTTCATGAGACAAATGCCTCCTACTTTTAATGGATCGTATGATACCTTAATCACTGAATGATGGATCAACTCCATTGAAAAGATCTTATTCATCCATCAATGTACCGAACAATAGAAGGTTCTCCTGGATTCTTATCGTATGGAGGGTGAAGATGATCAATGGTGTACATTTATCAAAAATACGAAGCTTGAGGAGGAGATCAAGGCTTTGGAATGGAAGGATTTCCAGAAGATGTTTTTTGATAAATATTTTCCATGCACCCTCCAGCTTAAGATGGAAAGGGACTTCCTTTCTCTCAAGAAAAAAGACGAATAATCCATCAGAGCATATGAGGAAAACTTCACAAGGCTTGCATGATATGCCTCTGGCTTTGTCATTACCCCTGAATGCAAGGTTGACCGCTTCTTTGGTGGGCTTAAACATAGCCTACGGAAAGCACTGGTGATCCGTGACTTTGACAGCTATGAGGAAATTGTCTGATGTGCCATCAAGGTTGAAATGGAGATTAGATAATCTCAGGGGTATCATGGGGATAAGAAGCATAAGGTGGAATTAAATGTTAGAGGTCTGATGGATAAATCCAACGGTGCTAAGAAGATCCATCACCCTACTTGCCAAAGGTGCGGTAAAAATCACCCCATAAATTGCCTGAAGGGGACGAGGAAATGCTTTAGGTGTGGAAGAGAAGGGAACCTAGCTGTTAACTTCCAACAAGAAAAACCCATGACTGCAACATAGGAGAGGAACGCTCCGTTCGAACCTCAATACGTTATTCATTTCTACAACTGAAAATAACCAGGGAATCTTGCAAATTGGTCCTCTAAGACAAGGATTTTCAGAGGCAACCAACAAACTCCAAGGCAGCAAGGGAGAGCTTTTTCCATAACTACTATCGAAGTAAACCCCAAAAATGAAGTGGTGACAGGTACGCTAGTTATTCATTCAATAATAGTGAACATACTTTTTTATTCAGGTTCTATTCATTCTTTTATATCCCAAAATTTTAGTAGAACAATCCCAGAACCACCACAAATCATGGAAGTAAAGATTTCAGTGAGTATGACAAATGGTAAAATCATTGCATCCCATGAATATAAGTCCTCCCCTATCATAATATGTGGATTTAATTTCCTGAAAAACCTCTTCATACTCCCTCTGGTGGAATTTGATGCAATTCTTAGCATGGATTGGCTTTCCTTATATAGATCCAACATAAATTGTAGTGAGAGGGTAAATCACTTTCCATGTGGAGAATCGACCCCTGATTCTATACAAGTGCAAGGAGGAAGATGAATCTTCTTTAGATTGATCATCTCAAGCATGGATATTACTACCCTATGAGCATGTTTATTTGGCTCAGATGATTGAGTCTAAGGAGGAAACCATACTTGAAGACATTCCTTTTGTGAGGGAATTTTTTAAAGTGTTTCCCGAGGAATTTTCTGGTCTTCCTCCTAGAAGAGATATTGAATTCTCCATTGATATTATACTTGGGGCATTGTCAATATCCAAGACTCTATATAGAATGGATTTTTTTGAGCTTGAGGAGCTGAAGAAATAACTACAGGAGAATCTGGATAAAGGGTTTATATGCCCAAGTGCTTCACTATGGGGTGCACTAGTCCTCTCCATCAAGAAAAAGGATGGGTCAATGCGCCTTTTCATCAATTATCATGATCTTAACAAAATCACAATAAAGAAAAAGTATCATCTCCCACAAATTTATGACTTGTTTGATCAGCTGTATGGAGCACAATACTTCTCCAAGGTGGATTTTTGGTCGGGATTTTATCAAGTAAGGGTGAAGAAGGAAGATATCCCCAAGACTGCTTTTCGTACAAGATATGGGCACTATGAATTCATAGTAATGCCTTTAAGACTCACCAATGCTCCAAAAATCTTCATGGACTTGATGAATAGAGTCTTTAGGGATTACCTCTACAATTTTTTTGTAGTCTTTATAGATTATATTCTAATATACTCCAAAACCAAGGAGGATCGTGAGGAGCATCTAAGAACTGTATTAGAGACCTTGTGGAAGGATAATCTCTATGAAAATTATAGAAAGTGTGAGTTATGGTTAAAGGAGGTCTCATTCTTCGGCTATATCATCACAAGCAATGGGATATATGTGTATCCCACCAAAATAGATGCAATTGATGGATGGATGAGGCCAAAATTTGTAACGGATATCCGTAGCTTCTTAGGGTTAGCTAGATATTATCGACTATTTGTGAGAAATTTCTCACGATTTTCCAACCCTCTTACCAATCTAACTCAGAAGGGAGTAAAGTTTGCTTGGAGTGATGAATGCGAAGAAAGATTCAAGGAGTTAAAAAGGAGGCTTATCACTGCGCTCGTGCTCACTTTACCCACAAGTGGATAACTTTTGTGGTATTTAGTGATGCTTCGAAGAAGGGTTTGGGATGTGTGTTGATCAAAAATGACAAATTCATTGCCTATGCTTCAAGGAAATTTAAAGTTCATGAGCAGAATTATCCAACACATGATTTGGAGTTGGTTGCGGTGATCTTCGCTTTAAAAATTTGGCGTCATTATCTCTTTGGGGAGAAGTGTGAAATATATACAGACCACAAAAGACTCAAGTATATATTCACATATAAAGAGTTGAACATGCACCAACGAAGATGGTTAGATCTTATCAAAGACTATGACTACTCAATCCATTACCACCCTAGAAAAGCAAACAAGGTGGCAGATGCTCTAAGTAGAAAGGACCCAGCAATTCTATCATTGATTAGAATTGAGAAGGACCCAATCTTCTTAGATTTGATGAATATAGACATGGGAATCATAAAGAATGGAACATCATCAATCCTTTCACAAATGATTGCTCAAACACCTCTTTTTTAAAGGTTAAAGGATGCTCAAAAGGATGATGTGGGAATACAAAAGAGAGTGGAAGCTATCAGAAAAGGTAAATCCTCAGAGTTAAATGTTAATGAAGAAGGAATTGTGAGATTTGGGAAAATACTATGTGTTCCATCAAGTTTGGAGCTGAAGAATGAACTTTTTGATGATCCGCATAGTTCAAATTTCTATATTCACCCAGGAAACACAAAGATATATCGAGATCTCCGAGAGCATTATTGGTGGGATAATATGAAGAAGGAGATCATTGAGTATACATCAAAGTGTCTAGTGTGTCAGCAAGTGAAGGCAGAGAGGAAGAATTCTAAGGGGATGATGCAACCATTGCCCATACTAGCATAGAAATGGAAGAACATCACCATGGACATTGTCACCGGACTTTTGAAGACATCCAAAGGAAAAAATGCAATCTAGGTTGTTGTGGATCGTCCTACAAAGTCTTCACACTTCATTGAAATTTGGGAGGATTTCTCATTGGATCAGCTAGCATGTATATATATCAGGGAAGCGGTAAGGCTGCATGGGTTACCACTATCTATTGTATCCGATCAAGATCCAAGATTCACCTCTAAGTTTTGGAAGAGTCTTCAACATGCTCTAGATATTGAGCTAAACTTCAGTATGGATTATCATCCTCAAACTGATGGCCAATCCGAGCAGAATATCCAAACACTTGAGGAAATGTTGAGAGAGTGTTCTATGGACTTCAAAGGAGGGTGGGACTAACATCTTCCACTTGTTGAATTCTCCTACAATAACAGTTTCCACTAGAGCATCTGAATGGAACCTTATGAAGCCCTGTATGGGAAGAGGTGCAGAACATCGGCATGTTGGGATGAATTCGGTGAGTGTAAGCTTCTAGGACCAGAAATGGTCGAATAAATGGTGGAAAAGGTGAAAACCATTCAGCAGCATATCAAGGCAACCTAGAGTCGACAGAAGAGTTATGCAGATAACCATCGACGATACCTTGAGTTTAATGTTGGATACATGGTATTTCTATGTATATCTCGATGGAAGAAGGTCATGAGGTTTGGAAAGAAAGGGAAGTTAAGTCCTAGGTACATTGTCCTCTTAGATATTATTGATAGTGTTAGGGATGTGGCCTATCGACAATCACTTCCACCTACCATGGCCAAAGTACATGGTGTATTTCATGTATCCTTCTTAAGGAAGTACATACCAGACCCTTCACTTGTACTCTCTTCATAGGTAGTACAACTAGAGGATGATATTTCTTATGAGGAGGAACCATTGAAGATCTTAAATCATAGAGAAAAAGTTCAATGAAATAATATAATGACCCTCATCAAGGTGTTGTGGAGAAACCACAAGTTTAAAGAAGCGATGTGGGAATTGAAGGAAGTGATGAATCAGAGTTACCCACATTTGTTTTAGAGTGGGAAAAGGAAATTTCAAGGGTAAAATTTCTTAAGGGGGGAAGATTGTAACGACCCAAACTTTCATTAATGAAAATTCCACTTAATCTAATTAAATGTATTATTATGGTTATATAAAATTTGAACTTCATTGGTTTTATGTTTATGGATTTTAAAATACCATTATGAATTGTGACCATTTCTAATATAGTCATTGAACAGTGATCACATGATTAGTATGAATATAGGGCTTTAACAAATCCAATTTACTCAGACAAAGGAAGCGATGGCCTCATCCAGTAGACTTGTCCCATACAAAGCCCATTTTTCAGAGCTCGGAAAGGAGGTGGCATCATTGGGATTTTCTCTCGACCAATCCCAAGTTGAGCTTGATCATGTTAAGCTTGAGCAGAACCAACTATAGTATAAGTGGAAGTTAATAGAGATTACCACCCGAGCGATGTTATCTGAGACACCCCAAGAGTCTGTCACCATCACACACCTTACCCTTCAGTCTTCTGCAGGTGTTATAAGGGGTTATGTAATAAGACCCTATCACTATGACTATGTACATTTTTTTGTATAAATAATGTGCATTAATTTTATTATTGTTACTTTGTAAATAGTTTTTAAATCACAAATAGTATTTGTAATTGATATTAAACTAAGAAATCTATTTTGTTGAATTAATGGATTTTTGAATTAAATAAAATTTTAATAAAATTTTATTATAATTAAATTAATTTTTATGATCATATAATTTTATGAATGCAATTGTAATTTTTATTAAGGTTTGAAAGCTGTTTTTGTCAAAAACACAAGAATTTTCGGTAAATGTCAGTTTTTATTTTAAAAGTAAAAATTAAAATATTTATAAAATTATATAGATAAAATGAATATTATTTTTGGAATCATGACGTTAAAATTATCCAATGGTGAAATTTTCATAATTTTCTGTGATAGTCGAATTTTTGGGTAAAAATTAAATACTATTTAAATATATAATGTGTTTTATGACATAATAATGACCCAATAGTGATGTAATAAAATACTATAAAAATAATTTTCAGCCAATGTTTTAACATTAAAATAATGTTATTTTAGATTTTTTTGATTTATTTTACAAAGCTTTTGTGGACCCTCCAAGACTTATAAAACATTTTGTCTTTTTAAATTTTTTTCCTTGAGAGTGTGACTCACCTCCACATAAGCAACCCTATTATTTTAAGAAGTTCGGCCATTGGACTTATAAAATATTGTTTTCCACTCCCCTTTGGAAAAAATCATGGGCAAAAACCATAGTCTGGTTTGTGATTTTGATTAGTTTAATGTGAGGTGTCCCAAACCTAAATAATAAAGAATTCACTCTTCTTTCCTATATAAACACACCCAAGCTCCCACTTTCTCTTCACTAAAAGCCTTTATATTTTGACCAAAACCTGCCCTCATATCTCTATAATCCTCCCAAGGTTCCCCAAGCTCCCAATAAGCCTCTCTCAAGCCTCTCCCAAGCCTTTGGGATCACACTTCCAAGTAAGGGATCCTCACTTTCATCTCCTTTCAAATTCAAGCATCTTATTTAAAAGTAGTTCTTTTAATTTCGAATGGTTATAATTTAATTCTTTTATAATAATTCTATTAATGTCCATGTAATTTTATTTTAATAAATAATTATTTTTCCTTCCTCTTTTTTACCCTTACCTAAGTCGTTACTATGCCAAATTTTCGTAAGGGATTTATTCCTTTCTCATTTTTGTCCAATTTTCTTAAAGTTGTTATGCCCTTTTTTTGATTAAAATGTTGGGGTATGATTTAGAACCTCCCCCATACTTCCTTATTTATGTTTTGATGATGGGATACCCCTTTCTCTATAATTAATTCCTCCCATGTACACCCGTTACCATGCAGAAATTCCGTGAGGGATTTCTCTCTCCTCTTTTACATCCAAATAATTATTTCGAATTATGCATCTAAATTCCATTAAGTTTGTTGGTACATGTATCTATATGGCCCCATTACTATAAATTTCATTTAAATATGATTATACACCCATTTCTCTCTCATCAACCATTTTTTATGAGTTCTTATTTCACGTCGTTATGCTGCCGAAATTGCACTACGATTTTCCAAGCCAATGTCATTGTGTAGTGAATACCATGCAGATTTCTCTATTATGGGTATTCACCTTTATATAAATTTATGTATTAATTATAAATCTTAATTTATGTATTCTATATCCCTTTATTGTGGAATAAATGATGATGATTAATTCCATGTTGTATGATCCATGTGCCACACTTATGCATGAAATGAAATGTTTAAGAAGGGTGCGCCCTGATTGCGCTCCAATGCATTGGTTGAAGTATAGTATCATGATACGTCATGTGAAATGGGTGTTGACTCATTCTAATTCAATTGAAATGATGTTTTACTCATGCTTCATGTACAATGAGGGTTTACTCATGCTCTATGTGCAATGAGCCTTGGCCCATGCTAATTCCATGTTATGTGTTATTGCCACATTTCCATGTTATGATTATCATGCTTTATCATGAATTTATGTTCATGTTTCTCTTTTGCTCCATTGATATAGCTATTTTCTAACATGTATTGTATTCCTTATGTTATTCCATGTTTATTCCCTTACTGGGCTTTATAGCTCACCCTTTTCTTATGCATGTCCTCAGGTTATCCCATGCAATGCTAAGTACGAGGGAATGTAATGGTCATGTAAAGGAAGTTTTCAATAAAGATGTTGTGTGTTTTATGTTCTAAGTTGTTATGTAATGTTCCTAATCCCCAAAGACACTAGACCTCTTGATCTTCAATGTTGTGTCAAGTGAAGATTTTATGTAATAAATCAGGTTTAAGTGTGTGATAAAAAGCAGGGTTGTTATAGGTATAAAATGAAATGTTACATAATTAACTAATTATTGGAAACTCCCATACACGAATAGTGATGAAGTGTGGTTCTCCAAATAGGAGCTCCATTGTGATGAAAAGAGTTGCATGCCCAAAAATGTGGGGCAATGGAGTCCATTGATGGATTCATATGGATGGAACATTGGACATATTCATATTAGGGATAGAGATTACACCTCCATAAAAGTGGTATAAAAGGGAACCAAATATTTAGATTTATTAAATATCACATGGAAATGAATAAGAAAACCAAAATAGAGCAATGTTTTTCATTTTTTTAAAAATATGAAAAAAAAATTACCTTTATGCAGCTGAGTTGTGTAAAGTTGATTAAGAATTTACCTTTATATAGATGAGTTTCATAAGGGTATCCTGGACATTACCCATACATGAGTAGTCACATAAAGGTAACTCATGGATTAACTTTAAATGAATAGGTTATGTTAAGGGTAAACATATTTTTCCTATGGTTGCAAAAATGTAATGTTATAGCTTGCGTAAAGGTTATGGTGAGCTAACTTTTTGCGAAAAAGTTTTAATTAGTCACGTATGGGTAATCATTATATTTAAAATCTTTTGAAATGGTAAATGGGTTCTGAATATGGGTCCATCCATTTTGCCTTTACAAGACATAAGAAAATTCCATAATGCCTTTACGCAGAAGTTCTGTAAGGTAATTGTTTCTCTATGTAAAGGTAGAGTCAAAATTACCTTTATGAAATTAAATAAATTTTATGGATATCTTTAAGTAGAATATTTTTGTAAATGTAACTAATTACATTAACTTTACACAATAGTTCCAAAATTCATGCGTAAAGGTAAAAGTGTTTACGTTTATGCAAGTTATCCCTTATGTATAAGGGTAAGATGATATTTTGTTAAAAAAATGTTTTTAACGTATAAAATGATTTAGATGGTTTATAAGGTGTTTATAAATGATTATAAAAGGTATTTTTGGATATTTTAATTTATAAGAGGTTTATAAATTAATCAATTATAAATTTTTTATAATTAGTTATATGTTTATGAAACATTTTATTCCCAAATATTAAATGTTGATATTTGAAATGCATTTTAACCAAATTATATGGCATAACATATAATCTATAAATAAGAGTTCTTATTTATAAATAATAAGTGAAAATTTATAAAGGGTTATAAATTATGAAATAAGGCCAAAATATAAAAAAATTATATTTAAATTATTAATTGTTCATAATTAATGATTTTAAATTGTTCAAAAAAAGGGGGCCTTATTTGGATATTATTTAAGTGACATAAAATTTCTTTTTATGATTGATATGATCAAGAATTAAATAATGATTAAGTATATGATGTTTATATTATATAAATGTTTTACATAATATAAATCTAATTATAAATTTTTTATAATTAATATAATATCATATATTTAAAATGTAAATGCCATATAATGATTAATATTAAAGAGTTAATATTGGAATTAATATAAAATATTTATATTCATAATTATGTAATGTCCATATTGTTAAAGACAAAAATTATAAAATGCTTATAAGTGGTTTTTATTTGTGAATTGTTCATAACTTTTTTATCTCATGTTTAAATATTTGAATTGTCCATTTATTTAAAATATTATTCCCTACTATATTAATATTTAGTAAATTGTTTAAGAAATTTGAATATTTTTTATGCTTTAGTTTAATTGTTAAAATGCTTCTAGATAGATCCATGCATTACATGTTAGGAATGTCCCTATAATGAATTTAGTTTTTCATCTACCTTGACCTCTGATTTTAATTGAAGTTACTAGATTGAATTTGGTTGTTAAATATAGTTTATGAATATTAGGATTTGTGGTTATAATGAATTGAATTCTCTCTTGGTAAAGTATGGCCGGAGAGAGGGACTTGGGGTTGGACTACCTACCAACCTAGAGGCTTGTGCCTTATCTAGGCTGGTGAATGGGGTTGTCTATCTATCATTTTATGCTTACTCATGTGGATATTCCCAATATCATATAACTCTATGACTTTACTTGAAATTTGTATGTACCTTATGCATACAACACATCTGGATATGTATGAAGATGTTTGACTTTTATTTATGGGTAAAGTAACACAAACTTATGAGTTGTGTAAAGAGTTACACATCAATATGGTTTGAACATGTTTATTAGGCAGAGGGAATATGATTCCAAAATAAGTTACTATAATCATGCATATATAAAAGGTAATAACATGAGATAAGGTGGTGATATTAAAATCCCATTCAAATATTAAGTGTAATAATCCTTCTAAAGTAGAAATTGTCAAGACCTTGATCATTCAATTGAGTAGGATTTTTCTCATGGGGCATGGGTGAGTTGGTTATTGGTAGTGGTGTCCCGGCCTCGAGGTTCTGGGTTTGAGTCCCTCTCAAGGAAACATGCACTATATTCCATTATAACCTCTCATGGGCCCCTCTAACCCATTGGGAACTGACCTAAGCCTAAGGTTGGCCACCTTGGGCCTCACTGGGGATGTGTGGCACATGGGTGGTGAGGCCTTACCTATAACTCGTTACCCAAATACATGTTTTTATATCTCTTTGTGGGGAGGGATTTCCTTAGAGTGGAGGGTTGGAAAATTTACTCCCAAGGATTCCATTTTTTTAAGAAAAATTGAGTAGGTTTTCCCTATTAGAGTTACCATGAATTATAATTTGTATGAAAAGAAAGTGATATATAACACCGGATCATCCTTGGGTAGGTTCTTCCCTATCAGGGTTCCCTTGGATTTTATTTTTTTAGTATTTTTTGGGAACTTTTTTTGGGTTACAATCATTTGGTAACCCCTTAGAAAGGATACATAGGGAATAAAGTTGAGTTTATACATATGATGGATTTTGATAAAGTATTATCCACTCAACTATCTAAGAGACACAACTATTTTTATTGGGATGATTACCTACCTAAATAATTAATTCATTAGAGGAACTCCCTAGTAAACTCATTACTTCATGAAATGTAGATCGTGTCCCACTAATAGATATGATATGTTTTTCAAAATGATTCATCATTTCAGTGAGATCTAATTTAATAGAAGTACTTATTAAATGGTTAATGATAGATGATATTCATCTGATAAAAGAATATATTGAAGATAATGTCATTATTGTCGTCATCATCATAAATATAAACTTTGTAATTAATTCTTGAAAAGGATAAACTTAATGTGAGTCTCTCTTAATACTGGTAACTTAAGAAAATTTATTAAGAAATATTGGTAATTTTAAAAAAGTTCCGAAGGAAAATTTTATGTGTCATAACATTTTATCCCTCAATAACTAAGTGTTAAATTTTTTCAATAATTAAATCTTGATACATATGGAATATTAGATTGGTTCATTTAAGGTTTTAAATAAATTAGATGAAAAATAACAAAAGGAATCTTAGTTTCCACTCATACACTCAATATGATTGGGTATATAAATGATTTTAGTCTCATATACTCAATATGATTAGGTAAATTAAATGATATTTATTATGATTGAATATGCCAAATTATTTGGTGATTATAAAGGGTTACTTAAAGCTTTAATGGTTATAAAAATCAATTATATTGTTCTGCAAATATATGATATCGATTGTATGATTTAAAAGTGTTGTAAATATAAAAAAGGTTAAAAAAGGAAAATAATTGAAGCTTGAATTTTTTTTAAGTAGTGTGTAAAATAAGTTTCTTCATTGATAACTCATATACTTCAGTATTTGATAAACTCATCATAAGAAGTGTATTTTATCTCATTTAGCTCTTAAGAATATCATATAAACAATAATTTTTTAAAAGAAATGTGATGGGTATTTTTAATACACATGGTTTATGATTAGTTTAATTATATAAAATTCTTTAATGGGAGACTAAATATGGATTGTTATGGTTAAAAAATTAGTCAAATTATCATCAATAGAAGTGTTTTGACAATATGCGGAATTGAAATAATGTTTACTTGATACTCTAAGTTGTAGGAGTATATATGAACAAGGAATATGATGCCTAGGTTCTAAAATAATGTTTATATAATACAAGTAAAAGTAAAAACCAAAAGAAGAAAAGTTAATTAAAAAGTTCAATAAAGTTTCTTTAATAATCTAGTTAAGGTCATTGAAACCTAGGGTTGTTAGAAAGGAAGAGTAATAATTCAATATTATTGGATTATCCAAGATATCTACCAAATGAACTTTGTGAAACTCCATGGAATGTCTATGTCAGGTATTTTTTTTATAGAAATTAATTCTTTAATTTTTAAAGGTATGTGATAATGAATTTATATTTTAATAAAATATTCTTTTAAAAAGAAAATATTTCAAACACATGGAATACTATATATGATATGGAAACAATTGTGTACTTATTTGATATTCCTACTGAAAGTAAATAAATATCATTTCTTAACACAAAAGGGTTTTTATATATTTGAAATATATTCCAAATAGAATATAATTTTTAAGAGGATATTGGTAGTATATTTGGAATTAGATAAGTTCAAAGTTAACAAATAAAATATTATACCAATCTATGTTTAAAGTGAATTTTACTTAATATCCTAAGAGATTTATAATGTATTAGTAAACAATAATGTAAGTATTTACATTATTTTAAGGAAAATTTTGATGGAATATTGTTCCAAGGATGATAATTATGAACTTAGAAAGATTCCTAAATAGAAAAATAGAAGTTGGCATCATAAAATTTTATGTTTTGAAGTTATGAAGTCTGAATATGTTCAAGAATATGAATAGTTAGGAATATGATTTCCTAAATCTCATCATTATTAAAAATGAATTACTTCATAGATTTTTCTTAATAAAGAGTTTAGTGGGAGGGTTTTATAAGATGTTCATATAGATATATGATAGGAATTACATATTATGTAAAGAGTTAAAAAAACCCACAAAGTGTTGAAAACATAAGGCTAATCTGGTAGTTTGTCATATATGATATGATAAACCGATGCTTATGTAGGTTTTGTTGAATATTCTTAAAGAGTTTAAGAATATTAAAATGTATCATAATAAAGGCAACCTCTATTTTATCATTATTTCATGTTGGCTACATAAATGTATATATAGATATATATTTTATAAAGTGAAGTATTAATTAGCCTCTTAATGTATGACTCTAAGTTTATCCCTAAATGATGTTAATTATGGATAATTATAAGTTATGATGAAATTTTTAGGTTATTTTGAGTAATATTCTTGTATAGAGATAAAAAAATATGCTCATAAGGCACAAAATAGAGAATGAGATTCTTTATGTATGCTAAATGACCTATTAAGTATACCACATGGAGTGATATACAAATGTATTTGGTATAATATGGGTTCATGGATCATATTTGAGTCCCCACCACCTGAGTATAGAGAGATACCTAGCATGATAATATTTATACTTTGATACCATAATTATACAAGTCTACATATTGACTTATCTAATACCGGGGAGGTTGGGTATATTGTTGATCATGTCGTCAGTTGGAGCTTAACCAAGATGATATCTATCCTGTCATATGAAGAGTATGAAATTAGGCCCCTTGATTGGGATAGACTATGGAAATGTGTGGATGCACCTAGATATTGTATATCTATCCAGATAAGGTACATGTGATGTTTTTATCCAAAAGGATGAATGTCATGTGATTTATTCATCGATTAGATCAGTCTACACTCAAAGAGTTGAAAACATATGAGTTAGATATATTGGATTTACATCTTCCATGTCCCATGGACACTCGATGTCTTAGACAAAGGTAAAATATGAGAATATGAATTTTTATATGATGCAGACCGGTGGACACAAGTATAGAGATACATGTGATTGATGGAGATCACTCCAGATCCCTTTATAGCTTGAGTATCATTGACACTTTACTATAGGTTTATCTTTGATTAAATATCTAGATCTGAAGATTCATATTTATTTTACACACTATAAAATATTTTGGGGTAACACTTTGTGGTTGACTAAATGAGGATTGAGTTTGATTTAGAGAGACACTATAATCAAAAAATGTTTTGTATGGATATTCAAAATGTATTTATTATTATGTGATATAAGGTGAGGTTGATGATTGCTTTCCAAAATAAGTTTTAGAAGGTATCAAAAATGAGTTTGGGATATGATTTTACAAGTTATTATATATGATACAATATAGGTTGAAATGGCACAAATTCTTTTAGGATTTAGTTCAAGTGGGAGATTGAAGGAGATATTCCCTAAATCCAAATTTATATATGATATATTTATGGTATGTATATCGATTTGAATGAAAATTATGATTTTATAGCATTGTTTATATTATTATTTGTGTGTTGGACATTGGGATTAGTCTTCCACCTAAGATATCATTTATTATACCATTTCATGAGATGAAATGTATGGGAGGTGAAGCATTCATATGATGAATGCATATATTAGCCATAGTATACCCTCATGTGTTATGAACGCATGAGTAAATAATAAAACTAGAGGGATTTACTTATAGATTATAAAAACACTACCATATAATAGTAGTCATAGTGTGGTGGATATGTGATCCTCATACTTGCACAAAACTCCTCGAGACACATAGATCTCTTTTTTTCCTTATTTGCATATGAAATTCTAGCACATCACGAATGAAACGATGGATCAATCTCATGTGATGAGAGATTCAATTTAGATCATGGACACACCATAGAGGTGGGATAATTTTTATACTCAATGATATTTATCAAACCCATTCGATAGAGTTTGAAGAAGTTGCAGACACTCTTTAGTGTATGGTAGCATATTTATAATAGTTCTTTATATAAATATTTTATATGTAGTTTCATATTTCTTGAATGAAGATCCTTATATTTGGTTTCTAATTGTTTCCATTGTGGCTAATAAGTATTATTATATTAGAATGAAACCTAACAAGTACATGGAATTTTTTTTGGTAAATTATAACTTTCCACTGTGTTTATTCATGAAGTGAAAATGCATTATGTTGTATCTTCTTATATCAGGACCAAAACAACCGAGTAATGATATTGAGGTTTATTTGGATCCATTGATCGTAGATTTGAAATTAATGTGATATTCATGTGTTATGTTGTATGATGATTATAGAAATAAATATTTCACATTGAGGGCTATGTTGTATAGGATGATAAATTAATTTTCTACTTATGTAAATTTTTCAAGATATAGAATTAAAATTACTCATGGGTGTCCCATTTATAAACAAGGTACACACTCATGTTGAAACATTCCTCAAAAACTATATTTCTACGATATCACATATTTCTACCCTAGTGATATAAATACCAATCTTGGATGACATCATTCGATTGTAATTCAGAAGAAGGTATAACACCATCTCTATTAATAGGTGATAAAATGTTTGAGAAAGTAAAGGATATGGCTAATTATTTTGGCAAACCTTATTTGAAAACCCTTATAAAAACAAGTTGGAAAATGAGATCAGTTTTTTTGAATTATCATAATATAATTATTTATACATAAGAAATTTTCTTGATGTAGGGAAAAATATGTGTGAAAGTTTCATTAGAATGTTACTAAATACACCCATAAAAAAAGGATGACATTAAGGATAGGTTGGACATGACTTACATGGGGATATGGGAAGAGTTAGTACTAGTGAAGGGTGAAAGATGAACCTTCCTTACTCCAACTACTTACACTCTTTCCAGGTAAGAGAGATATTGGTTTTTCAACTTCATGGATGATGTAAAGGTTTCAGAGGGGTATTCATCAAATACCAAGAATATTTTTTCAATGACTGATTTAAAGTTAAAGGGACTAAAATCACATGAACATCATGTTTTTTTATAAGATCTAGTGTTTGAATATTTACATTTAATTTTGTCTAAAAATTTCCATTATACTTTAACCAATATTTTTTTTTAAATCTATATATAGTAAAGTTATAGACCTTGTGAAATTTCTAACTATAAAAAAGAAAATTTTTATCATATTATGGGAATTGGAAACATTATTCCCATTTTCATTCTTAGATATGATGGTTCACTTGGTTAGAGAGATTCAGCTATATTTTCCTTTACATTATAGATATATATACCCCATTAAATGGTATATGAATATTTTGAAAGGGTGTGTCAAAAATAAAATTTGGAAAGAATGATATATTATGAAGTAATATATTAATTATAAATCCATTGAATTATTTACCGACTGCCTATCCAATTTGGAAATAATTGGTCTACCAAAATCTCATCATAGTGGTTGACTTGTCGGTGAAATAATTTATGGAATAAATTTTGTCGTAATTACCATTATGGAGTGGGAGAAATACCATATTTACATTTTACATAACATTTTATAGGTTACACCATATTTTGAAACCCACAATATAATTCTTTGTAATTTTAATCCTTTAAGGGATAAAATATGGATATCAAATACACATAATCAATAGTTTTTATGATGGTTTTGAGACTATATTTTTAAATATTCAACTAGAAATATGAATTGAATTTCATAACAACTGTTATGGCTAACCAAAGGACCAAGTGTGCATGTATTATCTTATAATGGTTATGTAATTAATGGTTATACATTCTATACAAAGTAACACGATGAATTAAGTTCCATGAAAAATTATGGAGTTACACTTGTGGGTGAAATGATGTATGTATCTAGTACCAAGGAAAGAAATCCAATTTATATGAACATATTATACTTTGGAATCATTGAAAAAATGGGATTTAGATTATATAACATTCTAAGTGTTTCTTTTTCAATGTAATTGGGTTGATAACATGTGTGCATTTAAAATAAATGAAATGGTATTTCATGAAATATGATTTCAGTACGAAAAGATATAAGAATGAACTATTAATTATGGAATCACAGGAAAGAAAATTATTTTATTTCCTAGATCCTACAAATAGAATGTGGTCAATTGTTCTATTATTAACCAAAACCAGTATAGGGAAAATGTTAATTCAATTTTGGATGACCCTTTCATTAGGACGTTGCAATCATTTTTTTTTTTTGCGGTCCTAATATATACGAGTAATTATATGTTATAGGAGACCATAATTAGGGGATTTGGATACTCGGTAGAGGGGTCAAATCCCTTTAACCTTTAAAGAAAAAAGAGGGATTTCAATTATTAGGTAATATTTTTTTGTAATATACATTATGTTTCCTTATAGTATTATTTTTTCACTACTGTATTTTTGTAATCTAAATTTAATCTTCATCCACTTTTATAGATAATAAATTTTTCGCATGTCGATGATTCTAATACCTAGGAACAATAAGTTTCACAACATGATGATTCTTCCAATCCAAAGGAACAACGAGTTTATCTACTTGTTTATGCTATTAATCATGAGGAACAACATATTGATGATGTTAAAACTGAGGAAATGGTAGAAGGAAAACAGCCTATATAACATAAAAAACTAGAGCATCATATCATAAAATTGTTAAGAAAAATTATTAAGGTTTGAAGCAGAGGCATCAAATTAAAGGTTGGATGGAATGCACACATAAATCTTGTTAACCCCAAAAAGTCCATTTTAATTAGTTACATTGGGTTCAGCACTCAAATGCACATGTTTATTGATATAGATATGTGGAAAAATGTTATGCCTGTGATTAAGGTAGTAATTTGGGAAGATATTAGGGTAAAATTATGATATAATCTCTCTATTTTACAAAAATAAAATAAAATAACTAAATGTTTATTTTCTCTTCATTATTCCTTATACAGTAAATTTATACTAGATGAATGTCGAATAAATTTTTTATTAGTGGTCACTGTAAAGGAAGATAGTGGATTTTAGAAAATTTTCACAAATCATCATCTCAGGGGTGCTAAAGTAAAAGTAAACTCACACCACCATAGATGTATGCATACATAATAAACCAATAAACATAGAATGCATTTATTTTCAATCATGAGGAGGAAACTTTTTCGGTAAATTATGATTGGTAATACATTACTTATAAATACATGTATTAATCACTTGGATTCAAAAAATTTAATTTATTAAATAATAGATGAGTGATGAAGATAAGTTGCATGAATTGAAACCAATGTACCTCTAGTCTCCCCATAATACCACCTTAGGCCCCTGCTGATAGCCAGTATCCTTTAGCCTATAGGGATTCATTCCTGAGGTCATTTTGTGTTCTGGTCTGGCTACCATTCATATAGTTAGCTAGGGCAGGATGTTACAAGCAATGATGGGGTATTCTTTACTTGAAAGATATTATTGATTTTAAATATGCAATAATAATTTTATATGGAAAGAAACGTAATAATAATTATGTTACTTTGTTTATATGAAGATTGATGAATCAAAATCCAAAGTCACTTCCATCCCACATCATGTGCTATACAAGGAGGCTCATGTAAATAAATACAGAATACTAGTTAATGAAAAGACACAAAAGTATGAAAAGCATATGTAAGTATGACATAATAAACATTTTTTCTAATTTAAATTGGTATTATATAAAAATGAATACTTTTTTCCTATATTTTTTATCTAGTTTAGATACAAGGATAATTATAAGCTATATTCAATGAACGAATACTTTTAGTGGACTTGAAGTGGATATAATAATATCATCACATTGAAAGTTCAGGTTTTTGAATGTCTCCTAAGATATATTTTGAGAAAATAAATGCACAAGGGGTGCATATAAGAATATATAAGAGATATATACATGAATAACTTCTATATAAGTAAAACTTAATTGTTATTATAAGTTGTTATAGAATGTTATGGGAAGAAATCAAATATAAGAAACAAAAAAACAATCACAACATTAATACCCCCCATGCTCACCTGATTTGAAGTGATTCATTCCCCTCAAAGGTCTATCTTACCAATGGTAATAGATTTTTTCATAGATATTTATGAGAAATGTGAATTAGTTAGACACTGATACCTTTCCTATACTAATATTATACAGGGTTAAATTTATTGTAATTAATATCAATCAACACCCACCCATCGCCTTGTTGTGAGGGGTACAATGTACAATATCCAAGGAGTTATTTTATACATAAAATAACTTCAAAAAGGTCATGTGAGAGTGGGAATTTAGGTATCTCATGATCTAAGCACTGAGCTACCTATCCTCTTGATGGTCGTGATATTAACATGGTTAAACATGCTATTAGAACTTTTTTAGAATGGATGTTTGATCTTTTAAAAATATATGTTGACAATGAGGTATTTATTTACAATTTTTTTATGAAAAAACTTTAAAAAATAATGAAAAAATTATTTAAATGAGGAATGTTATTACCGAAATAGAAAAGGAAGCAGAAGAAAAATGTCAAATCAAAACAATCTAAATGATCTTTCAATTGATCAAAAAGACATTCAGAGAGTACCTTTATCCCACCTATTCAACCTTCACGTTCCCTTATAATACAAGTTTATATGGATACAACATTAAAATTTAGTGATATGACCATAATTTATTTTTATGAAAAAATGTATAGAGAGGCCATTATATAATTTCTTGGTTGCTAGAATTTATATGAAATCCTTAAGAATGGATGGCTAGAAGTCTCAGTTGTAAATTTATACATGAGGTGGGTATTCATAGTATGTTTCTCCACTAGCAGGTCTATTGTGTTAATTATTGTTAAATACTATTCATATTTTTTACAAGCGTATATATTAGTATTATTTTAAGGGAAAACTGTATGAACAAAAATGTGGAATCATTAGTCCTCACATTACTTATACCCAAAAAGGTCATTAGAAGAATAGTAATATTTATAAGTAGTGAAAAAATGGTTGTGATGTTTGAAAAGAAACTTATAGATGAAAAATTATTCTTTAAACCCATGATGTAGGGGTAAAACTCTATAATTTAGTCATATAAAATATATTTTCAATTTTTTCATGACTAATTCCTTTTTAGGGAGTGTTGGTTTCTCATTATAATCAATTTGGATACTCTAAAGATTTATTTTTTGGATTCAATGTATGGATTCCCAAAAAATCAACAACACATGATGAAATTTATCAATTTATAATACACTAAATTCAATATTTTACAAATTAACTTCAAGTTATATGTTTTATATTATGTTTTAATGAAAAAAATTATGATAGGTTGGTGTTTAAATATTATCAAAATCATGGTATGAGGAAGGTCCATGAGCACAAGAATCCTATAAAATTCTATAATTGGATAAGTATTAGGGTATATATAATAATATTTCACTATCAGAACATATATCAAAATAAATTACTTATTTCTTTAATGTTTCTATAGTTTCCAAAACAAACTAATGGTAAATATTGTGTTTATTACATTTAAAAATTTATCAAAGATATCATATTATACCAACAAACTAGCATTAAATAAGAGGTATTTCTAATAAAAATTACAATTTAATTCAAAATATTTATTAATCATTTGTTTAATTATATTTTCTAGTGCTACCAGGAATGTTGAAAATCCAAAGATTCAAAATAGGAAATAGATTTATTTAAAAATGAATGGGTTGAATACATTATGAAAAAATGTGTGTAGAAATCACAAAGTGGTGACTTCTTACTAATTATTTAGATAATTTTATCATCATTTCATCTACTTTTTTTAGTTAATTTCTTTATCATTTTTATGTAATACTTATTTAGTTAATTTTCCTAGAGATCGTGAAGATGTGACTTCTTTAAGAATTGATTTTTCTCCAACCACTTTATGTTGTATAAAGAGCACAAAATACTTAGAGAAAAATCAATTCTTGGAAAATTATTCAACAAGGATGATGCACTAAGGTACTATTTTTGTCTTCATAAATATTTTTTTAATATATTTATGTTAAATAGTGTGTGTTTTCAGTTTACAAATGAATCAAAGTTCTTTTTTCACTTTAGATCTAAATTTTAGTTAAAAAATTTTGTGACTCACTAGAAACCAATAAAACATGATCATATTGTTTTTATATTTTATGAAAATGGCCCATAAGTCATTTTTGATGTGTAGGAATTAGCTTCACATCAATCAGACACACAGTGTGGCTGGTATGATTCAAAGTGTGTGTTTTTATTTAAAATTGAAATTTTAGTTAAAAAAAATCATCACATAATAAAATTTGAGTGAATTATATTATATTTTATTGATTATTTAAGAAAATGATAGATGAGTCATTTGTGATATGTTGAAATCAATATCATGTCAACCTGACAAATGGTGTGGCTGGTATGACTCAAAGTGTGCGTTTTTATTTTAAATTGACATTTTAGTTCAAAATATGTGTGACATACTCAAAACTAAGTAACCAAATTAATATTGGTATTATGCTTTTGAAAAATTATCCATAAGTCATTTGTGACATATAATAATCTATATCACCTCAATCTAATACATGGTGTGGCTGATATGACACGAAATGAATTGTTACTGTTTAAAAATGACATTTTAGTTAAAAAAGAGTTTCATTCACTTAAAATCAATAAAACACACTTGAATTGTCTTGATAATTTAGAAAAACAATCCATAGGTCATTTTTGACATATAATAATTATCCTTAAATTAATTCAACACACTATGTGACTGGTATGACTCTAAGTGCATTTTTTTGGTTTAAAAATGACATTACAGTTAAAAACAAGTTTCACTCGCTAAAAATTGAGAAAAATAATCACATTGCATTTATACTTTTTAATAATGATCCATAAGTCATTTGTGATGTGTATGAATCATATACATGTAAATATGACAAAAGGTGTGATCAGTATGACTCAAAGTGTGTGTTTTCAGTTTAAAAATGACATTTTAGTTCAAAACATTTGTGACATACTCAAAACCAAGTGAACATGTTTAGATTACTTTTACACTTTAGTAAAATGATTAATAATTAATTTTTGATACGTAGAAATTAGTCATGCCTCAATCTGATAAATGGAGTGAATGGTATGACAGGAAATGTGTGTTTTCAGTTTAAAAATGACATTTTAGTTCTTAATATGTGTGACATACTCAAAACCAATAAAACACATTCATATTATTTTGATACTTTAGGAAAATTATCCATAAGTCATTTTTTACATGTATGAATTAATCATACCTCAATCTGATGCACGGTGTGACCGGTATGACTCAAAATGTGTGTTTTCAGTTTAAAAATGAAATTTTAGTTAAAAACATGTGTCACTCACTAAAAATTTAGAAAACACACTCAGATTGTCTTGAAACTTTATTAAAACGATCCATAAGTCTTTTTTGATATGTAATAATCAGTTACACACCAATCTGACACATAGTGTGACTGATATGACTCAAAGTGTGTGTTTTCACTACTGGAAATCCCCCTTACACCAACGCTCTTATCCCAATGGTTTATTTCAACCATTGGGAAAGGGTATTTATTCCAATGGTTTCTTGTAAACCGTTGGAATACTGTTTTTTTAGAGAGGTTTTTCCCAACGGTTTGAAAAGGCATTAGGATAGGCCCTGTTAGAGGCAGTTTTCCCAACGGTTTCATATAACCATTGGGATACCACCATTTTTTCCAATAGTTTTATAGAACCATTGGGATAGTCCATGAAAATGAAATTTCCCAATGGTTTTAATGAACTTTTTGGATAGAATTCTTCATATATAGAATCAAACATATCACATCCCAATCTACCTGCATTGTGTCCTAAACCAGAGCTCATGTTCTTCCTATGTGAACCCTTCTTCCCAAATCTTCCTATATTAAACCTCTTCCCAACAATTAATTTTTTAATCTTCCACTTTCAATATGTATGTTTTAACTTATTTTTATGTTCTTCCTCTATTTATTCCTATTTTTCATTTGGATTTATTTAAAGAAAACATTGTTTTTTGTTTTTTGTTTTGATTTACATCTCCCCTATTCTATTCAATCCATCCTCAATTCAACATCCACTTCAAATTGATAAGTTATAACTAATTTATATATTATGCCTATATTTTTTTACCTTTTTTCATTTAGATTGATTTAAAGTCAGGGGGTTGTTTTTTTTTAGTGTTTTTATTAATAATTTTGGTTCTTGGTGATTTATTTAGAGGTGTGTTTACAATTAGGTGTGTTTTTTAGGATTCATGTATGATATTTAGAGTGGAAGATAAAATATGATCCATTTTATATAATATAACATATACACTTGAATGATAAACACCATATCATGGTAACCCTCACTATGTCATGGTTTACACCAACACAGACCACAACATGGTCTAAACAACCATGCCATAGTGGTTCCATTAGTTAATTTTTCCAATATATCTGATCTTGTATTATTGATATAAGATAAAGTATTAATATCATACAACTTATAATTTTAAAAGAGTGGGGATATGGAGAGCTAAAGAATTCCCTTGTGGCACTTTGATGTTTGGAAACTTATAGATCATGGTATTTGGCAGTCACAATGCTTAAGGTCTTTCCATTAACCTAAATAAATCCATGATCCTTGTGAAAATATTCAAGTAAAGATTCCCTACTACTTGATATATTATGGTTTTCAAGCATGCTAAATAAATTATATTTTCCTAAACCATTATGAGTATTTGACATGAAATTTTGTATTATGCTCTTACCTAATTGTTGGTGATTCTCATCATCCGACTCGAGGAGGACCACCACATGGACCTGCTACTTCATTGATGAATTAGATTCACCAACTATGCCCATATTATCCAACCCCATAGTGACACCACCAATTATAACAATTTTAATAATATTTACAATAGATGGTGTGACTGAAACATCCATTCCAAGGGATTTTTTCCCATGATTCCTTCAATTTGAGTCCATCAGGTGTGTCCCTCTCCTTTGGAGTAGCCACTTGTACATTTAGATCTTGAGGAGCCACTGGTACCATTTTCTTCTACACCCCTCCCATGCCAGGTTTTATACTCAATCCCACTTCACCTTGATCATCCTTTTCTTGTGCATTATCCTTTTCATTTTGATTTCCATGGGCATCCCTTTGAGAAGCATGATAATTTTCCCCAGTACTGACTTTGGCTTTGGCCATTGCAGGAGGTTCATTCTTAGCTACCTCCTATTTTTAGATGGATACACACATTGTAGAAATATTACTCTTTTAATCCCCTCTAGTAGAATTTTTTGATAATCCAAACAAGTATGAACAAGTAAATAAGAATTAGTAACACAAAATAATTATTTCCCCTTATCAGTACCCAACCTCATAAAAAGGCCCTCCTATAAATCTGTAAGGTCAATTCCTTCACTAACTAAGAAATACTAGGCTTGGTTCTTATGTTCACACTAGGATTACTGGTTCCCTTTTTTTAGACATTCAATAGGGCCCTTACCACCCTTCTTCAAGGTGATAACAAGATGTGGTTTCTCGTCATAGTGATTGGAAATCCTAAAAGCCATCCCATTTTCTAGTGATAATAATGACTGCTCAGTGGAGTTCATCCTTCTCGGATAGTCCTTAATTCCATTACCCTTTTCATATTCTTCCATCCTTGAAGATTTCTTCATGCTATCTTGAGAAATATTTTTAAAGGATGCCCCTTCTCTAACCATTGGTGAGTCACTATTCTTCTTTACTTGAGCATTATCCCTAATTAATTATTGATTTTGTGGTTCTCCCCACTATAGAACCTTAGTAATAGGTCTAATTACAGGATATGGTTCCTCCAAATATTGTAATTTAACACCATGACATGATTCTAGTGGTCCAACAACCCACTCAGTGTGGTTCTCAATGACCCTCACCTAGAAATGTGCAAGAATTCTATCCTTACACTAGTATCAACACTTTTTCTCTTTTTCATGCTAAAATGGGCATGCCTTCACCATCTAGGAAAAACCTGAACACTTTATCTATTCCTAAAAAATCCTTATCCAACTCTCAAAACACACCCTTTATTCCCAAATAGATACACCTGATGTAGTTTCTAAATCATCACAATCTATCTCATGCAAAAATACTAGTCCGATATACACCAAAAAACCCTTCTTGAAAACATTTGTCTTTCACTACATACACACTACCTAAATATCCAATCATAACGACTTTAAGAATAAAGGAACCCCATGATAATTTAAGAACCCACAAAAATGTTTTTACCTAATTCCCCATGTGATATCCTCTGTTGGATCATCATAAATCATCCTGAATCCAACACTCAGGCTCAAACTCCACCCAATATCATATCCCAATTTATACATGGAATTCACCATAGAATCCAAATGTATTTGGGTCCAATTATTCACCTAAATCATAATGTTATCATTCCATCCCATGGTCATCTCCACACTCTCGTGGCCCACCCATCACATGGGTCACATGCCCATACCTAATACATCACTCCCCACCATAATAGTGTTGTTACCTTTGCTTCACTAGACCAAACTCCTAACCTCCATGAACCATGATCCATTAATTTCCAAACTCAAAGATTGGGTGTGGTAATACCTATATCACCTAAGAGATAGTACAAACATAATTTACCACATGTTTATAGCTTCTGATAACAACACCCACTGTCACGACCCCCTCCCCACAAAGTGTACCCCTCCAGGTCCGGCAATGTGAGAAGGGAGATAATGACCCCCGAGTCCCGCCTCCAGTAGGCCCCGGGTTGGCGACTAGCGCCGAGGGTATAATACACACACTAATGGGAGGCATTACCCTCTAAGAGAACACATGAAAAAGAGAGAGATAGAATAGACTCCAACCAACTCCAACTCATAACTGAAAATATAAAAGAAACCCAAGTACATATATGAAATGTCATGCAAAAGTACTACAACTGAAAGGGAAAACTAAAAGTACCCAAAAGAAAGTAAAATGGCAGTGACCACAAGCCCGAACAGCTCCTCCTCCAGCCCCAAGCTAGTAGTAACCAGCTTGATCTCCAACCTGCTCCAAGTGACCTGAAAAACAGTTTGTATATACATAGGGTGAGTATAGCAGTATACTCAGTAGGATCCTCCCCAAGCCTCTCGTTCAAAAGTAAAGAAAGCATGCTAAAGCCCAGTGAACAACAAGTGAAACTAACTCATTACCTAAATAGGTATACTAAGTTCCCAACCTCACCATGGCTACTCTCACCAAGTAACGCATACAAGAAAATAGCATATAGTAAAGAATATCAAGGGTACCCCGCTACTACTTCCCCACTGGTTTGCCGCTTTGCCCCAACGACATACGTCCTGTGCATCTCTCTCCAAAGGCTTGCCCGCAGACACCTGGGCTAAGCTCCACAATCTGCACCTCGTGCACCACATAGGATTGCCCGCAAACACCTGGGCGAAGCACCACACCATCCTCACAACCAAAGATAACCAGGTAGTTTCTGGGAGCCACCACAGCTCGCATAACATGTATCATACGTCGGGTATAATACCTCAAGCCATTACAGCCCATACTTCGAGTAAGGATCCTCAAGCCATCACAGCCTATACATGTTACACCTATAGTAGTCCATAGGATACTATATCCAGAATATATGTGTGTGAATAACCACAAGCCATTATAGCCCTCTACACACATATATGGGGTAACTAACTGCTTGCCTCATGGCACAAGTATCTACCAAGATAAGAGAGCGGGGCCAAAGGGGGTAGTCATCCATTCAACCTCCCATCAGAATGTTGGGGAAAACACCCCCCCAGGGCTCAGAATCCCAGGGGTGTCAGTTGCCCTTACCAACAGGGTGGAGTAGCGTATAGAAACACAAAAAAGTACAGAATATATATAACTCACAACCACACTATGGGAATTACCTAGTCATAGGCACAACTGCAGCTAACGTCTCTCAGACTCCAGGCTGCTACTTCTAAGACTAGGTATCCTATAAGCACACAACCATTTGAAGAGCTTTATTAGATTACTCCATTTTCATTTTATCAGTTCCACTGTACGTTAATTAATTCTTTAAACATTAATTAACCATGAACAATTTACCACATTAAACTAAATTGGCATCACATTCAAAAACTGCTCCTTTTTAGGATTCACATCACTATTAAATTCCAGTTTCTCCATCCCCATGGATTATCACCATTTAAACAAACTTTCATTATGGAATTACCTTCCCCATATTCCCAGGTATTCTAGAAAAGCATCCTATGCTACTAAACACAAAGGGCTCAACATGGTGAGTAGATATACTACCCATCGAGTCTTTGCCGCCTATAGCAAGAGCATAGACCCATCCTCCATCGAGAGGCTAAACACGGAAAGCACGTGGCATACCCCGCGTGTCTTCGCCTCCTTCGGAATGAGGGTAAGCAAAACCAGCTGCCTTGAGAAGTGGGGAAAAGTAAAGCAGATAAACAATCAAACCACCAACATCAAACCATTACATTCATCTCATACCATCATCCTTGGTGTCCTCCCTGACACCCACATGCATAAACCGATGCATCTCGCCACACTAGGCGTCATCCGCTGCCACAACCACAAGTCCCCATGCCTCCACATATCACAACAGCCATCCAGGCTTACATCAAATCACAAGCAGCAAGAAATCAAAGATCACAAAATGCGCTCCCGGCCCTTTAACAAGGCATTCAGCCTTCATACAAGTTGAGCACTCAGAGATCCAAACCACAAGGCATTAAGCCTTACAAGCAAGCGGGTAACTCAGAACCCTTTTGAAATTATCGAACTAATAGTTCTTTAATCCATCTTGAATTAACAGATTCATTAACATGCCTCTTTATCTTTAGCCAATTATTTAACAAATAATTCCGAATTTACGTTCTTTATCAATTTCCATCATGAACGAGCAACAAATTAAAGAAAAACATAGATATCACTCTATCTAGGAAAAAATATGAGGTAAACCGTTATCACGGTACAAAGTAACAACATACGATCAACCAATTCTTTTAATCCGGTTAAAGTATTTAATTAGGTCAATTTCATTGTGATCCAAAGGACTAAATCATGCTAATTCTACGATTGCACATACACAATTAGAGAAGCCATGAATCCCCTACCTCGAAGAGTTCTTGACGTCCTTTATCCACACAACGGGTCACAGTCCTCTTCTCCTCACGATAGCTGCATCCACCGGAGGATGCCACGGTACGACAGTACCAACCAACCCCAAGAAAACCCATTAGAACCATGGAGATTACATGCTAATATGGAAGGAAGAACAAGATAAGGTGATCCCCGAAGGAACGATGATAAAACATACCTTATATCGAAGAACGATCGACACAACTTGGTTGCATCAACAGAGCGGAACTGATCTGAGTAACGTTGATTGTGAAACTCCTAAGAGAATGATTGCAAGGTTCTAGCGTCTCGTAGATGAGAACCAGGAGGAAGAACAACGAAGAATGATATCTCGTTCCTTTTAAAAAAAATAGAGAGGCGACAGTTTAAGATCCGGTTTATTCTCCATTAAAAACGGATCACATTAACCCACGCGGTTTGACCAAGTAAAAACATCCCGGCCTTAGGAATAATTAATATAGGATTTATGGCCTTTGAATCGGCCTTAAAGTCCTTAAAATAAGGTTTTAAAAGTATTTTACGTCAAAGAAAACGTCAAATTTGCGAAGCTGGAAACACTGTTCACATACTCAAAATTTGGCAAAAGTATGGAATCGGTAGCTCTTATGGAGTCTGGAAACACTGTTCATTCGTGAAATTTGGCAAAGTATGGAATCGGTAGCTCTTATGGAGTCTGGAAACACTGTTCATTCGTGAAAATTGGAAAAGTATGGAATCGGTAGCTCTTATGAAGTCTGGAAACACTGTTCACTGAACCTCACCGATAGAAGTCCACTGATAGAACCTCACCGATAGAAACACTGTTCACAGAACTAGAAATTTGGCAATGTGTTAGCCGAGCTACTGCTGGACTGCGGCTACCAGTATACCGAGCTATCAATATGCCGTGGCTACTGGTAAACCCAGCTACCGGTAGGATGCGGCTACCGGTAGACCGAGCTACCGGTAATCAGCAGCTACCGGTAGACCGAGCTACCGGTAATCAGCAGCTACCGGTAGACCGAGCTATCGGTAATCAGCAGCTACCGGTAGACCGAGCTACCGGTAGGCAGCAGCTACCAGTAGACCGAGCTACCGGTAATCAGCAGCTACCGGTATACCGAGCTACCGGTAATCAGCAGCTACCGGTAGACCGAGCTACCGGTAATCAGCAGCTACCGGTAGACCGAGCTTCTGGTAGGCAGCAGCTACCGGTAGACTGAGCTACCGGTAATCAGCAGCTACCGGTAGACCGAGATACCGGTAATCAGCAGCTACCGGTAGACCGAGCTACCGGTAATCAGCAGCTACCGGTAGACCGAGCTACCGGTAGGCAGCAGTTGGGGGATAAGTCACCTTGTCCTCCCGGAACACCTCCAACACCACATTTTCACAAAGTAATGGACCAGGGAGGTCCGGGCCATTACATTAGATACCTCTCAAAACATTCTCGTCCTCGAGAATTAAAAACCAACCCAGAAGAAAAGAGGGGTCTGAACAACCACCCCTTAAGATACCTATCAGGGGAAAACCACCATGAGTTGTTCAAAAGTTGGAACAAAACTACGACATCCGAGAGTATGGAAACAAATAATCCATAACCAAACAATTCAAACATAACATCACATCAAAGGTACATAAATAAAACATGAAAGGTCTAACCATAAAGGAAACGTCATTACATGGAAAGAGTTAAACATTAAACAACTCTGGGTACTGAGCACGTATCTGTGACTCACGCTCCCAGGTACTCTCCTCCATGCCACCGTGTCACCACAGGACACGAAGTAAGGGGATAGAACGCCCACGCAACACCTTCTCCTTGTGGTCTTGAATCTCCACAGGTCGTTCCTCGAAGGTTGCATCATCGTCAATATCGATCTCTCCCCAATCGATAACATGAGATTCATCATGAAGATAACGACGGAGCTGTGATACATGGAAAACATCATGTATCCGACTCATCTTAGGGGGAAGTGCTACTCGATACGCCACAGATCCAACACGAGCTAACACCTCGAAAGGCCCAACAAATCGGGGAGAAAGCTTACTTCCACGACCAAACCTTCGCTGCCCACGACGGGGAGTCACCTTTAGAAACACATGATCCCCAACATTAAACTCTAACGGTCTCCTTCTTTGATCAGCATATGATTTCTGACGATCCTGTGCTGTCTTCATCCTCTCACGAATCACCTGAACCATCTCTGTTGTATTCTGCACTAGTTCTGGTCCGAGGATTGCTGACTCTCCGACCCCAGTCCAGCACAATGGAGAACGGCATGGCCGGCCATACAAGGCTTCAAACGGCGCCATACCGATGGTAGAGTGAAAACTATTATTGTAAGCGAATTCTACCAAGGGTAAGTGCTTCACCCATGAACCTCCAAAATCAAGAACACAAGAGCGCAACATGTCTTTAAGAGTCTGGATGGTTTGCTTTGTCTGACCATCCGTTTGAGGATGAAAAGCAGTGCTAAGGCATAGTTGAGATCCAAAAGCATGTTGGAGACCTCTCCACACCCTAGAGTTAAAACGAGGATCTCGATCAGAAATGATCGTCCTAGGTACTCCGTGAAGCCTCACCACCTCCTCCAGATACTGCCTCGACAAGACCTCCACTGAGCTCGACTCCTTGATTGCTATGAAGTGGGCCGATTTAGTTAAACGATCCACTACCACCCATATAGCATCATGTCCTCCCGGAGCTTGAGGTAAACCTGTAACAAAGTCCATTGAGATATCCTCCCACTTCCACTGAGGAATCTCTAAGTGCTGGAGAAGACCACCAGGAACACGGTGTTCGGCCTTCACCTTCTGGCAGACTAAACATCGAGACACATATTCTGCAACTGAACGCTTCAGCCCAGGCCACCAAAACTGACTCCTCAAGGATCGGTACATCTTCGTCACACTAGGATGTACTGCCAAGGGTGAACTATGGAACTCTCGGAGAACGGTCTCGCGCATCGCCAAGGGAACAAAAAGCCTGCCATGATACAACACTCGGTGTTGTTCATCCTCCGACCAACCATCAGGGGCCTCACCACATACAACTCTGTCTCTCCAAACTTCCACCTCTAGATCACCCAACTGAGACTCTTCCATCTTCTGCATCAGGGATGACTGCACCGTCATCTGGAAAAGACAACCTCTTCCCCCAACTTCTCCTATATCAAGATGTAAAGATGATAGCTCTTCCATCACTCTCCAAGAATCAACAGATTCACGCACAACATCACTACGTGACTTTCGGCTCAGTGCATCAGCAACAACATTTCCCTTCCTAGGTGTATACGATATTTCGAAGTCGTATTCCTGCAAGAACTCCATCCACCGACACTGCCTCAAGTTCAAGTCCCGCTGAGAGAAAACATACCTCAAACTCTTATGATCGGTGAAAACCACAAAGTGCTCGCCAATGAGGTAATGTCTCCACAACTTTAGAGAAAAAACCACGGCTGCCAACTCAAGATCATGGGTGGCATAGTTGCGTTCATGGGGACGCAACTGCCGAGACCCATAAGAAACAACGGACCTCTGCTGCATGAAAACACAGCCTAGCCCCAGATGTGAAGCATCACAGAAAACATCAAACTGGACTCCCTCCGCTGGAAGACAAAGGACTGGAGCACTTACCAACTTCTCCTTTAGATACTCGAAAGCTGTCTGACACTGATCAGTCCATATGAACGCTTGATCCTTCCTAGTCAAAGCTGTCAGAGGAGTCACAACTCGGGAGAAATTAGCCACAAACCTCCTGTAATAGCCTGCGAGACCAAGGAAACTTCGCACCTCTGACACAGTCTTGGGGGATGTCCAAGACACCACTACTTCTATCTTCGAAGGATCCACAGCTACTCCCTGTTGGGACACAACATGTCCCAAGAAACAAACTTCTTGAGCCCAGAACTCACACTTGGACAACTTCCCAAACAACCGATATTGGCGAAGAACTCCCAAAACGGCTCGTAGATGCTCTGCATGCTCCTCTTCAGATGTGGAGTACACAAGGATGTCGTCGATGAAAACCACAAAAAACTTGTCCAGGAATTCATGGAACACAGCATTCATCAACCCCATGAAAACAGCTGGAGCATTCGTCACGCCGAATGGCATTACAACAAACTCATAATGCCCATGACGGCAACGGAAAGCAGTCTTCGGGATATCCTCATCCTTTACACGCATCTGGTGATATCCTGACCGCAAGTCTATCTTTGAAAACCAACTTGCACCCTTTAGTTGATCGAATAGGTCATCAATCCGCGGGAGAGGATAACGGTTCTTTATTGTCACTTTGTTTAAGCGATGATAATCGACGCACAACCGCAAACTACCATCAGCCTTTTTCACAAACAAAACTGGTGCACCCCACGGTGACACACTTGGCCGAACAAAACCACACTGCAACAGACCGTCGAGCTGAATACGTAGCTCTCGTAACTCAGAAGGGGCCATCCTATACGGAGACATAGAGATAGGAGACGCTCCTGGCTGTAGCTCGATCCCAAACTCGATCTCTCGTCGAGGGGGTAAGGATACAACCTCTTCTAGAAAGACATCAGGGTACTCCTCTACGACCCTAGGAAATGCCAGTTGTTGAACCTCTGAAGAACTCAGCATCATCCCAGCCATCATGGATGATAAGGATGAAACTCGTCTATGACTCATCCGAGGATCTCTCTCACCAACAAACACTACTTCCTCTCCATCTTCATCAAAGAAAATGACCTTCTTCCTGTAGCAATCCACAATAGCCTGCACCGAATACAACCAATCCATGCCGAGGATGACATCATATGGTTGTATTCGTAAACATAGGAAATCTCCCCAAGAGCGGTGCTGCCCCAACACTAGCTCACAGTCTCTACATACTTCAAATAAGCTAGCTCGACCTCCAACTGGCGTAGTCAACGCCAAGGGCACTGGAAGCCTCTCTACCTCAAGTCCCAAAGCGTGGACAAGGGTAGGGGATATAAAGGAGTGTGTCTCTCCTGAATCAAACAAGGCATACACCAAGGTAGAAAACAAGCAAAGGGTACCTCGGACGACTTCTGGCTCGCCTGGAGCTGGCAACGCTAGAGCATGAAGCTGACCACGACCACCTCTATGGCCTCTCTGACCCTGATGACGACCACCACCACGGCCGCGCTCTGCTCTCTGAGGACGGGGAGCGTCATGGGGCTGTCCTCTGCCTGCTCCATCTACCCTCTGGTGATCTAAAGCTGGTGCAACCTGCTGTTGCTGCCTCGGCTGGAACTGCCTCAACGGAGGAACCTGGAGTGGAGCGCCTGGTGCACGATGACTGCTCTGAAAAGTTGGGCACTCCCGCTGCTGATGACCACGTCCACCACAAGAAAAACAAGCGCCTGATCCCTTGGCATAGGTCTGAGAGTTGCTACCTCTGGAGAAACGAGATGGGAAGGGCTGGGACCTACCCCCAGGTGAACGGAAACTCTTCTGTCCTGAAAACCGGGAACCCCGGACTACAGCTCTGCTTCGTGAGGAATCATGACGATTCCCCTCTCGTGATGATCCGGTCCTGGTCAAAGTTCTGTCAACAACCTCTGCCCTCGCCAGCACCTCAAGATATGTCTTCAGCATAAATGGGGTGACCTGGCGCTGGATCTCTGGACGCAAAGCCTCCTAGAAATGCCTCGCCCTGGCCTCATCATCTGGTAACAGGTCTGAAGCATATCGTAGAAGGTTCCTGAAACGGATTCCAAACTCTCGAACACTGGAGCTCCCCTATCGAAGGGTGAGTAGCTCCTGGTGACTGGACGCCTTCGCAGTCGATGAAAGAAACTCGACTCTAAACCTGTCTCGAAACTCCTCCCATGAGATCGTTGACTCCTCACGATCCCCGAGGAACAAGAACCACCACTGTCTCGATGCTCCACGCAACATCGTCACAACCAAGGACACCCAGTGTTCCTTCCGAACACGAATCGAACTGAAGCCTATCTCGACCTCCTCCAACCAGTCTTCTGTGACTGCATCTGAAACGGAGCCCTCGTACTTCTGTAGACTCTGGCGCTGAAACTCTCGTAGTGTCTTCCTCCAAGTGTCATCATCGTCAACCTCTACCCGGCGGCGATCTGCTGGAACAGCCTGCTGGGCACCTTCTGCGCAAACCTGACGAGGACGTCGACCTGGAGCCATACCTGTAAAATAACAACTGTTAGAGCTCCTAAGCCTGGAATATGGAAGACTCAACATTAATTAATTAATTATTTTGTTTTATTAATTTTAGGTTACCTATCCCAAGGTCTACCCATTCAAACACAGGCGCAAAGAATAATGATGCATGACCCTTTCCTAGGTCTCTACCCTGCAACCAGTGTCACTTTGTTTAGTAGCCACCGTAAACTTAAAGGTCCGTGCAACGGATCATAGGGGGCCCTAAACGCCTATGTCTCTGCCGGTCTCCAGTGTTTACCCCACTTTCTAAACATGAATGACACCGTTGCCCTACCATCCCATGCATCCTCACCTGTGCCTAACTCCAAACTCAATCCTATCCCTCAACCAGACCTCTGATACCACTCTGTCACGACCCCCTCCCCACAAAGTGTACCCCTCCAGGGCCGGCAATGTAAGAAGGGAGATAATGACCCCCGAGTCCCTCCTCCAGTAGGCCCCGGGTTGGCGACTAGCACTGAGGGTATAATACACACACTAATGGGAGGCATTACCCTCTAAGAGAACACATGCAAAAGAGAGAGATAGAATAGACTCCAACCAAATCCAACTCATAACTGAAAATATAAAAGAAACCCAAGTACATATATGAAATGTCATGCAAAAGTACTACAACTGAAAGGGAAAACTAAAAGTACCCAAAAGAAAGTAAAACGGCAGCGACCACAAGCCCGAACAGCTCCTCCTCCAGCCCCAAGCTAGTAGTAACCAGCTTGATCTCCAACCTGCTCCAAGTGACCTGAAAAACAGTTTGTATATACATAGGGTGAGTATAACAGTATACTCAGTAGGATCCTCCCCAAGCCTCTCGTGCAAAAGTAAAGAAAGCATGATAAAGCCCAGTGAACAACAAGTGAAACTAACTCATTACCTAAACAGGTATACTAAGTTCCCAACCTCACCATGGCTACTCTCACCAAGTAACGCATACAATAAAATAACATATAGTAAAGAATATCAAGGGTACCCCGCTACTACTTCCCCACTGGTTTGCTGCTTTGCCCCAACGACATACGTCCTGTGCATCTCTCTCCAAAGGCTTGACCGCAGACACCTGGGCTAAGCTCCACAATCTGCACCTCGTGCACCACATAGGCTTGCCCGCAGACACCTGGGCGAAGCACCACACCGTCCTCACAACCAAAGGTAACCAGGTAGTTTCTGGGAGCCACCACAGCTCACATAACGTGTATCATACGTCGGGTATAATACCTCAAGCCATTACAGCCCATACTTCGAGTAAGGATCCTCAAGCCATCACAGCCTATACACGTTACACCTATAGTAGTCCATAGGATACTATATCCAGAATATATGTGTGTGAATAACCACAAGCCATTATATCCCTCTACACACATATATGGGGTAACTAACCGCTTGCCTCATGGCACAAGTATCTACCAAGAGAAGAGAGCGGGGCCAAAGGGGGTAGTCAGCCATTCAACCTCCCATCAGAATGTTGGGGAAAACACCCCCTCAGGGCTCAGAATCCCAGGGGTGTCAGTTGCCCTTACCAACAGGGTGGAGTAGCGTATAGAAACACAAAAAAGTATAGAATATATATAACTCACAACCACACTATGGGCATTACCTAGTCATAGGCACAACTGCAGCTAACGTCTCTCAGACTCCATGCTGCTACTTCTAAGACTAGGTATCCTATAAGCACACAACCATTTGAAGAGATTTATTAGATTACTCCATTTTCATTTTATCAGTTCCACTGTACGTTAATTAATTCTTTAAACATTAATTAACCATGAACAATTTACCACATTAAACTAAATTGGCATCACATTCAAAAACTGCTCCTTTTTAGGATTCACATCACTATTAAATTCCAGTTTCTCCATCCCCGTGGATTATCACCATTTAAACAAACTTTCATTATGGAATTACCTTCCCCATATTCTCAGGTATTCTAGAAAAGCATCCTATGCTACTAAACACAAAGGGCTCAACACGGTGAGTAGATATACTACCCATCGACTCTTTGCCGCCTATAGCAAGAGCATAGACCCATCCTCCATCGAGAGGCTAAACACAGAAAGCACGTGGCATACCCCATGTGTCTTCGCCTCCTTCGGATGAGGGTAAGCAAAACCAGCTGCCTTGAGAAGTGGGGAAAAGTAAAGCAGATAAACAATCAAACCACCAACATCAAACCATCACATTCATCTCATACCATCATCCTTGGTGTCCTCCCCGACACCCACATGCATAAACCGATGCATCTCGCCACACTAGGCGTCATCCGCGGCCACAACCACAAGTCCCCATGCCTCCACATATCACAACAGCCATCCAGGCTTACATCAAATCACAAGCAGCAGGAAATCAAAGATCACAAAATGGGCTCCCAGCCCTTTAACAAGGCATTCAGCCTTCATACAAGATGAGCACTCAGAGCTCCAAACCACAAGGCATTCAACCTTACAAGCAAGTGGGTAACTCAGAACCCTTTTGAAATTATCGAACTAATAGTTCTTTAATCCATCTTGAATTAACAGATTCATTAACATGCCTCTTTATCTTTAGTCAATTATTTAACAAATAATTCCGACTTTATGTTCTTTATCAATTTCCATCATGAACGAGCAACAAATTAAAGAAAAACATAGATATCACTCTATCTAGGAAAAAATATGAGGTAAACCGTTATCACGGTACAAAGTAACAACATACGATCAACCAATTCTTTTAATCCGGTTCAAGTATTTAATTAGGTCAATTTCATTGTGTTCCAAAGGACTAAATCATGCTAATTCTACGATTGCACATAAACAATTAGAGAAGCCATGAATCCCCTACCTCGAAGAGTTCTTGACGTCCTTTATCCACACAACGGGTCACAGTCCTCTTCTCCTCACGACAGCTGCATCCACCGGAGGATGCCACGATACGACAGTACCAACCAACCCCAAGAAAACCCATTAGAACCATGGAGATTACATGCTAATATGGAAGGAAGAACAAGAGAAGGTGATCCCCGAAGGAACGATGATAAAACATACCTTATATCGAATAACGATCGACACAACTTGGTTGCATCAACAGAGCGGAACTGATCTGAGTAACGTTGATTGTGAAACTCCTAAGAGAATGATTGCAAGGTTCTAGCGTCTCGTAGATGAGAACCAGGAGGAAGAACAACGAAGAATGATATCTCGTTCCTTTTAAAAAAAATTAGAGAGGCGACAGTTTAAGATCCGGTTTATTCTCCATTAAAAACGGATCGCATTAACCCACGCGGTTTGACCAAGTAAAAACATCCCGGCCTTAGGAATAATTAATATAGGATTTATGGCCTTTGAATCGGCCTTAAAGTCCTTAAAATAAGGTTTTAAAAGTATTTTACGTCAAAGAAAACGTCAAATTTGCGAAGCTGGAAACACTGTTCACATACTCACAATTTGGCAAAGTATGGAATCGGTAGCTCTTATGGAGTCTGGAAACACTGTTCATTCGTGAAATTTGGCAAAGTATGGAATCGGTAGCTCTTATGGAGTCTGGAAACACTGTTCATTCGTGAAAATTGGCAAAGTATGGAATCGGTAGCTCTTATGAAGTCTAGAAACACTGTTCACTGAACCTCACCGATAGAAGTCCACTGATAGAACCTCACCGATAGAAACACTGTTCACAGAACTAGAAATTTGGCAAAGTGTTAGCCGAGCTACTGTTGGACTGCGGCTACCAGTATACCGAGCTATCAATATGTTGTGGCTACCGGTAAACCCAGCTACCGGTAGGATGCGGCTACCGGTAGACCGAGCTACCGGTAATCAGCAGCTACCGGTAGACCGAGCTACCAGTAATCAGCAGCTACCGGTAGACCGAGCTACCGGTAATCAGCAGCTACCAGTAGACCGAGCTACTGGTAGGCAGCAGCTACCGGTAGACCGATCTACCGGTAATCAGCAGCTACCGGTAGACCGAGCTACCGGTAATCAGCAGCTACCGGTAGACCGAGCTACCGGTAATCAGCAGCTACCGGTAGACCGAGCTACCGGTAGGCAGTAGCTACCGGTAGACCGAGCTACCGGTAATTAGCAGCTACCGGTAGACCGAGCTACCGGTAATCAGCAGCTACCGGTAGACCGAGCTACCGGTAATCAGCAGCTACCGGTAGATCGAGCTACCGGTAGGCAGCAGCTGGGGGATAAGTCACCTTGTCCTCCCGGAACACCTCCAACACCACATTTTCACAAAGTAATGGACCAGGGAGGTCCGGGCCATTACACCCACAATATGTAATAAGATCCATCTCACGTGTCATGCTCATTCCATGACACTCCCCTTATTCTCGTCCAAAGTTTCAGGTCACCACACCTACAATAATTTCATCAAAATTTCCCATTCCCCATGAATATAGAGTGTTTAATGACTTGTTTTCATAGAAACATAGGGGTCACATGTCATGTTGTGACAAATTTTTAAACTTGAATTACTGAGATGCCCTTTATCATGTTAGTTTAAATTTAAGAAGAATCACTCTAAGCACGTTTCTATTAGACCAACTAACACACTAGGGATACAACCACCTCAATAACAACTAACATGAGATATAATTTCAAATACGTAAGTGTATACCTATTCTCACACTAAACTTAAAAGAACACAAAAATAATCTCAGGTTCAGGCATCCAAATGTTCCTTCCCTCCAATACCAACCTTGATACCAAAGTACTAGCACTCAAGGAACCTTCCTTAAGAAAACTAATTAATCACCCTAAAAACATAATATAATTGATAACACCTCTATTCATTGATTCCATATGCTAAAATATCTACATGTTCTTCACACATCTAAAACACATATGATATCAGGTTGATCCCTTTCATGGATATCCTCAATCACCAAACCCACCCACTCAAAACTGTCCTAATATGTGTTTGTAGATCATTGGGCTCTCAAAACTAGTCCCTTTGGTCCAGACTCATACAATACACTTCTCATGTTAGGAACTCCTACACCTATTATAAAACACACGAAATCTAATAAGTCAATGACAACTACTTTTTCTAAGTCACACAATCCCATTGATACACACCCATTATTACAATCACTAATTTCAATGACACCTGCTATAGGGTTTAATACTTATACAGGTTTAAACTAAACCACCCTATAACTTCCTAGTTCCAGAAGCCACCCATATGCGCTCCGTACCCGGTTGGTCACATGGCCTCAAGCGCATTTCCCTGAACACCAGAGGTTGCCGACTAGCAGCGAGGGCCTTGGGTGTGATAGTGGGGAAACTATGCCCTCATTGGCAGGGTACAAAGTGGAAGGAAACAACACATACAATAGTGGAAGCAGTAAACATCCAAAAAAATTAAATAGTAGAAGAATGGAATAATAAAAAACTAGAGCACTTATATATATATGAAATGATGCATGATACATATGTCTAGGAAAGCAGCCAAACAAGTCACAATGCTGGAAATACAAACAATGCTAAAACAAGTACAAAAGAAAGATAAACAGCTCCTCAACATCACAAGCTATAGCTTGGTCCCATGCTCTCCAACTCCACAGAAAGTCAAGTACCTGAAGTAGAAGGGCGCTTGCCCTTGTCTATACCTGCAACAATATAATCTGTTTGGGCCCAAAATCATGACCCAAACAGGGTGTGAGACTAAATCCCAGTAGGCAACCACCTGAAGATTTGTGCCAAATAGTCAGTGAGTATATGGAAGGTAAAAGTACATAAAGTAGTAAACAGGAATGTATTAAACAGTAAACAATCCACAGTTCCAAAGCAATCAATAGTGAAACAAATAGCCAAACCTCAAATAGGTAACCCTCTGGGAAGTACTCACGACCATCCCCTCTGGTCCTACCTAAAAAGTACAAGAAACCCTCTGTGCAGCACACTCGGTCTAACCCCTCTGGTTCTGTATGTGAATATAATAAGACTCTCTAAGGAAGCACTCATAGTCTATCCCTTTATAGTCAAAGGTAAAGCAAGACTCTCTGAGGAAGCTCACACTGTCCATTCCCCGTATATTCTAGGTAAAGAAAGACTCTATGAGAAAGATCACACAGTCCATTCCCTGTATATTCTATGGTAGTCAAGGAATATCTGAGGAATCTCACATGTCAAGTCCCCTTATATCCCCAAGGTATAGGAATCTCTAAGGAAGCTCACTCGGTCAATTCCCTTTATAGAGCAGGTCGTTCAATTCAAATAAAGACTCTCTGAGGAAGCTCACGCGGTCAATCCCCCTTATAGTCTAAAGTAATCAAGGACTCTCTAAGGAATCTCTCTTGGTCAATTACCCTTATATCCCCAAGTGGTTCTAAGATCTCTGAGGATTCTCACTCGGTCAATCCCCCTTATAGCCAAAAGTTCTCAAAGACTCTCTGAGGAAGCTCACCCGGTCAATTCCCCCTATAGTCTACTACACTAGGTTTTCACGGCCCTGTGTAAGTCAATGATCATAGTAGTGTAATAAGGCCCAATTAAACCTATATAATTACTTGGCTAAATGGTCTACATCATATCAAGCATGTCAGAATACAAACTCCCATCCTACAACAACAGGCATGGAAAACAAACAAAGCAGTCAAAGGCTAAACAGGACCAAATGGTCATAAAAAGAACAATGCATGGGAAAAACACATCCAAATCATAGAAATCAACCCAATTAATATCCAAATATCCTATAAATGGGCATACAAGCATAGTAGGCAAACAACAGGGGTAAAACAGTAAACACGCAATACCCCGTTCACGAGTATTGGTAGAATTTTCATATAATAATCAAAGAATTTGAATGGAAAGGCACAAACCACCTACCTCAGGTTTAGGACATCAATATACTTGAACCTCGAATCTTGAATCTCCTTGGAACATCCTATATCTAAGAAAATTTCCAAAACGTTCAACCCATGATAACTTGGAAGAGAAGAGGAATTGGAAAACAAGGCTCAAGCAGAAGAGAGAACTCATCTATGCAATTCCAACGCAATCAATAGTGTTTGAATCAAAGGTCGGATGGAGGCTCGGGGTCATGGAGAGAATTCACGGTCGTACGGGTTCTCTCGAAAAAAGACAACCTAGAAGAAGGTTGTTTTGTTCGTCAGACGCAACCCCAGTGCATTTAATGAAAAAAAAATACATGGCGTGTAATTTTGGAGTACACGGTGTGTACTTTATGTTTCCATACTTCGCATTAGGTATCCTCCAAGTCACTCCCACATGGCCATGTGTGTGGATACTACACGGCCTACTGCGGCAAGAAAGTACACAGCATGTACTTAGAAAATTTCCAGAAATTCCTCTTTTCTCCAAAAATGACCAGAAAGGAAAAACATACCTGAAAAGAAGGTATGGGTTCTTACACACCTTACCCACTCTCAGGTTAGTTATAAAATTATAAGTTTCATGTGAAACTATGATATAAAATGATATCTCACAGCTCCTGAGGTTGCATCTCAAACAAAATACAGTAGGTAACTTCCCACTATCTAGAACATCTCGTATCCATGGGCGAGGTATGTTCAATATATTTGTTTAAGGGAGGTATGTTCTTTGGTATTTTCTTTGTTCTGGGTCACCACACATGCTAGAACCCCCTCAAATGGAATAAAAAATGTGAAGTTGTTATTAATTTTTAAAATTCTGTATATGGTATTGTAGAGTTTTTGGAGATGTGTGTATATGGTATTGTAGAGTTTTTTCATATGATTATGGTTTGTGAAATGTATGAAATGTTGGAGGCTGGTGTATGAAATATTGGAGGCTTCTTTATATTGGATTATGTGTGTAGGTTTATGTGTGCAATGCTAGAGCTGCTGTGGAGAGCTGCTGTGGAGATACAAATCTGGGTTAATATTATACCAATGGTTTATAACTATTAGTATAGTGATAAAAGAGCATGTGTTTTCCAATGGTTATGTATAACCATTGCAAAAACTATATACTAATAGTTAATAAACCATTGGTATATCCCTGAACTTGTAATGTATACCAATGATTGTATGTAACCATTGGAAAAACTCTATGCCAACAGTTCAAAAACTATTGGTATTGCACTATTTCCTTTGTAAACCAACAGTTTAAAACCATTGGTAATTATCTATCCCAAAATTTCTAAGAAAAAATTGGAAACTGTAAGTTTTGTACCCTATACCAATGGTTATTTATAAACCATTGGTATATGTCTATCCCAACGCCAGAGTACCCAATGTTTTGGAAAACCATTGGGATATTTTATACCAATGGTTTACCCCCCCCCCCATGCCAATGAATTGTAACTATTGGTATAGTTTAACTTTCCAGCGGGTTTTGGTTTAAAATTGACATTTTAGTTTAAAACATATATCACTCATTGAAAACCTAGAAAACACACTCAAATTATCTTGATACTTCATTAAAATGATCATTAAGTAATTTTTTATGTGTAGGAATCACCCACAAGTCAATCCAACACATGGTGTGACCAATATGACTCAAAGTGAATGTTTTCAGTTTTAAAATGAAATTTTAGCTAAAAACATATGTTTCTCACTAAAAACCTATAAAACACACTTGTATTATCATGATGCATTAAGAACATTATCCTTAACTTTTTTATAATGTTTAGTAATCAACCACAAGTCAATATGACACACGGTTTGACTGGTATGACTCAAAGTATATTTTTATTTAAAATTGGCATTTTAATTAAAAAGACACATGACATACTCAAAACCTAGAAAATGCATTCATATTTTTTGTATAGTTTTATAAAATGATTCATTAGTCATTTTCGATGTGTAGGAATCATCTGTAACTCAATTTGACACATGATGTTACTGGTATGACTCGAAATGTGTGTTTTCAGTTTAAAAATAAAATTTTAGTTAAAAACATGTGTCACTCATTGAAAACAGAGAAAACATGATCATATTATCTTGTTACTTTGGGAAAATGATCCATATTTCATTTCTGAAATGTAGGAAACATCTGCACATCAATCTGACACATGATGTGACTGGTATGACTCAAAGTGCGTGTTTTTAGTTTAAAATGACATTTTAGTTAAAAATTCATGTCACTTGGTAAAAACCCAAAAACACGCTTGGATTGTCTTTATCCTTTAGGAAAATGATCCTTAATCCATTTTTGATGTGTAGGAATCAACTGCACATTAATCCAACACATGGTATGATCGGTATGACTCGAAGTGTGTGTTTTTATTTAAAATTGACATTTTAATTCGAAAGACGTGTTACATACCCAAAACCAATCATATGAAATCATATTTTTTTGAAAAATTAGTATAATACTGATATTTGATTCATTTTTGATGTGTAGGAATAATCTTTACATCAATTTGATACATGGTGTGACCGGTATTACTTAAAATGTGTGTTTTCAGTTTAAAAATGGAATTTTAGTTAAAAATATGTCACCCACTAAAAACTAAAAAAATACACTTGGATTTTCTTGATACCTTTTGAAAATGGTTCATATACTACAAAAAAATCATGTCATTAGAGGGGGTTATTTTTGAAATTACAGGGGGTTATAACCCCCTCTAAATACTTTAGCAGCGGTTATGGAAAACCACTACTAAAGTGGTCACCCTATGTTTTAAGGGGCGGTATTTATAAAGCACTGATAAACTGATATGAGAATTAGAGGCGGTTATTTTAGAGGGAGTTTAAACCCCCTATAATTTGTCCTTAATTTTCTATAAAATGGTAGATTATAGGGGGTTTAAACCCCCTCTAATTAAGTTATTAATATTAGGGTCGGTTTTAACCGCCTCTAATTGTTTTTTAAACCCCAATGTAGGGAAGGTTATGGAAAATCACCCCTAAAATTCTCTTTTTTGTTAGATATTTAATTGCTTTCTTGCAAGCCGCTTCTGTTTAGTTCCCCACCCACGATCCATTTCCCCTCCAATTCTCTCTCCACCAATCCCATGATCAACAATCATGCCCTTTGACCCCCCCCCCCCCACCTATACGTAGCCCCTTTTTGTTAATTATTTAATTGTTTTCTATATTTTTTTTCTCACAGGCCGCTTCTATCCCCACTACAGTCCATTTCCCCCTCTAATTCCCTCGATTTTGAGCTCACGATCAACCACCTTTTCCCTTTCACCCCTGTTGCCACCCCATGTATGCAGGGCCCTTAAGTACACCCACCACCCTTATAAAATCCCTCTACTTGAGAATCCAACCCACGATGGAAGGCAACCCCAGCTCCCAAACCTCCTCCACTTACCACTATAGCAGTTGAATTTTCATTTTTAATATACACATGAATATATTTATATATATATGTGAATATTTATTCAAAAATATATTATTGCATAATATATGTAAATAATAATATATATATTATTTACTATATTTATATGCATATACAATTATATATAATATATTTATACAATTATATATAATATATTTATAAAATTATTTATTATTTATTTATACAATTATATTTAATATATTTATATATATATTATATATTTAGTATATTTATATGTATATAAAATTATATATATTATATATTATATATTATATATTATATATTATATATTACCCAGATATACTATATGAATATATAAATATATATTATATTTATAGGTACATAATTAAAATAATATATATATATGTATATATATTACATATTTATATAAATACAAATATGTATTTTATATTTTATAAATACATTTATATTTATATATATATTATTCATATATGTATTCAATTTAATATATTTATATTTTATTATATTTAATATACATACATTTAATATAATTTATGTTTAATTTAATTATAATATATATCATATAATACAACATTTATTCCTATAATATAGTATTTCTATATAGATGAAAGTTTGTGTATATTTATATATAAAGTTATTTTGTATATATAAATTTATTTATACATATATATATATTTATATTTTATATATATAATTATATAATATATATTTATATTTATATTTCATTTTTTCTATATTATATATATTTGTATAAAAAATATAATATAAACATATTTACACATAAATATACAATATAAATGTATTTAATATAATATATGTATAATATAAATCACAATATAAATGTATTTAATAAATTTGTAGTATTTATAAAACCACGTATAAATTTTATATATTTGAATAAATATATTTATAATTAAATTTATATTATTTATACCAATATTTATATATATGTATGCATTTTTGTTTATAAGCATAAGTATTTATGTAAAGAATTTATATAATGTATTTATATATATGTCTGTATTTATAATATATTTAAATACATTTATATAATGTGTTTATGTAATATATATATATATATATATATATACATTCACACACACATATATATTATAAAATTTAAATTTATATGAGATTTATTTTTAAAAAATAGAGGGGTTTTAAACCCCCTCTAATCTAAGGGATTAGTGGCGATTCATGAACTCCCCTATTTCCTTTAAAAACCCATATATATATCATCTTAAATCCAAAAATATATATTAGACACACGCACGCGTGCGCTCGCACATAGACACATGTATATTATAAAATTTTCCTTTATATGGGATTTTTTTTATAAAAAAATAAATTGGAGGGGGTTAAAACCCCCTCTAATTCAAAGGATTAGTAGCAGTTCATGAACCCCCTCTTAAATTACAAGGGGTTCAAAACCCCCTATAATTTAAGAGATTATAGGGGGCTATGGACCCCCACTATTTCCTTAAAAAAATAAAATTCCATTATATATATAGCCTCTAAAATCAAAACAAATATTATATATATACCACCTATAAAATTCAACTGAATATATAGCACCATTAATTATTAAATTAGTGGAGGTATTGACATAATCGCCTCTAAAATCCAACCAAATATTAAAATAATAATTATAAAAAATAGAGTATATTGTGACCCCCCTCTAAATTCAATGATTAACAGGGGTTATACATAACCCCCCTCCAATTTGTAAAAAAATGAATTTAGAGGGGGTTGTGCATAAACCCCTCTAAAAAATCACCGCCAATATGATGTTTTTGTTTATAATGATAAGTATTTTTTATGTGTATGAATTAGTCTTACATCAATCGGACACACGGTATGATAGACATGACTTAAAATGAGTGTTTTTAGTTTAAAATAATATTTTATTTAAAAACTTGTGTCACTCACTAAAAACCTAGAAAACACATTAGTATCATCTTGATATTTTGGTTCAATGATCTATAAATCATTTTTGATGTGTAAGAATCATCATCATGACAATCTGATACATGGTTTGGATGGTATGACTCAAAGTGCATGTTTTTATTTAAAATTGATATTTTAGTTCAAAACACTCTTCACATAATTAAAACCAAGAAAATTCACTGAAATTGTCTTAATAATTTATGAGAATGATTCATAAATTATTTTTGATGTGTAGGAATCAACCAAACATTAATCCAACACATGGTGTGATCGGTATGACTCGAAATGTTTGTTTTCAATTTAAAAATGACATTTTAGTTTAAAACATATTTCACTCACTTAAAACCAAGAAAACATGCTCAAATTGTCTTGATAATTTATGACAATGATTCATAAGTCATTTTTGACATGTAGGAATTAGTTGAACATCAAAATAACACATGGTATGAATGGTATGACTCAAAGTATGTGTTTTCAATTTAAAAATTAAATTTTAGTTAAAAACTTGTGTTAGTCACCAAAAACCTATAAAACACACTTATATTGTCTTGATATTTTAGAAAATGATTCATAAATAATTTTTAATGTGTATGAATCATCTTCATACCAATTTGAAACACAGTATGGCCGACATGGTTCAAAGTACTTGTTTTTATTTAAAATTGACATTTTAGTTTAAGACATACACCGCATACTTAAAGTTGATAAAATTTACTCAATTTTTCTTGATACTTTAGGATAATGATATATAAATCATTTTTCATGTGTATGAATCAATTACACATTAATATGACACATGGTGTTCTCATAATGACTTGAAGTGTATGTTTTTTAGTTTAAATTTGACATTTTAGTTTAAAGCACGTGTCACATACTTAAAAAAGAGAAAATGAACTCATATTTGTTTGATACCTTATGAAAACGATCCATAATTAATTTTTTATGTGTAGGAATTATCCATACCTAAATCTAATAAACAGTGTGACCAGTATGAATCAAAATGTGTTTTTTCAGTTTAAAAATGACATTTTAATTCAAAAGACATGTGATAGACTCAAAAATGATCAAACACACTCATATTATTTTGATACTTTAGTATAATGATCCATAAGTCATTTTTTGACATGTATGAATCATATGTACCTTAATATGATACATGGTGTGACCAGTATGACTTAGAAATGTGTGTTTTCAGTTTAAAAATGACATTTTAGTTAAAAACATGGATCACTCACTGAAAACTGAGAAAACAAACTCATATTGTCTTAATAATTTAGTAAAATGATCCATAGTACATTTTTGGTGTTTAAGAATTAGCCACAAGGTAATCTAATACACAGTGTGACCGGTATGATTCTAAGTGTGTGTTTTCGATTTAAAAATGGAATTTTAGTTCAAAACATGTTTCACTCATTGAAAACCTAGAAAAAAAAGTTAGATTGTCTTGTTACTTTAGTAAAATGATCATTATTTCATTTTTGATATGTAGGAATCACCCACATGTCAATCCAAAACACTGTGTGATCGGTATGACTCAAAGTGCTTGTTTTCAGTTAAAAAAGACATTTTAGCTAAAAATGTGACACTCATTGAAACCTATAAAACATACTTGGATTGTCTTGGTACATTATTAAAATGATCCTTATTTATCTTTTTATGTGTAGGAATCAACTGTATTTAATCCAACACATGGTGAGACCGGTATGACTCAAAATGTGTTTTTTTTTTAATTTATGTTTTAGTTAAAAAGGCGTGTGACATACTAAAAACCGAGAAAGCACATTCATATCATTCTGATGCTTTAGAAAAATGATCCATAAGTCATTTTTCATGTATAGTAATTAGTCGTACTTCGATCTGATACACGGTTTGATTGGTATGACTCAAAATGTGTGGTTTCAGTTCAAAAATAAAATTTTATTTAAAAACATGTGTCACTCACTGAAAGCCCAGAAAACACACTCGTATTTTCATGGTACTTTGAAAAAATGATCCATAATTACTTTATGATGTATAGGAATCAGTTGCACATCAATCTGACACATGGTGTGACCAGTATGACTCAAATTATGTGTTTTCAATTTAAAAATGACATTTTAGTTAAAAACATGTGTCACTCAGTGAAATCTTATCAAACACACTTGTATTATTTTTACACTTTAGTAAAATGATCCTTAATCCATTTTTTATGTGTAGGGATCAACTACACATCAATTTCACACATGGTGTGGCTGGTATGACTCAAATTGTGTGTTTTTATTTAAAATCGACATGTTAGTTCACAATATGTATGAAATACTCAAAATGAGAAAAAAAATTATATTTCTTTGATACCTTAGGAAAAAAATCCATGAGTCATTTAAACTGTGTATGAATTAGTCGTACCTCAATCTGATACACGATGTAACTCGTATGACTTGAAATGTGTGTTTTCAATTTAAAAATGAAAATTTAGTTAAAAACTTGTTCCACTCATTGAAAACTAGGAAAAATGCTCAGGTTTTATTGATGCTTTATAAAAATGATTCGAAAGATGTTTGTGGTGTGTCGGAATCAACTACATGTCAATCTGACCCACGATGTTACTGTGTGACTCAAAGTGCATGTTTTCAGTTTAAAAAGGAAATTTTAGCTAAAAATGTGTTACTCACTAAAAACCTATCAAAGACACTCATATTGTCATGATATTTTACAGAATTGATCCATAACTCATTTTTTATGTTTAGGAATCTATCTCACATCAATACAACACATGGTGTGGCCGGTATGACTCAAAGTGCATGTTTTTATTTAAAATTGACATTTTAGTTCAAAACATCTATCACATACTAAAAACTGGGAAAATGTGATCTTATTGTTTTTATAATTTAGGATAATGATCCATAAATAATTTTTGATATATATGAATCAACCACACAATAATCTGATTCATGGTGTGACCGATACGACACGAAATTTTTGTTTTGAGTTTAAAATTTTCATTATAGTTAAAAACATGCATCACTCACTGAAAAATGAGAAAAAATGATCATGTTGTCTTGACAGTTTAGTGAAATGATCCATAAGTCATTTGTGATATGTAGGAATCAACCTCACATCAATCTGACACATGGTGTGACCGGTATGACTCAAAGTAAATGTTTTCAGTTTAAGAATGGCATTTCAGTTAAAACGTGTGTTATTCACTAAAAACTATCAAAGGTGCTCATATTGTCATGAAACTTTAAAAAAAAATCCATAAATCATTTGTGATGTGTAGGAATTATCCTCGCATCAATATGACACGTGGTATGGTCAGTATGGCTCAAAGTGCATGTTTTTATTTAAAATTGGCATTTTAGTCCATAACACACATCACATACTTAAAATCATTAAAATTCTCTTTTATTATCTTGATACATTTGTAAAATGATCCATAAATCATTTTAATGCGTAAGAATCAACCATAGATTAATCTGACGTGTGATGTGGTTGGTATGACTCAAAGTGTATGTTTTAAGTTTAAAATTGACATTCTAGTTAAAAACACACATAACATACTTAAAACTAAGAAAATGTGATAGAATTTTCTTTATACTTTAGTAAAATGATCCATAAATCATTTTTTTCATGTAAAAATAAATCATACATTAATATAACACACGGTGTGTCCGGTATTACTTTAATTGTATGTTTTCAGTTTAAAACTGACATTTTATTAATACATTGTTTTGTATTTATGTTTAATTTATTTCTTTATAGTATTACTAACATAATAATTATCTTTTAAATAGTTGCACTCTTTTTCTTGAGCTGTGGTGGTTTTTCACCAACTTCTAGCATGATCAGACTCTTTTTAAAGGGGATCAGGGTTTAAATACATCAAAACATTAATTTTGTTGAACTTTTTGATGTTTGTGATAAATTGTACATTCTAATGTAATTTTAAAAACCAAAATTTTAAATGCTTGTAATCATTGTATAATGTTTTTATTGTTGTCATGTGATGTAAACTTAATTGAAATTAAAAAATTTATTTACTGTTGTTGTGTGCTCTAATTTCAACAGCACACTACTGCAACCTTCTTTTTAACAACACTACAAAAAGTTATGATGAATGGCCCTTTTATCATCATTGTTTTAGCACTAATAAAATTCTTCTACTTTTAAATTTTCTTAGAATATCAATGATTTTTTAGAACCGATGAAGGTTATTTCTAGTGTTGTTAAAGCCCATATATGCAATAAAGATTCTTTTATCAGTTCTAATAGTATTGATAAAAGATATATTTTATTAGTGTTGGTTTTATAATAGATAAAATATTTACCCCTTTTATCAATCACACCCCAAATACGATAAATAGTGTGACTCGTATGACTCAAAATGTGCATTTTCAGTTTAAAAATGACATTTTAATTCAAAAGATGCGCGACATACTGAAAACTAATCAATCACATTCGTATTATTTTGATACATTATAAAAATGATCCATAAGTCATTTTTGATGTGTAAGAATTAGTTATACCTCAATCTAATACATGGTGTGACTGTTATGATTTGAAATGTGTTTTTTCAGTTTAAAATTTTCATTTTAGTTAAAAACCTGTGTCACCCATTGAAAACTAAAAAACACTTTAATTGTCTTAATACTTTAGTAAAATGTTCCATAATTCATTTATGATATGTAATAATCAATCACAATCCAATCTAATACACAATGTGATCGGTATGACTTAAAGCGCATGTTCTCAGTTTAAAAATGGCATTTTAGTTAAAAACATGTGTAACTCATTAAAACCCTATAAAAAATTCTCATATTGTCTTGATACTATAGAAAAAATATCACTAAGTCATTTTTGATGTGTAGGAATCACCCGCACGTCAATCTGACACATGTTGTTACCGATATGACCCAATGTGCATGTTTTCAATTTAAAAATTATATTTTAGCTAAAAACTTGTGTAAATCATTGAAAACCTATAAAAAACACGTGTATTGTCATGATACTTTAGTAAAACGATCCTTAAGAAATTTTTTATGTGTATGAGTCAATTGTATGTCAATATAACACACGATGTGGTCAGTATGACTCAAAGTGTGTTTTTATTTAAAATTGACATTTTAGTTAAAAAGACACATGGCAAACTTAAAACCAATAAAACACATTCATGTTGTTTTAATACTTTATTAAAATGATCCATAAGTCATTTGTGACATGTATGAATTAGTCTTACCACAATCTAACATGGAGTGTGACTGGTATGACTTGGAATGTGTGTTTTCTGTTTAAAAATGACATTTTAGTTAAAAACATGTGCCACTCATTGAAAATCAGTCAAGTGAACTTTTATTGCCTTGATAATTTATGGAAATGATCCATAATTCAATTATGAAGTGTGGGAATCAGGTACACATCAATCTTACACATGGTGTGATCGGTATGGATTAAAGTACATATTTTTAGTTTAAAAATGACATTTTAGTTAAAAATGTGTGTCACTCACTGAAAATAGAGGAAAAATATTTGATTATACTGATACTTTTATAAAATGATCCATAATTCATTTTTACCATGTATGAACCAGTCGCACATCAATCTGACACACGATGGGACCGGTATGACTCAAAGTGCTTGTTTTCAGTTTAAAAATGAAATTTTGGTTCAAAACATGTTTTTCATACCCAAAACCAATAAAAAAATTCAAATTATTTTTATGTTTATGAAAATAATCCATAAGTAGTTTGTGAGATGTATAAATCAATCGTACCTCAATATGATAAATGGTATGGCAGGTATGACTTGAAATGTGTGTTTTCAGTTTAAAAATGATATCTTAGTTAAAAAGATGTGTGACATACTCAAAACTGAGAAAAAAACATTCAAATTGTTTTGATACTTTATTAAAATGATCCATATGTCATTTTTGATGTGTAAAAATCTGTCGCACCTCAATCTGATACACGGTGTGACCAGTATGACTTAAAATATGTGTTTTCAGTTAAAAATGAAATTTTAGTTAAAAACATGTTTAACTCATTGAAACCTAAGAAAACATGATCTTTTTGTCTTAATACTTTATAAAAATTATCTATAATTCATTTTTTATGTGTAAGAATCAATCGAAAGCTAGTTATATACACTGTGCGACTCGTATGACTCAATGTGCATGTTTTCAGTTAAAAATGGAATTTTAGTTAAAAACATGTGTCACTCATTCAAAACCTAGAAAACACACTTGGATTGTCTTGATACTTAATTAAATTTATCATTGAGTTATTTTTGATGTGTAGGAATCACCTACTGTCTATCCAAGATGCAGTGTGATCAGTATGACTTAAAGTGTTTGTTTTTACTTTAAAAATGAAATTTTAGCTGAAAACATGTGTCACTCACTAAAAAAATATAAAAAACTCATGGATTGTCTTTATACTTTAGGAAAACGATCCTTAAGTAAGTTTTGATGTGTGGGAATCAACTTCACATCAATATGACACACAGTGTGACCGGTATGACTCAAAATGTGTTTTTATTTAAAATTTACATTTTAGTTAAAAAGATGTGTGACATACTCAAAAGTGAGAAAACACATTCATATTGTCTTGATACTTTAGTAAAACATTCCATAAGTCATTTGATATGTGTAGGAATTATTTGTACCCCAATCCAACACACGATGTGATTGGTATGACTCAAAATGTGTGTTTTCAGTTTTAAAATGAAATTTAAGTTAAAAACGTTTTTCACTCACTAAATACTAAGAAATCACACTTGGATTGTCTTGATACTTTAGAAAAAAATGATCGATAAGTAATTTATGATATATAGGAATCAAACGCATGTCAATCTGACACATGGTGTGACCGGTATGATTCAATGTAAATGTTTTCAGTTTAAAAATGAAATTTTAGTTAAAAATATGCATCAATCACTAAAATCATAGAAAAAACTAATATTTAATTGATACATTAGGAAAAATATCCTTAAGTTATTTTTTATGTGTATTAATCAACTACACATCAATCTAACACACAGTTTTGCTGGTATGACTCAAAATATGTGTTTTTATTTAAAATCATCATTTTAGTTCACATGATGCATGAAAAACTCAAAATCAAGCAAAAACATTCAAGTTGTTTTGATACTTTATAAAAAATTCATGAGTCATTTGTGATGTGTAGGAATCAATCGTACCTCAATCTGATACACAGTGTGACCGATATGACTTGAAATGTGTGTTTTTAGTTTAAAAATGATATTTTAATTAAAAACATGTGTCACTCACTAAAAATTAAGAAAACATATTCAGATTGTCTTGATACATTAGGACAATGATTCATAGTTAATATTTTTCATGTATGAATCAATCACACATCAATCAGACACACGGTGTGATCGATATGACTCAAAGTGTGTGTTTTCAGTTTAAAAATGATATTTTAGTTAAAAATGTGTGTTAGTCACTAAAAACCTAGAAAACACACTCATATTGTCTTGATATTTTAGGAAAATGATCCATAAATCATTTTTGATGTGTAAGAATCAGTCACATGTCCTTCCAACACACAATGTGACCGGTATGACTCGAAGTGTGTGTTTTTATTTTAAATTGACATTTTAGTTTAAAACACACATCACATACATAAAATCAAGAAAATGTGCTCGGATTGTTTTGATAATTTAGGAAAATTATTCGTGGGTCAGTTGCGGCGTGTAAGAATTAATCATACCTCAATATGATACACAGTGAGATCAATATGGCTCGGAATGTGTGTTTTCAGTTTAAAAATGACATTTTAGTTAAAAATGTGTGTCACTCACTGAAAACTAAGAAAACATGATCAAATTGTATTTATAATTTTGGAAAATGATTCATAAGTCATTTGTGACATATGGGAATCATTCACATGTCAATTTGACACATGGTGTAACCGGTATGACTCAAAGTGCGTGTTTTTAGTTTAAAATGACATTTTACTTGAAAATGCATGTCACTCACTAAAAACTTCGAAAAAACACCCAAAATGTCTTGATATTTTAGAAAAATAGTTAATAAACCATTTTTGATGTGTGTGAATCAAAAACACATTAATTCGACACATGGTGTGATCATTATGGCTCAAAGTGAAAGTTTTAATTTAAAATTGACAGTTTAGTTCAAAACACACATCACATACTTAAAACCGAGTAAATGCGCTCTAGTCGTCTTGATATTTTATGAAAATAATTTGTAAATAATTTGTGATTTTTATGAATAAACCACAGATTAATTTGACACACAGTGTGTCCAGTATGACTTGAAGTGTATGTTTTAAGTTTAAAATTGACATTTTAGTTCAAAATGCACATTACATACTTAAAACCGAGAAAATGCACTTTGATTTTCTTGATACTTTAGGACAATGATCCATAAATAATTTATGGCATGTAGAAATCAAGAACACATTAATCTGACACACGGTGTGCCTGATATGACTCGAAGTGTATGTTTTTAGTTTAAAACTGACATTATATTAATTCATTGTTTTATATTTATGTTCTATTTATTTATTTATAGTATTAGTAACATAAGAATTGTTTTTTTATACAGGTGCACTATTTAGCTCGAGTTAGGGTGGTTTTTTCATCAACTAGAAGCATGATGAGATTCTTTTGAGAGAGGTTCGGGGTTCAAAGACAACAAAACATTAATATTGTTGAATTTATTGATGTTTGTGATAAAGTGTACGTAGTAATGTAATTGTATAAACCAATGTTTGAGATGTCTTTAATCATTTTACAATGTTTCACTAGTGCAGAAAACATTTTTTACATCGGTTATTTTTCATTATTTACGTCAGTTTTTAGGCGACGTTAATACGGACGACATTATAAATAACGTTTTTTACGTCGGTTATTTAAAAACCGACGTAACATCCCTAACATCACGGTGTTTATCACATCGGTTCATTAATAACCGATGTGAAAAATGATGGGGGGTGGGGATTTATAACGGCGGTTATTATATAACCGCCGTGATAAACCGCGGGTGGGGGGGTTTAGCACGTCGGTTATATAATAACCGACGTGATAAATATGCGTGGGGGGGGGTTTATCACGTCGGTTATTTCTAAACCGACGTGATAAAATGCTTGGGATATCGTTTATCACGTCGGTTATGACATAACCGACGTGATTAACCCTTCCCCGGGCCTATTATCACGTCGATTTCTTAAATAACCGACGTGATAAAAAGGCCTGGGAAACGTTTTAGCACATCGGTTATCCAATAACCGACGTGGTAAATCGATTCCCAGGCCTTTTAGCACGTCGGTTATATTAAGAACCGACGTGATAAAAGGCCCGGGAACGGTTTATCACGGCGGTTCTCGAAAAAACCGACGTGATAAACCCCTACCGATTTATTTACCACGTCGGTTATAAAATAACCGACGTGAAAGCGATATTTTTTTTTAAAAATAATTGCACTTCTCTCACCAAAAAGCAACCAGAAACCAAACAACAAAAATAACCATGCCAGCCCTCCCCCAAGCCCCAACTGAACCCCACCCTCATCTATACCCACCTAACAACCTGGCCAGCCCTCCCCCACCACATTGGAGCCCCACCACAACCCTTGGACACCCCCCCCCCCACCCCTTGGACAGCCCCCCCAACCCTCATTTACACCCCCACGACCCCTAGTACAGCCTCAAACACCCATTGGACACCCCTCCCATATCCCTTGGACACCCCCCACCCCTTGGACACCCCCCCACCCCTTGGACACCCCCCCCCCACCCTCATTTACACCCCCAAGACCCCTAGTACAGCCTCAAACACCCATTGGACACCCCCCCCCACACCTTGACAGCCCTCCCAGACCCCTTGGACACCCCCCCCCCCGACCCCTGGACACCCCCCCCCCCCCCGAGCCCTTGGACAGCCCCAAACACCCCTTGGACACCCCTCCCATATCCCTTGGACACCCCCCCACCCCTTGGACACCCCCCCACCCCTTGGACAGCCCCCCCACCCTCATTTACACCCAACCGGCCCCTTGGACAGAACTCCCAGACACCTTGGACACCACTCCCATATCCCTTGGACACCCCCCACCCCTTGGACACCCCCCACCCCTTCGACAGCCCCCCCACCCTCATTTACACCCCCCGAACACTAGGACAGCCCCAAACACCCCTTGGACACCCCTCCCATATCCCTTGGACACCCCCCCACCCCTTGGACACCCCCCACCCCTTGGACAGCCCCCCCACCCTCATTTACACCCAACCGGCCCCTTGGACAGAACTCCCAAACACCTTGGACACCACTCCCATATCCCTTGGACACCCCCCCACCCCTTGGACACCCCCCACCCATTCGACAGCCCCCCACCCTCATTTACACCCCCCGAACACTAAGACAGCCCCAAACACCCCTTGGACACCCCTCCCATATCCCTTGGACACCCCCCCACCCCTTGGATAGCCCCCCCCCCCCCCCCCCCACCCCTTGGACAGCCCCCCCCCCCTGGACACCCCCCTGACCCCTTGGAAACCCCCCTGACCCCTTGGAAACCCCCCATCCCCTTGGACAGCCCCAAACACCCCTTGGACACCCCTCCTATATCCCTTGGACACCCCCCCACCACTTGGACACCCCCCACCCCTTGGACAGCCCCCCCCCCCACCCTCATTTACACCCAACCGACCCCTTGGACAGCCCCAAACACACCTTGGACACCCCTCCCATATCCCTTGGACACCCCCCACCCCTTGGACACCCCCCCCCCACCCTCATTTACACCCCCCTCGACCCCTAGGACAGCCCCAAACACACCTTGGACACCCCTCCCATATCCCTTGGACACCCCCCAAACACCCACCCACCCCCTTGGAACCTCTCCCCCCATACCAAAATCCAGACCAGAAAAACCATCAACAGTAGACCAAAACAAGAAGTAGAGAAAAATTAAACATTCACTTATATAACATTCAAAACTTACACTGTCAACTTCAAAAAAAACTAAATCCAACCTAAACGACTACGAAATACACAATTACATTGACAATATTCAAAATTACATTTTACATTACAAACAACTAAAAGTCAATCAAACCTATAAAATAATTTGACCACTCCACTTGTAAGTGTTTGATATCTTCAGCAGTAAAGGGTTGAGGGTCATCAAAAAGCTACAAAGGAAAAGGATAGTAGTCAACGTGTATAATGAATAAATCAAATTGAAATATTATGAGAAAGAGGAAATCTTACCAGTTCAAAACTCAGAACTGTCCCAGTTGTTATTATTTCATACATAAATCTTAACATGTAATATCCGCATTCGATGATGCCTTGTTGCTCATGGAATTTCTGTTTGAATGAGTGTAAATTCAATATAATATTTTTATGTAATAAATCAAAATGTACAAATTATAAATGGATATTTACCTTCGCATGTACATATTTGATCTTGAAATTCCTTTTATTTGCGCTTTTTCGAAAGTGGACCCATGCCCTGTTAGAAAATAATACGAATGGGGTAAATTTAAAATTCATTATAATATATAAAACTATTGTGAAATTGAAACTTACGTTTCCAATATATTCTTAAAACTTTCTCGTACATCATCATGGAGAGAGCATATCCAATAAAGTGCTTTCTACCTAGGGAAAAAAACCCCTAACATCCAATGATCCCTGATAAAAGGAAATTTAACGTTAGTGGTTTTTTATGTTAAAAGATAATTAACTCTTTGAGAGGGATGTGTTTCATACCTATCACAAAAAGGCATCATCCAACACTGTGTGATTACATTCTTTTCAAATCTATCAGCAATATAAATCATTCTTTGTTCCTCATCCAATGCACATGCTTCAGGGGAAATCAATTGTGGGTCCACGAATCCATATACATCTGTCATCTCATTCCTCTCACAAATTTTATACAGATACCTAATACAAAGCAGACATAAGTAAACATTTTTAATAAATATAACGCAAGGAAAAGGTGTTAAGACTTACATGATAAAAATTTGCACCACGTTGATGCCAAACTTATCTCCAGTGACAAACTCCATGATATCAGTTTTCATAATCCCCACACTTAGTTCACGTCCACAGACATGAGCTTCCATTGTAAAGTCATAATGATCCGCCAACAAATTTGAATATCTTGACAATTTGTCAAGACTGCTAGTATTTGCATCTGATGTCATAGCTATCTGTCTTTGTTGTTGTCTATACAGTATTTCTTTACCTTTGAAGTATTCCTGTAAAAATAAACTGAAAAATATATTAGTTTTCAAATGATAAAACATTAATAAAAATATAAAATAAAAGATATAACATCCATACCTCTATGGTAATGAGTCGAAGAAGTCTGGATGGCCAAAGTAAAAAATGGCCGATACTATGTCCAACTGTCATCACCTCATCTGTAGATAATGGTATCCGAGCTGATCTATCTATAATATCATGTACAGTGACCCTCTGATTCTCTACCTCTAACTGTTGATGATGAACTGTATCTCCTATACAATATACCATCCCATATGCAACTATATGATGTTGAGGATCATCAACATACAACTCACAATAAGTAGGTAGCTGTGGCGGAGGAGGAGGATCAAAAATGGGGTCCGCAGGCTGAGGTGGGGGAGTGGGAGCTACTGGGAGAGGTGGAGTGGGAGCTGCACCCTGAAATTGTCTTTGCAAGTCTGCAAACATTAACTGCACTGATTCTCTAATCTTGTCCTCCATTGTCGCATTAATATTATGGACTTCAGCCTCCAAGGATTCTATTTTTTTTTTATAAACTCCCTCAACGTTAGAAGTTGAGGAACGTGGCAACACTTTTCTTACCGATACACCTGTCGGATATCCTCTTACACAGCCAGGATGTTCGGGCCTTCCCAATGCCACAGATAAAATATCTTCCCTCCCAGATGGTGTAAATGTCCCCTGTGAACTCTGCTCCTCAAGAGAGTCCTGTAATAATTAATTGAACATTTCTATAATGATTGGAAATATATGACGAAAATAGTAAACTTAAATAAATAAAATAGATATCTTACAATCCTCTCAACTACGAGTCTCAGTTCTTCCGAAAGATATTGTCCTTTTTTGCCCTTCCGAGCTCTTTTCCATTTCTCATGTCTAGATGGAGGGGATGGAGGGGCCACCTCTCCAGATCTTGAAGACTCAGCTCTTAGTTGTTGAAATTTTTCTGCCATCATTTGTTCTTCCAATAATGCATACCCTCCCCGAGATAAACTATGAGGGTATACATTTTTAGATTGGATCTCTTGATGAGCTTTCCTTGTTTGCTGTAAATTAAGAATAAGTAATCATTAACAAAACAATAATAAGATCATTTATATAAGAAAGCTTATAAAAGTTTACATTGCCCTTACCAAAAATGATTCTTTTCTTCTACTTTCAAAAAATTGTCTCCATGTGTCTTCATCTATAAAAGGATATATACGACATGGATTCTCACGACTCCTATGACCATAAATGAAATCAGATGAGAGGGTTGATTTGAAATCCCTCCATCTCCTAGCAGCCAACGATAAGCATTTCTTCCCGACTCCTCCAGTGTCAGGAATATCAAATGTCATCTGATAAAAAAGAGGTTAAAAATATTATATATACTAGAAACATTTAAAGAACAGTCAAACAATAGCAAAAGATCTTACCAAAATGGTCTCCCATAGCTGAGAAATTATCGCCTTATCCACACTTCTCCAATCATCATAGAGAATGCTTACTTTGCTCTTAGCCTGAGTTGCTACAAAACCCTTAAAATCTTTAGCATTTGGACCTCTAGGAAGATCATCATCATCAAACTCCACGACTATCCTCTCCTCCTTCATACGGGCAAGTGATAATTTTGGTAAATGTGTGCACCCACGCTTACCAACCTTTGAACTCTTTTTCGTAATAGGAGTATGTGAATGTTCCTCCCCAGATGTATGACCAATATGCTCATCTCCAGAATCATGTGGCTGATCAACTAATTGATCTGTCATTTTCCTTCAAATCAAAAAAACAAACATTAGTTCACAAATATACAAATTCAAATATTGTAATACTACTTAATCAGAAAATAGAAAAGTGTACTAAATTACATAATAGTAAACATTGGTAATATGGTAAGCATGTTAAACAATGATAAACATGGTAAACATAGTCTGTTGTACCCCTCTCTCTTGGATTTTAATGATCACAATCACTCTTATTATGTTCTAACTTGTTTTCAAGTGTTTTTGTTGATAGGCAAAAGGTTGCCAAGGAGTTTGCCCAAGAAAGCTGAAAAGTGGACTCACTGAGTCCACCGGTCAGCCGGTGTGAGCTCACCGGCCAGCCGGAGGACCCAGGTAGTAGACTTGCCCACTGCCTGGTGTCACCGGCCGGCCGTTGGCTCACCATCGGCCGGCCGGTGGACCAGACAGAGAGCCTTCCTCTCTATCTGGACCACCGGCCGGCCGCTGGATCACCACCGGTCGGCCGCTGGATCACCATCGGCCGGCCGCTGGATCACCACCGGCCGGTGGTCCAGACAGAGAGCCTTCCTCTCTGTCTGGTCCACCGGCCGGCCGCTGGCTCATCACCGGCCGGCCGGTGGACCAGACAGAGCTTTGCAGTCTAGACCACCGGCCAACCAGTGATCCACCACCGGCCAGGCGGTGCGCCCAGGACTTCTCCTCTTTACGGTTTTTATTGTTTTATCATTTTGGTTTGATACATGTTTTAATAAGTAAAAAATTTACAATATCTAACATTATATGAAAAAACTAAATGTAAACAAGAAATAAACATGTGTTACCTGTAATTTTAGGAATGTACAGTTGGATTGTTTTCCCAAATTCCTTCGCCGTGATCGTTCCTTATGGCACAAACCATGTCTTCAACATACTCATCATTATGTTCTGTTAATCTTTCCATGGAAGTAGGGATCTCACATAAATTAGCATCTTCATCAAATTCATCCTCACCAACATATTGTTTTTTCCCTTGTAAAACAACAGCCCACTGCATATCTGATTGATCTACTACATAGAAAATTTGTTTGGCATGTGTTTCCATTATAAAAGAATCAGCCGTGTCTTCCAATCTATTCAGATTAACAAGTGTCATTCCAAATTCATCGTGTCTGACACTGTTGTTACCGATAAACCATTTACAGTTAAAAACAGGAACTTTAATTTTAAAGTAATCAGCCTCCCATATGTCTTCAATCACTCCATAATATGCACTTGATGCCGAAATTGGGTTTCTGTCCTTAGCACTCGAAAAATGCATTGCTTCTGCAAACACCAATACACCACTATTCTGAACTGCACTTCTGTTGTCCTGAGCTTTCGTATGAAATGTATAGCCATTAATGTCATAAGAGGACCATGTTATCACATTTAAAGATGGACCACCCACTATCCATTTTAATGTCTCTGATACATCTGATCTACCAAGCAAGGTCTTTTTAAACCATGGAAAAAAAGTTTTGTTGTGCTCATTCAAAATCCACATTTCTTTCTTCTTTGGATGACATTGTTTCAACTCATTAATATGCAATGTGATATACGGTTGAACATCAGCTATGTTATTCAAGATGTATGATTCTAACTTCTTCATATGTTCAGCTGACAGTGATTTGACTTTCAAGCCACGAATCCCCTTTCCCTCATTATTAACCCGTTCATGGCGAGATGGAGGCAAACCTATGTGTTGCGCCGTAGCCAAGTAGCTCGTACAAAACTCTGCTACCTCATCAGAAATATACTTTTCAATAATGGAGGCTTCAGGTCGATATGGATTTTTAACATATACCTTTAATATTTTCATATACCTTTCAAAAGGATACATCCAACGAAGATATACAGGTCCACAAAGCTTTATTTCTCGAACCAGATGAATCATTAAATGCACCATCATATCAAAAAAAGTTGGAGGAAAATACATTTCCAAATGACAAAGTATAAAAATTGCATCCTTTTCCAAAATGTTCAAAGCATTCACATCAATCGCCTTGTTACAAATTGAATTGAAAAAATAACACAACCTCATTATAGTCTTTCTGACACGGATGGGCAATATTCCACGCAGTGCAACTGGTAGAATTTGTTGCATCATGACGTGACAATCATGTGATTTCATACCTATCAACTTCAAGTCTTTCAATGAGACAAAATTTTTTACATTTGAAGAATAACCTTGAGGCACTTTGATATCATGAAGACACTGACAGAAGCTACTTTTCTCCCTCTTCGATAATGTATGACAAGCCGGGGGAAGAAATGTTCGTCTTCCTTTAGGAGTGGGAGCTAACTCCAAACGTATTCCCATTGATAGTAGGTCTAACCTTGTATTCAACCCATCTTTTGTCTTTCCTTTAATATCTAGAAATGTTCCGATCAAAGAATCACAGATATTCTTCTCCACGTGCATGACATCAATATTATGTTTGACTTCATGATACCTCCAATATGGTAGCTCAAAAAATATTGACCTTTTCTTCCAAATATGTCTATCATTACCAGATTTTTGTGTCTTTCCCAATGTCACATCAAGGTTTTTCACCCTCTCAAAATAAAAATCTGGGGATAAAGGTTTTGGAGCAGTATCAAATTCTTGTGAGCCATTGAATTCCTTTTTTAGTCTTCTATAAGGGTGATCCATAGGCAAAAACTTTCGATGACCCATGTACACTATTTTCCTCCCATGATGCAATTGACAATATGACGTCTGTTGTTCGCAAATTGGACATGCTTTATGCCCTTTAACACTGTATCCAGACAAATTTCCATATGTTGGGAAGTCATTTATAGTGAATAGAAGCACTGCATGCAGTTGAAAATATTCCATTTTATAAGAATCATACACCCTAATACCATCAGCCCATAACAGTTTCAAATCATCAATCAGCGGTGATAAGTATACATCAATATCATTGCCGGGTTGCTTTGGACCAGAGATCATGATACTCAACATGACATATTTGCGCTTCATACAAACTTCAGGAGAGAGGTTGTAAATTACCAATAAAACAGGCCATGAACTATGTGTGCTACTGAGGGTTCGGTATGGATTCATTCCATCTGTGCACAAGCCTAGTCTCAGATTTCTAATTTCATTTCCAAATGTAGGGTACTGGGCATCAATTTTCTTCCATTGTGGACAATCAGCTGGATGACGTATTTTTCCATCACATACCCGCTCATCAGCATGTCATCTTAACCTTTTTGCATCATGTGAATTAGCAAATAAACGTTTGAAACGAGGAATTATAGAAAGATACCAAAATACCTTTGAAGGGAGCTTTGTAATCTCTACATCAGCTTGTGATTTTTATTTCACCTTATACCGTGATGTCCCACATTTAGGACACTCTTTCAGAAATTCATATTCCTTCCTATATATAATGCAGTCATTCGGACAGGCATGTATTTTCCTGTATCCCAATCCCATCGGGCATAATATTTTTTTGGCCTTATAATGTGAATCTGGAAGATCGTTATCTTTTGGAAGAATGTCTTTCATCAATTGTAGCAGCTCTGTAAAACTTCTGTCACTCCATCCATGTTTCGCCTTTAGGTTAATCAATCTTAACACCGCCGACAAAACTGTAAAATCTATACAACCAGGATATAATGGTTTTTCGGCATCACCATATAGACGTGCAACTGTCGGTTCTATCTCAATTTGTTCTGCTACAATATCGCGAATCATTTCTTCAATTCCATCGGAGTTACCATCTTGCGATTCATTATCATCAGTGACATTCTGTCCAGTTTCGTCATGCCAAATCCAATGGTTGTAACTCGGATTGAAACCATGGAAAATCAGATGATCTTTTATCTCTCTACTTTTCAACTTCTTCATATTCAGACATTTCAGGCATGGACAGAAAAAAATGTCACTACTTGGAACATTTCGTTTAGCAAATTCCAAAAAGGCATCAACACCTTCCTCATATTCATTGCTCATTCGATGTGCCGTAATCCAACTTCGACTCATTATTACCTATAACAAATAGCAAAAATATATATATTTTTTAGATAAGACAAATATATGTTTATATGAAAAAAATCATAATTTGAATGTAAACAATTTTGAAATATAAAACAAATCGATGTGTATTTAAAAAAATATGCTTGAATATTATTTTTTATACAAAATATAGTAAGATATAACACCCCCCTTGGACACCCCCCAACCCCTCTTGACAGCCCCCCGCCCCTCCTGGACACCACCCCTCACCCCCTACCCCCTTGGACACCCCCCTGGACATCCCCCAACCCTCTGGACAGCCCCCCCACCCACCCGGACAACCCCAAATACCCTCTGGAGAGGCCACCACCCACATGGACAGCCCCCCACACCCATCCACCCCCTTGGACACCCCCTGGACACCCCACCGACCCCTCTGGACAGGCCGCCACCCCCTTGGACAGCCCCCCACACCCACCCATCCCCTTGGACACCACCCTGGACACCCCCCGACCCCTCTGGACAGCCCCCGACCCCTCTAGAAAGCACCCCCACCCCTCCTGGACACAACCCCCCACCCCCGACCTGCTTGGACACCCCCCTGGACACCCCCCAACCCTCTGGACAGCCCCCCCACCCCTCCTAAACACCACCCCCCACACCCTACCCCCTTGGACACCCCCCTGGACACCCCCCCAACACCCACCCACACCCTTGGACAGCCCCCCACACCCACCCACCCCCTTGTAAACCCCCCTGGACACCCCCCGACCCCTCTGGACAGCCCCCCACCCCTCCTGGACACCACCCCCACCCCCTACCCCCTTGGACACCCCCCTGGACATCCCCCAACCCTCTGGGCAGCACCCCCACCCACCCGGACAACCCCAAATACCCTCTGGAGAGGCCGCCACCCACTTGGACAGCCCCCCACACCCATCCACCCGCTTGGACACCCCCCTGGACACCCCACCGACCCCTCTGGACAGGCCGCCACCCCCTTGGACAACCCCCCACACCCACCCATCCCCTTGGACACCACCCTGGACACCCCCCGACCCCTCTGGACAGCCCCCGACCCCTCTAGAAAGCACTCCCACCCCTCCTGGACACAACCCCCCACCCCCGACCTGCTTGGACACCCCCCCTGGACACCCCCCAACCCTCTGGACAGCCCCCCCACCCCTCCTAAACACCACCCCCACCCCCTACCCCCTTGGACACCCCCCAACACCCACCCACACCCTTGGACAGCCCCCCACACCCACCCACCCCCTTGTAAACCCCCCTGGACACCCCCCCGACCCCTCTGGACAGCCCCCCGCCCCTCCTGGACACCACCCCCCACCCCCTACCCCCTTGGACACCCCCCTGGACATCCCACAACCCTTTGGACAGCCCCCCCACCCACCCGGACAACCCCAAATACCCTCTGGAGAGGCCGCCACCCACTTGGACAGCCCCCCACACCCATCCAACCCCTTGGACACCCCCCTGGACACCCCACCGACCCCTCTGGACAGGCCGCCACCCCCTTGGACAGCCCCCCACACCCACCCATCCCCTTGGACACCACCCTGGACACCCCCCGACCCCTCTGGACAGCCCCCGACCCCTCTAGAAAGCACCCCCTCCTGGACACAACTCCCCACCCCCGACCTGCTTGGACACCCCCCAACCCTCTGGACAGCCCCCCCACCCCTCCTAAACACCACCCCCACCCCCTACCCCCTTGGACACCCCCTTGGACACCCCCCAACACCCACCCACACCCTTGGACAGCCCCCCACACCCACCCACCCCCTTGTAAACCCCCCTGGACACCCCCCGACCCCTCTGGACAGCCCCCCACCCCTCCTGGACACCACCCCCCACACCCTACCCCCTTGGACACCCCCCTGGACACCCCCCAACCCTCTTGATAGCCCTCCCACCCCCCTGGAATCACTGAAAATTTACCATAACAAGAAGTTGGGCCATTCAAAGAATGTTTTTAGGTGTGGAGGAAGAACTGAGTTTCAATAGATAGAGAAGGAACTCGACATTAGGTTGTCTATTCCAGGTGTGGATTTGAAGGAGTTAATGTTTGTTCAGTGACCCAAGAGATTGAATCAGAAATTAAGATGTTGTGCCATTTTCTCATGATGAGGATGAATAATTGGTGGGGTTTGACTTTTAAATGGAGAGCTTAGCAGACCATCATATTTTATATAGATCAGTAAAGGATGTTAGCATCGAACATAAGGCTTAAGGGATGCTTTCAGATCCAAATATGTATGTTGATGGATGCAATGGATCTAGTAGAGGTTCTAGAAAGAATGGTGGTTTTATTTGTTTAGGATAAGTAGTGAAGAAAAAACTAGTTAATTTTTTACTTGCTGAAAAGAGGGTATCTAAAATTTTTAACATGCCGAGGGGAAATCTGGCGAGTCCTCCTCGTGAAACTTTGTTTGCAGGGGGTGAAAATGGTGATGTGATCCCAAATCCATGCACCTATGTCATGGTTGTGTGTGAATAAAGTAGTAACAACTGTAAAAGGGCAACCCATCCAAATGGACACGCCCCAACCCTCTCGGGGATTTATAGAAAACGATGAAAAATTAGTGAAATCATAAAATTAGTCAATATTGCAAGTCGAACTAATAGATCTAGGGATGATAAATAAGATTATGGTGCCAAAACGAGTTAAAAGGGTTCGCAATCGAAGAATCTTAGCTAGTTTCAACAAAAAAATCACAACACATATATATATACTATCTGCGAAAAAAAAACGAACGAGTGGGAGGATTACCTGAGTGCTGCGAGTTTAGATGATTGATCCGAGGAGATTAAATATGAGAAACGATGATCGCAAAACGAATCTAAACCAACGAAATGGACGAGCCGATTCGGGTTTACGCGCGAAAGAGACGAGTCGCGACTGTCGAAGGTAAACTCGCGAATGACAATCCACGGGTCTGGGTAAATTTTTAAATGAGTTATCACGTCGGTTATTCAATAACCGACGTTATACGTTTTTTAAAAACATTTATAACGTCGGTTATTCAATAACCGACGTAAAAACCTTCCTCCGATTCTTTATTTACGTCGGTTATTTTATAACCGACGTTATAAAGGGCTCAAAATCCGCGTTTTTTTACGTCGGTTATTCCATAACCGACGTCAAAAACATCTGCGGATTCTTTTTTTACGTCGGTTATTTGATAACCGACGTAAAAAGGCCTTCAAAAACCACGTTTTTTACGTCGGTTATTGAATAACCGACGTAATAACTCGTACATATGTCGATTTGTTACGTCGGTTATTGAATAACCGACGTAACAAACACCCCCCGCTTCTGTTTTTTACGGCGGTTAATGTATAACCGACGTAAAAAACGAAGTCGCGCGATTAATAACGTCGGTTATAAAAATAACCGACGTTAAAGGTGTACTAAACACAGGTTTTTACGTCGGTTATTAAATAACCGACGTAAAAACCCTCGTTTTACATATTATGACGTCGGTTTTATATAACCGACGTAAAAAATGGTGACGTAAAAAACGTTTTCTGCACTAGTGTTTTTTCTATTGTTGTATTGTGATGTGAATTTAATTAAAATTTAATTTTTTTTATTTTCCGCTACAGTGTGATGTAATTCCAGCATCACACTGCTATAGGAAAGTTTTCACATACAATGGAAAAAAGGAAACTATTTCCAAAAATCCATAAATCAAGAAACTATTTACCGATCTGGGGATGTTTTCGGGTTGGCTAGAGTAGAAGGGTGGGCATTGTCTAAGAGAGTGTCTTTTTTACAACATTTATGAAGAAGGTGCTCACTCAATCAGCTCCTTTACAATTTTTATGAAGAAGGTGTTGACTCATTCAGCACCTTCCCATGTAGATTTTTTTTTTTTTGAAAATAATTTTTTTGATCTGTTTATATTTATATATATATAATTAAATAGTTTTTCTAACTGTTTTTATATTCGGTATTACTTTAAACAAAGTATTCTTAAATTATTACATAAAATTTCACCAAAGATGACATTTTATAAGGTTGTGATCCTTGAAAAACTTTCCAAATTTTTTTGTGAGATTCATAAACCAATTTTTCATCATTTGATATTAATGATAAAAAATGATTAATGATAACATATTTTTAATAAATAATAATTATTTAAAAAGGTGATAAATATTAAGTAATAAAGACATAGTAATGAATACTAATAATGTCATTAATATTGTTAAAATTATAATTACTAATAACAAAAATGTTTTTATATGTTATAATTAAGAATATAATAAAAAATCTAAAAGATAATTATTAATAATTTATAATAATTATAAACAGTCAAAGAGGGAGGATTGCAAATACTGAATAATTTCTAATACTGAATATAAAAAATACATTTAATAATATAATAGATTTTATATTTTAAAATTATTTGTAATAATTGCTAATATAATTATTTTGAATTATTATTAAGAAATAATGTTCTGTGTCATGTAAAGTTTTTTTTATTATATTTATGAATAATAATGTATATAATAGTATTAAATATTATTCTTATTCAATAAAATTATTTAAATAAAAAGGGTAAAAAAATATTATTATTAAAAATAAAATATATTTTTTAGTTAGTAAAATGATTAATATTTTATTTTTATTTTCAACTAAATTACGATGATAATATTATTAAATATTTTTTATTAAATAATAACTATGTGCATCTGCAAAGTTGACCATGAATAATAAAGACTTGATAATAAAGTCGTGATAATAAGAAATCAATGATAATGAAGTCATTATAAAAAAAATCATTATAATAAAGTCATGATAATACAATCATTATAATAAAGTCCTTATAATAAAGTCATGACATTATTAATAAAACCATGGTAATTATGTTTTTTAAAGTCATGATAATAATGTTTTATAAGGTTTCAAAGTCGATCACTTGAAATACAACAAACTTATTATGTTTTAAGTCGGTAACTTTGGAAGCCTATAAAATGTAAAGTATAAGTATATTTTAAATAAAACAAAAAACAGAGACTAAAAATATAAAAAATAGTTGAAAATAAAAATAATTTCATAAATATAATAAACCAAAATTAATTTATATGATACAAACTTTATTCATTAAAAAAATTGCACTTTAAAAAATTTATGCGCATAAAATATATTTTAAATAACATCTAAATGAAATTTAAAATGATGATTGTAAAAATAAAAAATAATTGAAAATAAAAGGAATTCCAAAAAAACAATAAACAAAATAAAATATAATTTACATAAAAAAATGTTATATGAATATATATATATATATATATATATATATATATATATAAGTACAAATGTTATGTTTTGAAACAATAATATTTTGCGTCATTAAAATTAATTTTCATTAATTTTTTTATAAAATTCTTTATATTTTTTATATGTTTAGTCGGTCTATAAAATTGCATTTAGATTATATTTATAATTTATAATTTATAGGTTTGCAAAATCACCTACTTGAAACGCTATTATTTTTCAAGTATGTGATATTGAAGGTGTATAGATTGAAAACTATAAATACAATTTAAATGAAATTTGACACACAAACTAAACATTTAAAAAATAATTGAAAATAAAAAAAATCATAAATATAATAAATAAAAAATAATTTATATAACACAATCATTATTGATAAAAAATAACATTTATAGTCCAAAAAAATTATGCACATAAAATATAATATAAATAACATCTAAATGAAATTTAAAACATTGATTACATAAAAAAATGAAAATAAAAGGAATTTTAAAAAATAATAAATAAAAAAATTAATTTGCACAAAAAATGTTTGTTGTAAAAATAATTTTTAAGTACAAATGTTATATTTTGAAACAACAATATTTTGTGCCATTGAAATTATTTTCCATTAACATTTTTTATGAAATTCTTTTATTTTCAATTTTTTTAATATTTAATCAATGTTTCAACTTTCGTTTATATTGTATTTATATTTTATAATTTATAGGCTTTCAGAGTCAGCTACTTGAAACATTATTACGTTTCAAGTAGGTGACTTTAGAACCCTATAAAACATAAACTATAAGAAAGATCTAAATGAATCTTAAAACATGAAGTAAACATATAAGAAATAGATGAAAATAAAAAAGAATTTAATAAATATAACAAACAAACAAAAATTCATGACACAAGTTTTATTGACTAAAAACATAATATTTACATTTCAAAAAAAAATATGTGCATAAAATAGAGTATAAATAAAAGCTATATGAAATTTAAAATGTTGACTATGTAAATAAAAATTAATTTAAAATAAAAGAAATGTTAAAAAATAAAAAAAAATGATTTACACAAAAAATGTTTGGTGTAAAAATAATCTAAGTATAAATGTTATTTTTTGAAACAAAAATATTTTTTCCTTTGAAATTATTTTTCATCAACGTTTTTTATGAAATTATTTTAATTTCAATTATTTTTTATATATTTATTCACTGTTTCAAATTTTAGTTATATTGTATATATAGTTTATAATTTATAGACTATCAAAGTCACTTACTTGAAACATTATTATGTTTGATGTAGGTGACTTTGGAAGCGTATAAAATATAAATTATAAGTACAATATAAATGAAACATAAAACATGAATTAAATATATAAAAAATTATTGAAAATAAAAAGAATATAATAAATATAAAAAACCAAAATTAATTTATATGACACAGACATTATTGTTTAAAAATATAATATTTACCCTTCACAAAAATTATGCACATAAGTATAACTGAAATCTAAATGAAATTTAAAACATCGACTGTACAAACTAAAATTAATTGAAAATAAAAGGAACGTAAAAATAATAATAAATAATTATTGTTAATTATGTTATTATTTATAAATATAAAGAATTACATTTTTAATAAAAAATAATTATATTTTAAAATATTTACAAGAATTACAGTAATAATTATGAATAACGATGTAACTAATCAATTAGTTAATAATATAATTTAAAATAAATATTAATTAAAATTTTAATACAAAAAATATAATTGTTAATAATAATGTTCTTATTAACAATTTATAATACAATTATTAATAATTTATAATAATCATAATAGTAATACAATTAATGTTTTAATAATAAAAAATAATTATTTATTTATTTTCAATGTTATATATAATCTAATTATTTATGTATTTAATAATTCTAAATAATAACATAATTAATAATGCTATTAATTATAAATAATCATTAAGTCGAAGTGATTATATGCGCATAATTATTATTTAATAATAATAATATTTAATGATAATATGATTGTAATTTATTTGACTATAAAAAGAAAATATTAATTATTTTAATAAATAAAAAAAATATTTTTTATATTTTATAATAACATTTTTATTATATATATATATATATATATAAACAAAATATTACAAAAAATAGAAGGGAGTGGGCTATTTGAAAGAGCCCACTCTTTAAAAAATTTATGAAGAAGGTGTTCTCTGAGACAATGCCTTCTTGAGAAGACGTCCTGCACATTGTTTTCTTCATAAAATTTTTAAAGAGGACGTTTTTTCAAACATCGTCCACCCTTCTACTCGAATGCCGCATGTTTCATCTTTAAATTGGGAAATAGTTTCTCAATCTACCGATTTTGAGAAATTGTTTTTTCGTTATATCAAAAATATCGCGAACTGCTAGAGCCTACTTTTTATTAGCGCTACAAATAGCACTGATAAAGGGCCTCGTTTATCGTCACTTTTGTTAGCACCGATGAACCCTTTTATCAGTGCTATTTTTAGTGTTGATAAAAGTTGTCAACTTTTAAAATCGATGACAACATCAGTGTTTTTTAGCGCTGATGAATGCTATTTGTAGCGGTGTTAAAGTTCATATCTTCAGTAGTTGATGATTTTATCAGTGCTGATATTATTGATAAAAAATGACTTTTATCGGCGTTGGTTTTAGCATATATAAAAGATTTACCCCTTTTATCACCTAAAAAACAATGATAAAAGACAATTTGGGGAGATGATAAATGGGGTTTTGTAATAATAAATAAATATAAAAAAACAATTTTTTAATAAAAATTATACTGAAAGATAACTTGTCATAACCCAATCATCTTACAATTAGTCAAATTTTATAATGTTTTAATACAAATGTGGATAAGGTGTTTAGTGGGTGATGTAAGTATCATTACTCTATTTTAAAGGACCACTTATTAGATTGATGATTATTCCTTCCGTCGGGAGAGAAAACTTTCGGTTTTGACCAACCAGCATATTATATATTTTCATTTTCAACGCAAAGTTTCCATTAAATTATCATTTAAATTTCATAAAAAATATTCAAATATCAACAGTCCAACCTCCTCTTTACTTTTTCCACGGTTTTAGGTGAGAAAAAACTGCTGTTGGGTAAATGAGTAGCAACGCCGTTTGGAGTCTAAAAAAGGCATTTTTCGTAAATGAATGGGAGGGAGTTCACATGCAAACCTAATTCAGATTCATTTTTGACCATGTGAGGTTGCGTCACGTTATCATTTATTAAAATGTGAAATACTTTTGCTTTATTAATTTGATATATATTTTTATGTTTTCTTACACTTAAAAAAAATGCATTTACGATATATGAATCCATGCATGCATGCACGGAAAAAATCAGCAATAAGAAATTTTAAAAAATATATATATAAGAGTATAATGTATATTATATAAAAACATAAAGCCGAGAAGGGGCAACTCAGTTTGTCACGCCAGTCTTCCCAATCTATCTCTACGTTGATTGCACTATAATATATATGACATTTATTTCTATGACAATACATCAATGTATTAATTTTAAAATATATGGTGGTTATTAAGTAGAATCGTGGGTTGTAAAAATGCATGGTTAAAAAACCCATCATATTTTAAAGTTGTGTCAATTTTAAATTCATATATGTATATGTATATGTATATATCTTAAATATTATTTATATAATATGAAATATGTATTATAAATCATATAAATTTATGTCAAATATTTAGTGAAAAACGGTTTATTAATTTAATTAAACATATTTAATATTAATTAAAAAAATCTTTATTAATTAAGTCATTTTGTTTTTTCAATGTCATTTGTTTTTTTTAAATTGACATATATATCAAATGATAAATATTTAATTATTAATTTAAAAAGTTGACTAAATATGTTACACTTAACATGTCATACAATAATTTCATACAAAATTAATTCGATTTTATAGAGACAAATATACACAAGTAATATAAATTGTAAATATTATCATTTTATATTTTTATTTATTAATATTTAATATAATATGTTTCTCATTATTACATTTTATACATTTTCTATATTTATATTTAATATATGCTATTTATGGGTCAAGTGTTGCTAACGCGACGGGGTCCATTGGTGAAATCGAGGGAGATGGATCCGCGCAAACAACCGAGGAAGCTTCGCCTATCCCGACCAGAGAAACCAGATCTCATCCATGCCTAGTTGATGAACCACAGAGCGAGCGACGCCGCCCAAGCAACTGTCTTGCTATCGTGCTTCACTGCGTACGCCCCAAGCCGATCCCGAGATTAGGGTTTATGTCGCCCTCTTCTAGATCGATGACAGGTCTCCATCTCACGCAGGGAAGATTCAATACTTATAAGCCTTTCAATGTCGAATTGTCTTCAAAGAAATGCCTTCGTGAGGAGCTTGAGGGCGACGAAGGAGGTGCGAAGCATTCATTCTCTTTTTTTTAAAGGTTCGATTGCCTTTGCTATCCGTCGCAAGGGGTGTGTTGCTCACGTTAAAGTGGATCAAGCTACGGTGTCAGAGAGGCTTGAGTCTGGTAAGCACTCCATTATCGCTCACCTTATTCTACCTAAAGGTTCCATTCCGTTGAAGGTCGATGTATTAGTTGAATGACTATGGGGGATTTTGGGATTATCAAATTGATGTTGTGTTTTGCTGAGACGTGGGTTCTTTCACTTTCTTTTCCCTTCTGAAGAGATGAAGTCACGGGCATAGGGCTTTGGTTCCCTTTCTTTGAAGCTTGACTTTCTTCATATAAAGGAATGTGATAGGAGGTTTGATCCATTGAATGTTGGGAGTTCTTATGCACGGGTTTGGGTTATGATTTGTGGGCTTCACTGGATGCTATGGCATCCAAGAATTCTTCATGATATTGCAGTGTCACTTGGTCTCCCCGTCAAGATGGATAAAGAGACTGCTGATGCAAGGTATGAGCATTTCACCCGGTTCTTGGTTGAGATTGACTTAAGTTCAACTCTTGCAGATTGAGTGTTTTTTTCCACCGATGACGAGGAGTTTGAATTGAAGATTTTTTTATGAGAGTATTTCAAAATTCTGCTTGGAATGCAATGTATTTGGGCATGACCGAGTAAGCTGCAGAAGACTGATGGTCTATGAGAATTGTTCTGTTCGTGATCATGACAAGAGCACATGCTCTAAGGGAGGTAAGAAATCAGTTCTCTCTGATTTGGTAAAATAAAATGTGAATGGTGGTGTTTCTGGGTAGCATGCCATTGATTATGTTGCAGTTCAACCGGTGGATGAAGGTGATAGCTCTGGACAAATGAAGATTTCTCCAGTAAATGTTAATGCAAGGCGGATTGATGTACATTCTAGTGGACAACATGTATGGCTTGTAAATGCTTAATGAAATCAGTCTACAACACTTTTGCAGTGCTCTAAAAAAAGAAAACTATGGTTGAATATTGTTGTTGAAAATGAACAGAATTCAAAGGAGGGCAGTGATAGTCCTGTCTTGAATGCACAAAGTGCTATTGGGTTAGATTCTATTTTTCCCTTGATGGATAGAATGAATACTCTTGAGGAAGACGTAAGGGAAATTCATGCACAAGCCATGAGAGATGATCTCATCATGAATGAACAGTTGGCTTCAAACAATAAAGGTAAGCAGAAAGCAAGTTCCAATTCCCTGGTTGATTATAAAGAGAAGAGGAAAAACAATGCCTTGGTGGACAATGAATGTTTTCATATGATCTCAAGGAAGAGCGGTTCTCAACCCGACCCAATTAAGGCTTCTGGGCAAAAGATTGGATAACCTTTGAAGATAACTACTGTTAATAGTTTTGGAGTATTAAAATCTCTCAATGAGAAGTCAAGTCATGGATCAAAGGATAATTTGGGTATTGAGGAGGGAAACCATGAATGACTTTTCCCCTAAAAAACTTGGGTAGGCATCAAAAAGGTCGTGGTCGAGGATGTGGTCGGGATGAATGGGGTGTAGCACGAGGGCGTGGACGAAGTTCCAAGGAACATGAGATTAATCTAACCCTGAAGAAGGAGAAGATCAAGGAGAAATATTATGTGATTTTCAATCAAGGGAACTCTCAGTCAGAGTGAGAGTATGCTGATAAAGACGGTGATTCTGATCATGGTTTTGGGAGTGATCCCGCCTTACTCATGATTTGTTGTTTTCATGGATGTAGGCATTCCTTATTTGACCTTGTCCATCTTCTACTGTGTTTTCTTTCCTTTTTCTTTAATTTTAATAAATAGTCAGGAGCCTTGGCTTTTGGCTAGACCTACTTCGATATACTATTTATCACTATTTATAATTAACCAGTACCCAACTCATGCATTTGCAAGAAATAATCATTTAATTACACATTCACATACACACACTAATAATTTGAAGATATTAAATCCTTTAGACAAATGAAATATAGAAAGAGAATAGAATATTCAAATTAAATCAACTTTAATTTTTTATCAAAGATGCCATAATTTGAAAGTAGAAGTAGTTTATAGTAAAACATTAGGGGAAAGGATGTGGTGATGGCTAACTTAGAAGATGGTTGGAGAAATTTTCAAGTTGAGAAAATGTTGTTGATGATTGCATCATGACTATAATCAAGAAGAAAAATAATAATACGAATATGATTCCTAAAAAGTAGACACCCACTGAGGTAAGTGGGATCAATATCCATTATAAATTGTATACTGACATTGACTTGGATATTACTTTTACATCGTAGAATTCAAATTTCACTTACAGGTAGGAAATAAGTGAAGTGTCAAATAATTAATTTCCATTGACATCTGATCATTGTTTCAGAGAAATTAAATTCATAGAACATTAAAAGTATTAATAAATTATATAGTGGAAGGTCCAATGGGAGATTATGCAAGTGTTTCACTATCAAATCATTGCTATTTTGATCATAGATAACAATATCCTAGATTCAATATATATGGCCCTAAATATAGTCATAATGAATATGTGTTATAATATGAAATAAAAACATGACTTACTTAACATAAATAAGAAATCAAAAAAATAGATGTGTATATAAAATGAATTGAAAGAATCTATAATCCCTCAAAGTACACTGGTAGAAGCGAGGAGAAAATCAAAAAATTAATATTTCTCTAGAATGAAGGAGATTATGAGGGAAATATTATAAGATTAAGAGAATCAGTTGAAGATAAAATCATCAATGCAATAAGTGACAATGGAGATCTCTTCTATTGATAATGAAAGGAAAGGAAGGTCAAATGTAAAACATGTATGTTAAAAAAAGTCTCCAAAAAAAATGGATGCAAAGGCTCTTAGAGGATTATAGAAACAATGTTATACATACTGGTTCATAGATGCTAATGTTGAACATGCCCATTTATCTGAAGAACTTTGCTTTGGTGAAAAGACTGCAACATACTGGACTCCATTTTGGCTAATTCACATAAATCCTTCATCTAAAATTTGTAGGTTTATCCATGGTGTGACTGATACCGAGGAATATTTTTGAGGTGAACCTCGATAGGCTCCTGTATTGGGGAAGCCCCAATGAACTCCTTGCAGCTTATGATTATGCATGATCAAGATATCTCACTCCTATTGAAATCTATGGCTTCCACAAGTATATCTTTCCATAGTATTCCTTAATATTAAACTTTGTACATCTCAATGAACCCCTTGAGGTTTCCCTGTAAGTGATGTTCATGGAAGCTCCCTTCTTCATACATGAACATATCAAAAACATTTTCACCACCATGCGAGGGTTCTCATTAATCATCCATTAACAAAGCCCATTTATTCCCATAATCCAAAAACGATTCATACCTGAAGAAGCATGAATGCCCTACTGTCTTGACATCCAAAAACGAAGCGCGACCTCGTGAAGATCATACCCACCACCACAATTCAAGTATTGTGTCTTCAAAAATGATCCGATATCAGGTTAGAAGTGGTGGTGTTGGATGTCATTGATAATCTCCAGCCCTTCAATCGACTTGCTCCACTGTTTCCAGTGATGCCAACAGCCGCCTGACCTACTCAGAAGTACTGTTTTGTATGAGAATTTTGATTAGTATCAGTTTGGATGTTCTCATGATCAGATTCCTAGAATGTTATATTGCATAATAATACTATTATAAAGTTTAATTCTTCAGTATGTTTCAAAACAGTAAATTCAACTTATTCTGATAACCAGAAAATGATTCATACATAAAAGAGCGTGATAGCCCCACTGTCTTAGTAGCTGAAAATGAAGCACAAACTCATAAATATCATCCCCACCACTGCGATTCAGGTATTGTATCTTTAGGAATGCTCAGATATTAGGTTAGAAGTGGTGGCATTAGATGTCATGGATAATGTACAACCCTTCAAGCGACCCACCTTTCTCCACTGCTGTCTGTGATGCCATTAGCCACCCGACCTGCTCAATCTTAAGTACAACTTCAAGGGGGAGCACATCCTGCATTTACCAGTAGCTTCACACATCAGAGAAAAATAGAAAATGCCATTGAGAGAGAGAGAGAGAGAGATAGAGTTGAACAGAACATAATGTAATAAAACATCAATATGAAACAACTATTTTATAATTTTCCTACTTGTTTTTAGTTGATTCCTCCAATACCATGATTTAAATAAATGATATGGTAATTCAAATAACACTATGTAATCTCAGGGTATATTCACATAAATATAGACAACTATATGTGCATGTATGTTTACAGCTATAGGTAAATTGAACACCATGATGTATACACCTATATGCACATAAATATAGAAAACTATGTGTACACATATGCATATAGTTATTTAAACAATGTGACTGTATACACAATGTATGAATACAGCTATATGAATCACAAATTTTTTAAATAATGTGCATGCATGTTTATAGGTGTAGGTAAATTCAAACAATGTATGAAGTGTATGTATACAGTAGTGTAATGTAAGTGTAAACAATGTGCATTGTTGAACTGTATGGAACATTGTTTGGTATATAGAACATTATATATTTTTAACATTTGTATTTAGGAGTTTCAGATGACCTCTTCATGGGGAGGGGGTTTCTAGGTGTGGAGGTTTTGAAAAGGGAACTCCTAGAGATTCCCTTTTTAGATAATAACATTTGTATTTAGGAGTGTATGACACATTCTATATTTTTAACATTTGTAAACATACATTTTTATATAGGAATGTAATGTATATTTTTAACATTTATAAAAATACATGTGCACTGTTGAAGTGTAATGTATACAAGAGTGTAATATAATGTATACATTTGTATAAAAGAGTGTAATATAATGTATACATTTGTATATAAGAGTGTAATATAATGTATATATTTGTATACATGAGTGTAATATATATATATAGTACTGTATAATTTTGAAGTGTATGAAACATTCTATATTTTTAACATTTGTATATAGGAGTGTAATGTATGTTTAAACATTGTATAGAACCAACCAATGTGGATGTATGTTTAAACAATGTGCACTGTTGAAGTGAATGTATACAAGAGTGTAATATCACCACTGTTTCTATCAAATGTTTCTTCTATGTTCTACTTACAGGTTCACATTTCCCTTGGAAGAAACATCCATGCTGATCTTGATCCAACTTAGATAGGGAGGTTTCCAAGTATAAAAGATGAATCCATTATAATTCATGAACTAAAATTGAATACCCAATCTATCATAAATAGTGAGATCCCATATCGAGTTCCCAACCAGGTCAGTCTTCAAATATGTATCCACCTTGATAGCATAAAAAATGTTATTCATGGATGAGTTAATGTCCATGTAATGACTTTCATACCTTCTTTAATTCCTATTACACCATATGATACACCGAGCCTTAGTAATGACTATCTGAAATAGATTCTTGAATTGGGAATATCCTTCCTAGGTGAAACAAAAATCAAGAAGAGTACTGGTATGGAATGCATTAATATACTACACTTAAAATAGATAAGTCATTATGCTCTACACCGATTAGTCACCTGTAACTACATACACATCTTTATGTGGGCATACAACACATGAATTAATGTTTCACTGCCATTAAATCAAAACACGTTCATTACATTCTTAAAAAATTAAAGATGATATGAAAAGAGAAGTATTTTCTAAATCTATTTATGGAATTGATTATACAAAACATGTTCTATAATCATGTCTACACCATTTTTCATGGGAAACTCAAATTTAAAAAATATCTCAAATACAATTCCAAGAATATCATAAAAAATAGCATTCAAAAATTAAATGGGAGGCATATTTTCCATCTTTGTAACATAGTGAAATCTCAAGGAAATATCCATTAGATCATCATCAAGTAGAAGCTGATTATTCCTAATATACCTAGTAAACATTAAACATAAGCGAAGGAGACGCTAATTCACAGTATTTTCACCAGAAAGATTCAGCTAGGCGCCGAAAGAATTATATTACTTGCATCTCTAAACCATATGGTAGCAAACTCACCGACACTGATGGTATTCACGATGTTCTGATTGGTTATTTCCAGAACCTTTTCTCTGCAGGTACTCCTCTCATTTCCGCTGAAGTGGAGGATTGTATTAGACCAGTGATCACCAATGAGATCAATCGGGAACTTTCAAAAGATGTGATGGACGAGGAGATCCGTCTGGATCTGAAACATATTCACCCCACTAAGGCCCCAGGCCCAGACGGTTTCCATTCCCTCTTCTTCAAACAATACCGGCACATCATCAGTCCTGACATATTCAAAATGATGAGGAATATATGGGCCAGGAAAATGAGCATTTCCTCCATTAATGAATCTGTCCTCATTCTCATTCCCAAAATGAGGACACCTTTGGTGGCCCCTGACTTCAGACCTATCAGTCTATGCAATGTCTCTTACAAGATCTTCTCAAAGATCTTAGTCAATCAACTGTGCCCTTGGCTATCTGACATCATCTCGGAAAATCAGAGTGCCTTCATGGCAAAGAGACTGATTACTGATAATGAAATTGTGGCCCACGAAGTGTTTCACTCTATGAAAACACGTACCACCGCGAAAATAGGAACCATGACCTGGAAATTGGATATGACTAAGGCCTATGATAAAGTGGAATGATACTTTCTTAGAGTCGTTATGATGAAAATGAGATTCTGCTCTAAATGGGTTGATCTAGTTATGAACTGTGTCTCGACCGTCTCATTTCGAATCAAGGTCAATGGGGAGCTCACCCGAGGAATTGTCCCATCCCCGGGCCTTCGCCAGGGAGATCATCTCCCCCTTCCTTTTTATCTTGGTGGCTGATATTTTCTCCAACCTTATCTCCAGGGCTGCATCCTCTAACACCATTCACGGAGCAAAGGTTTGCCGAGCAAGCCCACCGGTTTCGCACCTCTTCTTCACCGATGACTGCCTCCTTTTCTCCATAGCAACCACTAATGAATGTCGAGCTGTCATCCAGGAGATCCAACAGTACGAGATGGCGTCCGGTCAGCCAATCAATCATGGAAAGTCAGAAATCTCCTTCAACGCTGGGGTACCTCCTGCCAAGAAAGAAGAACTCTGTGAATTTGATGGCATCCATCTGGTTGAAAAGCACCAGAAGTACCACAGGCTCCCCACTGTTTTTGGCCGCTCCAAAAAAGAAATTTTTGCATCCTTGCTGGACAAGATTGAGAAGAAAATTCAAGGCTGGACTCCAAAAAATATTTCCAAAGCAGGCAAAGAGATCCTCATGAAAGCCTTCATCCAGTCTATCTCCAGCTATTTTATGTCTCTGTTTAAGCTTCCGGTGGCCGTTGTCAATCAGATCCATTCACACACAGCCAACTTTTGGTGGGGGAATAAAGATTGAAGAAATAGAACCCACTGAATAGCCTGGGAGAAACTATACAAACTCAAGCCTGAGGGAGGCATGGGATTCCGAAATCTCCTTCATTTCAATGACGCTCTGCTAGCTAAGCAAGGTTGGCGCCTGGTTAACCGTCCATCATCCCTCTGCGCGCATGTTCTTCGAGCCAAATATTTTCCCCACAAGGACTTCCATGTCTCCTCTCTTGGCCCCCGTCCAAGCTTTCTCTGGAGAATCATTTGGGGGTCCCGAAGTCTCCCAGAAAAAGGTTTGGGCTGGAGGATCGGGAATGGACAATCTGTTAATATTTGGACCGATCCCTGGTTGATTGATAAGGGTGGAACGCGGGCCTCATCCCCTGCCCAACCAGGTTTTGAAGATGCCACTGTCAGATGCCACTTTTCCGACCAGGGTCAAGGATGGTGCATTGAGAAGATCCACGCATGGTTCAATGAAAGAGATAAAAGAATAATCCTAAGTACCCCCTAGGTACCTGATGCTGGCCCCGGCCATCTCTTCTGGACGTACGACCTTTCAGGAGCCTACACAGTGAAATCCGGATATTGGCTCGCCAGTGGCCATCAATCAGTCGACTGGGATGGGGAACCCTGGAAGTCAATTTGGAAACTCAACATTCCTCAAAAAATACGCCACTTTTGGTGGCAGGTGTGCATGGGTACCCTTCCTACCATGAGCCTTCTTGTCTTCTGACATATGTCAAGTGAGGAATCTTGCCCTTTCTGCCCAAATGTCCCAGAATCTCCCTTGCATACCATCATCCAGTGCCCAGGGGCTAAGAAAATTTGGAATTTATGGGGCGCTGCTGCTGACACTTCATTGGACATGGCCCCTGACCTCCCATCCTTCCTGTTGAGATGGTGCTCCTCCTTCCTGCCGGCTAAAGCAGGTTCACTTTGCACCTTGGAATGGATCATTTGGGTCCATCGCAATGAGGCAATTTTTAACCACGTTCATAGACCCCCCGTTTTTTAGACCGAACGGGCCTCTTCGTGGGTTGAGGGATGGAAGCACCACAATGGACACAAAAAGCCCATGGGTCCCCATCCTTTCCCTCCCACTAGTGCCTGCCAAGAGAATGGATTCTTAAGATTAATGTGGATGCGTCTCTCCCCAAGGATGGACATGTTGGCTTTGGCATCCTGGCCCGGAATCATCAGGGGAAAATTGTTACAGCCAAACATGAAGCACACTACGCTTTCTGGGAACCTGTGGTGGATGAGGCTACTGCCATACATGCAGGTCTGATGCTCACCATGGGCCGCAGTTGGGATAAAATCAACCTTGAATCAGAATGTCTCACCATTATCAATACTATCAACTCCAATGACGACGACCTCCAGTCTTTTGGATCCCTCGTCAGACGAATCCTGTCTATCTGTCAAGGCTTCTCAATATGCACTTTCTCCTTTACTAAATGAGAAGGAAACAATGCTGCTCATCAGCTTGCGGCATCAGGACCCTATGATGTTGACCAACTCTGACTGGACATTTTCCCTTCATGGCTTTGCATTTGTATGTCTGCTGATTTTCGACATTAATGAACCTTTTCCTTCAAAAAAAAAACATTGTATGGAACCAAAAAATGTGCATGTAAGTTTAAACAATGTGCACTATTTAAGTGTATGTATACATGAGTGTAATCTCACCACTGTTCCTATCAAATTTTTCTGTCTCATTTTACTTACAAGTCCAAATTTCCCTTGGAAGCAACATCCATGTTGATCTCAATCCAACCTAGATAGGGAGGTTTACCAGCATAAAAGATGAATCCATTATAATTCATGAACTAACCTTGAATTCCAAATCTTTCATAAATAGTGAGATCCCAAATCGAGTTCCCAACCAAGTTAGTCTTCAAAAATGTAGCCACCTTGATAGCAGAAAAAATGTATAGCTGAGTTAATGTCAATGTAATGGCTGACATACCTTCTTTCATTCCTATTCCACCATATGATACACCAGGCCTCAGTAATACCTATCTGAAATAGATTCTTAAATTTGGAATATCCCTCCTAGGTAAAACAAAAATCAAGAAGAGTACTAGTATCTAATGCATTAATATACTACACTTCAAATAGATAATTCACTATGCTCTATAAAGATTAGTCACCTAGAACCACATGCACATCTTTATGTGGGAATAAAACACATGAATTAATGTGTCACTACCATTAAATCAAATCCCATTCATTACATTCTAAAAAGTAAATATTATATGAAAAAGAGAAGTATTTTCAAAATTTGTTTACGAATTTGATTATACAAAACATGTGTTATAAGTGTGTCTATACCATTTTGTACGGGAAGATCAAATTTAAAAAATATCTCAAATAAAATTCCAAGAATATCATGAAAAATAACATCCAAAAATTAAATGGGAGAAAAATTTTACAACTTTTTAACATAGTAAAATCTCAAGGCAATATCCATTAGATCATCATAAGATAGAAGCTGATTATGCCTAATATACCCAAGAAACATAAAAAATAATGATTAATAGTATAGGGATTGACTTACAGTAGGTCGTGAAATAAAAATACATCACCAAATTATTTGATAACATAATATAAGAGGTATGTTCTAGGGTTTAAGAATTACGTTTAGAGGTTACCTTGGAAATTCAGCGCTCTCTTGACGATGTGTTGGAATTCCAATTGTATTTCCATGATGATTTGGAGAATAAGGATTAACTTATAGTAGGTCGTAAAATAAAAATACATCGCCAAATGCTCAGAGAACAAAGTATAAGAGGTATGATCTAGGGTTTAAGAATTATGTTTAGAGGTTACCTTGAAAATATGACATTATCTTGATGATGCATTGGAATTACGGTAGTATTTCCATGATGACTTGGAGAATAACTTCGATAGACATAGATGAAAAGTGAGAATTTCAATAAATCGAGTCATTAGGACATGTTCTATGAGGAGAAGAAACTGATATTAGAAATAATTATTTATTATACCTTGGAAATCCAATATTTGTTCGACGATGATTTTGAGAAAAGCTTCGTTGTGAAGTTAGGTCACATAGCTGGACTCAATATTAGAAAAATAACTTAGAAATCCAACGGTCGGTCGATGATTCTTCATAGAAAAGAGGTTTGTAGGACACATTTGATAATTAGACGGAACCTGTATGATAAAGAATAGGTTGAGTTTTGGATTGCAATACAGTAGGTATTTGCGGGGAATGGATGAAAGGTGATATATAGTTGAGGAGGGAGATGAGATTGCAGGGTGAGGGAGACAAGATATCAGGAAATGGTTTTCATGGAGCCCTAACAAAATTGAGGAGGGAGAGAATATTGTGGGTGGTGGAATATGAGAATAGAGGAATGGGTTTTCGTAGAGACCTATTGGTTTTGAGGGGGTGGAGATTGAAATGTCAGAGTCGTTTGGTTCAGGAAAGGGGAAATCTTGGGCACAATTAATGTGGGTATTGAAATGGCTGGAGAGATGGACACAAATATAGAATTGTTTGAGAATGAAGGAGGTGGATACAAGTGGAGGGGGAGGGGACATGCTTTAGTATATATAGTGTATATATATATATATATATTAAATTTATTCATTTTTATTAATAACAATTTTATTACTAAATTTTTAAATATTTTTTAATTTATTCATTTTTAATATTTATTCATTTAGTATTTTATTTTATTTTATTCTTTTTTAATATTTATTTAAATTTATTGATTAAAATTTAATGTTTTTAAAATAATTATAATTTACATAATTAATATATATTAATTTTCATTTAAACATATATTCATTTTTATTTTTTAAAAATTTATATAATTAATCTCTTATTTATTTTTTTAATATTTTTTCAATCTATTCATATTTTAATTAAATTTAATCATTTTTAACATACATTCATTTAACATTACTTATTCATTAATAATGTTAACTGATTTTTTTTTTTACTTTTTTTATAATTTATAGATTTTAAATATTTATACTTTTAATATTTTTGTAATTTATGCATTTTAATGTTTTTATACACAATTATTCATTAAAATATTTAATATTTTAATATATAAATATATTCATATAAATATATATATCAATATATATAATATCTCCTTATATATAATTTATATCATACAAAATATGAATATTTACATTAAGCAAGTTATACATTTAGTAAAAAATGGTTTATAATTAAAAAATAATATTAATTAAAAATATTGACTAATTGTATCAATTAATTGACGTTTAATTAAATGTAATTTGGTTTTTTGATTTATCACATATAAAATGTGTGTTGTATTAATTTCACACATACATATATGTAATTAATATATTTTTATATAGAACTCTCACATACATCATATTTCTGTAATTTATTCAATTTTTAATATTCATTTTAGAATTATATTTATTAACAAAATATATTTAATACATATTATGTTTCTAATAGACATATTTTATTCATTTTTTATATTTTTATTTAATATATATTATTTATTATTTGTTAATATTTTTTTTTCAAATTTATTCATTTTTAATATTATTTATTCATTAATAATCTTAATTATTTTTTTAATATTTTTGTAATGTATTCATTTTCAATTTTTCATTGTTTAATATTTTTTTTGTAATTCTATTCATTTTTAATATTTATTTATACATGTTTATTAATTAACATTTAATGTTTTTAATATGGTTTTAATTTATATAATTAATACATATTCATTTTCATTTTAACATATATTCATCTTTAATTTTTTTTAATAATCTATATAATTAATAATACTTGTTCATTTTTGTAATATTTTTGCAATCTACTAATTTTTTAATTATTAAATTTTACTCTTTTTTAACATCCATTCATTTAATATTATTTATTATTATTTATTCACTAATAATGTTACTTATTTTTTACTTTTCTTTATAATTTATTCAATTTTAATATTTATTCTTTTAATATTTTTTATAATTTATTCATTTTTAATATTTATTTATAAATATTTATTCATTAATAATTAAGGTTTTTAATATGATTTTAGTGTACATATTTAACATATATTCTTTTTAATTTTTTAGTAATTTATATAATTAATAAAACTCATTCATTTTTTTAATATTTTTCAAGCGTATTAATTTTTAGTTATTAAATTTCACCCATTTATAACATTCATGCATTTGATATTATCTATTCATTTATAATGTTAATTAATTTTTACCTTTTTTATTATTTATTCATTTTTAATATATATCAGTTTAATATTTTTAAATTTATTTTATATAGTTTTTATCACCGCTTCCCAAAGAGCATCGATAAATATAGGTTTTATGAGCGTTAAAATAGAAAGCGCTAACAAAACCTATCTTTATCAATGCTTTTCAAAAAGCACTAATAAATAAGGGTTTTATCATCACTTTTGATTTTAGCGCTGATAAATATGGGTCATTATCAACACTTTTTTAAAAGATTTGATAAATCCTCTATGATCTTTTAAATTTTACCATAACAAAGGACCGCATCGCTCGCGCCATTCAAGCTCACACAGAACTGAAACATCACTGCCACTCTCCCTCGAACTCCTCAGACGATCAACACTTTCAAAATTCACTGTATGTGACTTTTGATCCATCTTTCAAGCTCTTTCATTATTTCATCATTTTTAGTTCTTGTTTGGGTGTTTTCAATTTTCCTAAAGGATTTGAATGGCATGCGCAACCAATTTTACCCTGATCCACCTCCCTGATTCTCTACCTAATCTCCCTCGCCATGAGCCACTATTGATTTACCCTCCCCCACCCCCTCACATTTATCAACTGCTATTCAGAAATGATGCTCTGTTGTATTTGAATCCATTATTATACATGTTGTAGATCTATTTAATTAGGACGTGCATAAACCTATCATTATTTGATGTTGCTAGCTGATTTTCTAATAGTGTAAATACATTTTAGATTTAGAAATGGTTGTTCTGTTATTTTTTAAATGTTTACTTGAAAATTTTTAATTGATATATTGAAGTTGGATGAGGAATAGATGTGCATTTTTTGAAATATGGTTGTGATGAATTAAAAAAAAACGGATAATCAATCATTTTTTCTAAGAGTTTGATGTGCTGAAATGTTCACTAAATGTATCCTTTGAAATTGGACACTTATTTTAGCTTCTTTATCATGTTACTATGTACTTTAACTATTGATATATTTATAAAAAAGTTTTACAAAATCCTATCAAAATATATATAATATTAATCATGTTTGTATAAATTTCCAACTATTACATTTATCAAATTTAATTTAATTTGTACTTATTAAAATATTTATTGATTATCCCATCAAACATTATAAAATATAGTTTTAAATTGAAAATTTTCCAATTTATATAGAGTGCACCTTTAAATAGGATGAATATTATTTTTTAAAATCATTTTGATTAATTTCATAAGAAGTGTATATGGTATTATTTTATAATTTAAATCATTTTTTAAAAATACCCCATTCCTAAAAAATATTTAGATATCTTAATTTTAACTAATTTATGGGAATGCCATTTATGAATATTTTATTATTATATTTTTTATAAATTCATGTAAATTGATTTATATTAATGTGTATACTTTATTTACAAATGTACAACTTTAGCTACCATCACCTATTCTCCTTTATTAGTGTCTTTATCCTTGTGATACTATCCTCGAAATGTGTCACCTACCTCATGCAAACCTGATATGGAACCACCACCACACACTACTTCCTACAGACTCGACAACATCCTCATCAAGTGGGACTATCATCTACTTCACCACCAAGATCACACTTTTTCCAGTCTGCTCGATTTTTCTCAATCTTGCTGTTTTCTTTTGATTTCAAGTTTCGGTGATTGATACTTGTTAGTGGAAAAATGTCATGTATGATTTCAATTGACCAATGATTTTTCTAGATCTTGTTTTTCTAATCATATGAGATATCTTCGAATTAATCATACGCGACATTTTACCACTGACAAGTGTTTGTCACTTGAAATTTCCCACTCCTTAAACATCCTGAGATAATTTTAGAGCAAGGGATTAGATTGAACTTCAAATAAATGGGATAAGAATCCAAGTTACAAGCATTATTCCTTCTCTCATGGATTAAAATCAAACAATTCTGCCCATTTTCTTCCATTTATAGTCAAATGAACCCCAATCCATTTAATATTTTCATTGTCGTGAACATCTATGATAAGCATTTTTCAACACAAACCACTAACCTCATGTTCAGTTAAAAACGAATTATTGTAAGAATGATACAAAAAGTGAGCATACACAATAGAAAGTTTTGATTCATTATTAAGTAGGTTAATTTACGCAATTTTCATTTTTAGTTCCCCAGTTCTATAAATTTTCACTTGTAGTAGTCGCTTCCCCTACTAACCCTATTCAAAACATTCATATATGCTTTCATGATGTTTAAACTTCACTCCTTATTTCCACTCTGACATTTTTCTAGAGTTGATTCTCTTTGTTCGTTCCACTGAGGTTGAACTTTGTTTTTAAGTGATACTAGGTAGTTGGTCATATACTCCGATCATTAGTTTAAGATGAGACTTTATGGTGATCTCATTGTGACAATTTTTCAACTTGTGTTGAAGGTAATTGTTTCATCATCTGATGAAAGATCATAAATTTTGGTTCCTAATAACCCTATCACTAAAACACCACTCAAACCACCACGTACCGAGTGAAGAAATTAATAAACATTAACACCTCTCTCTTATTGGATTGACACCTAGAAAAGTTAAATAAAATGTCATAGAATTACAGTCTTTTTGTCCCACAAAACATCAAATTAAGAACCTAGACTGACAACCACATGTTTACCCTAGTTTGTTTGTTTTCATTTCACCCATGTGTAAAATTATAAATTGTTAGGAATCATCACAAATAACATTCAAATGTTGGGTTCCTCTTATTATAAGTATCTATAACTTTATCCTTTGATTATTAATAATTTTTTTTGCATTTATTTATTTTTTATACAAAGTGAATATTTTATGAATCTAATAGGATGGATATGAATTGAAAATGGATGAGCACTAATCATATGATAAAATATTATGAGTATGGAGTTAAATAATTCATCATGTTTTCAATGGAGAATACATGCGACCCTTATCAAATCCTTTATCCATGTTTACATTGTTGTTATTCAAGAAAAAATAGTCCATAAGAGTTGTAAGAACATTTGATTTGTCATAGAATAGACCAGAGCTATAAATTTTGGACTAAACACATGGAGAAACTGAATATACATATTGACTAGGATGATACTATGATTTATAGATCATTTGATATGAATACCAATGTAAATGATGATGGAGATCTTATGGAATAAATGACAATTATAATTAAAGATGACCTTCGTGATTATCCAAAGTTGTTTGAGAAGTTAAATAATAGTGCTAAGAGACAATTGTATACTATTTTTACTAAGTATTCAACATTTTTAGCTGTATTAAAGTTATATAATTTGAAATATAGTAGTGGAAGAAGTGACACCAGCTTTAGAAAACTACTTGGTCTGTTGAATGATATGCTATAAGAACAAAATGTGCTTCCTTTCCAAAAATATGAAGCTAGATGGATGATATGTTCAATGAGCATGATATTTGAGAAAATAAATTCCCATCCAAATGATTTCATATTTCATTGCAAGGACCATGAATCACTCATAAAATTCCCTAAGTGTGGCTCAAATCGATACAAGAAAGATGAATCAAATCCTTAAAAATATGTATAGTAATTTTGTATATTTCTATGGTTTAGATGACTATATGGATGTCAGGAAACCATTAGATAATTAACAAGGCATGCCGATACAAGAATTGAAGATGGGAAAATATATCCCCCAATAGACTCTCCTCAGTAGAATAAAATTGATTATGAGTATCTTGAATTTATAAATGAGCCAAGAAACCTCTGTCTTGTGTTATCTACAGTTTCAATAAATCATTTTGGTGTATAGAGTATTACTCATAGTACATGGCCAGTTATGTTTCTAAATTATAAATTTTCAAAATTATTATATATGAAGTGAAAATACATTATGTTTTATTTGCTTATATCTAGACCAAAACAATTTGGTAATGATATTGATGTCTATTTGGATCCATTGATCAAAGATCTGAAATTGATGTGGGATATAGGTGTTACATTGTATGATGCTCATAGAAGTGAAGAATTCAAATTGAGATCCATATTGCATGGGAGGATAAATGACTTTACTGCTTATGGAAAATTTTCAAGCTATAAAATTAAAGAAATGTTGGGGTGTATCATTTGTGAAGAATGCACATACTCAGTTCAACTTAAAGATTTCTTGAAGACTGTATTTGTAGGAAATCATAAATTTTTACCCCGATGACATAAATATCAATCCTGGGCAACATCATTCGATGGGAATATAGAACAATATACAACATCATCTCCACTAACATGTGATCAAATGTTTAAGAAAGTAAAATATATTGACACTATTTTTGGTAAAACTATTTAAAAAAACCTTACGAAATAAGGTTGGAAAAAGGGAACAATTTTCTTTAAATTACCATACTAGAATTGTTTGCATGTTAGAAATTTTCTTGATGTCATGCATATTTTTTTGATTATGTTGTTAGAACATTAATAGATGTTCCTAACAAAAAAAAGATGGCATCAAGGCTAGGTTGGACATGATTGACATAGGGATAATGGAAGAGTTGGCACTGGTGAAGGGTGAAAGGAAAAATTTTCTTCCTCAAACAACTTACACATTATCTAGATAAGAAAAATTGAAATTTTGTAATTTACTTAGTGATGTAAAAAATCTATAGGGGTATTCATTAAATATCAAGAATTTTATGTCAATAACTAATTTGAATTTACATGATCTAAAATCAAATGACTATCATGTTTTGATACTTTTCACTTTATGTTTCATCCTTCATAAAAATGTACAAAATACATTAACCAGACTCTGTTTCTTTTTCAAATCCATATATAGTAAATTTATAGACCTACTGAAGTTTTCAATTATGAATAAGGGCATTGAAGTCATATTATGTGAATTATAGATGCTATCCCCACCATTATTATTTAATATAATAGTCCAATAGATGGTTCAATTGGTTAGAGAGATTCAACTATGTGGTCCTATCCATTACATATGAATATACCCCATTGAAAGATATATGAATATTTTGAAATAGCACATCAAGAATCGAAGTTTTCTAGAAGGTTGTATTTTAGAATGATATATTGTTGAAGAATTTGTTGAATTGTATATCAATTAACTATTAGATGTTGATAGAATTAGTCTCTTAAAGTCTCATCATAGTTAACTCCTTATTGATGAAGGAATTTCTAGAAGAGATATTGTCACAATTACCATCATAGAGAAGGAGAAATATCACCTTTACATTTTACATAATAGCATAAAGGTTTCTCCATACGTTGAATCCCACAAACCAATTCTTATACATTTCAATCCATCTAGGTTTGGAGGATGGATATCAAATACACATAATCAATAGTTTATAAGATGGTTATGAGATCATATTTATAAAAATTTATCTAAAAATATGAATTCAATTGTCGAAAAACTTCAATGTCTAGCCAGGGAACAAAATGTAAATGTTATATCTTATGCTAGTTTTGAAATTAATGGTTATACATTCTATAAAAAGAAAAAAGACACACATAGTACGATGAAAAAACATTGGAGATACGCTTATGGTAGAATCGATGCATATATCGGGTTCTAAGGATATAAATCCAATTGATGTGAATATGTCATATTTCGGCATCATCAAACATATATATGAGTTGGATTATAAAACATTACAAGTGATAATTTTTTATTACAAAGGGGTTGAAAATAGGAGTGTAGTGAAATTCAATGAATTTAGCTCCTTGAAGGTGAATTTCATTGTGTAAGGGTATAAGGATGGTCTATTTATAATGGCATCACAAGTAGTGCTGGTATTTTATGTATCAGGTCCAATAATTGTGAATTGGTCAATTTTCCTATTGGTGACTAAAACAACTACAAGGTCAGATGAAAATTCAATTCTGGATGACCCTTTCATTGGGAGATCATAATCATTTCACAATGGTCCTATTATGGACAATTTAAATGATGATGGATATTGTATGGAAGAAATGGAAATTACAATTAAAGATGACCGTTGTGATTGTCCAAAGTTGTTTGAGAAGTTAAATAGTTGTGAAAAGAGACCATTGTATACCGGTTTTATTAAATATACAATATTTTAAGTTTTATCGATTTTATATAATTTGAAATATGGAAGCAGATGAAGCGATGCTAGATTTACAAAACTAATTAGTCTCCTAAATGATATTTTACTAGAATAAAACTAACTTCCTTTTCGAACATATGACGATAAATGAATGCTATATTCAATGGGAATGATGTTTGAAAAAAATAAAATCCTATCCAAATGTTTTCATATTATTTCTCAAGGAACATGTATCACTCATAAAATTCCCTAATTGTGGTGTGAATCAATACAAGAAAGATGAATCAAGTCCTTCAAAAGCTGTATGGTATATTCCAATCATTCCATTAATTAGATGGAAATATGGATGTTATGAAAACATTAGAAAATTGACATATAATGAAAATAAAATAATTGAAGATGGTAAACTACATCACCCAGGAGAATATCCTTAGTGGAAGAAAATTAATTATGAGTATTTTGAATTTAGAAATGATTTGAGAAACTTATGTCTTGAATTATCTACAAATGGAATAAATTATTTTGGTGTATATAGTAGTGATCATAGTACATGACCCATTATGTTGGTAAATTATAACTTTCCACCATGGTTATGCATGAAGTAAAAATAAATTATATTGTATCTACTTATATATAAACTAAAACAACTGAGTAATGATATTGATGTCTATTTGGATCTATTGATTTAAGATCTAAAATTGATATGGGACATAGGTGTTACATTGTATGATGCTTATATAATTGAAGAATTAACTTTAAGATCCATATTGTATGGGATGATAAATTAATTTCCTACTTATGGATATTTTTAGTCTATAACATTAAAGGAATATTTGGGTGTCTCATTTGTGAAGAATGCACACACTCAATTCGGCTAAAACATTTCTAAAAGACTATTTTTTAGGACATCAGAAATTTTTACCTCACTGAAATAAATACTGATCATGGATTTCATCATTAAATTACAATAATGAACAAGGTATAACATCGTATCCACTAATGGGTGATCAACTATTTGAGAAAGTAAAAGATATTGACACTTTTTTTGGTAAAACTTTTTAAAAAAACCTTAAGGAATCAGGTTGGAAAAAGGGAATAATTTTCTTTGAATTACCATACTAGACTTGTTTTTACGTCAGACATTTTCATGATGTCATGCATGTAAAAAAATGTATTTTATAGTGTTATTGGAACATTAATAAATGTTCCTAAGAAAAAAAAGGTTGGCATAAAGTCTAGGTTGTACAAGATTGACGTGGGGATAAGGAAAGAGTTGGCATTAGTGAAGGGTGAAAGACGAACTTTTCTTCCTCCAGCATCTTACGCTCTATTCAGATAAGAAAAATTTAAATTTTGTGATTTATTTAATGAGGTGAAAGTTCTATATGGGTATTAATAAAATATCAATAATGTTTCATCAATGAATAATTTGAAGTTATAGGGTATAAAACCACATGAATATTATGTTTTGATGAATGATTTGATTTCCATTGCTTTATGTTGTATTCTGTCTGAAAATGTATGATATAAATTAACCTGAATCTGTTTATTTTTCAAATCCATATGTAGTAAAGTTATAGACCCAATGAAGTTTCCAATCACAAATAAAAATATTTCAGTCATATTATGTGAATTAGAGATATTCTTCCCACCAACATTATTTAATATAAAGTCCCACCTAATGGTTCACTTGGCCAGAGAGGTTCAACTATGTGGTCATGTCCGTTGTAAATGGATGTTCCCCATTGAATGATATATGAATATTTTGAAAGGGTATGTTAAGAATCTAAGTTTTCCATAAATTTGTATTATATAATGAAATATTATTAAAGAAACTGTTGAATTATATACTGATTACCTATCAGATGTTGATATAATTGATCTCCCAAAGTCTGATAACAATGAATGCCTTATGGGAAAAAAGATTTTTTATGAGATGTTGCTTCAATTACCATCATAGAGCGAGATCAAGATCAACTTTACATTTTATATAATAGTGCAGAGGTTTATCCATATGTTGAATCCCACAAAGTAATTATTATCCATTTTAATCCATCAAGGGATGGGGTATGGACATCAAATACACATAATCAATAGTTTATATAATGGTTTTGAGATCATATTTATAAGGATTTATCTAATAGTATAAATTCAATTGATGAACAATTTTGATGTCTATCTAGGGGACCAAATGTAAAGGTTATATCTTACACTAGTTTTGTAATTAGTAGTTATATATTCTATACAAAGGAGAAAGATGAATGCAGTACAATGAAAAACATAGGATTTACACTTATGGTGGAACATATGCACGTATCTGGTTCCAAGGATAGAAATAAAATTTATGAGACTATTTAATATTTTGAAATCATTGAAAAGATATATGATTTGGATTATAAAACATCATAAGTGCCATTTTTTGTTGAAAATGGGTTGACAATAGGAGTGTAGTGAAATTAAATGAATTAAGATCAATGAAGGTAAATTTTAGTGTAGAAGGGTATAAGGATGAGCCATTCATATTGGAATCATAAGCATCACATGTATTTTATGTCTCTGATCCAATAAACAAGAATTGTTCAATTATCCTATTGGTGAATGAAACAATTGCATGATCATATGAGAATTAAAGCGAGGATAATCCTTTCATTGGGAGATCACAATAATTTTATAACGGTCCCAATATAGACAATTCCTTGTACTCTAGAGGAGACCACAAAGAGGAGATTTTGATACTCAATAGAGGATCCAAATGCCTTCAAACTTTAAAGGAAAAAAAGAGAGTTCAGTGAGAAGGTTAAAGTTTTTTTTAATATATTATGTTTTTCATTATAATATTATGTGTTCTATACTGCATTTACATAATCTAAATTAAATCTTTGACTACTCATATAGATAATGAATTATGTATTTGACAATGTTACCAATACTGAGGAAGAAAAAATGATTGATGTTGAAACTATGGAATTATTAGGGGATCAACAACATGTTGATGAAAATAAAAAAATAATGATATAACATAACTATTTTAAATAAAATTATCAATTAAATAAGAAAGGGTATAAAATCTGAGGTTGGATGGAATCAACACGGCCAAGCTGTTGACCCTAATAAGTTAATGTTCATTAGTTATGTTGGGATCACATTGAGAATGCATTTTCCAATTGATATAGATATGTGGAACCATGTATTTACTGTATTGAAGGAAACCCATTGGGAGGATATTAAGGTAATGTTATGATATACTTTCTATATTTTAATGAAAAATTATATAATGAAATGTTGATTTACTTTTCATCATCCCTTGTAGATTTCATTTATTTTAGATGATTTTCATAAGAAACATGTCTTAATGGTAGCTATAAAAGCTCATAATGGATTCCTAAAACTTCTTATAAAGCATTATCATAGGGATGTTGAGGGGAAAGTAAACTGTCATCAACTAGTTACATATGCACACATTATAAAATAGGATAAATGAAAATATTTCATTAGTCATCGTGACTATAAAGAATTTCAGGTGTAATGTAGTTGATAATATTTTATTTGAAATTATTTATTTTATCCACTTTGATTTAAAATTGTTAATTAATAAAACATAAAAGGATTTCTGAAAAAAAACATGTAACAAAACCAATATACCCCTACTGTAAAGAAAGGATGAGGTACACTTCACCTGAAAAGAAAATGGTATGTATTTTAAATATATAATAAATATTTTATGTGATATGAAAAAACATATGTTCTTTTGTTTATGTGTAGATTTATGAATCAAAATACGAAGCCACATCCATTCCACATCATGTTCTATGGAAGGAGACCCGTGTAAATAAAGAGGGTAAATGAATTCATGAAAACACACAAGCAGTATGAGAATGATGTGTAAGTATGACATAATACTAATTCATTATTCTTTATAATAGTATTACATTAAAATATATATTTATGTTCATATTTTTTTATATGGTTAGACACAAGAATCAACATTGATTTTACTTGAGGAATAACTACTTTTAGTAACTTTGAAGCAGACAAAAAAATATGGTAATGTTAGAGGTGTATGTTTTGGAGTTTCACCTAAAACATATTTCAAGAATACAAAGATGTAAGAAGATAAATATGAGACAATTAAAGGATTGAAGTTATATATATATACTTGGAAAGATATTATTTTTTGGTCTGGTTTGGCAGACCAATATATGCGAAATGACCAAAGCAAACCAGTAGTGGAACAAATATCAGTACATAAAGAGCCAAATAACCCCACTAGCTTTGAGGAAAGTCATTCCCATCAACCATTTACCTTACCAAAAGTAATCAATTTTTTTAATTACTATTTCTCCTAAATGTGAATCAAATAACTTTAGATAACTATATATTACTAAAATTCTACTGGGTGAAGTTTTATGTGATTTATATTTATCAACACCCACACATCACCTTATTGTGAGGGGTATAGTGTATAATATCCCAAAAGATATGATACAAAATAAAAATTGCCCAAAATATCACATGAGAGTGAGTATTGAAGTATATCACAAGCTGATCACTAAGTTTCCTAGTCTTCTTGATGATCTATATGTTACTACAGTCAATAATGCTATTGGAACTTCCATAACATGGCCATATATTCTTATAAAGACACATGAGGTATGTCCTTAATATTTTTTTTCAAATTAAAACTTTAATAGTTGATGAAAAAATGTATAAAAAGAGGTATGTTATTATAGATGGATAAAACTACAGGGAAATATAAGGCCAGATCAAGACAATATAGTGAATCAACCAAGAAATCAAAATGACCTTTTGGGAGTACCTTCTCCCCACCAGTTCCACTGCCACATATATTAACATTACAAGTTTATACAGACACAAAATTGAAATATGTAAATATTTTATATATCCAATATGAAGAATAAATATTTAGATATTTCATTACAGACACAATTATTCTAGAGAGTATAAATGAGCTTATCAAGTTTAAATGGATTGGAGTCTCAGTTTTGAATACATACATGAGGTACATTTTCATAATCTGTCTACCCAAAAAATGATCTACTATGTTCATTATAGTTAATAAATATTCATATTTTTTACAAGCATATATATTACTACTATATAAAGGGAAAACCCTATGAAGCATGATTTTGAGTTTTTAATACCTGTATAATTTCTATGAAGTAATTTTCTTTAGAATTAGAAGAATTTGAAAAGAAAAAATATTCACTAAATGAGGAATTTGAGAAGAAAATAATAAATGACGGACTTTTCTTGATTCCTACAATACAGGGGTAAAACTATACAATATAATCATAATTTTTTTTATTTTTTATTACTTATTTGTTTTTGTTTTTTAAGAAGCCCTGGATGCTCATCATAATCAATTTGGATACCCAAAATGTTTATTTTTTGGATCTAATACATAGATTTCCATCAAACTAACCACGCATGATATCTATTATGTATTTTTAATGCACTTTAATCAACATTTTATAGATAAACTTTGAATTATATGTTTCGGTTTGTGTTTTAATGAGAATTTTGTTTTGATTGGGTGATCTATAAGTATATTATAAATCATGGTATGAGGTCGATGACTAAGCATACTAATCCTATGGATTTCTTCAAATGGAAACAGATTAAGGTTTATATTGTATGATTTAACTTTCAATACATATTTAAAAACAATTTTACTTATTTTGGTCAATGTTTTTACATCATTTGAATAAAAATAATGATAATGATTGTGGATATTATGTTGAAATTTTATTAAATATATCATATACCATCACAATACTAGAATCCATGAACATGTAATTTATGAAGGTAATTAAAATTTCATTAAATATATTTGTTAATAATTTTTTTATATATTTTTTCAGTACTACCAAGATTTATAAAAATTGGCATACTCAAAAGAAGAAGTAAATTTGTTTAGAGATCAATGGATAGAGTATATAGTGTCAGAATGTTTTCTAACATCAAATTTAGGTGATTACCTATTATATTTGTGATCTTGTATAGGCTATGGATTTAGAGATAAATTTGGGATTTAAATCATTATTATCTTAATTATTATATATTATTTTGACCTATTTATCAAGGATAATTATAATAGAGGGTTATGATCTTATGATTTTGTAAGAGCTAGTAGCATGTCCTAAGTTTCTCATTCTCATGAGAGATTGGACTTCAAGGCCGAAACTAAGATAACAGAGATAGGTTAATTGTTTAAAAATGTATATATACATTATAATGACCCTTCTTTTCAATAAAGGTCAGGATTATTTGTTTTTAAATTTGAAACCTTTGTTTAATCATGGTAAATGTGTACTATGGACTAATGAATGTCTGAGGAGTTTCTAGGGCTTGTTTGGAGCCCAGAGTTCCTCAAAATGTGCCAAATAAACAGGTTTCAAGGTTAGTTCAAACTGTGAAACCTAGGCCACACAGTTTGTATGAAACCGTGCAGTTATAGACAGAGGAACCTGTAGGATGCACAGTTTGTTTGAAAGCCTGTAAGCCAAGGTGCACAACCATGTAGACCTACTGTGTTTTGGGATAGTGGGATTTTACACGGTTGGTGCACAGTTTGGGAAATAGTGTGCCTTAACTGTGCATGGTATATCCTATAAAAAATTTCATGATCATGGTTTTCATATGTTTTGGCCAAACCATGTGGCCAAACTGTGCACTTTGATATTTTGGGGTAAAATATCAAAAATTACCTTCACTTAACTTAAAACCTTATTTTCATTTTTCTTCCTCCTGCCTCCAGCAACTGAATCAAGTTCTCTTCTCCCATAGCTTTAAAATTCCTCCAACCAAGGTTCATCTATAACTCCTTCATCCGACACCCGATTCATGATCCAAAGGAAGCATTGGGTAGCTCAAGGTAAGGATAACCTAATTCACCCTTCTTATTCTAGTTTCTTTGAATTCATTCTGTTATTTAGATGTAGGCTCATTTTACCAATTTTTAGGTCATTGAACTATTTCTCATATTTCTCCTAACTGCTTCAAATATGAGGCTGATATCAAGCGAGGCATTGTTTATGAACTTAAGGTAGGTGTCCACATTGTGTTTCCTTTGATTTTCATCATTTCGTAACTATTTTTGTTGTGCCGCATGCCGGATTTGGCCGAACATACCTATTATATTGATTCCTTCATGTGTAATTGACCATTGCACCTAGATACTTATCAATTGAATCTTGTTTAGTTGTTTAGAGACTGTACATACCTTATATGGTCACCCCATGAATGTTCCTAGTGAAATTGAACATTTTTTCAAATTGTCTTAAAATGTCAGAACTCCCTTGAATCTTCTGGATCGACTTTTAAATGAATTTTTCCTTGGAACATGTGTATGAAATGGAACCCAAAGCATATCTGGGGTGTTTTTCCATCTTATATATGGAATTTCCCAAGTGGTAAATTGCCTAAATGAACATGTCTTTTTCAAAATGAACCATTGATCCTTATGATTTGAATTGGAATGTCTTAATGAGTTAAATGAACTGATTATGGTAAATGGATTGTATAGGATGTACTATGAAAGATAGTGGCATCCTTTGAATTAATTGACCATGACACCTCCTAATTAACACTTGATCATATTAAGTGAATTTTTCATGTTTTGATAAAATGAATAGGTTGTTTTAAATGAAATTCCCAATGCATGATGAGTTTCCTTTCTTGAAATGAATGAAATGGTTTTAAATGGAATGGCTCCAAGGGATGGTAAGGCCATGCCCTTATGTTTATACTTTAATAAATGCTTCATATAAAATGTAATGATTAATATGGATTTGAACTTGGGTAATGACATACACAAGAGATTATGCCTTATGTATTCTGTTATAAATGATTATGCCTCTTCTATGTATATGGGCTATATAAAAGAGATGGATGGGAGGTAATTCTCCGTGCTAGTTATAATTAAAATATTCCTTTATAAAGGCTCCAATTCAATGGCAAGGCTTTCATTGAGCATGGATCATCACGCTCCCTTACATCAAGTGTTAATCATGGAGACTCACACCAGTGATATGATATGGGAATTAGGCTGAGGTGCCACGTTCCATGATTAGAGTGTTGCCATGGTGGCTCACTCGCTATCTCGAGTGTTGTAGCATGACCTCTCTCACTCTATTGGGATGTAGGGAATGTACCCTATTGCATGAGATTTTAGGCTCTTTAGACTAGTTATGGATGTCTATGTTATGCCCTAGTCCGGTCCAACACTATTATTCTAGGTATATGGCCATTAGGCATCCACACACACTTGGTTCATATAGGTGGATGAAATATAGAACTAAACTATATATATATATATATTATTACTATTTATATATATAGTGACATGATCATACACTTCTCCAGGCCGTGGGCTGAAGTAGATGGACTCACAAAGTGTCCTATAGGAACCTGAGAGGGCTAGTTATTTTTAGCTTTGTTTTACTGTTCAACTTATACTAGTACACTATTTAGTTACAAGCACTACTCGGATTACACGTAGACACCATTGGTGGTGGCCTAATGAGATTTTTATCTCATGCCCTACTCAGGCTGCCCTTAGAACCCAAGAAGACTGTCTGTCTATAGGTATGGATAAGGGAAAGTGCTCTTATATAGACTATTGATATATATTTATTTAGACGAAGCTTCAGAGTAGAGGATTGAGCATGTACTCAAGATTATAGTAGAGCAAATATTTTTTATTTTTATACTTTTTGTATAGCATGAATGTATAAATGTTCCCCTATTCTATTTTGTATTATCATTCCATGAATCATGTACCAGAAACTACCTTAGAGGATTTTGTTATATTATTCATTTGTTCAGTTTTATTGATTTCTTTTGCTTCTTACTCATTCAATTGTCTATATAGGCTTTCGTAATTATTGATTCTGACTGGTTATATTATGATTCCTTTATAGAATATTTTCTATAATATCTACTATGCTACTCTAACATGAGGGTATAGTCTCCCCACCAAACCACCTTTACACCCTCACTGATAGCCAGCAGCCTCCAGCATATGGGGAGTCGCACTTGAGGCCATGTGACCCACCAGATCAGGGAACATGTTAAGTGGATCTCAGGTTAGGAAGTTACAAATTGGTATTAAAGCAGTTCCTTTCTTGCTTTACTAATTAGAGATAATAGATTTAAGATTGAAAATTTCTTGGGACTTGGTCATAATACTTTCTTGGGCATCGTGAACCCATGTTCATGGTAAAGTCCAAGTTTCCTTCATTATAATTATAGTTATGCTTTTTCCTATTATTGTTGATATGAATTCACCATTGGGTGATGCATTTGATTTATGATGTTATCAATATTGGAATGATTGAAATTATGATTTATTTACTATGGTCCGATGAAATAAGGGATTTAAATTAGATCATGCATCACTATAGGAAAAGTAGGATGAATATGCCTTGTATTTTTCCATGCCACATATATTTTTAGCTTTCATTTTCCTATTTCACATTGATTGTGCCTTGATATGTATTGAATTGTGTTTACATATCTTGTAGGGATTATAAAACATAATTGATACTTAAAGTTTATGCCTTAACCTAATGGTGTTTTTCTGAATAGGTTAAAGCATACATCTTAAGGAGTCAATTATGGCATGTTGATCTATGAACCATTAATCACATGAGTTGTTACATGTTATGGTGTGAGTTGAATAGATATCATATTTTGATGCACAAAGAGTGTGGGAACTTATGGATTAAAAGTGGTATACCATCTTATTCAACCATTTTAAGTAATTTATACAACTGATCGAGAACAATTTAGATTTGAAAATTACTTCTAAATGTTTTAACAAGCACAATATTACAATTAATATGACTTATAAAGTGAAAAACCCATATGGTATATTCCTAACATAGAAAATTAGTCCTGAACCCAGCTTTAGTAGTGGGAAGTGGGGTCTCTTTTACATTCATATGGCCCATTGTGGTCTGTTTATATTGTCTAGACCTGGCTTTTGAAGCAGGCAGAGAGGTGTGGATGTTTCTATAGGAAGTATTTACTTATGTCATAGTTTATTAAATACAATCTTATAAATTTATTGAATCCCTTCCATGGTGTGTGTTTGGAATTATAGTGTCATGCCACCATGATGTCCTCTGGTTTCACACCCTGAAGGTAGTGACGACCATTCTCCTACGGTGGTGGGATGAGAGCCGCCAGTGATTCCTCCTGTAGATCCACCTATGCCTCCTCTTCTTGTTCTTGATGTGGGTACCGATGCCTAGTTCTGAGGGGGATTATTTCATTTTTTTAGTCGATGCAAGGTGTTAGGTGACCTACCCCGAGCATGTTAGAGTTGACTCATGATTTTTAGTAATAACATCCTCCCACCTTTTCAGGGGATTACAAACCTTATTATGAAGAGTCATAGCTCAAAGCAATTCTATCTATATTCAATCATCTTGAGACGCCTCTAGAGAAGAGGGTTAAAATAGTGTCTTATATGATTTGAAATCATTCCAAGTGGTGGTGGGATGTGATCACCCAGGTGGATCAGCATAGAGATATGGTTTGGGATGAATTTAAAACCATATTCTATGTCTAATTATTTCCCTAGACTCTGAGGTCAGACAGAGCTATAGAATTTAAGAATCTTTACCAGGGGAGCAGTTTTGGAATAATTTTCACGTTTTAATAAGCTGCAACGATTTGTTCCCTATCTAGATGCTAATGATTTGATGACCAATAGAAGATTTGAGGATGGGATGGTTTATGCCATTCAGTCATAAGTCAATGTGTTCAGGTTAAAAACCATTTCTACAATCATCAACCAGGCCCTAATCACAGAGTGGAACTTGAGGCATGATGAAGGTGAGAGTTAGGGTGGTTCCGAACCTAGAGATTCTAGTGGTTCCTCTTATGGTATAAAGAGATGTTTTGAGAAAATTCGTAGAGGTGACAACAGTCAGGCTCCTCGCACAGATAGTTTTATTATCTGTCACTAGTGTGGGAAGCCAAGACACATCAAGTCTCAATGTCTACAGGATCTGGTCAGGTGTAGAGGTTGTGGAAGGATGGAGCATCTACAATGTTTCTATAAGAATTTTCTAATAGTTACTAGAGAGTGGGGATATGCACCTACTCCTTGGTCAGAAGTGGGGTCAGTAGGATCACGACATGAATGCAGTTGGAATACAATCAGTCAATCAAATCGAGGTGGCAGTCTGGGAAGAGGTTGTCAGAGTTATTAATCTCAGCACTAGTAGAGCAGGCTTTCTCAGGGTAGTTAGGTAGTGAATCAAGGCTGTGGTATAGGCCAGTTAAATGCAGTCCAACGCATGCTGCAGGAGCAGAGTGCTGGACCTTTTACAGTTCGAGGTACTATTCTAACTGCCTCCACTTTAGTGTCAGCTTTATTTTACATAGGCTCATCTCACTCTTTTATATATTAGGCAATAAATGAGAGTCTGGGCCTCAACATCGAGTACTTTCATGGTGTTATGATTCTAGATACACTGTTAGCTATCCATTCAGAGGGCGTTTACTGCTGTCAGAATTTTCCTATTAAGATATAAAGTTACCTTTTCATATAGAATATCACAACATGAATTTCTTATAATTGCGATGGTGCATTTGTGACAGATTCTTGTCGCAAATGACTTTTTGCAATGGGTGTCTATTGTAAATAGCCTGTAATGGAAGAAGACATCACAAATATAAATATTTACAATGGTCTATCATAAAAAAACCTTTTTCCATGGATATACAGTTCATCGCCAAAAAATCCCAAAATATTATTTATAACCCTTTTGCGACGATCCGTCAAAAAACCCTTTTGTGATGGATAAATAATGCATCGCAAATAACCTTTTTTTAAGAAGTAATAATTAAATTATTTATAAATAAATAAAATTAAAAATATTTAAAAAACATTAAAAAAGATTTTAAAAAATAAAACACACATAAAAGTAATACATCATTTCAAATATAATATGTCTATCATAAAAAATTACAAAACAGTCATGAAAAACTTTAGAAATCATCAACTGACATCAGGTGGAGGAGGATCACTTGATGTACCAGGGGGAGGAAACTCCATACCAATGCCACACAAAATTCTACACATATACTCTATCATCTCCTCATCTCTCAGATGCTACTGCTCATGATCCTCCTCCCTCTACTTCTGCATCTGTTGTATCATCTCATCATGAGGTCTCAACCACTCCTCATAATGTGTAGCAGATGACAGATTCAATGATGAATCTCCACGAGATCCCTTCATGCTCACTAATACCATAAAAAATGAACCATAATAACTCGTAGGTGTCCGTCGAGAACCAATACCAATCACTCAACCTTTCTCGACACCCTGAAAAGTCACCTATATCCAAGCCCCCTCATTGAAACCCGAATCAACAGTGACATCTTGTTCATCCTTAACATGACTCTCCCATTAATGAGAAATCACAAACTCATATGTTTCCTTTAAATATAATGAAAAATTATAATAATAATAAAATTAACATTGATGAAATTGTTCAACAAAATCACTAACCACAATACGATGCTATCATTTGCCTATAACTTCTCCTGTATAGGGATCAAAATGCATCTTCTTATAAACTTCAGACTCCATAATAGATGGGTCAGTAGTGGCCTATATAATATAACAAACATGTTATAGTTAAAATAAATATACATTAATAAATAATATCACTTACCATATATCATCGATGTATGCCAAATGTATGACTCTCGACCCTATAGATGACCTCTTGCCTCCCCCGGCTCTGACGTCTAGCTGATGATCTCCTCCAAAAAGTCTCTCTTAGATAGAAGGAGTATAACCTATCCCATACCTGAGCTGATATATAGTCAGGATGATGGGAGATGTAAGATTGGTTGAAGATGGTAGCAAAAACTTTATCCATAGCTCACTTTCTGATGTTGTGTAAAAACTGACAAAAACGATCGCGTATACAAGTATCCCATGCCTTTTGGATATGACATCTCTGACTATCATAAATCAGAGAAAATAAATTCTGAAAGACAATTAAAAAAATATGTTAGTAATTAAATAATTTTTAAAAAAGTATATATTATTTAATAACATACAATTAAGTGGTTGAATAGCTGGTCATGCACGACGATGGGTACCAGGTCACGTGACACCCATGGATCGAAAAAATAATTTCTCAGAATCACACCATCCTGAACAATGGAAAAATGTGAAAAACTATGTAAATTGAAACAAATATATAATCATAAAATTATTATCAAAATTAATAAAATTAGTTAATATAAAATAATTTTCTTATTAAACAATTAAACATAAATCTGTAAACACAAATCAAAATAAATAGATGGTCATCTCTCTGGAATAGGATCTGAAATCAGTAATTGAGCAAGACCATGCCCCCTCATAGTAGGTGCACCAACCTGAAAAGGAGTAGCTGAATTAGGCTCATCATCAAGAAGTTTGGCATCAGTGAGAGAATGTAATAAATCGTCATAAGGATCATCTCTATCCATCTGAAACAAATATTCTCACCACTATGAGATTTTTAAAATAGATATGAAATATAAAAAACTAATGAATGTGAGAATAAAATAATGTTACCTATAATATATTTTTAATACAAATATGAAATTTAAAAAACTAATAAATATTAGAATATGATAATTACCTATAACTAAAGACCTGAATATAATACATCAATCGTCATATTCATCCCCATTTTCATCGACATCAATGTCTTTATCCTCATATTCATCATTGTCAACTTCCACATGACTTTCATTTTCATCATCCCTTATTACTTCATAAAAATTATCTAAATCATCAACCATTAACCGAGGGGTTTCATCATTGATATTTATATCCTGCCAAGTAATAGATATATTTTGGGATGTTTCTTGAAAAATTTCAATATGTTTTACTTCCACAAAACCATTTTAATTTTCAAAAAACTGATTTTCATGTGATTTCATTTTTATCACACTCCACCAGTCCTTCAAATCTTTCGAAACATCATAGCAATTTTCATAGTAAACTTGATGCACTTGATGTCCCAACATAAATGGTTCATTTGATGTAATAAGACTTTTATATTTAATGTCAACGAATCCATGTCATGGATGAACTCACAAACCATGATCAGTATCAAACCAATGACATTTAAACATTGTAACATAATTTAGTCCCATATAACATAACTCAATTATTTCATTTAGCATAATATAAAAGTCAAAATCATTTTCCTTATGATGGTATCCTTTCAAATGAACACCACTATTCATTTATTTCTTTGAGTCACCAAATATGTGTGTATGGATTTAAAATCCATTAACCACATACCCATTATAAGATTTTACCAATTTCAATGGAGGATTTTTGAGCACACGTAATCGAATGTCAATTTTATTTTAATGTTATGTTACCTGTAAATAATAAAAATTATTAACAATAGATATCATGGAAAAATTTATTTATTATTACATCGAAAAAACTTTACTTACCATTCTTTGAAACCAATATGCCAAATTTTGTTGTCGAAATTCCTCAAGAGTAGCAGATGCAATTTGTAGAAATTTATTTTTGATATAGTCATCATATAGTATACAAAAAAGTTAATATAAATAAAGATATATTTTATAAATATTTAACTAAATAATAAAAAAGTAGTACTTACTGCACAAATCATGTCATTTCTTCAAAATTTAGTAGAACATAAGCATGAGCTCTGTGTAGTTCTTCATCTATAAGCCATCGCTCACAATAACCACTAAAGCCAATATCAGGCTGATTAAAAACAAAAAACTAATGGTCCATGACATCATCAATATTTTTCTCATTATGAACCATCCAATTATGTTTTGAAGGATATTATGACTGAAAATAATAAGAGCAGGAATTTAAAATTCCCCCTACAAGTATGCTTATGCAATCGACCCTTCAATTGATGCTTTGTTACATAATTTCTTCATTAATTTTTTTCATATATCTCTCAAAAAAATACATATTCCAAAATTGTACCAGAACTCCACATTTAGATTCATATGGAAATTTCAATATTAAATTTTCCATGGAATCAAAAAAGCTTGATGGAAATATTTTCTCCAATTTACATAAAATTAAAACAAAATATTTTTATAGGGAATTAAATGCATTATAATACAATGTTTTCACACAAATATCTTGAAAAAAAATGAAATTTCAGTAAAAACATCCTAGATTGAAGAATTCAACAGCCCTCTAAGACAAACGTGCAGTAATCTTTCATTTATGGCATGACAATCACAACTTTTATCCCGATAATATGCCCATTTTTGAAGCAACGAGACAAATTAGAATCATAAACATGTAGTAACCTCAAATATCTAATCTATTAATAGAGTAATAAATGGTTTTATTTATTAAGTGAGTAAGCTACTTTTGGATTCATTAATTTGTGTGATCTTTCATCTTCAAATAATTCAAGTTCAGGATGTCTGGAAATCTGTGCAAGATCTGACCATGCATTTACATTATATTTGGTCTTACAAGGTGTGTCTAACACGATATAAAACATGTTATAAAAAACATTCTTCTCAATATGCATTACATCTAACACATGATGAACCAAAAAATCAGACCAATATGGAAGGTCCCAAAAAACACCCCGCTTTATCCAATTACGATCTATCCAAAAACCATTTATCTTTTGCTCATTTATGGTTGGCCCAAAAGTAACATGAAGTAATGTAGAGACAATAGATTTTACTTGATTACCTAAGACCTATGTTGGAGATGAGTTTGTTTCAATTTGACCTTTTGTAAAATTAATTCTCTTTTCTTCAAAAAGGGTGATCCGCAAGAAAAAATCTCTGATGAAAATCAAAATAACCAACCTTTCTCCCATTACAAAGAACAAATGTTTTTTTCTTAGCCATTCAGTACATAAATGATTTTAGACCATGTGTGCTCCATCCAGATAACACACCATACACCAGAAAGTTACCAATAATCCATATTAATGGAACCTTCAATATAAAATTCTGATATGCAGTTATATCAAATGTAGTCACATTGTTGTTCCATAATGAAATTAACTCATCAATTAGTGGTTTCAAATAAAAATCAATATTCTTATTTGGATGTCCTAGAATTAAAAACATAAAATATACATATGGTTCCTTCATCAATATCCAAGGAGGAAAGTTGTAAGGAGTAATAAAATAGGCCAACAAGAATATTGACTACCGTAAGCACCAAATGAACAAAAACCATTAATAGAAAGGCCCGACCGTATGTTATGAGGTTCTGCAGCAAAAGAAGGATGCGTCTGATAAAAATGTTTCCATGAGTCACTATCACATGGATGATTTAAGCTTTTTGTGATGGAAATATTTTATTTATGCCATGTCATAAATCCAGCTGTGCTGCAAGACATAAATAAACACTATAAATGAGGTGTAATTGGAAAATATCTCAACTGTTTCATGGTAACTCTAGACTTTCCTTGTTGTGCCTCTTTATACCTCAATTCTCTACATGTTTGAAAATTAACCAAAGATTAACATTCACTATAATATAAGATGAAGTCATTTAAATATTCATGGATCACATGATAACTTAGACCAAAATTATGAACCAACCTTTTACTTTCATAGAAACTTACAGGTAATGTATTTCTGTCACACAACAAAAACTTAAAAAAAGATAAAATATGATCGAAAAAAAAAATTATAAATTCAAAAATATGATTTAATAGTTATAAATTTTTTAAAAGCTTCAATTTTTCTCATCTGGATTCCCAGATATAGGGCCACCTCAGAAGATTGCAACAAATTGTAAAATAGAGAAGGTTCAGATTCAGGATTTGGAATGTTATTCTGAGTTGTTGTTTCAGGAATAGATGGACCAACTACCTCATGTATTAAATTCTAAAATGATGGATCTCAAACTATTTTTTTTATTTTCTACCAAACTCTTTTCACCATGTTGATACCAAAAAATATAATCATTCTGAAAACCGTAACGCAATAGATGAAGTCCAACATTATCAAATGTTTCGAATGTCCTAAGACCACATTTCTGACACAGAAATTTAATTGTTCCTTTAGAAACAAAATCTGAATTTGATGATGAAAATGATATAAAGGCATAAACACATTCAATTTAGATAGGATTTAAACCAGATCTATTTGTATTTTTGTGATTATTTATCCAGTCATGATCACGTAATAGATACTATTGTCTACTTCTTGGGTCCATAGTTATCTAAAAAACAACAAGAATAAGGATAATTATTTTTGATCATTTTAACTAGTTTCAAATTATTATTATATTTTACCATCTTGAAATGTTCTATGAAATATGAGTAGAGTGAGGCACTGGGTTAACACTAGTTTACGGGGCTTATAGAGGCTCGGTATAGATAAAAATAAAAATATTAAATATATTATATAAGACACATTCTATTTTATGAAAATAATAGAATATCTCTTGAATGATGTCACATATGATAAATTGGGGATCACCAATGGTTCTGGGATGTGGGGTTTATCCTAGACACGACATTAGATTTGTGAGCGTCGGGTAGTTACATTGCATGTGAGGGTAATTCATTTAATATTTGTATTATAAATTATTATAAAAATTCAATACATCTTTCAAACTGTGTATCATATGATAAATCAAAGATAATCATTGGGTCCAGGATGTGGGGTTTACCCTAGGCATGATGTAACATTTGTTAGCATCGATTGTTTCGTTACATCGCACGCAGGGGTATCATTTTTAATCTTTTATTAATATTTTTTGTATAATTATTTATTTTTATATATAAATATATATTAAAATATTAATAAAAATTATTAATACAGATTATTTTAATTAATAAAACATTTATATGAAATTATTATTAATTAATTAATAATTACTATATATATATCACAATTAATTATAAATTATGTAATGAATATTATTAATTATGTAATGATTATTATTATAAATTATGTAATGATTATTATTAATTATTACTAATTATTATAAATTATGTAATTATTATTATGTAATGATTATTATTCATTATTTAAATTATTATAAATAATTTAATGATTATATATATATATATATCATAATTTCTTAAATTGTTATTGCAATTTTATTATTACAATTTTATTATGTAATGATGATTATTATTACAATTTGATAAATTATATAAATTATTATAAATTATGTAATTATTATTATTAATTTATTTAAATTATTATTACAATTTTAATTATTATTATATATATATATATATCACAATTTCTTAATTAATATAAATAATTCAAATATATTCTAACTCATTTTTAAACAAATATACAAATATCAAATCTATATAAACACACACACACACATATCTAATTTGATTACCTGGAATTTTAATTTATACAAATAATTTATAAATATAATTGAGTTCATATTTTTGAATTAATAATTAATTTGAATTCATAATTATTTAGAATTAATATTTTTTGAATTAATAATTTTTACCATAGATGTATTATAATAGTTGTGTGAGTCGAGTTTTCTTACAGCATTTATATGAAATATTAATTATAATTATTTTAATTAATGCAATATTTTATATGAATTATTATGAATTTCTAAACGTTGTTATATTTTATTTTTTTTACAAATTATTATAATTTTATAATTATCACTAATATTTACAATTTATAAATTATAAAGACTCATTAATTATTACATATTATAAATTATTTATTGATTTTTACTAATTATTTAAATTAATACTTCATTTTTAATAATTAATATTTTTTATGAATTTATAATAATTCTTTATATTTGTTATATTTTTTTAACAAACTATTACAGAAAATTATCCTAGTTATTATTAAATAAGTTTTTACTAAATATTACATATTTTAAATTTTCATTATTTTTCAGTTATACAAAATTTTAATGTTTTTTTATAAAAAAAATTCTTATAAATAACATTTTATTAAAATGTTTTTTTAAGTTAATTTTATCATCATTATTAAAAATCAATCAATTATATTTATACATACAAATATTTAGACATGCATACATACATGCACGTGCGCCAAAAAAAATTATTATAAAAAAAATTATTATAAACAAATATTATTGTAAACAAATATTATGCGCATGAAAATATAATTATAAACAAATGTTATGTGTGCACAAATATTATTATTATACATGCGTGTAAAAAAATTAACATAACAAATATTTATACATACAAATATTTAGAGATATATACACGCGCGTGCAATAAAAAATTTGGAACCATGAAACAAATGAAAGGAATAATAAAACCAAAAAAACAATAAGCAACAAAAAATGGGTAAAATTATAATTAATTTAAAACAACCCTAAAACATGAAGAAATTTAATATAAATTTACGTGTTGAAGAAACCAGTATATTTTCAAACAAGTACAAAATTCTAGCATATTTTAATAATAATCATATTTCAGATAATATAAAATAATAATGTTTCAACAACCCAAAAAACACAAAAAAAAATCTATATAGTTTAAAGATCAAACATTGTGCAAAATACTGTAAATCAAATTAAAAAAATTTGGGCATAATCAAAATACTCAAATTTGTAATAATAAATTTAGACTAACCCTACATGTCAAATAAATCATCAAAATAGGTTAAAATTTTAAACCAAGGTTTTTTCAATTTATCAATTTAATTAAAATATGTAAAAAAAAAACAGACAAAGGACAAAATAAAAGTCCATAACTTGGAGATTTGGTGTGAAATCACCCAAAAATCGGAAGAAATAGAGCTTTATAGGGCTGTACGAAGTGGGGTGGCTAGTAGGGTTATGCTGCATTCAGAAGAGGGAAGGAAGAAAAGAGGAGGAAGAATAAAGGAGCGGCGCAACCTATTAAAACTTTATACTTTTTTCGATGGTATAATAGTGGCCGAATTAATTCCATCGCAAAAAATGTTTTTATTGAAAATTATTTGTGACAGAATTCAATTCCCATCACAAATACTGTCGAATCAAAGGGCATTTGCGACAGATTGAATAATCTGTCGCAAATGCCCATTGCAAATGATTTTCTCATGAGGCGGAGAGAAATCCCGCAAAAAATATTTGCGTTGGGTTTATAAATCCGTTGAAAATAGTTACTGTTCATGCCAAAATTCTACCTCCATCATAAATTGGTGTTTTCCACGGACTATTTGTGATGGGAAATTTGTCTGTCACAAATGTCCCATCACAACTACTTGAAATTCTAGTAGTGTATATACATCCTCTACATGACGGACATTGATGTAATTATTGGGATGGAATGGTTAGTTCCCTATAGATCCCATATTGATTCCTATCATTGTAGGGTGAAGTTCGCATCACCAGAGGGTGGTACGCACATGCATAAGGGAGAATGGGATGTACGAGCTTCGCGATCAGGACCCGAGCAACAAAGGCTTGGTAATGTGACAACATAGATTGCCAGTTATTTCCTCGATGACCAGGGGTTATGAACCTCTATTTTTCCTCCTATAGTGGAGCACTTCAGATACATTTTTCTTGATGATTTCTCTAGTCTTCCTCCAGAGTGAGGGGTAGAGTTTACTATTGATCTTGTTCCAGGAGCATTACTGGAAACCATTCCTCCTTATAGGATAGCACACAAGGAGCTTCTAGAGCTCAAGAAACAATTGGATGATCTAGAGGATAAAGTTTTCATATTCCCCAACACTTATCCTTGTAATTCACTAGTCTTTTTCTCCAAGAAGGAAAATGGTACCCTTAGTATTTGCATGAATTGTAGTCGTTTGAACTATCTCATTGTAAAGAATCGGTATCCACTGCCCGGAATATATGAACTATTTGATCATCTCTGAGGATAAAAAGGGTTTTCAAAGATAGATATGAGGCCGAGCTATCATCAGGTGCATGTCAGGACTTCATACATACCTTGAACAACTTTTAGAAATAGGTATGGTCTATACGATTACCTGGTTATTCCGTTTGGACTTAAGAACGCACCTGCAGTCTTCATGTCTCTAATGAATCAAGTTTTCCACACATATCTGGATTCATTTGTGGTAGTCTTTGTTGATGATATCTTGGTGTATTCACACTCTAGACATGAAAATGAATCCCATCTTGATATCATGATGAATATACCAAGAGAGCACCAGATCTATGCTAATATCAGTAAACGCTACTTCTGGATCGACAAAGTCCACTTCTTAGATCACATCATCTCAGAGTCAGGAGTTTCAGTAGAACTAAAGAAAGTGAAAGATTTAGTTTCCTAGGAGAATCCCAAGAATGCATTTGACATTAATATTTTCTTACGGATTGATGGATATTACATACACTTCATCTAGGATATCTCATGCCTGGAAGTGCCACTTATGAGCTTGAGAAAGAAGGGTGTGAAATTTTTATGGTCAGAATCTTGTGATGTAACCTTTCAGAGTTGAAGGGTTGTTTGTCTTCAGTGTCAATATTGATAATTCCAGAGTTAGGTAGGATCTACACTATATACTATGACAAATCAGGTATTAGGCTTGGAGCTATTTTGATGTAAGATGAGCAAGTCACTGAGTACAAGTCTCTTTAGTTGAGGCCTCACGAGCAGAATTACCCGACGTACGATCTTTATCTCACCGCTTTTGTGAATTCCTTATGCTGTTGGTGACACTATCTTCTTGGAGAGAGTTTTTTGGTATTCACATATTACAAAATCCTCAAGTACATCTTTACAAAGTGAGATCTGAATCTCATACAACATAGGCGGGTGGAGTACCTTCAGTCATTTGATTTCAAGCTTTCCTACATGCCTAGTAAAGCCAATTCTATGATCGATTCTATGAGTCGAAATAATTAGAAATAGGAAGTTCAGGAATTCAGTGGTGAATGGAAGCTTATGGAATTATTCTAAGAGATGCACATTGAGGTTCAGGAGGACCATGGTCAGAATATCCTCTCAGCCTTAGTAGCGACTTCTACTCTTCAAGAATGGGTAAGGATGATACAACTATCTGATTCGGAAGGCCTTGTCATAGGGGAAAGTTTCTCAGATGAAGATACATCTTCATGATGTATCTTATATGGGGATGATACCTTATTTTTCCATGGGCGTGTATGGGTCCTAGCAAACATCATAAAGAAGCTGATGCGGGAATTCCATGACTCGACATGGGCGGTTCACCCCGATGTCACTAAAATGTATCAAGATCTATGGTGCCAGTACTAGTGGCCTAGTATGAAAAGTGATATTTCCGAATTTATCACTCAATGTTCCACCTATTAGTAGGTGAAGGTGAAAAATCAGCATTCGATAGGGATTCTACAACCATTTTCCATTCTTGAGTGGAAATGGGATGATGTTTCAATGGACTTCATGATTGGTCTACCCAGATCACCTTGTGAAAATGATACAGTGTAGGTTTTCATTGACCATTTGATGAAGTTTAAACACTTATTACCTATGAGAGAGACCTTCTTGGTCGACAAGATAGGAAGACTATACGTCAGGGTGGTTTTATATCTTCATGGAGCTCCTCGTTCTATCATTTCTGATAGAGATACTCATTTTACATCATAGTTATGGAAAGGGCTGTAGAAGGCCTTGGTTATGCAGGTACTTATGAGGATGAACTATTACACTCGAATTGATGAATATGTGGAGCATATAATTAAGGTTCTATAGGACATTATCCATGAATGTTCCCTTGAGTTTTGAGGTTCCTGGAAGAAACACATTCCTCTCATCAAATTTTCTTATAATAAAAATTTTCAGGCTACCATTGAGATGGATCCTTATGAAGCCTTATATGGTAGGTCTTATCGGTCACCTCTGTACTGGATATAGGCAGGGGAGGCAGCTGTAATTAGACCAAATCTTGTGTAGAAGACTATAAATTAGGTGGTCTCGCACAAATTTACCCAATATTTTAGGTTTAAGCGGTTGCTTGTAGTTTAGTTTGGGTTATCGAATCCTCAGAGACCTAAGAAGAAACCTATAGACACGTACATTCTATGGACTGTTTTTGTCTATGAAGTGGACAAATTGTGTTTATTTTATATGGGTTTAATCAAACAATATGCGACTTAAGTGAATTCAAATTATGAGAAGGGTTTATCCTAGGTTATTACGAGGGGTGGATTGGATGGAATTCTTCTTTAGTGATTTCAATTTCTTATATGTGAGATGAGTTCATTCAAGGAGATCAAACAACTTCATCAATTACTGGTTCATACCAACACACTATAATACTAATCACCTATACAATTAGAGAATCACATTTATGAGAAATACAAGTAAAATATTCGTACTAGCACTTGAAGTGTGTGGCCTTATAATTCAATAAGGACGAAGAAGTTTTAAAATCGTCAAATAAAAATAACAATTAAAATAAGTGATTAGAAATTAATGGTGTAACGACCCAAACTTTTTAATTATATTTTTTCCTAAATTTGTGTGTTATTTTATTTTATACTCAAAAAAACTATATCCATTAATTAATTAAGTGGGTATAATTAAAAATGAGACCATTGGGTTTTGACTGTTATATGACTATTAGTGAATATGACCGTTGGAAACTATAATATTAATGTTGTGTTTTTATAAATACAGTTATATTGTTTAATTAATATAGAAAGAAGATTGAATGGCCTCATCCAGTAGACTCGGTCCATATGAAGCCCATCTATCAGAGCTTGAGAAGGAGGTAGCATCCCTGGGCTTTGCTCTGGACCAAGCCCAAGCCGAACTTCAACATATGAAGCTTGAACAGAATCGCTTAAGGGAGAAGTTCAAGCTGATAGAAATCACCACTCAGGCAATACTGTCCAATCCACCCCAAGATTCTATCACCATATCACACCTTACACTTAGGTCCTATGATGGTGTTATAAGGGGCTATGTAATGAGACCTTAGCTAATTTGTGTAATCCTTTTATATAAATAAATTTTTTATTTCTTATTATGGTAAAGTTTGTGAATTTCAAATATCCGGATAAATATAGGATGTGTATTATTGATGAATTTAGGAAAAAAGGGTATTTTAAAATATTTATGTAAACTTTAAATAATTAATAATGTGAATTGATTTTCAAAAAAATGGTCTTCTGCAGTTGTGTTCAGTAAGAAATTTAGAGTCTAACAAGATCAACTTAATTTTTTAGTGAATAGTAAAGTTTGAATAGTAACATACCGATATGAATAGTAATTAATAGTAATGAATAGTAAATTGGCAAAAAAAAAGAGAAACTTCACCCATGAATGTATAAATACAATTTAAACATCTTAAAAGTGAAAAAAAAAACGATCATAGTTTAAGTTTTGGTATTTTTGTATGTCATAAATATTTTATTTAAAATTTTACAATTAATTTAATAATTTAAAATGGAAAAATATTTTCATAAAATGTAATCATAAATTGTTACTTTATTGTATTATGGTTATATGATAATTTTATGGGACCTTTATTACTTTCTTATGGAGTTACAAAATGAGTTATAGTTTTAAAGTTGTATTTTTGGATTAAATAATGATTTTATTTAAAATTTAAATTAAAAATATTTAGATTTTTTTTTTCATAAAATGGAGTTCATTTTTGAATTCATAGAATCAATATTAGGTTAGGGTGATTTTTTGGGATTTTTCTGAAATAGTTGAATTTTCGGTGAATAGTAAAAATATAGTTTTGAGTTTCGGGTGTTTAATGACATCATTAATGATGTAAGATTTCTGGTCGACTTATGAATAGTGATATATGCTATTAGGTGTCCCAAGTGTCCAATACCATGGGCAATCACATGGTTTTGCAAATACCACCGATGAGGTGTTCCTTGGAAATTGATAATTTATTCCCTCACTTTTCCTACAAATACAAAGCCATTTACCTCATTCAGTTCATTACAAAATCCTCCTCAAAGAATTTATAGTCTTTTTACCTCACAAGGAGTCCTCCCAAGGTTCCCTCAATCCTCTCAAGGTCCCGAACCTCAAGCTTTCGAAGTTACTCTTGAAGGTAAGGGAACCTTTCACCCTCCTCTTTTAAGTCATGACTTCCGCTATGTTATGTCTTATAGTTCAATTTTATTATGAGGGGGATTGTTCTTATATATATTTAATACTTTCCATTTAATTTCCAAAATATGAGAGACCCTTTCCACTCTGATCAATTGATTTTCTGAATTTTTATGTGATGCTGTTAGGCTGCCGAATTTTCGTTAAAGAAATCGCGCTTTCTCTTTCCTTTCAAGTTTCCTTTTCATGTGGTGTGTCATTAAAATGTCCACACCATGATCTTATTTATTTTTATTATGTACCCCTACTTCAAAATGTTTCATTTATGGATGGTATACCCTTGTCCCCTCTCTTTTTATTATTTTCTAAAACCATGATATATAGTCATTATGCTGCAGAAATTTCACCTCAAAATTTCCCTCTCTTTCTCTCTTGTTTTATTTATGTGAATACCCAAACCTATTTTGTTTCTATAGGTGTTCATAAATGTACCAAAAAATATATATTTTATTCTATAATTTACATACATATAACCCTCAGTCCCTTTCCATGGGTTATAAATGACATAATGATCTTTTTTTAACTTTTAAAACGTCACAATTTTGAAATGAAACCCATTTCTTTTGTTCTCTATGGGTTATTTATGAAATGTTTTATTATGATCTATATGTATCACATGTAAATAAAGAAATATTAGTGGCACTCCCTTATAGCACTCCAATGCATTGGGTAAAGAATTAATCTCTAATGATGACAAGTTTCATGATACCTTGGTGAATAACCTTGGTAATTTTTATGACACCTCAGGGATAAACCTTGGTGATATGTTCATGAATGTATAAATGAAATGTTGTATCCACATATTCAAGTTATGATTAAAGTTATTTTTATGATGATATTACTATTCTTCCTTCGCTCATGCCTTTATGATTTATATCATGTTCTTATTAATATTGCTCAAGATCACATGTCAACTGTTTCACTTGTTTTCCTTACTGAGCCTTTTCCTCACCCTTTCCTTTGATGTATTTCTCCAAGATATGAGATGAAGTAATTGTACATAGTATGAAACTATCATGAAGCCTTATGAGTGGTTTAGAAGATTTTTTATGTTGTTTTCATGTATTATGTTCCTGATTTCCAAGACACTGGACTTTAAAGATCCTCTATATGTAAAATGTAATGAAAAGTTATGTAATAAAAAGGCGGGATTCCATAAATGGAGTGACAAATAACATCCAATACATACCCTTGATAATCCCTTGGATCAAACCATAAATGGTTATCCATCAATTGATTACATGTTCTCAATGGAAGTAGAAAGTAGACTTACGAGGGTGGAATTAAAGAAGTAAAAACAACCAAATAATGATCACTCCACTGTTGTGTGATAAATTTCAAAATTATTAGTGTGAATAAATTCACACCTTGAGGAAATGGTATCAATGTGATATTAATAAGAACAGAATAATAGGAAAGGAATAACTTTTATTAAGAAACTATGGTGAATTGAACAACTTACATGAGAAAGAAATGCGATTACAAACACAAAGCGACAACATAACACTACAATGAAACCAAGCACAAAATATGATAAACTCTTCCACCAAAACTTTCTTAAATAGGAATTTCAAGAGGCTTGGGTATAGATCCCAACAGTACAAAGTATACCACTTGAGTATGGTAGGCCTAGGGTGGTGGAAAGTAAGGGAGAGGAGACTTTTCCACCTTTGACCCGAAGTTGCAGCCAACTTGCATCCACCGAACAGATTCCCTATATGAACTTCTATATGGTAGAATTGGAGTGGTCCATAGAAGATAAAAACAAATCTCATAATTTATAATAACTATATTTAAAATTTGAGCCCAAAATAATTTGTGGTTTCCTAGATATGAATAAATTGGTGGCTTGTTTTTCTGGGCTGCAAAATCCGGCCCAAAATTTCATCTTCAACTTGGGCTGCATGAAACTACCTTTAACACGCAGAATTATCTCTTTTAAATGTTTGATTAAATGTTACAATTGATTTATTATATATTCAGTTAAATTTTCAGAATTATTGGGCTTGTATCGTGGCCTCTGTAGTATCTTTATTGGGATGTTGTCCAGTTTACTTTTCCTGGAATGTTGTTGGTTCAAGGAAAACTTTTGTGGTCTTATATTGTGAATCTTAAAGTGCTCCAAAATCATGAATTGTTCCTTATAGCATGGGGGACCTGGAAATAAAATATGAAAATAAAATCAATACATTTTTTTATTTTAGGAGGTGTTCAAAAAAATACCATGTAATAGTGCATTTTAAGAGGGAATTACAAACATAATGTGAATCAATGTTCAAAGTGTAAAATGAACTAAAATGATGTTTATGAATAATAAATCACATGAATATTTTATATATTAACATTGAATATTTTCCTCATTCAATAGATAATCAAACCCCGCAACTTGAGTTTTTCTTGTCCTGAGCAAAATATATCTCAAAAATGTGAAATTCGAATTCCCTTTTCCAAAAACATTTTAATACAAAATGATCACCAAAAACCCTTATATAAAAGAACTATGAAACCCATCAAAATATTTTAATACAAGATAGTTTCATAAGTAGATCCCAATCCCAAGTCCATTCCTTTGTTCAAATTCATTGCCATATTTAATCCAATATCAATTAAGCATGAGGATGTGTTGTATATCACAATAGACATGGGGGTTCATATTTATTCAAGGGGGAAATGATGGAAGCACTAGGTGGAATCACATTTCAATATTAAGATCAGTATTCAATTTTTTTGTATATATATATTTTTTAATTTTTCCATGGTAATTGAAATTTCACTCAATAGGGTCAACACCTGTAGCGAGACTTTGCCGATGAATTTCAAGCTCAAAGACCTTAGGTCACCAAGTGAAACCCATATACTCGGGAATCATCTCGAGTTAACTCACTTAAAAACAAATTCAAATTACCACAAATAGAGATAAAATTGCTAACTCTGGGCTAGAGAACTATGGAGTCATGATCTCCAAGTGCCGAAAGCCACACATTAGGTCTTTTCATTTCTCTACGTAAAAATGCTTTGTTTTTTTATTGAATACTAATATTAAAAATAAAATGATTACCAAAGATATGCTATTTATTTGGTGGAACCCATTAACTAAAACTAATACCACACTATCCAAAGGATGTGCATTGTGATTCTTTTTTTTATTTGGATGAAAATATAAACAATGAAATATCACATTAGACAACCACACTTTCCAAAATCTATGCTCATGAAATATATTTGGATTAAAATCATAATTAGGTAATGCTAAATTATTTGATATCCAATTTCAAAGTGTGAAATTTGTATTATCATGTTCAATTTTAAAGGAACTTTTCCTTCCATTAAGGCACACTTTTTTCTTCAAATCACTTTTTTTTCACACAAAAGAATTTTTTTATTTCATACCCCCAACTTAAAATAACACTTTCCCCAGTGTTTGAATAAATGAAAATTTATAAGGGGTTAGAGGTATAAGATAGGAGTTCTAAAAGGAATTTGAATAAATAAACATAGAACAAAGTCACCTGGTTTTTGATATTGAAGTTCATGATGCTCCGGATTATTCCTTTGATCTCCATGCTACTCATGGAATCCTAGTGGAAGATGGTAGAAAATCATGGAAGTTATGGATATATTTTATTTCCCTATAAAACTATTTGACCTCCATATCCTCTACTTCTCAATCACAAACTAAATTAGAAACCATGGAAACCCGAGATGTTCCCTTAGACAAAGACAAAAAAACATACCTATTTATTTTAGCATACCAAAGTTCTATACAAGTATCACATAAAAAAATAAAAATAAATAAATAAATATATATATATATAAGTCAAATATAAGTATATATAAAAAAATTATAGAAGAAGGAAGCACTATAAGCCACATGTCAGTGGAAAGCGCGTGCCCTTGTCTCCCCTCAGTCTCGGGTTCGAGTCTCCGTGGCTTTGCTCGTTGTGACGGGGTTTGCCCCATGACCTGCAACATGTCATTTTATTTTTTTAAAATTATTATTATATTTTTTTGGATTTTTATTTTAACCTACGAACACATAAAAATAAAAATAAACCGATGATACATTTGATTCTTTTTAAATTTATGGGTAAGGTATTACTCAAGGATCACACCACATGACACAGATGAATATGATGCTCCCCTTTCATACCCATCCATACTTATAATATAATAACATGTCAACAGTCTACGATACTATCATATTAAGAGCTAAGTATTTTTTTTAATATAAAATTGATTTATTGATCCTATTTGAAAAATAAAGATGATTGAAAATTATTGTAACCATGAAAACCATGGGTTGCCTCCCGTGCAACGCTTTTGTTTATCATTGTTAGCTTGACATGAACAACCTAACTTATCCGACACCAACTTTTAAAATTTTAATGATTAAATTTTTCTCCACTTTAATTATATTTTGATTGAGTCTCTAATGGGATTTATAGGAAGGTTTTGAAATTGATTCAAGAAAAACTATATAGGTCCCAATGAATGAGATAATCCCATGAATATCGATAAGGGTCCATCCAATTGTCTTCCTAGTATTTATTAAGACATAAAGTATAATTCTATCATTTTTAGCATCAAAAGAGGATGAAATTATGATAGAATGTTTTTGATTATCCTCTATAAAGTAATACTTGAGAGAGGATATAAGGACCTTTAATTTGAGCTCAGGTTCACTAACACTTTCAGGCACTGGTCGGGACTTAAAATCAAACTCAATTTCATTTTCAATATTTCTCAACAAAATTGGTTCCTTTTGAATAGAAGATTCAACTAAAAAATTGAAATGATCATTGTTAGGAATGAGTATGGACTCAAAGTTTGTGATTTCTCCCAATTTTTCACTTATTGTTGTTTCTAAAAAATCATCAATAGAGCTATAATGGGGACACTCAATCCACGATGTCAAATTTCCCTCTTGTGAATACATGTTATCAATTTCCTCCTTATTTAAGACCCTTAAAAAATTTATTTATTCACTTATGTTTCCCAAAATCCAAAGGTTGGTTCTTCAATAAATTCATGAGAGGTTTTTCTGAAACTAGACACCCCACATAAGGTCATGGAAGGGACAGTCTATGTAGGGACAAGTTCCTCACAAGTATTAATGCATCATAGTTCTAAACTCAATGATGAAACCTCAGAATTCATTATCTACATTTTATTACACAATTTTTTAATAAATGTTTGAGTAAAATAATTTGGATGAGGTTGAACATTAGGTAATTCCCCAAGATTGATCTCTTCAACCATCCTTTAGAGGGATGGAAATTTATCCTTTAAAGAGTCATCATTTAAATGATTGTGCATCTCACCGAGGATTTATCAAAGAAATTCACTATGTTGGGGGATTCTAGGTAATGATTTCCATTTTGATTCCAACATGGGTTTATGATAGGGTAATGTTGAAGAGACTCCATTGGAGTAGACTGAAACTTGTATTTGAGATTCTTAGGACACACACAAACAAAAAGGTGAAAAGATAGGAGAGATGGGGGTGAGAATAGAGAACTTGGGGTGAGAAAAGGATGATAGTGTCTAAGATAACTTACTTAGGTCCCTGTAAATAGTGCCAAAATTGGTCTTTCCCAAAGTTACCCAATATTTTAGGTTTAAGAAGTCGCTTGTAGTTCACCTTGGGTTGTCGAATCTTTAGATACCTAAGAAGAAACCTATAGACACGTACATTCTATGGACTTTTCGTGGCTATGGAGTGGCCAAATTGGGTTTATTTTATATGGGTTTAATCAAACACTATGTTAATTATGTGAATTAAAATCACGAGAAGGGTTGATCCTAGGTTATTACAGGGGGTGGATTGGATGAAATTCCTCTTTAGCATTTTCAATTTCTCATATTTGAGATGAGTTCATTAAAGGAGATCAAACAAATTCATAAATTATTGGTTCATACCAACACACTATAATACTAATCAACTATAAACTTAGAGGATCATATTAATGAGAAATCCAAGGAAAAGATTCATACTAGTAGTTGAAGTGTGTGGCCTTAAAATTCAACAAGGACGAAGAAGTTTTAAAATATTCAAATAAAAATCTTAGTTAAAAGAAGTGATTAGAAATTAATGGAGTGATAAATAACATTCAATACAGATCCTTGATACTCCCTTCAATCAACCCATAAAAGGGTTATCCCTCTATTGATGACATGTTCTCAATGGGCCTTAGGGTTATGTAATGGGTCTCACTTTACCCAATTAAATATGTCTTTTCTTTGGTTTAATAATAAACGAGGCTTCGTCCCCAACCTTTAAAAAACAAAAACAAAATAACGATCACTCCATTGTTGTGGGATAAATTTCACAAGGTATGGTGTGAATAAATTCACACGTTGAGGAAAAAGTATCAACATGAAATGGAGAAGAAACTAACAAGAGGAAAGGAAGAAATTTTAATAATAATCTAAGGTGAATTGAACAACTTACATGAGAAAGAAATGTGATTACAAACACAAAGCGACAACATAACACTGCAATGAAACCAAACACAAAATATGATAAACTCCACCCTCACCATTGCCTTAAATAGGAATTTCAAGAGGCTTGGGTCGATCTCCCAACATTAAAAAGGATCCCACTTTAGAATATAGGCCTAGGTTGGTGGAAAGTAAGGGAGATGAGACTTTTCCACCCTTGACTCGAAGTTGCATCCAGCTTGCATCCACCGAACAGATGCACCTAAATGACCATCTATATGGCATAATTGGAGTGGGACATAGAAGAGAAAAATGCATCTATGGATTTATAATAACTCTATGCAAAATATGAGCCCAAAGTAACTTGTGTTTTCCTATATATGATTAAATTGGTGGGCTGTGTTTCTAGGCCGTAGAATCTAGCCCAGAATTTCATCTTCAACTTGGGCCACATGAAAATCCCTTTAACACTCCAAATTAGCTCTTGTAAATGTTGTATTAAATGTTATCCTAGATTTTCTCTATCTTTAGTTAAATTTTCAGAATTATTGGTCTTGTATCGTGGCCGCTACAATCACTTTATTGGGATGTTTTCTAGTTTACTTTTCCCATAATGTTGTTGGTTCAAGTCCAACTTTGGTGGTCTTCTAATGTGAATCTTCAAGTGCTCCAAAATCACTAATTGTTCCTTATATCATGGGGGACCTGAAAATAAAATATGAAAATCAAATCAATACCATTTTTTATTTTAGGAGGTGTTCAAAAAAGTACCATGTAATAGTGCATTTTAAGAGGTAATTACAAACATAATGTGAATCAATGTTCAAAGTGTAAAATTCACTAAAATTATATTTATGAATAATAAATCACATGAATATTTTATATATTAACAATGAATATTTTCTTCATTTAGTGGATAATCACACCCCACAACTTGAGTTTTGCTTGTCCGGAGAAAAATATATCTAAAAAATGTGAAATTCGAATTCCCTTTTCCAAAAACATTTTAATACAAAATGATCACAAAAAACACTTATATCAAACAACTATGAAACCCATCAAAATATTTTAATACAAGATATTTTCATAAGTATATATCAATCCCAAGTCCATTCCTTTGTTTAAATTCATCGCCATAGTTAATCCAATATCAATTAAGTATGAGGATGTGTTGTGTTTCACAATAGACATGGGGGTTCATCTTTATTCAAGGTGGAAATGATAGAAGTTCTAGGTGGAATCAAATTTCAATATTAAGATGAGTATTCAATTTTTTTTATATTTATATTTATATTTATTTTTATTTTTTTTCAATTTTTCCATGGTAATTGAAATTTCACTCAATAGAGTCAACACATGTAGAGAGACTTTACTAATGACTCCCAGGATCAAAGACCTTAGGGAACCAAGTGAAACCCACATACTCAGGGATCATCTCGAGTTAACTCACTCAAAAAAATTCAAATTACCATAAATAGATTTAAAATTACTAACTCTAGGCAAGACAACTTTGGAGTCACAATCCCCAAGTGCCGAAAGCCACGAATTAGGTCATTTCATTGCTCTACGTGAAAATGTTTTGTTTTTTATTGAATACACATATTAAAACTAAAATGATCACCAAACCTATGCTATTTATTTGGGGGACCCCATGAACTTAAACTAATACCCCAATATCCAAAGGACGTGCGTTGTGATTATTTTTTTATTTGGATGAAAATATAAACAGTGAAATATCACATTAGACAATCCCACTTTCCAAAATCTATGCTCATGAAATATACATGGATTAAAATCAAAATCAAATAATTCTAAATTATTTGATATCCAATTTCAAAGTGTTAAATTTTTATTATCATGTTCAAGGTTAATGGAACTTTTCCTTCAATTAAGGCACACTTTTTTTTTCAAATCATTTTTTTCACTCAAAAGCAATTTTTTTATTTCATCTCCCCCCCAAATTAAAATAACACCATCCCTAGTGTTTTAAGAAACGAAAATTTATAAGGGGGTGGAGGCAGAAGAGAGGAGTTCTAAAATTAATTTGAATAAGTAAACATGGAACAAAGTCACCTGGTTTTTGAAGTTGAAGTTCATGATGCTCTTGATTATTCCTTTTATCTCCATGCTACTCATGGACTCCCAGTGGCATATGGTAGAAAATTATGGAAGTTATGGATATAGTTGATTTCCCTATAAAACTCTTTAAACTCCATATCCTATCCTTCTCACTCACAAACTAAATTAGAAGTCATGGAAACCCAGAGAGGTTCCCTTAGACAAAGACAAAAAAACATACCTATTTATTTTAGCACACCAAAGACTAATACAAGTATCAAATAAAAAAGAAAATAATATATATATATATATAAGTCAAATATAAGTATATATAAAAAAATTATATAAAAAGGAAGCACTATAAGTCATAGGTCAGTGGAAAGCGCGTGCCCTTATCTCCCTTCGGTCCGGGGTTAGAGTCCCCGCAGCTTCGCCGGTTGTGTCGGGGTTTTCCCCAAAACCTACGACACGTCATTTTAGTTTTTAAAATTTTTTTTTTCTTATTATTATTTTAACCTACAAAAACATAAAAATAAAAATAAACTGATAATACATTGTCTTATTTTTAAATTTCTGGGTAAGTTATTACTCAAGGATCACACCATGTGACACATATGAATATGGTGCTCCCCTTTCATACCCATTCATAATCATAATAGAAGATGAGGTCAAAAATCTATGGTACTATCATATTTAGAGTTAAGTATTTTTTAATATAAAATTGATTTATTGATCCCATTTGAAAAATAAATATGATTCAAAATGATTGGAACCATGAAAACCACAGGTTGCTTCCCATGCAACGCTTTTGTTTAATGTCGTTAGCTCGACATGAACACCCTAAATTATCTGACACCAACTTTTAAAATTATAATGTTTAAATTTTTCTCCACTTTAATTAGATTGTAATTGACTCTCTAATAGTTTTTATAGTAAGGTTTTGAAATTGATTCAAGAAAAACTATATAGGTACTAATGAATGAGATAATCCCATGAATATCGATAAGGGTCCATCCAATTGTCTTCCTAATATTTCTTAAGACATAAAGTATAATTTTATCATTATTATCATAAAAGAGGTTGAAATTATGATATAATGTTTTTTATTATCCTCTATAAAGTAATACTTGAGAGAGGATTTAAGGACCTTGAATTTGAGCTCGGGTTCACTAACACTTTAAGACACTGGTCTGGACTTTGAATCAAAATCAATTTCATTTTCAATATTTCTCAACAAAATTGGTTCCTTTTGAATAGAATATTCAAGCACCAAATTTGAAAGATCAGTGTTAGGAATGGGTAAGGACTCAAAGTTTGTGATTTCTCCCAATGTTTCACTAATCGGTGTTTCTGAAAAATCATAAATGGAGCTATAATGGTGACACTCAATCCACGATGTCAAATTTCCCTCTTATGAATACATGAAATCAATTTATTCCTTATTTGAATAAACTTAAAAAATTTCTTTATTCACTTATGCTGCCCCAAATCCAAAGGTTGGTTCTTCAATAAATTCATGAGAGGTTTGTGGGAAACTAGACACTCCACATAAGGTTATGGAAGGGATAGTCGGTGTAGTGATGAGTTCCTCACAAGTATTAATGCATTGTAGGTCTAACCTCAATGATCAAACCTTAGAATTAATTATCTCCATTTAATTACACAATTGTTTAATCAATGTTTGAGTAATAGAATTTGTATGAGGTTGAACATCATTTAATTCCCCAAGATTGATCTCTTCAACCATCCTTGAGAGGGCTGGAAATTTATCCTTCAAACATTTATCATTTAAATGATTGTTCATCTCACCGAGTGTGGGGTGATCATTCAAGGATTGATCAAAGAAATTCAATAAGTTAAGGGATCCCAAATAATGATTTCCAATTTGATTCCAACATGGGTTAATGATAGGGTATTTTTGAAAAGTCTCCATTGGAGTAGACTGAAACTAGGATTTGAGATTCTTAGGACACACTCAAACAAAAAGGTGAAAAGATAAGAGAGATGGGGGTGAGAATAGAGAACTTGGGGTGAGAAAAGGATGATAGTGTCTAAGACAACTTACTTAGGTCCCTATAAATAGTTACAAAATTTGGTCTCACGCAAATTTACCCAATATTTTAGGTTTAAGCAGTCACTTGTAGTTCATCTTGGGTTGTCGAATCTTTAGAGACGTAAGAAGAAACCTATAGACACGTACATTCTATGGAATTTTCGTGGATATGAAGTGGAAAAGTTGGGTTTATTTTATATGGGTTTAATCAAACACTATGTGACTTATGTGAATTCAAATTATGAGAAGGGTTGATCATAGGTTATTACGAGGGGTGGATTGGATGAAATTCCTCTTTAGCGATTTCAATTTCTTATATTTGAGATCAGTTCATTCAAGGAGATAAAAAACTTCATCAATTACTAGTTAATACCAACACACTCTAATACTAATCAACTATACACTTAGAGGATCATATTTATGATCTCTTTAAGGAAAATATTCGTACTATCACTTGAAGTCTGTGACCTTAAAATTCAACAAGGACAAAGAAGTTTTAAAATCGTTAAATAAAAATCTCAATTAAAAGAAGTGATTAGAAATTAATGGAGTGATAAATAACATCAAATACAGACCCTTGATACTCCCTTGGATCAACCCATAAAAGGGTTATCCCTCCATTAATGACATGTTCTCAATGGAAGCGAAAAGTAGACTTACGAGGGTGGAATTGAAGAAGTAAAAACAACAAAATAACGATCACTCCACCGTTGTGTGATAAATTTCACAAGGTATGGTGTGAATAAATTCACCCCTTGAGGAAAAGGTATCAATGTGATATGTAGAAGAATATAATAAGAGGAAAGGAAGGAATTTTATTAATAAACTAAGGTTAATTGAACAACTTACATGAGAAAGAAATGCGATTACAAACACAAAGTGGCAGCATAACACTACAATGAAACCAAGCATAAAATATGATAAAATCCTCCACCACCACTACCTTAAATAGTAATTTCAAGATGCTTGGGTCGAGCTCCCAACAGTACAAAGGATCCCACTTGAGTATGGTAGGCCTAGGGTGGTGGAAAGTAAGAGAGAGAAGACTTTTCCACCCTTGACCCAAGTTGCAGCCAGCTTTCATCAACCGAATAGATGTGCCTATATGACCATCTAGATGGATGAATTAGAGTGTTCCATATAATAGAAAAATGAATCTCCGGATGTCTACTACTCTTTGTAAAATTTTATCCCAAAATAATTTTTGGTTTCCTAGATATGATTAAATTGGTGGGCTGTTTTTCTAGGCCGTAGAATCTGGCCCATAATTTCATTTTCAACTTGGGCCACATGAAACTGCATTTAAAACACAAAATTAGCTCTTGTAACTGTTGGATTAAATGTTCCCCTTTATTTACTCTATATTCAGTTAAAGTTTCATAATTTTTTGGGCTTTTATCATGGCCGCTACAGTCTCTTTATTGAGATGTTTTCCAGTTTACTTTTCCCAGAATGTTTTTGGTTCAAGGACCACTTTGGTGGTCTTATAATGTGAATCATCAAGTTCTCCAGAAGCATGAATTTTTCCTTATAGTATGGGGGAACTGAAAATAAATCTGAAAATAAAATTAATACCATTTTTTATTTTAGGAGTTGTTCAAAAAAGTACCATGTAATAGTGCATTCTAAGAGGGAATTACAAACATAATGTGAATAAATGTTTAAAGTGTAATGTTCACTAAAATGGTGTTTATGAATAATAAATTACATGAATATTTTATATGTTAAAAATGAATATTAGCCTCATTCAGTGGCTAATCAGTAGGTCTAATTGATCAGAAAGTGCATGTTGACTGCTCAGTCCAGACAATAGTCTTATGCTAACAGACACTGATGACCTCTTGAGTTCGAGGTCGGATACTGAGTTTTCTTATGAGTCTCACCAATTTTGGTGCATAAACGTATTCAGAAGTAAGGTAAGCTATCATCGAGGTTCATTTGACCCTTTGAGGTTGTGAAATGCATTAGAACAGTGGCTTACCAGTTGGAAATTCCTCAAAGATAATGGCCCATGCATGATTTCTTTCATGTATCTCAGATTCGTTGATACTATTTAGAACAATCACATGTATTTTATCCTAGTGAGGTTGGATTGGAGATGGATTCTTCCTTTATGGATTATCCAGTGCATATTATTGATCAGATCATGAATACACTCTGAGGAAGATTAGTTCCTTTTGTACGAGTGCTATGGTAGCATGATCGCAAACAAGATGAAACCTGGGAGTAGGAAGATGATATATGATCTCGATGGCCATAACTCTTCCCTAACATAACCTCTTTACCCTCATAAGGCCAAATCAGGGATAAGTTACTTTAATTAGGGGAGTTTGTTATGAATCGTCTTTTAAATTAAGGTATGGATCATTTGTTTTTCAATTTGAAACCTTTTTTTAATCATGGTAAATGTGTACTATGAACTAAGGAAGGTTTGAGGAGCATTCATTTCTTTTTTAGAGCCCAAAGTTACTCAAAATGGGATAAATAACTGGTCCACATGGTCAGTTTAAATCATGTGACCCATGAAACATGGTTTTTTTGAACCATGCAATTATAGAAAAGGAACTTGTAGGCCGTACAATTGTTTTGAAACCATGAAATCCAAGGTGCACGATCGTGTATACCTACTGTGTTTTGGTATAATAGTATTTCATATGGTTGGATTATGATTTGGGAAACCATGTTCCTTAACCATGCATGGTGTATCCTATAGAAATATCATGAGCATGGTTTGCACACGGTTTGGCCAAACTGTGTGTCCAAACCCTATGCTTTGATATTTTAGGGTAAAATTTTCAAAATGGACCTCACTTAAATTAAAACCTTATTTCCCTTTCTTAATCCTTCCTCTAGTGGTTGAACCAGGTTCTATTATCTCATAGCTTTAAAAATCCTCCAACCTAGGTTCATCTACAACTCCTTCATATGGAACCTGATTCATGATCTGAAGGAAGCATTGGATAGCTCAGGGTAAGGCTAACCTCACTCACCCTTCCTATTTAGGTTTTTCTTTAAATCTATTTCACTATTTAGATATAGGATAATTTTCCCTATTTTCCGGCCATTGTAATGTTTCTCATATTTCTCCTAACCTACTTCAAATATGAGGCTGATATCGAGTGAGGCATTTTCTATGGCCTTAAGGTAGACAGTCACATTGTTTTCCCTTTGAGTTTCACCATTTTATAACTATTGACATTGTTCTGCATGATGAATTTAGACAAGAATCCCTGTTATATTGATTCCTTTATGTATAACCAATACTTGCACCTAGATACTTGTCAATTGAATATTTTTAGTGGTTTAGAGGTTGCACATACCTTATATGGTCACCCCATGGGTGAGCCTAGTGAAATTGGACTTTTTTCCAATTGACTTAAAATGATGGAACTCCCTTGAACCTTACAGATCAACTTTTAAATCAAATTTACCTTAAAACATGTGTATGAAATGGAACCCAAAGAATCTCTTAGGAATTTGGCCCTCTTATAGATTGAATTTCCCAAGTGGACAATTCCTTAAATGAACATGTCTTTTTTAAATCAACCATTGAGCCTTATGATTTGAATTAACACGTCTTAATGAATTGAATAAACTAGTTATAGTAAATGGATTGTATAGAATGGATTATGAAATATGGTGGAATCCTTTAAATTAATTGACAATGACACCTCCTAATTGATACTTGATCCTATTAAGTGAATTTTTCATGTTTTGATAAAATGAATGGGCTGTTTTAAATGAAAGGGATAATGCATGATGGGGTTATTTTATTGAAATGAATCAAATGGTTTTAAATGGAATGAACCTAAGGGATGGTAAGTCCATTCTATTTTGTTTATTATTTATTAAATTCTTCATATGAAATGCAATGATTAATATGGATTTGAACTTGGGTAATAACATGCATAAGGGGTTATGCCTTATGTATTGTGTTATAAATGATTATGTGTCTTCTATGTATATGGATATATTAATTAGATGTATGGTAGGTAATGAACCATGATAGTTATAATTAAAATATTTCTTTATAGAGTCCACTATGCGATGGTAAGGTTTTCGTTGAGCATGGGGCATCCTGATCCCTTACATCAGGTGTTGGGCATAAAGACTCACACTAGTGATACAATATGAGCATTGGGCTGAGGTGACATATTCCATGATTAGAGTGTTTCCTTGGAAACTCACTTTTCATCTTGAGTGTTTTGTCATGATGTATCTCACTCTATTGGGATAGGTAATTTAACCTATTACATGAGGTTTTAGTCTCGTTAGACTAGTTATGGATATCTAAGTGATTCCTTGGTCCAGTTCAACCCTAGTATTCTAGGTATATGGCCATTAGGAATCTGTACAAAATTAGTTCATATTGGTGGATTCAATATAGAACTAATATATATATATATATTATATATAGTGACATGATCATACACTTCTCTTGACCATGGGATGAAGTAGGTATACTCACCAGGTGTCCTCTTGGAACTTGAGTGGCCTAGTTTTTTATTTCAGCTTTGTTTTACTGTTCATATTATACCATCACACCGTTTAGTTACAATCACTAATTAGATTACTCAAAGACACCATTTGTGGTGGCCTACTAAGATTTTTATCTTACACCCTACTCAGGCCGCCCTTGACACCTGATAATACTGTCTACCTATGGGTATGAATAAGGGAAAGTTCCCTTCTATTGGTTGATGATATATATTTATTTAGAAGGATATTAGGATCAGAGGATTGAGAATGTTCTTGAGATACTAGTGGAGCATATTTTTTTTACTTTTTGTATAGAATTACTGTATACCTATTCCCCTATTCCATTTTGTATTAGAATGCCATGCATCATGTATCAAAAAATTCCTTAGAGGATTTTGTTATATTATTTAGTTGTTTAGTTTTATTCATTTCTTCTGTTTCTTACTCATTCAGTTATCTGCTTATTCTTCCACAATTATTGATTCAGATTGGTTATATTATTCTTTCTCTATTGAATGTTTTTTGTTGTATCTGTTGTGATACTCTGACATGAGGGTATAGTCTCCCTACCATACCACCATTACACCCTCACTACTATTTGGTAGCCTTTGGAATATAGGGAGGCATCCTTGAGGGAATGTGACCCACCAGCTTGGGGCATGGGTTAAGTGGGTCCCAGGTCAGGACATTATAGACATCATGAAAAAGTGACTTCTAACTACTTATTTAGTTAACTTTCATATCATTTTATCTACTTTTTTTAGTTAATTTAATTATCATTTTTATCTGATTCTTATTTAGTTAATTTTCATAGAGATAATTCTTGAATATGAATAAAAAATGTTGTAATGGGTGAAGGATTCATGTTATCAAAAACTTGTTCTCTTGAATTGGATCAAATATATGGTGACAATTTCTTATCAACATGGACGTGATACAATTCAAGAGCACATAATTTTAGGAATAATAAAAAATAGTGTGATGTATAGGAATCAAACACACCTCAATCTAATATAGGATTTGCTCGGTATGAATCAAAGTATATGTTTTTAGTTTAAATTTGACACTTTAATTAAAAAAATACACATAATCAAAACTAAGAAAAAAAATTCATATTGTTTTGATACTTTATAACAAAAATCCATAATTAATTTGTGGCATGTCAGAATCATCCACACCTTAATCTGATATACAGTGTTCCTGGTATGACTCTAAGTGTTTTTTTATTTTAAAATTGAAATTTTAGGTCAAAACACACACCACATAATCAAATCACTAAAACCCATTCGTATTATTTTTATACACTAGTAAAATGATCCATAAGTCACTTTTTACATGTACGAATCAACCACACCTCAATATGATACATGGTGTTCCCGATAGGGCATGAAGTGTAAGTTTTTAGTTTAAAATTGACATTTTAGTTCAAAACACACATGATATACTCAAAACTAAGAAAAAAAATCAAATCATTTTGATACTTTAGGAGAATAATCCATAAGTCGTTTTTGACATGTATGAATTATCCACAACTCAATTAAAAAAATAATGTGACTAGTATGACTTGAAATGCATATTTTCGGTTTAAAGTTTACGTTTTAGTTCAAAACACATGTAACATACTAAAAAAAATCATATTATTTTGATACTTTAGTAAAATGATCCATAAGTCATTTTTGATGTGTAAGAATTGACTGTATATCAATCTGATACATGATGTAGTTGGTATGACTCAAAGTATGAGTTTTCAATATAGAAGTGACATTTAAGTTTAAAACGTACATCAAATAGCCAAAACTGAGAAAACAGGATCAAATTATTTTCAAACTTTAGGAAAAAAATTCAAAATTCATTTGTGACATGTAAGAGTCAACAATACATCAATGTAGCACATTATGTGGTTGGTATAACTCGAAGTATATATTTTCAATTTAAATTTTTTATTTTAGTTTACAATTCCTCACATAACCAAAACTAAGAAAACAATATTGGATTATTTTTAAAATCTATAAAAATGATCCATAATTCATTTTTAATGTGTAAGAATTGACTATACATCAATCCGATAGATGATGTGGTAGGTATGACTCGAAGTTTATGTTTTCAATATGGAAGTGCCATTTTAGTTTAAAACACACATTACATAAAAAAAAAGAAAAAAATATTATATTATTTTCAAACTTTAGGAAAGTGGTCTATAATTCATTTTTAATGTGTAGGAATAGACAACACATTAATCCGAGACAAGATGTTGTAGGTATGACTCAGAGTGTGTGTTTTCAACATACACCATATATCCAAAACTTAGAAAACGTTCTTGGATTGTTTTCAAAGCTTAGTAAAATGATCCATTTATCATTTTTAACATGTAGGAATCTATCACATGTCAATCCAACACCTGATGTGGTCGGTATGACTCAAAGTGTGTGTTTTTAATATAAAAGTTACATTTTAGTTTAAAATGCATATCACATAGCCAAAAACAAGAAAAAAATATCAGATTGTTTTCAAGATTTAGTAAAATGATCCATAATTCACTTGTGACATGTAGGAATCAACTGCACATCAATCTGATGCACAATGTTTCCAGTATGACTTGAAGTTCATGTTTTTAATAAAAAAGTGTCATTTTAGTTTATAACATGCATCACTAGAAATAAATGGTAAAATGAACTTATACTATTTTCAAGATTTAGTACAATGATCCATAATTAAAATATTACATGTAGAAATTGAATACACATCAATCTAAATCATGATGTGGTCGGTATGACACAAAGTGCATGTTTTCAATATAAAAGTTTCATTTTAGTTTAAAAATCGCATCACATATACAAAACTGAGAAAAAGGGATTAGATTGTTTTCAAAATTTAGAAAAATGATCCATATTTTATTTGTGATATGTAGGAATTGAATGCACATCAATCCGATGCATGATGTGGATGGTATGACTTGAAGTACATGTTTTCAATATAATAACATCATTTTATTTTAAAATGTGTAGAACTATAAAAAAATGAGTAAACGAGCTTGGATTGTTTTTAAACTTTAATAAAATGATCCATAATTCATTTGTGACATATAGGAATAAACCACACATCAATCTCACATGTGATGTGGTCAGTATGTCTCGAATTTATTATTTTCAATATAAAAGTGTCATTTTAGTTTAAAACATGTGTCACTTAGCCAAAACCAAGAAAAAAATATCATATTTTTTTTAAAACTTTTAGAAAAAGACCCATAGTTCATTTTTGATTTGTAGGAATTGATCGCATTTTAATCTGACATATGATGTAGTTGATATGACTCGAAGTGTGTTTTTTCTATTTAAAAGTGTTATTTTATTTTAAAATACATATCACATAGCCAAAATTGAGAAAATGAGCTCTGATTATTTTCAAACATTAGGAAAACAATCCATAATTAATCTGTGACATGTAGGAATTAACCAAACATTGATCTGAAACACAATTTACTAATAATATCATTAATATATTATAATTAACAATATAATTTATCATATGTGGATTAAAAAACCTTAAAGTTGTAGTTTTTATTTTTTTATTTACTTTTATTGAAATAAAAATTGGTGTTATTGTAGGGATAGTGTTTTATATAGAGGTTAATTGTTGGAAAAATATTTCTAGTTTTGATTTTGTATATGGGTTGTAATTTTTTTAATAATTGTAAATATGACATCAATGTAGATATTTTGTATGTAAATTTTGAATTGAAATGATGATGAAATGTGATATTTTTATTCTAATATGGTTTTTTGTATATTTACATTCCTATTTATGTATTCTAATTGGGTTTGTTTTTATGGGTCTTCTATAGGGTTGCAGCTATGTAGCAGCTGATACGACCATTATCATTTCTAGAAAAAGCAGTGACAACAACCCCCTTTATCAGTGCTAAAGAAAGCGATAATATAGGGCACCTTTATTAGTACTAAAAATAAAGCATTGATAATGGTTTCATGTTTTTAATTATGCTTAGGTAGTCATAAATTATTTGCACTGACAAAGCCATTTTTTAGTGGGAGGATGGCTCCCCACTCTCCGGGTCTTTGTTTTCTCCTCACTCATGGGTTCCTTGTCAATGTCTTTGCTCCCTCCCTCTCATCACCCCCTTCACAGTGAGAGGTTTTTCTCCAATGTGCTTCCCCTCCTCTCATTATTGTCCACTTATTTTCCTTATGGGCCTCATTTTCTATGAATATCACTCTTGTTGCTGGAACTATCGTGAATAAACTCCAACTAAGTTTGAATTAATGAAACTCTGGCGATTTTGGATTTTGTTAGTGGTGGAATCCGATGATATTCTTCCTCCCACTTCCCATTTTTTAATTTTTTAGGTTCATTTTTGATGGATCTTGATTCTCTCAGTATTGGTCTTTCCCTTCAGTGATCCCCCTTTTCCCTTATAGCCTTACCCACCATGTAAGACCCAATTTTTGGTCAGGCATAAAGGATTTTTAGGGTTTTTTGGGATGGTGATGGTGGTATGGATGATGGTGTTTTCTCCATGGTTTTATATATTATCTCCTTTTTACTTATATTATTTGTGCTTTCCCTTTTATGTTTGTGTTATATTTTTTGTGGTTTGTTTCTATTCTATGGTTTTCAGTTTCATCTCATCATGTTTTTGGGTTTCTAGCTGTGTGGCCAATGCTCTGTGGTGAATATGATTTAGGTTTGGGCAGGTGATGGTGGTGTCCTAGAAGTGGATGGTTTTAGTGTTTCTTCTATGATGACGATGATTGTTTCCTCGAGTTTTGTTCCATCATTTTGTTTATATCCCTTAAATTTTTGTTCACTTGGTGGTTATTCTAAAGGTAGGGTCCAATGGTTATGGTGATGGTCAGTGCTCACTATCAAGGCCTTATTTCACTCCATACTCTACTCTTGTATTAATATTCCACCAATCTTCTCCTAGTTATAATTTTACATTGATTTTCATGGTGTATTGGGATGTGAAGTTCAAGCAGTCTATGGTGTTACAAAACATATCTCTTGTGGTTGCTTCATATATGTATTTGAGTCCCCATTGGGCTTTTTTTTCATGATTGTTGTGGAGCTACTTTTACTGGTGGTTTTTTGGTTCATATGATCTATGGAGTTCTATTATAGATTATCTATGGTGGTGACAATGAAGTGGATGATGACGATGAGACAAATTTGACGGTGATGATATTTTCTTTTTGTTTGTTGTGTTGGGATGATTGATGGTGGGACCTTTCTAGAGAAATGGTGATGACAACGATGTGAGTTGTACGATGCTCATGTTGGTAGTTCTGATTGGAGGTGGGTCCTCACCGATGAAGTTGAAATGATGACTATTCAGTGTCCAAGAATGTGGATCAAGTTGGCTCGCAATTTAGCATCTCATGACCTGAGGTGATTAGGTGGTGTTAGGATTGATGTGTGTTTTCGAATTTTGATCTCATGGTTTTGGTTGATAATTGTTTGAATTTGAATTTAAATTTTAAAATTTTGGGTTGTTAATTTTTAATTTTGGAATGTAAGGTTTCCACTTAACCTTAAATTGGCTTTTATAAAATACAAAAAAAAAGGATTTAAAGGAAATCCCTTTTTAGCACTATTAAAGGACTCATCTATTGTAGTAATCCCTCCCGCTCTCAATCTCCCTCACTCCCATATCCCCCCTCCCCCTAGTACCCACCTTCACCTTCCAATCTCCTCCACACATCAACATCCCCCTCCCCCAACTCTCCAAATCTCAATCTCTTCTGCCTCCCCACCTTCGTCTCAGTCTTATGTTGGAAAAATAATAAGGCACATGGAGAAGATAGTGAATTTATTTAATCTTGATGTGTGGATGATATTTACTATCCAAAAGGGTTTGATCAACCCAAAATTGATGGAGTAGGGTTCTAGGATTAAATTTCCATCTAGGATTTCACTAAGATGTTGGTAATTCCATACACCAAATTTTGACAACCCCACAACATCGATGTTGGGAGGATATCTCTATGGAATTTTGGATTGAGTAAATTGACTTAATAGGTCCCATCATCCCATTTATTTATAGATCAAAACTGGTGTTATTTACACTAATTCAATCACACAATTTTGATCAAAATACACTTTTATTCAATTGAAATAATAAAACATTTGGAGGGAGACAATTGATTGGATTTCAAATTTCAAAATCCAATTGTCATGAATAATATCATCATTAGTTTATTTTAAAAAATATTTTATTTTATTTTTTATGTTTATATATATATATACTAATTCATTTTACTAAAAATATAAATTTTTAAAATATTTCCAAAATCATTTTGGTATATATATATATTTTTATTGAAAAACTACTTCCCAAGGAGATTTTTTATAAGGGATATGACTTGAGAGTTTAATCCTATTTCTAATGTAGGATTCCATAAGTTTTTTCCACCTCATTATTACACTCCTCCAAAATATTTGGGTCCCACCAAAACACATTTATTTATTTAATTTATGAATAAAATTATAAAAATCTCCCACTTTTATTCATAAATATTAACTCTCTAGATGAAAAATGAATCATTATACATAATAAAGGCATCTTTTTATTTAAACCTTTACTTAGTGTTAATATCTCAAATTATTATTTGATTTATAAGTTTTCAAAACATTAAACTTTTTAATCTTTAAGATAAACAAGATACATCATACATACAATGATCCTTCCATCCAACATATCATTTTGTATCACATTTATGGTTGTGTTCTTATATCCTTTTCAGGAAATCTCTAAAGATTAAACCCATTAACTCTTATCAAAAGCAACACCACTTCTAAGTTCATAGAGGAAAAATATTACAATGTGTTTCTGTTATTAGAACACATAACTCATTGAGTCATGAAATGTTGTTAAGATTTTATAATTCAACCTCTAGTCATAATAGAAAATTTTGACACCATGTATTTGAAGTTATAATTATCAATATTAACAAACATCATCCTGATTTTTTACCCATTAAACACTTTGATTAGAATCTACCTAAATAAAGTGTTGGTTTCAATTACAAAAATGATTTATTCTATGGGTTTTAACCCCATATATTTATTATTTGTATAAATAATATCTCTCAACTGAGATATTATAAATGGATATATAAGGTTTTTACAAGATCTCACATAGACAATTGTTGTGGTACCATTTTGTAATAATTTTCTCACATAATCGTCTCTCAAACTTATATGTCTAGGATTTACATTATACATGAAACTATATGTTTTGATAAAGATTATTCACTATCATAATTGATAGAGGTAGGATGCATTGGACTAGGCCACAATATAATATCCAATAATATATTCCAAATCCATTCAACTTCTTTTCCACATGTCCCTAAAATGATAAACTACAACTTGATGGTCTAATGTGAAATACATTTTTGTTTCTTGCTCGACCAAGAAACAAAAAAACCTCAAAGAGTAAACAACCATTAAAATGTGTATTTATTATCTCCAATATTGGTAATCCAACTCAAATAGATGTATCCTTCTAATACAATAAGATAATCATTGTACTATAAACTTAAATCTTAGGTCTTTCTCAAGTATCCAAAGATTCTCATATACATTTCCAATGACCGACACTAGTATTACCAGTATATATACTCATTTTACATACTATAAAAGCAATATTAAGTCTAGTAAAATGAATTTCATACATTAAAGAACCAATTGAACTAGTACACTCAATTTGTGCTATGGATATTCCTATATTCATAAATAGTTTAACACTAGAATCAAATGGAGTATTAGTATCCTTAAAACCAAGATGATAAAATTTATTTTACATTTTTTCTATGTAACTATACTAACTTAAATAATAACCCCACAACATTTTCTTACTTTAATACCTAGAATAGTATCAACTATTCCAAGATGATTCATTTTAAACATAGATGATAAATAATTCTTTGTCTCATTTACACCAACCATATGTTTCCAAAAATTAATATATCATCCACATATAGACACAAAATAACTCCATAGTCTTTTTTAAACTTTAAATAAACACATTTATCTTTATTTTTATGAGTAAAACCATTAGATAAAATAATAGAATCAAAAATTTCATTCCATTTATTCAGAGCTTTCTCAAATCCATAAAAACATTTAACGAGTTTACATAATATTTTTTAATTTTATTGTAAGAAAAAACCTTCTGGTTGTTCCATGTAAATATCTTAGTTTAAATCTCCATTTAAAAATGTATTTTTAGCATCTATTTTATATATATACAAATTATTAATTGATAATAATGTAAAAAAAATACTTATTTAATCAATTTGAGCTTCCAGAGCATAAGAATCAAAATAGTCAATCCCTTATTTTTGTTTGAAACCTTCGGAAACCAATCTTTCTTTAAAATCTTTAATGTTACCATTGGAATAATAATTATTTTTAAAAACACATTTAAAATTAATAGGTTTTGAACCTTGTGGTAAATCCCTAATGACCCAAGTATTATTCCCCATAATGGAATCCATTTCAGCATTAATTTCTTCTTTTTAGAAAGAAAAATCTCTAGAATTCATATTTTCTTTATATGTATTTGGGTTATCTTATATAGTATATACCATAGGATTATTATTCAAAAGTTAGTTATTTTGATATCCTTAAACAAGGAAAACTATGGAATTAGAAGAAATAAAACCTGGCTATATATGTTTCTCCTTCCTAAATATTGTACTCTGTTTAGGTTTATCTAAAGAATCATAATTATTCTATACTATTTTATTTGAAATAGATGGAGTACAAGATATAGGCGTATGAAGAATAAAATCCTCCATATCATCTTCATAAAATTTATTTTAAAAAAAATCTATATTCCTTGATTCAAAAATGACAGTGTCTTCCAAATCCATAACTCTATATACTTTACTATTTTTTTCATATAAAAAAATAAATTTAATCACCTTATCAAAAAATTTATTTCTTTTAGTATCTAGATATATATATTAAGATAAACACCCCCACACTTTAAAATATGAAAGATTAAGTTGTCTACCTTTCCAAATTTCATGGGGGGATAACTTAGTTTTCCTAGGATCAATCCTATTTTGAATATGACATGTAACCAATAAAGCTTTAATCTATAAATTTAATAGTAACTTAGATTTACTAATCATAAAATTTACCATTTCTACTAATGTATGATTTTTTATTGTCAGTTAAGGAATTTTTTTGTGGTGTGTAAGGACTAGTTTTTGATGAACTACACAATTTTCTTCACAGAAATCATTAAATTCATTCATAAAGTTATCACCAACTCTATCTGAGCATAATGCTTTAATCCTCTTGTTTAGTTGGTTTTAAAATACAACTTTATACTTTTAAAACATATTAAAGTATTAATATTTTGTTCTAATATATATATATATATATCAATAATAGTCATCAACAAAAGTAATAAAATACCTTTTTCCACCATGAGCTAACAAACCTTTTAATTCAAAGATATAAGAATGTACTAATTATAATATATAATAATTTCTATGAAAACTATAAAATCATTATTTTAACTATTTTATATTCTACACATGTTTCACAATTATTAATTTATTCTCCAAAGTTAATTATGTTTAAATTCTTTAATAATTTTAATGAACTATAATTAACATGTTTCAAATTATCATGCCATAAATTATAGGACTCAATCATTTACATAGATTATTATATAATATTATTAATAGATAGTTGATATATTATATCATTTAAGTACCCCTTTCCCACAAACATGCCTCCATTTGACAAGATAACCTTGTCAAACTCAAGTGAAACATAGAATCCATTATTATACAGAAGATCAAGAGAGAATAAAATCTTTCAAATATCAAGTACATTTTATAAGGTTCAAATTATTACCAGAATTAAAGTATAGATCCATGATCCATTGACCGATGACATTGATACATACACAATTTCTAATTTATACTTCCTTCATGATAGTACTTTCATCAAATGTTTTATACATTTAAAAATCCCTGCACACATGCATCGTTACTCCAGAATCAAGCCACCATCCCATCTTTGTTGAAGCGATATTGAATTTAAATATCATCGCAACTAGATTTTCTTCAGTCAAAATATTTGTAGTGGGGTTTTACACTTTATTTTTATAGAGAAGTTTCCTTTAAAAATACCCTAGTTTTCCACCAACAAATCTTTCTCATATATTTTTAGAAGGATTTTATTTCTTCTTGAATTATTGACCTTTCTTCTTAACATGTAAGGAAGTGTTTGGTGGTTCCTTTACCTCAACAATATTAACCTTAGTATAAAGTTGTGAATCCATACTCACATATCTCAATAAGGATTATTTTTCAATGTGAAGAAAATTTTGAAATTGTTTCAATAAAATATCCTCACTCTTATTAATGAGTGATTTACTAAAGTCTTTCCACATAGGTGGCAATTTGGAAATAATTACAAAAACTTTGGAAAGTTTCTAGTATATTAATTTTAAGGGAATTGATCCTATTTACTATAACTTAGAGATCGTGAAATTTCTCTAACACCATCTTGTTATCAACCATTTTAAAGTTAAAATACTTTGTAACAAGAAACTAATTGGTACCTTATTCCTTGACTTTTTACTTGAATTCAAGTGCATCCCATATCCCTTAATTAGAATTTATTTGAAAAAATTAGTTGTAAAAATTATTTTAAAATGTGTTGATGATATTACCTTGAAAAAAAACCTCATCATCATCACATTTTTTCCTCATTGTATGAATGTTTTGAACTCGAGTCACATCAATGGGTGTACCATTATGATTTAGAGAAGGCTCATTGGGAATGGGAGGAAGGTTTGGTTCCAGAATGTAAAAAATATTTAATACAGAATGGAGGAACTTTATCATGTATTAACACTGAGAGAAGTTCTTTCCATTGAAACGGTTAAGCTTGACCATGTCATGATTCATGACTTTAGGGGATTCTGAATCCATCTTCTAGGTTCTTCCTTGGCTCAAACACTTTTTATTGTTGAAAAAAATAAGAAGAAAGGTAGATAAGATAATGGATTTTTTTAATCTTAATGCATGAATGAAATTAAATATCCAAAATGGTTTGACCCACTACCACTTTTTGGTGTAGTGTTAACAGTGGAATCTTCTATTAATGTTTCCCCCAAGATGTTGGGAATTCTGTACAACAAATTCTAACATCACCATAGCATTGATGTTGGGGAAATATCTTTGGTGAATTTTATATTAAGGAGACTAAATTAAAACAATATCATCATCCCATTTATTTTTAAATCAAAACCAATGTGTTTCACACCAATTCGATCTCAATATTTCAATAAAAAGACACTTTGATTTGATCAAAACAATTCAACCTTTGGAGGGAGACAACTGATCAAATATTGAATTTTGAAATCCAGTCATCATGATTAATTTCATCATTAGTCATTTTTTTTAAAAATATTTCATTTTAGTTGTTTTGTTTTCTTATATATATATAAATAGAATATATATAATAAAATATTTTACTATATATATATATATATATTTTAAAATACAGCCAAAATCATTTTGGAATATATATATTTTTATGAAAAAACTACTTCCCAAGGCCCATTTTTATAAGGGATAATACTTGAGAGTTTTATCCTATTTCTAATGTGGGATTCCATAATCTTTTCCACCTCATCAATAAACACCTCTAAAATATGTGTCCCCAACAAAATGCTTTTTTATGAATAAAATTATATCACCATGTGCTTCTATGCATTCCTATCATTGCCACCTCCCCATATCCGACCAGTCTATAGTGTTCTCATGCATTTTTCACTCTCCAAAACCTTTACCAACTCTTGAACATTCCCCTTAATATTTTGTTCCTATAAAAAACCTTGAAAATTAGGGATATCTAGTATTCCTCTCTCATATTATCATCATTTCCTCCTGATATGAATTCAACTGGACTAACTTATCATCAAATGTTTATCAAAATCCATCTAGGTGTTCATCCACCACACACTAAGTGTTAATACATTTATAAATGCATCCATACATCAAGGTTAGTGTTCCTCAAGGAATACATGCATACATCAAGGCCTCCATGTTCTTACCTCTATATAGGGTTCCTCTACTTTTTGATCTCCTCTTATCATTATCCATCCCCTGAAAGTGATTTTTTATACCATATATATTTGTGAGTAGACTATCAACTACATTGTGTTACTTATTAACATGGCCCTATTCGATCACTATGTATCCCACTGGGTAATTTAGGATATCAATTTTTTTACATGAATCACCAAATTCCAATATTTTTCTTTTATTATGTTGTATTTTTCTACTATCTATATTAGAACCGCATAATTTTTTTTGAAACCCTAAGACTATTTTTCTCTCCTCTCACAATTTCCATTAAGGAGGTACTATATTATCCATTGTTGGGATTCTCTTTCTTCTTCAATCATAGCCATATAACTATTCTTCGGTGCAATTATTTTCTATATTTCATGATACCCACTTCCCGAATGAAAAAATATAAACATATCTCACTTATAAAAATTCTTATAAATAAAATACTTGATTCTATTATTTATAAATTACACTCTTTAATAAATTTTCTTTTGTTTCTTTAAATTAGGCTTTTGAAAATTTTACTCAATTCATGTCATCCTTATGCCCCTTCTCAATGTTGTGGGTGAAATGGTATATTTTTTATTTTCCAATTGATAAAATTTAATTATTTATGTTTTTTAATATAACCATAATTTATTTTTTATTTGAGTCAATTTTATATAAAAAACATACACAATAGTGTTAAAAAACTTTGGGATTGGTTTGACAAAAAATACTCTTTCTTACTGAAGTAAAATGGGATTTCTAATACCATTATCTATCTTTTAATTTTTTTAATATTTTTTCTATTAATCATAGATTTATGTTTTCTACTAGGTATATACTATGAACTTCAAGGATAAGCTTTCTAAATTTTCCATGTTCAGAAAATATGATATTTTCTGAAATTTTTTTATTTGTTATTAACTTTTGATTATAAGATAATACCCTCAAATATTTCACACTAAAACTACTATAATTCAAGGTTATACCCATGCCTTTATACCAATGGTTTCCTAGAATCATTGGTATAGAGTCATATCCAGTAGTCTATAATAATGGTTTTTAAAAATCATTGGAATATTGTAGGCTATACCAACATTTTTTAAAATAACCATAGGTATAGTGATGAGAATTAAGAGGCAATAACCCCCCTACTCCCCTCCCCACCCATGATCCCTAATCATACCTACCCTAGGCGGAGAACTCCCCCCTCTTCTCCCCCAGATATCTCCCCTTATTTATTAAGTTTTTCGACTCATTTCTTCTTAAACATCAAATTGGTGAGTTCTAAATCCATCATCTCTTTTTATGAGCATCATTTTCATTTTTATCTACGTATCAAAACCTAACCAAAATCTTTTTAGGTATTGATTCTCCCCAATTCATTGAAAAAAGGTTCATTTAGATTACTTTTCTATGGTATTGCATAATAAATGTGATTATAGAGAATATATATATTTTTTATTTTGTTTATTCATTAATTTTACATAAATCCAATATAAGGATTTTTGTGTAATATATATTATCTAATTATATAATTAATTATTAAATTAATTTGTTTGTTTTTTTAATTTATTATGGTGTTAATAAATTATTTATTTAATTATTTTATTTTTATAATTTAATAATCAAAATTTCTACATAATTTATTTCAATCTAATAGTATGTATTAGTTGTTGCCTATTCCATGTTGTATACTCTGTTTGGGTTATTTCTAGTATTCATTGATTACAATACATGCCATATCTTATTCTTTGTTTGGATACATACTAGTATGGTTTGATGACTTTCAAATTAGAATTTTTATTTTTATTATATTATTGGAAATGATCTACATATATGTGATACTAAATCATGTATTGATGCTATTGTGTGTGTTTCGATGATAAAATCATATGTATCAAAGAAAATAGTTTATATTTTAGGTGAGGTATTATTGTTATCCTTGATTAAATGTTTTCCATTATTAAGACATATGTATTTAATTGTATTTTTAACATATTCAAATCATGAAAGTAGTTTTAAAAACAAACGCTTCACAAAAATTTATATATTAAATTGTATTATTTAATAGTTTTTGTTTATTCCATGTATTATACTTTGTTTGGTTCATTACTTGTATGCATCAATTTTAACATATGTCATTTCTCTTATTAATTGTCTGGAAAACTACTCTTATTATTTGATGAATTTAATATTAAAATTGGTATTTATATTATCTTATTATAATTTTTATGTAGACATGTGATAAAAAATTATGTCTTGAAGGTATTATGAATGTTTCCATAACAAAAACATATGTATCAAAGATAAGAGTTTTCATGTTACGTGGGATATTTTTATGTGATCACATAAGTGAGTGGAAAATTAATAGGTTGAATGAGTGGGGATAAATTATTTTTCACTTAAACATGCTTGGATTTAATATAAAGAAATTATTTTGTATTATATATATTAGGTAATTCTTTAATTAATTATTCTAGTACTTTTTTTGTTTTGTGAATTTATTAAGGGGTTATGATATTATTTATTTCAATGTTTTATTTTAATATTTGAATGATCAAAATTTATATACAATTAATTTCAATTTAGTATGGTGTTAAATGATTGAATATTTATTTTTATAATGAATAAAACCTCATTAAATAGTAACCCACTACCTCTACGTTATCTAATATAATGCACTAGTTGTTTCTTATTCCATGTATTCAAAATAATATTGATTGTAATGAATTTTGTAATTATTTTTTTACTATGTTGATATTAATATAATTTTTTCACAATAATATAATTAATAGAAGATAGATGTATCATACTGGTCGGATCTCAACCGAGTTTCAAAAGAATTTATATATTTATATATTTTTCATTTAACAATTATTTATATGAAGGTCTTATACATTTTTTGTGTTATAAATATGTTGGGGGACCTTGGTTACGCCAGGAAGAAGTTATCTACCATATAGAAATTTTGGATTTCAAACAAACTATTATGTTTGGTATCATAATAGATAGATGAGACAATCTTCTATTGCTCATGAAATAAATGAAATGAGTGGTATAAAGAATTTGATATTTGACTAGTTTTCATTTCTGCATCATCATGATAAAGATAGAATGCCAATGAAATATATTTGTGATATCATTATGCATGAGGAAAATAATGAAAAATATGATGTTTAGAGAGTGAAAAACTAATGGATGATGTTAGGAGTCCTTTATATTGGGAATGTTCTAAAATAACAAAATTGAAAATTTTAATGTGACTATATCATTGAAAAACCATGTATTTAATTTTTAATACCTCCATCTATTATATTCTTACTTTTTTTAAGGATATAATTTTTCATAATGTAGATATTGCCTCAAATAATTATGTGACATGAAATTTAATTTAATTACTTGTATTTTATGCTAATAAAATTCATTTTTTCCTAAAATATATCAACTTATTTTGGGAGGAAATATTAGGAATAAATGAATGTAAAGAATGTGGTATATCTTGATGGAATCCAAATTTTAATGAAACACCTTCTTGTGTTGCACAAAAATTCATGCGTCACTTTACATTGATTCATAGCATTCAAAATATATTCATTTATAATGAAACCTCAAAAAATATGTTATGGAATGATACTAAGAGAATTGAGGATAATGAAGAGTTGATTTATCCAACAGATGGATTATCATGGAAGATATTTGATGCATGATACCTTGGTTCTGTAGTTGATATGTGTAATATTAGGTTGGGTTTGTCCTATGATGGTTTTAATTCATTTGTTCAAATACTTACTTCTCACAACATGTGGCTAGTTTTCATTCTCATTTATAATCTTCCTCCATGTATGTGTATGAAAAAACCATTCAATTTATTATATATATTAATATCTATACTTTCTAATCATGAAAATGATATAGATTTTTACTTGAAACCTTTAATAAAAGAGTTGAAGTAGCTTGGGGATGTGGATGTGTGCATATTTGATGTTTCTTTGAAAAATATATTTCATATGTGTGCTGCAATTCTATGGACTATAAATTATTTCTCTGCTTATATAATGATTTCCGGTTGGATCATGAAGTAAAAACTATAATTTCCTATTTATATAAATAATACATGATCTAGAATTCTTAGATATTTTTATAGTTTTAGTTTCATATGGAATCAATGATACTTTCCAATGGATCATCTATACAAGAAGAATCACTATAGGTTTGATAATACTATTGACACTATAAATCCACCTCAATGTATGTTAGGAACTGATGTGATTTATGAATTCAAGGGTGCCATTTTTTCATTAGGGAAATTTGAGACGAAATCTAAAAAGTGGAATAATTTTGGCACTGAATCCACTTACAATTGAAAAAGGAAAATATCTTTTTTGAGTTAACATATTGGTCAAATAATTTGTTACATAAATTTTTAGATGTAATGAAAATTGAAAAAAACATGTGAAATGACACTTTAAATTATCCAAAATATCAATGGTAAGACTAAATGTGACTTACAATCTCAGTGTGACTTATTGGACTGGGGTATTAGACCAGAACTAATCATGTGTATATTAGTGAAAATAAATGGAATGTTCTTTGTTCTTCTTTTGTGATAACACCTTCAAATAACAATAAATTTATAGAAGTATTTGAGAATATCATAGTTCCTTATGGATATTCAAGCAATATATCTAATTGAGTCAATAGAAAAGAGTTGAAACTAAAATCCCTAAAAACTCAATATTATCACATCTTTATTCAAAGATTTATTCTGACAGAAATATATCATTTACTATCCAATAATGTAAGGGTTATGGTGATTCATTTTTTCCATTTTTATATATACCTTTGTGATAAAAGGGTATCCAAGTTTTTCTTAATAAAAATGCAGAAAGATGCACCATTAATTTTGTGTGAGTTAAATAAAATTTATCCTCCATCATTTTCACCTTCATGCTACATCTTAGAGTCCATATTATAAATGAAATAATTCTTGGGGTATCCATTTCTTTTCTATGGATGTATCCTATTGAAATAAATATGTTCACAATGAAAACTTATTTCCAGAATAAGAATCATCCTAAATGGTTCTATTGTGAGAGGTTATCTAGTTTAATAATGTATTAATTTTTGTTAAATATATTTTTATCATGTGAGAAAAAGTCATAACTAGCAAATGGGAAATGAATATATGCAGTGTGAGGAAATTGAGCCAATATTTCCATCTCTTCCCTAAACCAGATGTATTCCTCGGTTATATATATTGGAAATATTGAGCCTTGAAGAGCGGAATATGGAAAATCACACAATCTTGTTTAACCATGGTTTGTTTGATGACTATATCAAGTAAGTAATTTTAATATGTGTATGTTATCTCATACTATGTAATTTCAAATATATATCAAACTTTTATTATCATTTTATACAGGGAACATAAAGAAATTATAAGTAGTGTTCATTATTCTTTGCCTTTGAGAAGGAGAGAGACATTACATAGATTAGAGTTTCCTACATGGTTGAAATCAAAGGTATGCCCATTAATTTAGTCAACTTAAAATATAAATATAAATATTAATTTTATTATTCATATATATTTCAAGTATTGAGTTTACTTACTGAATTTGTCTTTCAAGAATTAATAGAATTGTATTTTGGTCCCAAGTCTTTAGTTCATGAATGAAAATATTTAATAATCAATGGGTAAAAATTTGTTACACCAAATTGAGTGATGAAAATGAGAACCCAACATGATGGTGTTATGTTAATTTTAGCGATGGAATGTCATTCTAGTGCATCAGATAGAAGGCCTCGATATGAAAATATGTTATATTATGGATTTATTGATAAAATACTATTATTAGATTATTAATCTCATGGTTGAGTCACTATGATGAAATGAAAATGGTTTTAGTATAACTCATTAGGCTACCAACAATGGTTTCTAAATCAATATCTAGTCTATAATAGTGTATGCAGTTGAATAAAGAATCAAGATCAAACGAAAAAAAGTAAATAGGTTTAATATTTATTACTATTTAGTCAACCACATCGTACCTACTTTGGCCCATATTGGAGTCTTAACCATAAAACATAGGGGTTTTACATTTTAATCTTTTCACGGGCTTTCATTATTCAGTTTAATTCCAATTTAACTCAATAACTTGAATCATCAGTCCAGATACCATTTCACACACATGCATCAAGGGCATAGAGTAGTAGTCTAGCACCCCATGGGTACTTAAAGAATTAGTCCCTCACCCAAAACTAATTAATAAATCACATATATTACCAATTTACATGTATGTAATGAGGGCCTTGAAAAGAACATCCCATGGGTACTTCGAGCATCAGTCCCTCACCAAAAACTCATTATTCACATTTATATATACACATATCATGGTTCCACATTCATAACTCATTTATCAACCATTATAAACATGGTGAACCATTTCATTTATAAAACAAAACCATGGTTCTTTAATTTTATCATAAGGAACAACATGAACAATTCCACCATTAATCCATTTATCATCAATTAAAACAAAATTGATTAACCCTTCAATGTTATGAGAATCACCCCTTTAAATACCATTATCAAACAATAAATAAGGATTTAGTTAAATTTAATAAACCCATAATTTCCCCTTATACATTTCACTTGTTATAATTTCAATGTATTAAGCACACCCCATGGGTTTCCATCAAGCTCGGTCTCATAATCTTCAATGGTTCCAACATGATTCATGAAGGGTCTCACAATTACATGGGAATCAAATAATTTTTCTAATTTAAATGAAATTTCGCAACATGGAAATGAAAAGGTATAACTAAAAACAAAATATCACTATAATTTTTTTGGGAATTATAAATTTGACCATGTACCTTAGTATTGTTGATGAACAATCACCAAACCTTATCCCTTAATTCAAAGTCGAGTGGTTGAATTCAAAATGATAGAGAAGATCCAACACCAAAACCTAGGATCAAGTTCCAATGAAACAAGATCCATTAAAATCTATATATAAACCATAAAAAATGGGGGAATAATCCCTCTCTAATGGGAGATAAAGATAAGATACAGAGGAACCTAATCAAAGAAGATACCACTTACTAAAGAGGAGTTGATCATTCCACCAGATCTTTAATTCCAAATAAAGGAGTTCAAGGAGCCTAGGAATCCTCTAGGGAGACTCTAAGAGAAATTAAAATCATATTAGGCTAAGTGGGGGTGATTAAGGTTATAAAATAGGGGTTTGATAATTTTTAATTAAAATTTTGGTTCATTAAATAACTACACACATAGTTTCCTAGATGGTGCACATGGTTAGACAAGCCATGTTCCCTAACCATGCACCTCTAATGTCTGGGGTGCATGATTTCTCTTGGGTGGGCACATAGTTTTACAAAACCTTCACCAAACTTAAAGACTCACATTGTGTAAGGGTTTATGTTTTGGGGAGGGTGGATACATGGTTTGGTTAAACCGTGAACCCCCTTCCTATGGCTCAAAATGGGGCACATAGTTTGCTAGGGGAAACAACATGATTTTCCCTAATGAAGCACCAACCATGAATAGCCCCATGGGATTATAAAACTATTCAAATTCACCCGAAATTACCCTAAAGAAATACCCAACCAAGGTATGATAAAAAAATACCTAAAAATAAGTACAAGACATCTCCATAAATGTTAGGATCTTATAATCCCACCAAATTATAACAAATTATCCTCAAGTTGTACTCCCAAGCATCACTAAGATTATGAGGTGAAATGGTTGGTCTAGTGGGATGAAATATTAGATTACCCTACCCATTTTTCCTCTTAAAATGTTCATGTTGCCATAAATCTTGGACTATTATTATGGTATTTCCTCAGAACACATTCTCACTGTGATCCACAACACGAACCAGATGCTCCTTAAAGGACGCATCAACCACAAGATCAACATCATCAATTTATATCACATGAGAAGGATCAGGGCGATACTACCAAAGCTATGATACATGAAAATCATCATTAATAGCACAATACCTCTATAGAATATCCAATTGATACACTAATAGTCTGATCCTCTCCATACTCACAGATGGTTTGACAAACCTAGGTGATATGTTTCCCTACCTCTGAATCATATGGTGTACCAATATTGGTGACACATGAAGCAATACATGATAACCTACCATAAACTCAAGAGTTCAATGACATCGATCAATATAATACTCATATCTACTCTGAGCTATAATCATACATTTCTAAATCAATTGAAATTGCTCTGATATTTCTTACACGAGGCTTAGTCACAATAATTCTGACTCACCTACCTTCATTCAATATAAAGGTGTGATACATGGTGTACCATAAAGTGCCTCATATGGTTCCATTTTAATAGTGTCCTGATAACTATTGTTTTAGGAGAAATCAAAGAGCACTAATTGTTTCTCCCGGGATCTATCAAATTCGAGGACACATGCCTATAACTTGTCCTCTAACATCTGAATAGTACATTCTAATTGACCGTCCATATGTGGGTGAAAATATGTACTCAGAAACACCTAGGTAACCAACACGTTCTATAATCATTTCTAGAAGCATGAAGTAAAGTGAAAATCACGATATGAAACTATGCTCTATGAAACCCAATGAAAATGGACTATTTCCTGAACATACATATTCCCCAACTGATAAACTATGAAAGTTTACCAAATAGGTAATAAATGGGACACTTTTATCAACCGGTACATAATCACCCATATTGTTCCATTATTCTAAGGTGTCCTCAGAATACCTACCATAAAATCCATGGCAACATTGTCCCACTTTCATTCTAGAATGGACACAGCTGTAAAAAACCACCTGGTCATTGATGCTTGACCTTCACATGCTAACAAGTGTAGCATCATGTAACAAAACCTATAATATTATTTTTTCATTCCTCAACACCAATACTATCTTTGAATTTTATGATCCATTTTTGTCAAAATAGGGTTCAATGCCCACTTTTATGCATGAAACACACACATGAACTCCTCTTGCATACATGTAGGCACAAAAACATGACCCCAACCATAGATGATCTCATCCCCATCTATGGTCCAATCAGGAGGTGGATTTGGACCTTCAAAACTATCCCTTAACATCAAACACTCCAGGTCCTCATAATTTCTTTCTTTGATTCGGTTTATAAGTGTAGAATCAAATTATTAGGATATAAGTTTCATACAATCCCTTTCCTCTTGAACATCTACATGCATCTCAGCAAACAACGCCATAATATTTCACTTAGAGACAGACTTCTGGACTGTCTGTCTCTGTGTCTTTCAGCTTAATGGATCAGAAACACTGTTTCCCTTTCCAAGTGTATAGGCTAGCTAAAAATCAAATTAATTAATATACTCAACCCATATCCACTTCCAAAGGTTCAAATCCCACTATGAAAATATGTACTTAAGATTTTTTAGTTAGTATACATAATAAACTTTTCCCCAAATAGGTAATGCAACCAACACTTTATGAAATAAACCTCTATGGCTAACTCAAGATCATTCATAGGGTAATTATGTTCATGTGGCCTTAACTATCTTGATCCATACACCACAAATCGATCTCCATGCATCAACACTACTCCATATTTTATCCTAGACACATCAAAAAACAAGGTATACTCTTCACCTGACTTGGGTTGGATCAAAATCGATGCGGAATTCAAATTCTTATTCAAAACCTCAATGTCATCTTCACATGATACAGACCATTTAAACTTGACCACCTTCTTGGACAAGCCTAAAGGTGGGGACTCCAAATGGGAAATTTCCTAAATGAATCTCTAATAAATAGATCACTAAACCCAAAAATCTTCAGATATCAATTTTTTTGTGCTATTCCTAAGATAAAACTGCTTGAATTTTATTTAGGACTATTGACACACCTTCCTTAGAGATGATGTGACCTAAGAAATATACTCTATCAATCCAGAATTTACACTTATATATCTTGGAATATATATGATTATCTCTCAGTGTACTAAGGATGATTTCAAGATGTTGGGCATGATTATCATGAGTCTTAGAGTACACAAAGATGACATCCAAAAAAAAACCAAAAACTGATCCAGATATGGGTGAAAGATTTGGTTTATCAAGACCATAAAAACATCCAAATCATTTGTTAGCCTGAACGGAATTAAGAAGAACTCATATAGTCCATACCTTCTTCTAAAAGAATTACATGGTATATCAAAAGTTCTAACTCTCAACTAATGATACCCCAATCTCATGTTAATCTTAGAGAATACATAACCTCCTCTAAATTGGTCTAAAAAATCATTGATGTGTTAAAGAGGATACCATTTCTTAAATTTCATTAGGTTCAACTTCCGATAATCAAAACAAAACACAACATCCTATTAGTATTCTTAGAAAAAAAACTTGAGAACCCCAAAGTGACATACTCAGATGAATGAATATATTATCTATTAATTTATCCAGTTGAGTCTTAAGATCCTGAAGTTCTGTTGGTACCATTATGTAAGGTGAAATAGAAACTATCTCAACTATTGATATGAGCTTAATTGTAAAATCAACATCTCTCTTAGGTGGAAGCCCTGTGAAGTCCTCAGAAAAAACATACTCAAACCTATCCACTATGGGTGGAATGAAACTTTTCCTCACACCCCCATTATCCAATAAAAGGGTCGCAACCTACGTAGTGATCTCCCTGAGTTTCTCATGAACTGGCCCTGCACAACCTGCCTAAATATCCCATTCTCCATGATGAACATAACTGTTACCCTTAGGAGATGTAAAGTTTACTCTCCTATGATAACAATTGATATGGGATCAGTACAATACTAGCCAGTCCATACCCAAAATCAAGTAAAAACCTAACATGTCATGTGCATAAAGATCCCAAAGTAAGTGATACTCACCAACTTCAATGGAAAATCCCTTTCAAAGATAGATTTACTTCAACCGTACACCCAGTGGTGTTTCAATATTCATAATCCCACTCATAAACTCCAATATTAGACTCAAATCATTCACAAGTTGTGTAGATATAAAATAATGTGAGAATCCTGTATAAAATAAACCGCTAGAAAGCATATAAGCTATAATAATAGTAACTCTGACTGTCAATGACCCAACCTAGGTGTCAACAAGTGCAGAATGAAATATATGTAACTATACTATCCCTCTTACCTATGATTTAGTCAGAGTCCCATGTGATGCACTAATATACCGATATGGGTGCTCTTTCTTTAAGGTACTACATCTTCCTCCTCAACCTCCACGACCAATAGAACTCTAACTACCCAAATGGTACTTTGTGGAAGACCCCATTTTGATACTTTGTTTCTTCCTAGGTCCTCCATAACTACCCATCGGTAAAGGGATCTTGAAATAACTCTATAAATATCCCATCCTGTTATAATATTGGCACTCCACCGACGGTCATGGATACTAACTATGAATGTGACCTACCCTGCCACACTGATGGAATAACACTCAATTTCCGCCTTGAGTAAATGATCCTTCCCCCTAGATACTCTATTATAATCTAATATGATTAAATTTATTGTAATAATGCTTCCTACCCTAATAAGACATACCAATTGGTCTTCCAGTAGAAACCTCTTACCCTCCACTAGAAGCCTCCTTCAGGTTCCCCTTTAAAATAAGAGCCTGATTCACTACTTTAGAAAACTTATTCAAATGAAATATATTAACCAAAAAATTAATTTCACATTTAATCCTATCCTAAAAATGTCTCACCATAGTTTCCTCCTCTCATACCGTCACCATAACAAGGTTCTATAAATCAGTGAAGCAATCATTATAGTCCATTATAGACATACTTCCCTAGGACAACCACATAAATTCCACTACACTCTCCTATCTCAACGTCTATGGGTAAAAGTGCTATTAAAATTATTCTATACCATACTCTCCAAATTATCATCCTGAGGTTGGATATCCCACCGATTATTCTCTTGACCTCACAACACATAAGTAGCAAACTTGACTCTTTTATCTATCAGAGTCTCCAAATGAAATAGGATGGTCTGGATAGACTCAATCCAAAACTCAGCTACCTCAGACCCACCCTCATCGATGAACGTCGATGACTACTGTAGCTGGAACTCTCAGGTGATATCAAACATATTCCATATAGCCCACCCTGGGTATCTTTCCATGAAATGTATAAAATGAGAGAAGTTCACACAAAACTTCTCTTCTACAACCTCACCTAGAACTATCGGGGCCTCTTGTCCCAATATAGGAGGCACATTTCTAGCCATGCCCTCCTATCATCCTACCAAAAAATGTCATTATAGAGTCATGTATATAAAATTAAAAACACACATATTAGGATGAATAACTCATAATTTACACATTTTAACAAGAGTGATTCACATAAGGCCACAATAAATTATCCCACATATACTTATCCATGGTCAAAACCATAGCACTATCACTACCCTAAACCATCCCTAACCTAGGACATGGCTAACATTGGGTAACAAAATTTCATAATTATAAGGTTCTCTTCATAGATCTTGTTTTAACCATTTAAAAATACAATATTTTACATATTTTAAAAATTACTATTTCATTATTAGGCACCACTTCTTTTATATTACTAAAATAAATAAATTCGTTTTCATTTCCAAAAACCCACTCATCACTTGATTTTCTATACATTCCTAATATGACCCATGTCACATAAATTAATTAGTTCCTATAATGATGTATGAATACACAACTCTTGTTTCATACCGAGCTACAAGTAAAGTCTCAGAAAAAAATTACATCCACAACAAGTACATCACCCAAGGTGAAATAACATCTAACTATAACAAAAAACATAAAGAACAACAGTACCACACTGGGTACTTGGGTTCTCCCCCACACATGGTTAGCTACTCCCATGCATGAGCTCATGGCCAAGGCCCAACTCATCCTAGTCTCCTGTATACCTTTCCCAAATAATAAGATAATTGAAAATAAAAGAAAACCACCTCGATACCACTTTTTAATGCCCTAACCCGAGTGCCACATACCAGTGCCATGATCTGGTTCTCAACATGAACTTAGGCATGCTTCCCCATATTCCATAGGATGAAGACTAGTTTCATGTATGTAATATGTAACATGGGGAGACTATAATCTCTTTATTAAAGCAGAAAAACAAAACAAATCAATATGAACTATAACAAAGATACTACAATAATTAATTATCAACCAAAAAATACATGAATAAATAAAAAATAGGGAAAATGATCATAAATCAAAGTAGTAGATATGTCATTCCATATAAATTTCAAGTGTATAATGAAAACGTAAAATAAAAACACACTGACAACTCCCAAGTGGGTCCCGAAATCATGTCTAGTGACCTTATCCATACTCCATCTCGAATTCCGACTCATCCATAAAACATTGGGGTCTTTCCCTTTTCATATCCTACAAACATGAAATCTATTCGGGTACTAATCAGGAAGCCTGAGTAGGGTATGAGTACAACTCAGTAGGACCCCACCAAAAATGTCTAAATTAATATCTAATTTATAACACTGTATGGAATTTTATAAATAATAATGATGAAATAGAAAAAGTAAATAGGTTTTAGATTTATTATTCTTTAGTCAACCACATAATACAGACTTCATCCCATGCTATATTCCAAACCATAAACCATAGGGGTTTTACATTTTACTCTTTTCATGGTATTTCATTATTCAATTTAATTTTAATTTCATTCGGTACCTTAAAGCATCAGTCTTGGTACCATTACACACACATGCATCGAGGGCCTAGAGCAGCACTCTTGTTCCCCATGGGTACTTGGAGATTCAATCCCTCACCCAAAAATCATTGATCAATCACATATATCACCAATTCATAGGGAATCAATGGGGACCTAGAGACGCGGTCTAGCACCCCATGGGTACTTGGAACATCAGTCCGTCACCCATGACTCATTGTTCACATTTACATATACACATATCATGGATCCACATTCAGAACTAATTTATAAAAAATTCTCAACATTTAATACCATTTCATTTATCAAACACAATCATAGTTCTTTAATTTTACCACAAGTTACAACATAAACAATTCCCCCATTAATCCATTTATCATTAATTAATACACAACTCATTAACCCTTGATGGTTATGCTAATCAATTATTTAAATACCATTATCAAAAAATAAATAAGGATTTAGTTCGATTTTATAAACCCACAATTTACCCTTATACATTTCATTTATCATCATTTAAAGGTATTCAACACACCCCATGGGTTTCCATTAAGTCAGGACTCATAATCTCCAATGGGTCCAATTTGATCTGTGAAGGGTCTCACAATTACTTACGAATCAAATCATTTTTCTATTTTAAAATCAATTGCACAATGTGGAAACACAAAAGTACAACTAAAAACACAAGATCATGATCAAGACTATTTAAATTAGAAATTATACCACATACCTTAGGATCATCGATTAATGTTATTTAGACCTTAACCCTCAATTCAAAGTAGAACAGTTGAATTCACAATGGTAGAGAAGATATAGTACCAAAACCTATGATCATGGTCCAAAGAAATAAGATCAATTAAAACCTAGATCTAAACTATCAACAACAGGGGATAAAAACTCTTTAACAGGAGAGAAATATGAGATAGAGAGGAACCAAATCAAAGTAGGGATCACTTACCAAAGAGGATTCAATGTTTCCACTGAATATTCGATTCATAAGGAAATGAGTTATAGGAGCCTAGTAATCATCTTGGGAGCCTCCAAGAGAAAAGTAAAATGTATTAGGTTGAGAGAGGTGATTGGGGATATAAACCATGGATTCAATAAATTTTAATTAAAATTTTAGGGAATTAAATAACCGTGCACATTATTTTCTGGATGAGCTGCATGGTTAGAAAAACTATGTGCGCTAACCATACACCCCTACTCTCTGGGGTGCATGGTTTATCCTCAATAAGTGTATGGTTTTCCAAATTGTGCAGCAGATTTGAAAAACCTTTCTATCCAAGGGTACACGATTTGGGGAGGGTGGCCACATGGTTTGGTCAAACTATTCTCCCCATTCATGTGGATCAAAATGGAGAAAACTATTTTCTGGGGAAAACTAAATGGTTTCCCCTAACCATAAAACAAACATGAACAACCCCATGGTCTTAATAAATTCTTCAAATTCACCTGAAACAACCCCTAAAGCAAGACCCAACCAAGGTATGATCAAAATAAGGGTAAAATAATACCTAAAAAATGAGTACAAGACTTCTCCAAAAAGGTCGGGATCTTAAATGAGACCTGATTACAGTGTCATTATTAAAGTAAACCCAAGAAATATTTTTAATGATGGTTGGGATGAATTTAAAACCATTTATTTCCCCAATGGTGCTAACAAAGATATTTTATTTTCTAACTCGAATTTTCTAACTATAAAAATTGATTTTGAACCTAAATCTATGGTTGGTAATATATAAAAGCAACCATATATGGTCATAGTTTATTCTCTTTTGATTTATGTGGATTTCTTAGGTTGGTACTATTATAATTACTTTAATTTGGTTTTAGTTTAGAATGATATTATTTTTTGTTTTGTTTGTTTTCATTGAATTTAATTAGATATTTTTAAATTAAAAAAATAGGTTTAAAAATATTTTAAAAAACATGTTTAAATTGTTTTTAAATTATAGTTAAAAAAAGTTCTTAAATAAAAAACTTTAGAATATTATTTTAATACCATTTTATAATAATATTTCAAAAAAGGTTTAAACTGAGTTCTTAATTTTTTTTTAAACTGGGTGTATACAATAGGATGTTATGATATTGTTGATGTATTTATTGAATTATAATTTGTATGTATAATATTTTTTTTTTAAAAATGTACATTTCATTATTATTCATATCATGAAAGATATTGAAAAATTTTGAAGGAAAAGATTATTTGATAATGATCAAGGACTATGTGATATAGGGCCACCTCCTCAGGTTCACTTCGTGAGTATAATAATTGTAATATTTTTCCTCTACATTACATTTAATGTCATGTTCTTATTTTTTGTCAAATCACATTTAGGGGTATTCATCTGAACAAAAGTTTACCTCTACCCACCCTACTATAGGTGTTAAGTATCATGGACAATTGAGCAGGGGTGATATTAGAGCTATACAAAGAACCCGTCGCACTTGTTCACACATAGAACCTCTAGCAGACATCCCATCTACCACACTTTTACTTCTCCACCTGAGCCTTCGGGGATGTTTCCACCTATGAATCCATCATCATGTTATTTAAGATACAATTCTCATGTAACATTTCCATATCCTATGATGTATCCTCAACCCTTATATCCTTATCCTACCATCTCTACAATACCTCCATTTTTCTACTCCTATACATCTAGGATATTATGATTGTAGTTCTTCTAATTCTACTCCACAACATTTAGATGACCAAGAGAATACATTGTAATAAGAACATCCTTCACAGGATTTCAATCCAGAATATCCCACAGGTCTATCAGAGCTAAATGATCAACATGAAATAGGTTTATGTGTTTAAGTGTGTTAAATTATTTCCCATTAATTTTTTTTTCAGTTGTAATGTGTATTAATTCTAATTTTCTTCTTTTATTCTATTCAGTGGGATCTTCTAATAGGCGACATGGTCACACCCATTTTTGTGAATCCTGGAACCATAAAACAAAAATCATAGTAGATTATAATGAAGATAACCAAATGATAGGTAAAAATTATAAATAATATAGAATTTTTATGAAGATGTTATCCATATATAGTGATATCATTCCTGTTCAACCATTCTCATGGAGGCATATCAATAATCAAATCAATAATAATGCATGGGAAGTGATATGGGTAAGAGAAGTTGTCAAATTGAAATATATATTATTATTTTATTTATATGAATTATCATGTTCATGAAAACTTTTATTTAACTTACCTGATGGTCAATCTTTTAAGGTGACATGATTGATGGTGCTTAGGGAACTATGGAGATCATATAAACATGAGCTATATATTGGTTGGAAGAGTAGAGATAGCACTGAGTTAGAGGGTGTTCCAATATTCAACGACCGTCCAAATACACAATACTAAGAAATGATCATTTATTGAAAGAGTAATGAGTTTAAGGTATTCTTCAACTTTAATGATTTTTATTAAAAATTTAGTTTTTATTTTTTGTATTGAATTTGTTTTCAATATTTTTCAGAAAGAAACAAAAAGAACAAGGATTATATTTAGTTCATGCACACTTTGGGGTGCACTACAATACAAGAGTATGAGATACACGAAGTACTTTTTATGACGAATTTAGTTTTATTAGGCACTAAAACAACTGAAAAAAACCAAATATTTATTGAACCAAACTAAATAAAAGTAAACAGAATTAAATGGAATAGAATAAAAAATAACATAACCCACTAAACCATACTACACCTAATAGGATAATACTCACTAAAACTAAATAGAATCAATCCTAATAAAACCAAATAAACCTTATATAATAAAAATTGAACCAGTATTGTCCAATAAAACCCACCCTAAAATGAATTGGACCAAACCAAAACAAATAGACCAAAAATTTTTTGAACTAAAATAAATATATCTTAGTCATTTTAAATGAAATAAAACCAAACCATAGGTAAAAAACTTTATTATCGTTTTCCTATTAGAAAAATACCCTTTTAAACCCAATGAAACAAATTGAAATGACATAGATATAACTAAACTATGTCAAACCAATCTGACACAAACTAGCCTACCACAAATTATATCGAACTGACTAAAATTATATTTATGTGAATTGAATGAAAGTTAAATAATTTAAATTATATTTATTATAAATAAAATAAGACAAAATTAGTTGAATTGAATCACTATAAAATGAATTAAAGGTAAATGAACCAAATAATACTGAGCATAATGTATGAAAAACAAATTGAATAGATCTGAAAAATACCAAACAAGAGGAAACTAGATGTAAAATAATAGACTCATACCACAAAAAACTATAAAAATCCAAATCAATTTGTATTGAACTAAATAAAATCGATTCAAATAAAATCGGATTGAATTTAGTGTAAGTGAACCCAACTAACACATAAAAAATTGAACCAAAAAAACCAAATCAAATTGAATTTAGAAGAAAAAAACCAATATAAAATTACCTATATTGAACCAAACTAATTATATTTGAACCACACTTAATTCATCTAGATATAAAAGTGTGAAATCATCCCAATTTTTTTTATTTAAACCAAAGTAACTCAAACATAGTAAAATTAATACAAAATGAATAAAAATGATTAAAAAATAAATTGAATATCTAATCCAACCCCAATAAATAAAAATATAAAAAAACTAATATGAATTTACCTCGAACAAAGTAATAAAATTTCATTGAAATTTAATTGAATTTGTTTTGGTTGTTATCATTCCAATATTAGTTATAATGAGTTAATTTTGTTTATCAATTTTACATTATTTAATAATGTAGATGTATAATTATCAATATCATTTTTAAAAAGCAAAAATAAGCATCAAAGGTCACATTCCTTGAGAAAAATGGTTTTTCTTGAGTAGGAGGAAAAAATATTGAAGTGTTGTAAATGAATAAACACAAGAAAAGATTATAAGTATTATTATTGTTTTTTTTAAATTTTGATACCTGATTCATAATTAAATATCTTATTTATATTTTCAATAGTGTGCCCTACAGGACCTAAATGATAAATAAGGTTAAAAATTAAGTCTAAATGATCATTTGAGGTAGGTATTAGGTGATGATAAATAGGGGAGTCCGATGGAAACCTAAGAAGAGCATAATCTCTACTAGGTATTGGCCATCATCGAGTGCCTCTCAAATCTATGGTAGCACCAAGCTGTAAAATGATCACATAGAAGAAAATGAGGCCAAAAAATATCTATACAAGAGCATTAAATAGGTAAAAATTTCACTAAGTAATTTCTAAAATCTATGGTATCTTTATGTTAATCACTTATATCAAAGTATGTTATAGTTTTTGATTCAAGTATACTAGCAATGCACTATTTATATAATGAATTGGGTGATGGTAATGACTATCCTAGTGAAGTTCAAGGCGATGACACTCCTGGTGATGATGGTGATGCTGAAGATGAAGATGTTGATGAGGATGTCTGTGGTATGAGTGATGATTATGTTAGTAGTGGCAGTGATGAGGGATATATTAATCCCCTCCATTTTTGAGTTGATAGTCTTGAAACAATTGTGTGGATGTTTTTTAATGACTAAAACTGATTTTTTGGATTTTATATATATGTTATAGTATGATGAATGGTTTGAAATATATTGATATAGTTATTAGTTGGTTAAATTCTAAATATAAAATATATATGCTACATGGAATGTGTATTTTGATTAGTATTTTGTTTACAAGTTGTGATATTGATTCTGTGGAGTTGTTGGGTGGGTTTATGGTGCTATATGGGGAGAAAAACCTATACCAATGGTTTTGATGAACCATTAGTGTACATATGTACCAATGGTTTACACTAAACCATTGGTATTCAAAATATCTTAGGGTCTATTCTAATAGATTCATTGAAAACCCTTTTCATTTCCCTGTACTGACGAAAAAGGACCCCATAGTTCATAGAACCATTGGTATAACCTATTCCAATAGTTATATGGCCTATAACAACTATTTAAAACCATTAGTATATGTTAGTTTTTTAGTAGTATGGCATTCCATTTTATTTTATAGTATTTATTTACATTGAAGTATTCATATTGATGAAAATGAGTACTAGGTAGATTTATTATTCCTGATACATAAATATTATTTATATTGAACAATTAAGGGAGATTTTATTCATTTAATTTTTTAAAATATGAAATCTATAGGATTTAATTTTTTTGTTCATTTATGTTGTTATTTAATGTTTTTAGGTGTCTTTACTAAACTATTACTAAAATTTTCTCAAGGATTGTTTTCTGAATTTTTGAATATAAAGTTTTATACCTTGATATTAACACACCTTGGATTATTTCATCACATTTTTATTCTGAATAATCTAGATGATAAAGGGTCTTTGAGTTGGTGGAAGTAGAAAGTATATTCTATATTGTTTTTAAATTGGTTTAATGAGATGGTATATATCTTCATACATTGCTTCAAAATGTAGTGAAACATTTTAATTTCATAAAAATCATAACCTTATTTCATTTTAAATAGTAATATTCAAATTATTTATTATTTATATTTAATTTTTTATTTGAAATTATTTATTAACTTGTAATTTCATTCAAATTATTTGGATTATTCATTTAGTGAATAATTAACACTGAATGTGTTGTAGTATCTAACTATATTTTTCTATGAAAAAAGAATAAATTTTATAATTTGGCCTTCTTCTCATATATAGAGTATAATGGTTTTAATTAATGTTGAATATGTGATCAACATGTAAATTTATTTCACTATTTCTATGTTTTTATTCTTTTAAATAATAAATTATATTTATTTTCAATTTCTCACACTTGTATAGGTTCTCCATCTTGGCATTGATTCTTTACTTTCCATGTGTTTTTCCATCGACATTTATTCTCCACATCTGTTTGAGTCATTAGTTCTCCCCAATCCTAGAAATTTAATTAGTTTTGCATCGGCATTGGGAATTGGTTTTACAAGGGACATAAATTCCCAACCCAAGCATCAGTTACCCCTCTATGTGATTTCTCCCATTAGATTGCATATATTGGTACACATCTCGACTACTGTAGTTGTTTATCATATATTTCATAATTATTTTTCTTCTTTTTGGAAGGAAGAATATCAATTAACTATTCCATAGTCTATCTATTAGAGATAATAAGTTCTTTTTACTCATTACCTTTCAAGCTTCATTATTTCCTCCTCAAAACTCATGTTTTTCAATTTATTTTATTTTATGTTATGAGATTTAATTACTCATGTTGATGTGATATTTTTTTTTGTTTTTGAACCTATGATTTGTAAAGAAGTGAGGTCATAGTTTATACCCTTTTATTATTTCACTACATGATACTACATTTATAATTTAATCTATGTGTGGACTTTTATTTAATTCATTTAATTCATTTTAAACCAAAAATGCTATAGAAAAATAAACAATTCAATTAATATTTCATAATTCAAAAATGTTAGAATGGTTTAACTAAATTATTATTCTTATAGTATTATTTTAATTTTATATATTTTCATTCATACACAATTAAATATTTTCAAATAATATATTGAAAACATAAAACTAAAGTTTCTCATATATGGAGATTATCAACTATGGAATTCTATCAACATTGGAAATGCTAGAAAAAAATTACAACCTAGGTTTAAGTTTCATAAATGTATAAAAAAATCACCATTTTATTATTACATGCCCTTTATTTTTTCCCAAAATTGAGACATAATTAATTTATTTTTATGAATCAATGCTTTGAGGAATCTCCACATTCAATGATAATTGCATGTCGGGGTCTATTTTCAAGAAAAACATTTCTTTTTTTTATTCCAATTCCTTTTATTTTTTATGTCCCATATTAAAATACATTATACTAATAACCAACATCTTTTATGTCCCATTATAATAATACAGATTCATCACATCTTGAAATTTTATACATAAAAAACTCATATTAATGTCAATACCCACATGAAAAAAATATATTCACTAGGTGTTGAGTTCAAATTCATATGACTAGATAAATTGGATGGTTTTGTGTTTGTGCTTAATTTTAACAAAATTTTAGATTGTACACTCAACATAAACATGAGAAACTTTATCAAAAAACTGTTCACATGACATCAAATGTTTGATGAGTTATGATCGATTTGTTCAACTCCTACATATTCATTCTATTTACCCATATGTTTTTTTCTAGATTTTATCTTACATTTTACCCACATTATATACTGCATGGGACTTAAGATATTGTGCTATGACTCATTTACTATTTTTATCTACTTTTTTTGGTAAGATACATCATGTGGGATCATTTAAGGTTTTATTAAATTATCTATTTGAGCACCTCTTCACCACATGCACTATACGACTTAGAATGTTTTTAATAAAAATATACAAGTAGTTAATTTTAGGCTTTTTCCATGATACTATTTTGGGAATCATCAAGTATGTTTTTCTAATTTTTAATGTTGTATAACCTCTATTATACTATACAAAATAAAACCATTCTAGTTGTCTGTATGGTTTCTATTTTTTTAATAACCATAAACACCTAAAATTACTTTTTCATTATTTAACTATATGTATATATTGTATGAATTACATTGTAATAAATATATATATTCATATTATTTAAATATGTGCATAAATTTATAATTATATTATTTTTTTATTTCTGTGAACAAGTGTTGTTGTTTCATAGCTCTGTTTCCCACTTATCCCCTCATTCGTATCCCTCTCCATGTGTGATGCCTATCATATTCCTTCCTACCTTGTGTTACATATTCCATTACCTCCCATAAATCCCTAATCTTCTCCTCAACTATTTTTATCTTATATTTCACATCTTCCCTATGGATCATAATTCCATTTTCCATTACTATATCTATATCTTCCACCACCTTCTTCAAAACTATAATCTTTTATACTGATTCCTCATACTACTTATTAAACCATTATCCTATAATCACCCCCATCAATTTCTTGAAAATGTTTCATCCTCCTAAAATTCATCGCCTATGTGAATTCCTCTAATCACCTCACACATGATTCGACCTCCCATTATTCCATCCATCTATTTTTATGTAATAATTTTCCTTCTTGTGTTTTCACAGACCACAATATGACTCTTGGTGCCTTGTACCAAATTTAATCTCTTTCTATTTACCCATTGATTTATCTTCAATAGATTTCCCATCCTATATTTTTGAAAATGATAATACACCACCTATTTTCATATGGATAAACATTAATTCCTTCATATCACTTACTTTTAAATTTCTCAACATTAATCAACGGTCCTCACTACCGTGGTTTCTAGACCTCCCAATTTTTGCCTCTTTGTTTATCTGTATTTTCCTACATCTTTTGGTATAAACTACTCCATATCTTATCATATTTTCCTCATTTTTCCTCCTATATATATCCTTTTCCCCAACCACACCGGTTAATTTCCTTGAGTCCATAAGTGATTTAATTGACCTTTATGTTTCAATGCTATACCCATATCAACTTCATCCCTACCATCTCCATTAATCGATGGTAGTGGATTATTATTGTTTTTATTTTTCTTAGTTTATTTTATTCTTTAGGGTCACATTGAACCAAATAAATACTAATTTGACCTCATATATAAATCTTAATATGTTTCATCTTTCTAGGTGTTCTTATTGGGAAACAAAACATTCTTGGGGTCTCAACATTTTTTATTCAGTGGTGACTGGTATTTTTTATATTTTCTGGTTATTAGTTTCTAAATCATGGTTTCTAACTTATGTTTTTATATAAAACTAATAAATTTTAATATAGAGGGTTATTAATAAACCTTATCTATCTTTGAATAGGGTGAATAAAAAAATTTAAGTGTAGTTCAACTATATGGGAGAAGACATGTGATTCCATATGAATATTGTTTTCACAAGGTGAAGAGCAATGAAATTGCATACCTTCTCTTAAATTATATATTGGGGGAGAATAAAAGTATTTATATATATGATGATTTTTAGCACATATAATCTCTCAAACCATTACTCATGTATTTTAAAACCCAGTGTACATTCCAAAGTTTTTTTGGGTTTTTTTTTTCAAAATTCAGAGAAGGGGTTAGGGTTGAAAATATTTAGAAAAAGGAGTCCCAGGAAGCATGAACCCCACTTAATCTTCCTTCACCCCCACTAAGAGGAATCTTGTTTTATTTCACATATATATATAAAACAAAAATTTCAACAGTATTAAAAACACTATTATTTTATTTGGAATTACTTCTATTAAAGAAATTAATAGATATAACCGAGAACCCCATTCAGGCCTCCCTTTTATAAGGCACCAGGACTTGACATACCATAAGGATTTTAAATATATGATTTCGTTTATGATTTTTCTAGTATTTTAATATTAATATTTTATCAATAACAACACATAATTAATTATAAATTATTAATAATATAATAAGTAATTAACAATACCATTAATATAATCAGTAATTAACAATATAGTTAATAATATTAGTAATAATAACATATCTAGTATAATTATTAATCAAAAATATAATTAATATAATTAGTAATTAATAATAATAATAATAATAATTTAGTTTTTATATTTATTAACTAATATTACACTTAAATAAGTAATATAATTATTATTTAATATCACAATTACTAATACATAATTAATTAATTAAGATAATTAATGACAAGTAATATAATTAATTAATATAATTAAAAGCTCATGATAAAATATAAATAACTATTAATATAATTGATATAAATAGTAATTAACAATATTAAATAAATAATTAATATATTTTATAACTAATATTATATTTAATATACTTGAAACTTAATAATATAATTAATATAAACTGAAATTAATATTATAATAATGAATACATAATTAATTAATTAAGGAAATTAATAACAAATGACACAATCAATTAAAATAACTAATGATATAATACAATTATATTATTATTTGGGGGTACAATTACAACAAACCACACACACACAAACATACCCAACCTCATACTAGGTATTTTATTAACCCAACCAAGTGATGAGTACCTATCAAAATTATTTATCTATATATTATATATTATATTTAATTATATAGCCTTTATTAATACCCCTTTAGTTGATTGCTTGTTTGGAGGCCCGAATGGTCCCTTGAAGCCCAACCCATTTTTTGTTGAATTCCCATTGAAGGCCCAACTATCCCTACACATCTTTCAATGTTGGAGTTTTCATGATGCTAGGTACATCTTCTCAGCCCATCATTATAGCCTTCATCTTAGCTAGAGGTTGAATCCACTACTACAACTTGTCCTTTTATCAGCGCTAAAAACCGACATTAACAGTGCTAGAAAAGCGCCGTTAATGTCAGTGTAGATAAAGAGGGGGTCCCCTTTATCTATTTCGGCATTAACAAAACTTTCCTAGCACTGATAAAGGGGTGCCTTTATCAGCACTATCTTGAGCGCTGATAATAGTGCCCTTTATCAGTGCAATTTTAGAGCTGTTAAAGGATTCCTTTATCAGCACTATCTTGAGCGCTGATAATAGTGCCCTTTATCAGCGCAATTTGAGAGCTGTTAAAGGATTCCTTTATCAGCGCTCAAAAAAGCACTGATAAAGGTACCTTCCCCTACACCTGCACAACCAGAACCTGCACACCTGCACACCTACACAAAATAGCACCTACACATGAACCAAGAACCGAAATATGACAAAGTGAACACAATATTTTGACAAAAAATGCTATATACATTTACTTAACATCATGAATACAAAAAACACACTGCTATATACATTTCAAACAATGTTTTACATGGTTAAAATTACAATTATCCAACAACAGTTATAAAAATTAATGTTTCATACTTTGATATCTGTGATCCTCTCTCAAAAATTTGCGTCCATGGTATTTGTTGCCGAACAAAGCATCCGAACTCAGGGAAAAAAATTCACCTATATAAGAAAACAAATATAATGTTAGTAATAAAATAATGAAATAAATTAAAACATTAATATGAAACAATACATTAATATGGAAATTTGAAACTAAAATATGGAAATGATAAACTCAAATGTTTTCATTCTAATAACAATGAAAGGGAATAATGTAAAATCAATATGTTTTTGGATGATTTATCTCATTTAATAAATACTGATTCTTTATCTAATGAAAAGCTTTACCCATCATACTGTGCATCGGATTGAGGTGCGTTTGATTCGTACACATCACAAATGACTCATGGATCATTTTCCTAAAGTATCAAAAAAATATGAACACATTTTCTCAGTTTTCCATATGTCACTTGTGTTGTTTTCTAAAGTAAATTTCAATTTGAAAATGATATCAGACACTTTTAGCCATATCGGTCACACCGTGCATCGGATTTAGGTGAATTTGATTTGTACATGTCAAAAATGACTCATGGATCATTTTCCTAAAGTATAAAAATAATCCAAACACGTTTGCTCTATTTTCCATATGTCACTTGTGTTGTTTTCTAAAGTTAATGTCAATTTCAAACTGATATCAGACACTTTTAGCCATATCGGTCACATCGTGCATCAGATTGAGGTGTGGTTGATTCATACACATCAAAAATGACTCATGGATCATTGTACTAAAGTATCAAAACAATCCGAATGCATTTTCTCAGTTTTCCGTATGTCACTTGTTTTGTTTTCTAAAGTTAATGTCAATTTGAAACTGATATCAGACACTTTTAGCCATACTGGTTACAATGTGCATCGGATTGAGGTTTGGTTGATTTATACACGTCACAAATTACTCATGTACCATTTTACTAAAGTATCAAAACAATCTGAATGCGTTTTATTGGTTTTTCGTATGTCACTTGTGTTGTTTTCTAAAGTTAATGTCAATTTGAAACTGATATCAGACACATTTAGCCATACCAGTCACATCGTGCCTCAGATTGAGGTGTGGTTAATTTGTAAACATCACAAATGACTCATGTATCATTTTACTAAAGTATCAAAACAATCCGAACGTGTTTTCTTAGTTTCCGTATGTCACTTGTGTTGTTTTCTAAAGTTTATGTCAATATCAAATTAATATCAGACACTTTTATCCATACCGATCACACCGTGCATCGGATTGAGGTGAGGTAAATTCTTACACATCAAAAATGACTCATGGATAATTTTACTAAAGTATCAAAACAATCCAAATGAATTTTCTCGGTTTTCCGTATGTCACTTGTGTTGTTTTATGAAGTTAATGTCAATTTCAAACTAATATTAGACACTTTTATCCATACCAGCCACATTGTGTGTCAGATTGAGATGTGGTCAATTTATACATGTCAAAAATGACTCATGGATCATTTTACTAAAGTATCAAAACAATCTGAATGCGTTTTATCAGTTTTACATTTGTCACTTGTGTTGTTTTCTAAGGTTAATGTCAATTTCAAACTGATATCAAACACTTTTAGCCATACTTGTCACACTATGCGTCAGATTGAGGTGTGGTTGATTCTTACATGTCACAAATGACTCATGGATCATTTTACTAAAGTATAAAAACAATACAAACGCATTTTCTCAGTATTCCGTATGTCACTTGTGTTGTTTTCTGAAGTTAATGTCAATTTGAAACTGATGTCAGACACTTTTAGCTATACCAGTCACACCGTGCATAATATTGAGGTTCGATTGATTTTAAATAATACAAATGACTCATGGATTGTTTTACTAAAGTATCAAAATAATCCCAATGCATTTGCTCAGTATTCTATATGTCACTTGTGTTGTTTTCTAAAGTTAATGTCAATTTGAAACTGATATCAGACACTTTTAGCCATATCGGTCACACTGTGTGTTAGATTGATGTGAGGTTGATTCGTACACATAAAAAATGACTCATGAATCATTTTCCTAAATTATCAAAACAATCCTAACATGTTTTCTTGGTATTCCGTATGTCACTTGTGTTGTTTTCTAAAGTTAATGTCAATTTGAAACTCATATCAGACAGTTTTAGCCATACCAGTCACACTATGAATCAGATTGAGGTGCGATTGATTCTTACACATCCAAAATGACTCATGGATTGTTTTCCTTAAGTATCAAAACAATCCGAACACATTTTCTTGGCATTCCGTATGTCAGTAGTGTTGTTTTCTAAAGTTTATGTCAATTTGAAACTGATATCAGACACTTTTAGACATACCGGTCACACTGTGCGTCATATTGAGGTGAGGCTGATTCGTAAATGTCAAAAATGACTTAGGTATTGTTGTACTAGAGTATAAAAACAGTCTGAATGTGTTTTCTTGGTTTTCTGTATGTCACTTGTGTTGTTTTCTAAATTTAATGTCAATTTCAAACTGATATCAGACACTTTTAGCCATACCAGTCACACCGTGCATTGGATTGATGTGCAGTTGATTCGTATACATCAAAAATGAATCATGGATCATTTTCATAAAGTATCAGAACAATATGAATGCATTTTCTGGGTTTTCCGTATGTCACTTTTGTTGTTTTCTAAAGTTAATGTTAATTTCAAACTGATATCAGACACTTTTAGCCATACTTGTCACACCATGCATTGTATTGAGGTGTGGTTGATTCTTACACATAAAAAATGACTCATAGATCATTTTCCTAAAGTATCAAAACAATACGAATGCTTTTTCTCAGTTTTCCATATGTCACTTGTGTTGTTTTCTAAAGTTAATGTCAATTTCAAATTGATATCAGATAATTTTAGTCATACCAGTCACACTGTGCATCAGATTGAGGTGCGGTTGATTTTTACACATGAAAAATGACTCATGTATCATTTTCCTAAAGCATCAAAACAATCCGAACGTGTTTTCTCAGTTTTCCGTATGTCACTTGTGTTGTTTTCTAAAGTTAATGTCAATTTCAAACTGATATCAGACACTTTTAGCCATACCGGTCACACCGTGCGTCAGATTGAGGTGCGGTTGATTCGTACACATCAAAAATGACCCATGGATCGTTTTCCTAAAGTATCAAAACAATCCGAAAGCATTTTCTCGGTTTTCCGTATGTCACTTGTGTTGTTTTCTAAAGCTAATGTCAATTTCAAACTAATATCAGACACTTTTAGCCATAACGGTCACATCGTGCATTATATTGAGGTACAGTTGATTTTTACATGTCAAAAATGACTCATGGATCGTTTTCCTAAAGTATCAAAATAATCCGAATGCGTTTTATCAGTTTTCCGTATGTCACTTGTGTTGTTTTCTAAAGTTAATGTCAATTTCAAAATGATATCAAACACTTTTAGCCATACCGGTCACACCGTGCATCAGATTGAAATGAGGTCAATTTATACACGTCAAAAAATGACTCATGGATCGTTTTAATAAAGTATCAAATCAATCCTAATGCATTTTCTCGGTTTTCCGTATGTCACTTGTGTTGTTTTCTAAAGTTAATGTCAATTTCCAACTGATATCAGACACTTTTAGCCATAACAGTCACACCGTGCGTCGGATTGAGGTGTGATTGATTCGTAAATGTCAAAAATGACTCCTGGATCGTTTTACAAAAGTATCAAAACAATCTGAATGCATTTTCTTGGTATTCTGTATGTCACTTGTGTTGTTTTCTAAAGTTTATATCAATTTGAAACTGATATCAGACATTTTTAGCCATACCGGTCACACCATGCGTCAGATTGCGATGTAGTTGATTCTTACACATCACAAATGACCCATGGATCATTTTCCTAATGTATCAAAACAATATGAATGTGTTTTCTTAGTTTTACGTATGTCACTTGTGTTGCTTTCTAAAGTTAATGTCAATTTGAAAATGATATCAGAAACTTTTAGCCATACTGGTCACACCATGTGTTATATTGAGGTTTGGTTGATTAGTAAACGTCAAAAATGACTCATGTATCATTTTCCTAAAGTATAAAAACAATCCGAACGCGTTTGCTCAGTTTTCCATATGTCACTTGTGTTGTTTTCCAAAGTTAATGTCAATTTCAAACTGATATCAGACACTTTTAGCCATACTGGTCACACCGTGCATCGGATTGAGGTGTGGTTGATTCATAAATGTCAAAAATGACTCATGGATTGTTGTCCTAATGTATCAAAACAATCCTAACGCGTTTTATCTGTTTTCCATATGTCACTTGTGTTCTTTTCTAAAGTTAATGTCAATTTGAAACTGATATCAGACACTTTTAGCCATACTGGTCACATTGTGCGTCGGATTGAGGTGCGGTCGATTCGTAAAAGTAAAAAATGACTCATTGATCATTTTCCTAAAGTATCAAAACAATCCGAATGTGTTTTCTCAGTTTGCCGTATGTCACTTGTGTTGTTTTCTAAAGTTAATGTCAATTTGAAACTGATATCAGACACTTTTAGCCATAACTGTCACACTGTACATCAGATTGAGGTTCGGTTGATTTTTACACGTCATAAATGACTCATGGATCATTTTCCTAAATTATCAAAAAAATCCAAACACATTTTCTCAGTTTTCCGTATGTCACTTGTGTTGTTTTCTAAAGTTAATGTAAATTTCAAACTGATATCAGACACTTTTTATCATACCAATCACACTATGCATCAGATTGAGGTGCAGTTGATTTTTAAACATCATAAATGACTCATGGATCGTTTTTATAAAGTATCAAAACAATCCGAACACATTTTATTGGTTTCCCATATGTCACTTGTGTTGTTTTCTAAAGTTAATGTCAATTTCAAACTGATATAAGACAATTTTATCCATATCGGTCACACCGTGCATCGGATTGAGGTACGGTTGATTCATACACATTACAAATGACTCATGGATCATTTTCTTAAAGTACCAAAACAATCCGAATGCGTTTTCTCAGTATTCTGTATGTCAGTAGTTCATAAGAGTCTCCTATTAAGTTATTCTTTATAGAAACTCAAATCATTTCTAAAACCATTCTTCATAATCTAAGGATATTAAACATAGGAAATGGTGATCATAGATGCTCAATAAGTTTAAAAAAGGGAAATATCAATGATCATATAAAGATAACATAAGTAGTAGGAATTCACCTTCATTGTCCTATTTGTTTACATTCTTCTATCAGGTACACTGCCCCTTCGTTTCTAAACACATCTATATCATCTTGTGAATATGAGTTTTTGTGATAGTCATAGTAGTACTGAAAAAAATATAAATACACAAAGGATTAATAATTATTTTAAATGAACTAGTAATTATTTTCAAAAATACCTCTTCAGGGATGCTAGTTTGTTCATGAAATATGATCTCTTTCATAAATTTACAAACATAATAACTGCAGTCCTTTCCATTTGTTTGTTTTGGACACTGAAGAAACATCAAGAAAAATAAGTAATCTGTTTTTATATGTATTTGGATAGTGAAATATAATTATATATACCCTGATACTTCTCCATTTGTAGATCTCGTGTGCCTTGTCGTCCTTAGGCCCTGGATTCATTCTAGCCTTTAGACAATATTCATACACCACCCAATCATAACAGAATCCCCATTAAAAGATAATATAAATTATATAACTAGATATTTAGTTATAAAATGTTGGATCTATTGTATTAAAAATTAAAAATCGCCATCATGTGTGGTCGGTCTGTTGGATATCCATGCAGTGAATCCAGAAAATAAATCTTTGGAGTATCCAAATTGACTACAATGAGCATACAATGCTGCCTAAAAACACAAAAAGGTATAAGTAATGATAGGAAAAAATATAATTGATATGATTAAAATGTAGAGTTTTACCCCTTCAATGTTGGTATTAAAAAGAGCCTGTCAGTCATAATTTTGCATTGAAATGTTTTGAGCAGGTTTGACATTAATTCATCCAGAAAATCGGAATCTATTTCTTTTTGTTGTGTAGACATGGTGTGAGGACTAACAAGTCCAAATTTGTGTTCATGGGAAAATCCCTTCAATTGTTTTTCATATATATGCCTGTGAAAAATATGAAATTTATTTAGCCATAATTATCATAGTATATCAGCTTCTGTAAAATCAAATCATGAAAACATACCTCATGTATACATTTATAACTAAGGCGCCTAGCCAGTCATATGTGATGATTTCAGCTACAATGTTAGCACTAAATAAATATTATGTTTCCTCTCCATACATATCTTTTTCACAAACAATTGTGTGATTATTACCACTTTAATTTTCGTATCCACATGAGCTTGCAATGATATTAAATGTGGATATAGAATGGGCGGGGTGAAGGTTCTCTCAGTAGCTCATTTTGATCGGTTGGTTGATCCTTTTGAGCCGCTCTTTCGTTTTAGATCCTTCCTTTTTTCCTTCTATAATAACATTCATCGGTTCAGCCCTTTTTTAATTAAATGTTATAGGTTCTACTTGAAAAATGAATTGGAAATGAATACATCATGGTAGACATGTTTTTTACAAGATTCGACGGCCATACAGTGAAAGTTCCAACAGCCTTTTCCAACATATGAATGTCGTCATCATCATTTGGCATGGGTAGCTTGGCACTCGACTCATGAGCTATGTTAATCGACACTTTTACATGACCGGTTGGAAGTGGTCTGGAGTTTAACATGTCATTCTGCATATTGAACACCGTAGCCCTCTCTACAAGGCGATGGGTGGAGTTGAAAGATATAAATCACAGTCATTTTTACCCTATAGAATATCTTTACAAGAAAGGTATCAGTGTCTATGTGATTCACATTTCACAGAAAAAAATATTAGAACATTGATTACCTCGGTTAAGTCTGGTCTTTTAGGGGAATGGCTCGCCTCAAAGCTGGTGGGGGTGGGGCGGGATCTTCTTGCGTGGGTTGTTCTTGAGTTGTTTGTTCTCTTCGCCTCTTCCCCATCAAAGTTTCTAGAAACTCTCCCTGACTTTGGAATTTTTCTTCAAGGGTATCTAGTCTTTCTCTCATCATTTTTATTTTTTTAGTTTGTTCATCCTATTGTTTTTTTTTCTGAAAATATGTCCGGGGTGTCACCCCAAAACCCGCACCTCTGATGCAGCCATACTGTTCTGGCTGTTTCATGGCCGCTGAAAGTATGTCCGCATCTGGTGCGGGTGTTGTTGATTCCTATGACTATGTCAGATAGAAAATATGAGAAAATAAGTAATCATCGTTATGTAATAGTGATTTAAAGAAAAACAAATTTATATTATGTCATACTTACACATGTTTCCCACAATTTTTGTGTGTTTTCATCTACCAGTTTCCCCTCTTTATTAACACGGGCCTCCTTCCATAACACATGGAATGAGATGGAAGTGGCTTGAGATTTTTATTTATCAATCTTCATATAAAAAAAGAGACATGGTTACAGTGTCGTTTTATGTCACATAAAAGTATTACAATACTTTTAAAATACATACCAATTGTTTTTCAATTGATGCGTACCCCAACCTTACTTTACGATAGGGGTACGCTGGTTTTACTGCCCATTATTTATTTTCAGCACTCAGTTGTTGTTTCATAAATAAAAAACTGTCAATCAAAGTGATGAATACAAGCAACGTTAAACAACGTGTTACCAAACACAATGTACTTGAAAAGTTTGCTCCACATGACGATTGCAAAACACATCCCACGCTCCTTGGGATATCAAGTGTGCATAAAAAGAAGGTGGGTGCATCTTGATTTTCCCTTCAACATCTTTTATATGAAATTTCGTTAAAATGGTGTGAAAGCCTCTATGAACCCTTCCTACCAGTCTTAATACATATTCTTTATACGAGACATCTACTATAAATGCACTCTGCAAGAGATGATGAAGAGTTAGTCAATATTTCCGTATTTTATTTTATTTTATTTTAATAAATTAAATAAATGATATCATAATGTTACTATAATCTCTTCCCACATTAATTATTTCATCCCAATGACAAGATGATGCCATGAATCTACATCAATCGGCACACATTTCCGAGTGACGATTCCAATGTAGCTACTAAACATGGCTTTGTTGGGGTTTACATGCTGGCCTCGCTTATTCCATCCCACCTCATATTTGATGCCTTTTGATTTTTTCTTAAGGATTTTGGCTAAAACTATCAAAATATGGCACACCTATTTATTTGTGTCATTGGGGTTTCATTGCCTACCATTTCCTTGGTTTCTGCATCATCATTATGTTCCTCCGAAGCGCTAGCATCGGCACTGGGACTAGCAACAACAGGTTGAGAAACCTATTGTACCTCAGCAGTGGGACCAACAACAACAGGTTGAGAAACTTGTTGTATCTCACTAGTGGGACCAGCTGCAACAGTTTGAGAGACCTGATGTACCTCAGCAGTGAAACTAGATACAAAAGGTTGAGAAACTTGTTGTGTCTTGGGATTGGGTGCATTAGCAGGTGCATAAGTCATTATCTGCAGAAGTAGTTTAACATTTAATTTAGATCACATAAAAGCAACAACGAACATATAATTACATAATGTAACACAATCTATATTAAAATAAAAAAATAACCTGATTATTGAACTCGCTTTTTTTAATTCTGAAGGTATTTAAACCCTCTATCGACTATCCATATCCCATCATTGTGGTCTCCTATGACATACAAAACATCATCTACATTGGGACCACTGCAAAATGATTGTGAAGTCCCAATGAAAGGGTCATCCTCTGTTGAATTTTCATCCAACCCATCAGTTGTTTTGGTCGATAACAGAACAATTGACCAGTTTTGGTTTGCGGGATCTGAAACATAAAATACTTGCACTGCCTGTGATTCCATTATAAACAATTCATATTTATCCCCTTTCTTATTGAAATCAACTTTCATGAATCCTAATTCATCTATTTTAACAGTACTCCTGTTATCAACCCACTTGCATTGAAAAATCGAAACTTGGAATTTTGTATTATCCAAATCCCATATTTGCTTGATGATGCCAAAGTATGAAATATTTGCATAAATTGGATTTCTGTCCTTAGCACTGGAAACATGCATCGCTTTAGCCACAAGTGTAACCCCACTATTATGCATGGTACTGTCTTCATCATGTTCATTAGTATAAAATGTATAACCATTAACTACACAATCATTGTAAGATAATACATACACACTTGGTTCTCCGGCTAGCCATCGAAGTCATTCTGAAATTGACTCTGGATTTTCATTTGACTTATTAAAAATATGGTCCCAAAACCATCCTATAAACTGTTTATTATGTGTATCTAATATCCATTTTTCATCCCTATATGGATTAAAATTCCTAAGAATTTCTTTTTTGGGTTTCAACATATGGGTCAACGTCGAAAATTTTATGCAAAACAAAAAGGTGGGCCTACTCCCGATCTGTAATATTTATTGTGACAACCTGTATTCCAGAAATTAATTCACCCTCAAGCTGCCCAATGTGACAAGATTTCAGTAGGCCAATGATTTCCACACCAAACAGGTATTCAGTACATAATTCAATGGCTTCCTCAACAATATATCGCTCCGCAATACAACCCTCTGGCCGACTTCGATTTTTGACATATCCTTTCAAAATCTTCATATACCGTTCAATGGGGGTACATCCATCTGTAATGTACAGGACCACATAGTTGAATCTATCTCACCAAATGGACCATCAAATGAACCATCATATCAAAAAATGAAGGCGGAAAGAACATTTCTAATTCACATAATATTCTGGAAATTTCTCTTTCTATAACTGGCAATTTCGTCGGGTCTATAACTTTGCTGAATATAGATTTGAAGAAGAAACACAATTTTGTTAATGTATAGCAGACATTCTTGGAATAAATTCAACGCAAAACAATAGGAATGAGATCTTTCATCAAAACATGGCAGTCATGTGATTTCAGACCTTTTAACTTCAAGTCACTCAATGACACGAAGTTCCTGATATTTGACGAATACCCCTCTGGAACCTTTACGTCATTCAAGAAGTTGCAAAACCGATATCTATCCTTCCTGGAAAGAGTGTAAGCAGCAGGAGGAATAAATGTTCATTTTTCACCCTTCACTAGTGCCAATTATTCTCATATTCCCATCTCAACCATGTCCAACCTAACCTTAATTCCATATTTTATTTTGCCAGGTGTATTTAGCAACGTTCCAATGACACTATGAAATAATATTTTTTCTATATGCATAACATCAAGAAAATGTCTGACATATAGAAAATTACAGTATTATAATTAAAAAAAAACTGATCTCTTTTTCCAACTGATTTTCGTAAGGTTTTTTGAAGCCGGTTTACCAAAAGTAGTTTCCACGTTTTTAACTTTCTCAAACAATTGATCGCCTGTTAGTGGAGATGGTGTTGTACGTTCTTCTGAACTTACATTGAATGATGCCGTCCAAGATCGGTACTTATGTCATCGGGGTGGAAATATGTGATGTCCTAGAAACACAGTTTTCGATGAATGTTTCAACCTAATTGATTGTGTACCTTGTTCGCAAACGGGACACCCTTGAGTTCCTTTAATTCTATAGCCTGAAAAATTTCCATAAGCGGGGAATTTATTTATCATCTCGTACAACATGTCTCTCAAAGTGAAATCTTTATTTTTGTAAGCATCATACAATGTAACACATGAATCCCACAATAATTTCAAATATTTGATCAATGGAGTTAATAAAAATCAATATCATTACCCGGTTGTTTTGGTCCTAATATAAGCATAGATAACATGATGTATTTTCATTTCATGCATAACCACAATGGTAAGTTATAATTTACCAACATAGCTGGCCATGTACTATGACTGTTTCTTTGAAAACCAAAAGGATTCGCTCCATCTGTAGATAACGCAAGACGAAGGTTTCTCGACTTGTTTCCAAATTCAGGATACTCATGATCAATTATCTTCCACTGAGGAGAGTCTGCTGGGTGACGTAGTATCCCATCTTTAATTATTGTATATGCATGCCATGTCAATTGTCCTGCAGTCTCCTCACATCCATATAGGTGCCTAAACCTTGGAATGGTTGGAAAGTACCATAAAAATTTAGTAGGACTGGATTCATCTTTCTTGTATCGAGAAGCACCACACTTTGGGAATTCTTTAAGTGATTTTTGGTCCTTGCTAAATAGTATACAGTCATTCAGGCAGGCGTGTATTCTTTTAGAGATCATACCCATCGAGTGTAGAATTCATTTGGCATTGTATGTTCGGCTCGGGAGCTCATTATCTTCTGGGATCATGTCATTTAGGAGAGAAAGTAGTTCCGTAAAATTGGCGTCACTCCACCCATTGCCTGCTTTCAAATTATATAGCTCCAGTATGGCTGACAATGCTATATATTTAGTGAAACTAGCATACAATGACATCTTTGCACAACCTTTTAACTTCTCAAACAATTTTGGGCAATCAAAAAATTCTTCTTCGATGGTCCTTGTAATTTCCTCAATAAAATCTTCATCATCAATCACATCTATAATAACATCCTCCATACGGTCATCTTCATTGTACATGCTTGTAATCATATCATACGATCCATAAAATACAGTGTTATCCCAGCCACTACCTACATTCGTTGTTTCCACATGTTTATTCCAACATGTATAACTCTGATCTATTCCGTGACAGATCAAGTGTTCTTCCAACTCCTCTGGACTAATTTGTTTTTAATAACAACAATGTAAAAAGGAAAAAAGTATTTGAGAAGGGTCATATGCATGATCTTTTGCAAACTTGATAAACTTATTTACACCTTCTTCATACTCTTTTGTCAACTAATTGGCATTCATCCAATCTTTATTTATATTCATGCTATTTGAAATCCAAAGGATGGGTATATAGGTTAGGGTAGAAGGAATATGAGTATAATTTAGATAAAAAACTAGATACTTCAAAAATGGTGGGGGCATGCTCATTAATAGAAAATCTTGGGTGGTTCTTGGGATTCATCTATTCTCTTCCTCTATTTGATCCACCCTAATGCGGGGTGGTTCTTGGGAGTTTTTTATAGTGCGTTAGTGAGTTCTTACCTCATACATCCTCCATTAATATTATCCTTTATTTCCCTATGATTCGGGATGATTTTAACTAGGATTTGTGTGATGATTTCACTATATCATCTTCAAATCAATTTAGATGATGTAGATTTTGTTTGTATTGCCTAGAGGTTATCCTCATATGATGAACGCACTATGTTTTGTGTGGTTTAGGTGGTGCTGTGTTTCCTAGTGAGTTTTTAAAAGATTATTCCTAATTATATTAAGGTGAATAATTAATTATAAGTTTCTATAATTAATTATTTGGGAATTGTTCCTTGATATTGGGTCTCAATCATTGGTACAAGATTAGATAATGCATGTATAGTCTTGGTTGAGGATGAGTTGATCTTGGTTAGGGGGTTACTCCATTTTTTGAGGAAGGTGGACCCTATAATACAAAACCATGTTCCAATTTATGCATGATTGTGCATTCATGCATGAGTATATGTGTTCTAGTTAAAGGGATAGAAATCAAGAGCAACCTAGGTAAATAAATAGGGTGTTTTTGATCCACCAAGAGATAGGGTGAGGTTTCTATTGAATTTTTGTGATTTTGTGATCATCTAGAGATTATGTCTCCATGGAGGTGAGGTTTCTAGTTGTGTTTATGAGAGGATCGGGTTTGGTATGATATTTGTATAGCCTAGTTAGGTTTTCTAAGGCTATTTGAGTAGGTATTTGAGTCTTAGGCCTAACAAATATGGATAATATAGTTTTATATCTCACGTATGATGGGGAACACCCTCTTAAGTATATATAAGAGTCATGGTGTGTGTAATGAGTAGGATATTCCATATAGGGATTGGTGAAGTGTGATATAGAGGATTTACTTCTTATAATTTGATTTAGAGATCTCCAAGGGGAGATATGATATGGTACCTAAGTGAGGGTCATGGTAATAGTCTGGATGACTTAGCATGGGGTATCCAAGGCTCTTAGTGTGAGTTTCTTAGGATGGTCATTATTTAGTTTTAATGAGTTTTAATGTGGGAATTAGAAGATGATATAGACTAGACTATCAAGGCCTAGATCAAGTATATCATGTGGGTTGTGACAATACCATGTAGAGATGAGTGTGTGTTGGTATCAATGAGTAGATATGGGTTAGGTTTGTAGAACCCAGTAGAATCCCTTACAGGAAGAATTAGAATGTTGATAGGTTGGGAATAATTTTCATGTATAACCAAGATGGTTTTAAGGAGATTATTTTGCAAGGCTAAATGGATGGTGACTTTTATCATTTATGTTCAGACCGACTAAGAGTTTGGGACTTCATATGACTTTCACCTAGTAGAAGTATGATCATCCATGGGGCCCACCTATTGATGATGTGGTTTAGCTAGTACGAGACGTTGGCTGTCTAGATACCCTCCTTAGATTACTATTTATATGTTTTTTGTCATGAGATAAGATGGATGGACTTTATTTAAGTGAGAAGATGTTGGTATGACCCTACTTTTAGTGAGAAGGCATTGGTCAAAGGAGATTGGTGTGTGACTTCCATGGGATCCACCTATTGATGGTGAATTTTTACTTGTGATAGAGGTTGGATATTGTGATTCCCTCCTTAGATCATTTTTTTGTATGATAATATGATGTGAGATATAGAAATGGGGATCAATTAGTATTGGTTTGGATTAGTTTTGTGAGAGGTTGTCTATAGAGATTCCCTCCTCAAATTGTTTTTTATGTGATGTGATGGTGAGACCCACCGTAAGTGAGAGGTGAGCAGCTAATATGTTGTGGAATTAGAGGATATGTGAATGACACCCAATGTGAGAGGTTGGTGGCACTGTTATGTTATAATAAAGGATGTGATTTTTAAATTGGTATATGACCCAACCCAGAGAGAGTGGGCAGTGGACAGGAATTGGTAGAAAATTAAGGTTTGTTTTTTTTCAAACCCAAGGAGAATAGTGTACAATATAGTGTACAATATAGAACATACTAAACATATGTCTCATCCCGTTGGCATGCCTCACCTGATGACATGAATTCACTAACACGGACGGTTCAAACCCTACTTGGCCTAACTATGGGGTAGTATCCAAAATCAAAAAAAGATCAATACTAAGGGCCACTAGAAAGAGTGAAATCCTAATATTGTGTAACAACCTTTCACAAAAAATACTCTCTCTATTCAGGTTTCTATCACAAGGCTATAGTGAGGAGAGCTAATCAAGATTAAACAAGTAACCAACCACATATACATGTGCCACACACACAAGCATCACACACAATAATCATGCCAAATCATAATTAATCTGAATATTGACAATAAATTCAAACATAATTAATTCATGAAAATTCAATTTTACTCACCTTAAAGAGGGGGACCTGGTGGCAGAGGAGGAGGAGGAGGCATCGACAATGGAGGCAGTAGAGGAAACATGGAGGTAGCGTAGAGGTAGCGCGTAGGTAGCGGAGGCAGCAGAGGCAACAGAGGCAGCGAAGGCAGCTCAGAGGCAGCAGAGGCAGTGGAGGCAGTGGAGGAAGTGGAGGCAGCGGAGTAGGCAGAGGAGGAGGAGGAGGAGGATGAGGAGGAGGAAGAGGTGGAGGAGGAGGATGAGGAGGCCGCAGTAGAGGAGGAGGAGGAGGAGCCACGACAGAGGAGGAGGAGGAGCCACGGTGGAGGAGGAGGAGGATGAGGAGCCATGACAAGAGGAGGAGGAGGAGATGTAGGTGCCAGAGGAGGAGAATGAGGTAGCAGTCGCGATAGAGGAGACGTAGAAGGAGGCGACGGCAGAGAGGAGGCAGTGGTGGAGGCGCAGGGTAGGGATTCCGCGATTGATAGGGTGCGGGGAGGAGGAGCCGCGACAAGAGGAGGAAAAGGAGAAGTAGGTGCTGGAGGAGGAGAATGAGGCGGCGACCGTGGCAGAGGAGGAGGAGAAGAAGGCCATGGCGAAGAGGAGGCAGCGGCGGAGGCGCAGGGTAGGGATTTTGCAAAAGCTTGATAGGGTGCAGGGAGGAGGAGGACCCGGTGGCACTTATAAATCCTACGAGGACCTTTATCAGTGCTAGTAAAAAGTGCTGATAAAGGGGGTCTTTATCAGCGCTAAAATGAAAAGATCTGATAAAGGTACGACTTTATGAGTGCTTTTTGTAGGGCTGATAAATGGTGTATTTATCAGCACTTTTCATTTTAGAGCTGATAAAGACCCACTTTATTAATGCTTTTGTAGCTCTAATAAATCCATACTTTATCAGCGCTAATAAAAGCGCTGATAAATGTATACATTTAATAATTTTTTTATATTATTATATATTTATTTAAAATGATATTTATGATATATATATATATATATTTATTAATAATTATAACTCAAAATAAATATATATTTATTTATACTTATAAAATTATTTTAAAGGTATATTTATATATATATCATTGAAAATATAATAAAATATATATTTATTTTTTAAATATAATGTAATTTAATTATAAGTGTACATTTTTTAGAACATATATATTATATGGGTAACATAATGAATTATAAATCAATAACACATCAACGCGATATGTAATTATAATCTATAAATGAACATTATTCATGCACATATATGATCACATAACATATACACATGATATATTCATTAACCCCAATTCATTGAAAAACACACATATATTCAATAATTTTAATTATACATATATATGAAAAAGTATTATATATTTATAAATAAAACAAATACATTAAATTTAAACAAATATAATAAATATATATATCAAATATAATGAATTAACAAATCTAATAAATATAATTAATTAATAAATCTAATAAATCTAATAAATATATTTATTATTAATCTTATAATTATTTAATGATATATATATATATATATATTTAGTTATAACATGTGTTTTTTATTTAATGTATACAATAAACATTATTTTTGAATATAAATATAATAATTTCATTTGAAGTAAAGTGCTGATAAATGTAACCTTTATCAGCGTTAAGAAAAGTGCTGATAAAGGGTACATTTATCAGAAATTTTTTTAGGGTTGATAAAGCCCTACCCCTTTATCAGTGCTTTTCTGTTAGCGCTGATAAAGGCAGGTGCCTGCCTTGCCCAGTTTTGTGGTAGTGAGCACCCCCTCCATCAGTAGGCGATGACCATTGGTCTACCTGGTATGTACCTCTTTAACATTTACATCATGATAATGTTAACCATATCATCCCTCCATTGTGGCCTTCATCCCAGATAGAGGCTGTAACACCCCCTTCATCAGCGGCCAACCGTTGTTATAGCCATAGGTGTTCGATTCTACCATCGACGACCACCATCCTGCATATGCAGGACCAACCTATAGCCATATCCCACACAAAATTCATGTGGGCGAACCCCCCTCCCCCCAACAATTTTAGGTCCAAATAAATAACACACCTATGAGAGTTTTTTAATATACATTTTTTTAAAATATTTATTTAAATGAGTATGGGTTAGAAATATTTTAAAAAATAATACAGAAAGGCGGTATCAGCAATGATGCCTTTCAGAAATAAAAATATTATTTTACATATACACGTATGTATATTTAAACTATATAAGCTTGTATATTTTGATATATGTATATATATATATATAATTATTATTTTTATTTTATTTTTTTAGAAATTGGTCCATTAATATCTGAAAGTGAAAATTTTATATTTTTAAACAATAAATTTTGTAACATATAAATTAGCTTTTTTACTTATTATATTTATCATTTTGTTTATTTTCAATCATGTTTTATATGTTGAGTAACCTTTACAAATATCATTTTGATTATATTTATATTTTATAATATATATTCTTTCAAATTCACTTACATGAAACATAATAATGTTTAAAGTTAGTAGCTTTGAAAATCTATAAATAATAAAGTAGAAATACGATCTAAATGAAATTTGACACACTTAACGAACATAAAAAAAATAATTCAAAATAACAAACATTTTATAAAAGAAATTAATGAAAATTAATTTTAGTATTGAAATATTTTTTCATTTTAAACCATTATATTTGTATTTATAATCTTTTTTACATTCATTTCATTTTCAATTATTTATTATATTTATGAAATTCATTTTATTTTCAAATTCTTTGGATACTTAGGCTATTTTTAAGTTTTATTTAGATTTTTTTATAAGATTTTAAAGTTACCTACTTGAAATTATATAATTTTTCCTATGTTTCAAGTAGTTGAATTTGAAAACTTATAAAATATAAACTATAACTAAAATATAAATGGAAATTTAAATAATGGATAAACATTTAAAAATGTGTGATAGTAAAAATAATTTCATCATTTTAATAGATAGAAAATCATATATAAGATAAAATACATTTTTGTTTCAAATCCTTTTATCCAACAAAACGCATATAAATAAATGTGTACAATCACTGTATATGATGGGGTCCCCTCCCACATGATGGTGTGTGAATGTGATGCCTGTATTGAGATCATCAACCTCTGTGTTGGGGTGTATAATGATGACATGAAGAGGGCTCTTCCTCAGGCACTGGAACCTCAATTGTCAGATGCTCTAGCTATGAATCATTAGGAGGAGGTGTTTACAGGTTGTCGTCATGTACACCTGATATTTCTCCTAGTATGAAAGTATAAGGAACTTCCATCATCACCCGGGGGAACCATACAACCTATAAAGGCTCAGGAAAGAAAGGTGGAGGTATGGGAAATGACCCCTCATAGAAGCTTAGATAAGAAACACTTGGAGACAACTATAGATATCATGAAAACAAAAATGAATCTCATGCCTCCTGATGCACATCCCAATCGGCTAAGGCTTGAAAGCTATAAGGATGACCTCTTCCTATGGAATAGTTAAGGCCTCACATGTAGTACAATGCGGTCTACATTGCCATCATCGTGGCTCAATATATAGAGATGTCAGAGGAGGTTCCTAAGAAAGAACCTCCACTCCTTAACTATGAACACCATCTCCCTGGGGTGGATGATAAAAGACACTATCGTGAACCATACGACAAGCTGGCATCATCCCCTACGCTACAACATGGAATACTACCAGGCTAGAAAACTCCTCCTCCTATGGATTAGACATGTAGATAATATTGTATAATCAAGTATACTGTAAAGAGATTCAAAATGAATTAGAAAATAGTTCTATAAACAAACTAATGGAAATTTATTAACCTACAAGACCCTGAAGCCCTCCACTATGTGGAATATGATGAAGTATCGACTTCAGTCCATACCATTCACTACTCGAATTTGAGGTATTTTCAACGACATCGCAACTAGTATTTTTTGCAACGGTCCCGTCGAAAAAATACTATTTGTGATGGGAAACCGTCCTGTCATAAATAGATCTCCAATTATATACATTATATATATAAAAACTTATTGCGACGGGCCCATCACAAAAAGTAATTGTGACAGGCCCGTTGTCCCGTTACAAATAGTTCTCCATTTATATATGTTATATATACCTAAACCTTTTGTGATGAACCCATCACAAAAATGTATTTGCGACGAGTCCTTTTACCATCACAAATAACTTTTTTAAAAAAATATATAAACTATTTGCAACGGGGTCCTTTCACAAAAGGTCCCGTTGCAAATTCTGAATAAAAAAAATATTTAATAAAATTATGATTAATGAAAAAATAATATTAATATTATTAAAATAATAAAAAAATGAAAAACATTAAAATTATCAATATTTGAAAAAAAATATTAAAAAATCATATAATATTATTATTATTATTAGTAAAATAAACAAACATTAAAAAATATAATACTAATAATAAATAATAAAATAATAAAATATTAAAAATAAAAAAATAAAAAAATAAAAAAAATTAAATTATGCAATATTCTCACCAATATAAAATAAAAAAACTTTAAATAGTTCATATTACAACAAATATTGAATTCAAATGTTTTTAACATAACAAAAAAACCACTAGGGGGATAGTCTTCTAGAGGAGGTGGAGGAGCCGGAGGAGATGGCAGAGAAAACTCCATCCCTAAACTATGAGTCAAATGGCACATATACTCTATCCACTCATGCTGTTACTGCCATCGGTGCATCTCCTACTCGTGCTGCTGCTACTGCTGCTACCATGGACGCATATTCTCCTCGTACTACTACTGCTGCTGCTACTGATGCATCTCTTCCTGCTACTTCTGTAAACTCTCTATAAGCTCAGTCTGAGCTCTCAACTGCTCATGATACTATGAGCCAGAAGATGATTCCTCTCCATGATTTCCTATCGAGCTGGACGTTGACATCACAAAAGTACCATAATAAGTCCCAAGAGTCAAATGAGAGCTGATACCAACTACTCAGCCCTTCTCGAAGGCATACTGGGTTGCTTGCATCCATGACACCTCATCGAAATGGTGGGCACTAGTCTGATCAGCCATCTCGGTCTGACTTTCAGCCTGTGTCTGAGAGGTCATGGCCTTATATGACTCCTTTAGTTCCAATTTGAAATTAAAATCGTGAAAATATTATATGCAGTTAATTTTTTAACTAAAAAAGAAATAATACTGACCACAATCTAACACTAGCGATCACCTCTATTCTCTCTAGTGGATTGATCACTGTACATCATCTGATAAATGTAGTACTCCATAATATCGAGATGCTCGACTGCCTATATGAATATAAAATAAACTATTTATATTTAATGTTATATAAAATATTTAAAAAAGATACTTACCAGATACTCTCTATACGTACTGAATGTACGACTACCAACTAGATGTGTCACCTCCTATCAAATGTGTTAAACATTCCTAGAATACATTTTTTATAAGTACACTTAATTGTGCCTTCTGAAACAAATTCTAGTTTTGATGATGAAAATGATAAGAAAGATTCGACACCCTCAATATATATAGGATTTAAACCAGAACCGTTTGGATTTCTCCACTGATTTATCCAAGTGTGATCATCTAATAATGACTGCTGTCAGCTTGCTTATTCCATATTTTTCTACAAAATATAAAATCATTACTATTTTTGAATAATTTGAAATTAGAAAAAAACTTTCCAAAAAAGAAGATAAATAATTACAACTACTTAATAATTACCATTAATTACGAGTGACACAATTTCTAATGGATTGACGACTACTCTTTTGTCCGATGGATCATTTACTTGAAAATTTATCACACTGAAATCACAATGAAGAATTTGTTGGGAGGTACGCATATCCATTCTCGTGGATATGAGTATATATAAGAGTACATCCGAACAGATTCTTCATTGTGATTTCAGTGTGAGAAAGATGCAAGTAAATGAGCCGTTGGACAAAATAGACCCCTTTTCATCGATGAATCATCTTCTTGCAACTGTCACTGCCAGAAAAAAATTATGAAAAATGTGGTCCTACGAATGCATATTTAAACTCGTGCATACAAGATTGGATATGCATACGTAGAAGCATATTTTTCAAAATGTTTTGATTTAGTGAGAGTTGAAAAGAGAAGATTCATCGAGCAAAAGGAGTAATGCCAAACCACTATAAATTGTGTCAAGTTATTACAATTTATTAAAATTGATTTTATTTTTAATTATTCCAAATTATTCTTAATTATTCCTAATTATTCCTAATTATTCCTAATTATTCCTAATTATTCCTAATTATTCCTAATTATTTCTAATTATTCCTAATTATTCCTAATTGTTCTTAATTATTCCTAATTGTTCCTAATTGTTCCTAATTATTACTAATTACTGCTAATTATTGCTAATTATTGCTAATTATTACTAATTATTGCTAATTATTGTTAATTATTGCTAATTATTCCTAATTATTCATAATTATTACTAATAATTACTAATTGTTGCTAATTATTACTAATTATTGATAATTATTACTAATTATTACTAATTATTACTAATTATTACTAATTATTACTAATTATTACTAATTATTCCTATTTATTACTATTTATTCCTAATTGTTCCTAATTATTACTAATTATTCCCAATTATTCCTAATTATTCCTAATTATTCCTAATTATTCTTAATTATTCTTAATTATTCCCAATTATTACTTATTATTACGAATTATTACTATTTATTACTAATTATTACTCATTATTACTAATTATTACTAATTATTGCTATATTTAATATTTATAACTATTTATTACTATTTATTGCTATTTATTACTATTTATTCCTATTTATTACTATTTATAAGTATTTATTACTATTTATTAGTATTTATTAATAATTATTACTAATTATTATTAATTATTACTAATTATTACTAATTATTACTAATTATTACTAATTATTACTAATTATTACTATTTATTACTAATTATTACTATTTATTACTAATTATTACTAATTATTACTATTTATTACTAATTATTAATAATTATTACTATTTATTATTTATTTTTACTAATTATTATTATTTATTACTATTTATTACTAATTATTACTAATTATTATTATTTATTACCAATTATTAGTATTTATTACTAATTATTAGTATTTAGTACTAATTATTAGTATTTAGTACTAATTATTAGTATTTATTATTAATTGTAAATATTTATTATAATTTTTTCCTAATTATTACTATTTTTTCCTAATTATTACTAATTAGTGTTAATTACTATTAATTACTGCAAATTACAGCTTCTAATTACTAATTACCGCTAATTATTTATATACATTACTAATTCTTGTTAATAATTATTGATTATTACTAATTACAAAGAATTAGTACTAATAATTTCAATTTATTATTACAAATAAATACTGATGACAAAACAATTTAAATCTAACTTAATTACAACTAATGAACAATAATTAAAATTAATATAAAAAATGAAATAAATGCTAAATTAAATAAAACATAAATACCTTTAAACTTGATCTCTTATAATTGTAGATGGCTTCACAATTTCTTCATAAAAAAAAACACTGAAAAATTTTCACTCTAAAATTAGAGTTTAGAGAAACAGAGAATTTAGGAATTGAGGGGAAGGAAAAATGGATGGTGGGTATATATAGGTTAGATTAGTTGAAACGAGAATATTTGCGACGGAATTCCCATCGCAAATAGTAGTTTTTGCGACGAGACCCGTCCCAAATACCTTCAGCCGCATTAATTACCGTCGGTGGTTAAAATGTTATTTGCGATAGGACTCGTCACAAAATGTGATCTGCCGACACACTATTTGCGACGAGACAACATCCCGTCGCAAATAGTAATTACTACCTCCCAGTATTTGCGACGGGAGGAGCCTCACCATCGCAAATACCCTTCTGTGAGGTTTGGCGGGCTAACCGCGCCAAACTGCGAGTAACTTTTTTGCGACAGTTTGATTTTTCCGTCACAAATAACCTCTTCAACGGACTATTTGCGACGAGATTTATTCCCATCACAAATAACCCATAAAAAAAATCAGTTTTTCCCATAGTGATTGCACATACTCGAGCTGCTTTGATAGAGGGAATCATATCTTACACAAAACCTTGATATGAAATGACACTTGTTTGTCCCAGAGGTTGAGATAGTCAACATGTCATTGGTGCCGGTCAATATCCTGCCTCCATGTTAGCTTCACAAAATGATGCATTGGTGACTGTCTTGGTGGAAACAAAATATGCTAAACATAGCCAAATTGGCGCATGAATCTATCAGGATGGCGCCACTCAATAATATGAAAGTGAATGAGAGATACTACAACCATCGCATCGTGAAGTCTAACAGTGTAGTATGTGGGAAACTTGTATAAAAATGTTCAGTATGCACTACTACAAAATAAGCCTTTAACAACGCTAGAGATGACCTTTATCAGTGCTAGAAAATCACTAACTACCTGAGTGAGATTAAAATCCCCCGTCTTTTATCAATGCTAAAAAAAACACTGATAAATGGACTTTTATTAGTGCTTATAGAAGCAATGATAAAGTGTACCTTTATAAGAGCTTTTAAAAGTGCTGAAAAATATGTCCTTTATCCGTAATTTTAAAATCATTGATAAAGGGCCATACTAAAATGTGATGAAACAACACAGTGCAACACTAATGCAGTGTACTGTAACAACACTCTGTAGCAGTAGAAACACACTAGATATCAACAAAAACTAGTCCCAATACAGAATTTAAATGAAATGAAATTTATAACACAAATACAATAAAAAAACACTATATTATTGAAATTTGAAACATTGGTTTATACAATTACATAAATACAAATTATTACATACACTCAAAAACAACAATGTTACTTTGTCTTTTAATCCTTACCTTGACTCATGATATTTTCGAACAAACCACCCCTGTTTGAGAAAAATAATGCAACTGTATAAGTAAACAATTCTTATGTTATTAATAATATAAATAAATAAATTAACAGAAAGTGTTAATTTTACTAAAATTGATGTCAATTTTAAATAAAAAGATGCATGTAGAGTCATACCGGTCACACCGTGCATCAGATTGAGATGCATCTGATTCTAACATGTATTAAATGACTTTTGGATCATTTTCGCAATGTATCAAAACAATATGAATCTGTTTTATTAGTTTTGGGTACGTTAGTGGTCTTTTTATTATTAAAATGTCATTTTAAACCGGAAACACACACTTTTGAATCATTTAGATCACATCATTTATCAGATTGATTTGAAACTAATTAATATACATCACAAATGACTTACGAATCTTTTTCCTAAATTGTCATTACAATTCGAGTGCATTTGATCGATTTTCACTGAGTAACACTTTTTGAACTAAAATATCAATTTTAAACTGATAACAGACACTTTAAGTCATACCAGAAATATAATGTATATAATTGAGGTGTGGATGATTCCTACATGTAAAAAATGACTTATGGATTGTTTTATTAAAGTATCAAAACAATCTGAATGAATTTTCTTAGTTTTGAGTAGATCAGTTGTCCATTTTACTAAAATTGATGTCAATTTTAAATAAAAATATGAAATTTGAGTCATACCATTCACAATGTGGTTCTGATTATGGTGTGGATAATTCCTACATATCTAAAATGAATTATGAATCATTTTAATAAAGTATCAAAAACAATGAGAATTTTTTTGCTCGGTTTTGAGTACGTTAGTTGTCTTTATTTACAAAAATGCCATTTTAAACTCGAGACGCGCAGTCTGACTCATTCCGATCACATCATGTATCAGTTTTATGTAAGATAAATTTCTACACTTCAAAAATGTATTATGATTTTTTTTGAAATTATCAAGAAACCCCGAACGTGTTTGACCCGTTTTCAATGAGTGACACTTTTTGATCTAAAATATCGATTTTAAAATGATAACGAAGACTTTGAGTCATACCAGGTGCATTATTTATCAGATTGAGGTGGGGATGAACCCTACACATGAAAAATGAATTATAGATCATTTTATTAAAGTATTAAAACAATACTAATGCATTTTCTTGGTTTTGAGTAGACCAGTTGTCCATTTTACTAAAATTAATGACAATTTTAAATAAAGACACATTTGGAGTTATACCGATCATAACATTTATCAACTTGAGGTGTGTCTAATTCCTACACATCTCAAATGAATTTTGGATCATTTTCCTAAAGTATCAAAACAATCTGAATGCATTTTCTCAATTTTGAGTATGTTAGTTGTCTTATTTACTAAAATGTCATTTTAAATCCGAAACACACACTTTTGACTCATTCTGATCACATCATGTATCATTTTGATGGGAAATCGATTCCTACACATGAAATATGACTTATTAATAATTGTAATAAATTATCAATAAAATAATAGTGTGTTTGATTGATTTTCAGTGAGAGGAACTTTTTGAACTAAAATGTCGATTTTAAATTGATAACAGACACATTGAGTCATATTGGGCACATTGTGTGTCATATTAAGGTGAAAATAATTCCTACACATCACAAATGACTTATGGATTGTTATATTAAATTATAAAAATAATCATAATATGTTTTATAAATTGTAAGCATGTCAGTTGTTTATTTTACTAAAATTAATGTCAATTTTAAATAGAATGAAGTACTTGGAGTCATACTGGTTGCAAAGTGTGTCCGATTGAGGTGCGACTGATTCCTGCATATATCAAAATCTCACAAAAATCCTAAATATAAATGTCAACATGATATCCAATGAATTTATTTGTCTAATTGTCAACACTTCTTGAGTAGCTTCAAATAAACCGTCCCTGCTCGAAAAAAAGAATTCGCTTGTATAAGAAAACAATTATTATATGAGTAATACTAAAAAGAAATACATTAAACATAAATATAAAATAATACATTAATTATATAGACAATGATTTTATTATAGAAACATAAATATTAACTTTTTTATTGAGCAGTAGAGGGAACTTGAAGGAAAGTGATAAATGTCAACATTGCAGGGGAGAAAGGTTTTGAGGGAGAAGAAGTCTGTGGATGTTTTGGTGCACAAAGGCATGAAAGATGGACATATCACCCCAAATCAAACAAAAGAATCCACCTATATAAGAAAAAAATTGTTATGTGAGAAATACTAAAAATAAATAAATGAAACATAAATATGAAACAAAATATTAATTATATGGATGATGATTTTACTGTTCAAACATCAATATTACATATGTGATTGAGAATAGGTAGCGTCGTTTCTCTTCCGACAAAGCCAGTAGAGGTAACTTGAAGGAAAGTAATAAATGTAACACTGTAGGGGTGAAAAGGTATTGATGGAGAATAATTATGTGGAAATTTTAGTATATAAAGTCATGAAAGATTGATAGACCACCCTAACTCAAACAAAAGAATCCACCTATATAAGAAAAATAATTATTATGTGAGTAATACTAAAAATAAATAAATTAAACATAAATGTAAAAAAATACATTAATTCTATGGACAATTATTTTTTTATGAAAACATCAAGATTAACTCTATGATTGAGAAGAGATAGTGTTATTTTCTCTTCCTACAAAGGCATGAAGATGGACAAGAATATTCTATAATAAATGAACTCTACAAGGAATAATGAAAATAAAATCAATGTTCCATTATATATTTTTTTGTAAAATAGACAAATTATATCATAACATTATATTTACATATTTCTAAAGGGTTTCTTTCATTATAATTTGTTCTTTAGAGGTATTGGTAACATCATTATGTGAAAAATACATTGTTTGCCTGAGTAGTCAAACATTTAATGTAGATTATGTTAATGAAGTAGAGAACATATAATATTATGAATAAAAAAAATTTATACTAAAAAGCACTTTTAACTTATCATTGAAATATATTTATTTTTTAAAGGTTTAAAGGGTTTGGTTCCTCTATCAATAATCCAAAACCCCTATTTTGAAGGACCTCTAAACACTCTGAGAGGGAATGGGTGAATCCGGGTGTCAAATTTTTCTTTTTAAAGTAGTGTATCCTGTTCCCACGTTGGTAAAAACATGATAAATCTATCAAACAAATGAAAGTAGGAAGTTGACACATCACTTTTACTTGGTTCACCACAAAGGGCTACGTCCAAAGAGCATACGCTGACAGTATGTGGGTCGTACCAAAATCCACTAATCTTCATTAGTTTATGGATTACAAGTTTTGGTTACAGTCACTCTGTGCCTAGCATACTTCCTTTAAAAAGGTTCAGAGAACACTCACTGCATCCCTCAGATCACTTCCGTCTACTCCCCCAAGCTTACTGTCTTGAGAGAAGTCAAACTCAATTTATCGACTTGAAGGTATCTTCAATAGATTTTCATTGAAGTCTTTATCTATATTCATCATGAGACACTGCTTGCATATAATTCCTAAAAATATTCACTTTAAATTACTAAACCACTGAAACAGATATTTGGAACGTGAAAACAGGTTACACTGATGGTTGCGTGCAACACCTACCCTTTGCTCGCAAGATCTCACTTTTGCATGCAATATTTTTTTTCATGTGAAAAATATTTCACGCAACAACACCCTTTTCGCGCAACTGAATCTTTTATACTTAGCTTCCAATTTTACATGCAATATCTACTTTTTCACGCAACCCATACTTTTACACACAACTTCAACTTTTACACGCAGCTTCTGCTTTTTCGTGCACCTCAACCTTTTACGAGCAACTTCCCCTTTTTTGCGCAACTCCCTTTTCAAGCACCTTTTACATGCATTAGAACTCAGATCTTCTCTGAGTCTTCATCCGTACCGAATGAGTGGGGTCACCTCTTATTTATAGGTGTCACTGACCCCCATGCACAAAACCCCACCTTGTCGCGCAAAATGCTCATTCTGCACGCAATTCTTTTTCTCACAGGAACCATTTTTCACGCACATCTTTGGATTTTTCGCGCACCTCTTGCCTTTTCCATTTTTCATCATTCTGATCCCAAAACACCTTTTTCGATAGAAAACCAACCTACATTCACTATTGCGCACAAAACCAATTTAGCACGCAATCCATGTTTTTTGCGCACCACTCCAATATTTCGTGCAGCTCATGCCTTTGCCATTTTTCGGTGATCTTATCCCGAAACATACCTTGTGCAGAAGTTTCCAACACACCTACCCTTTTTCACACAAGTTCCTTTTCCAAAGACACATTTTCCCATTTCCTAGTTTTTAGGCCCAAAAATTTGGCAAACACTAGGAAATGAAACCACCTTCAATACTGGTGTCTGCTTAAACCATATGATCACTTTACTGGAAAACATTCTAAACATCATGTAAGGGTTGAAAACAAACACAAACCACACTCCAATTCTTTGCAAATAATGGCCATGGTTCCAATATATTTATGGTCCCCTCTAATGTATAAGAAATTGTATACATTAGTATCAGCATGTAGTGATTGTGATCTACCAATAAAAGGGTCCTCCTCAATTAAATTTTTATTTGAACCGATATTTGTTTTAGTAACTAGTAGGACAATCGACCAATTATTGTTTTTAGGATCATATACATAAAATACTTGCACTACTTGTGATGCCATTATAAACAACTCGTCTTTTTCCCCTCCACACTAAAATTCACCTTAAAAAATCCCATTTCATCAACTTTCACTACAATGATATTTTCAACCCATTTAAAATAGAAAATAGGCACTTGAAATGTTTTATAATACAAATCATATACCTAATTGATAATGAAAAAATATGACATATTTTCATAAATTGGATTTCTATCCTTGGAACTAGATATGAGCATCGCTTCAGCTACAAGTGTAACACCACTGTAACACCCCAAAAATTTTATGGTATGCTTCTATTAAATATATTCTATTAATCACTGTGTTCCATTGAAACAACACTAGGTTATTTAATAGATAGTCAAAACCTATCCATAAAATATAAATTTTCCACTTCTATGTTTTGAATTTTGAAAAATGGTCATCTAAAGTTGTGTCCAGTAAGTAATTTGGAGTCTGATAGAACAAAATTGATTTTTGGTGAATAGTAACATACCCTTATGAATAGTAATATGACCATTATGAATATTAAATAATAATATTATTTTATTTTCTTAAGGAAATAAGATAATGGGATCTTAATTAAGTTTTCAATGTCACATAAAACTAATTATACCACTAAGATTGTTATTTTTCTAATTAACTATGAATTTATTTAAAAATTAAATTAATAATATTTAGAAAATTATTTTTGAAAAATGGATTTCACTTTTTAATTCTACACGTTGAAAAATGGTAGGGGTAAATTTTTGGGATTTTTCTAAAATTCTAGAATTTTTAATGAATAGTGAAATACGATAAAATACCATATATACAAATTTTCAGTTAAATACACTATTCATGACATCACAACTGATGGAAGGCCACTTGGTTCGAACTCACATGCACTTATTACTATTAGGGGTCACATGAAACAACACTATTGGTTTTCTTGAGGGAAATAATAAAATAATGAATTAAATATTCAAAATTTACTCCTCTCCTCCACTATAAAAACCCCTCACCACTCCCTCTTCTCTTCACTCCTCTAAACCTTTAAGCTTCTCAAATTTCTGCCCAAGTTTCTTCCCAATATCCTACCCCATGTCCAAAAACTCATAGCCTCTTCAAAATACCAAATCGCTCCCCTTAATAGGTTCTCAAAGGAGGAAGTCTCAAGAAATAAATTCCTCTTTCCAATTCCTTCAATTCTTTTATGTTTTTTTATTTTTGTTTCTTTCATCACCTCCCTTCACTATAATGGTATGAAATATCCAGTAACATACATGTGCTGGAATTTTTTCAGGCTAATTTTATATTTCATTACATTCTCTCTTTTCCCCGCCTTTTATATGAAAGAAATGAAAGCACCGTTTGAGATGTGCTAATTTTGCACATTCAAGGAAAACAGTTTGTCAATTTCTATTATAATATTTAAATATGGTCATGAAACCATTTGTGTTATGGTTGAACCAGATTATTATATATTTAATATATCCTATTTTTAGTTCTATAATCATTTTGTACAAATGGTATTAAGTTATAAAGGAAAATATGTTCATTGTAATCAAACCCACCGTTTAGCCAAAACGGTTGTCACCAAGGTTATATATATAATAATTTGACTTCAATCTAAGTAAAAAAATTAAATTTAAAACCATGTAATCTTATGAATGTTTACTAATAGAATATAACATCATTTCTGGACAACTACACCCATATTATATATTTATCTGAACTTGAATATAAGTGAATCGATCATTTAAGACCAAGTAAACAAACGAGCCCAAACAATGAAATTGAACATTGTAACTAATAAAAAAGGCCTTTAATGAACTAAAAAGGGTTGTAATAAACCATTTAAATCTATAAGTGGTTCTGTAATTATGAATTAATAAGCCTAATTTTTTTATTCAGGTCTTAAGTAACAAGTCTAGAACACCTTCAAGCATAAGGTAAGGGTTTCTTCATCTCACTTCCATTTTCGTGAGATTTTCCATATTCACTAGTAATAATTTTATATGGTGTATGTATACTGACCATTGATTTCACATATCATGAATATATTTATCATCATGGTATTAAATCTATAATTTTTATGTTATTAATTTTGGGGCATACGAATCATTTGATTACAAAGTGTAAGGGTTTTTCCACCCGAACTTCCATTTTCATCCAGGTTACTTTTATTGTCTAATTTCCTCGATGAAATTCGTATGTATTGTTATGTACTCCTCATAAATTCTGTGTAAGTACTCTATATATGTATACCAACCATAATCCTTCCTTATTTTATGGATAGTTACACATTTTAAAAGGAACTTTCAAAATTGTTTCCAAAATACAAGCCTGATTCAAGGGAATATCTCAAATTCTTACCTATTTTCTAGGGCACTCTTTAATCTGTTTTTGGAAACCTTTATCTTTATAAAATCACTCATTTTATTATGAAAATACTATCTTACCTAAATTCTGGTTTTATAAAAAGATTTTTCCAAAAGAACTCTTCTTTTCAAAATAAAAGAGTATTTATTTCAAGAATTGTTTAATTATTTTATAAGAGTGTTTTCGTCTAATTCAACACTCTTGTTGATTCCATGGTATTATTGTGTTTAATAATTTATGAATTCATCTACCATATTTTATTTGGTGGTTTATGAATAACTCTATTGTGGATGATCTATCCTAAAACCATTCACCATATTACTCGGAATGGTTAGTGTTTTATGTTTAATGATTGGGGAAAGTTAGTTATATTTAATATGATAGTTTCAATATGAATGTATATATTGTTTATGTTGATCCCCGCTCATATGAGGAATGAATTGGAATTATTATGTGGTGGGTGGAGCCCGCTATAGCCCCTCGATGCATCAGTAGGTCTCATGAGACAACTAGATGTGGAATTGGCCGAGGCCTTTCCCAATGTGATATGGATTTTGGCCGAGTACTTAATCACTAGATGTCTTGGCCGAGGCCATGTAAAATGTTTCAAAATGTCTGGAATATTCACTTCCCTCGTTATGAAGCAAGTAACTGAAAGTTCATGTGGTTATTCGACTAGTAGAATACCCATGATTATGTTTTATTATGGCATTATTTTCTCAGCTCATATTCTTGACATAATGTGTTCAAGTTTATTGTTAAAGTCATGTGTTTTAAATTATGCACCATGTCTTATGTTTATTCTATTTTCCACTGTATTTCTTACTCTTACTAAGCATTTGAGCTCACCCCTTTCTTATATTTTATTTTACTCAGGACATAAAGAAGTAAATTATGAATGACATGCAAGCATAATCTAGGAGACATGATGTTTCTAGTGGAATAAAATAGTGTTTTTATTCCCTTCATGTTTTAATGTTAAACTTATGTATGTAACTTGTTTCCAATAATACTAAACTACTAAGTCTTTCAGGATTCATATTCCTTGTATGTATACCAACATAATCAAATAAGGCACCGGCTCTGGGCAACTGGGGTTGGGTTCTTACAACCACTATTTTGTATCATACTACAATCATCGTGTGCTTTTGTATAGAACATATAACCATTGATTACCAAACCAATGTAAGATATAACATTTTCATTCAGTCTTCTAGAAATCCATTGAAGTTGTTTGACACTTGAATTTTGATTGTTAGATAACTCCTTATAAATCTATTCTCAGAACCATCTTATAAACTATTGATTATGTGTATTTGATATCCATCATTCAGCCCTTGATGGATTCAAATCTCTAAGAATTTATTTTTGGGATTCAATTTATGGATCAAAATATTCACCATCATGTAAAATGTAAAGTATCACTTTCTCCCACTCTGTAAATGTAATTATAACAACGTCTCTTCCAGAAATCCCTTTGCCCATAAGGTCTTCGTTGTGATAAGACTTTGGGAGGCTGATGCTGTCTACATCAGATAGCTAATCAGTATATAATTCAATAGCTTCTTCAATAATATATTGTTCTACAATACAACCTTCTGGTCGACTTTGATTCTTGACATAACCCTTCAAAATCTTCATATACATTAAATGGGGTACATTCATCTATAATGGATAGGACCGCATAGTTGAGCCTCTCTAGACAAGTGAACCATCAGGTGGACCGTTATATCAAAGAATGATAGTGGGAAGAACATATCTAATTTAAATAATATGACTGAAAAATCTTTATTCATGATGGGAAACTTTGTCGGGTCTTTGAATTTATTGCATATATCTTTGAAAAAGAAGAAAAACCTGGTTAATTTATGTCATACATTTTGAGGCAGAATGCAATAGAAAGCAACATACATTAAATATTACCTCAAAAAATGACAGTCATCTGATTTTAGTCCTTGTAAATTCAAATTATTCATTGATACGATATTCTTGATATTTGATGACTACCCCTACGAAAATTTAACACTATTAAAGAAATTGAAAAATTGAAAATTTTCCTGTCTGGATAGAGTATAAGATGCTGTAGGAAGAAATATCCACCTTTTACCCTTCACCGGTGCCAAATCTTCCCTTATCCTCATTTCAATCAAGTATAACATAGCCTTTATGAAATCTTTCATTTTTTAGGAACATTTTGTAACATTCCAATAACACTATCAAATAATTTTTTTCATCATGCATGACATCAAGAAAGTGTATGACATACAAAAAATTCCAATATGGTAATTCAAAGAAAATTTATCTCTTCTTCTAAACTAATATTTCAAGGTTTTTTAATAATGGTTTACTGAAAATAATGCTAATATCTTTTAATTTATTGTATATTTGATCACCCATTATTAGAGATTGTGTTGTACCTTTTTTGGTATTCCCATCAAATGATATTATCCAGGATCAATATTTATTTCATCGAGGTAAAAATTTCTGATGTCTTAAAAACACAGTCTTTGAGGAATGGTTCAAATAAATTTAGTATTTATGTTTTTCACAAATGGGACAACCCAACATTACTTTGATGATATAACCTATTAAATTTGCAGAAGCAGGGAAGTCATTTATTGTTCCATACAAAATGTCCCTTAATGTGAATTATTCTCTTCTATGAGAATCATACATTGTAACACCTATATCCCACATCAATTTTAGATTTTCAATCAATGGAGCCATATAGACATGAATAAATTTATCAGGTTTTTTGGTCCAGATATGAACAAAGAAAACATAATGTACTTCACTTCATGAATAACCATGGATGCAAGTTATAATTTTCCAACATGATGGGCCATGTACTGTGAGTAATACTGTGTACACCAAAAGGATTTATTCCATCTGTAGATAACACAAGAGAAAAGTTTCTCAGCCCATTTACAAATTCAGGATACTCGTAATAAATTTTCTTCTACTGAGGAGAATATACTAGATGATGTTGGTTCCCATATTTAATTACTATATCTATATTCCAAGTTAATATTATTGTGGTTTCCTGACATCCATATAGTCCTCTAAACGGTTGAATGATAGGAAAGTACTATACAAATTTCAAAGGACTTGATTCGTTTTTCTTGTATCGATCTGCGCCACACTTAGGTCATTTTATTAGTGATTTATGGTCCTTGTGAAACAATATGAAATCATTTGGACAAGTAAGAATTTTTTAGAGATCATCCCCAATGAATGTAACATTCATTGAACATCATATGTTTGGCATGGTAGTTCATTTTCTTTGAGCAACATATCATTCAGGAGACCAATTAGTTCTATAAAACTGGTGTCACTCCACCCATTGTCGGCTTTCAAATTATATAACTTCAATACTGATGACAATGTTGTATATTTAGTCAACCAGTATACAATGGTTTCTTGGAACAACTATTTAACTCCTCAAACAACTTTGTAAAATCACAAAGGTCATCTTCAATTTCTATTTTCATTTATTCTATGTGATATCCATCATCATTTACATTGGTATTCATATCAAGTGATCCATAAACCACAATATCATCCCAATCAGTGTCGAAATTCAGTTTTACCCTATTTTAGTCCAATATTTATAGCTCTAATCTATTATGTGATGAATCAAATCTTCTTACAACTATTTTGGAATATTTTTTATTGAATAACAACAATGTAAACACAGACAAAGGATTTGAGAAGGGTCATATGCATGATCTCTTTCAAACTTGATGAACGCTTTAACTCCATCTTCATACTATTTTGTTAAATGATTATTGTTCATCCATTTTAGATTCATATCCATCCCGTTGGATTTATAAATGATTATTTTTTTACAATAAATAAATACACATAAGATATTAATTATCAAAGGTAAAACTTATAAACAATTCTAAAAAGGGAAACTCAACATTTTATTATTTCAAAGAATTTAAGTATATTGAATAAAATGTGTAATTAAATTTAATAAAAGAATTAATCCACTATGAAAGGTGTTATCCTATGAATTCATTCAAAGGTGAAATTTATAGACAAATCATCCTCATCAAATCATCTCTCAGAACTTTATCATTTCATTTTATTGTTTTCACATCCTTCATATCTTGTGGACATGTACATATGTTTCTTGAAATACTCTAAGTAGTAGTCATCCATTGGATGACTAATGCTAAAATTAGTAAAAGAAACATAAAAGAGATAAGGGATGAGTTTCAAGCATCAAATTTCAATAATGATTATTCTAGAGATAAAGTTGAAGAGGATGAAAATTGTATATAAAATAGATGAGGGATGAGTCTCAAGAAAAAAATTTCAATAATAACTATTGTTTGATACACATCAAGTATTTATTAAATCCCCTAAAAAAATGATAATAAAATATAGGAAATTAAGGAGTATTAATAAACCCAAATATGATAAAAAATAATAATAAACTCTCATTCAATCAACTAGAACATATAAACAATTATTGATAAAACATTTTAATAAATAAATATTTATTTTATATACTTGGATAATAATCAGGGATTCCTAGGGGTGGAACTAACACATGTAGAACTAAAATAATGAATACCTAAAAATAATTTATAATATATAGAATTTGATAACTTCCATTATATTTTTTGGAACAAGTGATGTAGAAATATAAGGAATTATTACATTTAAAATTAATGGTATATCAAATATTTTAAAACTTCTCAAGACTCTTAGGATATCATATCACCACACCGAACCATCCCAAGGATTCTAGGGAGGTTTTAACATCAGATATACCCATCTAAAGAATTATGGGAAGGATATATAATACATATTGACTAATCCTTGAGATTCCAGTGAGGTCTAAAAAGAATTTTTCATAAAGCAATAATACGCATCAACAAGATATATCACAAACAAGGGATAAAAACACACCAACCCTTGAAGTGTCTATCCCATACACATTTAAACACACACATATATATATAACATGGAATTTATAATACACATAATTTCTAAAAAATTCACATTTAAACATAATTTTTAATGAAAATAAATATAACCCCTTCTTAATTTTGATTTCCAGAACCATAATTTATGAATAAATAATTATAAAATTCCCCTTACTTTATAAGTTCTGAAAATTCATATAAATAAATTGAAAAAATATATATTTTCATATATATATATATATATATATATATATATCTTTATAAAATAAACTTAAATTGATAAAAATATATGCAACCCTTATAGTAGAATATCACAACATAGTAAAATAAATACAACCCCATACTAATTTTGAAAATAGAGATCCATTGAAAATAAATAAATATAGAACCCCCCTTACTAATATTTATATTAAAATAAAAGATCACAATTCAGAGAAAATAAATTTTTAAGGAAAAACCCTTACACGAGAATATTAAAACAAAATTTAAATAAACAAATTACTTTACATGATCTACATAAAATCATCTTATGTTGCTGCTTCACATCGTCACTAGACTGAGAATTGGTTTGCTAAATCAATTTTTTTCATGAGTTTAAGGTTTTTATATCCAAAACCTCCATTTTTTATACAGTGTCATAAATATTTATTTAATTGGTTTATCTATGGACCAAAGGTAATTATCTAAGATTTCAAAACAATAACGAAATTAAGGTTGTAGATAAAGTCGGGGTATAGATGTAGAAAACAAATAAAATTGATTCAAAAAAACATTTTAAAAAGGAAAAAATAATATATCCAAATCATTATACAAGAAAAAAATAGACCATAATAAAAAGAAAAATAGTATACAAAAACTGAAGCACAAATTACTGATGACATTGTCTAAGAAGAAATAAAAAATGAGATGAAAAATACAGAAATAAAATCAGAAACCTACAAAGGAAAACATAGGAATACCTCACTAGGTTGAAGAAAATATGAGACCCTCAGATCAAGATCTATATGTTTTCTTTGGAAACCCTAATAGGAAGTAATCATCAGATGCCGAACAATGTTCAAGCAACTGGAGGTAGTGGGTTTGTGTGATTTGAGTGGGTTTGTGTGATTCGAGCTTCAATTCCCCGAGCAGGAGCATAGAAAATGGGTGGCTTCCACAGAAAGATTATGATATCATGACGAGTTCGCTACTGGTTAGGTTTTTTTAAATAGATCTAGACACTTTTATCAGCGCTTTCAAAAAAGCTCCAATAAAGATGTCGTTTATCTAATAAGTGATGATAAAAGAGATATTTATTAGTGCTAAAAAAGTACTGATAAAATCCATCTTTATCAGCGTTAATGTTTTAGCACTGATAAATATTCATTTTATTAGCGCTTTTTGTAACAACGATAAATCCTTATCTTCATCAATGCTAAAAAAGTGCTGAGAAAGATTTCTTTTATCAGCATTTATTTCTCAAGAAGTGATAAAGGATTTATAATTATAATTATAAATAAATAAATTTGTACATATATTTATATATACTTAATATATAAATATATAAATATTGTAAATATTGTAAATATATTCCTTATTTAAATATATTTGTTATAATTTTATAAATACTTAAATATATAATTATTTATTTATAATTTTAGAAATATTTTTAAAATATAATATTTATATCATTGTTTATATTTATATATATATATATTTAATAAATATATTTAAATATAAATATAGTAAATATATTTATTATTTAAGTAAATTTATATAAAATTAATAATTATTTATATATATATAATTATTTATTTATAATTATATAAATACATTTAAAAAATATATTTATTTACTTATAGTTATAAATATTTATTTTTATAAATATAGTATGTACATTTTTAAATATATTTATTTATAATTTTTTTTACTAATATTTTTTTTACGAATATTTTTTTAATTTTTTTTAACATTATTAGTTAATATCTAATTTTAAGTGCATGTATGTTAAAAATGAGGGAAATTGAATAAATTAAAAACAAGTATACTTTAACAATACTAAAAAAGAGGATAAGTTTATTTTGTGTGAATTGTATATAAAATAACATTAATTACATATGTGTGAAATAAATATAACACATATTTGATCTATGTTAAATTGAAAAATGAAACGACATTCAATTATATGTCCATCACTCTATGTAATTAGTTAGTATTTTTAATTCATAATAATTTTTAATTATAAACCATTATTCACTAAATATATGACTATTTAATGTAAAGTGTATAAATATTTTGTAATATATAAATCATGTTTATATTCATTAATATATATGTTTATATTTAATATATAATATTTATTAACATTATCAATAATCATATAATTAATAATTTTTTTAAAGTTTTTCTCAATTTACTTATTTTTAATTTTATTTTTTTTTAATTTTCATTTTGAATATATATATATATTTAGTACATTCTCTTTATTATCATTTATAATTAATATATATTATAATCAATTTATTCATTTTTATCCATAATTATTTAATTAATAAAATTTGTAATATTTTTTTAATAATCTCATTTTTTATTTTTTATTTATTTATTTATTTCATTTTATTTATTCGAACCTTTATCAGAACCAAAGAAGTTCTCATAAAGGATTCCTTTATGAGCGTTAAAAATATAACGCTGATAAAGGGTACCCATTATGAGCGCTAAAAATAAAGCGCCAATAAAGGGTTAAATTTATCAGTGATTTATTTAACACTAATAAAGATTCCATTTATCAATAATTTTTTCTAGCATTGATAAATACTAGCACTCTTAAACTCCTATTTCATAGTAATGATGGCATCCATGTAATTTGAAATGACATGTGAGATTTTTCGAAAAAAGTTGTTACTAAAAACCAAAAATTATGATATTATGAAATTGGTTAGTCAATGAAATATTTTATATACTTACGTTAGTGGGTAGTAGATTGTCCAACATGAGATGGTATGCACCCAAATTGTGTCTTAGAGCCCTGATGTAGTATTGTACTCGATTCCACCTGTAAAATATAATATTGAAAGTGATAAATAATAAGAAATTAAATTCAATAACTCCTGCTAGTATCAAAAACCAATAAGGATGAGTGATCATACCAGCATCCACATAGATCATCATGCATTACATCTATATGTAGATCCTTACTAGAAATAATAGGGGTGATAGGAGCGATGCACTCCCACACCGAGATTAGTATGATCTAAGCGGCATGCTATGCATAAGGATTTGTATGTGTATGCACTACTACAACCTGCCCCTTTATCAGCGCTAAAAACCAGCATTAACAGCGCTAGAAAAGCGCTGTTAATTCCGGCGTAGATAAAGGGGGGGGGGGGGGTCCCCTATATCAGCACGTGGTGGAGCGCTGATAAAGGTCAACTATATCAGCGCTTCTCAGAGCGCTGATACAGGGTCCCTTTATCAGCGCTCCTCTAGCGCTGTTAAAGGTGTCCTTTATCAGTGCTAAAAAAGCGCTGATAAAGGCCCCAGCGCCTGCACCTAAAAAACAGTACCTGCACACCTGCACACCAGAATACCTGCAAAAAGTAGCACATGCACACCTGCACACCATAGCACCCGCACCCAATATTTTGACTGACAACGGTACATACATTTACTTAACATCATGAATACAAAAAAACTCATTGCTATATACATTTCAAACATTGTTTTACATGGTTACATTTACAATTATTCAACAACAGTTATAAACATTCATGTTTCATCCTTTGATATCCGTGATCCGCTCTCGATGGTATTTGTTTCCGAACAAACCATCCGAACTCAAGGAAAAAAATTCACCTATATAAGAAAACAAATATTATGTTAGTAATGCAATAATGAAAGAAATTAAAACAGTAATATGAAAGAATACATTAATATGGAAATGTGAGACTAAAATATTAAATTTTAAACTCAAAAGTTTTCATTTTAATAACAATGAAAGGGAATAATGTAAAATCAATATGTTTTTGATTGATTTATCTCATTTAATAAATACTTATTCTTTATCTAATGAAAAGCTTTACCGGTCACACCGTGCATCGGATTGAGGTGTGGTCAATTCGTACACGTCACAAATGATTTGTGCATCATTTTCCTAAAGTATCAAAACAATCCGAATGCGTTTTCTCGGTTTGGCGTATGTCATTGGTGTTGTTTTCCAAAGTTTATGTCATTTTCAAATTGATATCATACAATTTTAGCCATACCGGTCACACAATTGGCTTGAGGTGCGGTCGATTCGTACACATCACAAATGACTCGTGGATCATTTTCCTAAAGTATCAAAACAATCCAAAGGCGTTTTCTTGGTTTGGCGTATGTCATTGGTGTTGTTTTCCAAAGTTTATGTCATTTTCAAACTGATATCAGACAATTTTAGCCATACCGGTCACACCGTGCGTCGGATTGAGGTGCGGTCGATTCGTACACGTCACAAATGACTCATGGATAGTTTTCCTAAAGTATCAAAACAATCCGAATGCGTTTTCTCGGTTTGGAGTATGTCATTGGTGTTGTTTTCCAAAGTTTATGTCATTTTCAAACTGATATCAGACAATTTTAGCCATACCGGTCACACCGTGCGTCAGATTGAGGTGCGGTCGATTCTTATATGTCACAAATGACTTTTGGATCATTTTCCTAAAGTATCAAAACAATCCAAACGGTTTGGTTCGGTTTTCCTTATGTCATTGGTGTTGTTTTCCAAAGTTTATGTCATTTTCAAACTGATATCAGACAATTTTAGCCATACCGGTCACACCGTGCGTCGGATTGAGGTGTGGTCGATTCTTACACATCACAAATGACTCGTGGATCGTTTTACTAAAGTATCAAAACAATCCAAACGCGTTTTCTCGGTTTGGCGTATGTCATTGGTGTTGTTTTCCAAAGTTTATGTCATTTTCAAACTGATATCAGACAATTTTAGCCATACCGGTCACACTGTGCGTCAGATTGAGGTGAGGTCAATTTTTACACGTCACAAATGACTCGTGGATCGTTTTCCTAAAGTATCAAAACAATCCGAACGCGTTTTCTCAGTTTGGCGTATGTCATTGGTGTTGTTTTCCAAAGTTTATGTCATTTTCAAACTGATATCAGACAATTTTAGCCATACCGGTCACACCGTGCGTCATATTGAGGTGCGGTCGATTCTTACACATCACAAATGACTCGTGGATAATTATCCTAAAGTATCAAAACAATCCGAATGCGTTTGCTCGGTTTGGCGTATGTCATTGGTGTTGTTTTCCAAAGATTATCTCAATTTGAAACTGATATCAGACACTTTTAGACATACCGGTCACACCGTGCATCAGATTGAGGTTCGGTCGATTTTTACATGTCAAAAATGACACTTGGATCGTTGTACTAAAGTATCAAAACATTCCGAAGGAGTTTTCTCAGTTTGGCGTATGTCATTGGTGTTGTTTTCCAAAGTTTATGTCATTTTCAAACTGATATCAGACAATTTTAGCCATACCGGTCACACCGTGCGTCGAATTGAGGTGCGGTCGATTCTTACACGTCAAAAATGACTCTTGGATCGTTGTTGTAAAGTATCAAAACAACCCGAAGGTGTTTTCTCAGTTTGGCGTATTTCATTGGTGTTGTTTTCCAAAGTTTATGTCATTTTCAAACTGATATCAGACAATTTTAGCCATACCGGTCACAACGTGCATCGGATTGAGGTGCGGTAGACTCGTACACGTTAAAAATGACTCGTGGATCATTTTCCTAAAGTATCAAAACAATCCGAACGCGTTTTCTCAGTTTGGCGTATGTCATTGGTGTTTTTTTCCAAAGTTTATCTCAATTTGAAACTGATATCAGACACTTTTAGCCATACTAGTCACACCGTGCATCAGATTGAGGTGCGGTTGATTCATACACATCACAAATGACTCTTGGATCGTTTTCATAAAGTATCAAAACAATACGAAGGCGTTTTCTCGGTTTGGCGTATGTCATTGGTGTTGTTTTCCAAAGTTTATGTCATTTTCAAACTGATATCAAACAATTTTAGCCATACCGGTCACACCGTGCGTCGAATTAAGGTGCGGTCGATTCGTACACGTCAAAAATGACTCATGGATCATTTTAATAAAGTATCAAAACAATCCGAAGGCGTTTTCTCGGTTTGGCGTATGTCATTGGTGTTGTTTTCCAAAGTTTATGTCATTTTCAAACTTATATCAGACAATTTTAGCCATACCGGTCACACCGTGTGTTGGATTGAGGTGCGGTCGATTCGTACACATCAAAAATGACTCATGGATCGTTGTCCTAAAGTATCAAAACAATCCGAACACGTTTTCTCGGTTTGGCGTATGTCATTGGTGTTGTTTTCCAAAGTTTATCTCAATTTGAAACTGATATCAGACACTTTTATCCATACCGGTCACACCGTGGGTCGGATTGAGGTGCGGTCGATTCGTACACGTCAAAAATGACTCGTGGATCGTTTTCCTAAAGTATCAAAACAATCTGAAGGCGTTTTCTCGGGTTGGCGTATGTCATTGGTGTTGTTTTCCAAAGTTTATGTCATTTTCAAATTGATATCAGACAATTTTAGCGATACCGGTCACACCGTGCGTCGGATTGAGGTGCGGTCAATTCGTACACGTCAAAAATGACTCTTGGATCATTTTCCTAAAGTATCAAAACAGTCCGAAGGAATTTTCTCGGTTTGGCGTATGTCATTGGTGTTGTTTTCCAAAGTTTATGTCATTTTCAAACTGATATCAGACAATTTTAGCCATACCGGTCACACCGTGCGTCAGATTGAGGTGCAGTCGATTCTTACACGTCAAAAATGACTCGTGGATCATTTTCATAAAGTATCAAAACAATCTGAATGCGTTTGCTCAGTTTGGAGTATGTCATTGGTGTTGTTTTCCAAAGTTTATCTCAATTTGAAACTGATATCAGACACTTTTAGCCATACCAGTCACACCGTGCATCAGATTGAGGTGCGGTCAATTTGTACACGTCAAAAATGACTCATGGATCATTTTCCTAAAGTATCAAAACAATCCGAAGGTGTTTTCTCGGTTTGGCGTATGTCATTGTTGTTGTTTTCCAAAGTTTATGCCATTTTCAAACTGATACCAGACAATTTTAGCCATACCGGTCACACCGTGCATCGGATTGAGGTGCGGTCGATTCATACACATCACAAATTACTCGTGGATCGTTTTCCTAAAGTATAAAAACAATCCGAAGGCGTTTTCTTGGTTTGGAGTATGTCATTGGTGTTGTTTTCCAAAGTTTATGTCATTTTCAAACTGATATCAGACAATTTTAGCCATACCGGTCACACCATGCGTTGGATTGAGGTGCGGTCGATTCGTACACGTCAAAAATGACTCATGGATCGTTGTACTAAAGTATTAAAACAATCCGAATGTGTTTGCTCGGTTTGGCGTATGTCATTGGTGTTGTTTTCCAAAGTTTATCTCAATTTGAAACTGATATCAGACACTTTTAGCCATACCGGTCACACCGTGCATCGGATTGAGGTGCGGTCAATTCATACACGTCACAAATGACTCTTGGATCATTTTCCTAAAGTATCAAAACAATACGAAGGCGTTTTCTTGGTTTGGCGTATGTCATTGGTGTTGGTTTCCAAAGTTTATGTCATTTTCAAACTGATATCAGACAATTTTAGCCATACCGGTCACACCGTGCGTCAGATTGAGGTGCGGTCGATTCATACATGTCAAAAATGACTCGTGGATCGTTTTCCTAATGTATCAAAACAATCCGAAGGCATTTGCTCGGTTTGCCGTGTGTCATTGGTGTTGTTTTCCAAAGTTTATGTCATTTTCAAACTAAGTAGTAGGAATTTACTAATCTAAGGATATGAAACATAAGAAAGGGAGATCATAGATGCTCAATAAGTGTAAAGGGAGATATCAATGACCATATAAAGATAACATAAGTATTAGGAATTCACCTTCATTGTCCTATTTGTTTACATTCTTCGATTAGGTACGCTGCCCATTCGTTTCTAAAGACATTTATATCATCTTCTAAATAAGAGTTTTTGCAACAGTCATAGTAGTACTGAAAAAATATAAATACACAAAGGATCAATAATTATTTTAAATAAAGTAGTAATTATTTTAAAAAATACCTCTTCAGGGATGCTAGTTTGTCCATGAAATACGATCTCTTTCATAAATTTACAAACATAATAACCGCAGTCTTTGTCATTTGTTTGTTTCGGACACAGCAGAAACATCAAGAAAAATAAGTAATTTGTTTTGATATGTATTTGGATAGTGAAATATAATTATATATACCCAGATACTTCTCTATTTTTAGATCTTGTGGGCATTTTCATCCTTACACCCTGGATACATTCCAGCCTTTAGACGATATTCATACACCGTCCTATCATAACAAAATCCTCATTAAAAGATAATATAAATTATATAACTAGATATTTAGTTCTAAAATGTTGGATCTAGTGTATTACAAATTTACAATCTCCATCATTTGTGGTCGGTTAGTTGGATATCCATGCAGTGAATCTAGAAAATAAATCTTTGGAGTATCCAAATTGACTGCAATGAGCATCCAATGTTCCCTAAAAACACAAAAAGAAATAAGTACTGATAGAAATGAAAATATAATTGATATGATTAAAATTTATAGTTTTACCCTTGCATCTTTGGTATTAAAAAGAGCCTGTCAGTCATAATTCTTCTTTGAAACGTTCTGAGCAGATTTGACATCAATTCAGCCTGAAAATTAGAATCTATTTCTGTTCATTGTGTAGAAATGGTGTGAGGACTAACAAGTCCAAATTTGTATTCATGGGAAAATCCCTTCAATTGTTTTTCATATATACGCCTGTGAAAAATATGAGATGTATTTATCCATAATTATCAAAGTATATCAGCTTTTGTAAAATCAAATCATGAAAACATACCTCATGTATACATTTATAACTGAGGCGCCTAGCCAATCATATATGATGATCTCAGAAACAACGTCTGCACTAACAAAATCCATTGTTTCCTCTCCGTACATATCTTTTTCACAAACAATTGTATGATTCTTTCCGTCTTTCATTTTTGTATCCACATGAGCTTGCAATGATATTAAATGTGGATATAGAACGGGTGGGGTGAACGTGCTCTCAGTAGATCGTTTTGATCGGTTGGTTGATCCAATCTTGGATCCGCTCTTTCGTTTTAGCTTCTCCATTTTATCCTTCTGTAATAACATTCATCGGTTCAGCCATTTTCTAATTTAATGTTAAAGGTTCTGCTTGAAAAATTAACTGGGAATGAATAGCTCCTGCTCGACGTGTTTTTTTACAAGATTCGACGGCCATGCAACGAATGTTCCAATAGCTTTTTCCACCATATGAATGTCGTCATCGTCATTTGGTACGGGTAGCTCGACACTCGGATCATGAGCTACGTTAATTGACACTTTGACATGACTGGTTGGAAGTGGTCTAGAGTGTAGCGTGTCATTCTGCATATTGAACACCGTAGCCCTCGCTACAAGGCGATGGGTGGGAGTTGATAGATATAAATCATAGTCATTTTCACCCTGCAAAATATCATTAAATGAAAGGTATCAGTGTATATGTGATTCACATTTCACAAAAAAGAATATTATAATATTGATTACCTCGGTTAAGTAAGGTCTTTGAGGGGAATGACTCACCTCAAAGCTGGTGAGGGGTGGATCTTCTCGCGGGGGTTGTTCTTGAGTTGTTTGTTCTCTTCGCCTCTCCTCCATTAAACTCTTTAGCATCTCTCCCCGAGTTTGGATTAGTTCTTCAAGGGTAGATACTTTATCTCTCATTACATGAAATTCTTTAGTTTGTTCATCCTCTTGTTTTTTGTTTCTTAAAATATGTCTTGGGTGACACCCTAAAACCCACACCTCTGACGCGGCCATACTGTTCTGGCTGTTTCAAGGCCGTTGAAAGTATGTCTGCATCCGGTGTGGATGTTGATGTTCCCTGTGACTATGTCAAATAGAAAATATGAAAAAATAAGTAAGAATCGTTATGTAATTGTGATTTAAAGCAAAACAAGTTTATATTATGTCATACTTACACATGTTTCCCACACTATTTGTGTGTTTTCATCTACCAGTTTCCCCTCTTTATTAACACGAGCCTCCTTCCATAGCACATGGCGTGGAATGGAAGTGAATTGAGATTTTGCTTCATCAATCTACTTATAAACAGAGAAATATTGGTTACAATGTTGTTTTATGTCACATAAAATTATTACAATACTTTTAAAATACATACCAATAGTTTTTCAATTGAAGCATACCCCAACCTTGCTTTATGGTAGGGGTACGCTGGTTTTGCTGCCCGTTCTTTATTTTCAGCACTCAGTTGCTGTTTCATAAATAAAAACCTATCAATCAATGTGATGAATACAAGCAATGTTACACAACGTGTAACCAAACACAATGTACCTGAAAATTATTTTCCGCACGATGGTTGCAAAACGCATCCCACGTTCCTTGGGATATCAAGTGTGCATAAAGAGGAGGGGGGTGCGGCTTGATTTTCCCTTCGGCATCTTTCAGATGATTTTTTGTTAAAATGGTGCAAAAGCCTCTATGAATCCTTCCTGCCAGTCTGAAAACATATTCTTTGTGCGAAACATCTACTATAAATGCACTCTGCAAGAGATGATGAAGGGTTAGTCAATATTTCAATATTTTATTTTATTTTAATAAATTAAATAGATGATATTGTAATGTTACCGTAATCTCTTCCCACATTAATGTTTTCAACCTGCTGACAACATGGTGCCACGAATCTACGTCAATCGGCACGCATTGTCGAGTGACGATTCCAATGTCGCTACTAAACATGGCTTTGTTGGGGTTTACATGCTGGCCTAACTTATTCCATCCCACCTCATATTTGATGCCTTTTGCTTTTTCCTTAAGGATTTTTGCTAAAACTGTCAAACTACAGCGCACCTGTTTTTTTTGTGTCGCTGGGGTTTCATCGCCTACCATTTCCTCAGTTTCTGCATCATCATTATGTTTCTCCGAAGCACTAGCTTCGACACTGACACCGGCTATAATAGGTTGAGAGACCTGTTGTACGTCAGCAGTGGGACCAGCTGCAACAGGTTGAGAGACCTGTTGTCTCTCAGCAGTGGGACCAGCTGCAACAGGTTGAGAGACCTGTTGTACGTCAGCAGTGGGACCAGCTGCAACAGGTTGAGAGACCTGTTGTCTCTCAGCAATGGGACCAGCTGCAACAGGTTGAGAGACGTGTTGTGTCTCGGGATTGGGTGCATCAGCAGGTGAAGAAGTCATTATCTACAGAACTGGTTTAAAATTTAAGTTAGATCACATAAAAGCAGCAGCGAACAGATAATAACATAATGTAACACAATCTATATTACAATAAAAATCAATAACCTGATTATTGAACTCCTTTTTTTTAAAGGCTGAAGGGATTTGACCCCTCTATCAACTATCCATATCCCTTCATTGTGGTCTCCTCTGACATACAAAACGTCATCTACATTGGGACCACTGCGAAATGATTGCGAAATCCCAAAGAAAGGATCATCTTCCATTGAATTTTCATCTGACCCTTCAGCTGTTTTGGTCGATAACAGAACAATTGACCAGTTTCGGTTTGCGGGATCGAGAACATAAAATACTTGCACGGCCTGTGATGCCATTATAAATGGTTCATCTTTCTCCCCTTCCTTACTAAAATCAACTTTCACAAATCCCAAATCATCTATTTTAACAGCACTACTGTTATCAACCCACTTGCATTGAAATATCGGAACTTGAAATTCCGTATAATCCAACTCCCATATTTGTTTGATGATGCCAAAGTATGACATATTCGCATAAATTGGATTTCTATCCTTAGCACCGGAAACATGCATCGCTTCAGCCACAAGTGTAACCCCACTATTCTGCATGGTACTGTCTTCATCATGTTCATTAGTATAAAATTTATAACCATTAACTACATAAGCATTGTAAGATAATGCATACACACTTGGTCCTCCGGCTAGCCATCGAAGTCGTTCCGAAATAGACTTTGGATTTTCATCTGAGTTCTTAAAAATATAATCTCGAAACCATCCTATAAATTGTCGATTATGTGTATCTGATATCCATTTTTCAGCCCTTGATGGATTCAATTGCCTAAGAATTTCTTTGTGGATTTCAACATATGGGTCAACGTCCAAACTGTTATGCAAAACATAAAGGTGGGCCTGCTCCTGATCTGTAATATTTATTGTGAAAACCTTTCTTCCAGAAATTCCTTCACCCTCTAACCGCCTAGTGTGATGAGATTTCGGTAAGCCAATTATTTCCACACCAGAAAAGTATTCGGTACAGAATTCAACGACTTCCTCAACAATATATCACTCTGCAATACAACCCTCTGGCCGACTTAGATTTTTGACATACCCTTTCAAAATCTTCATATACCATTCAATGGGGTATATCCATCTATAATGTACATGACCACATAGTCGAATCTCTCTCACCAAGTGGACCATCAAATGAACCATCATATCAAAAAATGAAGGCGGGAAGAACATTTCTAATTCACATAATATGAAGGCAGTTTCTTTTTCCATAGCTGGCAATTTCGCCGGGTCTATAACTTTGCTGCATATAGCCTTGAAGAAGAAAAACAGTTTCGTTAATGTATGGCGGACATTCTTGGGAAAAATGCAATGTAAAGCAATTGGAATGAGATTTTGCATCAAAACATGACAGTCATGTGATTTCAGACCTTTTAACTTCAAGTCGCTCATTGACACAAGGTTACTGATATTTGACGAATACCCCTCTGGAACCTTTATGTCATTCAAGAAGTTGCAAAACTGATATCTCTCCTACCTGGAAAGAGTGTAAGCAGCAAGAGGAAGAAATGTTCGTTTTTCACCCTTTACTGGTGCCAACTCTTCTCGTATTCCCATCTCAACCATGTCTAACCTAGCCTTAATTCCATATTTTGTTTTGCCAGATGTATTTATCAACATGCTGATAACACTGTCAAATAAATTTTTTTCTACATTCATAACATCAATAAAATGTCTTACATACAGACAATTCCAGTATTGTAATTCAAAAAAAAATTGATCTCTTTTTCCAACCGATTTTCGTAAGGTTTTTCGAAGCCGGTTTACCAAAAGTAGTGTCCAAATTTTTAACTTTCTCAAACAATTGATCGCCTGTTAGTGGATACGGTGTTGTACATTCTTCTAAACTTCCATCAAATGATGTCTTCCAAGAACAGTACTTATGTCGTCACGGTAGAAATCTGCGATGTCCTAGAAACATAGTTTTCGATGAATGTTTCAACCTAATTGATTGTGTACCTTCTTCGCAAATGGGACAACCTTGAGTTCCTTTAATGCTATATCCTGACAAATTTCCATAAGCTGGGAAGTCATTTATCATCCCATACAACATGACTCTCAAAGTGAAATCTTCCTTTCTGTAAGCATCATACAATGTAACACCTGAATCCCACAATAATTTCAAATCTTCGATCAATGGAGCTAAATAAACATCAATATCATTACCCGGTTTTTTTGGTCCTGATATAAGCATAGATAACATGATGTATTTTCGTTTCATGCATAACCACGGTGGTAAGTTATAATTTATCAACATAACTGGCCATGTACTGTGACTGTTGCTTTGAAAACCAAAAGGATTCACTCCATCTGTAGATAACGCAAGACGAAGGTTTCTCGACTCGTTTCCAAATTCAGGATACTCATGATCGATTCTCTTCCACTAAGAAGAGTCTACCGGGTGACGTAGTATCCTATCTTTAATTCTTGTATCTGCATGCCATGTTAATTGTTCTGCAGTCTCCTGACTTCCATATAGGCGTCTAAACCTTGGAATGATTGGAAAGTACCATACAACTTTAGTAGGACTGGATTCATCTTTCTTGTATCGAGAAGCACCACACTTTGGGCATTCTTTAAGTGATTTGTGGTCCTTGCGAAACAGTATACAATCATTCGAGAAGGCGTGTATTCTTTCAGAGATCATACCCATAGAGCGTAACATTCGTTTGGCATCGTATGTTCGGCTCGAGAGCTCATTGTCTTCTGGGAGCATGTCATTCAAGAGGGCAAGTAGTTTTGTAAAACTGTCGTCACTCCACCCGTTATTTTCTTTCAAATTATACAGCTTCAGTACGACTGACAATGCTGTATATTTAGTGCAACCAGCATACAATGGAGTCTTTGCACAACTTTTTAACTTCTCAAACAATTTTGGGCAATCACGAAGTTCATCTTCGAAGGTCCTTGTCATTTTATCAATACGATCTTCATCATCATTCACATCTGTAATCACATCCTCCATACGGTCATCTTCATTGTTCATGTTTGTAATCATATCAGATGATCCATAAAACGCAGTGTCACCCCAGTCACTACCTATATTCGTTTTTTCCCCGTGTTTATTCCAACATGTATAACTTTGATCTATTCCGTGACAGATCAAGTGTTCTTCCAACTCATCTGGACTAATTTTTTTTGAATAACAACAGCGTAAACACGAACAAAGGATTTGAGAAGAGTCACATGCATGATCTATTGCAAACTTGATAAATTCTTTCACACCTTCTTCATACTCTTTTGTCAACCGATTGGCATTCATCCATTCTTTATTTATATTCATCCTATTTAAAATCCATAGGATAAGTATATAGGTTAAATGACAAGGAATATGAGTATAATTTAGATAAAAAACAAGATACTTCAAGGAAATAAAGGAATAAATAAATACCAAAATAAAAAATATATTGGGAACCACTACAATCCCCAAGCCTCACATCATCTAGATCTCTAAAACCCATCAAAGTTACTCCAACTCGATCTGGCAACACTAGGACCCAATTCTACCTGACCTTCAATACATGAGGATTTCTTGGGTACTCAGTAGGGAACCACCAATGTGGTTTCATAAATTATAATTTTTAGTTATATGTGCATGTTTCATGCTCTGAATAAATAAATAATATCTAATAAATAAATAAATAAATCATCATTGATCCTCAGGTTCGTAGCCTTGATCATCCATACCAACTTTGGCTAGTGCCAAAGTGTATTTGAGAACATTGTGATGACTATAACAACCATAAAAATAATCATGAGTTCTTTCACCCTAGTATACATTGATAATTACTGTAGATATAAACTCACCTTGGTGAATATGATAATAACCTGGAAAACCTCCATCCCATTATCACAACTTGAGTAGTATCCATACTAGTATAAAATTGTTCCCAACAACTTAACCCCAGTAGTGCAGGACACTCAACCAAACAAGCCAAATACACAATAAGGACTGAAATCTCTCACCTATCCACTTTTCATAACAAATATAATCACTACTCAAAATCAATGTCCCTATTAGTAGTATCATAGACCTCACTGCTATGTAATTTTTCCATTTCAATAAAATACCACCTCAAGGTCATTTTCTTAATAAAAGTGGTGACATGAATTGGTCACCTAATTCATGCCCCAAAGGACTCAATTAAAAAAAAGAGTATAAGTACAAACACAAGGTGAAAAGAACTTACACCAGTAGGTATTGAGAGAAGTATAAACCAAAAACACCAAGGAAAATCTGTACAAATATCTAGAAGCAATGAATGATCCAAGCAACCTATTATCAACTATTCCATGATCTCCAAAAGGGGTTTTACTATCCATGGGGACAACACTAATCCATCTGGCTCGAAGGGAATTCAATGCCTTCATAAATTTTCTTCTCTATCAACTTGAGTTATGTTATTCATGCTGTTATACAGTTGTTATTTTAAAATGAAGGGCTGAAATGAAACCTGAGAAAGACCTAAATACATTTAAACCAATGTTTAGAAAGGAAAACCATTAAAGGTTTGGATCAATAAGCTGTTAAGAATGAAGACCATCATTGCAACGTCACTATCCAACAGAAGCACATGATGTAGTGAAACACTCATCGCATGAGAGCATCATATTATTTATCAGTGTCTTACATGGTATAGCCTCATAATATTTACGTGGTAATATTCCATACTCTAAATAGTCTCAAGAGATGGCTCATGTCCCATTTCAATATATAGGTTTGTTTTGGGTCAGTCTACACATCCAGCCTATCAACAACCTTACAAAGTTATACCCACCCAAGTAGTCACATCCCCAAGGGGGATGTTCACACACTTTAGGTTCAATTCAATAAGGCCAAGGGATCTGATGTATTACTAGTTCCATGTGTGGCCTATGGGAACAAATACATAAAAGTCACAGAATGTATTCCATGAGGTCTCCAGGTTCCCCCTAACAAGGTCCTCTAAGTCACACTCACTCTAATAACACCCATTAAGGAATTTATAAATACATAAAGAAATTACCAGGACCACATACCTATTTTATATGTTTCTACTATTTTAATTCCAAGTTGAAAACTTTTCCTAGGCTCGCTAAGCCTCGTCCATTTGTCTACCCCAAGATCAACTCATCAATATAGCTCCTTCCTCTCTCCAAAAAACCAAAATTATTAAATTATAACATTTATAATTAATTATCCAAATCAATTTAAACCTGTTATATTCACTAGAAACTCATCTTGTGGACTTTTCATGTTATAACCAAGACCAAAAATCCATATAAGATCTGAAGTGGGATCTTAGTGCCATCTTAGGAAAAATACCCAACCATCAGAACCAAATCCATAGACAACATTATATAATTTGATCCAATATCCATGAAAACTACAAAAGGAAACACAAATCCTTCATAATGATTGGTGACTTGCAGATACCATCATGATGCTTCTTATACATGAGGTAGGAAAACACCCCCATCAAATCAATATGACACCACCGTGCTCCAGTTTAATCACCCATAAAACCTAATCTAGATAAATCAAAAATCAATAGAAAATAAATATAAATAATAAAATGGTAAGGAAGATGGTGAAATCACTTAGAATTGTTGAATAAATCCACTAAAAAACTCCCCATGGAAAGGAGAATCAAAGAGGAATAAGGGGGTGGGTCGATTGGGCATTGTATAAGAGGGAGGATGAGAAATGGGGGCTTCCCCTATTGGAATTTCAGAGGAAAAAAGATGAAAATATAATTTTAATGTTCTATACAATTTTCCAAACCATATATTAATAATGTGGTGGCACTGTACAAGAAAACCCCTTCAAATATTTGGTCAACATAGTTTACCAAACTATGCATTAATTATGTAAATTGGAACTACCTCAGTCTACTAAATTTCACATGTTTTGTATGAAATCATGAAAAAATGGTATGTTAATCCCTAACTAAAATCCACCTCACATGGTTTCCTCTAAGATATCCCATGGTTAACCTTCACTAACCATGAAAGTCAACTATGTGATTTAGAAAGAGGACTGAAAACCTCCTCATGCTCAAGGTTCTACATTGTTTCTCAAAAAATATGAACACAAAACCATGTTTCATTTGAAAAATCTCCAAAAAACATCATATAAAACTAAAATAAAGCTTGTGAGACTCACCTGAGTACTTGAGGCACCTCTCAAACCACGGTGGAGGAGGAGGCAATAGAGTAGGCATAGGAGGAGGAGGAGGAGGCGCCGGTGGAGGAGGAGGATGAGGCAGCAGACTAGGAGGAGGAGGAGGAAGCACCGGTGGAGGAGGAGGAGGACGAGGATGCGGTGGAGGAGGAGGAGGAGGAGGAGGAGGAGCAGAGGAGGAGGAGGAGGCGACGGCCGGAGGAGGAGAAGAAGGAGGAGGCGGCGGCCGGAGGAGGAGGCGACGGCCAGAGGAGGAGGAGAAGGAGGAGGCGGCGACCGGAGGAGGAGGCGGCGGCCGGAGGAGGAGAAGCAGGAGGAGGCGGCGGCCGCGGCGGAGGAGGAGGAGGTGACGACAGCGGTGCAGAGGAGGGCTTCCGCGAGAGCTTGACCGGGTGCAGGGAGGAGGAAGAGGACCCGCGGGTTTTTAACAAATCCGTGTGAGCCTTTATCAGCACTAGTAAAAAGCGCTGATAAAGGATGTATTTATCAGTGCTAAAATGAAAAGCGCTGATAAAGACAACCTTTATCAGCGCTAACAAAAGTGCTGATAAAGGTCCACTTTATCAGAACTAAAAAAGCGCTGATAAAGGCAGGCGCATGCCTTGCCCAGTTTTGTGGTAGTGATGCCAAGCATAAAGATATCCAATTGCATCTCCAAATCTAATAAAAATCCTCCAGTAGGCCTAGATACATAATGTGCACATGAATAATGGAATGATCAGTGCACAATGTCCCTCTAATGATCTATAAGATATATGCACGAGCATTACACATGATAGTATGCTCGTTAGCGTCAGTGGGTAACTTTGAAAAATGCATATCCATCCATCTCATGGATATAGACCCACCATCTATAGCATCATGATCCCCTAAATTTTTAATACCTAGAAATAAATGTACAATCTCATGCTAGTATCTACGAGTGGGTCCTGTAACTGCATCCCCCTGGATTGAAAGACCGAGCAGGACTACCACATCCTCAATGGTGATGGTCATATCTCCCTCAGGAAAGTGGAATGTGCATATCTCCAGTCTCTATCTCTCAATTAGGGAAGAAAGTATGTGATGATTAAAGAATGTAAAACCAGATACCGCAATTCCATATAAATGTGGTGAGATGGGTCACTATGCAAACGCCTGCCCAAAGAGAGATCCGAATGATGCAAAGAAGCCAGACTATAAGCAGAAAGGTGTAGTGAGATCCTTTGCGACTACGTCAGCAGATGTCGGGACATCCAATGAAGTTGTATCAGGTACGTTGTTTGTTCACTTAGATTTTTCTAAAGTTTTGTTTGATACGGGGTCTACACATTCCTTCATCTATGAGAAATTTTCTGGTAAATTGGGAATATCACCTCCATAAATGAGACCTGAACTTGTTGTTAAAACACCAAGGATAAATGTTATAACAAAGAGGAATTATAAGAATCTTTCTACTGTGGTCTGTGGAAAGAATTTACCTGAAAACCTTATTGTTTTACATTTTGTTGATTTTGATGTTATTTTGGGGATGGACTGGATTTCTGATTATCATGATAAGATTGATTGTAGAGTTAAAGAAGTTGTTTTTCAGAAAGAGTTTCAGCTTGTATACAAGAATGAACCCATACAATTGATAACATATCAGGAAGCTGAGAAACTATTGAAAGATGGAAATGAAAGTTATCTTTTTTCATATTGTTCAAAACAAGGGAATTGTTCAAATTAATGATGTTCCAGTGGTAAATGAATACCTTGATGTTTTTCCTTATGAGTTACCTGATGTCATACCTGATCAAGAAGTCGAATTAACAATTGTCTTAGTTCCTGATGCTAAGCTAATTTCAAAACCCCCATATTGTATGGCTCCAATATAACTTGTTTAATTGAAAAATCAGTTGTAGGATTTTCTTGACAAAGGCTTCATTTGTCCTAGCACTTCACCATGGGGAGCCCCTACTTTGTTTGTTAAAAAGTAATATGGTTCCATGATACTTTGCATTGATTATAGAGATTTGAATAACATCACTATTAAAAACAAGTATCATTTTCCTCATATTGGTGACTTGTTTGATCATCTCCAGGGAGCTCGGTACTTTTCCACGATTGACTTGAGATTCATATACTATTAGCTGAAGGTGAAGGAGGATGACATCCTGAAAATATCCTTTCGTACTAGATATAGGCATTATGAATTTGTTGTTATGCCGTTTGGATTAACTAATGCATCTGATGTATTCATGAATCTTATGAATATAGTATTTCATGAGTTCTTGGATAAGTTTGTGGTTGTATTTATTGATGATATTATGATATTTTATGAAAATAAAGAGGAGAATGAAAAACATCTAAGGGTTGTTTTGCATACTTTAAAAGAAAAGAAACTATATGGAAAATTCAGCAAGTTTGATTTTTGGTTGTAATATATTTATTTTCTTGGGGACATTGTAAATAAGGATAGAATAATAGTTGATTCTGCCAAAACAAAAATAGTTGATGAATGACCAAGACCCACAAATGTTACAGAGATTCATAGTTTTCTAGGCTTAGTAGGTTATTACTGATGGTTTGTTAAGAACTTTTCATGGTTATCTTTCCCAATGACTAAGTTAACACAGAAAGGGGTTAAATTTGTTTGGAAAGAGGAATGTGATGTTTTTTTTCAGGAACTGAAGAAGAGATTGGTGAATGCTCCAGTTTTGGCCTTACCTTCCCAAAATGGTGAGTTTTTCATCTACAATGATGCTTGTTTGAAGGGAATTGGTTGTGTTTTGATGCAGAATGATCAGGTAATTGTCTATGCTTCAAGAAAACTTAAACCTCATGAACTAAATTATCCCACACATGATTGGAATTGGCAGCTGTGGTTTTTTGCTTTAAAAATTTGGAGGCATCATCTATACAGAACCAAATGCCAAATATATACTGACCATAAAAGTCTAAAGTATATAATCACTCAGGAGGAATCAAACATGAGGCAGAGAAGATGGCTAGAACTGATAAAGGATTATGACTGCATGATCAATTACCATCCTGGGAAAGCTAACAAAATGGTGGATTCCTTAAGTCGAAAAAATCATGCATCATTAACCATGCTACGTTTGTAACATGATACCTTGATTAATGATTTGATGAATTTTGGCTTAGAAGTTGTTGGTGTAGGGAATACATCTGTTTTGTTTCAGGTTTCAGTGCAGTCTTCATTGTAAGATAGAATTAAGTGAGCACAGAAGGAAGACTGTGAGATACAGAAAAAGGTAAAATTGGTTAAAATGGGTAAGTTGCCAGAATTTAACCTTGATAAAGATTGCGTTTTAATATTTGAAAGAAGTTTGTGTGTGCCTAGTGACTCTCAGTTGAAGAAATATTTGTTGTGTGAAGCTCATAGTTCTCCATTTTCTATTCATCATGGCAGTACTAAGAAGTACAAAGACCTTCAAGAGTATTATTGGTGGGATGGAATGAAAAGAGATATTGCTGATTTTACCATGAAATGTTTGACATGTCAACAGGTTAAAGTAGGGAGGCAGTTACTGAAGGGGATTCTTTAGCCTTTGCCAGTTCCAGAGTAGAAATGGGAGAATGTATCCATGGACTTTGTGGTGGGACTATCAAAGACTTCTCGATGTAACAATGCTATTTGGGTTACTGTTGATCGACTAACAAAGTCTACACATTTTATTTCTATTAGAGATACCATGTCTTTGGATCATCTTTCTCAATTATACCTCAAGGAGATTTTCAGGTTACATGGAGTTCCTCTTTCCATTGTATTTTACCGAGATCCCAGGTTCACTTCTAACTTTTGGAAGGGACTTCAGAAGTCATTGGGCACAGAGTTAAATTTTAGTACAACTTTTCATCCTCAATTAGATGGGCAGTCAAAATGAAAGATTCAAACTTTGGAGGATATGCTTCAAGCTTGTTCAATGGACTATCAGGGAAGTTGGGATTATCATCTTTATTTAGTTGAGTTTTCTTATAATAACAGTTTTCATTCTAGTATTCAGATGGAACCTTTTGAGGCCTTATATGTGAAGTGGTGTTGGAATCTAGCGTTTTGGGATGAAGTCAGTGAAAGAAAGTTGATGGGGCCATAATTAGTAGAAGAAGTGGTTGAGAAAGTGAGGATGATCCAACAGCACATGAGGACAACTCAGAGAAGGCAGAAAAGTTATGTAGATAATAGAAGGAAAGACTTCTATTTCGAGGTAAGTGACCATGTTTTCCTTAAAGTCTCTCCTTGGAAAAGTGAAATGTGTTTCGGTAATAAAGGAAAGATAATTCCACAGTTCATCGGTCCTTTTGAAATCTTGGAGAAAGTGGGAACAGTTGCATACCACATAACTTTGCCTCTAAGTTTGTTTCAGGTACACAATGTTTTTCATGTTTTGATGTTGAGAAAGTATGTTCTAGATTCATCACATGTCTTGAGCCCAGAAGCAGTTCAGTTGGAAGAGAACCTTTATTATGAATAGAAATCAGTTTAGATTCTTGATCGAAGGGAACATGTATTGTGGAATAAGTTAATCCACCAGGTAAAGTTTTTGTGGAGAAACCACATGGTTGAAGAAGAAACATGGGAGTATGAAAATTCTATAAGGGAAAAGTACCCTCAGTTATTTAATAAGTAAATAAAATTTCAAGGAAACAATTTTTAAGAAGGTGGGGATAATGTAACACCCCAAGTTTTTCTAAAAATAAATAGAAATGCTTGGAACTTTGTTTTAAGTAGATATTTATAACTATACTTTAAACATAATTTTCCCCTTCTATGTTTTGAATTTCAAGAAACTGTCATCTACAATTGTGTTCAGTATGATATTTGGAGTCTATTGAAACCAACTTGTTTTTTTGGTGAAGAGAAACATACCCTAATGAATAGTAATATGAATAGTAATATGACCATAATGAATAGTAAATTTTGTTATTATTTTATTTTCTTAAGGCTATAAGATAATAACATCTTGGTTAATTTTTCATTGTGATAAAGAAGTAGTTGTAGAATTAGAACTGTTAATTTTTGAATTAAGTATGCTTTTATAAAAAAATTAAATTAATAATATTTAGAAAATTATTTTTCAAAAATTGACTTCATTTTTGAATTCTACACGACAAAAAATGGTTAGGTTAAATTTTTTGGATTTTTCTGAAATTCAAGAATTTTTTATGAATTGTAAAATACAATAAAATACGATAAATGCTAAATACTTGATTTACTGCATCATGGGTGATGCAAGGATGATTTAAGACAACTTGGTTTGAACTCACATGCCATTATTACTATTTGGGGTCACATGAATTAAGATTATTCGTAGTCTTGAGAAAAAATATTATAATAATGATTAAAATAATGAAAAATACCCCCTCTCCCCCACTATAAATACCACTCTCACTCCCCTCCCCCCCCACACATATCAAGCCTTTAGAATTGTCTAATTTATGAAAAATTACCTTCCCGATATTATTCCCCACATCCTATAGCTTCTGGTCCCACCAAAAGACCAAAACTAAAGCCCTTAAGGAGGATCTGAAGGAGAAGAGATCAAGAGGTAAACATCCTCTTTTATTTTCTTTATTTTCTTTCATTTTATGTTATTCTCTTCCATTACCTTTGTCTTATGATGGGATATTTAATTAAATATTCCCCCTTACTGCCCATATTATTTATGAATTATGAGATATCCCCTTCCTCTCATCAAACTATTTTTATGAAATTTTAAGAGACATCGTTAGGCTGCTGAATTTTCGTGAGAAATTTATCAAGTTTTATTTTATTTTAAGATTCCTTTATTTTCTTCTTCTTTCCTCAACTCCTCTTAAAAAAGAGGAATGAGAGCTACAGAATCTTTTATATTATAGATTCTCTCATGTTCATGTAAAATTCATCATCATTATTTTTCTCCTCCCCCACTTATTCAAGGAATTAAAATATTGTCTGTGATGTGTCGAACTACGACATCGTGGATGATGTGATTTCAATTTGAATTAATTACTTCAAGTCTGGTCATAAAACCATTTTTTTGATTAAACCAGGTTATAATATATATATTATGTCTCATCCATGGTTCTTTAATTCTTTTTTACTCATGTTTCTATACTATAAGACAAAACGAGGTTGTTGTTATCGAAGAACCACTAAAAGATCTAAACGAACATCATTAATGTTTTAACTTATGAATCATCCTCATATTAAACATAAAAATGATAAATGGTATAATTTATGGTATTTGAAATATTTAAATACCATTTTGGAGTTTCAATTCCAATCGACAAGAACATCTATCATGAACCAATCATGGAAATCATGTAAGAAACTCACCCAAAACAGTGCAAGAACAATATACTAACAATTAATGGGTGAAATAAGGTTATGAAATGATCATATAATATGTTATAAACATGAAAATATTTCTTTAATATATTAATAAAATATTTTTAGCCATTATACAGGAGGTTTAAACAAGTTTTAAGTAAGGCAAGCCCGAGGTAAGGGAATTCTTAACCCAATTCTCATTCTTTGGGTTAACCTTCTACTTCGTTTTTATGTGGTATTTAAATTTTTTATGGATTGTTTTTGTTTATATTATGTTTAATTATGTTTAATTATAGTGTATATACATATTCCATCTACTCTATTAAGTCTCACTTCAAGTATATGGTGTTTATAAGGGACTTTTCTTTTAAAATCCTCTTTTAAAATCTTGTTTTACAAAATTCAAAAAGAAATGTTTTTATGCTATTATTCATGTTGTATGATTATTTTATGGTTCTTGAGAATTGTTTATAATGAATTTTGGGAAATATATTTCCCTCCAATGTATTGGGTATGTGTAAGTTGGAGGTCGGCCGTATGGTTACTCCAAGTGTAACTATGATGGTTACACAAATTGCAAGGTAGTCTTGAGGGTTACAAATTATATGGTAGCCGTGAGGGTTACAATACTATGTAAGTAATGCCCCAAGATAGCTTTATGGTTCTACTTATGTTCTTATGTATTTTTGGATATATCAAGTTTCACTAGGCAAGTATATATATATATATAGGTGATAAGTAAGTCTTTTGGAAATGATTTCATACGTTACAAGTATTCATGGACAAATGTATTATTTCCATTTTTTCATATCCCTTACTGAGTTTTTATGATCATCCCAAGTTTTTAAATGATTTTCACAGGTTAATGTATGTGTAAGTCAAATAAGGAATCCATGTTAAATGTTGAATAATTTTCAAGGAATCATGTTTATGTTTTAATGTTTTCAATTTTGAAAAAAATGGAAACTATTTTTGTGGTATCCACTCTGTAACAATGTGTAATGTTATGAATGTATTATATCCCAATTCTATAAATTTATAAACTTGAAAAGATCCTCAATGTAAAAGGAAGTGTTTTCTTGACTAAATTTAAGATTATGTATGTAATAAGTCCGGGTCCTTATAATTTGTCTTGATGTCTTAAAACACTGACCTCCTTGGATTATATCCTTGGGATATAATCAAATCCATACTAATTTTACCTTGGACATGCTCCTTAGACTCTATGATAATGACTTCTCAATGGGCCTTGGGTTTCCTGCCTATTGAATGGTCTAACATACATAGATATCCGATGTATGCTGAAGCTAGTGGTATTTACCTGTTCACTTTCATTCTACAGTTGTTCAATATTTATATATTAAGTACTATCACAACTTATACACTTTGACTATATCATATTAGAATTTCATTTTATATGTTTTTCTTAGTTATATACTACACATTGCTACAACTTATATTCACTTAATTGATTTTTATTACACACCATTTGTGGTGTCCTACTGAGTTTTATTCACACCCTATTTGTGCTGTCATTTGGAACCTAGGAAGGATTCATGGATGTAGGTATGGATAAAGGGACTTTCCCAGTTAGGGATACTAGATTTCTATTTAGGATTGGAGTTTAAGAGCTAATGACTGAGCCAGTACTTGGGATAATCATAGCGATATATTATTTTGGTATTTTAATTTCCTTTTATATAAAGTTTATGAGATATTTTATCTACCATGTTTTCCTATTACATTTTTTGATATCTCATGATATCATCTATATATGGAACCTTTTCTAGTTATGTTAGTTTATTATCATTTGGAGGGTTTATTACTCCCACTACCCTACTAGTATGTTTTCAATGATTCATTATTATTTATCAATGTGATATATTATTATAAACAGGGTATAGTCTCCCCACTATACCACCTTACACCATCATTGCTAGTCGATAACCTCTAACATACATTGATGTGAGCTTGAGGAAAAATGAACCATGAGTTCGGTAACTTATGAGTGAATCGAGATCTAGATATCAAAAAGTGGAATCATTGGTTTCTTTTCCATTGTATTAATATTAAGGGTTGGTAGGTAAGACACTAAGAAGTGTCTGGAAATGGTAATAATATATACACCGGAGTAGCTAACCCATATACGGGAGAAAAGACAAGTTTATAGGAATTTGACTTTTCATTCAGGTTTTCACCTATTATAGCTGTATTACTTTCACTGTTAGGTGATACACATGCCTTATGATGTTATATCTTATGTTTTTTTTACCCTTTGTTGGTATGGAAATGAATAATTTCCTCACACATCATTATAGACACCTTGAGATTTATAAGTCATGCATATTCCATTCCATACATATTTCATTGCCTAATTTCTTATTGCTTATCATGGATGTATTGGTTACTTTACTATTAATTATAAAAAATTTATAATCAAACTCAATGGGGTTTTCCCATATAACTTGATGGTGGAACATTAACTAAACAACTATGACATATTTAATCCATTAAATCTAGGTTGATTATATTAGAACTTTTTATTTAGTTGTGATTAAATAAAGGCCAATTATAATTTATAAGGTTTGTTCCTATATAAATTAGGAATTGTGATCAATATAATAAAACCATCATATATGGTTTTTCTAAATTATGAGACCAAATGTAAATGGTTGGTTGTGGTAACATGGAATGACAATTATAACTTAGAAATCCTATATCATTATAATTGGGGAATTAAAATACATCTAACTGAACCATTATATATAAAATTTCTAAAATTATGAATCTTGAAGGAATTGGGTTCCATTAAACGGGGATTCCAATTGAATAATAAATATCATTTTCCTCTATAACTTGTAATTGATACTTCATATAATAGAACCTTTACACTTAAATCTCGAATTTCACCCCCTAACCTACCCTTAATAGCAGTATTTGAGCTAGTATTTTTCTGGGATAGTGAGGATTTATACCCATCTTGTTCTTTATCAGTATACTTTCTTCCTTATATCTTGTTTTGTGGCATTTAATTGGAATTATAGATATATGAAACTAAGATTTCTTTGGGTAGAGTGCCAAGAAGGTAAAGAAAACCACACTCTTTAGGTGGTGGGATCTAAAAGACATATAATGCCACCTATAGAACCTCCTATGATACCACCTTTTATTCATGTTCTGGGCATTGATTCTCAACTTTGAAAGGGTTTTCTATCCCTGGTGTAGTCAATAGAGGGAGCTCCATGACCTGCACTGTCTGTGGTAGATTTTCCCAGGGAATTCAAGTAGCAACACCCTCCTACCTTTTTGGGGGAAGGTGGTACCCAGGATACTGAATCTTTATTAGATGATAAAAATTAAATCTTTGATCATCTAGAGAGTCCTCTAGAAAGGAGTGATAAACTAACATCTTATATGATTCAGGGATCTACTAAAAAATGATGGTATGTTCTTAGAAGGACAGATCAATATTGGGGAATGGTCTTAAGGGAGTTCTAAACTAGTTTCTATGAAAATGTTTTCTAAGAGATGATGAGAGATGACTGAGCTAGAGAATTCATGATCTTGGAGCAAGGTTTTTTGACCGTCGTGGATTATTCAACTTGTTTCACTGAGATTCAGTGTTTAGTACCCACTCTTGCTAGTGATGAGATTTCCAGGGTGAATACTTTTGAGTATGGGATTAAATATGCCATCCAATATTAGGTGAAAATTTCTTAATTGACTAGATTTTTTGAGATAGTGAACCAAGAACTTATCTCCGAGCATAATGTTAGAGAACATAATGGAATAGGGTATGGTGGTTTAGCTTCTATGCTAGGTAGTGGATCATCCAGTGGAAGGAAGCATTGCTTCACGATTTATTATGAGGGAAGTGGTAGTTAGAGTGTATGCACTGGCAGTTATGTGGCATAGCATCAGTGTGGAAGGTAATGACACATGAAGCCTTAGTGTGATAGATACCTAGTATAGTGTTGAGACTTTTGTAGAATGGGCCATCTTCAAATATTCTGAAGGAACTTTCTCCCTATTCCCTATGGGAGAGTATTTGTACCATCTCAAAATTATGGAGTCATATTTGTGGTAGAACACCATGTTAGAATGTGGAGTACCATTGATCGTACAAGCCGAGGAGGTGGATAATGTTTTTGAAGCAAGACATATGATGTGTTGTGCCAGTAGAGTGGATCTACTCAGGGAGATCAATTTGTAGCTCAGGGTTGTGGATCTAGACATTTACATGCAACACTACTTATACCTAGGGTGTAAAGTGATGATCTATCTACATTAGAGGTATGATCTTAGTAGCCTCCACTTTCCTATCTGATCTATTTAATACTAGTGATTCACAATCATTATTATCTTCATCTTTAATGGAGAGTCTTGGACTTAAGATTGAGTAATTTTGTGGGGTAATGACTCTTGATACTCTATTGGGATCATGGCTAGAAAGTGTTTTTCAATCTAAGGAGTACCCCATTGAGATTATCCCTTACCATTTCTTATAGAACATTTTCATATTTAAAATGAAAGGTTTTGAAATAATTCTTGATATGGACTCATTAGTGAATTATCAACACCATATTTATTTTATTGCCGGTGGGTGTCTTTCTCATCACCTGAGGGGAGTATCTTTGTTCATAAAAAATAATGGTATGTCTAAGAAGGTCGTGTTATACCTAAACACAATGAGCTAGGTGGAGTGTTAGCCCCAATTTATAGTCCTTTTCTTGATGATTGAGGAGTATGAATGGTTGTTTTTCCTCCAGTGGTGGATTGATTCAGAGATGTTTTTCCTGAAGACTTTTTGTGGGTACCTCCTGAGAGAGAGGTAAAATTCACCATCAAACTTATTCTATGTGATGAACCAGTATCAATTCCTCTATACAAGATAGATCCAACTAAGATTTGGTAACTCAAAAATAAGTTTGAGGATCTAGATAAAAAGGGTTTATACATCCCATAACTTCACCTTGGGGTTCAACTATGATTTTTACCAAGAAGGTGGATGGTACCCTAAGGCTGTGTATGGATTATTGATGGTTGAATTAGTTTAATATTAATAAATGATACCTAATTACCTATATATATGACATACTTAATCATATATGAGGATCTAGAGCATCCTAAAATATTTGATTGTGATCGGGATACCATCAGGTGAGATGTAGACCATTAGATGTACCAAGTATGTAATTCAAAATAAGGCATGGCCATTGCTAGTATATGGTTATGTTGTTTGGTATAAAAAATGCACCCACCATTTTTATGGACTTGACAAATAGGATTTTATAACCATACTTATATTCCATTATGGTAGTTTTTTATGGATGACATCTTAGTATAATCTCATACTTTACACGATCATTAAAAACACCTTGACATCATACTAAGTACACTAAGAGAACACTAGATATATTCTAGGCTCAATAAATTCCTTTTTTATATCAATGAAGTTCACTTCCTAGGTCACATTATCTCAGAATTAGGGGTATCTGTGGATCCAGAGAAGATGAGAGACATTATTTCCTAGGAGTAGCTGAAGAATGTATTTGATATATAGAGTTTCATGGGGATATTTGGTTACTATTAGAATTTTATTCAAAACTTATCACACCTTAAAACACCACTTACAATATTTCAAAAGAAAGGTGTAAATTTCTCGTGGTTTGAAGCTTATGAGAAATCCTTTCAAGAGTTGAAAGGAAGGTTAACCTCGATGCAAATCCTGAATGTAACCGAATCTAGTAGAGGCTATAAAATGTTTTTTGATGCATTAGATGTAATTTTTAGGTCTATATTGATGAAAAAAGAATGATTTATGGCATACAGATCTCTCCAATTTTTGAATCTTGATAATAATCACCCGAAACATGATCTCGATTTAGCAGCTATTGTTCATGCCTTACGTTGTTGAAGAAATTATCTATTGGGGGTGAAATTAGTGGTGTAAAGAGACCCTAAAATCATTAAGCACATATTATATTAGTGTGACATTAAACTCTATCAATTTATACGGGTCAAATATATTTAGTCTTTCAATTTTGATCTTGCTTACATGCAATGTTATGGAAATGATGTTGCTGATGCTCTAAGCCGTAAGAATTAGACTCAAGCAATTTAGGAAGCCAGCAGTGAATGGTAGTTGATGGATATTATATCTAAAATGAATTTGAAAGTTTATATCTATCATGATAAGCCTTTTATAATAGATTTATCAGTGAAACCATCACTTTTGGATCAATTAAATAGGAGGTAACTTTTTGATCCTAAAGGATTAGTCCTAAGGGAATGCGTTTCTGGGGGGGAATCATCATCCTGATGGGATTCTGATGAGGATGAGATGCTGCATATATATAAGTGTGTCTTGTAGGATCGAAATAATTATGTATATTCTCAATATACGGGGGGGGGGGGGGGTGAATTGTATCCTTTAAAAATTAATTTTGAACTTTTAAAGATGGTATAAACCTTCCTATTGTTTAAAAATATTAAACACAATAAATTCACAAGACCTCTTAGTTTTACAAAATTTCTAGATTCTAGAAATATGGTTCTAGAAATGAAACTTAATAAAAGTTAATAAGGACAAAGATTATACCTTAAAGCGTATAGAATCTTAAAAATCAGAGTATACAAGTACAAGAAAGTATAAGATAGTTATACTTTCCTTATTAATCAAAATGCAGTGGAAAAAAAACTTGAAACAATAAAAGTAACAAGTATGAAATCTTTTAACCAAAAGAGTAGGGTATCCAAAAACCTTGGATAAAGGTCCATTGATTTATACTTTCAAGAAAGTCTGTCTTACCCACACCAGGGTAAGCCCTCGATAGGAATATCAGAGTCTGTCTTGCTATCCCCGCAATCCCTCGAACTTCAAGGTAGTCGGCACCTCTGTTTTTCTTATCAAGGAAGTCCTTGAACTTTAAGGTAGTCGGAACCTCTGTCTTCCTATCCCCATAAGACCTCGATTATACAAAACAACAATCAGAGTTACACAAAGAAATATGAACAAGATGTTCAGTATGGACAAATCATGAGAGTCTCCCTCTCTATAAATCACTTCAGTATGTAATATCTAGAGTTGTAGAATAGTTAAGTAGTTATGAGATCATTCAAATGAAATTCTATTTATAGGCACATCTCTAACGGTAGGCTCCCTCCTCCAACAGTCATATTTTTCCTTCAATTTCGGATGGACCTGTACATGTGTCACTCAAACAACGGTTGGTTAGAAACAGAATACACAACATCATTTTATAACTATAACCAGAGTAAGTTAAATATGGTTTCTCAACTAAGTCTAATTTCATAGAGTCTAAGGAAAATAAAGTTCAGAGTCTAAGAACATTCAGATTCTATATTATATGGATATTATGATTCTGTTTATAAAGGAATTTGGAATAAGAATTTGTAGACTTCGGAGTCTGAATTCTGAGGAATTCAGAGTCTGAATTTTAAGGAACTCAGAGTCTGATTTCTAAGGAATTCAGAGTCTGAATTATAAGGAATTTAGAGTATGAATTATAAGGAATTCAGAGGCTGAATTCTATGGAATTTAGAACCTGAATTATAAGGAATGAGGAGTCTTAATTTCAAAGAATTCGGAGTCTGAATTTTAGAGAATTCAAAGTATGTATTTTATAGAATTCAGAGTATGAATTTTAGAGAATTCAGCATCTAAATTTAAAAGAATTAAGAGTCCGAATTTCAAAGAATTTAGATTCAGAATTTCAGAGAATTCAGAGTCTGAATTTCAGATAATTCGGAGTCTGAATTTCAGAGAATTTGGTGTCAGAAATTTAGAAAATTCGGATTCTGAATTTTAGATAATTCAGAGTCTAAAATTTAGAGAATTCGGATTCTGAATTTCAGATAATTCAGAGTCTGAAATTCAGAGAATTCAGAACCTGAATTCGGATCCTAAAAATAGAATACTCTATATCTAAGTATTTATATAATTCCGAGGTTTTAGATATGAAACTAAATTTAACACTTAGGAATAAAAAGAGTTATATTTAGAGAAACTAAAATATGAACAATGAAAAACATGGTAATGATAAATTTCCTTGCGGAAGGAAAATTTTCCTTATTAAGATAAAACTTATAGAGGTAAATTTTACTTGATATAGAGTGTTTGTGATTTTCAAAACATAGAGAAATGGAAAAGTCATAAGGAACCATTATTGACTCAACAATCTCCCCCTTTTTGGAAAGCACAAACATCATAACTAAAATAATATAAGGACTTTGAAATTTCTATGATCTTACAAAAAATCTTATCTCCCTTTACTTATGGATCATAGTGAATACGATTAACTCCCCCTTAGTCTTTGGAAACACTAAGGATCCTATTCTTGATTTCATGAATAAGATTTTACATTTTTTGCATACGAATATCTTCATGATAAAAACTCCCCCTTGGATGAACTCCCCCTTAGTGAAATTTATTCTTTACTTAGTATTCTTTTTTGACATTCCTTTCTCCCCCTTTGTGATTTTCAAAAAGGAATAAAGGGAATGGAAAAGAAATTTGGTACCTGAAATATTAGTACTAAACAACCAAAAAATATGAAGTGAAAAAATAATTTCATTAAGATCGGAAGAATTTGTACAACAGAAAAATACAACAAAAGATCAAATTTGGAAAAGATTATCCTTCCTTCTCCTTCGACATCAGCTTCTTCATTATGGGTTTTAACTTCTTAAGCTCCTTGTGATCCTATTCTGCATGCTGGAGCGACTGATATTGATTTTATGTTTTCTTCTCTCTGGCTTTAATCTTCTCTTACTGAGCCTTAAGAGATTCTGCATGGGTCTTCAGAACTTCTTATAGCTTAGCAATCTTCTCTTCTATCTCAATTCTGATATCCCTTTCTCTATTCCAACTCTGAGAAACTCAATTCAATTTCCCATTTAGATCTTTCACTTCTTGCTTTTGTAAAGTCTGTTCAAGAGATATCTTTTCCTCAAAACTATTATTGAGATCGTTGATCTTCACATCTTTAGTGTCAAAATCATCCTTGACACTATCTTTAAATTCATCAAATATTCTCATCTCTTTTATTTTCTTCCTTGACCAACTTGTCATCTTCTTGAATGATATTTTATGAGACTCATAGCTAATGAGAAAATTCTTGAAGTCTGCCTCGAGACTGACACATTTATCTATCACCATGGATACTGAATCCGATTTTTGATTTAACATATACTGAAGCATATGACATATTGAGTCTATACTATGGAATATTGGAATAGTCCCAACTAGCTTCTTCAAAGACTGAACAACAAAGTCATTTTTAAGAGAAGATGATTATGAATCCGAGACTTTGGTTGGTGAGGATTCCTTTTCTATTTCAACAGCCTTCCTCTTTGATGAAGCACCAAATTCTTTCTTCTTTACCACGTTTTTTCTAGGTGTATCAACTACCACTTATTTTCCATTATCATCTTTTAGAACGATTTATTCGTGATTAGGAGATTCATGTTCACTATCTGATAGTTGAATAATTTTATCTTCATCAACTTATTACTTCTTGGCTCCTACCTCAACATCCCCTGGGTGAATGATATCATGATTTCTACTTTCATTTTCATACAACTTATTCACTTCTTCCTCACCCTTCTCATATTTTCTTGGGGTAGCAAGTTTTGAAGACTCGACTTCAGAAGTTCAGATTGATAATTTCTCAGAAGGACTCTACTTCTCATGGAAATCCTCTATTTGATTTATCAAGTCCTCAGTATCACCACTGCCTTCTTCTTCTTCTTCCACTTCTTATTCTTGCACTATTTATTATTCATGATGTCGTCCTGGAATCACTGAATTCTTTCCTGGAGTCTCTGGAAAAGGTTCTATCAAAATAGATTATGGTACTGGAATTTGTTCAGATGCTTTTTCAGTAGCCTTGATAAGATATTTAATGACTTCAGATTCCGACAATTTCTTCCTTTGCTTCTTTTATTTTTCTTCTTTTTCAAGATTCCCAGAAGCCTTTTCCTTCAAATATTTTGCCTCAGCAGGGTCTAGGACAAACTTAGGCTCCCCTTCCTACCTGTTCTTCTTATCTTATCTCCACTTAGCCACTAATTTATCAGGATATTCTTTTTGCTTCTTTGGATTTGGAGGTGCTGACTGAGTTTCCTTAGCCACTGGGGTTTTTACTTTATCTTCTCGTTGCTACACCTTTCTCTTCCTTCCACCCTTTTTAGACGTTTCAACCACTTTTTACTTTTTTGATAGAGCTTCAACTTCTGCTTTTGATAAATCATAAAATTCTCCAAATTGACTATTAAATCCAATATTCATCCTTCTTAGAGTATCATCACTCAAAACCATCATCTTACAATTTTTTGGCTTAGAACTGCAAAGAATCTTGAAATACTGAAGACAAAAAACAATGATCTTTGAAAGAATGACTAGATACATGATAATCTGAGACTTAATATTTCCATTATTTATATTATCAATAGTAACCAAGATATGCTTAACTAAGTTTATCTTTCTTAGGTTCACTAGGAAATCTAGAACATAAATATCGCTTTTATTCATAGTATCCTTGTCCCCTTTTCTCGGAATGAGATAACATTGAACCCATAGCTGAAGAATATGAATATTTGTAGAGAGATGAATAATTTTTGGAATCTTTACATATGAAATACCAAGAGAATATAGAGACTTTTTCTTGTCAAAAGATCCTATTTCAACAGGTAGATTGTGTGAGCAAAACTCTGCTTCTCCTTTATAAAGAAAATCTATCAGATTTGCTGCCATGTTATAAGAAAGAGAGTATGTCTTTCCGTAGCTCTTGAAAGAAAATTTATCTCTTCCTCCTTCATTGAAAAAACTAACCCTGTCAAATAATTCAAATAGAAATTCTGGATACACCGGATCCGGTGCTCTTGGTTTTGATATACATACACTCTCCCAACTATTCAGCTTGATATTCTTAGAAACAATTGAATCATACTTGGCATAAAACTTCGGATCGACTAACCTTTCTTGGTAGATATTCCACTCAGATATTTCCTTAACATATGAAATTTCTTTCTGAGAAGAGGCTTCAGCAGAAATTTTGAAGTGAAGAAACTTATAAGAATCGGAATGACCTTAAAAATAGAGGTAGATCTTCATCATGTGAAGGCTTGAGAATTAGATATGGGACGACCATCAGGGTGTCCATTATATAGGCAATAGAGGCGATAGTTCACCTTCCATGATTGATACAACTGTTAAAAACTTTTTGAGAAGATCTAATGGCTGATATGATAGCTGAAGAAGGATTTTAATAGATTCCAATCTTTTGGGGTTTTTAAGAAAAACATTCAGATTTAAGTAAAAGTGAATCCAAAAATTTTAAAAACGAAAAGAGAATTCCAACAAGTAAATGATGATTGAAAAAACTTAGAAAAGGGAAACATACCTTTTGGATTGCTAGTAATATTATTCGTAATGAGGGAAATTCTTCTTGAAGAACTTTAGATTCTGAAAATTTTGATTACAAAAACTTTGAGTATGAAAAGTTTAGACTACTAAAAAAACTATGAAAATTTTAGATTACCAAAAAAATTTAACTATGAAAAAAAATTGACTACAAAAATTTTGACTATGAAAATTTTAGATTAAAAAAAATTTAGAATGAAAAAAATTTTAAACTACAAAAAAATTTAAAATTACGAATTTTTTTGACTAACAATAAAATGTAACCCCCCTATGAAAAAGAGTTTCTTACTGTAAGGAGATAGGTTTCAATAAGAAACTAATACGGAAGATTACCTTATGGTTATCACTCCTAACTTCTATTTAATGTAGTCAAATCTATCGAATGGTAAATAGTTTTTGAAAATACCAGCAAGTTGATATTGCGTTCTGTTAAATTGAAGAATGATATCTCCTAATTGTGTGTGATCCCTAAGAAAGTGATGTCTAATATCTATGTGTTTTTCATGAGAGTGATGTGCATGGATTTTACTTAAGACAATGTCACTAGTATTATCACACAATATTTGTGTTTTGGTTAAACTCATACCATAGTCTGTGAGTGTGTGTTGCATCCACAACTTTTGAGCACAACAAATTCCAGCTGCTACATATTTAGCTTCCGTAGTGGAAAGTGCTACTGAGTGTTGCTTTTTTCATGACCAAGAAACAAATGAATATCCTACAAAATGAAAAGTTTTGGATGTACTTTTCCTATCCATTCTACATCCACCAATGTCAGCATCTGAAAAACTTTTTAAAACAAAATCATTTCCAGAAGTATAAAAGAGTCCTAGATCCATAGTTCCCTTTAAGTAGCGAAAAATCCTTTTCACTACCTTTAAATGAGATTCTTTAGGATTGGATTGATATTTTTTACATAATAATACCAAAAACATTAAGTCTGTACGACTAGCTGTCATGTAAAGTAGACTTCCTATCATACCTCTAAAAGGTGTTTGATCTACTGGTTTCCCAGCTTCATCAAGATCAAGTAAATTTGAGGTACCAATGGGAGTAATTATACTCTCTGTGTTTTCATATCCATAATTTTTAAGAAGATCTCTAATATACTTATATTGGGATATATAGATTCCTTATGGTTTTTGAGAAATTTGAAAACCAAGGAAAAATGTTAACTCACCCATCATACTCATTTCAAACTCATATTTCATTAGATCCTCAAAGGAATCAGTTAAAGATTGCTGAGTTGAACCAAATATTATTTCATCAACATAAATTTGAACAATCAAAACATTTTCTTATCTTTCATTATAAAAAGGTTTGGATCAACATTTCCCTTAACATAATTATTTTGAATCAAAAATCCTATAAGTCTATCATATCAGGATCTTGGGGCTTATTTAAGTCCATATAAAGCTTTGGTAAGTTTAAAAACATGTTCAGGATGTTTTGTATCATCAAAACCAGGAGGTTGTTCAAAAAAAAATTCCTCTTGAACATAACCATTAAAGAAAGAACATTTAACATCTATTTGAAAAAGTTTGAAATTGATGAATGATGCAAAGGAAAGTAAAATACGAATAGATTCAAGTATTTCTACTAGAGCATAGGTTTCTTCATATTCTATTCCTTCTTGTTGATTACATCCTTTAGCAAACAATCTATCTTTATTTCTTACTATGATTACATTTTCATCACACTTATTTCTAAAGACCCATTTTAGTCCAATAACAGAATTTACCTTAGGTATTTCAACCAAGGTCTAGACTTTATTCATTTTGAATTCATTTAGCTCATCTTGAATAGATTTTATCCAATCATCATCACCTAAAGCTTTATCAGTGTTTTTTGGTTCTAATTGGAAAAGGAATGCTAGATTTTCTACTTAATTTCTTAAGTAACTTCTAGTCCTTACAGGTTGATTTACATCACCAATGATACTATCACTGGGATGATTCTTTAAAAACGATTGATTTGAGTTTTTTAAAACCCGTTCATCAACATAGGGTAGGAAATCTTCTGGGGTAAATGCTTCCGAAATATTTTTTTATACATTTTTCTTATCAGAAGGATCTTTTATCAAGGGTTGATAATAAGTTTTTGAAAAAAAATACGAGGATGTTGGTTGAGGTTGTTTAAAAACAAAAGGATCAGTTTCATCAAATTCGGCATGTACTGTTTCGTCAATAGTACAAGTTTTTTTTATTGAAAACTCTATAAGCCTTAGAAGTTGTGGAGTAGCCTAAGAAAATTTCTCCATCAAATTTTGGTACGAATTTGTTTAAATTGTATTTAGTATTTAGAATGAATACCTTTAAACCAAAAACCTTGAAGTAGAAAAGTCTAGGTTTTCTACCATTCCATAACTCATAAAGAGTTTTATTAAGAAAAGGTCTAATAAAAACTCGATTTATAGTATAGTAATAAGTAATTACAGCTTCAGCCCAAAATTTTTTGGCTATCGATTATTCACTCAACATGGTTCTTGTTATCTTTTGAATAATTCTATTTCTTCTTTCAACAACACCATTTTATTGATTTGTTCTTGGTGCTGATAAGTTATGAGTAATGCCTTTTCTACTACAAAAATTTTCAAAATCATAATTTTGAAATTATTCTCTATGATCACTATGAATAGTTATTAATGGAAGGTTTTTCTCATTTTTAACTTGGGATCTAAAACTTTTGAAATAAGAAAAAGCTTCAGATTACTTTGCTAGAAAATAGACCCATGTAAATCTAGTGTAATCATCAACTAAAACAAATACATAATATTTTCCTACAATGCTTCCAGTTTGTGTTAGACCAAAAAGATCCATGTGAACTAACTGTAATGCATCAGTAGTTGAGACTTCACCGATTAACTTAAAACTTGATTTATGTTTCTTGCCATATTGAAAAGGATCACAAACTTTTGAAGAATCAAATCTAAGATCCGGTAGATCCTTGACTAATCTTTTAATAGATTTTTTCACAGGTTTCTAAGGTTACAGTGTCCTAAACTTCTATGCCATAACCAATAGTGATCTTCTATTGCACTGAGACAAGGTAGATCTTGGGTCCTTAGGTCTTCTAAGTTTAGTGTGTAAACATTCTCTTGCCTATGAGCAGAAAGAATAAACTCTTCCTTGGAATTGTGTACTAAACACTTTTCATTCCTAAAATTCACAAGGTAAACTTCATCACATAATTAAATTATGATAATAAGGTTGTGCTTAAGACCCTTAACAAATAAAACATTTGAAATCAAAGATTTTACAAGAAGAACAATGTTACCTATACCAATAATTTCTCCCTGAGCATTATCTATGAAAGTTACTTTTCCTCCTTTTGTCTTGATAATCATTTCATAGAAGTTTTTGTTACTAGTCATGTGCCGAGAACATCCACTATCCATGTACCATGTATTGCTATTGGTACTATCTTTACTTTCCTGAAATCAAGAGTGTTATAATTTTGGATCACAAACTTTCTTGGATTCGGAAACTTCAAAAAGAAAATTTTTAGGAATTAACATTTTCTTAGAAAAAGAAGATTTATGAAAACCTAAAGACTAAGTTTTGTTTAAGGAACAATTTTTTTCCCAATTTCCACCACACTAACACTTAGTACAGAAAAGAGAACTTTTAGGAACAAAATAATTGTTACTAAAAATCCATTTTTAATGAGTATAACCAAATCCCAAATTATTCCTTAGAGGTCGAATTTGGGAATACATTTTATCAAAATTTCCCTTACCTAAGGTAAAGTTTGACAGACACTTCCTAAAGGAAAATATTTCTGACTTTATCTTAATAACTAAGTTTTTATCCTAAAAAACGTTAGTTTTAGCACTAGAGTTAGTATCGAAAACATTTTTATTTTAAATTACTTTTTCTAGGTCCTTAGGAAGTTTATCCTTATTAGAATTTACTTCCTCAAGGTTTTTTGAAATACTACCAAAATCAAGGGTTTTCTTATGAAGATATTTAGAAATATATGATATTTCCT